>JAJKKH010000009.1:1339183-2678367 GCA_022432505.1 Xylariales sp. AK1849
TTGCAGTACCTCAAGCCTGAACAGCTTTGGATTGATCCTGATTGTGGTCTCAAGACCCGCCAGTGGAAGGAGACGAAGGAGGCCTTGGTCAATATGGTCAACGCTGCCAAGTTCTTCCGTACCAAATACGCCAAGTAAGCGGACATTCACATGGCGTAAGGGGGGAGCATGTTCCGACATGAAATGAAGCATGGTGCATATGAGAGAGCAGTGTAGGTGTGGTGATGTCGGTGATTTTTCCTGTTATTTCCGTGGACCTGCATGATTGCCCTAAGGAGGGTATTTGCTTCGATCTCAACATCGGCGTTCTCAGGCTTGGTTCAAAAGTAGACCCATACCAAAAAGTTCTACAGGAAGGCAGGAAGGGAGCATTCAACACTGAGCATCTAAAGGCAAGGGAAAGATATCACACAGTCCATCAACCGGACTCGGGGGGTGAATGGCGTTTACTGGAATTTAACGAATTTCACGGAAGCGACGAAATTGATGTCAATGTAGATTTAGAGACAGCCCAATTCAACTGGGTCGCAGGCAATGAGAAGACACAAGCAATGTGGTCGTTGGGAATTGCATTCCAGTTGTGAGGCGACTACGTTAGTTACTGATATGGTAACCCAATTCCGGGAGTGACTCCATTTATTGGATCTTAGCCAAGGAGACACGCATCGAAGCACCGCCAGGATCGCGTGGTCATTTGCGAAGATACTCATCGCAAGATTACATAGTATAACCGGCAATGAAGAGATCGGACCACAGACCAGAAACACCCAGACCGTCCTCTGTTGAATGATAAGGCTCATAGGAACATCCGACTGATTGATTGTCGCGAGATTGGCAGTCATCACCAGGCGGGGTTCTCATCTTGCTTTATCTTGCGCATTACGACGACGTGATTGCCATTTGTTAATCTTACGAAAAGCCGCTGAGCCGAGGGCCAAGTGTCACCGTTTGCGTGCGTCATCAATGCCATTTCCTAGTGACGAGGTCCATTGACCCCGGAAATGGTGGATAATCCGCCAGATTCGCACCCGCAGTATGGTAACTTTACTGTTTTGTTGTAGAGGCTGTGTAGAGGGGGGGACCTGGCTTCATTTATGAAAGGATGTGGCGGCGTCAATTATTCTGCGACAATGGGCTGGCAGGGGGGTGGAGAAGCCCAGATATCCCCCCCGCGCTGTAAAAATTTCATCTCTTGGCACTGGACCAGGTACTATGTAAACATTTTGCACAGATTGGAGGACAGCGGAAAATATTCCCTGTGAGGAGAAAAGGCCTGGGCCGGATCAACCGCTGAATCAGCACAGCTAATCGTAGGGCGTCGCTTAGGCCCTGGCAGCCTGGTGAAACGGTGTGCAGGGTCAGCCCCCTTTTTCGCAGCAAGGGAGGCTAATAAGCAACCCTGGCCAGCAGCCCGCAGTTCGTCTCTACTATGTAGGTACTTAGGATTTCCGATTCGGATGACAAGGCAGAGCCAGCTCGCGAGCAAAAAACACCTCGTACTACTGTGGTATGTAGTCATTTGATTAAGGTTATGGACATAGTCCGGGTGTTGTTTCAACTGCTTGCCAAGGGTAATTCGGGACATAATCTGAAGGGGGCGTGATGGAGGGAAGATGCGACGATGAACGGGAATGGCGACCATTGCCTCGGTCGAGAAACCTTTGTTAGTAAAGCAACTTGGACAAGCTTTCGCGGATACGATAGAATGATGAGATAGTTCTCGGGGCAGAAGCCCGGAGATGTGTTCAGGTACTATGCATTCTTGAAACATCTTGAATGCGCTGCGAGCACTAAAGTCTCATAAGTATTCGAGACGCTCTGTTCATTTCTCGGGCGATGCGAGGGAAATCCCGATCTACTGCGTACCCTGGCTGGAAATCGGTACGGAAACACCACGACGATCATCACCGTCGTGAGCTACGACGCGAAGGACACGATATGAATACTGTTTTGTTCTCGCGAATATTATCGCCCGGCTTGCAGGAATCTATCCGCGCGGCACCGTTGGAAAGTCTAACTTAATTATTTAAGTTTTAAGGAGTAGGTGGCGCTCACCTGCATCTGAGTCTATCTTCAGCGCAACCGGTTAAACAAGCCATCCATCGGTCGGGTTTTAGAAAACCTCTTCTTGTACCTCCTGAGCAATACTGTGTAGGCGCAAATGAACGCAATTGCCTGGGAACATCACCCCAACTGATTGCTTCGCAGCGACTATGACTTGCGCTATTCTGCTGTATGATTGCTAAAAGAGGGGAGCGGGTGGTACTGTACAATTGCGGCGTGTTGACGACCATGTCAGCCATGTTTATTGCTATTTACCTACTGTGTAGCTGCTTACAGGTCAGCCCGGCAGCGACACGAGAGTGAAAGAAGCCGGTGGGGTCACTTCTCGAAAACGACTGGCAGACTTCGGGTTTTGCTAAAGTTGGCGGTGGGGCTGGTATTACCCGCTGGCGATAAAGAATGTCCGAGTGTGGAAGTTCGCACCGAAAGAGACTGGCTGAGAATTGCTGGAAACAATCGCGAAGCCGCCGAGCTGCCAAATGCCGCTGGCGATCATCGTCGATTATATACCTTAAGCCTTCATTCCTCGTGTGTCCGTCGGTCCGCCTACCTGATACTACGCCACCTCCTTCGAGTGTTTCCAGACCGTCACATCAACAGCGCAAGATGCAAACGCTCGAGTGGATGTGCTGGCGGTCGTGCTGGCGGTCAAGGCTGGCGTCCTGCGCAAGTGCGTAGGCTATCGACTGGTTCCCGAGGCCAGCAGGATCTCGTTTCATCGATCTGGGCATCCTATTGGCTGCTGTTTCCGTCTCACGATGGTGTATGTACCTGCATATATCAGCAACCAGGGTGTTCATTAGATGTCAGGGGTAGGTATGCCAAGTTGGCGGCGAGGACTCGCTCGGTCCCCCCTCATCACCGCCTGCCCATGCCGCGCATCCAGGATCCACCTTGAGGATCCCCAGCTGAGAGGAGTCGTGGTCCCCCTTCATCAATCAATCATATTGATGGACAAGGGCCCTGGCAGCGGGGACATAGCAGTCCTTGGGATGATTTCTATGGATCGAGGCTGTGTTGTAGTCAAATTCAAGGAACGAAGCCCAGTCCATGGCCGAGTGCAGATTGGTAAAAGGGCACACCACCCAAAGGCCGGATATACTCTCGTTTTCTCTCTTCCCTCCTCACCCTCAGTCATTCACTTTCGAGTCTATCTCAGTCCCTCTTTTCACCCGTTGTCGGTCTTTCCATCGTTTCCTGCGCTTAGTCTGCAGTTTCAATTCAACAACACATTCGTGTGTATCCAGTCTTTGCGGAATCGACTTTCGCTCTTTCAACACATTGCATCTTGCAACCGCTCATTCATTCGACGACAACGAGTACATCCTCTCAGATCAGACAGCGAAAGTGTCAATAGACTACTATAAACCTTCAGGAACTACATAGAAACGACTCATACCATCACCATCACAATGAAGTCAACCACCGTTGCTCTCGGCTTCCTCGCCGGTCTCACCTCCGCCGCCTACAACCACCCCCGTCACTTCCACGTTCCTCGTCCCTACTACCGCCGAGACAACGCCACCGAAGCCGCTGCCGCTGCTCAGACAACCCTGACTGTTGCCATCACTTCGGTCCACACCATCACATCATGCGCGGCTACCGTCACCAACTGCCCGGCCGCCAACAACACCGCTGCTTACGCAACTCTGCCAGCTTCATTGCTGACCACTACCGAGGTTACCAAGGTTATCGACCTGACCACCACTGTCTGCCCCGTCACTGCCGCCGAGTCCGTCTCTGCGTCGGTAGTCGGTGCGCATAGCAGCGGTCTCATTCCCGGCTCCACCTACGATGCCTACCCTACCGCAACCGCAGTCGCTGTGTCCGCTTCAGTCGGCACCAAGGACTTCACCGCCACCCTGACCGTTGGCCCCGAGAGCTCCCAGTCTGTCGTTACGACCACCATCCACTCCACTTACACCGCTCAGGTCACTGTCGTATGTTCAGCCCACCCGCGTTAAAATGTTTCTAGCTAATCAATTACCCAGACCTTGACCCGATCCGCTGGTGACTCGACATCTAGCAACTCTGCATCTGGTTCTGAGAGCGAGGACAGCGGCTCTGAAGGTACCTCGACCACCACGTCGACTTCGACTGGAACCCGCACTGTCACGATTGCCAAGGCATCAACAGCTACCGAGACCTCGCTCCCTACAGGAATCTCAGACTCTACCGGCACCGACTCTACCGGCACCTCTGGATCTACTGGTACCTCCAACAACGAGAGTGGTTCTGGTGATTCTGGTGATTGCGAGGCTGTCACCGTGACTGTCACTGCTGCTGCTAGCACCGTTTACATCACCGGTACTGCCCCTACTGCTGAGTCTACCAGCGCCAGCGCTACCGACAATTCTGCCACTGGCTCCGACGACACTGCCGGTGACAGCGGCGATGAGGAGGATGATTGCCCGACTGAGTCTGCGGCTGGCGTCGTTACCGCCACCCAGGTTGCTACCGTCGTTCCTTACCCGGTCGGCGCTGCCAACGGCACCTTCCCTACCCCGACCGCTGCTCCCACTGGTCACTTCCGCCTGAAGAGAAACTAAATCTAGCATCGCGTGCAACGAACTTTATAATTCTTTGTATGTAATGTTTGGGTATTTAGTGTTTAGCAGTAGACAAAACCGGGACAAGGGGCATTCGGTGCGTTCATTACAGTTTCAGTCACGAGACACGATACGCACCATAGGACCAGCGACACTGTCACTATAGGTCTGGGCTAGCAAGCAGAGAGTCTTCTTGGGTCAGCATTTGGGGTCCGGTCTGGTTGCCGGGTTGCTTCATATATTCAATTCGTGTATGTAGGAGAAATTTTGGAATGGAGTTTTTTTAGTGTTTAAATATTGTCTTTCCGTCCTTGAGACCGATGAGTCGTGCCATGTGCGCTTAACAAACATTCGTGCTGCTGCCGGCCCGGGCACTTAGGTCGTTGAATTTTCGGCCGTGTTTCATCGATGGGCCGATCCACATTCTTTCATTGCCGTCACAGTCCAGGCCGCATCCAATTGACCTTAGAGACCCTGATTTGAGGACTTGGGCCCGATGCAAAGGAACTGCCGTAGCCCTTGTTCTGAGTCATATTGATATCTTGCTCAAAGTTGCTCACACATCAAAGCCCGGTTCAGGTCCATAGCTATCGCATGCATACTTAAGAATGGCACTTCCCCAAATGGTCCAACAAGAACAGTCGTCGTCGCATCCGCTTTAGAGACAAGGACACTTGGCCTTCGAAGAGAATCGACACGCACAGCACAGCGGACGGTGTCCTCAAGTAGTCTTCAAATGAATACTCGTAGCAATCTATCTGGATCAATATATCTGGATCATGTTCATCAGTGATAGGCGCAAGACACAGGAAACACAGTCCAGTGGCATCACACTAACAATTTCTCAAGATGTTAAAGCCATATATTCATAAGTCCCCGGAGAGCAAGGAGCTTCAGATGGACTATTATAACAGCCAAAGACGCATAACAAGGCACCGATGGAGAGAAGTATACTTGAGGAGCTCGTACGGGCCTAGGCTCTCGGAGGTTCACCTTTATACCATTTAACAAGTCTTGGGTCAGTCAGAAGTCAACCTTCCATGGTCAATTTCTTCCTCCAACCACCGTTTAATGAAAGTTATCCCTATTTTCAAATAATATAGATTACTGTAACAGTTGGTAGCGTTTCCTCTATCAGATAAGTAAGACAAGAAAGCTACATATTATTGTCTTCTCGACGCTGTGATAGTCGTTGTCAGATTTATTTGAAGGCTGAAACATGGGTTTTTTCTTATGCTGGTCGTAGAGGCTATGGTCAGGGGCAATCTTGACCATGGCATAGTACTGTGACCTGGTTCCCGCAGAGTTTCGGACAGGATCAAAAGAAGCCATTTAGTGGGCGATTGAAGACCGTCCGGCTCTCGTGAGGCAATCTGGGTCAACACGAGAAGCGCAAGACTTTCGGCGTCACGGAAGCCTGTGCTTTACCACACGGTGACAATCCTCTTCATGCATGCCAAGTTGCTCGGCTCCATTCCGACGCCGCAGCTGGCCGAGTTCGATGTTGGCCTTCGGAGCTGTCACGGGTACAGGGATGGGGATGTCGCCATCGTCTTAGACGATCACCCAAGCAATTTTACGGATCTGTAGTACTACTACAGTCAAGTCGCATGGGATTTGACAATATAATTCTTTCGATTGCAGAGAGTTTTGGCCTCAAGTATCGTCAAGAGCTTTCCCCTCCAGGGTACTTATCAGTGTATTATACGGAGTCGGCAGCCATGTCTGACACCACCGCCGCTGCCGATGCGACTACGGCATCCGCGCCGGCCACAGCCCCGCCGGTGCGCAAATGGTATCACACAACACTGTTCAACGCCTTCGTCATCGGCGGGGTTGGCTTCCTAGCCCCGGGGCTCTGGAACGCCATGAATTCACTCGGCGCTGGTGGTGCACAGGAACCGTATCTCGTGAACGCAGCCAACGCACTTGTGTTCGCCGTCATGGGGTTCCTGTGTCTCTTCGGCGGCCCTCTGGCGAATCGCATTGGGCTCGCTAGGACTCTGTTCCTGGGGGCCATTGGCTATCCCATATACTCGGCCGGTCTGTACACGAATAATCGTTACGGCAATGTCTGGCTGGTCCTCGTCGGTGCGGTGGCCTGCGGATTCAGCGCCGGGCTGTTCTGGGCAAGCGAGGGAGCCGTTGCACTCGGCTATCCGGAGCCCGGGAAGCGAGGTCGATACATGAACATCTGGCTCTGGTTCCGCACCGGCGGCCCGCTTATTGGCGGTGCCATTGTTCTCGCCCTGAACAACAACGCGGCTGCGAAATCGAAGGGCAAGGTCGGTTCGCAGACCTATCTCGTCTTCGTTGCTTTGCAATGCGTGGCTGCGCCGCTGGCCCTTGCCCTTTCGCCGCCAGAGAAGGTCCAGCGGTCGGACGGAAGCAGAGTTATCATCGAGGCGGAGAAGTCATTCAAAGATGAGTTCAAGGCTCTGTGGACAACGAGCAAGAGGAAGGATATCGCCTTGCTCTTACCGATCTTCTGGGCGGCCTATTTCAACCAATACACTGGAAACTTTCAGACATATTATTTCGGCGTCAGGGCCAGGGCACTGATCGGCTTCGTCAGCAACTTTGGGACCCTGCTATCCTCGCAGCTGATGAGTACGTTGTTAGATTACAAAGGTCTGCCGGTGAAGAAGCGCATCGTCTATGGGTATTGGTACGTGGTGGTATGGCATGTAATTGCGTGGATCTACGGCTGGGTCATTCAGGAGAAGTACACAGCCAACCCACCGGTATATGATTGGGAAGACCGCGGGTTTGTTGAGGGTTTCTTTGTGTTGGTGCTTTGGGATTTCGCCAGGCAATCGCTGCAGAATTGGTTGTATTATCTGGTGGCTACCATGACAGACAATATCTCGGAGCTGACCCGCTTCTCGGGTATCCTTAGAGGCCAGGAAAGTTTTGCTCAAGCCGTCAGCTATGGGCTGAACACCAGAAACTGGGTGGGTGGGCGTGTGCCGTTGGCTGTGAACACGATCTTGCTTGGTGAGTTGAGACATTCCATTTCAGTGGCCATGACGTTCTGCTGACCTCATCTTCAAAGGACTCGCATTCTTCCCAACTTGGCTGATAGTCCGCGACCATGTACCAGTTGAAACACCGGGAGCCGCCAGCCCAACAACCGATCTCTCATCTGGGAAAGTGAGCGAGGTTGAGAACGGGCTCGAATCGCCGAGACCTTTAGAGTCTGAGGACAAGGTAAAGTTCGCTGTTGCGAAGACCAACATCGGAAGGGACGCAGCTATGTGATTTCGCGGTGCTGAGTCTCCTGACTGTGAGGGTCACCTTGTTCAATGCATATCATGTGCGAAACAAAAAGCTTGGGCTTTCCCTCTTGGAAGCATTGAGCGAGTTACAGTCGATGTGAAGCTCTTCTGTACAACTTCGAAAAACACTAGTTCATGTCACATGGTACCTATTGACCTGTGCTTATTATTTTTCGTGCATCCGAGGGCGCCGCTAATATTAAACATGGCTCTGCATGCATCTAGAAATGGAACAGCCGTTGACGCCAGCGACTTCAGCTTCCGGCAGCGTGAAGATGTAAATACTTTCTTTTCCCTTCTATAGTGCTAAGTGATCCTGTCCTACTCGTGCGAAAGAGCTGAGCTGTAAGCGCTTTAAGAGTCTGTCCATACCATAATACATATACGCATCCCAAGAAAACCCGTCAACTGTAGAGTCAAAAGGCCATCTGGCCGCCTTCTCCTAATCCGCGTCAAGAGCGTCACTCCCACCTTCATACCTGGAGGCGGGACCAAAGGCGAATTTTTGTTGCTTTCATTAACAACACCGACGGGGCGAGACATTAGAGAGCCGACGGGTAATTATTTCGGGGAACCGGCTCATTATAGCGTTCTCACCAAAACCATGCAAACCGAATGGCTCTTCTGGTCCGCTGTTCATGATAGTATCACTCGAGAAATCTTGCTCGTAACGGTGCTGCGCAAGCTTGTAAATGCTCCAGCCGTGCCTACTTCTATCTGATCTGCAATACGTCCAAAGATGGCTCATTAGTGAGTAGGCATGAAGATGCACGGGTAGATTCATGACTGATAACTCTTCTCATAGCTTCGTTACTCTTCACGTAACCAATGTCATACTGCCATTCCATAAATGTAGCTTTTTCCCATCCCTAACCCAGCAAGACATGCTCAAACGAGTCTCGATCCAAATGCGGTAACAAAGCCATCCTCAACGCTGCGCGGCTTTCTGCAATCGCTGGCGCAACACCATCGATCTGCTGCAGATTCCCACGCATGCTCTCCATATGATTGCCAAGCTGAGCAGCGAGACCCCCAAGCTCTTCATCTTCCAAGTCCACAAACATCTTTCCTGTACCATTCTCTGCTGGCAGTAGCTCGCCTAACCCGCCAGGGTCATTGCTGTGCCCACCCTTCTTGAGTCCCGGGACAAGAGCATGCATCTTGCGCAGCTGCTCCCGCCTCCCCTTGGCTTCAGACCGAGCATTGGCGCTTAATGAATTGAGAACCTTGTACTCTCTCTCCAAATCTTTCTCGGCGCGCTCCTTTTCCTTCTTCAACAGCCCTACACTGTGCAACAACGGGTTAAGCTGCGCCTCGAGAGTCTGAATCCCGTCAATGGTGCGCTCGAACTCCAGATCATCTTCCCGTCGGTGAGCTGTCGTGGCGGGTGGAAAGGGCAGGCCCCGCGTGAGCTTAGACCGCAAACGATTGCTGACTGCGTTCAGCGCAGCAGTAGCTTCGGCGTGCTTCTGCAGGTTATTGAGCCGAATAAGGACTGGGCGGGAGGCCGAGTGGAGAAGCTTTGTTACACTAGATATTGAAGCTGCGTCCAATGGTGACCATTTGTGGTTTATGATGTCACGGGGTACCTGGCGGGTGCGGATGGTCAGATGTCGGTATGGGGCAGGAGACGATTCTGACTCCGGAGATGGGGAGCGGGATTGGCCTTGTGGCTGTGATGACCGTCGAGGTTTCTTGAGTTGTGAAGTGTGTGAGGTGCGTGGTTTGCTTTTGCGCAGGGGCGCCTCTTCGGCGGCTGACTCTTGCTCCTGCACCAGTGTTTGTTCCTTAGAACGTCGTCCTCGACGAGTTTGCTTCACGACTGGAGCAGCATCGGCCTCCTTTTCGGTACGTGATGGCCGACCGCGTTTCTTTTCTTTCGAAACTGGCTTCTCAGATGCCTCTTCCTGGTGTTGTTCATCAAGAGATACACGACCACGTCTCCTAGACTTTGTGCTTGATGACCCCTCCGCTTCATCAGTAACAGCAGTAGGGCGATTTTCAGGGGAAGGCTGGCCTCTCTTCTTCACCTTCTGACGACGTAAAGGCTTTCCAGCTACGTTTTCCTCTGCCTCATTGACCGCACCCTGGGTACCCTGGAACCATGCTCCAACGGATCGGCGCTCTCGACCACTCTTCCTGAGGAGGCTAGAATCCCCCTCTGACTCCTCCTCTGGCTCTTCCCCTGCAGAAGGTGCAGGCTCGGGCTCGAACTCAGGCTCAGGCTGGTTTCTAGACTTTTGAGGTGTGCCTTTGTACCACTCGCCCGTGGTTCGACGTTCCCGCCCACTACGTCGCAGAAAACTCGAGTCGCCTTCATTCTCATCATCTGCCTCCTCTGCCGCCGCATTCTTTTCCTTGGCAACCTTAGCTTGAGTGTCTTTCGGAGGTCGTCCTCGCTTCCTTGGCTGTGATACTTGCGCTGCCTCCGGCCCATCTTCCGGCGCGTCCTTCTGCCCGTGCTCTTGGGATTGTAAAAGAGAAGGTCTCCCGCGCTTCCTCGGTGGAATGTTCACGACAGCAACGACCTCCGCGTTATCCTTTGCGAGCGCATTTTGTTGCGAAAGTGGGGGTCGCCCACGTTGCTTGGGCTTAGGCTCCTCTGCGGGAGCTACTTCGGCGTTGCCCGTTTCTTCCTGTTCCTTCTGCTGAGACAATGACGGTCGCCCTCGTTTCCTCTTCAGCTCGGGCTCTTCAGGCACCGCAGCTCTCGGCCCGGTTTCCACCTGAGCCGGCGCTTCTGTCTTTGCAGGTCTCCCGCGCTTTCTCGGGCGGACATCTTCCTCCGCAATTACATTGTCGTCCTCGCCTCGCGGGTCAGATATGGTACCGTTCTTCGTCAGCGTGAGTTGGGTGTGCGACGCGCTTCCGTCCTCTCGAGACGCGCTGGTAGGGCGGCCTCGCTTGCGTTTTTGGTTGGCCGCCTCGGGAGCCTAGCGAAGTGTCAGTTTCTTAGATATGCTCTCAATTCAAGGGGACATACCATGATCGTTGCATAGAAATACAATTGATTATTGCAGGCTGCTATCCGTGCTGCTGTGGCTTCATCGGGTCTGGGTGAGCGTGGGGTCGCGGCGCGTCAATGTGCGTCTAAGGCATTTGTGCAACTAAAGAGGAGCGATAAGCCCCAAGGATAAGATAAACCCCAAAGATAAGATAAACCCCTGCTGCAGATGTCGCAGATGTCGCAATTGCTTCAACCAAAATGAAAGAAAGTAAAAAGAACCATGCAATGATGTCTCGCAGCGTCACAAAACTAGCAGACTCGTGGCAAAGAGTCAAAAAGTCAACAACGAAAAATCATATCAATATCGTATTCTTTGAATCGGACATCGCATAGAATCATGCTGTCTGTCATCCACCATACAGTCTGTTGTTGGAATTAAGCTCATTTCAATTGGTTCACAGCTTCCTGGCCAACCAAAACACCTTTTTGAGCAACAGGGTAAGTTACTTAGTTGTTTTCCTGGCCCAGGGTCTTGGCACAGGATTCGAGCTTAGGTCTAGCGTAATGAGATCCCGCATCATGACAAGGAAGTGCGCAGTGTCCGACCAAGGCAGAGCAAGGGTCCTCTTCTTCCCTTTACCCATCACCCATCACCCATCGCCCATTTTTGTTGCTTCAACCGGTTCATTAGAACACAAGTGTCGTCGTTCGTTGTCCTTGACTATCTAATTCTTCTTGCTTGCTTGACTGTTAAGCTGTTCAGAGCTTGACTGTTGCCTTGCGCGACGCCCCCCACTTACATCATCTTCGAGCCTGGCATAGCACCCGATTTCCCGTCTCACAGACCAGATACTTCATAGCGGTCACAATGCGCTTCTCGATAGCATCAGCCATTCTCGGCCTGCCTTTATTGGCCAGTGCGCAGGATGTGCCGGAATATCAGGCTCAGTTTCAGAACTACCTGGATAAGTTCGTGTCATACATCCCAAGCCCTAGCAAGTCCGACCCTGTGGGCGCGGCCGAGGCCAAGCTCGGGGAGTTGAAGATGGACATATTGACCTTGAACAACTGGAGGGATGTTCTATACAGCCATGTTTCTTCCCAGAGCGCTACTCCGGAGGAGACCTGGGTCCTGATCACTGGAGGCAACAAGACCTGCTTTGGTAAGTCGGCTATCATTAAAAGCTTTGCAGAGTCGCACATATGTGTGCTAACTATTCAGGACATTGTGACCAAGTCGAAACCGCATTCAACCAAACGGCAGCTAAGTTCGCACTTACCCCTGGCGCTCCTCATACTGCGCTGCTCAACTGCGAGAATGAGCCCGTCCTTTGCAACTCCTGGTCAGCTCCCACCGGTGCGCTTTGGATCTTTGAGATGCTGCCTCAACCGGCATCCATCAACCTCTGGGCCAAGCGACTCAACCTGACCACCACGACCAGCGATGACATTGTCCAGCTGCAAAAGGAGGATTACAAGGCCCAGAGCAAGCTGCACGATGGCATCTTCCACCCTTTCAATGGCTGGTTCGCCCAAAATGGCCTGTCTACCATCGTGGGATACGTCCTTTGGGGCTTCAACTTGTTTCCCAGCTGGCTCTTCATGGTTGTTGTTTCCATGCTCAGCCGTACCATGATGTAAGTCGATAGACAGCCTTGTGGAATCCAATAGAGGAAGGCTAACAGAGTTGCAGGGGCAACCGAATGAACAACCAAGCTGGCGCACAGCGGGGTGGACCTCGCCAACCTGCTGCCGGTCAAGCTGTGCCTCGCTAAGCAGTGGAATGTTACAATGGTGCGCGACGTAAAGCAAAGCCCGGTGTGCTAAGTATTCTAGTGGGGTTCGGGGCCATTCTCCTGATGCCCCCAAGGTCAAGCGGTTCGACCATAAGAGTGGTCATTATTGTGTAGTCATAGTCACATATTAGGTATAATGAGAACAGTTACGGCGTCGGCGACCGTGGTCTTCTTATGTCTTCCGCCTGCAGACCTCTTGGAAGTCTGTCAGCCCGTTGATGACTTCGTCCTTGAGTTTCGAGTTTGCAAGTCGGCCGTATCGAAGATCGCTCATGCCTCCAACTGTTTGCTTGAGTGATTCGAGAAGTGCAGCTTCCTCTGCTTCTAGCTTTTGGATTTCTTGCTCCATGTCTTTGGCTGCGCCTTCCATTTCAGGGAGGATACTTTTCAACGTGTGTTCCTTCGACTGGATGGTATTCGAGGTAGATCCGAAAAGCTATGATAATAATGTTGTCAGGCCTCGTCACCATAGAGACTTATGAAGAGAGCGTGGTTTACGGCAGTACCCAAGAAGAACATAGTGAATGCAAACACAACTTACGCTTCTCTCAATCTCGATTTCATCGTCAATACCCTCGTCTGTCTCGGCTTCGCGCCGGGCTTTGGCAACAGCTCGTCGCAATGCCTTGCCCTGTTTGACCTCGTTGTCTAAGTTACTTGCGACCGTGTCGACAACTGCATTCCGCTGCTGCTGAAGATCACGGTACAACGCTCGTATTTGGGGATTCGCTTGTTGCGACTTGGGGAAGTACGATGTGAACTCTTGCAGAGATATGATAGTAGGTAGAGGCGCGGGAAGCAGCAGGTAATTCCGTAGTATAGTAGACTCGGTCGGGGCCATTGTCGCGAGCGCTTCGGCACCTGTATATGGTGGGTGTGCTGCTTCTCAGGGGTGCTCAATATGACAGATGCTCGTCACTGACTTGTTGCACTCTTCGGTTGTCGAGCGTATCAACGATTCACGATTCACGATTCACGATTCAAGATTCACGATTCATGATTCACGAGGACCTTGCGAGGCGTGCGTCGATAAAGAGGGAGGCGTGAGATGGGGAAACCACTCAATTCGACCCTTACCTTACCCATAGAAACGCGACCATCAACGCGTCCGAGCGCCTCTGGAACTTTGCTCCTACCGACTGAAGCAGCAACGACGAGAGTGATAGTGCCTGTCTTGTTGTACCAGAACCGAGTAACGTGATCCTCGTTATTGCCTGGTTTATTCTGGAGTTTGCCTTCTCATCTCTTAATCCAGAAACTGGTGAGATCGTCTGATATCTGGCACTGGTCATCATAGACAAAGTCCCCCACCACTCACACCAACAAGCTTCTGGGTGACTTCCCACATCCACACACAGACTCAATCAGAGACACTTCACTTTCTCTCATAGAGATATATCCCACTTCCCACAACTCATCCCACATCCATACACACGGCAATACCGCACAGAATGGCGCCCTCCAAGCAAGCACCTGGCCCTCCCTTCGCCAAGGATGAGAAGGTGCTCTGCTTTCACGGAGACCTGATGTATGAAGCCAAAGTCACCGAGGTTCGCAGTGCCTCTGACAACAACAACACCAATGCCGCGACCATCAAGGCCGACGATGCTCAGTATAAGGTCCATTATAAGGGCTGGAAGGCATCATGGGATGACTGGGTTTCCCAGGACCGTATCCGCAAGTTCAACGACGACAACAAGGCCTTGGCGACTCAATTACAGTCGGCAGCTCGTCTCAGAAATACTGGAGGCAGTAAGAGCGCCAAGAAGGCTATTGGTAAGGCCGTGGGCGCAGGTGGTGATAGCGAGATGAGCTCCGCGCGCGGTAGTGAAGAGCGCGCTGCGAACAACAGCTATGCCGGCCGTGGTCCTAGACGCGGTAGAGATTATGAGCTTGAGAACGTGAGTTGCTTCTTTTCCTACAGTTTCTTTTTAATTGCCGTGGGAGCGTCATGCCAGCCAACTCGAAAACACTGCTCGCGACGAACTGGAAGGCCTTGCTTCGGGGTTGCCCAATTTGGCAAATCTGCCGCTGGTGAATGATGGAGATGTCAGATAGCTGGTACTCGGCCAGCCTTCAAGCTCCGTGGAGAGCTGTCCAGAGATATAATGGAAATATTTCTTGGTGATAGAAAAAGGTTTTTGAATCGATGACCCTGGAACAATACCTTCCCCTCATGGCCTGCTGGATCGAGATTCTGGAGGCAGCCTCCGGCATCTGCAGAGGCTGCAGTCCTACAAGACAAGGGGTCTGAGCCGGCCCCGACAGCATCATCGAGACCAATCGGGGATCAGAAGAGGTGCCATAAGGGTTGGATGCGGCGTCGACTTCAGTTCTAATAACTGCTCATGAGGAGAGTTCACAGCGCCGGGGGATGCTAGGTGGCATACTGCTGTTGCCTGCCCTCCAGCATGTTATATAGGGGTTGTCGACATCTGTCAGTGACACTACGGCATCGCTGAAGCACAAACCTGCGGCGACAACCTCATCGTCTCATCCACCCCTAACATTAGCTCGACGTTGGTGTGCTCTTCCAGGGTTGCCATTTACATTGGGGCCTCGCTACTCTGGCCACCCTGGCAAATGCCTTCCAACTCCTATGAGGCTCGTTCTCAAGACTTGCCATTCACCTTTCCCAACCTCTACACAAAGTCAGTACCTTACGACAGAAAGCGCATGGGTATTCAGTACTCACATACCTGGTCGCCGACGAAAGACTGCTTCAGTTGGAGACCAATGTAGTTTGGTGTTCCAATACATCGACGACGACATTGAAGCACTACCCAGCGACCTGTTCAATAATTGAACACGGATGACAACGGGCCCGTTGTTTAAGCATTAAGAGAGGCGTTGTTGGCGTTTTTTAAGGTTCACCGCCGATGATCGATCTTCTTCTCACAACTTGCAAAATCCTGAAGGGCTGTACACCTTTAGTGTGTGAAGGCGTTAAAGGGGGGAAGCCTGGAGTATAGGCACGACAGGTATTGTGCAAACTTATCACTCAAGTCAGTCCGGGTTTCTGGAATGGTTGGTATCTAAGGGAGTTCTGTCTCTCAACTCCTTGAGTAATGGCCAACACACAAATCCCGTTTATTACTCCAGACGTGGCTATCGATATTCATGTCGCCGAAGAGGGATCTACAACTCAACTGCAAGGCCTGGGTACTATCGAAACCAAGATTCTTACTTTCTGAGTAATCATCCAGAAGGCACCAGGGCGACAAGCAATACTGTATGCTTCTAGGGCTGTAGCCCAGTTCACGGGATGCTATCTGCTGCTTTGAACAAACGATCAGCTTCGAGCATCACTACGTGACGCAACATTCCTGCTTGGGTTCCCTGCTTCTTATTCTCCAGCAACACCCATCACTTGGCCGATTGTCTGGCGAAACGATCGATCATTCTTGAACTTCGGCAATTGGGACTCCCTCGCCAATCCAAGCCCGGCCTTCCTCAACAAGTCGAAGGACCTCCCACATTCTGAAGTGGTTGTACCTACTGAAATCTACTCACGCGTCACTCATTCTTCAGAACGCGTACATCTACCGCGTAACTCAGACACGTCCTCCTTCGAGGTCAAGCTGCGGAGGAAATTCTTCCATCCTGCCTTGAACGTCAAGCATTACATACCTCACTTCACATTCAACCTCGTCGTTGATCAGTGCAGGCAATGATGGACAACCGGGAGAAGAATGAAGCTCCTCCCACTTCCGGAAACAGCAATGAGGATATTGAGGCAGCCCTCATTCTTCTCAGCATGTCCCGTCAAGAGACCACTCCCCCCACTTCCAGATACAGCAATGCGGAGATGGAAGCTGCCCTCGCTCTTCTTAGCATGTCCCGTCAAGAGATCACTCCCCATACGACGAAGCCTGCAAAGCAAAGTCTTCGTCCTCGAGACAGTATCAATCCGAATGAGGCTACTATAGAGAAGTCAAAACATGCCATACCCGTTTTTGGCGATGTACGCCTTCTTGGCGTTGTTCCTGTTCTCGGCGAGAAGCCAACCCGCGCCCAGAGGAGAGGGGAGGCTAAGCTGCTTGAGATGGGTTTGGAGCTTTCACGTATTGAGAGCGAATCCAAATTGGTCGCTGAATCGAAGCCACGTTTGTTTGGAAGTGGTGAAGAATTCGCGAACGGCCCTCCGCTGAAGCAGGTCACTCTTTCCAGAATCACAACCACAACCACAACCACGGAGGCGACATTCTCAGAACTCTCAAAGAAACGACGCTCACCCACCACCACCGAAGCCATGCTTCCCGCTTCTTCTCAAGAGGAGCAGGCTGCTCATGACTTCAGAGTTAAAGAGGAGAAGTATTTTCGAGCTGGTCAAGTCAAGGATCACCTGCTCAAACTTCCTCCGAAGAGACAACTCTACATCACTAAACAAGGTGAACTCAGTTTGTCTGCTACTGATCCTCCATACGACTTCCACAGCAGACCGGCTAAGCGAGCTAAGCCGAATCACCCAAAGCTCACGCAATCCATCGAGAACGGCACGGTGACGCCGTTCAAGCAAGAGTACTACGAGGATATGGACCATGACGTTAACATTCCCTTTGCTGGTAACCCTTCAGATTTGCCTCACCGCCCCAGGCAGCACATGATTGAGAGATTCGGGAAGATGGTGGCCGAGAAGGCAGCGGCGGAGCAGGAAAAGCAGCAGTTGACAGCCGTGAGATTGGCATTCGAGAAGGCAGCGGCCGAGAACGCGTCTGATTACTCAGCTATAGACTACTCCAGTCTTGACAAACCCACAGCACTTAGTAGTGATTTGTGGCGGGCCTTGGCTAACACTCCCACATTGTCTTTGGGTCCTATTGCAACTTTTATCTCACGTGATGCTAATCTTGATGCCGTGCAGGAGGACGCGTTTCAGCAGCGACCGTCGATTAAGATTGGCATTCCGGATGTTTTGAAGGGCCTGCTAGTCGACGACTGGGAGAATGTAACAAAGAACAACCAACTCGTCCCCCTGCCCCATCCCAAGCCCGTCGATACCGTTCTCGGCGACTACCTCGAGTACGAGAAACCGAAGCGAGCCGAGGGTTCTGCCTCTGTCGACATTCTCGACGAGACTATCGCGGGTCTCAAGGAGTACTTTGATAAGTGCCTAGGCAGAATCCTGCTCTATCGGTCAGAATGATCCCACTCTTTGCCTCCTGTTGAGCAGCATTGCTAATTCATGATGCAGATTTGAGCGAGCTCAGTACGCTGAGATCCGAGAGAGGTGGGCTGATACTGCTTCGGAGCTTCACGGCAAGAATCCTTGCAGCACGTATGGTGTTGAGCATCTGATGCGCCTCATGAGTGAGTAATCTTCGCTTGAAGTTGCCTGGCTTTCACTGACATTCTCCCAAGCCTCTCTCCCTGAGCTGATTGCCCAGACAAACATGGATCAACAGTCCGTCAATCGCCTGCGTGAGGAACTCACCAAGTTCTGCACCTGGTTAGAGAGACATGCTGGTGACTATTTTCTTGCCGAGTACGAGACTCCCAACACGGAGTACACCGAGAAGGCCAAGCACTAGGTGTGATCAGCTCCCTTAGCAACGCTTGACCTGCAGGACTTCTCACTTGCCTAGACACCATATCCCTCCCCCCCCTCTTCTATCTAACACGATGTGGCTTGCGCCAGTATGCGAAAAAACACATTCGAAACTCGGAGATTCGCATTTACACGAACAAAGGCCCCTGTGCTGGGTGCCGGTTCCTTGTCCATAAACACGGACGAGATGGTTCTTCTTTAATACGCCTTTAGTTGCAATTTGCATACACGACTCCTTGCGAATAGTCGCCATTTGAATTCATCACCACACCAGCCCAGCATCTATGACGCCTTTCGACCTGGCACAAACGGGTAGAGATAGATGGTACAATCCTGTCAACCGACTAGGATCGTCTTTCTACTACTATTGTGATCTCGTTGTTACCGATGGAAGGCAAGGCTTTGTCTGAGGAACGATGGTTATGGTCGACGGACAGAAAGGAAAAGGGCAACGCACGAATAATAAACACTTGCATGTGCGTGGCCTTGGCAGCTGTCATGGATAGACAGAACCGAATACCCCGAATGAAAGGCCTTTGGCACAATACTTTCCTCTCATACTTGATTTTCGTGATTGTGAAACCTCCGAGAAGGAATAGGTATGCAGACGTCGAAAGGCAAATAGATTCTACTCGATGCCTAGCATGATGCCGAGCCCTGTAGCTCCGTCTCCCCAGTGCCTCCTAGGCATGGGATTGGCGGCATGAGAGCTTCGGCAACGTCAAGATACAAGTATATGACCTCAAGAAAGTGTATCAGAGAGCCTGTGTAGAATGAAGCCTTTGAGTTATCACGCCATCTAGCAACACCATGCTACGGTCTTCACACAAGATAGTTCTCAGACCTACGACGATGTGTACATACAAAGTTGGTGCCACCTTGATATTGATATACGCGGCCTTTCAAGTGCTAAACGTTTAACGTCCATCATAGCTTCACTTCCTCAACATTAATATGCAGATATGTACATGTAGAGGGTTGGGTCTCCTTGAGAGACAGCTTCCGTGTTATACAGTTGATTATGTACATAACATCATACAGTCAGAGATCTTCGCTTTCCTGATGTACGGCAATGACTTTGGGGGTTCTGGTCTGGCCGGGTCTGGCCGGTCTCCGGAGCAGTTCCTTTGTGACTTTCTTCCTCCTCAGATAACATCAGCACGTGGAGTTTCCCTCCCCATGTCCGAGAGCCAGTCGTTCCCTCTTAGGCCAATCCCGGCGTTGAGGTGCACATGCCGTATCGTCCATTCATCCCCCATTCAATGCCTTTCCCCTCAAAACTCGGTCCGAGTCTTTCCTCCATCTACACCCTCGGAACCCCTCTCTCCAGCCAGAACCCCCTCTCTGGTCTCCGTTCCTCCCTCATCTCCTTGGGACTCAACGCGCGATCGACCTCGTCGACCCGGACCAGTTCCTTGACCTTCATGATCATGCCGGCAAACTGCGGGCTCACGGGGTGGAACACAGTCTGCGTTCTCTTCCTCAGGCCCAGGGCGGCCAGCACGCCGCGCGTACGCTCCGGCAGACCGATCGCGGAGCGGTGGAGGGTGATTCGGAAGTACGACATGTTTTTGTCGCGGGGTTGTGTGTGTGGGATGGGATGGGCTCTGAGTGGATGGGGGCTTTGGAAGTCCCGGGGACGGATACCACTGCGGGCGTTCTTGTCAGATTTTCGTGGGTCGAATAGGGTGCGTTCGTTTCAAGATGCTGCTGCTGCTGCTTCGGCCTAGGTAGAGTAGACGTTAGTCGATATGCCCTTGTTGCGATCGCATCGGAGAACGAAGCGTTCGCTTTCTGCTTCTTCCCTCCTTCCTTGCCGAAGCCTTCCCCCATATGGTCTTCCGACCGATCAACAAACTCCGAGGGCGGAATAACTGAGATGAGAGAACGCCATACCGAGTCACCACGTGTTTGATACCACCTGCCGCCAAGAGATCCGCGCCAATGAGGAGTGCAGTCAATGTCAGAAATGCAGGTATCGCAAGTTTATTAGGTCCGAACCCTTGGAGTCCGAACTTTTGGGCGGACGCGGACCTACTGTGTAGGTTTCCGCCGCTTATCGCTTATCGGCTCGCCGGACCCCTAACAAAAAGCCTGAAGTCTGGATCCTTAAGCGGCTAAAGCTTACGAGTCACCTATGTTATCTATGCGATACATACGGCAAGTAATTATGGAAACAAGTCGACCGAGAAGGTATATCATCCCATACTGATTACAAACACTGAAGGGACACAGAGCGAAGCAACGTGCCATGCTCTGCGGCGTGACATGGCTTGTAATCCAGAAAGGATCACCAGAAGCTTTCGCATAGCTTCGAAACGGGCTGACACGGTCGGTACCATCACGACGAGCGATGCAACTAGACTTTCATCATCTTGGCTTGTCTATTATTCAGGACCTTAAATTTGGTCCTCACGATTGACGTGATATCTCTCTTCGTCTCGTACAGAAATCTACTATCACGTGCCCTATTTCCTTCCCTGCCGTTCAGTAACGTAAAGCAAAGCTCCCGCTTTCCCAGCGCGCGTTGTCATCGACTATACGACAGGCCTTTTATTTCACCGTGACCTCCACTCTACCCTCACCAACTGGACCAGCACCCGCCAGGGTCGGTAGCAGGTAGGTAATATCATCCCAAGGATGTCTGTATAGACCAGTACGTAGTCTCTTCTGGTCGAGGTAGTGGGCAATGAGACCGATGCTTCGGCCCAGGACAAACAGACCGTTCAAGACACCCATGTTCATGTAGTCCTCAGCCTCCTCGGGGCTGAAGGCGCCGCAGTTGCGCATAAGATCGACGAAGCAGACGGCAACGCAACCGTCGACGTTCAAGATCAAGTTGTCCTTCTTTGAGGTTGTGACAGACTCGACAGCCAGAGCGTAATCGAGCAGCTTGTGGCTGGGGAACTTGGCCAAGACATACTCCTTGACAAGCTCGACACGAAGATCTGGGTTGTTCCGCGACTTGATGCGATGACCAATGCCCGGGATCAACTTGTTCTGCTTGCGCATAATGTCGACGAATTCACGAGGGCTCAGACCCTTATCGGAAGCCTTGCTGAACTCCTCAGCAGCACCGTCAAGAGCACCACCGAATCGAGAACCAATGGTCAGCAGACCAGCAACGAGTGAGCTGATGAGGTCCTTGCCAGCACGGGTGGTGATGATGGTGTTCATGGCGCCAGACACGGCGGGTCCGTGGTCGGCAGTGAGCATGAGTACCATCTCCAAGAATTTGGAGGCGTAGTCAGGCAGACGGCGACGGAACCATAGGAGAGACATAACACCACCGATACCGATATCCTCCTTGAAGACGTCCGAGATAGGCATACCAGCGTACAGCAGCTCCTGGCCACGGTCATCAGAGATGGTGGAAATGAAAGCAGCAGGCTTCCGGATGAGACCAAGCTCCTGGGCCCACGAGTAATCGATGGGGATTTTGGGAACAACCGGCTCGGGTTGAGGAACAATAACCTTGTCCTTGACCAGCTTGTCGTAAACAGCCTTGACGACCTTGGGGAGATCCTCGAAGGTGTCAGGGACGTAGATGCCGGCCTCCTTCATCTTCTTGTTCTTCATGGCAGCAGTCTCAAGCTGAGAGTTGGCGAATGAGCCAGCGTGACCAAACTGGACCTCGGTCTTGAACATGCTAGCGCAAGTACCAATGGCCCATGCGACGATGGGCTTAGTGATGACACCCTTCTCAACGGCCTCGATAACCTTGTACTCCTCAACGCCACCAACCTCACCAAGCAGGACCAGGATCTTGCATTCGGGGTCAGCTTGGTATCGCAGCAAGTGGTCGATGAAGGTGGTACCAGGGTATCTGTCACCACCAATGGCGATACCCTCATATACTCCGTCGGTATTGTTCGAGATGATGTTGTTCAGCTCGTTGGACATACCACCGGACTTGGAGACGTAACCGACGGAACCCTTGCGGTACAGCTTGGAGGAAACAATGTTGTCCATCATGCCACCAGTGTTACCAATCTTGAAGCTGCCGGGCTTGATGCCACCGACCGTGGCAGGGCCAATGATTTGGACGCCCTTTTGGCGCGCAACATGTGCAATCTCTCGTGCGCGCTATGCCAGGTTGTTAGCAACGTTATTTCTATCCCCACACTGCTTTTCATGACTTACTCGCTCGGGAACACCTTCAGCGATAATAGCGATGGTCTTGATTTGAGGGAACTCCATTAGTTCCATGGTGGAGCTGTAGACACTTCGTGACGATGCGAAGTTGACCACTACATCAACATCAGGGTGCTTCGATACGGCCTTCTCAACCTGTTGATAGACTGGCAGTAGAGTTTCGCTGGTCCCCCAGTACATCTTGCTGACAAACTGACCGCCGAAGGTATAGATAATACCGGCGACCGAGGGAGTAGCTCGCTTGCAGATGAAATCGAAGTCGAGCATACCCTGGACCGCTCGAGGCTGCAGACCATATACCAAGCATCGTGTCTTCTCATTGAATAGGGCGTGTGCGGGAAGAGGGCTCAGAGGTCGGCTGGGAGCTGCGAACCGAGTGATGTTGTCGTTAGCGGAAAGACCACTGGCCGGTTTGGTGCCATTAACACCATTGGCAGATGAAGACATGTTGGGCGTGGTGCGGATTTCTCAGATTCTACAGTGCTGGAAGCGGTGCTGTTAGTAGAATGCTCCTAACACCGTCGGATAGCTGACGCAGTGAAAGTATAGTGCAGAACCAGAACATGGAGCTATTCGAAGCTCAGGAATGGGAGTAAATGCAGCGGGAATCGCCAGGAATGATTCCTGTCAGATTTTCGGGAGGATTGGCTCCCTTTGCTGAGTTTGAAGCTGCGGCCAACAGAGAGAGAGAGAGAGAAAGAGAGAGAGGCTTGCGGGCCGAGCTGAATCGCCCAAATGTTCCCAATTGGACGCCCAACGTCAGCAGCACTTCCGACGAAGCCAATTTTCAATCTTCGATCTGGCTCTGCAACAGAATTGCTCTCTTAAGAGGGGTGGAGAATGGACTTGCACGTCCGACGCGAAGCCAGTAAGATACTCAGAAGCTGACATACCTTATGTGTGAAAGATAACTGCTTTCGAATCCTCCTGAAGAGTAATGCACTGAAGTCGCGGAAGCAATACGCCGTTGCAGCTTCAAAAGAACAAATGGGATGATTGTTTCAATCGAAATCGTTCAGGTCGAGCTTTTTTTCCCTTTCCCCTTTCAGATTGGCAGCGATGACGGGAAACTTGGGGAGAGCAAGTCAGTGCACAGATGCAAAGGACCGCCAGGAATGACAGCGTAGTGTGTAGTGGATGCTCGGGCCAAACAGGATTGGACGGCGTCTTTCGTTAGGCCAAGCCTGCCTTTTTGGTCGGAGTTGTGAGAAAGAAGGGCCCGGGAAATAGTTGGGGTAAATCTTTGGTCTGTTGAATCATCCAGGCACTATCACCTAGGCACTCCGAATGTCTTGTTGACCCAAACGGGCCAAATTGACGATGGCTGACTCTCCGACTGTTGATCTTCCCTGTTGCCAACATGCGAGAATGCCGGCGAAAATTCACCGACAGCTGTCAGAAAGCTCAAGAAAGCTGCGATGAGCCCCGTCCCCGCCTTTTTGCGAGCCCGCCCGCCCCCCGTTTGTACCTGTACCTTTCCCCATAACGCATCGCTTCCCCTTAAGTTCCCTTCGCATCCCGAAGATAGTCGGCTAGGCGCTTTCGCTCCGAGTCGGATTAGCGAATCAGAATCGCGTTTTGTCCCTACTGCCGCAAGCACCCCGTACATTTCGCCGGCATGCTGTCAGACAATTGAAAAGCAGTAAGTCAGAAAACGAACCAACTCGGAATGAGAAGGTGTGCTTCTAGGATACCAATTCGCAATTGCTTCCCCATCTGTGCAAATGAAATCGTTTGTGACGGATAAACATCATTGCAACGTTTTGCGGCATCCCACCCAACCCGTTTGGGAAGTCTATAATAGTTATTAACTAGACAGCGGACACCGTCGCCGGATCGTCCCCAATATACATCTCCGGCTCCTTTCGTCCCCCATCCTCAAGTCAATACAGGGTGTGTGGCAGACCGAGGCAATGATCCGTCTCATTCTGGAAACTGTGAGTCGCGGGATTGAGGCCCGAGATACGGTCATACGTTGTTCGGTGATTGCCTGGGCTCGGGACAAGCGAGTCCTGAACTTGACTACAAGTCCGCTGACGAAGTTGTGATTCCCTAAAAGGACACTTGCTCTTAGACGGTTCGATGGTGGGTTGAGCCGGTGCTCACACCCTTTGCCAATCTTGCCAAATAAACCGTCGGGTAGTTTTGTACGTGGGGACACTGTGAAGAAGCCAACTTTGCCCCAAGTGTTGGTGTTGGGGTATCGGTACAAGTGGTCGTGGTTGGCTCAGCTCGGCATCTTCACCGTCCAAATGATCTCCCCAATGATTTGGGGCGGTAAGAGCGAGCGGGCGATCGGTGGCCGAACCCCAAGCCCCCAGCCCGCCCGTACCTCTGCTTAGCGTCCCCTCCAAAGCTGCAGTGGAGGAGCGTCCCTCGCCCTCGTCCCTCCTTTCGCTGGCACCCAACTGCACCTTCCGGGGCCCTGAACTGGCGGAGCTTGCAACCTCGAAATTTTTGAATGAGAAACCCCATTCTTGCTGCCCTCAATCCAAATCAGAGAATCACCTTCCCACTTGGAGTGTCTTACCCTCTCCCTCCCCTGTTCAGAGTTTCTGCTGCTGCAATCTGCTCTTTTCTCAGTCGTATTGTAATTCAACTTCTCCCAATTGAGAGAAGTTGCGCCATAGGAACTACCCAGGATTTTGCGAAGAGGTAAGCCGTGATTCTGCTCTTCCAGCTTCTGCCGCGGTGCATGCGACGGTTGGCCCTCTGACATCAGCTGGGGCTTCCCAAGCTGGACATGGGATCTACCCTTCGTTTATCTGATCTGGCCTGTCTGCACTTGCAATTGTAGAAGGAGGAAACAGCCGCAGAAACACAGTTGCTGACATTTGCCTAAGAATAGAGAAAGGCAATTTCCAGAGACAACTTGGACAGTAACTGAACTGGTCACATATCAGCGAAGAACTCACCTCTTTTCTCACTTCGAAAACCACGAACCATGTCTGCCAAGGCCATCTTCGAAGCCGACGGCAAGGCTATTCTCAACTACCACCTCACTCGGGCACCCGTCATCAAGCCCAGTCCTCTCCCCAAGGGCGCCACGCACAATGCTCCTCCCAGACTAGCATCTCTGTACTTTCCCGAGGACACCGATGCGAGGTCTGTCTTAGACCAGGCAGAGGTCACTTACCCGTGGTTACTCCAACCCGGTGCCAAGTTCGTCGCAAAGCCAGATCAACTGATCAAGCGACGAGGCAAGAGCGGACTCCTGGCCTTGAACAAGACCTGGCCCGAGGCGAAGGCTTGGATTGCTGAGCGCGCCGGAAAGTCGCAGAAGGTCGAACACGTTCAAGGTGTTCTCCGACAATTCCTCGTCGAGCCTTTCGTCCCTCACCCTGATGGCACCGAGTACTACATCAACATCAACTCCGTAAGAGATGTGAGTAAACTCTCTGTGAAAACGTCGTTCCCTGCCCCATTGAGTCTTTCCACTCCTTGAACTCTCTTTCCATGCACTCTCGTCAGTCGACCAATGAGCTGGCGGAGTTGGATCGCGCAACAGACATGGTGAAAGTCAATTGAGATCCAATACCATGGACTGAGTGCACCAAAGCCACAAGATTTGGAGAAATGGAGTGATCAACAACATTTGAAGAGAGAGAGAGAGAGAGAGAGAGAGCCCATGTTCGAAACGAGGATGCGTGTTGTTATGAACCGAGTGGTTTCGTGGCATGTGTTGGCATTTATCTCCCTGCGAGTCGATCAACCGAGCCGAAAGTCACGGACGAACGGAAACTAAACTACTTTGCTCGCACAACACATCCACTTGGCACTTATGCCCACTTTCCGCAATGAGACATGCATAGTTTGCACAATCGGTGACCCTAATCACGTTATACTATACCATCTCTCGATTTATGATTCTGGTTTCAAGATACTAATTTCGTGCTTTTCAGGGCGATTGGATTCTCTTCACCCACGAGGGTGGTGTTGATGTCGGTGATGTCGATGCGAAGGCAGAGAAGCTGTTGATTCCAGTTGACCTTTCACAATACCCATCCAACGATGAGATCGCGAAGGGGTTGTTGAAGAAGGTTCCCAAGGGTGTCCACAACGTCCTGGTTGACTTCATCACCCGCCTATATGCTGTTTACGTCGACTGCCAATTTACCTACCTTGAAATCAACCCCTTGGTTGTTATCCCCAACAAGGATGCCACATCCGCAGAAGTTCACTTCCTCGATCTGGCTGCTAAGCTGGATCAAACTGCCGATTTCGAGTGTGGTGTAAAGTGGGCTATCGCAAGATCTCCCGCTGCCCTCGGTTTGGCTGCCAAGTCTAGCGCTGGCGACAAAGTGAGCGTCGATGCTGGCCCGCCAATGGAGTTCCCTGCACCCTTCGGCCGTGAACTGACCAAAGAGGAGGCATATATCGCTGAGCTAGATGCAAAGACTGGTGCCTCGCTCAAGCTTACTGTCTTGAACCCCAACGGTCGCGTATGGACCCTGGTAGCTGGTGGTGGTGCTTCCGTTGTGTATGCCGACGCCATTGCCTCAGCAGGTTTCGCCGACGATCTCGCCAACTATGGTGAGTACTCTGGTGCGCCTACCGAGTCTCAAACATACCACTACGCGCGAACGGTTCTAGACCTTATGCTACGTACACCAGTCGATGACAAGGGCAAGGTTCTCTTTATCGGTGGTGGTATTGCCAACTTCACCAATGTCGCTTCTACGTTCAAGGGTGTCATCCGGGCGCTACGTGAGTATGCCAAGCAACTCTCTGAGCACAATGTCCAGATCTGGGTGCGACGTGCTGGCCCTAACTATCAGGAGGGTCTAAAGAACATGAAGGCTGCCACTCAGGAGCTTGGTCTCAATGCCAAGATCTTTGGCCCCGAAATGCATGTCTCTGGTATTGTACCTTTGGCACTGAAGCCTGGAAAATGGGAGGAAGCTCAGAAACAAGGCGTTCGAGAGTTCCAGGTTTAAGCGGAAGATCCGGAGCCTTTGGGTCGCGGTGCAATGAGACGCATTGGGCCAGAAGCGACGCGCACGAGTTATGCAAGTCACACTTGCTGATGCTTATGGGCTGTACGTTGATGAGAGATTTTGGAATCAAGCTAGCACGTTCCATATATGCTGTCTTGCCTATGATCCAGGTGGAGCGACTGGGTCAATCTGGGTTTAGAGGGACGATTACAGCAAAAGAGTGAATAGATCAAGATGTAATATGAACAGCAGTGTGCGGGCGTATCGCTTCCCCGATCGCTGTCTACGTTCCGAGGTTGTAGGTTTGGTGACGTACCAGTGCAATTGCAATCCCAAGCTGATGGTATCCTGCTATGACTATCACCTAAGCCGAGGACGTCGGTGTAGGAAACTGCATTGTACTTGGAAACAACCCAATCCATGGGTCCTCGAGAGTCCTTTACAAGCCAAAGGCGGTAGAAATCATGATTTCAGCGGTAGCCGAAATCACTGATATATATCTCCTCCCGGGTCGCAGCCAGCCACTCGCCAGCCTCCTTCTCACTCTTCCTGGTCTTCTCTCTGTAGATCTTCAACACGGTATCCGCCGGACTCTTGCCCAGCTTCGCGGCACTGCTACAGACGAAGATCTTGATCCCGGGGCGCGGATGCGATGATGGCTCGTTCTTGTAGGAACCCGCGTACTAGCCCGATACCGGTTTCGGCTGCGATCATGGCTATGGGGGGTGGGAAGGTTCGTAGAGAGGTAGAAGTTGATGCTTGTAGGCCGGACGAAGCACCGGAAGTTCTATAGCCGGGACTGAGGTTCGCTAGGAAGGTAGATGTTACTTCTTGATCATCTGACCTTGCCAGTCTGCCATCCCCATTGTGAAGCTCAGGTCGGTTCCTGACTACTCTGATAAGTCGACCCAGCCGGCAAAAAACCTCCATGTTCATCTTCTGCGGCGGCGCATCTCCCCTTTTGCAATGTCCCTTTTGACCGTCACCAGTGCCGTTGAGACCTTCTCACTAGCTAACTTGCTTAGCGTATCAAGATACAACCCTCAACGTTGATACCATCCTTCTTGGTCTCACTAGTGGCGTGAACCCCCTCCCGGATCGCAGGGAGTCCGTCGATATCCTAGTTCTCGAAATTGTCCACGACGTATTTCTTAACATCGACGAGACCGGTGGATACAGCGCTCTTCGCTCTCATTTGGCTCATTATCGTGTCGACCAATTGGGCACGCTGGTAGAATGTCAACTGCCACCCGTTGCAACGCCGAGGACGGAGTAACTCGCACCCCGGAGTAAGCCTGTCTCTTTGTCGTGGCCTTGGAGCTAGACCACGAGACTAGTTTTTCATTGGCAATTGTCCTTCGTATGAAGGCGTTATGATCAGCCCGTGCACATCTTTGAGTAGACTCTCGATGGCGGGGGCTACGGGCTAGGGCGTAGCTTCGAAGCCGAAGTCAGAGGCGGAGGTCTGGCCGTCCTTAGCGAAAGACTTACATGTCCCAGTGTTGGAGCCGTAGTAGATGGCTACACTCCTGAGCTTGGATGTCTTGCTTGTGTCTCCGACAGTATGTTTCAGTTGGTGCCGTTTCTGACTTTGTAGGTGTGCCAGCGCTGGCAAGTGGTGCGCCCGCGAACGCCGGCCATGTCTGCTTTGCAGGGTCTGCGGCATACTTTAAAGTAGAAACCGTCCGACTTGGTGGTCAGGGTTAGCCAGATACCTGTATTCTATTCCCCATCGCACTCTCATGTATGGTGGATGAACTATGATAGTGGAAAGAGGCGATGGTGTACTGTGGGCGGCCCACGTCCATGGAATACCGTCCTCTAACCCTCATTGCAGCATTCCTGAATCTCGTCGGGAGATATCTCGAGCCAAGCCACCTCAACCTTTCTCGTGGATGAATTTGCAGGTCTTCTTTCAGCTCGATCAAGACTTTCTTCGAGCTTGCTCTTCTTTGATGTCTGCCTTCAGCTTCCTTTGAAATTGCATCTTCTTCTGAACTGACTCACGTCTAGCTCGAAGACGTTTTCTTGGTTTTTGGTGACCTCGGTGTTGAAGCTGTAATTTCTATATTCAGTTGCTCTTTAGCAGTTGGGCAATTCGATAAGAGCCAACATGGCTACAATGACAAGAACAGGCGACTGTAATGAGCATTACGGATGATTATAGTGTAATAATAGTTTGTAAACAGATTATGGGCATCTGTTGGAAAAAACTC
Organism: Xylariales sp. AK1849; assembly: GCA_022432505.1. Classification (NCBI taxonomy): domain Eukaryota; kingdom Fungi; phylum Ascomycota; class Sordariomycetes; order Xylariales; species Xylariales sp. AK1849. The sequence goes on from JAJKKH010000009.1 coordinate 1,368,674, forward strand.
TAGAATGCATAGTATATTTCTTTGTGCATCACGAAACATCAAAATATGTCAGTCAGCAAATTGCACCTACCTGTGGTCGACTACGTGAAATTGTGAACAGAAGCAATCGTATATATAGGCGACCCTTGCCCCACAAACTAGGGGAATCGCAGCTTGTGTCCCTACTTTAGCAGGCTAAAAATCCTCAGTTTGGCCCCAGCATGCTTTTCAAATTGCTATGATAAGACTTCTGCTGCATGAATATCTACAAGGAGTTGCAAGTCCCTGGTGGCGACTGTTCTTGACCCTATTTTCTGTAAGCGTACACCGTTGCATTATAGGCGGACGAAAGCTGATGTGTACTGACGTGTTCCCCATATCCCCCGATTGGTCAGGATCCGGATAGCTCTATACAAATAAATCAGGTTCTTCGCAGGCACGCTGGTCTAATTAAGAACAGGCCTACTATATACACTGATAACCTGTTATAAGACTGGTTTACGTGGGTTTTTAATAAGGTAACTAGTGAAATAAGAAAGTATTTTCTGTTTATCCTAGAGAATATCTAAGGAGAATAATCGTAGATCTCAGGCTTACGGCAGGCTATGATGGTAGGCATGATACTCGACTCATATCTATCTCTGCAAGGAACGCGTGTTCGAAAACTGACACAAATCCGCTTCGAAAAGCGTGGTCAGCATCTTTCTGAAGAGCTGATCGTTTGTAACGCATCGCAAAGGAGCGAAATCAAGGCAACCGTGGAGAAAGAAAATATAGACTGCGACTTCTTGGTGACCCGGTCGTTCGATCTCTTTTTCGACCCGGTGCATGCCGGTATCATGAAGACCTGGTTTGAGGAGCAATGTCGCGGAGGCGCCAGCTGAATACAGGATGTTCAATGGCTAGAAGGACCGAAACGTAAGTAATTTGAAATTAGTGATTAACACCTTCAAAAGCCCGCTGGCAAATGTCGCCTGATGAAGATGGAAGTCGTCCATGACGGCTACAGAATTCCCGAATACTCACAAAGCATCCCTGTCAAAGTTATCACTGACCCTCAATGTCGCAGTGGAACGAGTGAGCAAACAGAGACTCGGATAGGGGCCCTATCATTAACTAACGCAACTTCCTTAGATCACTGGTGTCTAAGGCCTCACTGCAGATGCTAGTGTACCCGTTGTATCTTTGTGGCCATACAAGTTCGTGACCGCTCTTCTTGCTCGTGTTATTGAGCTTGGAGCACTCCTATACACAGAGACACCGGTGAAGGCAGTCAAGCCTAGCGAGGATGGTCTCTCTATCGCAACTCCGCGAGGCTTCACAAAGGCAAAGAAAATTATATACGCAACAAATGGATATTCTTCTGCCATTTTACCGCAGTACAAATGGGGTGATAATTCCAGTTCGAGGACAAGCATCGCGCTTGGTACCGAACGAAAGTACCGACCATGGTCTAAACTTAGCACACACGTGCAATCTGTTCTATAGCGCTCAGTCCGTCAACTATCTTGTCCCCCGTCGGGATGGGACCATCATTCTCGGAGGTGCCGCGCGCAAATGCAGACATGACGCATTGACAGAGATCCGAAATGGTTTGACACTGTTGATGATACGACCCTGATCGATGACGGGGTGACATCATAGTTCAACGCAACGATGGCTAAGACTTTTCGAGGTTGGGAGAATAGCGACGCAAAGGCCGCTATCACCTGGACCGGGAGTAAGTCTCCTCAGATAGGCTTTGCCAAAAGGAATGCTGATGTGTTCTGAAGTTATGGGTTCAACATCCGACGGTCTTCCCCATGTCGGCCTTGTACCTGGAACCCAAAACCGATGGATCCTGGCTGGTTTCAATGGAGGAGGTATGGCGCTTCTCTTCACCTTAGCCAAAGACATCGCAGATATGGTAGTCAACGAAATCCTTTTTGAACAGACGGGCATCCCGAAGGTCTTCAAAACAACAGAGCAAAGGATCTCAGCCAAGTGCTGTTGATTGGTCCCTGAGTGAGACTTGCTCGGCTTGTGCGACTGACGACTAACTCTAGAGATGTGTACCTTATAAATCCACGAAGAGAGATCTTGCAAGAAGGGCTATGGGCTGAGGAGGATGAAATACAATCAAACAATGTTGTTGTTTTCAAGCACTCACATATTGCGGCACGGGTGTTACAGCTACATGGAGTTGAGTGTACGGGCATTTTATAGTGCAATCGGAGGTTCATATGGAGCTTAGTGAACTCGAAACATGTGTTTGCCGAGATATCAAGCGGCACAAGAGAAGTATCGTATTGTACAAGTTCAATGCACAGTCCTGCGTGAAGGAAGAGTTCTATTCAAACGAGGCTGCCGCCAAAACGTAAATCCGGCCGCGGCCAACAATTGTCAGGTAACACTTGGAAAGCTCTTGACCAAGCAAAGCCGAGGGTTCCTGCAGAGCGAAGGCAAACAATTGTGGCTTCACAATGTCTCGCTAAGTTGTTAGGCTGCGACCAAGTATCCTCGTCAACAATCCATCAAGCAAACAGACAAGACGTAGCTCTGCGTGTCACTCGTCTGCAAGTTATATCTAAAAGATCGCGTGAAGATAGCGATGGCTCAAGATCGGAATCGTTTCCTTTCGCTTTCCAACGAACTTTTGGCAGCAGTTGTAGGCCACTTCGCAGCGTCGCCTGATGGGTTCAGTCTCACCCGAGTTTCGGGCGCAAATGCGTTGCGGAGAAGCAGTGCCTATGATACTCTCTTATCGCTGAGCCTGTCATGTCATCGTCTTTGGGCAATCAGTCGTCCTTTGATCTATCGCGTCGTTGAGATCTCGGATGAGCCTGGCATGGTCCTGCTAATTCGCACACTTCTGAAGTATCGTGAGCTGCGGCCACTGGTGCTCCATTTGGGCATCGGCTTTGAAATCGAACAGACAAGTCGCGACGATGGGTATTATGCCGTTATCTCCTGCTGGACTAGGGATATTGTACCATATCTACCCGCGGATCACCAAGATCGCACTGTGATTAGCTACGTCGATATCGGTTCTCCCAGTACCATCAACATTGCCGGTGTTCATTACGGAGGCATTATAGGCGGAATCTTTGCAGTTCTGCTCTATTTGACGCCTAAGACGCTGACACTTTGACTACCAGCAAGACAGACGGCGACACATGGAAACGCGCAACAAGGGTCGATAAAACACTCGGTATGATGTTGAGGGACATAGCCCACAAAGTTCCGTCTCAACGAACCCTATCTTCTGTGCGCACGCTACGGCTCATTGGAGGGCAAAGCGAGCTCGAACTCCGGCGGCCGCGCTGGCAGATGACAAGCAATAACTGCTGGATAGTAAAATCGACGTTTGGTACCCTGTGCCCATCACTCCAGACTGTTGAAATCTTCGACGACCATGAAGTATGGAGTGTTCCAGACACAACACCGGTTTACGAGACTGGAGCGACTTCGGACGTGTCCTGTTTGAATAGCCGTACCCTGGGCTTCGCCGCGGTGAACTTAGCCAAGCAATTTCCAAGGGCCCGCAAGCTAACTCTCAAAGTCTCAGGCAGGCCAATACCTATCACAACCGTAGATCACTTTACTCTCGAGTCAGGCCTTCTGAGACTGGCGGATACACTCGAGTATTTGCATCTCGAAATACCCTGGAAACGTTTTGCTGTTCAGGAACTTGGCGAATACTCGAGACTGACGCTCTTACCAAGACTCCATCGGCTCAAGCATCTCCAAGTCCAAGTTGGTGCACTCTGCCCGCGATCCGAACCCCGAGCAGAAAACCAGAACCCGCTAGGGACCTACTCCCTTGCCGACAACCTGCCAAACAGCCTGGAGTCTCTATATCTGGCGGAAAACCTTGCAGATGACAGTGACAAGTCTGTTTCCCAATGCTCCAGGTCAGCGACCATGGCAGCGAGATGAATATGACTTTGCTCTCACGGGTATGATTCTTAACTTTTGTATGAGGGGATCTCGTCAGCAGCCTGAGCTGCGCTACTTCTATTTCCTCGCAGCAAGAGAAACCAACATACTGAGAAATCACCTGAGCGATATCAAGAACACTTGTGCGCAGAGGGACACTATCGTCGAGATAGAAATCGCTAGTCACAGCAAGAGTCGGAAGGGAAGGTACCTTCTATAGAAGAGGACGATCGGCAAGATATGGATCAACTCGACACGAAACCTTGGCCGCTGTGTTCACAATTTAGACAAGATAGTGACGACGGGAGTTGATCTCTTAGGTATGAGCACATTACAGTTTGCAACGCACTACCATGTTTTTATGTACCTTAAGCTAACTCGCTATTGCTGCTTAGGATACAGCTATTCCACTGAGAGCTCGGTTCACTACAGGCAATCAGTCCACAGTACACAAATGTCTCCTTTCGCGATTATAGTTTGTTCATTACACAATAGAGTGCGATGGCAACGGGATGGCTGATTCGGCTCTTTCGGCATGAAAGTTGTCGCAGGGTATGGTGGCTTCTTATTACTGCAAGACTCACTCGCCGCTCGGTTCACTATAAGTGTGCGAGAAGGCCACCGGCTCTCCAAAGTTCGGCGATCCGTCCGAGTGCGATCCCATCAACTGGACCATGGTGTATCTCGTATCGTCACAAGCGCCGGCACTGCTGTCAGTCGCAGCGTACGTGAGCCAAGTCTGCGTACCGTCGGGGCTCGAGAAGAAGCCGTTATGTCCCGTTCCATAGTTGCCATTAGCACTCGATAGCACGCAACCGCTCGATTTGGACCACGCGGACGCGCTGGTAGGGGCCGTCGATCCGTCCCAGGTCAGCAGCCCGAGACAATAGTCGGGCGTCCAGCAGTAGCTGGCCGAGTAGCTGATATATGTTGTGCCGCCGAAGTACAGAGCCGCGGGTCCCTCATTGACGGGCGTGCCACTTGTCTCCCACGATTCGGTGGGCTGCGAGATCACGTAGATAGAACCCGTCACGGAGACGTAGTCCGAGCCTAGCTGTTGCAGGCAGATGGACTGGTAGGAGACGCTGTGGAAACACGAGGTCATCAGGAAGTTGCCGAAGTCGTTGAAGCGGAGGATTGAGGCATCGATCGACCATGCGGTCGTCAGTTGGGCGGCGTAGGTGAACGTGTCATACGGAGTGGCACCACCTGTGTATAATTTTAGCTAGTTTCTATAGCCCAAGAATCGATGCCCAAGAATCAAGGGGGAGGCTACCTTTGAGAACGTGAATATTCTGCTGGTCAAGGTCATCGGCATCGCCGGCAGTGTAGTAGATATACCACGTCCCATCGAAGTAATGTACCTCCGGAGCCCAGACGTTGCAGCATCGGTTCGCCGTGGTAGTTGAATAAACCACCTTCTTGGTGGCTGTCTTCAAGCCCTCAACCGTTGTCGAACGAGCAATCTCGACATCGGTCCAGGTCGTAGTCATCAAATAGAAGTAACCACCAGTATAGACCATGAACGGATCACTGCCGCCAGGGTCTCGGATTGGATTGGTCCAAGCCGCGGCAGAGCCAAGCAGGCAGAACATTCCCCAGAGGGACGTGAAAATATTGAGTGGCTGCATGGTGACCTGAGCATGAAAAGACTATCGTCTCCTTGACGGGCGCATGGAACAGATAGTGTAAGTGAAACTGTGAGATCGACATGCTCTCTATATATCTGTGTTTCTGCAGCTGTTTTCTTTGATGCGATCCCTTGCGTCTTCGGCCCTATACTGACTTGTAATGAACGCCGGATCGTTAGAACAAGGGTTTAGGGGAAGCGCGCAAATGGGAGTCTGGTCTAAGGGTAGATTCCGAACGTATTTATAGTCGGAATGGACTGCGGACGCTCATTGGTGGGATTCGCAAGTCGCACGATGCTTATGCGGAGCCCCAGATTCCGCCGACGTCTCCCCCCACAGAGCATAGGAGGCCCCACGAATAGAGTTCCGGCACTTCAGATCATGCTTGGCATAGTCGGCACTCCCGTGAGTGGCATTGCTCCAAAAACCCGCCAGGCTTCTCTGCACTGCTGGCCTTGACCTGCTGCGCCACGCACGAAGTCCCATCTGGGCCCCAATCAGCCAGAGTGATCAGCAGATTCGGGTCTAGGGAGGTGAGACTTGAGGAATATTGGGTCTCTGGCGGCGCGGAGATTGGCTGCAAGCGCACTAATGGCATCAGAGTAATAGATGCACTAGACGTTCTTTTGATCTCCAAACTATAGGAGGATCCTTTATAATCTTGCGTCCCCTGACTTACATGCCCCTAGCTTATCCGCTTGCTTTCCGTATCACTAAGTAGTTATAGATAAAGCCATACATATGAACTGCTTACCATAGACTACAGTTTCAGTGACTCATGTCTGGTGGCCGTTACATGAAGCTATCCACAAGCCCGGGATCGTCTCTCCCAAGACATGAAAAGAGAAATCCCCGCCCAACCACAACTTAACGAATAGATGGGTTAGTTCGTCGGCTTATTGCTGTAGAAAGGCGACGCTGTAGTTCACATTACAGCTAGGGCTCGAAGTAATCGTCGGATTGAACCTGGAATGGACAGCTTTCTACTCAACTCCCTCTGCCAGGTTTGTAGAGTATTAAATTGACATAATCGCCGCTGGTATGAATTCAATCTTGAAAGCTCAGCTCCAAGCGCTTGCCAGTGTCTCGTATTCAGAAGCTGACCACAGAAAATCTTATAAGAAGTACCGCAGATGCCATATGAACAGTGAATAGAAGTCAAACTAGAAGAGGCCTTGATACTATTACAGAAGATTCCAGCACCGGAGTAAACGTCTCAGCAGTGGTATCGGCTGCATGGTCCTTAGCGCGGTTGCTGAGATCTCGGAGTATAGAAGCGCCGTTGCTCTCAGCCCTGGTACTACCAGCACTAGCAATGAAAGCATCTGTTCCCGTATCAGGAGTGTCTGCATCGAAGACCACTGGTTTCGACGCTATCAGCATAGAACTCGAACTGAGGGGTCGCATTGTCGGCGTCAGCGTCATGATAAGGCGATGAATGCTTTTCCGTCGAATAAATGCTCTGAAACGCAGCCTCGTCTGTGCTGAGGTGTTGTGATGTGCTGAGAATCATTGTTCAAATCAACTCGAGCTTCCCTATGTCAAGCTGAGAGTATATGGTATTGGCTGTCAGTTCAAACTGTTCGTCACTGCTTTCATCGTTGCTGTTATCATCGCTGAATTCGATGACCTCGCGCTCTTCAGGAAGAGCATAGAAGGTGTCAAATGTGAGGTTCGGGGTAGATATGACCAAGGTTTTGGGCGTTGGGTTCGAAGTGTAAAGGAATGAGATCAAGAAAAGCCATTGGAGAGGTGAGGAACTGGTAACCTTCTTAAATCCCATCTCCGTGCTTGCAGGCCCTCATGTGCTATGCTACTGGGACCAAAATCTCGGCGACCATAGCTTCGTTTCTTTCACCTGATCGTCTATCGTCAGTGATCAGGAGTGGCGATGCACTCATGAATGGACACTTATAGCATTGCGTTTACTTCGGGAAGCAGTGCGAAGAAGTCCGTTCGTCAGCCTGGCTTGGAACTGTTACTCTCCATGGATTGCGTCTCAATTCATTCCAAGTATTACTTAATGTCTTTTCATCCTTGAGCCACGGCCTTCCAATGCAGCTTGCAGATGAATCATATCCATGTATTATGAACGTGGCCTCCAGCGTGGACCTGACAAGCCAGCATCGTTTGAAAGATCGAGGTCGAACCTTCTGCGCTGTAACTTGGCATCGCCCTCACTTCTGTCTAGCCTCTGGGCGATCCATCCGAGCTTCTTCTGCTCCGTCAAGTAAGCGTTGAGCCGCCTATATTCAAGCTCTGTCCACTAAGCTTCGAGAAATATCGCAGCCGTCGTACGTACATATCATCTTTATCTCGTCCATGTTCTGTTGTGCCTCAACAGAATATCGCAATGGCTCCAAGAGAGATCTCTGTCGCAGGGAGTGGCATGCTTCCAGATCTTGACGTTTTTCACGCTGACGCCCTGCTCGTTTCGCCTTTTGTTCTTCTTCGCGTCATCCCATGGACACCACATCAACATGCTTGCATTGAAACGAAGCCATCTTGATGGAAGACAAGCAAGTACAGGGAAAATGAAGAGGATCAAGGAAGTACGTTGACATAGAGAAAGAGCAGTATAGAAGAGTAAGTTCTCCTAATCGAAAGTTTGCCTAAGAACCTTGATGTGGTCGTTCCATTCTAATCAGACGTGCTGTCGACTATGTCCAAGCTGAATTCATAGGTTGTGGATTAGGCAGTCGTCCTATAGACGTCTTGAATGACAATAGTATACTGATGGTGCAAACGCTGCCGTTGATTGCCTATTGATTATCCCCTCGGTTTCCTCAATAATGTGACGCAAATGCCAACCCCGTCCTGAAACCCATACCATATTTACTATGCTCGTAAGGTTCTATTATGTCAGATTACCGGGTCCTTATACCGCTAGCTGCGGGAAATAAGAGTCAGCGACGCCGAGCGACGCCGAAGTACGTAGTATTTCAGTATGGCGCTTAGTTATTTAGCCAACTCGTTTCAACTCTGTCATAGAGGACCAGTCTACCCCACTTATGTCACATCCTCCATTTCTCTCAAACCAAGGCTCAGTGTCCCTGCTATTTCTGAGATCAAGCACATCTCGCCGGAAGATCCAATCTCGAGTACAAGACCACCAGGGAATATAATTCTGCCAGTCGTTTCTTTCTCGCTGGACCAAATCTTCACACTCGACCACTGTACATCCCCTCAACTCATCATCCTGCTTTCCTAGCCTGCCAGAATACTCCTGACATCACCACATCCAAGATGGCAGCTCGCCAGGACTCTGACAACCTTGCCTGGGATCGAAGTGATGCGCTCTGGGAGGAGACACGGAACCGAATCCGTTCGAAATCCACAACTCGCAAAATTGTGGCTTTGGCTGAGAGAATGTTTGGAGAACCCGTGGTCTTTGTTCCACCAATACTAGTTGGTGGCTTTAATGTGCTATACCCTATTCACGTCGAGGGCACTTCTGCTGCGTTCCCCGTCCTTGCTCGGCTGCCTTGCCGCACCGAGGCACTCTTCCACGAAGAGAAAATACTCGCAGAAGCTGCGACAGTCGCATATATTAGCCGATATACTCAACTCCCGGTTCCAGATACTCTTCACTACGGTATTGATCCCGATGTCGGGCCCTTTATGATTATTCAAGACCTCGGCACCCGACGGGTTATGTCTGATTCTCTCCAGATGCCGGGCCGAGATCGTGGCGAGTCGCCTATCTTGGATCCCAATATTTGCGACAGTACTCTCAAAAGCATATATAGTCAAATGGCACGATGCCTATTACAGCTCGCTCAGCTGACCTTTCCTCGCATCGGATCCCTCATAAAAACAAGCTCAGGATTCAGTATTATGGGACGGCCTATTACCCTCAATATGAGTAATATGGTTCAACTTTCCAATATACCCCAAACGATTTTCCCATTCAAGACATACAAAAGTGCTGATGACTGGTATATAGCGTTAGCCGAGATGCATATAGCAACATTGCTTTTCCAGCATAATGATATTGTCTTATCAGAGAACGACTGCAGGACAAAGTACGTTGCCCGTCAACTATTTCGCAGACTAGCTAAGCAAGGTCGGCTGTCGACTTTTGGATTTGCTGGCTCCAAGACTGCTGGTGCGACGTTACCGGCGCCTGATGGTTCGAGCTCGTTCCGGTTTTGGCCTGATGACTTTAGACCAGCCAATGTTCTCGTTGATGATAATGGGCAGATTACCGGGATTATAGACTGGGAGTTTACTTATGCGGGACCCACGCAGTTTATTTTAGACCCCCCTTGGTGGCTTATTATTGAAGTGCCCGAGATGTGGGGGAATGGTATTGACGACTGGGCAAGCGTTTATGGAAGACGGCTCAAAACCTGGCTTTCGGAAATGGAAAAGGCTGAAAAGGATATGAGTCCCGGTTCTCTATTGCTTTCTGCATATATGCGGGAGAGCTGGGAAACAGGCCGCTTTTGGCTTAACTATGCTGCCAGGAAGACCTGGGCGTTTGACGCTATCTATTGGAAATACTTGGACGAAAGGTTCTTTGGCAAGCGGGAACATCATAGCCCTACAGAGCTGTGGAAGTCAAGGGTACATCTCTTAAGTGAACAGGAACATATAGCAATGGAGCGGCTGGTGCAAATGAAGATGGAGGAATCGAAGGAACGGGTCTTAGTTGACTGGGAGGCTGAAGAGGCAAGGCAGCGCCTGTCATCCTTTCTGTTCGATTAAAGGAGGTAATCACGATATACTGTTTTCCTAAGCTGGAGGGGCGTTGAAGATAAGGCTAGCCCGTTGACCGACATCCAATAGATATAAAGGGAAATAAAAAACCACCCGGAGCACTATCTGGTACTCGTACTGTTAGTATCGATAGAGTCGAGCGCATGCTACTTTATAGATACCTTCAATATCTACGCTACTTCGCTTGCTTGTCGACGTACAGCTCCTAGAGTCGATAACATCTAGCTACGTCTGATTGGAAAATCATATGTAGGTCTTATTATCTGATCTAGTTTCTCTTCGCTATCACTAGGCACTCCAATCACCGGGTCAGGATGGAAGTGTTCTCTGTGTTCTTCAGACGTCACCACCTTGGTTTTGGCCACAGAAGCGTCGAGGAGTTCTCGTATCGGGTATCCTCCATCATATGCCTGAATCACAAGAATCGGCAGCAACAGAGGCCTTTTCGTGGTAAATCTTATCATTACTCAAAGCGCATCTTTTCAGCGAACGGACGCACTGGGCAACACAGACAGTCTCCTCCTCGTCACCGACGTATCTGACCAATTTCTGCTGGAATCTGCAGGACTTGGTCATTTCTTTACAGATGAAATAAGGTGGAAGTAATGGATATCAAGCAATCAGTTCATAAACGCAGTGATCGTCGATGGCTGGACCATGTCCGCCCTGAGAACCCGACTCCTTGCTCATCCTGTTTCCTCGAGCCGAGCCATCCCAAAGCAACCACAACTCCAAAACCCAGCAGATATACATTGACGAAATTTGTAGCCAGACCAATGCCATCCTGTAACTCGGTGTGGTGACGAGTATCTGCGCTCTCGAAGCCCTCCGCAATTCCCCGAATCACGGAGGTCTCGCAGGCAGTCTGCCTCTTCTCCCTCTCTCAAACTACAACAGCCGTAGAATTTAGAATCTTATCAATATGTGCCGTCTCAATACCTTCAGTGCCCTTTCCCTCTTCCTTCAGGAGCACCGCCAGAACCTCGACGGGTGGATTAAGACCTAGTCTCTCGGCTCGCTGCCATCGCTTCATGCGGTCGATACCTACGCAGGGCTATTTCCCAGATTAGCAAGATGACAAGGACCAGATGACCAACGAGGATCAGTTGGGAAATAGTAGAAATGCTTACTCCATACTGACTGCTCACATCAAAATACCGCAGCACCTTCTCGGCGAGCGTCAGATCCGCTTGGTGCACTCGCGGCGCATTGCGCTCGCCCTCCAATTTCTTCCAGTAAGTGCCAATCTGTCTCTCGCTGATCTTCGCCGCTATCTTCTCTGCTTGCGACTTCTCGGGAACTTCCTCAACGACCTCCTCCTCTACTTTCGCCTCTAGCGACTCGGGTTCCTCGATCTCCGCGACATCCTCCGCGGCCGGATCGGCAGCCGAAGAGACATGCTTGGACAGCGGGCTGGCCTTGGTCGGCGTAGTAGAGGAGACAAGGTTCTTGCTGGATTTGGGGACGGGCTTCGTGACTCGGTTGTTGAAGGAGAGAGTTGCTTGCTTGCCTCCTGCTCCGGAGGAGCGTGGCCCGCTGTTGCTGCGGCGGGTGGCTGGCATTTTTCTGACGGCGTATGTTTGGTGCTCTGGATGGTATGTACGCAGTGTTATCTGTGAAACTATTGCAGTCTTGCGACGTGGTCGGAGGGGTGTGCAACTTCAATTGGGATATTCTAGGCTTTGACTTTGCGATGTCTTGAAGTTACAGTGGGCTGAATCCCTGAGCGCTAGAATGACGTTTGACATCCCACTAAAATGCGCCCCCAAGTTGGAGGGACAACACGAATAGGGAGCGGATTCACGTGACATCCGGTACCGCCTTTTGGGCACAGACAGATAGTCACAAGGCATCCAAGGCATAAATCGAGCTGAAGTCTTTCCTTGCAAGGTAGCAGGTATTCCATTTCCCGTAACCTTCTCTCAACGCCGACGCCGTCCAATGCCGTTCATGCAGATCCTCTTCCATGCTGTCACCAGTTGGTTTCCCTAAAGGTAGACCCGAGCGTGGCCTTAACTAATCCTAGGTCTCCTGTTCTGCTTATATCCCAGTAGCCTCACGATAGAAGGTTAGACTTCTGTTCGCGCCAGCAGTGCAAAACATCTCGTTCTTCCCCGTCTTGGGCAACCACTTGACACTCCAAAGCGCCTTGTCCGTCTCACTATGCGTCGCAACACAAGCAGCACGTTCAACATCCCATACCTTGACTTTGCCGTCAAAAGCACCGCTAAGCAGGTACTCGCCGTTGTCGTTCCAGTCAATGCTTGTGATCCATGCCGCATGTCCGGTCAGGTTGCCCACGTGTTCACCGTGTTTCAGAGAATATTGAGCAACCAAGCTTGCATCGCCGGCGGCGGCAAGTCGTGCACCACCTGGGGAGAAGGCTACGGCGCGGACGGGCTTGACGAGGCCTGCACCGGGTTAGCATGGTTATACTTGGACCCTAAGATAGTAGTAATAAAGGGAATATGGCCATACGTGGCGGGAAATGCGAAGACCTACCAGGCAGCGAGTACTGAATCTTCCCTGTATGATTGTTGAACACGTAGACAGCACCATTCTGGTGTCCAGATGCAGTGAACTTTCCATCCTGACTTAAATCCACACAGAGTCCAAAGCTTCCAGCACCAGCACTGCCGGTTTCGTACTCCTGGATCTTAGTTCCCTGGGGACTATCGAAAGTCCATACGTTGATTCGCCCATCGTATGTTGTGGCAGCTAAGAAGGCACCATCTTCGCTCAGCGCAATCGCCCATACCTCGCCTGCGCGCTTCCCACCACCACTGCCGGTTTTGCTCGATGTGTCGAGCTCGCCGTAAAGATCCCAATCACCAGAGCCGGAATCGGATAGCTTCCATATCTTGACTTCACCGCCGAAGCCTGCGGAAGCTGCTACCTTTCCATTTCGCGAAACGACTATGTGGTGGCAGCCCAGTTTATGGGCATTGCTCAGGGATTGTACAAGGGGATAGTTTGACTGTGAGGTGGAGTGGACATGAATCGTTGAAGATCCGGACGCGGAGAGGAGAGCCGTTTTCGTCGCGGCCAGGGAGAATATATCTGTAATGTGTGCTGCCGAAGGTTAGTTGATCAGCTCGCAGACTGCCACATCATGAAGTAGATAAATCTTAGGTATGGACCCGGCAAGAGCGCGGGTAGAGCTTGGGAAGGGACATAGCTTACCATTATCCACAGTGTGCGTGGTCAGGTACTGCTTAGACTATAGGAGGTTAGAAACGATCCTTATATGGCAGCAGAGTAACATACCATGGCTACCAGTCCATTTGGGTGTTTGTTGTTGTATTAGCTAGCTGTAACTCTGAGTTGCTTGTTGAAGATTGAAAGCTTTGGTGGGGTTCACTGCACGGCAACGAATTGATTGCATCACCGAGAAAATATGCAACTGATACTAAAGTACCTAGGCACATGAGCACCTGCAGTCCAACAAGCCTCGAAATAGACAACAAATACCGGTTGGTACTTGCGATGGTATATGGTTATTTGATACATTGCTACAATTCCTCAAATCCGGAGATTCCTTCAGATCTCTAGCCCTGAACGCCTACTATATGCTTTCTTGACCTTGCCCCGACTGCGTTTAGTCTTACACGCATACTCCTCTCAAGCTGTAGTGCCTGCATCATCCGGTTTCGTTGTATTTGGGAACATACCCTGGATTTCTATATAGCAGGTCAGTATGAAGACTGGCGGAGGACGGATCCGAGGGAGACATACTGCCCATGCAGTGAGGACACAGGGTGTGCATCTTCTTGGTGTGTCCACAGGCCGGGCACTTGTTCAGGGCAGTCACATCCTTCAACGCCTTGCCTGCCATCTGCCTATGTCTCTTCTTCATGTGCGACGTCTTCTTCTTGGGCACAGCCCGCAAGATACCCTCCCATATGTCGCCTAGTATGCCAGGTATAGTCTGCAGAGCGGCAGGAAGTGCGATTGCCAATGAAGACCATGTCAGGTAGGGCGACTGTCTCGATTGCTGCGTATATAAAAGTGTCGACCTAAAGGAAGAGGCGAAGGTGGTTGTCGATAGTCTGGGGAACAGGGAGGATGCAGCCGAAGCTATTCGCAGTTGCTGGACAGCGGCCATCGTGACTTTCCGGAACAGTGTTCGTCGACTGGTAAAGGCGTGAAGAGGACGATCAGATCTCCTTGTCTCCCTAGGCCTTTCGTGGCTGAAACTCCCGCTCTTAATGTCTTATCGGGATCTGCTCGTGACAAGATCGTGCCTCCAATTGCCTCGCAGTTGTGATCGTGTATGTACTGTGTAAAAAGGCCGGAGAAATAGCTTCACCAAAAGTCGCGGGCGCAGAGCTCACCAAACGGGCCCTGCATTAGGTACAAATCAATGCACCAACCCCAGACTGGCAATAGTGCACAGACGCAGTTGGGCCTATCAACGGCCGCACACTCCCTTTCCCCCTTCCCCCTTTCCTTGCTGGACCCCATCCCGACTTTTCGCATCTGCATCTGGCACTTGCCTCTACTTAGGAAATTATTGTTTGGCAGAGCGCCACGTAAAGTCCCCTAACTTCAACGGCAGGAACTCGCCAGCACTCGGGAATACCTTCGCTGTTTTGAAACGACTCGACTCAGTTGTTCTCTTCACAACGTCAAGAATACTTCCATCACGCTCCGGCCTCAACCTTGCGTCCGTCGTCACGTCCATTCATTCCGATACTCCAACGGCGTTAGGCTATTTCTTGGAATAGGAACAAGACACTAGACTACCTATCTGTGCTCTTGGACTTCATCCATACCATACTTCGTCCACATCACATCCGAAAGCAATGGCTTCCCCTACGGTCTACCCCAACAGCCATGTTGGTTTCGATAGTATCACGTCCCAGATCGAGCGCAAGCTCTTGAAGAGAGGTTTCCAGTTCAACGTGATCTGCGTCGGTAAGTTCTCGTACGATATCCTAAAGTAAACCAAACCAAACTAAACCTGTCCACTGTTTACGATGCACTCACTACCTTATCTTCCCAATGCTCCAATGTGTACTGATTGTCTTGTCACCCCATAGGCCAGACTGGTCTGGGCAAGTCAACCTTGATCAACACCATCTTTGCCTCTCATTTGATGGACTCGAAGGGTCGTCTCCTTCCCGATGAGCAGATCCGCTCGACTACTGAGATCCACCCTGTTTCGCACATCATCGAGGAGAACGGCGTCCGTCTAAGATTGAACATCGTCGACACCCCCGGGTACGGCGACTTGGTCAACAACGACCGTTGCTGGGACCCCATCGTCAAATACATCAAGGATCAGCACTCGGCGTACCTGCGCAAGGAGCTCACGGCCCAACGAGAGCGATACATCCAAGACACCCGTATTCACTGCTGCTTGTTCTTCGTTCAGCCCTCGGGTCACTCTCTCAAGCCAATCGACATTGTTGTCCTGAAGAAGCTGTCGGACGTTGTCAACGTTGTCCCCGTCATCGCCAAGGCCGACTCTCTGACTCTGGAGGAGAGACAAGCCTTCAAGGAGCGCATCAAGGAGGAGTTTGCTTTCCACAACTTGAAGATGTACCCATACGACAACGAGGAGCTGGACGACGAGGAGCGTGCTATTAACACCCAGATCAAGGTACGTGGCTATCGGTAGTATCCACACATGATTCGGTTTCTAATTATATTACAGGGTCTTGTCCCTTTCGCTGTTGTCGGTTCGGAGAAGTCCATCATCGTCAACGGTAAGCAGGTTCGAGGACGCCAGAACCGGTGGGGTGTCATCAACGTTGAGGACGAGAACCACTCCGAATTCGTCTACCTGCGAAATTTCCTCCTCCGAACTCATCTGCAAGATCTCATTGAGACCACTTCCCAGATCCACTACGAGACCTTCCGCGCCAAACAACTGTTAGCGCTCAAGGAGAGCAGTGCACAGGGCCATGGTAGCAGACCCATCTCGCCTGCTGCCGACCGAGAACTCAGCAGAAACTCCCAGCGCATGACCATGAACGGCTACTAATTTTAGCCGCTCTTTTTGGTTGTTCGTTCTTTGGCATGGTGCACTCCGGTCTTCGGGCATCCTGCGCTTGAGAGAGCCTACCCTTCTACCCGATTCTTTAATGACCACAACAAGTCTCACTGTACGCTTTACGTGCAAAGACAAGGAGAAGAGGAAGATATCCCCAGTGCTTCGGTCATGGGGACATCCTTTACTTCGTCGAAGATACCAAACAGCAGAGAGCAGGGGTTTACGTGAAGGCGAGACTTGGCCTGATTCAGGGCACTTCGAGTTTTATTGTGTTATGTCTTGGGAAAGGAAAGCAAGCAGGCAGTATCTGTTCTCCCACTGGGAGAGTTCTCGACAGTTCTTATTAATTTCCTTGTAGTATTCGCCCAAAGCTCTCTTCATTTCCCTACCAAACTCTTAAAATTAATTGAGACAAAGTCAGAAAGTAACGATATTTTCAGGTGCCTTGATATGTCTAACATGGAAACTGACTTTGCTTGCCTGACACCTGCACATATGTCATTGCACTAAGACCTCTACATAAATCAGTCTTGTTGGAATGCCTCATTTCTCGTGCTTCCTGAACCCGATTCTACAGACGGTGGTCTCTGAGCCTCATTGCTGCATACTAGGAGTAGGCATCGTTCAGGCCTATTTCCTGTCATCACAAACTTGCGGTGTTGACTTCCCACGTAATGCTATTCCGGAGCTGCTTGCGATGCGGAAGCCTTCTAGGTCTAAGTCTCCAGACAGTATATCCCAATCTAGAAATCTAAGCCCCCTCCTCTCTTCCCCCAGTCATTAACGGCGAAGGCTGGACTTATGGCGCGCTGCCCATGTATGCTGGTGAGCTCATCTCTTACAACCAGCTCATGTCGATGATAGCCCGTCCATGGACTTTAGATCTATTCCTTCACCGGCTTATAAACAAAACTCTCCAGCTCCTTATACGCCTTCTCCAAGTCGTCATTCACGATGATGAGATCATGCACCCCGGGCTGCTTCGCGTATTCCAGTTCCAGCTTCGCCTGCTCCAACCGCTTGCTCACCGCATCCTCGTCCTCCGTTCCGCGGCCTCGGAGGCGCTGCTCGAGGATCTCAAAGGAGGGCGGCTGGATGAAGACGTAGCGCGCGCTCATGGTCGAGGCCTTGATCTGTTTTACGCCCTACAGTTGCGTGTATACTTAGCACTCTGTACAAGTAAAAAAAGAAATAAGGGACAGAAAAGGAGCAGGCAGAAGCGGTTGATGCATACCTCCATCTCGATGTCCAGCACGACGACCCGGCCCTTCTTTGTCTGCTCCTCGATCGTGGCCTTGCTCGTCCCGTAGCGGTTGCTCCCGAACTTGGCGTGCTCGACGAAGCCGTCTTTCGCGATCAGGTCCTCGAATGTCGCCATGTCCACGAAGTTGTAATGCGTGCCATCTTCCTCGCCGGCGCGCGGCTTGCGCGTCGTGTGCGAGACGGAGAGGGTAAAGCAGTCGGGGTGTGCCGCAAAGAGCCTGTTGTGCAGTGTGCCTTTGCCGACGCCTGAGGGGCCGGAAATAACGAGAGGTCGACGGTCCGGTGGTGGTGCTGTGGATTGGTGTTAGTTCACCTGCGTTTAGTATTGTTCGAGGAGGGGGCTTAGGCAGTGGGGAGCGTACTGGGAGCCATTGTGCTTCTTGGACGAACGAGTTGAAAATGGATGGAGCAAGATGAAATATTCGGGTGTCTGCTGGTTCCACCTGGGAATCTACAAGACCGGAGAAGCATGTGTTGGGCCGGAACGGACGTCTATAATACGGTCAACCTGGCATCGGTGAGCAAGCCCGGTGACTTGAATTCTAGGCGGCATCCCACTCGGGCAGTTGTGGGTACCGCGGCAGAATCTTATAATCATATGTCATATGAGGAACAGGCAGGCGGTGAGCACTATAGCATGTGGACCCTTTTTTCCCCTATGCCAGGGGCTGTGCTTGTTCATCCCTGAGTTGAAGAATTACGATTGTCATTGATTGGAGCACAAGAAGATTGGCAGCGCGTTTCATGATCCCGCAATTATGCGCGAATCGGGATGGCAGGAGAGAGATGTGACGTCGTTTCTTCTCCCGAGCTGCAGCAGACTGAGAATGAAACGAAGATGTTGGGACGTTTACTCCTTTCTAGAAGGACATTGACTTTGTGTCGTCATTTGGGATGCTGCGTTGTTTGGGGCTGCAAGCTCCGCGGGATCTGGTTCGTTGCTTGCGCATGTTAGGACACAGGTGCATTGTCGCTGATATGAATGAGCCGGGCTTTACTGCCTCCTAAAGTCTTGGTGTTCAAAAGCTGCTAGAAGTGCCGGATAACAGCCACGAGCCTCGATAGTGTACCAGTTCTGCCACTGCAGCGCTGAGGATACGGTTGGCGAGAAGCATTTGCCTGGTGTAAACCAGAGCATGCCGTATCAATAGTGATTACCTCAAGCCCGGATGGAGGGGATCGTGACCATTTGGACGGTAGCAACCACCACGAGACCCGTAAGCAACATAGTCACCACATCTTATCGGTGCAAGGCTCGGTCTTGTTAAGGCATGTCGAGACCCTAATGTTCTCCGAAGCTTGGTATGCGCAAACGATCCACGATAGTCCTCGTAAGGAGTGACTATCATGCTTGGTAAAGGGTTCCAAGAATTGCACAAGAGAATGAGCCACTGTCCAAGAATGCGACCGACAACCTCCAAAATTGCAGTGCGACTCTGGGAAAGCATTGGCAAATCAGACACACCGTTCGGTCGTCAGGATTTAGCGTGCTCCAGAGAAGCCGTTGAAGATCATGCAACCGTCTGCGAAATCCCGGGACGCGATCCCTGTCAGACCTACGCTGGAATATGCAGCAGGGACGATACGACCAAACTCCCAGCAGGTTTGGGACCTGCAGAACTCGACTGTCTGGAAGCCGGCCCGTTGTTGAGCTGGAGGAATCACCTTGGCCCGAGTGAATGTTGTGTAGATGCGGCTGCTGGACACTGATGGTGGCGGGAGCAAGCGTGAGCCTGTGCTTGCTTTGCTGTTGGCTACTCCGGATTGATGATGGCCTAGAAAATATCTACATGGTACAGTACCTACCTAACAGTACAGTACACACCTATTCAAGGAGCTAGGTAATACTAAATTAGTGGAAACATTCACGATCCAAGTGATCCCCTCTCTCGTTGCCAGGAATCTCAAACCACTTTCAGGAATTGGTCCACAAGTGCAGGTGCCATGGCCCGCCCAGGCGACGGAACAAGTAGCGATTGCCCAATCACCAGGAGGGTCAATCTCACACTCCCAATCTGCAACAGACGCTACTGGTCTTCGCTAAAACAAGGTAACCACTACTGTGTATTACATCTGAGCCTAGCAGCGTACTGAGCACCTAGGTAAGTACATAGGTACTGTGGTGGTAGTCCCGATTTAAGGACCCCTTCCTCCTCTGCGCTGCTCTGCACATCGTCTTCCAGTCACTCCTTCACTGAGTCAGTCTTTGTTATTGCTTCTGGCCGTGGTGTCTGTCTTCTTTCCCTCTTTTGCATATAGCTGTTCGCGTTTGGGCGTTTGCCTACTTTCTTGTCACTCTCTCGCGCGCAGAAACACTTGCCTTTTTGTTCCGAACCATCTTCTCGACTCGGTACGCTTGGATACTAACTCACAAGCTAGCGAGCAAGGCCGACTGCAGGACAACACCAGAAGGATACCATCAGACCCATTGCGGACGAAGCAAATAAACATATCCATCAACAGACATATCCCCCCAAGATATCTATAGCGAAGCTAGAGAAAGCTTCCCAATCAATATGCTGGTAAGTAAACTTGGTTAGCCCTTGTCCGGGCTGTCGATCTCTTGAGAGGCACGGGTTTCCGCAACGGATTTCTGTAGTTGGGGTTGCTGTCCCGGTAACTCGGTCAAATGTTTTGCATTCTCAGCTGTTGTTTTGGAGAATGGAAAACGTAGCGCATGAGGCAGAGCCAACGTCATTCCCACTGGAAGCTAACCAATAAACCCTTCTAGATCCAGTCTGCCCTTGTCGTCTTGGGCGCGTCCCTTGCGGCCGCTGTCCCTAGTCTCACAGTTCAAGGTGCACAGTTCGTCAACTCCAACACTGGAGATGCATTCCAGATTGTTGGTATGGCCTACCAGATTGGTGGGAGTGCCGGTTACGACCCCAGTCACGGGAAGGATCCTCTCTCTAATGGAGATGTTTGCAAGCGTGATGCCGCCTTGATGCAAGTCCTGGGCATAAACACTATCAGAGTCTACAACCTCGACCCCAATCTCAACCACGACGACTGCGCCAGCGTTTTCAACGCGGCTGGTATGTATATGCTGATTGATGTCAACTCTCCACTCGCTGGCGAGTCCATCAACAGCGCCGAGCCGTGGACCTCGTACTACACCGAATACCTGAACCGAACTTTTGCCATTGTCGAATCGTTCAAATCTTACCCCAACACTCTCGGTTTCTTCTCCGGGAACGAGGTCATCTCAGACGTTGCCACGGGATCTACGGTCCCTCCTTACGTCCGTGCTGTGACTCGTGACCTCAAGCAGTACATCAAGAACCACGCTGACCGTGCCATCCCCGTTGGATACTCAGCCGCCGATGTTCGTGATGTCCTCGAGGATAGCTGGAACTACTTCCAGTGTGCCATCGATGGCGACGCAGATGACATGTCCCGGGCTGACATGTTCGCCCTGAACAGTTACTCGTGGTGCGGTAACAGTTCCTTCACCGAGTCTGGTTACGATCAACTTGTTGCCATGTTTCAAGACACTTCCGTCCCTGTCTTCTACTCCGAATTCGGTTGCAACAAGCCTAGCCCTCGTGTCTTCACTGAGATTCAGTCCATCTACGGATCTGACATGATGGGTACTTTCTCTGGTGGCGTTGTGTATGAGTTTGCCCAGGAACCAAACAACTTCGGATTGGCTACTGTGAATAGCGACAACACTGTTGACCTCCGCGCCGACTACAACACCCTCAAGGAGCAGTACGCCAATGTTGAGTGGTCCTCCGTCCAGAGTGTCAAGGCCAGCACCACCACCAAAACCCCTCCCACCTGCAGTTCGTCCCTCATCAAGGAGGACGGCTTCAGCAATAACTTCACTCTACCTGCTGTCCCTGAGGGAGCTCAGGACATTATCGACAACGGTGTCAGCCCCAAACCCGTTGGTAAAATTGTTGATATTTCCGACTACAGCTTCTCATACGAGATCAAAGATGTGACAGGAAGTGTAAGTTGACCCATCTGATCAGCTATAAGATGCATCGTCTCTAACTTTTCTCAAGGTTCTTTCCATTGCTGTCTCGCCCCTTGCAGATGATGCAACCAACACGGCAGGAACCAACAACGGGACGGCCACGAGCAGCAGCTCTAGCCCCTCAGGCACTGGAAATGCAGCTTTCAAGACAGGTGCTCATGCTGCCGCTATTGCCATCCCGGTTTTGGCGGGGTTCATGGCAGTTTTGTAAGGTGTATAGCAAACAAAGAGCGGAAGAAGTAATGCGAACCTTGGTTCGAGAGTTCTTGTTTATGGATACTCCTTTAGATAATGTAGTTCTTGGGAATAGATGATATTCATGTCTTGACGTTAGTTCGTTTGCCAATCGCATTCCAGAGCCGATACCTACGGCGACATTATCGGTTCTGGACCAAATTTGCTCCCCGAATCAACTGGACCAATATACAATTCGTCGATTAGGTGGATTATAGTGTCTGAAGACTGATCCGCGTGGTGAAAGCGCCCAGGCCTCCTAAACCTTCCAACAATACCTCGGGAGCGATCCATCGACTTGCATCCACTACAAGAGCATTCCAGTTGGGTGAAAATATGTATCGCTTTCTGAGATCTATCCAGACTTCCTAGCATCCCGTTCATTTTCACTCTCCCCCCATTACCCACACTCAATCCCACTCTTAAAGTTGTCACAACCACGACTAATCCGCCTCGGTCTGCACGCTGAAATTGCTGGGCCCTTCATAGACCTGGATCGCCCCGTTGGGGTTGGGCACCTCGTTCTCCCAGACGATCTCGTCTGCGGAGATCAGGTGGACGGCATGCTGCGCCGCATCCGCATCCCAGAGCTCGAGCGTCGCGTTTGAGCCGTTGGTGGTCCAGGCGAAGGAGAAGGCCGCCGGGTCGCAGGCGGTTTGCAAGAGGTCGCCCAGCACCTGGTAGGAGGAGCCGGTGCCGGTGCAGACCGCGGTCTGGTTCAAGGTGGTGATGTTCAGGGAGAAGCTGAGGGGGGACGGGGTGGTTAGTTGGATGCGAGAGGAGAAGAACGGGAAAAGAGGTTGTACAGGGCGCACATACTGGGTTATGGTCCCGTGAGGCTCGGCGGATGCCTCGAGGGCGGTGACCTCCCATACTTGATCTGTCTCGCCGCTGCCTTGGGGAGCCGGAGCTGCGGCGGCGATGCCGATGAGGCAGCTGGCGATGGTAGTTGAGAACTTCATTGTGGGTTTGAAGGAGAGAGAGAGGCGAGGTCGCGTGATCGTGGTGGAATCCTGCTGGCTCTGGACTTGGATTTTACACGCGGGACCTTGACCGGTTTTATAAGTGCGTGCTCTTGCCAAGGATGGAGTGATTGCTTAAGACATCGAAGCTATAGAAGACCTCATGGACGAAGGCTAAGAATTGCGAGATGGGAACCCGGATGTGATACGAGCCCCTCTAAACCCTTTACTGTACCCTAACTCTCAAGCGATGCTCCTCCATTGGAATAACCTCGATGGCAGTTGAGAATACGAGGTGGCAGTCAAGGCTGAGCCGGGGTGGTTCATCCGTGAACGGTTAGAGATGATCGGCAGAAAGCTCGTAAGCCCCACGAATGAAGCGTCATAGGGTCGCATGAAAATCCCTGATCGGGAAGCTCGAATAGGCTAATAGCGAGCCAGGAAACAACTTTCCATGGAAACACGTGAGCACAATCAAATAGAGGATTGATGTGGCGCGGTTCAAGATGGCTGAAAAGCAGGTTTGTTCGAAATGATGCGCCGTTGGCTTTGGCTGGGGACGAGCTTTCTCATATGAGAACATAAACAATACCCACCAAATATATTCTCCTGTACATCCTAAAGGAATCAAGGACGGCGTCAAAAATGCCAATTGGTCCGCTGATCTTTGGACACGAAGAGAACAAGCCAGCATTCTGATTTCACTTGATATGACTCGGTGAACCTGGCGGCTTGACTATCTCGATTAATTTGGTATCTCGTTGAGAGAGTGTAGGCAAGAGCCACGAAGCTGGAGGACGATGCGTGTCGAGTTGGGGAGGAAATGAAGTCTTCTTGCAATCTTGTATGTGTAATAGGGCATCCTTCTCAGTACCAGACACTCCTAGTCCGATGATGTGGCATCGTCTCCTTGCCTTGCGCTTCTAGCTGCTTCATAGTATCATACAGGAAGAAGTCTATCAATATGGCGTTCACCTTGGTATCGGGATGCTCTCGCTTGATCTGTCTCCGGATCAACTCGACACACCATATGCTGCATGCTGCTACTTGTTAGCAATGTCATTAAGCCACGGGGGTCGTGTCGGATCTTGCCTCTAAGTTGCATCTCATATCGGCTACCACTGTCGATTATCTGGCCTTTGGCCACTAGAGCATGTAATGGCGGACTGTAGCCTATACAGCCCAAGGTCGCTAGAATCTGCGGTACGCGGTAGTCGGCGAACATGGTGATCTTGTCGATGTCTCTGAACTCGCCCCAGCTCTCACCATTAAAGCACGCCCACAAGTCTGCAACGAATATTTGCGCCCGCTTCAGTAAGCGAACGGGTTTGCGCCGGGGATCAAACTTATGCTCATCCCTGAAGGCGATGAAATCGCTGGCGAGGGTATTGACGAGCCTCGCGGCTGACCCATCAGCAGAAGAGACAAGATTCGTAATGCTACACGAGTACTTCTGTAGGTTTCCGGGTCATGCGTTGGCTTGCTGTTTGACGGGTATGTGCAGACAAAAAAAACAAATGTCGATGAATCAACCTACTTCGTACAGAACTTGCCCTGCCTCCCTTAAACAGGCCAAACGTGCTTCTAGCAGTGGAATCTCCTCCTCCGTGCACGATCTGAACACGTGCCGCAGAGACTCGAGGTTGCATTCCTCTTCATCCTGCCAGTAGTGCGGGTCGAGTATGGGGATATCTTTGAGCTGTGATTAACCACAGCTCCTTTTCTTGCCCCCGGTGTGAGAACAGTGCAACAGAACAGGAACATGCTGAGAAGCGTGCTTGTGTGCGCGCAGGCTAGAGCGGTCACCCACCTTCGTCCAGCGCCCGCTGCAGTGAGGCAACAAGGCTCCAATAACCAGTCCATCTTTTGTCTCGGTACTCAACGGCAAATCGTTCGTCTTCTGGCCTGAGGGACCAGAATGAGAAGTTCAGCAGGTCCATGGTGAAGATGAAGGCGACCGTAGTTTCATCTTTGGTCTTCGGATGCAACACATGCTCAGACCAGGACGCAGTCGAGTACTCCTTTTCCTGCATTTGTGAGTAGATCATGGCAGCGGCATACTTAGTTGCGCGCATGTCCAATGCCACGTCGATTGAGTTGTCGTAAACATACTCGGCCCCTTCCAAGACACCTGTCTCAGGTTCTCCGTCGAGGTTGAGCTTTCCTTGGAGATGCTGGCGGAGAAGAGCAAGCAACTCGGGATCCGCTTCATCGTCAGACATTTTATTGCTGTATGGGCTCAAGCGAGTTTCGAGTTTCCCATAAGCAAAGTGTCGCGTGGAGGAGGTTGAGCCTGTTCTAGCCAGATATAATCTAAGACAAGACAAGACGAGACGCGACGAGAGCTGGCCTCGAAATGTCGGTGGAGAGGTTTTGGTAGGACCCGGGTTAGGTACGTAGTACGAATCGGAGCTTCGATGAATCAACGACCAGATGACTCCAAGCGCTTACTTTGCGCGTCAAGTTTCGCGGTTGGATATCTTGTCATACTCTGCTCAGATCCATGAATCCCAGCTTTACTCGGTACATATATCAGTCAAACCTCGAGTAGCTGCGTCACCAACGCCCACAACCTGTCGCTTGACCTGGACCTTGACTCCAGCACTGACCAGAAGCGTCCGGGGCCTACAGTAGTACCACAGTAGACTACCTAGACTTGACCTGACTGAACGCTAGCCTCGATGAGAGCCAATTGCGTGAAGTGCCGCGCACCCGCTGCCTGCTTCAGCCGATGCCCCACAGCCGTGTCGGTTCGAACTTAGTGCCAAAGCGCGCTGGTGGTGCCTTGGGCGCTTGAGCGTAGAGGGGAGCTCGGAACCGTAACCTTCGCGGGCCACTGCCGCCTCACGTTTCCTTTCCTTGGATCGAAGGCTCGAAGCTCATGCGCCAATCCATTCGCGTTCCGTTCCATGCCACCCTTCGTGGCGTTGGAATTGCCTTGTCTGCTTTCTGACATCTTACTAGTGGCATTGCCTGAGTAAAGTACTTTAGTATTCCCCCCATCCGAGGCTGCTAGGGAATATTCATCAGCTCAAGCTGCATTCCGCCGCAACTTTAAATCCCACATCATACTTAAGCTCGGGACTGAAAGCCTCGCGCTGCGCTCTCCTCCGCGCCGAACATCATCGCGATACCTCGTCCCTCAAATCTCATACATGCGTCGTCGCGGTCCGAGTACATGACAAGCAGGTAGCTAGCTCATCATGGCGCCGCCCACAATCACCCTCACTCGAGACAGCTACAACCGCCAGTCGCTTGGTCCTACGCTGAATGTCGCCGTCAAAGAGGTAAGTCGTTCGCATATATCGCGGACCTGCGCATATGCAGGAACGTTTGCACACACAGAAAACAGGTCTTTCTTCAAGTGATTTTATCATCTGGTCTAGTTTGGCCGACTTCCGTCACATCGACTCATCTACCACCTACTCCTACTCCGACTCCTGCTCCTGCTCCTATTTGCGCCGCAGAAACAGTATCGTTACTCGCCTTGATTGTCCTGCAACACCTTTTCTGCCTTCTACTCGCCCTCCGTCTCTTCACTACTAGCCTTAACCCTATAAACATACACTATGGAACCCTTCGCAGCAGCTGAGCCCAGATTCATACTGAACAATGCCCCACAGGCGAAAGTCCTCATGGTAGGCGCGGGAGGCATTGGATGCGAACTACTCAAGAACCTTGTTCTCACCGGCTATGGCGAAGTCCATATCGTCGACCTCGACACCATCGATCTGAGCAATCTGAACCGCCAGTTCCTCTTCCGACACGAGCACATCAAGAAGTCGAAAGCCGAGGTATAGAGCAATTGAGAGGAGAGTAAGACGCAAGCGGAAACAGGATGCTGATGGGATAACAGGTAGCCAAAGAGGCAGCGCAAGTCTTCAACCCGAATGTCAAGATTCAGGCCTACTTTGCGAATATCAAAGACACGCAGTTCAGCATTGAGTGGTTTCAAGGCTTCAAGCTCGTGTTCAACGCGCTAGATAACCTGGACGCGAGACGCTACGTGAATAGGATGTGTCTGGCCGCCGGTGTTCCCTTGATCGAAAGTGGTACTACGGGCTTCAACGGACAGGTCCAGGTCATCAAGAAGGGTGTTACAGCCTGCTATGACTGCGCCGCCAAGGATATACCCAAGTCTTTCCCCGTCTGCACAATTCGAAGTACGCCAAGTCAACCCATTCACTGCATAGTGTGGGCAAAAAGCTATTTGATGAACGAGGTGTTCGGTGTCAGTGAAGATGAGGCCGCCTTCGACCATTCAGAAGATGCCGACAACGCGCACGAAATCGCAGAACTAAAGAAGGAAGCTGAGGCGCTAAGAAAGATTCGAGAGTCAGTTGGCACACAAGAGTTTCCGCAGATGCTATTCGACAAGGTCTTCAACACGGATGTTGCTCGATTATGCTCGATGGAAGAAATGTGGACGTCGAGAGAAAAGCCGAGGCCTTTGACATACGAGACGCTCAAGCCTACCATTCCAACCATCAATGAGGCCTTCCTTCAGGACGACCAGAGGATGTGGTCTGTGGAGGAAAATCTGGCGGTCTTGGAAAGTAGTCTGGATCGACTAAGCAAACGGGTAGCGCAAATGAAGACGGGGCAAGAGAAAGGCGCCACATCCAGTCCGCCCACCATCACCTTTGATAAGGACGATGAGGATACTCTGGACTTCGTCGCAGCAGCAGCGAATATCCGCTCGCATATCTTTGGCATCGAGTCTAAGACGCGGTTCGACATTAAGCAGATGGCTGGCAACATCATTCCAGCCATTGCTACAACCAATGCTATAGTTGCTGGTCTATGTGTAATGGAGTCATTCAAGGTCCTCAAGGGCAACTACAACGACGCAAAGGAGGTCAGTTGTGCACAGTCTCCGTTCCATGGGCCTTCGCTGACTTTTTTTAGGTCTTCTTGACGCCCTTCGCCCCCCAGAGATTGCTGGCATCGGATCGTCCGCGACAGCCGAATCCAGATTGCCCAGTATGTAGCGCCTACTACACCACGGTCTATGTTGATCTGGCTCGCGCCACGTTGAATGATCTAGTAGAGGATTTCGTCAAGGGACAGCTGGGTTTTGGAGACAAGGAATTCTCGGCTACCAATGACGCCGGTATTCTTTACGATCCTGATGAGACAGACAACCTTCCGAGGAAGTTGACTGAGCTTGGTATGTACATTGTAGGCTATGATGCCGCGCTTTCTAATCGGAAACAGGAATCAAGCCAGGTAGCTCTATCACTATTGTGGACGAGGACGACGATGATGTCTTCATCAACGTTGTGCTCAACATCCTTGAGGCGTAAGTTGGTCCCAGCTCCCATATCATGTTTGCAAGCTCATAATCCATCTGCAGCAAGGAGCCACTTGGAGATAAGCCCATCAAGAGTCTTGAGCCGGACAAGGCACCTGAGATCCCACGAAAGCCCAGGAAGGAGCCTGTGCCCGAGAGCAATGGCGTTAACCTCACTAATGGCAAGCACTCTCTGGACGACGATTTGACCACGAAACATCTGAAGCGCGCCAGGGAGGATGAGTCTGGGGCTCCTTTCCTTAAAAAGTTGAGACTCACTGCTTCAGCTGACAACGATGATATCGTGGTCGTAGCTGATGAGCCTAGTACTGGAGCCATCATCATTAATGATGATTGAGCGTCTACTCCATGAGGAAGCCACCAGACAACAAATCGTCGTTAGGTTGCGCTCAGGCCGCCGTCCAAGTTGAGGACGGTGTTATGCGCGTATGGATTCTTGGCGAGAAATGCAGCAGCATGGGCTACCTCTTCCACCAGTCCCAGACGACCCATGGGAATCAAGGCAGATAGCTCGCCTTCTTTGTCCAGAGCTGAACCCGGGGTTGTATATTAATGACGATGTACGATAGAAAAAGAAAGGAGGTCTGGGAGTTGGTTTGCCCATCTTGGATGGGTCTCATGAATTGGATGGGGAAGGAGACGAAACTCACATTTCGTCATGTCGGTCTGAATATACCCGGGCAGAAGGACATTGATTCGGACGCCAAATCTGCCCAATTCCCAGGCCAGAGACCGCGTTAGACCTAGATCATAGGCGTTAGATACCTCTCAATCAGATGAGAACTGCATAGGTATGCTTCGTACCGACTATGCCTGCTTTTGAGGCAGCATAAACACTTGCTCCTCGTCCTCCGTGTGTTGCGAGAAGACTGGAAACGTTGATAATGCAACCTACGGTTACGTATAAGCATCAATCCCGACCAAATGCAATGCCATCATACTCTGGGCGTGCTCACCGCTGTTCTGCGCCATCATCTTCCTACTGGTGCTCTGGCAGCCCCAGATGGTGCCCATGAGGTTCGTCTTCACGATGTCCGACACAGCTTCAGCCCCCGTTTTGAATAGAAACGAGTTTTGTGTTATTCCAGCTGCATTGACGAGTATGTCCACAGGCCGCTATAAACCCCGAGTGGTTAGAAAGTGCGAAGTTGAGCAAACATTACACCCAGGCACTTCGTTCTTCTGATTTTAATTTTATTTCAACGAGTCTAGGCAAATGATGTCGTACATGTTGCATCGAACGAGAGATAGAGCGGAAAAGCCACTGGACTTACCTTCATCTTCTTATGCATGGCATACCATTCATTCATTTGTGCCACATTGAAAACGTGAAAATCATGTTCCAGAGCTTGCCCCGACTGCGTTTCCTGTGGCAAGCTTCGCAGGGCCTCTTGAAGTGTGGTTTCGTCCCGTCCTACGAGCGAAATGGATGCTCCCTCGGATGCGAACAGACGCGCGATGGCGAGGCCGATGCCCCGGCT
This sequence comes from Xylariales sp. AK1849, assembly GCA_022432505.1. NCBI lineage: Eukaryota > Fungi > Ascomycota > Sordariomycetes > Xylariales > Xylariales sp. AK1849. The sequence goes on from JAJKKH010000009.1 coordinate 1,398,158, forward strand.
GCCACCTGTGATTATTGCATGTTTGCCGGCTAGGGTGCGCATTATGAACACTTTGAAGACGGGTATCAAAGTTGGTGTGTAAGGTCGGTAATTAACTTAGCAGCCTTTGATTCTCCCCGTAAGCTGAACACGGAAGTCTCCAAGACATTGACTTCTGAGTCTGGACACAAGGATCACGAGCAAAATTCCTGGACGAGGTCACAGAAGCTCTAGGGTCACGGACAGCGTAACAGGGACCCGCCAGGCCGCCAGCCAAGCCCCGAATCACCCCGGTAATTTCACCAAGCGCTGATTTGCTGACTCGCCCAACCGACTTTCAGGGTGGGAAACCGTGGAAACCGGCCCCAAAATCCACTGGTGCGATCGGTCTTCCAGGTGGGTTGGCAGGTTTAATCCAACGACGTGCACCGAGGCTCATTGGTTTATGAACCTTCGCATTGCTTATCCGCGATAGTAACTCGCAAACTTTACGACGACTGTAGAATGTCCATGTGCAATTGAACGGACCTTTCAAAGCGCACCTCGAAACTGCATGCTGGATTATTTCAACTTTTCAAAGACGGACCGGCGGTCAGGAAGCGGGAGTTAATGCATTCGCGGAAGTTGAGGTCGAGCCGCAGAACACAACTACTACTAGACACAACAGACGAATCGACGGCCGACGGCAACTGCTACCACATCCGATGAATCACTCGCACACCAATGGCGCTGCGGCCAACGCCTCGGAATTCCCCAAGTTGGATGTATCGATGCCAGAAGAGACGGAAAAAAGAGAGCCTGTCATTGATGCTGGATTGAGGAGTCTGGATCATTGTACGTGCATATCGATATGGTCCCCCCTACTGCCGGGCTATTCTTAGCGGCCGCCTACAAGTGTAACGCGGGGAGCTCTCCCAGCGCAGAGTCTGTCTCGAGATCGCGCACAACCTCGACCTGCCCTCTCTTCGTTCGCAAGACATCTGCCGCCAATTGTGAGATGATACCTTTGCTGACAAGTTACGCCAAGATCGGCGAGCCCTTCCAACATGGCGGTACGAACTACGACAGCGCGCATTGCCCCTCGTGAGATGGGAAACACCATACCTGGCATGGCTACAAGGAAGGCTGCGCACGCCAGCGCTCGATAGCTACTTTGCGATCACGGCGAACCTGGGCACGCATACATTCTTCATGATTGGGCTGCCGATATTGTTCTGGTGTGGATATGCGGCTTTTGGCAAAGGGTAGGTCCCTCTCCACTGCCGGCACACCATGGCCCCATACAGGGCGATGACGAGACAGCGTTCTGGTATTGACTGATGGGTTGGGCCACAGGCTTGTACATATCCTCGCCGCCGGTGTATTCTTCACTGGCTTCGTCAAGGACTTCTTCTCACTACCCCGACCTCTCTCGCCGCCGCTTCATCGGATCACCATGTCTGGCTCGGCGGCACTCGAATACGGCTTCCCGTCTACGCATTCGGCAAACGCCGTGTCCGTCGCAGTCTATGGTATCCTGTTATTGCATTCGCCCGATAACACACTTCTACCAACTACGAAGCTGGGCCTCGAAATTCTGGCTTATTTCTACGCCGCCAGTATTATTTTTGGTCGGCTGTACTGTGGCATGCACGGCTTCCTAGATGTCGTCGTAGGATCCATTATGGGCGCGGTCATCTCCCTCATCGAGGTATATTATGGCCCCGCTATAGACTTGTACCTGCATGGGCAGACGACGCCCATCTGGATCTTGGCCCTTGTCATCCTGGTTCTTGTGCGGGTGCACCCCGAGCCTGCGGATGACTGCCCCTGCTTCGACGACAGTGTCGCCTTCGCCGGCGTCGTCATCGGTGTCGAGCTTGGAACCTGGCACTTTGGCCACTCACCTCACGCTCTTGTTCCGTTCGACCTTGACGTCTTGGGCTGGGTCGTCGTCATCGTGCGCATCGCTTTCGGCGTTTTGGCTGTTTTTGCATGGCGAGAGGTTGCTAAGCCGATCTTACTGAAAGGTCTGCCGCACCTGTTTCGTGTCATCGAAACTTGGGGACTTGCGCTACCTCGGCGGTTCTTCATGCCCGCCTCGGAGTATAAGAACATCCCGCTTCGGCTGCGCGTTGACAACGTGATGCCCAGTGTGAGCGACCTACCCAGATTCGTGAGGAACATACGCAAAGGCGGCCGAGGACGGTCCGTCAGTATCGGGCCCCAGAGCGCGGCAGATGCGTATGAGACGCTAGCCTACCGGGAACGAAGGAGAAGGGAGAGTGTAGAGAGTAACGGCAGTTTGCGCAGCAAAGCGAGCAACGCGGACTTGAGAGCGGGCTCCCCCATCATCAGCGAGGGCGACGAACAGACGGGACGGAGTAGTGCCATCAGTGGACACGCGAAGCTCGGCGACTACGAGCGCATGATGGGAGAGGGTACCGTCGTCGTCTCACCAAGTGACGAGAAGGATGGGGATCTTGATCCTGCATTGTATATTGGACAGCACGATGAGCTCGGCGAGAAAGAAGTTTTCGCCAAGTTGATTAAGCCGAGAGTCAGGTATGATGTTGAGGTGGTTACGAAGTTGGTCGTCTATACTGGTAAGTTGCCATTTCATTGTGCGCTCCTTCCGACCCTGGTTTTCAGGAGCAAATTTCCCCGTGGGCTACTCGCATATATCGGTGGCAAGAGAGTTATGAATCTACTAGATACGAGTTGCAACGGCAAGGATGGCAGAGTGGGAAGTCACCATCTGATCGCCGAATCATTATATCGCATTCTATAACTTTGCAAAGGCCCGGATGCTTACGCGCTGATACAGGTATCGGACTAGTCGCCGTCGACGCGGTGCCTATCTTGTTCGAACTCGTTGGCTTGGGTGCTGGACACCTGCAGTATAGCTGATGCGCTCAGTTTGAGGGTGGCGGCAAAGTCTATGCCCAAATAGACTAGGGCATGTCTGTGGGGAATGAATAATGGTCTGAACTTATTTTGGTCATAATAATGGCCGGGCACGAGACATTCTTGTATATATTTGATCCACCGTGATAATCTTTTTTATGTCTATAGACTCTGAATAGACAAAGAGAATTATAGACCCCCAAATTCTCATCTGCGAAATAGTGCGGAGTTGCCTCAGTCTCAAGGACACTTCAGCCGGCGTGAGCTACTATATAGAGATGTGAGAATGAGAAAGAGAAGAAGAGACGGATATCTCCAAAGAACCAGACCATTGCTGACTCGACTTTTGTTTCATGGACACCTTGATGACGATTTTTCGATATCATTATAGCTTTCCATCGTGCCATAATAGTACGACAAAAGAGATGTAGGAATTAGTAGCCGGTCTGTTGACATTATAGACAGGTCGCTCTTGTGGGGTGGTCTGTGCCACACACACCCAAAAACAGATTCTGATGAGCTGCTTAGTCTGAGAAAATCCATCCCCATTACATCTCCGTTTTCGGTCTGGTTGGTCAGACCTATCAACAGCGTTCAATTATGGTGATGAGAGTGAGATGACATTTTGCGGCGTCCACTATCATTGCTCACTTGATTCTTGAAGGATTCTTGCAGTCCTGGCCAGATCGTCGTCCAGTGCCTAGTTGATTGCCAGTTTGAAGCACCACGGCTAGAGCGTTGGCGGGAGCAGATCTTAAAGGATATAGACGACTACGGATATCGAGAAACACCCTTTCCATTCAGATACGGATTGAAAGACCACTCAGGTAAACTGTAGAGCGACGCAGACAGACACGCCGTGGACGTACAAACACACCCTTCTCTATTTTCCCTCAAATCTCGTCGTTACCACACTCCACGTTCTCCCTTCTGCAGGGGGCTATTGCATTATAGACTACGCACTATGTACACCACCGGTATCTGATGGATGTATTCATGCTCGACCTGAGGATGATACACAACGTACTTAAATAGATTATTGAAGAGTGGGCATTACTCAATCATACTCCTGAAGGATGTTTCCGAATGGATTCCTGAATTCCAACAGGTCTCTCTGTCCGTAGAACTCACCAGCGACCGTGATGATCATGTTTAAGGTGGCGCGTACATTGATCAAGGCTCGAGTGGCTTCATTCTCTTCTTCTGCAGAGGACTTACCGTCTGCAGAACTCTTGGGCGAAGGTAGTGCCTCGGTTGCATCCTCTAAGGTATCTGCTTGCCCCTTGTTGGGACCATCAAGCCGTGCTAGGAGCTGGGCCTTAGCCCTCTCAATATCAGCCGATGATTCTGTTTGAGTTTGAGGGTCGTCAGATACTTCCCCATCTTCTCTGTTCGAGTCAATCTCCATGTCGACGTCAGATCCCGGGGTTGCCACGCTGCTGCCGGTTTGAGATTTTTCCAACTGTGTAGCAGCTTTTTTGTGGTCGACTTTGTCCTCAGGCGTTGCCTGCTGTCTTTGAGCAACCGCGTCCTCCACATTGTTGTTTTCCAGCGTGCCACCGTTCGCATCGAATGCAGCATTCCTGTTGCCCTGCGGTCGTTCATTCTCGTCAGAGTCATGTAGGCTGAGCTCCTCATCAATGCCCTCTTCAACGTCCACCTCAGCACCATCCTCACTGCCTCCGCCTCCGCCTCCTCCCACACCGTACTGCTCACGCAAGACATCAGCCTCAGCTAAGCTGAGCATGAAGAACACTGCTCGCTGGCCCAATTCGCGGACCCGCCCGACCTCTATGTAGTCAAGCTCGCCCCTTTCAGGCAGCCGAGCAAGAAGAGCCCATATCCATCTACTTGTGCGCTCCCGTAATTCCTGTCCCTTCCTGAAGAATTTGCCACCTAGGATGATGCGCAGTAGACGGATAATACTGTCTTTATTCATGCAAGCAATCTGTGCCGGTATTGGGTTGGTGTTTCTGATACGGTCTGACCATTCCTTGAACGTTCTCTTAGAGGCGCCAAAGTTGCCAACTTCTGTGGGATTGTCCTTTGGGAGAGCTGCAACAGCTCTTTCTGGAGGCTCAGACTGAAGTGTGTTCCGGAGAGCATAATACTGATTCGTAAGGGCTGTGTAATACGCCTCGTGAATCTCGGCCGAGTTGCTGTTGCGAGGACCACCGATGCTGGTATCTTCACTATAGTCCTCGCTGTATTTCTCGTCTTCACCTTGCTCGTCGTCGTCGAAACCGTTTACATCCTGCTCGCCTCCTGCGTCCCAGTACTCCTCGTCGTCTTCTTCGTACTCTTCCTCGTAGCCTTCGGGACGAGCAATGTAGGTGCCATCGTGATAGTATCCTCTGTAGTCACCTCTTCCATCTTGGTAGATGCTTCGATCTATCGGCCGATCGCCATCGTCGTTCTCAGGTGTCGGCAGCTCTGGTCCAGCTTTCTTGGCAACGAGGACGTGAGGAATTCCACCTGCTTCTTCTCGAACCGATCTAAGGTATGCGAGCGCATCGGTGTCGTCTTCCCATTCGAGTTCCTCATCACTAGGAACAGTTGCTGAGTTCAGGTTGCCGAAGGCGTATCGCTGACCTGAGGTTTGATCTACGGCTGAAGATTGACGTTTTGATGGTTGAAGTGATGCATTGTAACGATGTCGTTTGACTGGCTTATCGCCTTCGTCGTCAGCCGCGCGTTTCTCTCCCATAATGCTACTACAGTATGTATGAAGTTGGTTGTCAATAATTAATAAGAATTGTTGCCTGAGTACTGTACTGACGCTGATTAAAGCTCTGACGTTGGTGAGTTATGGTTAGGCGCAATCCCCGCTACCTGCATTGCACTCACTCGTTGGTCGGCTCTTGATGCCTGTGGCATCAGCTTCTCAACCAAAAGAAGACTTCTAGTTGAGGGAAGTCAAGCAATCTCCGGGGACGGAACTACTAAGAACTATGATTGCAAACACTGTTTGCTACCAGCGCCTGTCAACAATGAGGAGTCAGGTCGCCCACCTCAACCGGGCACTCACGTTGACTAAAAGGCTAGTAAACAGGCTACACTGCCCGACTGGCGAGGAGCGTTACTCTTCAGAGGCTTGATAGCATAATAATTTCGCAAGCTTCATGGTCTCACGGCTGTAAGCACCGTGTGTCCGCATCGCGAAAACAGTCAACCGGTGGTCTTATCGCCGAACGATGGCCAGAGTATTGCAGAAGCGAAGTCCGGTAAGGCCGGCACAGTGCAACTCGTGCGGCCATATTACTGTGAACTATTAAGATCATCGCAGCGCTCGCTCTCCTATAAATATACTAGGGAACCAATCAACTGATTGCTTCTTTGAAGTTACGAGGAAGATTACCGATGAGTCATTTATGAACGTGAAGGCTATTGAGTATTACTGCAATGGCAATCGACGCAAACAAGACCATCGTCCTCGTGACGGGTAACCTACCGAACCACTTTCTATCAGATTCGAGAGCTAAGATATACAACAGGTGCCAATAAGAGTATCGGGTTTGAGATTGTGAAAGCGCTTTTGAACACCTCACCAACCTTTCCAAGCTCAGGGGACGACGTGGGTCCTTACCATGTCTATCTAGGTTCACGGGACTTTGAGAGAGGCAAGAGGGCGGCGGCATCGCTGAGCGTCGAGAACGGCAGCTCTGTGTCGGTTTTACAACTCGACATCACTTCTGCTACATCGATCGGCTCGGCCGTATCGACTGTCCAAGCTGACGCTGGTCGAGTCGATGTTCTCATCAATAACGCAGGCATCGTCAGCAAGCTTGCCGACCGTGTAACCCGTCTGCGTGATGTGCTTGAGACCAACGTCGTATCGACACTCGCAATGAGCGACGCCTTCGTGCCGTTGTTACTCACACGGCCAGCACAAGGCAACAAGATCAAGCGCATCATCAACGTGACCAGTGGTCTGGGCTCAATCGCTTGGCGCGGCGATCCCACAAACGACTATTATTCACTACTAGCATCAGAATACCGCGTTAGTAAGGCGGCGTTGAACATGATGTCGGTTTGCCAGCTCGTCGAACTCAAGGAGTCTGATGTCAAGGTCTTTGCTTTCGACCCGGGTTACACGGTAACCGAATTAAGTGGCCCCGTCGAGTTGCGCAGGCAACAGGGAGCTTGGGAGGCTGAAGTTCCTGGAGCTTACTGTGTGAAGATTGTAGCTGGCGAGCGAGACGACGATAGTGGAAAGATGATAGGCCTGGATGGTGATGTTATTCCTTGGTGAACTAGGACCGAGAAGGGAGCGGCACCTTGCCTTGGGGCGAGGGATAGTCAAAGTAACTCAGGGCTATTAGTAATGAACTGACTTCCTTCAGCTCCCAATGGTGCATCAATGCGGCGCAACTCGCGCTACCGACAATCCATACTATCTTGGCAGTTTAGGGGCAATAATATAGAAATATATTCATTCAATACCTAACGTAAAGGTAGTCTATCTAATTCTAATTTATTAAGTTATGATATATACCGGGTGCTGAATACTCTAAATGATTAAGGAAACGATACTCCTAGAATACTTATTCCTCGTTTATAAGCGGTCGGATTGTTATTCTCTCTAACCGGGTATGGGGATAAGTCTCGATGGCAACTCCTCCTATATCCCGTTTCCAAGATGATCACCGCTAAGCTAACAACGCGATACGAAAACCTCGACGCCTAAATCACGCAATTTGTAATGGCCTATAGAAGATTCTGTATGCGGGACTAAAAGCTCGAAGCTTTTCCGAAGCCAGCGGACCAGTTTCAAGTCGTAATGGGCGTAAATTTATACGACGGATCTAACAGTCTGCTAGTGACATCGATTTGTCCAGTTTAGAGAACACGACGTCCTCTCGCACATGGCAGTTGAGCCGTCGGAAGCTGTGAGATTCAAATCGAGCGGGATGGTGGTAATACTCAGATGAGCTTCAGCCACGGGAGTGGAGAAAGGAAGACGACTCGAGGATAAGACAAGTCGTGCTTTTCATTAGTATACAATACTTTGAGCCAGGGTCATACTGTAAGATAGAAAAAGGCTGTAATAGTCCAGAACAGAACCGCTTATGTCGTGCAAACTTCAGTAACATACTGTAAGATTGCTGGACTGGGTGAGAGCACGGGTTGTTTTGCTTCGCTTGCTGGCTTGCCTGTCCACGTTGATAGCCGTATCGGTATAACAACGCTACTGACACTACTTCGGTCTTCATTATCTACGGCTGCTAATAAGGACTGAAACGGAATCACACATCACATATGTTGGCAGAAGCAAGATATTTCCGGGGTCGATATCGCCAAGATATTTTCATTGGGCTTTTTATCTTCACAACGAGCTCAGATATGCCCCAAAGCTCAAGTTAAAAAGGAAGAAGACCTCTCTCTAAATATCGAACGACCATGCGAAGGTGAATGTCGATCATTGCCTTGACTACTACGCTCCGCTATCGAAAGCACAGGTTTCAACACGCATCGTATCTCGAGTCTCACAGATGCCGTCAAGTGGAATCTCTAGCGGTACTATGTCCTCATATCAGCTATTTTGTAGATGTCTCCTCCAGCTCCGCTGTCCCTTCTTCTCCATTATTGAATCGCATCAACACATCTTCAAATACCGGACAACATACCTTGTAGAAACCAATCTGGTTGGCCTTCTCTCTGAAAGCTTGTCTGCTCAAGTTGAGACCGTATTTGCGGATAACGCCGTTCTTCTTTTTCTCTCCGGTGACGCGGCTGCATGAAACGTCTCGGTCAGCATGCTAGTATCTTGAAAGCGCCGGCAGACGTGCTTGTCCGCTTCCAAGCAGAAGGACTCACCAGCTTCGAGAACCCTTGCCGTAGTTACGCGGGTGAGAGAACCAAACGCTTTCGTGCGACATGGTTGCTGTCAAGATGTGATGGTTGTATTGTGTAATTTGTTCTCGGCTAGGAAGAATCGAAACAGTTGCAAATGATAGCCGGTGATTTGCTTTGGCATTTGACTTGATGGGATAAGATGCGCGAATGTGCGTGTGACGGTTACCTAAACCTTGATGGCCACCTTGATGGACATTCGTAGCCACCGAAGGCTATCTACATTTTCATGCTTGGCTGTGTAGGTAAGTTTGGTTTATTCGGCTCAATTGATGTACATAAGGGAACATATGGGCAATCGAGATGTTGGATCAAAAGTAGGTTATCTTTGCACGGCCTACTAGGTCGCAGCCTGTTTATGTTGCCAAGCGATGGGATTCGAGTGAGGATTACTCTCAACACCAAAGCTGCGGTTCACAAGAACATGGTTGACCGATCGAAAGTGTGGTCCTGAAAGCGCGACTTTAATACGATCACTGGAAGCAACGGGCTGGGCTGTACTGGATACGATGAATGCTGATCAAATTCGACACCTACATGGCCCGCTCCTAGCCTATTTGAGCGCCAATCACTTCCGGCTTGTCGACGCCATATCCTGGTTCCATCAAGTAAACCTCGCGACATTCTGTGGATGGATTACTGGTATATAACGCCTTGTCACACAGGATCTGCGCGGTGTAGGTAGGAACATCCATCTGCTGTGACTATTAATAATTGTGATACAGAACATGCGTACCAAGAACAACAAGGAGATTAAAAATTACCCACTGAAGGTATACGTCGTATCGGTTGTCTGCTTTGGCAACCGGAAGTTGTTTGTTGTGTTGGGACGCGCCCCCCTGACGAGTCAGGTAGCGATGTAGGATGAAAACTCAAGGATGTCATGAGAGGTGGTGGACGTTCTCATAAGAGTTGGGGTTATTCCGATGTGAAGAGATAGGAAGGCAAAGCCTTCTTGGTAAGTTGCTAGGAGAGCAGCGACGGGTGAAAGCGCGTTGCCATGATATCTAAGCTTCACCTATCTGGGTACGAGTATAGTCCTCGTATAATCCAGTAACTCACTAAATTACCACGGTAATACAAAGAGCATCGATGACTATTGTTGTTTTTATCAACACTCGTTATTTATTACCATAATATTGTAAGAATGAACACTATTACGTTGCTATATGGCAGAGGCCTGACTAGAGATCCTTATCTCTAACTTGTGACGATAGAGCAACCTGAGGGCTATAGAGTGCTGAGTGACCTAATATGATATATTATGCAGTGCTCGGGCTAGCATGTAAGTCAAAGCACCGAAAAATCTATGGATCAAGTATCGATCTTAGATACCCGCTGCAAGTTCCCCCGTTAATATTGGTTCCTGTTCTTGTACGTAGTCCGAGATAGCTAGGCTGACGATACTTCTTGGCATAACACTCTACCACATGATTGGTAATCTCGAACACTTCGTTGCATCGACTGCATGTCTTTTTGTCCATTTCTACAGTGCGCATGTTGCCGTATATCGTGTGTAATATATGACTTTTCGCGTGATCGGTAGTGACGTTAGTGGGCAGGCAGATGGTTTGGCATGGCATTCAATCCAGAGGGGAAACCTAATTAAATCTGCATTGATATACTTAGATATTTGCTCGAAGTTGTGAATTTCTTATTAAGTCGCTAAATGAAAACGCATTTGTCACTCTATGAAAGTACTGATGGCCAGAGGGCAAGGCAACCATCACCTCGAACTCATACGGCTATAGTATAGAAGCCTCTTCCATACAATTCCTTGGAAACGGGTCTGGTGAATCAATCCAATGAACTGTTCATGCGTCAAACATTCGATAGCAGACTCTTACGGCGCGGGAATTCCTGGCGGCCAGATTTTGTCTTGGGACCTGGCCCAGGGATGCACTGAATCAATACTTACGTACCTGACTGATCTCGTACTTCCTGATTGTCCAGTTTAAGCCTTGGTAGGAAGTCTTATTTGTGTTTTAATTGCTTAATATACAGCACCTCGTTGTTAGGAATTCCAAATGGTTTTTGTTCTTAGATTTCATAACATCTGTTTCTGCTGTGCTGCTTTGAAAGGCATAGCCTGAAGTTGTCAGCAGAGAAAGCGGGACGCCGAGCGTTGTAGAGAGATTCGTCACCGAGATAGACCCAAGCACCAAATTCCATGACAGGTGCCCTGAGTTCATGTCCTTGACATGATACCTGATGAGTAAATTGGGAGGATGGTCGTGGTATTAGGGCCGGAATACGTGTTAGTACCTGGCCATGTGCACGAGCCACCTTTGGGCTTGGTGGTTCATGGAGCTTGGGCCTGCCTTGGAGCAGTTGGTAGGGGTCCGATAGGTGACACCGTCAGAGGGACGCAGCTGCCAACTTGATTGTGGCATTCGTTGCGTAGGTATCGCGTTCGACGAGACAAGGCTTCTACATCGTCCTTCATCATACTAGACTATCTTTGATAAACCTGCACCTGTCCCATGATAGCTTCCGTCTCCAGGGCCTCGAAATAGGCCAGCTTGCCAACCCATCATGCATATTTCATTTTCCGCACTCTCCATCTTGTTGGCGCTGCCTGCTGCCGTGCGAGCAGTCTTCCAAGATGAAGTGGACCACATAGATTACCACTACGAGCTTCTCGGCGTCCCACAGCGCGAAACTACATTCTTCCACCGACCGCGACCCGAAGACAAAGCTAGTCTACTCTACACATTGAGCGACTTGGGCGTGCTGGGAGCTGTGAACCCCAGCAGCGGTGCCATCGTATGGCGTCAGCTACTGCAGGGTAATATCACGAATGGCGGTGGCCATCTAAGAGCCGGCGAAGATGCTACATGGGTTGCTAGTGCCCTGGGAAACTCGGTACAGATATGGGATGCTATAAGCGGGCGCAATTTGTGGTCATTGGATTTCGATGGCAAAGTCAAAGACCTCGAGGTCATGGAGCTGACCGAGAGTGGCCAAAAGGACGTCTTAGTTCTTTACGAAGAAGTAGGCGCGACGGTAGCGAGAAGAATCCACGGGAGTGACGGACATGTGGTTTGGGAGTTCAAAGCTGTCAATGGCGATATACCGCTCCAAGTCAGCACAAATTCGGAGAAGGTCTTCGTCGTAAGTCTGCACGGTTCGCTGTTGTCATACAGCTTAAAGGTCTCGGTTTTGGACCCCTTGACTGGTAAACGATTGGACGAGATGAACATTGGCACAAAGGGAGAGGTCCAGAAGGAGGAAGATGTCATGTTCGTCGGGGCTAATTCGGCTGCACCGGTTTTGGCCTGGACAGACAATGCCTTGACGACGTTGAAAGTCAATGTCCTGGGCACGAAGCACAAACAGGAGTTCCCTCTTGTTGCCGATACGTCGTCAGTGGAGATCCATGCGCCTCATCACGTCCAGTCTCAACCGCATTTCCTGGTTCAAAGTCGCACTAAGACAGCCGACAAGGCAGATGTCTACCACGTCGATCTCAAGAGCAACGCAATCACGAAGGCGTATGACTTGCCACTACTCGATGGGGAGAGTGCCTTTTCGACTAGCACCTCTGGCTCAAACGTCTACTTCACTCGCGTGACAGTGGATGAGGTTATCATTACATCCTCAACGTCGCATAGCATCTTGGGTCATTGGCCCCTCCATGGTGGGGATGATACAACAGGGGCCTTGCATGCTGTATCTGAAGTAATCAAGAAAGCTGAGGACAACTTTGCTGTCCGATCTGCCGTCGTACTGGATACTGATGATTGGGCAATGGTACGCAATGGCGAGGTTGGCTGGACTCGGCCCGAAGGCCTAAGCGGTGCCGTTGCAGCGACTTGGGCGGAGATTCCGGAATCTGAGGATTTGGCAAAGACTCTTGCTGCTGAAGCCCATAGCAACCCATTTGAAGCTTACTTACACCGTGTCAACCGCCACGTCAACGACCTACAGCACCTCCCGGCTTTCTTGCAATCTATCCCAGGCCGTCTTCTTAGCACTATCGTTGGCACAGACGCGTTGCAAGGTGGCAGTGCTACCCTGTCACGGGACACATTCGGCTTCAATAAACTTGTTGTTCTAGCTACCAGACGAGGCAAGCTCTACGGCCTTGATGCAGGCAACCATGGTCGCATCGTCTGGTCTAAATCCGCCCGGGAGACGCCCTCTTCAAAGCCTTGGGACGTGAGAGCGATTCATGCCGATGATGGCAAAGGTTTTGTCACCGTTCGTGGCGCCAACGGCGAGTACATCATTGTAAAGTCAGACACAGGCAAGACCGTCGAAAGCATGAGTCCGGGTCTTTGGCCACCTGTTGAGAGCGCTGTTTTGGTAGACAGTGCTGCTGGACCGTGGCTACTCCCTATTGGGGTCGGTGGTAAGATTGGAGAGGTACCACTTGTGTGGGCTCCCAGGCAGGTGGTCGTTGTACGAACCGCTGGTGGCGGGCTTCAAGGGGTCAGTTTTGCACCCAAGGGCGAACAAGCGATCGAAGTGCCAGCATGGGTCTTCACTCCAAACCCCGGCCAGAAGATTGTCAACGTTGCCAGCAGATCAGGCCATGACCCGATTGCGTCAATTGGCCGAGTTCTAGGCGATCGAAGTGTGAAGTACAAATACCTCAACCCGAACACTCTTGTGGTCTCGGCGATTGACGAAGCGACATCTACTCTCACTGTTTCCCTTCTTGACTCTGTGTCGGGTCAAGTCCTCAGTTCGTCGACCTACGAAGGGGTCGACCCCAACAAGGATGTCACTTGCGCACTTGCCGAGAACTGGTTCGTTTGCTCGTTCTACGGTGAGTACTCTCTCGCAGATGCTCAAGCACAGTCCTTGAAGGGATACCAGCTTGTTGTTTCGGATCTCTACGAGTCCGACCTAAGCAACGATCGTGGACCAATCGGCGACTCGGCCAACTCCTCATCACTGGATCCAGTTGACCTACCTACTGGCCCTGTCATCCCCGCAACTGTCTCGAAGTCATTCATCCTTTCTGGTCCCATCACGTCATTGGCTGTGACCCAGACCAGGCAAGGAATAACCATTCGCCAGCTCCTCGCCTACGCGCCTGAACTTCATTCGGTTATCGGTATTCCTCGCACAGTTATAGAACCTCGCCGGACTTTTGGCCGTGACCCAACCCCTGCTGAGGCCGAAGAGGGCTTGAGCAGATACTCGCCGAACATCGAGCTAGATTCAAGGCTGATGGTCACACACGAACGTGATATAATTGGCGTGCAGAAGGTCATTACCGCCCCCGCCATTCTGGAAAGTACCAGCTTGGTGTTCGCTTACGGTATTGATGTTTTTGGAACAAGGGTAACGCCTAGCATGGCGTTTGATGTACTGGGCAAGGGGTTCAACAAAGTGACCCTGCTTGGTACCGTGCTTGCCTTGACCGCTGGTGTCTTGGGCTTGGGTCCGATGGTAAGCTCTTCGTTATGACTCATCCGAGTATACTGCTAACGTATTATACAGGTGCGCAAAAAACAAATCAACCTGAGGTGGCAATCCACATAAGGTCACACCATGACCATGTATAGTGCGCATCTAGATTTTCAATACAGACTCTACATTCATTGGGATACGATGGATTTCGGTTAGAGCGTAACTGCAACGCTGGGCGGCCAGCTGTTATATTGCAGGTGCTCTTGGCCAGACAATATGGATGATCTCGTGTTCAATGACCTGGGCTAGCGGACCGCCGTTGTCGCATCATCCTGCGGTCTCCGCCAAGCACAGGGGCGGAAAGTTTTCGCAACACTGCAAGAACCTCGTACCTCCGGCAATTGCAATAGCAATAGCCATATCATAGTTTAAGAACTCGTGCCTTTTTGTGAGGGAAGACCTCAGGGTAGTGTCCCAAGAAATAGAACGTCTTGCAACCACTGGTTCATCAACATCGGGGTGGGGAAGCAAGCGCGAGTTATCACTTGTCTCCATGTCTCACACACCCTGTTGCGCCATCAGTACTTTCTCACTGACGGTGTCAAACGCCCCTCGAGAACGTCAAATCTCAAACGTTTGACTTTCTTCGCCTTGAGGACTTACACAGTTTGTCTCTGTAGCAGTAACCGTATTGGGTAATGTTTCCTGGAGAGCATTCAGGTGGTACACTCGGCCACTCCCCCTTTTCCTGTGATGTAAGAGGCTACGTATGTGATGCACGTGCGAGGAATTGGTGAATGAATAAAAAGAAGAGGAACGGAGGAGGACACGTGTGCTGCAACCAATGTGTCCGTATGGTATGCCTCAAGCGCAATGATCAGATCTCGGTGGCTTGAGTTCCGATGACAATGATCTGTCTAGGGCAGTGGTGGGTGATGCACATCCTGCAGGCGCCGTTGCAGTGCTCAATGAAAGCGACATGTAATCACTAGTCTATCATCGTGCCGTGATTGGGCGAACGAGGTCTTCAGGTCCAACTCTCGGAGTTACTCCCGGCCCATTTGAACACCTCCTCCGCCTCCGGCGTCATCATTCGTCTCAAAGCCTGAAGGCTCGGGAGATCGTCGCTCCACTGAGTCAGGCCTTCACGATGAGGGGCTTGTAGATAGAGACTTGATGAGGCCTTCGCACCAGAAAGCGTAGCTGCCAGTCTCGGTTGGAGGTATGTCCAGGCAGTCCTGGTTCATGTCATCGTCTACCACATCTAGCGAAGCAGGTTCACCCTCGTAGCTGGGTGCATTGTGGGGTGCAGGCATGGCAACTGTGCCATTGACGCAGGTCGCGGTGCTGTAGATCTTGAGCTTGCATTTACCGTGGGTAGGAATACAGAAGCCAGCATTGGCACGTAGGAAATAGGGTGGTCGCCCTAACAGGGTATAATTCGTCTGATACGATTTGTGTCCTGTACTAGAGATCTACACTATCAAATATATCCCTGCCAGCGGTTTTTGATTCTGCCACAGCACTTGTTTTTGCCGGTGGTGAATAAAGTGTTTGATAGTTTCTGGATAGCAATGTCGTGATTGGATACAAGGGTAAGCGTTCCCGGTTGATGTCACAAAAAGCTTTGAAGATAATAGATGTATCAATGAATATATTCAGTAGGAGACCGTTCAACCTCATATGGTTTTGGGGCAATTCGCGACAAACTACAGCCTAAAATCAACGATCATCTGCAGTAGATGGTCGCCTAGTCCAGGGGTTGCGGCACAGTTTGATGTTGATGGCACTGCTAGAGACATAGAGAGATCACTAGCTTGCTAAGGTCTACAACAACTCACAATACCTCCGGATTTCCAAGTCGTTAACTTGAAGCTGACGCTTGAGACTCCTAGGATACATGAGCAGAGTTGCGAAGTTCTAATGGGCGCAGATATCGCCCTTATTGAATTGAAATATGATAAGAGGCCTTCTGGTCAGACTTAAATCTGACAGACGACTTCCCCGAACTTAACTCGGCAAGATCGCTGAAGCCTAAGCCCGGGTAGGGTAGTTCAGCCGAGTGTTTGGCCAGATCGAAGCAGCATCTGTTAGGACGACTCAACTAAGAGTGGATATAGTAGCAAATTGCTGTAGACATCTGGGGTGTGTCGACGTAGATGAGAGGACATTGTGTCAATGATATTGTGAAATATACCAGGTGGGACTAACCAGTCTCCGGATTATTGATAGAACACACGTTATTTAAATTCAAAAAAGCTTTGCGGGCATCCATGATAGAAATTGATTGCATGTTGGTAGGTCTGGTGTTTTGGGTCAGACTATGGGTAGAGGTATCTTGATTCTAAATATTGCCCAAGGCATACATTGACTGAGCATATGCCACATCGCTTCGAAAAAGGGAAGGGAACGCCAATCAGAAACATAGAGGATAACTCATAGCCCTGCTGCCATGTGAAACCGATCGACCGGCTTGTTGCAGTATAAGTCTGAACATGAGAAGTTGGGTCATTCTGGGTCATTCCAGGTCTTAATGGTGCATATGCACACCTGGAGCTTCTACGTAAATGCCGCTATCATACGTTCGCAGTAAACCACTAGAAACAATGATGAACCGGCCACTCGGCTTGATACCTGTGGCAAACTCCTGAACTCCAGTCACGTAAGTGCCCCTGGGCATAATATCAAATACGTTAAACTCCAACCGTGCACATGCCTCAAAGGTATGGTAAATGAAGAAAGAACGGGTGTTGCCGCATGTCCTTCACTGAGGAGTCTTCTTGTCCTTCTTGCTCTTATGCTTTTTCTTGGACTTTTTAGACTTCTTGGGTGGGTCTCGCGAGGTCGGCTGAGAGTCAGGATTGCCGTCACGGCCAGCTGTCTCGTCATCCTCCTCCGCCTGATCTTCCTCTCGTACTTCAGCCTCAGCTTTCCGCTTGTCACCAAGTTTTGCTGCCTTAATAGCAGCCTTCGCACGCTCCTTGGCAATCATCTCGGACAGCTTAGTATTGACTTGCTTATTGTCGGCAAGGTCGGCTCTGATGAAGCGGATAGCAGCTTCCTTGTTGAGTGTCTGTTCCGGCTTTGTAGGTGGTGTTTCTATTTTCTTGATCTTCTCAAAGTACTGCCGTACTCGAATCAATTCCTTGAAAACGGGGTGCTCTTTCGCGTCGACGCCATTGAGCCGCAGGGAAGCTATCCAAATAGATTAGCTGGCGGGTAGACAGATCGTACAGTATCAATCTCACAGAAGAGTAGCGACTCGACCGCATATGTCACGAGGACGTAGAGCTTTGCTTTGTCTAGCAAAGGGAGCTTAGAAGATACGTCAGATAGACTACCGAGAAGGGGCTGCAGCACTTCCTCGAGATCATCAATCTCCCCATCAAGACGTTCGAGCTGCGGCAGGATATCCGTGACATCCATGATGCCTTGTGTGACTTGGAGACGGATGTATCGTCGTCGGCGCAAACCAAAGCAACTCGACGAGATAGCAGTTCGCGACTGAGAATCTGAGAATACTTTGGGGCGGTGATAAGCGGCAGAACGGGGTTTGAAGATGAGAGCCAATCAAAAGTCACGGATATGCTGGAATTGGCTGACCCGCTGGACTCTGATGAAACTCTGATGACCGTGCTTGAAGATCCCTGCGCCGCTCGAGACTTCGGGTCATTTAGGTAGCTGAGAAAAAAATGTCACCGTCATGAAAAGGGATTCTAGTCCCTGACCATCAATCAATCAACAACTACTTACGCCCCTAAGACGAGACCGACCGCCACTTTGCACGCGTCCATATTCTGGACCTCTTCATTCTCTCTTTCTCTTTCTTCGAGATCAGGCAATCTCATTCCACGTTCTTAAGTGCACGTTGCCCCGTCTGCCCCTTTTGCGCACCACGCGTTTCCAGACCTTATGCTCAAGCTATGAGACCTCCCCGATAATCGCCTTCCACTTCCAATCTGTCTTCCTATATTTATCGACAGCCGCTTTCGCGGGCTTCTGCGCGAATACCTTATAGATATCCAGGATGGCGTCGCGATAACATGTTGGTGGGCCGGGGGGCCATCACCAAACATATCTCAGCGGTGGCAGCGTCACAAAACGAAGTCTTCCATCTCGACCCTCCTTTATATTATGCTCCGACCTTGAAGCAGCAGCAGCAGCAACAGCCCGACTCGAATCGGAAGCAAGCCCTCCCAAATGTGCCCTTCTACGGCAGACCCCCACCAGCGCCAATGTTTCTACCACCTGACGTCCAGGAGGACAAGGCTCCATCCAAGACGGAGACAGCCATGACAATGCCCACGGAAGGCGAAGACGCATACAAGGAAGCAGTAGCTTCGCTGAGACTATCCGAGAAAGTTCACATCCTTGGCTTTACCCGAGAGGCCAGGTACATTACGCATTGCTTGGCCGGAACTGAGGATGTCCCACCTCCACAGATGCTGACGCACAGTCGTAAAATCATGGATCAGTGGGGCAAAGAAGGGCAGAAGATTACTCTGCGTGGACAGCAGGGACTTGAGATTGCCCAGCACATCCTGATGCCAAAGTATGTTGGACGACCAAAGGGCAGCAGACGGTCGAGTCACCCGCGGGACAGATTGAAGCACATCGACAATCTCATAATCAGCACAACCGACGCTGCAATACTTCCTTCTTTGCTCCAGATTCGCGATAGCATCAATCAAGACACAACGATATGTCTGATTAACGCGGGTCTTGGCGTGGTGGAACATGTGAACCAGGAAATCTTCCAGGATCCGGAAACCCGACCACTTTTCGTTTTAGGCCACTCAGATCATGCAATCAAAAGGGTCCAAGGCCTGGAGAATGAGCCTTACTCAATTCACCTTGGGCGGCAAGGCAGATTGATTCTTTCGGCACCTCCATATTCAACGGAAGCGACTGCCAGTCATGAAGTGAAAACCTGGCGTCGCATCGCGCACAATGCGCGCGTGCAGCATGTGGTCAAACTCCTGTCAGCAGCTCCTGGACTCCATGCGGTTGGTGTGCCAATGCATCGGTATCTACGTCAGAAGTTACCAAGCATGATATTCTCGTCCGTCGCAGACTCCATATCTGTTGCGTTAGGGTTCCCATATGCTCGCTTATGCGACGATAGACATGCTAGGTGGCTTTGGTCGACACTTTGGAAGGAGACGATACACATCATTGCTTCATTCCCGGAACTGCAGCAACATCCGGAAATACTCGATTATTTCACTGGGCATAACTTTTTAACTGAGGCTCAAAGATACCTACGGGTGCAAGATGGTTCCAGCAAATGGATTGCCATGGTTCGTGATGGACGGCGCCTGCCTTTAGAATATCTGAACGGATATTTCGTGAGAAGGGCCGAGGAACTTGGCGTAAGCTGTACCACGCACAAGATGGTCATGTCCATGGTGAAGTCGAAGGTTGCAGCCCGACGGCAAGAGCTGAAGATTGCCATTCCCCTGTACTACTCGCCCTATCTGATGGATGATGATCACATCCGCAATGAAGAGACGGGTCCACCGATACGTGTAGTATATATAGACAAATAGATCCGGGCGCCCCTCCCCTGTAAACAATACACAGTTAATATTTTGCCAATCCCACGCCCGTGTCTCATCTCTGATATATACGTAGGTCGTTTTGTAGCAGCGTGTTTCGTGATAACGATGGCTTCATCGTTCACACTTTGTCTATAGTATAGATAACCTTCATTGGCTCATGCCGAACCCCGCCATAACTTTTCTCCCCCGGAACAAGTCGATCGCGCGACCATCAGATCCCCACGTACAGATTCGCAAGTCCAACAACTACACCAACGCCACATATTCAGTATGGCAGATGCAGATTTAGAAGCAGTCAGTCAACGTTTGCCGCAACTTCATGCGGCGGCCTTGCTAATATTAACATGTAGATCCGGAAAGCCCGTCTCGAGCAGCTCAAGTCGCAAGGCGGGGCAGGGGCAGGGGCGAGCAGCCCGGGCGGCGGCCAGGGAGGCCAGAACCAGGCCGAGCAGCAGCAGCAGTTCGTCTTTCCCTTTTCCTCTGCGCTCCATGATCAACCCCCAGATCAACCCCTCCTCGGGCAGCGCCTCGTCTTAACTTTCACCCATCGTCACTGACATCCATCCGCGGCCCCGCAGAGCAGAAAACGAAGCCCGACAGTCGATCCTCAACCAGATCCTCCACCCGGAGGCGGCAGACCGCCTGGGACGCATCCGCCTCGTCAAGGAACAGCGCGCGACCGACGTCGAGAACAGGCTGATCATGCTTGCGCGGAGCGGGCAGCTGCGACAGAAGGTTACGGAGGAGCAGTTGAAGGAGCTCCTGAATGCCGTTGCCGACACCAAGGAGGAGGAGAAGATTGTTGTTTCGAGGCGGAAAGGCTGGGATGATGATGATGACGATCTATTCGACCTGTAGAGATCATAACCTCCCTCGCAGGGGGCGGAGTAGTGATAGGTAGACGGAGCTGGGGTATGGCTCTCGGTATTGGGGATCACGAGGCGGGACCGCAGCGCAAGTCGACTAAGCTCATGGCAATGCGGAGAACGGGAAAAGCAACCGAATGCGTGGAAGAAGCGGCACGGCATATCATGGTATGGCGTTATTTCGGGAGTCTATGGGTTTTGCTCGTGATGCTACATGATATACACCCGTTTTACACAGAGTTCACACTCATCTAACCCCTGTCTCGAAAACTTTGAAGCATTACGATACGTTGGCAACATCCCCCATCGCCACTCCCGCCTCCTTTCTCCTCTTCCTGTCCTCCCGTTCCCTCCGCCTCGTCTCCCTCAGATCCGGCGGTCTCTCAATGCCCAAGCGCCTCCTCAGCTCCTCGACATCCGTCTCCATCTCCTCCTCCCAATAAATGTTGATGACCTCATGTGCCCTCAACCCGTTCCTCACAGCCCAGGGGCCATACACACTCCAGAACCGCTCCCTCTCCTTCGGCTTCATTGTTGCAAGCGAGAAGAGCGCCAGGCCAGTCATGGGAAGCAGCGTGTTGGCGAACTCAAACGCCTTCAGCGCCACCTCGCCCTCCCGTACGATCGGTAGGCCGGTCAGGGCGTGGTAAAAATCGTGAGACTCCCGGTACCGCTGCATCACATATGCGCACTCCTCGTTATCGATGTACCGCACATCCGGCCGCGTGTCGGGGCTGACGCCTTCCCTGTCCAGCCAGGCGACATACGTCCCGCCCACCGTGTTCGCTGGCAATGTCCGCAAGTAGGGCAGTTGGAGCGATTTGGAGGTGATGCGCGGGCGGTCACGAAGGATCCGGCGCCCCGTCGGAGACGAGAGCATGGCACGGTGCAGACGGTGGATGTAGTACGGTGTCGCTGTTGTTTCGCCCACGACGGCTATGAGATCCCCGCGGTACGGGTCCAAGAACGAGGTTATGCCAGCACCAACAAACAGAGCGGCGCGCTCGATGCGAGTCAAGGGGACATGGCCGGGGTAGTTCGGGGGTGGACGGTTGAGGACCGAGAAGGAGGCATGTTGCTGGCTACGGTGGTGTAAGTTGGATGGTGGGCAAGTTCCCGCGATTGCTGCCGGGTTAAGGGAGGTTGATTGGAGTATTGGTCGGCGGAGGAGGGCCCGGAGAGGGTTCGTTGGGGTCTTCATACTATCGGTCCGGCGATGACTTCAGTCATTGTTCGGCTTCTCTATATTCTTAGGAAATTGAAAGGATCACAATCGTGATACAGAAAGGTGCTCGATCATGCGAGCTACTGTGGTAGGTATGTATAGCTTCCAAATAAACCAAAGCCCGATAACGATAGGCATCAAAACCGTGGAGCTGTCTATGAACTTAACAGATAGACCGGCAATTTCATAGGTCCGAGCTGTCCTCACGTGGCTTTCTAATTGGCCACTGGCTTTCAGCTAGAGCTTTCCAGCGGAAATCCCCCCGTGACAACCTCTAATTTTCCCTTGCCATCCACTCATCTTAACCCCGAGCTTCCCTTACACTCATACAGCCGCAAAACCTCTACAACCGACCACAACAAGACACCTATCCCTTTCACGCACAAAACCAATCATCAAGATGCCTCGTCAAAGATCCTCCGGCCGCCCAGCTGCCCGCCCGACCGTGGCTCCCCGCGCTCCCGCCAAACCGCAAGCTCAGCAGCCGACCCGACCCGCGGCAACCTACGCTGCACCAACCCAGCAGGGTGCTCATCCTCAGGCTCCCCCGGGAGCAGCACCGCAGGCTTCGCAGGGCCCTGGGCTGTTTGGACAGATGGCCGCTACCGCTGGGTGAGTTCCTTTCTCCTCGTTGCAGCTTCCCGTGGGTTTCGGTGCATACGTATATACGCCGCGTGACAAGTCCGATGTGCCGTGGCCCTAGCTAGCATGGGGACTTTTCCTCGATATTCATCCACGCTGCATTTACGGTCCGCCAATGTGACTAACATCCCGCGATTAGTGGTGTAGCAGTAGGCTCCTCGATTGGCCACGCCATTGGGTCAATGTTCGGTGGCGGCTCGTCTGCACCGGCCGAGCAACCTCAACAAGCCGTGAACACGCAGTCCCAAGACCAGAACAGCCAATGGGGCAACAACTGCGGTGGTGCCACGCAGAACTTCACCAAGTGCATGGACGACAACTCGGGCAATATGCAGATCTGCGGCTGGTATCTCGAGCAGCTCAAGGCTTGCCAGGCAGCTGCTAGTCAGTATTAGATCATGAGGATGGAAGAACGGAACGACGGTGAATGCGTGGATCAGTGATCGATCGCGTTGGGTTTTGGGCAGAAGAGACGGAGAAGATTTGCATATATCATTGATCTGGCGAGTTCATGACGCAGGCATAGTGATTGCGAGCTGTAGGGATTATGATTACGGAGTAGAAAACCTCTCATTGTATTATACATCTTCAAATAATCGGCCCGTCCGCTCTTCAATCATCCATCAATCAATCACAACTGTCCGTACCACTTCGTATGCAATTGGATGTTTAAAGTCTAGTTCTCTCCCTCCTCGTCATCTCTCCGAGGTTCGAAATTTAGCTACTACATGTTAGTCATATTCCGAGAGTTGGATGTAAACATCTAGCTATGTGTAGAGAAGCACTTACCGAATTCCCATTGTAAAGTTGCTGGTCCCGTCTCCGATCATCCGGGTTCCCAAAACCCCTGATCCTCTGTCTCGCCGAGCCACTCCCATCCAGGTCTTCCAAGGGGGCCTCCTCCGCCCCCTCGGACTCACGCTGCTGCCCTCTGCCTTGTCCACTGCCTGGAAACATACGCGGAAGCCTGAGGACCATAGCAATCCACGCATATATGTATACCCACCCGCGGTACAACAAGCCTCCCGTCTGCTGAAACGCCGTAGCGACTCGGACCCTCGGCACCAACACCAACGTTGAGCTCGGCGCCAGACTCAAATCAAGCAGTGTCTCAGCTTCCTCGCTAGACTCGATAACCTTGTTGGGAAGAGGCGTCAGCACCACGCGAAAGGTATACGGATCATCACTATCTGTGCGGGACTCGTCAATCCACTCTCGTACTTCGGTGCCGAGGGTGACATCGCTGGGGAATCTACTGCGGATCGTCGAGCCATCGAAGAGCCGAACCTGTAGGTTACACTGCGCGCCTCCCCCGCGTGCCGGGAGAGGCATAGCCTGGCCAGCGCTTCCAAAAGTGTTCACGTCCGCATCTGTTGTGGCAGAGAGGAGCAGTCTGGCTTGTCGCTCTCTAGCTTCGCGTTCGCGGCGCTCGCGCTTGTCATCTTCGATGCGTCTCAGGATGCGCTGCCGCTCTTCTTTCGCCTCGGCTTTCTTCTTGCGGAGCATGTTCGCGTAGCTGGTCTCTGCGGGGTTGATGTTGGAAGATTGAGACTCGTTGGCTGGGTTGGCCTCGCGCCGTTCTTTGGCTCGTGCTTCCGCCTCCGCCTTTGCGGCGGCTTCTTTGGACTTCCTCTCGGTTTCCAGGCGAGCTGCCCGCTCGGCTAAGAGGGCTTGGATGCGTGCTGACTGCCCACTGGCTTGGGCGGCGGGTGCAGGGGGCTGTGAAGAAGATGGCTGTGACAATGAGGCGATCGGTTGAGATGGAGGTGGGCCGGTTGACGAAGGGCCGGCGTCTCCGTAGAGATCATCATTGCCATCGTCCACAGGAGGGTCCTGCACGGAAGTCGTTTGCGCAGGTCGGTCAGACATATTGCTTTGTGGGCCTGTTGCTGATACTGGAGCAGCTACGGGTGGCTGAGCTGAAGGTCCACCGAGTGCTAAACTCAACCTCCGTGTAACTTCCTCCTTTGAAGTGCCTGCTGCGATATAGTCCCGGAGTTGGCCATTCCTTGAGTGAAGTCAGCATGGATGTAGGAGATGCTAGAAAGTGAGGAAGGTCCCGTGACCAAGCAAACAGAGACCACGTACTGAATCACAACCAAAGTGGGCTTGCGAGGGACAGGGAAGAGCGCCTCGAGATATCCGGCTTCTTCGGACCCAGAGAGTAGTCGTAATGCGACAGATCGAGTCTCTATTGGCACTTTCACTGCATCATCCAGAAGGAACTCATTCTCCCATTGCTGACTCTCATCGCCCTCGTCTGCACACGTATCAGAACTAAACAGACTAAAATGGCGTAGTATAGCTCCTCACCAGTAACAAAGCAAACGACTTGCTTCGTCTGCTGAAGGGCTGTGGATATACCCTCCTGTAGGGTACCTTGGAAGAACATGATTGAGTTCTTACTGATGCTAGCCCCTGAAGCGTAGCCTGCGATAACACGTCAGCTATTAGATTCGTTGAAGGTAGTAGACGTACTCTGGTGAAAGGAAGGGTAGGAGAATATGTGAGTAGAGGACTTTGGCCCACAGAAATACCTCAGTGAATGAAATCAACCAGGCTCTACTTATCCCTAGCACTCACATTTGGTCACATTCTAATTAGTTGGGTGTCTTGAAAGGTGGTCATTTGGAGAAGTCTAAAAGACAGACGGACGGACAGACCAATGTCAGCCGGCGATTCAAATGACGTGCAGCTGACTGAGTTAACGACTGGAGTAATATGCTACTAACCATATGTCCAGGATCCAATCCAATCAAAACGCTAGTCAATAACTTAAGTGCCTACACATGTGGTAACTAGGTAGGTACCCAATTACCTAAACACTGGAATCGGTCTACTTAATACCCTTCACCTAGATCGCCTATACCTCTGGTGAGATTCCTGCTTATAGTTTACAGTTCAAGTAACCAGGACTCTTGTCTTGACATCAAGCCAAAGCTCGTCTGCAAACTAATTTTCAACTCGCGAGAACAGGTATCTATGTTTGGCGTTCCAGCAACTAATGTATTGTACTAAGCTGCTGTGCCCTGTGATGCTTTGAGCTTTGGATGTTGAACGCGGGTGGATCCTTGGTATGTCCTCAACTGCGAATCCCCATTACCATGGAGAAACTTGGTTGAGATCAATACTGGCCATGCGTGCTTTTGGAGCAGTACCTCAGATGCACTCTCGCTTCGTCATAAGTAATAACAACAGTCAAGCTGTAAGAGAGATCTAAGAAACTTGATGAGACCATTATCAACAAAATGACCCGCAAGCAGTGGAATAACGCTATCCCAGAAAGACACACAATCATGTGTAACAATTTGGACGGCTTACATCGTATCATGAGACCAAGTAGCTCTCAGGAATGACTTGCGAGGAGTCGCAACCATATCCTGTCTGTCCATGTTCCCCAGCCTCGACTCGAGGATATTGCCAACCAGAACACTCACAAGTGGAGAAATCGCCAATGCTAGATAGTCCAGAATAGATGGGTGAAGTTGAGGGCCAATGTGGCCAGGCGCGGAGACGAACGAGGCATGTATGCAGATATCGGGTAGCCCACTAAGCTATTAAACCGCAGAAAGAGTTCCACTTAAATTTTCTTTAGCCAACACGTTAATCTGAACCTTTCGAACAAAAGAATGTTGCACAGATTGCATGATATTGACGGTTGTGCATCCAGAGCCTAGCAGAAATCCTGTCCGATCAGTGCAGCGCAGTCCATTCCCAATAATTCTTTTGTCCGATCTGCAATTTTCTCGCAGCAGAAAGTCGACTCCAGAACTCGCCGCAACCATGAAGCGCAAATCCGACGACACCCCCACCATCGTCGCCAATGGTGAAGTCTCTGGTTCCAAGAAGAGACAGAGACTGAGCGACAAGGAGACAAGCGCGAGAACCTCGAAGAAGGATAGAAGGTCCAAGAAAGACCACAAGTCGAAAATCAAGGAGGAGCCTTCCGCATTGCCTGAAATGGAAGACAATGTGGGCACCAATTTAGACGGCGTTGAGGAGGCGATAGACATGCCGGAGACGACGGCAGCCAAGACAAAGGCCTCTACGGAGGAGAACCCAAGCAAGAAAAAGAAGCAACGAGGGAAGAAGGCGAAACATGAGGACACCTCAGCCACCAATGGGGAGGCAGATCCGGAGGCTGAGGACGAAACTGCCAACAAGCCCAAGAAGGTCCGCTTCGTAGTCTTTGTCGGCAACCTCCCCTATAGTGCTACCGTTCCCGACATAGAGAAGCATTTTTCTGCCGTCCAGCCCACCGCAGTCCGTCTTCTTCACGAGAAGGCCAATCCGAAGAAATCACGGGGCGTGGCCTTTGTCGAGTTCAGTGGATTCGACTACATGAAGACGTGTCTCAAGACACTACATCACTCTACTTTCACCTGCCAAGGAAGGGATCACAGAGGACAGCCGAAGGTTGAGGAGCGCAAGATCAATGTTGAGTTGACAGCTGGTGGCGGTGGAAACACGGACTTCAGAAAAGAGAAGATCAAAGCGAAGAACGAGAAGTTGCAGGGTGAGCGACAGAGACGGGCAGTCGAGGAGGAGAAGCAGAAGTTGAAGAAGGAACAGGAGAGATTGATCAAGGGAGGCGAGCAGAAAAGCGGCGAGGATGGCATCCATCCTAGTAGGAGAGCACAAGTCCCTGTGAGCTCTAAATGATACCCGCTAGTCGGCTACTAGCAAGCTATGTATGGCAGCTCATAAACGATTGATCGCATGTTTGGCCACATTCGTTACTACTGAAGATCATCTCGGAGCTGAAAATTGTGGTGCAGATTGTCATGTGGAGGATTTGCCTCGTTACAGTCCCATTCAACACCGTTGACTAGATAAGTTGCCATGCTTATAGCCGCTTCAACTAACCCCAGCAACCTCATCGGGGCATACGTCCATTCATAGACATAAACACAGCTGCCACAGTATCTTCACAACAGCAAGACCCTCCTCGAGTTTCCAAGAGCACCCGATTGCCCCGAAAAAGCATGTTCTACTAAGCTTTATCTCGTGTTCCTCCTCCTCCTCCTCCTCCTCCTCCTCCTCCTCTTCCTCCTCCTCCTTACGGCCGGTTCTTCGGTATCCGCGATCGAGAACTCGCACGTCAAGTTAGTGAATTAATTACTGTTTCCGCCGCCCTGTTTCTCCCTTCCCTTTACCTGGATGTGTCTGCCACCGCCAGCTCGACAGACGAAATGCTCACTACCCCCAGCTGTTCAAACGCGAATAATCAATCCTGGATCGCGTTCAGGACATCAGTATCCAGACGGACAACTCGGATGACTTCGAAGCGCCGTCAGGGACACACAGTGCCCTCGGTATTGCAACGGATGTGCGTTCGAGCGAGTCTTGCCCTGTTTCTGCTGTAATCCTCCCCTATGATCTACGTCGTCTCTGCCATTTATAGTATAGGTAAGATATGCTAGATAGGTCAGACACTTGTTACTACGAATCCTCCGACCCGGGGACCAGGTTTTCCCGAGGCGAGGGCGAACGCTGGAGCACGGGTGGCTCGTCGAAGGTCCATATTGAGCACTAGTGATCGAGGAGTCGTGCTGGGAGAAACGGCAAGTCGGCTGCATGTAAGCTTGACGTGGAAAAGGGGGCCTAAAGTTCCCCCCTAAGAACTCGAGGATGGTTCCTACGCAAATAGCCCCATGGTTGAGATGAATTAGCAGCTCCCGTCTAAGGCGCCGCTAAGTCGTTCGCGCAGTATCTGGTCAATTTGTTCTACGGCATAGTTCTGGGAAGAGTGAGCTGGACGGCCCATAATGAAGCACAGTTCATTTAAGCAACGTCGTCTCAATGGTGGGTCAAGTATACGAACTATGTGAGCACGTGTACGCAACGCTCATAGTGGTCAAAAAGGTGCAAGCAATCTCTCTTCTCACCAACAATTTCATGCATGTGCTATCTACAGGACTGGGTAGAGAAAAAGAAGTAACCTTTGAATATCCTTCGGACCTACGTACTGCGAACCTGCTCCCATTTGTATCGCAGTATAACGCACCGGAAGCTTCACCTGGCTGTCCCTACTGGATCTCTGGCTAGAACCAACATGTCCGATTATTATTCTCCGACACAAAGGCTCGAACCTCCGAGGAGATGGCGGTCCCGTCGATGAAATGAGTTGCGTCTCATAAGAATCTTCGAAGTCCTTTCACCCTCGAATTGCATGCCGGTCCAAGGTGAGCCCCATAGTTCAAAGGTCGTCCAAACATTCAGCGGGCCGTTGGGTATGTAGAGTAGGTAAGTCCTGACAAATGAGGGGAACGTGAAATAATATGAGAAGCACGTCATTCCGTTCCCTCGTCCAGAGAAATGGTCATCTTCTGCCCATTTGTCCACCTTGAACGCCAGTGCATCGAATATCGCATCAAGTAATCAATCTCCAGCCAGCTTCATATCATGGGATCAAGAACATGACATGCTGCAGAGTTGACATGTGCCCACCCCGGCCAAAGGTGTACTTCTTTACAGAATAGTACACTTGGACTTCTTGGGTTTCGTGGGTTGCGGTCTGGGGTTCAGCACAGCTCTGGACAAGGGTTAGCTGGCTTGCATACTTGATAGACCTCCCACATCATCGGGGACCGGTGTTGTCATTGAAGCCAAACATTTTCACATACCGGATAGCTTCATCAAAAACGCTCTTTAGGTTCCTCTGTGTCAACGCAGAGCATTCTAGGTACTTGTGGGCACGGATCTCCTTGGCGCACACCAACGCCTGATCGTATGAAACGGGCTCCATTCTCTTTGAACGCAGACTCTCTAACGTGCCAGGGTCTTCCCGTAGATCGAGCTTGGTGCCGACCAAGATGATAGGGATGTTAGGCGCATGATGGTCAATCTCGGGGTACCACTATAAACGCTCGAGTCAGTCCCATCGTTTTCAAGGGAATGTGATGGACAGACCTTGGCCTTTACGTTATCGAACGAAGGCGGGCTGACGATGGAAAAGCAAATGAGGAAAACATCGGTCTGGGGATAGGACAGCGGTCGCAATCGATCATAATCTTCCTGGCCAGCAGTATCCCAAAGACCCAAGCTGATAGGCTTGCCGTCTACCATCACACTCGCAGAGTAGTTATCGAACCTGTGATTTTCATGCCACGATTAGCCATGGCCCAAAGCATAGATCGCTATCAAGTAGACGTCATCGGCGAGTACTGACACTGTAGGGATGTATTCGCCAGGGAATGCATTTGTTGTGTAAGAGATCAGGAGACATGTCTAGAACGCAAGGTTAGAGCTGATCGGGCACTTCGAAGCGTCGACCGAGAGCCAGGTCGCCGCTGGGGCGGTGGGTAACAGACCTTGCCGACAGCACCATCACCGGTGACTACGCACTATATAACAGAAACGGGTCAGCATGCGTCTAAAGTCGGGCCACTTGATTCGAGGATTGGACACGATTATGGGTTGCAATCCAAATGCGGTCATACCTTGAGCGACTGGACACCTGGAGCAGCCATGTTCCGTAACCGGGAGTCCTCAAGAAGTCAGAAGCTGAAATGATCGATGGTAGATGATGCGAAGAAGCTGGAAAGGCGCGCGTCGATAGTACCGAAGAGCGGTGGCAATAGTTCGAAATTCCCGATTGAGTGTCGTTTGGCTTGGAATGGCGGCGATTAGATTACGACGTCGCGGTCGGTAAGAGGACGGGAGCTGGTCAGTAAGTAGGTAGGTAGGTAGTACGGGAGTCAAGGTAGGTAGGGATGGTGAGGTAGGTAGTAAGTAGTAGCAAAGAGAGACACTCGGAGCCTTTCGATGCGATTCAGTGCTTCTGATTCTGCTGCATGAAGGTCAGAAATGTTTGACACAACCGGAACGAGGTGGTGCCGTAGGTCGCAAGGAGGCAGATGAGGGTGCAGGTGGAATTTCTGGGACTTGGGACCTGGGACCTGGGACTTGGGACTTGGGACTTGGGACTTGGGGGGCAGAAGGCTACCTAGGTACTGTAGCAGGCAGGCTACAGATAGAGTCCGGGTTGGAGAGCTCGATAAACCACTCCTGGCCAGCTTGGGGATCCGACGGTTTGAGTGGACACTTGCAGCGCTCACCCAAGCGAATGTTCTGAACTGAATCTAGGTACCCACTGTTCTCTTGCTGGCAATTGCTTCGCTCCACTCGTGCAATACTTAATACTCCAGATGTTTGATTGTAGATAGATTTTTTATGGGTAGAAGGCTACTACTTGATGTCCGTTGGACGTGCGGAAGTGGATAATCAATTACAACTGCGAATTTGGCTCTTGATCCAACAGCAAGCTTGATTCGATGGTAATGACTGAAGCTCAAAGGGGATGCGAGGGGAACCACGTCATAACAAAGGATCACCAGCTGAATGAAGGGACCTCGGGAATATCAAGAAGAATTCGTCAAAGACCGTCACATCTCGGCAGCCTACCCGTGTAGCTGAGGTTCTGGTGTACAATCAGAGAATTGATATCAAGGAGCGAGGTCGACTGCGGATCTGTAGATATCTCCCCTCACAGGAAACTATGCCCGAACGTAATAGTGAATGTTAGGAAGACGCAACAGGGATGGAACAAAAGGTACCGTCTGGGCGTTGAGGGGTTGTTGGGATTCGAGTTTCTAAAGTGACTTTGAAACATTGTGCTTCACTTTGGGGAGGACCTCCAGCATGCTTTTGATGAGATGCCTATCCCCGTCTAAGTAATTACTATCGATTAGATGAAATATCCAACTTGCATAATGCCCTGCATATCCTGCTTTGAACCAGATTGTTCGGACAGCCCAAAGCCCAAGGGGATGGGTGAACCCACTGTCCTTCACACCACACGTCCCGGACATTGAACAGACGCCTCTATGTGGAAAGCGATTCGGGCGCGACTTGAAGCAATTTTTGTAACAACTGAACTCTGTGGAACAGCCGTTGCTATCGTTGCGGTCAGGGGTCCCCGGGGCTCCGCGAGAGGGGCTACCGTCCCAGTGCCGTCTAGGCGGAAACACAACCGCTGATGATTCGCTACGCTCTCGCGTTTGTGACAATCCTCTCAGCCTCCTAACCAACGAATCTGACGTGCGACTCAACCACCCGTTATTCCTCTGCGCCGTTAAGGCCATCTATATGGAAGTTGAATACCTAACTACCTACCTATCCATGCACGTGTTCTCGGCCAGATCCGGCCTAGCGTTAATGCCACCTTTACTCAGGCTCGACTCAGTCGATTGTTAGTCATCGGCACGCGTGCTCTAAGCAACCATGAGCAGGAGAGTTCATGATTCAGATATTTATGCATGCTACGGCTGGAAAGAATACTTTTCCGCACCATTTATCATCCACGTTGGCCACACATGTACCAAGTTCTCAGATAGAATGGAGTATACGGTTGAGTTAATTTCGTGAGCACGGACACACCATAAAGCACCGGATACCCCTTCCTACTTCCTCGTCCCCAACCGGCTCAAGTATGTCCGCTCTCGATCCGATCCTCCTTGATATGTCTTATGATAGCTGGGTCTCTCGCATGGGGCATTTTCGCCCTGATCCTGAGCAGTGAGAAGACCCCGCGACTAATGAGCTTGGACATACGGGCAATCTGCTTCAAAATGCCCTTATTGGCATCATGGTCCATCTTCTCAAAGAACTCGACTTTGAGGGGCATACCGGGTAGGAACTCGATCAATATCCACCCAATCTAATCAGCGGCAGCAGTCTTCCAGCTATACACACGCGGGACGAGAGGAGTGCCGTAGCGGGCGCGGTTCATACTGGTCACCTCGCTCTGAACGAGCACAGCATCGTTCAGATTTACTTCCGGGTCGTTGAAGCGCATAGCGAGCTTAGTGGCGGCGAGACTGCTGCTCGAAGGACACCTTGTCGGGCCTACCGAGAAGATATAAACTTCGTTGTCGGACCGGTATTCTAGCGAGGACCCCGTGACCTGTCTCTAGGTGTTTGTACTATATTGGCTTTCCTCATGAGAAGTGCTGAGAACGCTTACCTCGCGCCCAACCTTTTTTTGCTCAGGACATGACGAATGACCTTTTCCATCCCCGTTTAGGACTCCTCATGGTTGATAGTATTGTGTTGGAGTAGATTCGCTCAAGTCAGGTTCACTAGTAACACTACAAGGATTGTCGTATGAGAGAGCACGATAATACAGCGGTCGAAGGATCCGAAATATGGGCAGTAATCCGAGCTGCGAGCTACGAAAGCTTTTAAGGAGTAGGAGACCTTTACCCAACTATACTGGAGAACCTAGGGATCTAAGCTGATCAAGGCGAATCTGACACGAAGTGGTCAAGCGCCCTTCTTCAGTTTCGATTCGTTTTATTGTCATCAAGGGCTCACTTCGATTTGGTATATACGAAACACATTTTCCACGTTACCTGAAGGTACAGCCGAGCTACAATATATAAACATGGAGGCGTTTCCCTGTTCCCGGCCCGACTTCAAGTACCTACCTGGGTAGGTATACACACATCTAACTTAAAGTCTCGTTCGTCTCTGCAGCGCAGAGCCTTGAGGTAGGGAGTCGAACAGCAATCTTTTATCGCACGTTTGTGATGTTGCCTTTGGCGGTTTAGTCTCAGAGAGTGTACATATCATGAATAGACTGTTACATGTCTATTTAAGTAGGAAAGTCTTACCAGATATATAAAGCCAGTTATAAGTCTTCATTACCCCCCAGCAAACCCGTCTGCCCAAGTCTGTGGGTTTGATGGATCGTTGAGCTCCCCGAATTCACTGCCTCAGGACTATTGCACAGCATGTCCCCTAAACTTTTCCTTCAACTATATCGAACCGTCTACATACACGAGACACAGTAGCTTGTGGCACACCGCCTTGCTCTCTATCGTCCCAGTTTTAAGTGAGCCACGCTTATATCCGCATTGCAAGTAGGCATTTATCAGAAATGCATGTCCTGTTTAGCCTTCACTCTTTCCGAGCAACTATTCTGCAAATGAAACCTTGGTAGAGATTATAGAGCACTTGTTTCATTTTAGTATTCCTACTTGTTACCTAAATCCTTCAAAGGGGCTACGTAAGTTTTAAATGGTCATGTGCAGTAGGTAACTTTCGCGGCTGCCGTTTACTTCGGGAGTACTTTATATAAGTATATTCAAGTTAAGTAGACTACTAATAATTCAATTAAGTAAGTACCGCATAATGACTTTTCAAGGAAAACATAAGTACCTAATTGCACACCTATTTGAGCATCTAATCTGTACTCAATAAGCTTTTAGACATGGAAGAACGTACTGTTTGCATTGTTCTTTCCTTTCGAGTTAACACATGTCTCTCACCTTCAATCTGATTCAGTTTGTGGGATACTCTCCAGGATCCGTTGGGACTTTCCCACTCCAGTCTACATTATCAAATCCTTTACTCTATAAATCTTGTTTCAATACAAGCAATATCTGCGAGCATTACTTGTCGTGGTCTACGTTCAGTTACATTGTCGGCACAAGGCAAGCTCCCCATATCGCCGAACTGGATACTTTGTTTCCTTTTGGTGAAGCGTTCGACCTGACAGCAATCGTTACTACGGTGCTAGTTGGCCTCAGCATTCTTTTTGAAAAAGATTTAGTGCCTTAGGTCGCCTCGCATCAAACGTGCCGTGGGTATTGCTCGACCTACAACACGTTGACGCTATGGGGAAGCATAACAGTACGTTTTAATTATTCTTGAGAAGTCGAAAAGTAGACGGCCAGATGCCTTGAGAAGGGCAGGAAGTGGCATCAACCTTTCCCCAAAGTGTCATTCATATTACTTAAATCTACCACATTCAATATGCTGCACCGTAACACAAGAACAGTGCGCATGCCTGTTCTATATAAGTATTAACGAGAATTCTTGGACGAACGGGTGTGCAACAGCTCTAGACTAATGAATAGTTCCCAATATACGGGGCTCAGAAAGTCGGGAACGAAAAGCATACACAGACAAGATAAGCATCTGGAGTCATAAAACCAGTAGAGGTTGGTTGGTACTTGTATTAATAGAGATCGGGATTAGTTGAGCTGGAACCCAGTAAAGCTTTCGAGTTTGCACTAATGGTGATCAATCGCCACCGGATGAGTTGCACCCAAAGAGTCTTATCAGTTGCTTCAGCCGCTTGCAGATAGTGAGTATATCCGCGAATAAAAAGAAGGCCGGATTCTTTCAAACCCTCGCCTTAGCGTTGTCGTTTGAACGTCCTAACAATCTGCATCGTACGCAAGGCTCCGGCCGAGGACGAATCCGACTCGGGTGCCATTGTTCCGGAACTTGTTGCCGTACGCGAGTCGGATTAGTGTCGTGCCATTACGCCTGTAATTTGTCCATCCGTCGTAGCTGTGTAGGCCGCGGACGGGGTCTTTGGCGAAGGCTGCCCAAGCGCCGCGCATGTATTTGCCTATTTCGGTCTCTCGTTCCGTGTTAGGGATATTATATTGAGGCGCTGTGTTGAAAATCGAGGGCAACTGTGACTGCAGTCAGACTAGACCCGGACTCAAAATCAAACAGGTGGACGACATAGACCATACCTCGGACCCGTGCCATGAGCCGTTATAGGGAATCCATGGCAGGAGTACATTGGGGAAAGCGCCAAACCAACGGTACCGCCAGGTGGGATTCCCTTTCGCGACATTTAGCGCTGCTCGCTGCGCGGCGGGACATGTGAACACATACACATTTTGCACCGGCCAATACCAGTTAGGAAGGCCGCTCCACCCCGGGGTCAGCCGTTTAGATAAGCCGGACTCATCGTTCGTGTTCCCGATCAGTGCAGGTCTCGCCGCGGGTGTCCGGTTGTGGTAAGTCGCGAACACGAGTTTCCCGTCTATAACGGGCCCGTACGGTAATCCGGGTGTATATCCATAACGAATAGACGGCAGGTACTTGATAAGCGCCCTCGGTGAAACCTTCATCATACAAGAGAAGACCTTATCAGTATTAGTACCGTTCTTACATCCGACGGCTTTAGCTGCAGTGTACCACAGATCAGCGGCTGCCGATTGGGTCTGGAGGCCGAATCCCCACGCCGTGCCGCTCTGGAGGATGAACCCGGAGGCTATCGGGTCGTGCACGTGCGCATAAGAATACAAGTCCGTCGAAGCCGCGCCGGCGGACTGTCCGAACATCACTATACGGCTTGGGTCCCCGCCGAAGTTGGCAATGTTAGTTCGAACCCACTCCATCGCTAGACGCTGGTCCAACATCCCGAGGTTAAACTCTGACGTCGGATTACCCGGAAAACCGAAGATATTGAGTCGGTAGTTAATCGATACCAGAACGATATCTTGCTCTTCGGCTATATACTGGCCATTGAACCAAACTTCAGAAGAGCTGCCTCCTGTGAAGGAGCCTCCGCTATAGACAGGGTTTTCATTAGCCACGGGCTTTTCTTATAGAGAATGAAATAGCTTCATTAGGAGACATGGAAGGGAGAAGTCCACAGAGGAGTTTTGTAAACCACATACTAAGGCACAACGTGTTTAGGTATTATACAAAGGAAGTAGAACAAAAGGAATGCCAATACACATACTGGATCCATACCAACACGGCTTTCGATGCCTCGCCCTTTTGAGGTTGGGTCCATACATTCAAGGTTAGACAATCCTCGTTCTGCGGCGTGTCTGGTAGGAGGACGTCGGGGGCTACATAGTATCCCCCTCTAGTGAGATTGTACAAGACGCCTAAAGCATGTTCTGCCTTGAGGGACGGGTGAGCTTGCATACAAGCAAACCCCTTTGCCCAATATTAGCACCAGGATATCTCCCGCTTCATTGTCGGCCCCATGACTTACAAATGCTGTGCCATTGATCGGCGCTGTGCCAGTGTAAGCAACGGGCCGCTGCCATCGTAGGTTACCGACCGGTGGCTCCGCGTACGGGATGCCCAGGTATTCAGAAACCTCAGTGTTATTCGTTGCGGAATGTCCGCTAACCGGTCCACTGGTGGTGTTGACAATCTGGCCAACGATCCAGTCGG
Organism: Xylariales sp. AK1849; assembly: GCA_022432505.1. Classification (NCBI taxonomy): domain Eukaryota; kingdom Fungi; phylum Ascomycota; class Sordariomycetes; order Xylariales; species Xylariales sp. AK1849. The sequence continues at coordinate 1,434,475 of JAJKKH010000009.1, forward strand.
TCGGTTTCCCGGAAATGATATCTTGGCTGGCCGGCGACAGTGCTGGTATGACCGGCAACAGGAGCAACCCGACAACGTTTTTGACGATGCTAAGTCGCATTTCGAGGCAGTCACAACCTTGGGGAAGCTAGCGATTAGACATGGTTCTAGAGGAGCCCTCCTGTGTTACTTTGAGAGGCGTGGTCCGATGTTAAAACAAAGTTTACATGAATTGGCTAGACACAATGCAACGGCGAAGATCTGCGTCTATCACTATCGGATATCAAACTTTAAATTTCGGTTGATATACAAGGTCACACTCATGTGCCAGGTACTTTATGTGCTGCTTGCATCCCTGTGTGTTTCAGAATTTAAAGAACCACAGCGATCTGATGATTGGCCGGTGCCGCCTGGGGCCGGAGGTATACTCCCTATAAGGAAAGTGGGAGGCGCATGAGCCAATGCAGGCGATGCCTCAACGAGACATTACGACGTTGTCTGAATCTACTCGCGTATCTATGTCGGATTTGGAAACCTCACATAGTGCTTACATAAATAAGCATGCTGAGACCAATTTGCAACATAATGAAGAAATTAGTGTAGTCTGGTTTGACCAATACGATTGACGGGTTTCCATTGCCCCCCCCTTTGAGATGGCTCCAACCTGGATGGGCTAACCTGTTTTCGGCTCATGTCAATGTGCTTCCTACTTTGGCTCGCAAGCCGGCTGTCGGTCCGTCAGAGCATGTCCCGGGTGAGTGGTACCTATACACGTTACACACCGCCAGCAACATCTCCGACTCCCGCTCCCTGAGGCGCATGGCGGTTCATTCCAAAAGATAGTTTGTGGGCAACCAGAGATCGGTTTGTGACTCCTTAGCTCGTGCACTCGCTGATATATTGGATACCAAATCGTATTTAGACGTCACTCGTGGGCTCTCTAGAGGCTGGGAACAATGATTAGGATACTGACTCACGGTGTTTCTGTTTATAAATAAGGAGGTACCTCTCTTTAAGGCAAAGATGATCTCTAGATCTCCATTGTCCCTTCTGTTCTGACGGACACTGAAAGGACGGTGGACTTCCAACGTAACTACAAGTGGTTTGAAATATACTTAGATATAGGTCCAGAAATGTGTCAAGCCACAAGCCGTTACCGGAATCCCTTTGTCAAGGAGAACTCTACCATAGAGCCGATTTATTGCGATAAAGTCATTTGTACATGACATCTTATACATTGTTCTATTTTGATACGTCCATTTAGTCAAGAGCACAACACAGGCGAAGCTCCGGCCAGCGTCCAGCCAGGCTCGGCCTTAAAGTAGTGTGACTCAGGTCTAGATACAGTATCTAGATGGGTATGGACATTCTACTTACGCGATAGCTCAATGAGTCCTCGCAGCCAATCATCACCCCCATGAGTATGAACATCTTCTTTGATTGGCGACTCGTTGATTGTTCAATTTCCCACAACCCGTCAGTCCATTGCTCAAGCTTCTACTCAGGAGCCGAGAACTTCAAGTTGCTCCTTTCGCCGGGAGTCTTGACTCTTCAGAAGTGGAGTCCCAAACGGCTGAGTACCAAGATCAAGGCATCAATAAAGCCGAACCCCTTCGGCTATCTCCAGCAGGGTTCCAATGGTCAAGTCGCTGGCCTTCTGACTCGCAGCAGGACAGTTCGCACGATTGTACCACGACGCTTGGGACAGCCCGAGTAAAATACTTGTTGCATTTTTGCAGTGGTCAAATCTCCATTGCCTCACCGAGTATTCTGTAATTCTCGGCTTTGATCAATCTTGAAGAGCCTCGAATAGGGGCTGGCAAAGGGCAAATCGGTTGCTTCCACTGCTGCTATGAACACTGTATTGACTGAGCTGTACCCTGCATTCCCACCACAACAGTACCGAATATGGACTTCAGACTTCTTCTTCCGCCCGAGATCTGGCTTACGTCCATGAGTAATGATCTACTCTTTGCCGCCAGGTTATCAGTAGGATTCGCCTCCGTTCTCCGGAAGATACCATACCCCGTCTGGGCAACTCGTTCCGTATTGCGATTGAGCTGTCACAGCATCCCAAACTTATCCTCCCAACGGTTTAAGTTGGGGTAACGCGGGCGTCAGCATTCGGTCCAAACATGGCTGCACCTCCCGCTCAAGATCTCGGGGGCATAGTTCCAGCTTTACACTGTTACGACGGGGATTGTAAGCTTCGGCACTACGCTGAATGAAAGCTACAGTAGAAGCAAATTGTCTTAGATTATGATCTCTGCTACAATGTGAATTCAATTTAACATAGGCAGTCTCATGGTGGCACACTGGATAGATTGTAGTAGGCCTAGCGTGCTACACAGCGGCAACCTCTTAGTCTCAGCATATCTGCTGGGGGAACTCATCAACCATACGAAGCAAATCGCTTTTCCTCGCCCGGCCCAGGAAGCTCGCATGTATGGAATTCCTAGCCAAAGCTCTCATCTCCTCCGAGGTCATACCAAAGGTGTCCTGAACTAGAATATACTCATTTAAGCAGTCTGATCCAAACATGGCAGGATCATCGGAATTCAAGTTGCACATTATCCCCTTAGCCAAATATTTCGGTAGTGGATGTTCTTGTAGTGAAGAGCAGCCACCCGTCAGGACATTGGAAGTCACGTTTATTTCCAAGGGAACCTGTTTCTGCGCCAGCAGAGTCATGAGATCTTCGTCATACTGGGCAGCCAAGCCGTGCCCGATCCTCTCCGCGCCCACTGCTATCGCAGAACGGATCTCCAGCGGTCCTTGCACTTGACCCGTAGCTTCCCCCGCATGAGCAGTAAGCCTCAGACCTGCCTTCTTCGCTTCATCATACAGATCATGAAACGAGCTAACGGGCCCAGCAACCTCGTCGCCGCCGATGCCCACGCCGACTATGCTTGGGAACCGGTCTCTCAGCTTAGCCGCAAGCCGGAACACCTCCCCCACGTGCTTGGGACCCCACTGGCGAGTCGCATCCGCGATCCAAAACACCGAGGATCCGGGATGCGCTTGCTCAAAGCCAGTCCTCGTCGTCTCGATTGCGGCCATGACATCTTCGACCTTGAGGTTCGGCTTCCATTTCAGAATATTGCCCCAAGCAACATAGACCTCGGCGTGGACTACACCTTGGGCGGCTAGGTTCTTCATCATCTCCCGCGCAATGAGCGCATAGTCTGCAGGGGTCTGGAGCCTATCGCAGACAAGCTTGAAGGTACGGAGGAAGTGCGCGAAGTCCGTGTATGCATACAGAGCTTGTGCTTGGACTAGAGTCAGCGGCTCTGCATCATGACGGGTTGAGAGGATGACCAGTGTTTCTGGGGTCACGGTTCCTTCGAGGTGAAGGTGGAGCTCGGCTTTTGGGAGGTCCTTTAGCCATTGCTTCGTTGACATCTCCATCACACTGATGTGGTGTTGCGGGAAGAAGAACCGGCCCGTTTGCGGATGCCTGAAAGACTCAACCGTTTGATGTTGTGAGTATTGTGATAAGGTAGTCGAATTATGAATCGGAGCCAGTCGGTGAAAGAGATCGGTATGACATCAGCATCGGCTTCAACCCGATGCGGCCATATTTGATCTGGGCCATCGCGAAGAAATGTAACTCAATCAGATTCATTGTATACAAGTTATCCCTCTTTCGGAATCGTAACGGATTGTTTCACTCCGGCTGGGGAGAGCTGGAGTGCATCCGCTTTCGTATAGGCCAAAAAGTCACAAAACGATTTCATCTTGCTAGCCGTCTCCTCTGTCAACTCCATCTGATCCAAGCAATGGACCGAGCAGTTGAGGATAAGGATATTTCGTAGAACATCCAAACTTTTGGGAGCATATCCTCTTGTATGGTCGAATGACTCAATGTCTTGATGAGGAGCTATCTGCCTGGAAATTGAATAAATTGGGCAATAGGAAGTGCTGCCAGACTTTGGTTCCACCTCTTGGCTCTTGGGCCTCTCAGCTCTGCAACGCCGGCCGGCACTTGCAACTTGGCAGGGTTATGACGATCCAAGCTCATACGCTAAGATAACCTTAAATCTTCCTGGAGCTTGACGCGTCTGACTATAATCACAATCGCGAATTCACCCGGTGCTCGACTACATTTCTGGCAGATACTGCAGGATTGCAAACAACATACCGTGGTCAAATACGGGGACATGAAATCCCATCTCATAATCGTTAGCAACAAACACATCGCACCTATTCATGTGCCCATGACCCATTGACTGCATCCACCACGTCAACATCGATCTGATTTCCACAACCCTTCACGATGGCTTCGAATAACCTCCCCTCTTCAACAAGAGGTAATAACCGTCTCGCACCGCCCAACACACCTGGTGCGGTGGCAACACCCGTCCACCGCGCTCTAAGCGCAGATCCCGTCTCAGGTCGACAGTCAGCATCAGCGCGCCGCACCGCCGCCACACCTCACGCCCGCGCAGCAATCCGGGCGATGGACCAACGGCGCCGCACCATCTTCACCCCCGGCCGGGCCCGGAGACGCAGCTTGCGCGATCAACGTGAGACGCCCCGGGATATCCTCCGGAACCTCAGCCGTGTCCTCGCGCCGACCTCTACAGCCGTGCCCTCCACGTCATCTTCGAGTCCAGACAATGCGGATGATACGCTTTCCCCGGTCGCGGAGGATGGAGGAGAGGATGACGACGACGACGACTTCCCTATCGAGCGTCCACGATTCTCGCTGCCGCTACAGGAGGACGACGATGACGATAGTGATTTGAAGGTTCCGCGGTCTAGTGGACTGGAGGACGAGAATTACACGGCGCAGTCGATCGAGCTTCCGCGACGGGCTTGGAGTGAAGGGCCGAGTAGACTTGATCGCGGAAGTCTAGGGAGTGTAAGATTTAGTGACTATGCGGGGCCGGATTTCAGGAGCGATGATATTGGCATTGATTCGGGCTTCTTCCCACCACCTATTCTGGACGATGACAGTGGCGGTGTAATGCTGGATGAGGGGGATGTGCTGGAGCGACTTGATGCTGAGGAGACGAGACGACAGACTGTGGGACGGGAGAGCCTATTTGGGCCGATCGAGATACCAGAGGGTGGCAATGAGAGTACTTTTGTTATGGCGCCGGTTGAATCTTCCGTTCGAGATCCAACCGTATTGGATGATATCGCTGAGGAAGAGGTACCGGATTTTGGTGATAGTGACGGAGCACAAGAACCTATTGATTCACCCGAGCCAGAAGACAACAACGAGCAACTCGATGAGACTATATTTTCACAAACCGCAGGACTCACAGCCAAGAGAGGGAACCGAAAGAAGGCAGGCAAGAAGATCTCCAAGTACGGCATCGAGTACCCTTCGCTTCCCCAGGGAGTCATCAAGCGGCTTGCAACCACATTTGCGAGGACGGCCGGAGTGGGCAAAGCCAAGGTTTCAGCTGATACTATGGGTGCAATCATGCAAGCTACGGACTGGTTCTTCGAGCAGCTTGGTGATGATCTATCAGCATATGCAAAACATGCAGGGCGAAAGACAATTGATGAGAGTGACATGATAACTCTCATGCGAAGGTATGTTACATTTCGTCTAGTTTTGGTCCAGGGTATCCATCTCGATATTGTACAGTGGCTTCATCTGACTCGCATTGCAGACAACGGCAGACTAGCTCGTCTACAACACCTTTCGCCCTTGCCCAGCGCCATCTACCCAGGGAGCTGCTACAGGAGCTGAGGATGCCTGTTCCACCTCCAACTAAGGCTCCGAGGAAGAAGTCAAGGAATATCAATGTTGAAGAAGACGAAGAGGTTACGTGAGAGTGTGACACGGGGACACTTCGCTAACCATCGAGTAACAAAAGACTAAGACCATTCCTTGTTCATACGTACTCGTTTCGTGATGTTGGGAGGGGGCTTCTTGACCACCATGTAGAACATTATAGACGTTGCTACTGCGAGTCCATACCTATCGGCGTGGTCAGCTTCTTGAGGGTTAAGGGGCGGGGAACAGTGCCTCGCTGGACTGAAGCAGGGGCTTACCATGTGAAGATGTATTGGGCATGGTTATTCCTCAGGTTGACCTCAGCTGGTCGCCCAATCGGAATACCCTTCCCCTCCATGTCGATTGCCTGTAGCAGACCCGGCTCTGGCATGACAAATGTTAGCACAGGTTCGTAGCACCTACCGCAGCAGCTTTGAGCTCCACAAAGCCATGATCAAATGAGTAGAAACCCTTACCCATTGTAGCCTCGACCCAAACTGCCTGACTCCCAGTCAGTTCAGCCATCTGCTTAACATCCGGGAAGTAGAACTCCCCCTTGTCTGGCCGATTGTCCGGAGTAAACATGTTCTTCTTCCATGGTTCCCTCAATAATCCTTCCACCACCACCTCAGTTTCCGGCATCCCCTCGGCCGCTCGGCTTCTCTGCGCCCTGTTCTTCTTGCTAATCCACCCCCGATTCACAAGCACCGTGGTGCTACCCCGACCCCCAAACTCGCCGGCATCCCCGTCTCCTCGTTCTAACGGCGTGACGACCATATATCCATCCTCACCATCCCGCATGCGCGGCCCGATCAACATCTCCTGGTCATGTCTAAACCGCCCTCTTGCCGTGACGCGCCGGAAATCGAAATCGTGGATCGCGGCCGGGTCGATGCGTGGCGGGAGGGGCAGCGGTTCCCGGACCAATCGGTCCTCGAACGTGGCGATGAGTTCGCTCTTCCAGCCTAAGCGCTTGACCTGCCACGTACCGAGGACGAAGGCCGTCACGGGGATGATGGCTAGGAAGGCGAGGCCGTAGTAGTTGTGCCGATTCCCCGTGCGGATTAGCTGCGGCGGGTTGTCGAGGATGGATGTGAAGTTCGGGTCGTCGGCTGGCGTGCGGTTCATCCGCGAGGTGGTGCGGGAGAAGTGCCGGGTTTGGGCGCGAGGGTTGGGCTGTCTGCAGGTCCGGAGGATGGAGGAGGGCGAGGGTCGTGTGGTCGGTGTTGGTGAGCTGTAGCGGAATTGCTGCTGCAGAGCCGATTCGACCTTTCTGCTGAGCGAATGCCGCAGCGACCAGCTTGGGGACTTCATACTGGGCAAATTGATGTGACGCGACACCAGGACTGGAACTGGTGAATGATGTCAAGTATGGGCGAAGAGTCGCATGACGTTTTTAGAATTCTTCAGCTCGGATACTCGAGCTCACGCTACGGTGCATGTGGGGCCGATAGCTCCGTATTTCCCGGCCGGGGGGTAATTGTTGCCCGAACTTTGACTGCACTTGCTGATGATCAAGGTATCAGGTGCAGAGATTTGTTTTGGTCAAGTGCTATGAGCTTGAAAGAGAGAACCAAGCTTTAATTATTGATGGAAACGGGTTCAGTTTTGTCCTTGGAAAGAAGACGCGGACGATCATGCTGAGTATCTTGTTTTCTAGTATACCAATGCGACACTACGCTAACGAAGACCTACAAAATAGCGAAAGTCTCCTTCGGTATTCTCCTTCGCACCCCTAACCTTCTCCGACCATATTTCAGCTGCCCACGCCGTGTCCTAGTTAGATAGCATGTGCATGTCGCACTATGTTACCTCTGGTTCTCTTCTAGCAACCATAGACCACGAGGCGGACAACGAGGCAGAATCGAGGTAGATACGAGTTGTGGCTCGACTCAGTTACACTCAAGCAGGTAAGTCGCACCTAGCCTTCGGCACAACCGTACGTAAACCTGTCGAGGAGTAAGGATCTTTACGTGAGATCTGCTTCCCAATATCCGGATTGGCTACGCAGTCAAACTCGTCGATGACATCGAACACGAAGCGTCCTGGCTTATCATGCTTTTCAATAAGCCTGCAACCTTGCGACCGGAGATGATATCGCCGGAGCTGAAGATCAGCGGCCCTGGGACTGAGCTAGCAGAGATGCTCGCATCGGCATCTTCCTTTGCGAACGGGTCCAAGCACACATTGAGGGCAGCTAAGGACTACCGTCATTACACTGATTACCGGAGTCAAACCACCAAATACAAAACCTCAGACAAGTTCAGGGACTGGGGCGTAACAAATTTCATATGCGCATTACCCAGAGACCTAAGGTATCGACTGCACAAGGATAGGATATCTTACACAGTGATTACTGAAGCCCCTATGCTCATAAGTGATAACAGAAAACCGAATCTCAGCACGCAAATACAGACAGCGTTGTGAAGATTCTCTAATGCGCGTTGAAATAGATATCCAGCGCCAGCATTGCTGCGGCCCAGAGCAATAATCCGACAAATGAAGGTCGATGCCTCTCAACTGTTTCGCTAGCGGTGACCATCCAGGGTCGAGTCGGAGTCGCCGTGTTGTTCAAGTTCTGGAAACTCGTGACGGCAATTGGACCTGCGTTTTGACTCCCCAAATTGGGTATCGAGCTTGATGGTGCGAAAGCACCGCCGCCGACCGTGGTGGTTGCCAAGATCGTGTTTGTGACAGTCGCTATGGGGCCGATAGGACCTAATCCACCGCCTCCACCAGCGTTCCCATCGTCGCCCCCGGATTGACCAGTAGGGGCGGTGAACGGAGTCACAACTGTCACAATGAGTCCGCCCGTGGTGACGGTTGCGATCTCCGTGACCCAAGTTGTGGTTGTCCATCCAAATCCCTGTCCGCCGGCACTGTCCTGTCTCAACTCTAGACCTGGTACCTCGGGAAGCTCGCGACCGGCAAGGTACTCGACTTCTCTGGCATGAAGGAATTCCATGTCAACCTGGGTCGTACCACTCATGTGGATCTCGGCCCCGGCGGCTAAGCATGTTTGCACACTATGAAGAAGAGCTGGACCATAGTCTGGTGCGTCGCATTGAGAATAAAGGCATTGGAAGAGTGACTGTTGATTAAGGTTAGCAAGTCAAACACTGGGACTATCACTTCAACCCACGTGAAAAGGGCAACATTGTGCAGAATATTGACGGCAGTAATAACCTACGGTTTGATAGCTCTCGTCGTGACAGAGACAGTTGACATCGAGACATTTCGTCTTAAACATGCTGTCAACCATGCATCGTTTTGAGCAACCTAGATTACTTCAGTCAGCCCCTCGTAGTCAGAGTCAGACGAGGCAAAACGTACTTGGTGGCTCAATATTGACGCCATTGAGAGCTCTGGCACCCATAGCTATAGCTATGAGTAGAGTAATGGCAGTCGAAGACTTGGAGATCCGCATGGCTTGGATATCAAAAGCAAGACGGGAAGACCGAGGGGATGCAGACACGGCTTGACGAAGTGTTGTGTTTTCTTGCTGTTAAGATCCAGTAAATCGTACGAAGCGAATGAAGTGTAAAGGATGATCACCAAAAAGATCAACCAAGAAAGTGAATGTGGATGCTCTGGTGCCCAAAAAAGAGCGGCGAAACGAGTATTCGAGGTGGTGTTGCTGAGATGATGTTGAGAAGGGGAGGAATTGGGTGAGACGTGTACGCAGGCAAGACGTCGAAGGACAGCCGAGGCGATGATTGAGTGAGGGAAGGCGCTTCCTATGCCTAAGAAAGATAATCATGTATCAAATACTGGATGGGTAACCGGGACCGACGGAATTGTTCTTGCCCTACAAGCGCAAATGCAGTAACAATTGGAAACAAGCTGCCAGAGAGTCCAACTTGACAACTTCCGGAAGCCCAACCTCTGCTGATTATCCTACTTGAGGTTGTCGCGATAGTTCCATAATTAGGAGTTCGGGACGAATACTCAGTATCCAGGTAGCCTAGAGCTCTCTACGCATGATCGAATTATTTCCGGGAAAGACTCCGTAATCGAACCCAGATGTCTGGCTTCTAAGATCACAATCACAAGGGTACTGCTGTATCATCCTATTCTGAAGTACCACGGCGCCACTTCCAAACGCCGATGAATGCAGAAGAAATATGCCAGCTGTCTAGAAGAACAGTAGCTGCAGCGGCTTGTTATCAGCAGTGTATCTCTCCTTGAACTCTTTCCTTGTAAGCCACTGGGTCAGGGGTATGGCAATCTCCTTCATGTCGAAAACAGTCCGTTTCTTCTGATCTATGTGAGAAGCATCTACCACAACACGTTCGAGGTTCTCTAGTGATAATGCGCCTATGATGAGTTAGTCATAACTCTATTCTAGTGAAAGCGAAAGCCGTCGAATAGAAGCGTACCATTCTCAATGAGATCATTGAGTCTCGTAGGCGTTCCCACCGCTAGACCCGTCCTGTGCGACGCGAGGAACTGAACGGCTTCGTCCATCTTGATGTGTTTGGCGAACTGCGTATGAATATCAGCAGATTACCCATAGGATGTGTGAATAGTGGGACACTCACCAGTTTGGCCACCGCGTTCTCCTTCTTACCCGTCCCCTGGTACTTCCTTACAGCTCTGACGACATCCGCTGCTCTCAGGCCTGCTCCGGCTACAATAATAGTATGTGGCGATCCCTTCTGCTTTGGCGCCAGTCCAAGCTTCTCTGGCTCAATCACGAAGTTCTCCAAGAAATCGGGCAATTTTGCTAAACTTCGAGGTTCTTGCCAGGAGGTGGTATCTTGTATGGAGTTTGCTATAGAGATAGTCAGTGTGCATGAATTGTAAGTATATTTCATTGCGAGCCCATACGTGAGATGTAAAGATCTGCCAGCTCAACAGGACTCAAATCTGACCCAAATCTGGTTGTCTTCTGTGCGATGTGGTCGGCCAGCAGTTGGGGGTCCATAAGAGCGATTCCTTTATTCACTCCAATTTCAGTATCCAAAAGAGTGTCATCTTGCTGGAAAGAGGGCTTCTTCTTCTTCTTCTTCCGGGGACCACCTTCGTCCTCCTGTGGTCGCTTCTTTGATTTCGCCTTGGAAGCTAAGGCCTCCGACTTCGGTAACTTCTCCTGAGACATGACTGTGTTTTGATACGGGATGCTTGTTATTTATAAAGTTGCGCCGCTATTTCATCTCGCAGCAAAATTTCCTACCTAAAAATGAGTTTAACCGGGCTGTGAAACTCTTTCTTTAGTCGCATAACTCACAACCCCGATTGAACGATTCCCATTCCCGGGCCTAACCCCACCAAAAAGTAACTTGCAACTGCCCCGCGTCACACCGAAGAGCGTCAGAGCTTCCACTCGTCCATCGCATATATTGGGAGGACCTGTGTAGAGCTTCACACGGGGTTAGTTTCGCCTGATTTGATTGTGCACTTCCCGGGTCGATCCGTTGTCGACCGAATACATACAATGTCTGGGCAATCCGTAACCGACCCGACCCAGGCTTTAGGCTCTGGCGGGGCTACCCTACCAGCAGGAGGCTGCCGCCGGGGGAGGTGAAGACCTAGCCAAGGATGATCACGGTGACATCAGCATTAATCCCACCACCAAGGTCGAGGCCGAGAAAGTGAGCCTCCAGAACTTGGGAGAGGAGCATCTAGATAAAATAATCAAGCTTCGAGCATGGATTCAAAACTCCCGCAAGCAGGGTAAGGGATCTCTCCGGCACGGGACACCTGTATCTTCGCATCTTGTCCCTGGCATAGTTTAGTCCAAGAGAACCTCCTACTTGACAGAGAGCAGGCGCCAAATTGTCTTTTTCGAGCTGCGAGAAGAGCGAAATTGGTCAATATAGGGTGTCATATCCATCAGTCCTGAAGGCAAACCCGTCAGCAAGTAAATGGTGAAACGGGTTGGTGCTATAATACTCGGGAGCTTTATATTAGTCGAGGCACTTGTGAAGAAGCCCCTTGAGCCCGTCGAAAGCTGTCGCGTGAGCGAGTACGAGCTGCACCTTACCAAGTGCTACCTCATTGCAACTGGCCCAGAAGTCCTTGGCATGACCCTTGGAGCAGCCAACAAAGCTGTCGCAAGCTTCGAGGACGAGGATGCCTCCGAGCCACCTCCTACCGAAGCTGTCAAGGACCTTACTGTTACAGACCCAGCTGGTGCCCCAGCAGCCAGCATGTCCACACATCTCAACAACCCTGCCATGCACAAGCGAGCATCTGTAAGTCAATCTTCGGGACTAAACAAGAGTGTTGACTACTGACTCTAAGTCTTACAGGTTCAGCAAGCCATCGCTGATATTCGTTTGACGATGAGGAAGCTCTTTGCCGAATACTCAGAGGCGAGAGACTTTGTGCAGTTCCAGCCCCCTTGTCTGATTGGTGCAGCGTCCGAAGGTGGTGCAGACGTATTTCAATTGCCGTACTTTGATCAGACAGCATATCTAGCGCAATCTCCTCAGTAAGCACTCTTGGATCCTATGCTCCCCATCCCTTATCAGGGGGCAGAAGTCGTAGAGGCACTCCCAAGGCATCGTCCTCTGATTTTCTCTCTTCTCAAATACGGCTGATAGAATAACGCATTACTAATACAGAGCGTTGCAGGTTCTACAAGCAATTCGAATCGTTGGTGACAGGTCAGTTTTTATACGGTCCTTAGCGGATTCGACTTCCATGGCCACCGTCCTTGCTGTCAGAATATACGAACACCTTTCAAGGAATGAGTCTTCTGTATTTGACCCGTATTCAGAGCAAAGAAGTCGAATACACCGAGACACATGACAGAAGTGTGTTCTATGGCTATGTCAAATCTCAAATGTTTACTGATTATACTGCAGTTCACTGGCCTTGATATGGAGATGGAGATCGAGGACAGCTATACTGAAGTGCTCGAAAGGATTGAGGGTCTTATACTCTACATCTTCCCAGGTCTGAAGGATAAGAGAGCAGAGGAGATCGAACTTGTCCGTGCTGTGTACCCATCTGAGGAGTTTCTACTGCCAGAGCCAAGGAAGGAAGTCTGCCCCACTTTTGCCGAGGTATGTTATGCTCGCTATACATAGTTCCGTTGCCCCCGGCGAACTAACAATCGAAACAGTCGAAATAGGGACAGAAGCTATAACGCAAGGAAGGTCCTGAGCAGTATCACAACGTGAGCGATGTTGAGAATGTGAGCACGCCTCAAGAGAAAGCTCTCGGTGCTCTGATCCGCAAGAAGTTTGACACGGACTTCTACGTGCTTGACAAATGTCCAGAGGAGGCTCGACCATTATATGCTCTTCGAGGACCCGGAGAACCCGAATGTGACAACTACCTACGATTTCTTCATGCGTGGCCAGAATATTCTTTCCGCAACGTGTCCACGTGCCGGAGCTTCTCGAAGCCAGACTACGGAGGAAGGGTGTCGACCCCGCCAGCTCGGGTATCAAGGAATACGTCGACATCTTCAGATCGGGTTGCCCGTCGCGGGAAGTTGTTTTCCTATTTTCCCTCGGTGTCATTGAGAACGAGAAACTGACTTGTTTTTGCCATTTAGTGGTGGTGGTATCGGTTTGGTAAGTAACTCCCAATACCTTCTGTTCCTTTCTGGTTTTGTCTTTTGTGTCGTCAACCTCTGACCTTACGACTTAACAGGACCGAGTCGTAGCGTGGTACTTGAGCTTGCCAAGTGCGCATCTTGCCAGTTATCATCTGAGAACAGCGAAGAGACTCTTGTCTTAGGCAGTTCATCGGTTCTCATAATGATCAAGATTCTTAGATGTGCCAAAGAGAAGAGAGAACCAAAATCAATCCGGTAAACAATTTCTTTCCACTCTACCTGGTGTTGTACCTCCCAGCTGGATCAGTGCATGTACCATATCCCGTCAGAATACCAATTCAACGCGAAGCTTGCTGCTGGAGGCACGTCATTACCCGATTGTATCTTGTGTCCATTTCCGATGCTCCACAGATAGCTATATAAAGCATTGCGGACCGTCGGTAATTGAAACTAATTTTACTCGGCCCAAATCTTTCCAAATGATCGTTGTAGTTAACGAGACGCCTCCAAAAGTTGCCACAACAGCTTTCGGAGGGTCTTTGACTGCCCGTTGATCCAGGGTAAGAGTCATGTTTGTCACCATTCTCACTGATACTACTGACCGAGTGGCAAGCAAAATCTGGGACAGGAGAATGCATGCCCGCCGAAAACAGTCACATTCGTAGTAGTGTGAGGAGATCATATATGACAGCATTAAGAAAGCTTGCCGACAGTCTATCCGGGTGAGCCTTAGGTTGTCCAGATTACGGGCAGCCATTCGTCATTGCCTAGATCTCGTCGAGCTCCTTATGGGAACCTACAACGATACTCTTGCGTGATACGAGGGTAGGCTCTTGCATTCTACAGTAGGCAACCTCATCTCTCTTTTACTACAAGAACCCAAGATTGTCCTGCAATCAGCTAAGGCGTCCCTGTCTTGACCTATAGCCGCGGAGAGCCGTCTTGCTTTACGACGTTCTCTCAAACTTCCTATATAGCTCTTGACAAGCACGGTGAAGGCCAACTAGGCGAGTTGACTACCGCGCAATCGTGATATTGGCGTCGAAAGATCCTGACAATATTAGGTCCGTACAGATAAGATGCAGACTTGCGCACAACGTAGGGGAACATATGGGGCTGGTTTGCTCGAAGGTCTCGGAAACAGGAGCCGTTGCGACCTCGTTCGCACGTTCTGCCCTTACTTTGGGTAGTCTCTGACTTCGCGAATATCCACCTGAAAAGTGACAACTATGAGATCATGTCCTGCTGACAGAGTGTAGTTCACTGTCTCAGATCGACGTGCAGCTCTTTACGTCTGGCTGTATGCGGTCCACCTTGACCTTGGTGATCAGAAAGATCCCAAATCCGTCAAGGAGCATATGACCAACAAGCCTTGGCGGGTGACCCTATCGGGCAGATTAAGTGGTGTCGAAGATAGCGAGCGCTGGTACATTGTGTGGCTAGCTACCCTTTGTTGCTAGTCAGCGACACGTGGTAAGGGTGTCACCCGGAAGCTGTTGCCTCATGGCTACGACCTAGATCCATGATTAGGCCAGCAGAGCCGGCTCCTGGTGGGTGAAGATCCTCGTCAATGCCATATTCTACTCAACGCGTCAACTGGGGGCGACACGAGCGGCCGCAGAATCCATGTCGGCAACGTCGATGTCAAGAGCAGGCTCCGAGTATGTGCCTTGTTGTATCTCGTACCTTCGCGACTCTGCAGATTCAGGGCTTGAGCGATGTAGAAGGAGATGGTGCCCATGGTACAAACAATGCCACTAGTCCCTCGGAGTTGGTGCAACGAGGTGGATCGCGGCCCTGGTCACCTGGTTCCGGTCCATCGCTTGTCCTGCCTGCTGGGACGATGGCATGTTCACCGCTGGTTACATTGTTCACTCTTGATTGGCAGTTATGCTCCAGTTCGAGCCTTGACTTGCAAGTTCGGCGAGGCGAATCGGCTTCGTTCCATTGCCACACTTTGTTATGGCTACCTACCCTGCGTTCTGCCCCCCCTCCTTGGAATGCCCGAGTTGCTGTAACTTTACCAGATCGTACATGCCTTGAGTGACGAAACCCTAGTAATGACCCGGACATTAAAGAGCCTCCTTTAACAACCAATATGCTCAACGAAGGGAAAGATTGGAACGCAAGGCTTACGAACAAGGATGATTGATCAACGAATGATCACATGATTCGGGGAAGATCCTATCATCCAGGGAGGATCATATGAGCCAGAGAAGATCCTGTATGTGAGGGGTTGGTCGTTTTGGCCGAGCGAGACAGTTCGACGGTGTGTCATATTCCATTAGATGAACCGAGTTGGATGTATGAAACATTGAAATTGACTCTCACGAGTTTAAGGATATGACTGGCTATGACGAGATTACATCTCGATAGATACTTGACATCGGGTCGCCGTAGCACGAGGCATGGCGGTTAGAGTGGCATAGATATCTCTCATCGCGGAACGTGCTCGTGCCGCTTCAGTATGCAGGTTTCATTCGGAATCTTATCAAAAGACTGCTGACCATGAGCTCAAAAGTCGAGTTGAAGAAAAGATGGGTAGATGGGTAGTATGTATCTCATTCGCGGCCACGTGGGCAGGTAGCCAAAATGTAGCAGATACCTACATATCAACAATGTATGGGGCGCGAAAGACCGCTGTTGATCATCAAAGAGCTCCGGGTTTCCGCTTGAGTGTGACCTCGCCAAATCTTACCTAGCCAGTCATCCACGAGTGTTCCATCAGTCATTGGTGTCAGCTTGATGGATGTCCTTTTTCATTCTGCGACTCGGAGCATACTATAGCTAGACTTCTAGAAATAGTCAACCTGTTGCCGCTGGTCCGCTATCCTGAGCGACACCCTCATACCTGGACAACAATTTGTTCCGCCCAAGGCGCCATGTATCAAGCGGACGTCTTAGTATCATGAAACACGTCAATTGATCTAGATACACAGCCCTATGCCTGAAAGAGCTGGCGGTAGGAGCCAACCCTTCCTTGTTGAAATATTCCCATAGTGGAGGTGATTAGGTTAAGCCGTACACATATGTGTAAATCTAGTACGTATGATGTCTTCCTCTTTTCTTCTTATCTCCGGATTCTACAAGTTAGTCAAAAGTCTCAGATGACAAATAATCTGTCATTATAAAGTGTGAAGAGTAGTATTTGGATCATAATTTGCTGACGTTCGCCTCAACCTGGGGTTAGTAGGGAAACCCGACCTCGATTTCTACTTGAACAACGGTTGGAAAGAATGTGTCCCAAAAGATGTGGCACTTAATTGAACTGTATCAGCACAGTCGCTTAGCCACCCATAGTTACTCGGTTCGATCGGTCTACCTATCTGATTGGGAAAGCTTCTACGCCACGCTCTAGTGGTGATAAATGCGTTCTCCCTTGCTTTTCTCTCCAACTTTTCTTTTTCACCCTTTTGCCTTCAGATTTCTGTTGTTACTATTTGGGCTCCTTGTTAGATTTTCTCTTCGAGCTTACACCAACTGTTATGCTGTTCTCTTGTGACGGAATATGTCACATGTTCCTCGGAGATCGCGGTTGAATAATGTCTGGTCTGACTTCTGGACTGGTAGGCAAACTGTGAAGAACTCCAGAGGAATTATTCACTGCTCGAGTAATAACTCAGACAGCTATGTTTCTAACATGACAACATTATAACGGTGAGACAGGTTTCAGTGCTCAGCCAATGTTTACGGGGCCTGCCACAGGCTTCCGGCTAAATTGCTGAATATTTGCGGGCCACTGCCGTCATAATAATGTATAGTTGATATTCGATGATCATCATATCTCGTGATTTATCCTGAATTAGGTGATGTGGCCAAGATTATCTCTTCCTTACGTCGGATGATCGACACATCATGCTTCACATGCCCCGTCGGACTAGGCTTCTCTTGCTTCTCTCCACCGTTCGAGACGATTTCTATAGCCAAACCGCAAGTGCAGAAGTTCATTGGCTCTCGTGCTGGCAACCCTGCATCGATGTGCAGAGCGGAAGGACATCGCGATCTATACCTGCAAGCTGTTCGTTATCTGCATTATGGCCTAGTCTAGCCCGGAATCTCCGAGGCAGGGCGGAACGCCACAAGTAGAATGAAGAGATCTATTTCGCGCCATTTGGATTGGCCGTAAGGCATATACCATATAACAGCTGCAAGGGCGTTCTTTTCTCGGAACATGCTACAGAAATGTGCCGTCCGCTAGGTACCTAATGAAGGAAATCTGGCTTCAGAGGCATACGGGTCACCAGGAAGACTAAGGGAGCATCTCCGGACAGCCCCACTAATGATACCATTCAAGGGGCAGAAGTGCACTCGTCTTGCATATCGTTAGACTAGTATATGCAAATTTCTGCACACAGTAGGTTACATGTGCGGTATTGCACGAAGCTAGTAAGTTCATCTTTCTCAGCGACAGCACGCATCTGATCATCAAGCGCGCTGGGACTTGCCCAGGAATCGAGGTAAGAATGAATACGTGTTCCCAGCCACATGCTGCAATATGGTGGGCCTGCAGGACTGTACGGTTATCTTCTCACGCACAAATCTGTCCGTAGCACCCATTTCTGACCAGCTAGAACTTCGCGGCCCTCGTGCTACGGACATGCTGATTAGTACGGCTCTCTGAAGCCACGAAACGTAAGGGAGTTAGGCTGATAGCAGTTGCCGAAACATACCAATAGACAGTCATCTCCATGCTTATGAAGGAGAAGCATTCCTGTTTCGAGAGCTACCGCGATTTCCTCAGTGCCGACTTTCCGATCGTGGGGATAGAATACAGTCTCGCCACCGAGGCAGCCTTCTGCAGCTGATGACAGATATAAAAGTAGCGTCCAGGTAGTCTTTGTAGAAGTGCTTCCCAACGTGCCGCTCTCTGCCGGCAAGGTTACTAGGTTGGTATCATCATCTGGACCCATGTTACTATGCAGTTCCTCTTATGCGTCTCCACCGTTGCATCTGCAGTAGGGGCCGCCTTCTTGGCGATTCGTTTAGCCAATGAGAGCGTAGGTTGAGGGACGCCGACGGCACGTAGGCCCAAATAAGAACTAGCACAGAGGGAACTGAGGAAGGCTAAGGCCGTGATGAAATAGTGACGTGACACCCGAAACACGCGGGGATTGGACGTCTGTCTAGTTTGTCCGGGGTAGAAGAGCGGCTGAAGTCTTCACGGATCTAGACGAAGCCGGAAATAGCAAAACGGTCTTGTCAGCGTCGCGATGGGGCCACTTATCTTGACCAGCTTTACGGCTAGAGACGCCACTTGGGTATTTCACTTCATAGAATGACAGATCAACTCGATATGATAAAGACCATTCGATGGAGAATTTGACGGAGGGACCGTACTCCACTTACAGTGGGCGTCAAAGAACTGGCCTTTGGAGTATCTGTAGATACGTATGTTTGGATTTAAGCCGATGGCTTCACCGCCCCTGATTGTGGGTCAGCGTTGGCAGTTGTGGGAGATAGCCAAACCGATCTTAAGGTAGGCCAAGTAGCAAGGATCGGCTTACCATAGATGCTTGACCGAATCACTGAGCACGAGGTCTTTGAGCCCCGTTTCGAGCCATATCCTCTGTGCGAAGTAGCTGTCATCTATCTGATATCTGTCGTTGAACCGAGCAGCTTCGCCGCGCTTAGGACGGCCTGGAGTCGTCGTCAGAGGGAGACTCTGCAAAAAACTGACATAATCCCGACAAAGTGACTTGGGGAAGAAGTTCCTGGAGAGCAGAACTTTGTCCTCCGAGCCCGGGCCAGCTGCCTCAAGACTCAGATTGGTGACTGGCAGAGCGGGCTTGAAGGGTGGCCAATTAGGTCGCTGGGCAGTAGCCACCGCCGGTGCATTTGATGAAGACGAGGCTTGCTGCAGTGATTTAGAGCCCCTTTTCTGCGGCATGATCTAGACCACACGTTAGTGTGTGTTGGTGTGCAGGGTTGATCGTGACTTCGTTACCGGGAACCTGGAAATGACAGGCTTGAAGTTGTTGAGATCGACGTGGGGCGGTTACACGAGAAATCGCCATATGATTGATGTGTTGGCGAGAAGGCTCCTGGCCAAGCTTTTGCGACAAACTTGAAGTCCACCGTCGGCCCCGCGGCGTCCCTATGCCAGCTGTGGCCACAAACCTTGGCACACTGCAGTGTCCCTAGATCTTCTATCTCCGGCGCAACATCTACTATAGTGCTTCCGACTCTTAGAACACGTAATCAAACAATTAAAGCTGTAGATAACGTAATCATTACAAGTGAAAACCAGACTCTTGTTTTCAGAATTATTTTGTCTATTTTTGTTACTATCATTGGGGGGGAAAGCGATTAGGACACAGCGCCAATGCTTGTATCCACAGCTTACTGTGGTCCCCGGGGGCGATCTGAGTTCCCGCTCCTTAGTCTCGATTCCGCAGTCAGTGAGGGTCCCTATGCAGGCGGCCTGCTGCTAGTGATGGACAGGCTGGCAGGTCTGTAGCTAACTACCGCCTTACCTATGCAATACGAAAGTTTGATATCACGAGCCACTCGCGGGGAATTGCTTGGCTCTTCGATTACGAATAACATCTGAAGGCGTAGATAGTCGAAGGCCTTGTGTAGGAAGCGCCAAGGTGTCCGGACCACTTTCCCCGCGAGTGGGCCGTGATATTAAAGTCTGGTGTTACATAGGTAGTAGGTAGGTAACGGTACCCTAGCATGTGGTATAAAGGATACTAACTATTATTTTAGAGCCAAATTGGTACGATGAACAGCATTGGGGATCTCCCCGCAGTACCTCTTAGCGTGATACAACTTAAGTCTATAACCACAGTAGATGTACATACACACTCACACACAGTTGACACAGAAGCAGCTCTGCTCGTCGGAAGTTGTAGATGTCTCTGTTTTTTGAGCAATTCTCTATTGCATCGGAGTTGTGTAGACCACGTGGTGCCGGGCACCGCGCCAAGGGTATCATCCTGAAGACCTGTAAACAATTTCACTAGTCGTGCAGGGATGATGACGGCTTGTTGATGCGGTGTGCTTCGCTATCGAAAACCATCCCGCGTTCCTGTCGAGCAACGAGCAAAGTCCACATGGCCTTTTTCGAATATGCTCAATTTGCCGCTATCCCAAAATCCGGGGTATGAAGCTTAGTCCTTGCCGCTCCTCAAGAAATACTGACCTGGTGTGACATGGAACGTCTGTTATATGCTATACGTGGGAACGTCTGTTATATGCTATACGTGGAAACGTCCGTTAGACTCGGAGCTCTGTGGGAGTTGTTTTCATAGCGGAAGGAGATGTGCGAGACTCGAAGCTCCTTTCAATGCCATGTTTATACGCGTTGTAGCTTTTGGATTCATAGCTGATGGCTAGGTACCTGATATCGGATCTAGGAAGGGAGCTTGTCTAAAATATTGAGCAGTGCGTAATTCACTGTGCCCCCATCGAAGAGTGTAAACACTATCCCCTGTTGCGTTAGAACTCTATTTCTTCGCCCATCATCGGACTTAACTGCATAGAACGTGCCTCGTTCCACTTATGCGAGTATTTTCTTCTCATTGATCCACTGTATAGTCCGGGGCCTTATGATACAATAATGACAAACAAAGGTTGGGGTGGAGATAGGCACTCATATTAGTGACACTCGGTAGATGAGCAAGCGATCAAATATTCGAGTATTCCACAATCTACAAGAGGCTTCGGTATACGCTATTCCCAAGCCCTGATCACGACCCTTTCAATAACTACTTCTTTGCAGACCTGACGCCATCGTCTTCCACCCTCCGCCATGAGTAGACTAATGTCATGGGTTGCAGGGGGCGAGCAGGCCCGTGAGTGAGCTCCCAGTATACACCCGATTCATGTCAAATACGTATATGCCAGCCCTGTTTGATCAAACTATACTGATACCAGATTTTGCAGTGGAGTGCCTGGATAGCCAGCCGATGGAAGGGATTGTTTCGTTTCCCCTGGTAGGAGTTCCATCGTTGCATTGGATCAGAGGGTGTCACCGTGACTGGAGATGCTCCCTCGGAGACTTCAAGCTTGCCTCACAGCGTAAGCATTTCTGCAAAGAATTCAATAGAGAAGTCGTTCGAGCCTACGAGTTAGTCAACGACCATCGATCAAATGGCAGAGTCTCGGATCTACGAAACCCTCTTTACCACCTTCTTAAAGCCTTGGAAATTCTGAGAAAGGCCAAGAACTACGACGATGTACACCCATTTCAACGCTCAGAGTTGCCCGAGAAGCTACCTGAGCAAGACAACATGGATCCGGAGGGGATATGGCTCAACTTCAAGCTAGCATTCACAAAAACATGCCTCTTACTGTTGATCCGTATCCTGTGGCACGTAATGCCGGACAGGGCCGACACCTGGAGTGATTGGGAAGGCGCCCTGAAGATGCCCGAATGGCATATTCAGTTCGTACTCGATTCGTACGAGTCTCAGAAAAGGTCGGCGCCAAAAACAAGAAGACGCGATGTTCTCGGGGCTGGCAGCCAGAACGGGCAACATTGACTGTCCCCGATAATCCAGCTATGCCAGCAATCTCAATATGACGCTGGTGATGAGGCTCATTCCAAGGAGTAATGATGTTTAGGAGCGGAGTGAGATGGACTCGAGGTGCAAGTCGGCTAGGACAAGTGAGTCAACAGACTTGGGTAGTCACATGAGAAGGTGCGATGCAGTCTCTTGCTATGCTGCCAAACATTGAGGGAGGCAGGAAAGTCGATTGGGCTGAGACGCGATGCTGGGGGAGGAAGTTGGTTTCGTGAATACTATAAGGCGCACCTAGCTTGACTCGGATAGGGGTTGTAGATACCTGGGCGCTGCTATAAATCGAATCGTTCTTTATCGCGATCCTTTCTGCTGAGATGGAGTTTCAGCTTTCAACAACATTCACGTCCTGCAGAATAGAAATCGACACAGGCCACAAGTGTGATGGATGACTGGTCTTTGTTATTGCATATAAAGGATATAAGCTAATCGCGGTGAAGGGTAGGGAGGAAAATTAACTCCTCATTAAAATCCGAAGCTAGCGCTGTTTACCCCAGAGTTCCCGTTTTTCGCGGGTGAGATAACTCCACTCGCAAGACACAAGCATCTTCGACTAACCCATCTTTTGCAACTCTTGTCCATTGCGTAGATACCTACACACATTCTGTAGCATTCTCTTGCTTCCTTCTTAGAGATGTCTATCTGAAGCCATCACATCACAGCCTGCCATTACTTCAACCTGGCCACCCATCTACCAAGATGTGGTCCTTCGGCACGACCATGACAATGGCGAACGATCGGGAGCCGACCGCGACACCAGCTACCAAACCTCCCGTAGACACGCCTCAAACTGAGAATATCCAGGCCTTGAGTGCCCGGCCCGACACACGATCACCAATACTCTCACAGCGATCGCTGAGACAAATGAGCATCTTCTTCGCTGGGGCAGGCTTTCTCTCCCTGTCGATATTTATCACGCGACGGTCTGTGGCCCGAAAACAAATGGCAACAATACCCAGGTTCTACCAACCAAGCAATCGGCCAGTGAGCAAAATCAGCTCCGACAGCTCTTTGATAGCTTTCGAGGCGCTCAATCTTGCCACACTGAATGTAGTCGGCTTTGGTATCATGGCTACTGGTGGCCTCTCATGGGCATTCGACATATCAACCATCGGGGACCTGCGGAAGCTGGCCAGGAAACACATAGGACCCGAAGGCGGCAATGCAGACGAGGAGGCTGAACGGGAGGTTGAGGAATGGATTGCTAGTGTATTGACGAGGAAGGGCAAGGAGAAGGAGCAAGACACCAAATCTTCTCATGAGGCCAAGTAAAGTGGCGTGAGCATGTCAATCGGCATCCTCAGACAACTCCTGCTTGATCTTAACCTGAAAGTCTGTAGACTGGGCCACTCTGTGCGTTTCGTCTGCCTGTCCTTCCACTTCAATTATTGACATGTGTTGGCAGCTAGCAAAAGCAGAATGTGTATGACCAGTCGAAGGCTCCAGTGTGGCACCCTGAAGGAGCCTATACACGACCAAAAAGTGCGAACCCGTGGCAGTTGTATATAGGGTAGGCACTTCGCCTTGGACGCGTATCGTGCCAAGTGAACTGTATTGAGGCACCCCACCTAGTCCAGTGCGTCCCGCCTCGGTTTTATGCAAGACCACCTCAGAAGGGGCTCTCCTCCCATTCTTGACCCTCTTTTTCCTGCTACTAGATTTCACCGACTTCTGCACTCAGTCATCTAGCCTCGGATGTGTTCCGGATGCCGCTATGCGTTCCCTTGCAGCCATGTTGGTCTCAACCTGCCAATCGTTACATGCGTAACACTCCAGAAAAAGAAACATCGAAATGTACTGGGGTGGCTTGTACAGGACATCACCAAGGATCATGGGTGAGGAACTGCCTAGTCAAGAGTACCCTCTGAAACTATTTCGTGTTCGCGACGCAAATTGCAATGGCGAAACACTACGAGAATATGATCGTTGCTCGGACAGGCAGCTTTTTAGAAGCTTAAGCCTTGTCTCACTCTCCACCGTTACATTTGCTTATCACATGAACAGCTTAGATGTTGCATGGGTGGGTGGACGGACGATCCGAGGTGTTCATCTACAGTTCGCATCGATCCTTCATCTAGACGGACCTCATCGGTCGACGTCGAGCACAGCAACTAATTCACCGGTAGGCACGATGGCTAGAGAGTCTATACTGCCTAGTCATCACGTTAGAGTTCGGGACTACACCTGGCACTGGGGTTCTAGCAGAGGAATTGTTCAATCACGACAGGTCCAGTCCCCTCACCTTGACCTTCAAAAGACTCAACCACCGTACATTGTTCGCCCGGTGGATGGCAATCGGCTGCACGAGACCATTCTCGTCGAGGATGCCTCAGCTCTTCACGATGACATTCGTCAACAGTCGTACACAGCCGAAGCTCAAGGATTCATTCTCATTCCTGGTTCATCGCTTGACGTCCATCCTGTGTGGGCTTGTCTCGATGCTCATAGTCCCAACAGCCCGTTTCCCATCGACGTCGTCGACCTGGTTACCTTTGAGAAGTCCGAGTACTTGTGCTCTGATATATGCTGGGTGCCCCAACGTCAACGGTCGGATGGCGCTCTCATCACGCTCCTCGACAACGTCCCCAAGCGCTTGCTTAACAAGGAAAGCTCTACAGTGGTGGTCCATACCCCGGGATCACCCAAGAACACGGGACTGACGCGATTCGGTACTACTGAGCTGTCTGGATGCCTCAAGATTACTGACGATCGAAGGCACGCTTTACTGGAGACCCAGCTCACAGCACTCCGCGCGATCACGAGGACCTCGATGAGGCTCCTATTCACGGGGCCTGATGGAGAACTCTCAACAATGCCATCCCTGTTCCAAGCGAACCTGAAACGGCTGGTATTCTTCTCAGCAAGGCCTGGCGCTAGCTATGAGGATGGGAACGCTCTGGAGGAAGATGTTGAATATTCCTGGTCTGACTGGAGCAGCAATAACAGCGATGTTGAGACCTGCACAGACTGCTCCTTAGATGACGACTTGGTATACGATGATGCGATTGAGATTCGTCGTTCAGCACCTCCGAACCGCGTATGTGCCTTCATGGACAGTCCAAACAAGCTTCCACCATATCCAAGATGGACACTGACTGTCTAGGTAGGCGCAATTGTGTTGCAACGACGCGGACTTGGGACCTTCATTCTGGGATATGGCGCCAACTCACTGGCATAAGGAGGACCATCATTGTCCACTCAGATCGCGCCACTCCAAACACTGTATCTTTGCAGGCTCTTTTCCGGAGGAGGAGGAGTGCATGCGATCTGCTGAATCGCATGTGCACTGTTCGGCACTCACCCCTGCATGGAGCAGCTCATCTCCTGGCGCCATCGACCCCAGAGACTACCGCCTGGAGGATTGTACGGAGACAACCGAAGGTCTGACCCTGGCGTCTGACCCTGGCGAAGTTCATATTACCCCAGTCCGAACTGGTGACGAAATTCTGGCTTTCCTAGGCGAGGTATCACCTTATCACTTTGTTGAAGCATATGTACCGACAGCACCTGATCCGATAGCCTGTTTCTCAATGCCAACCCCTCTCTCGCCGGGATATGAGACTTTTGCACCAACGCCACCGTTCCGTTTCTTCGAGACTGATGGGATGGAACTCGACGGCCCGGAGCTCGTTGGACCGCAGATCGGCACGTCTGACCATGGATGGAAACCGTATACTTGCCTGGATGCGTTGCCGTCCTCTCCCGGGCCTCCAGAAATGCGATTTTGATTAGGTCCAAAACTACCGTGGTGGAGAAATTAAGTCGAGTACAGAGTCTGGGGAGACGAAACAAGACGCATCTTTGAGAGTCCATCGGTCTCTTGCACGCTTTCATACGGTGGGCCGAAGAGTTTATTGAGCATTTTCGGGGCTTTCTGGATCGAAGGATACCCGCGATAATTTTGTATCTTGCTGGATCGAAGTTATCATCTGCAGCCTTTTCGATACCGTCAGCGAACTTAGACTGGTAGATTTCAGCGAAATGGTAGAAATTGACGACACTCTTGAGTCATCTTCCTGATCTCCTGCTCCCCTTTGGTGAATGGAATTGCGCAGGTGAAATCTCTTCACTGATAGCCTTACGAGGCTATACTGATAAACATATGTCAACACCGGAAGCCCATGCTTTTAAAGATGACACTCAATGACAGCCACTGCAAGAAGTCTTGACAGCAATTGCTATTCACTCATGTTACTGCTTGTTCATTCCTGTGTATCCGGGTGTTCATGCCCACGAATCCTAAAGTGAGCAATAGCTCGACGATCATCATGTCTGCTCGAGTGCACACGCTCTCGTCCGTGTAAACCATAGATGATTCCCCCGCAGTCATAAATTTCAACGCGCACCTCCTCCATAGGGACATTGGAACGATACCTCCTAGCAAGTTGCCGAGAGCCGCCTACATATCATGTCAGTCGGGATGATACAGCGAGACAATTTTACTGAATCATCTCTCGGACCAAACAGCCGAGTATCGGCGTTATGGATCTGTCGACTTATACGAAAACATGCAACTTTCCCGGCCAAGGACAAAGGTCGAAGAAGGGGATTGGCTGGCTAAGAGAATCCGCATGGGATGGGTCAGCGTGAGAGCAGCTGCACCCAAAGTGGTAAAAAACTCGTTCATTGTCTCTTCGTTATGGCATATGCCACCAAGGAATTGCATCTAGGTCTTCTGCGCTTCAATAGAGCAAGACCCAGTCTCCCATAATGTCATCGCCAGGGTGTGGGTGGCCCTCAAGCATCTATCTTCAAGCGCAGTTCTCTGGGAGTATCGAGGCCCATGACTTGCCCTGGCTCCAGACAGTCCTAAGCATCGAAGGCCTAGGCATCGCCACCGTCCTCCTCGGGTCATTGAGCACTTTCATCAAAGCGGTCACTACCACGAGGGCCAGAGCCTCTGCGGCGTCCCTTCCTCTGTATCCGCACCTATGCATGACATCTTACTATGTCGTAGCATCATCCTCTTCGGCACCTTCAGCTCCCTCCCGACCAACCCTTTCTCGCATCCTAACCTCGAGCCCCTCCTCGAAACTGCCCCTACGTCCCCAGTTCCGCGGCTGTCTCTTCAAGAACGCCCCGACCGCGCCCAAGTACCCTTCGTGCCTCAAGAAATAGGCCTGCTTCTCGCCTTTACTCCAGAACTTGATAGCGTACGAGAGCGTGTTCATGGTTTGCGGGTGGCCGCGGATGAAGGACCCACCGAAATATATGTGCGATAGATTGTGGATTTGCGACTGCAAGTAGGCAATCTGGCCTATGTTATTACTGATCGCATACAGAAGTGATCGTGACACATCAGAGGCTGAGAAACGTGACTTCATGGCGTCCGCGGTGGATGGTGCTGTCTGTGTGATGGAAGCCGAGGCGCTGTTCTGTGAGTGGTGTTGGTGGTCGTTATCGCCATTGGAAAGACCGCCACTGTCCTCGGCTTCACTCTCGGCCTCCCGCTTCATTCTGAAGACCTTACCGAAAGAACTGGCAATCGTGGTGCTCTTCAATCCAATCTTGCCGTAGTCGGTGCCGTAGATATCGCCGACTAGCATGTCGACCTTGGCGTTGTCACCTTGGGCTGCCATGTTCAACATCTCGTCGAAGGACTCGGCTGGTGTTAACAGCGACAGGATGCCCCACAGCGTACCGCCTCCTAATGATGTGCCACCTACACGTTCGTACGTCCTTGGGCCCGAGACCTTGAGCATACTGACCCCTGATCCTATGTTCACAAGCATATAGGGATATATGTTGGCTTCCGGCTCGGCGAAGTGCATCGGGTCTGTTTCGGAGTAGGTGAAAACTTCTCGGGGTATCTCTGTAATGAAGAAATCTAGTCCTGTAATGTAATCCATCATATCAGCAAACTTTTCCCCACGAATGTAGAGCCCAGCCAGTTTTGCTGCTTACCGATGATCAAGCACTCCATCTCATCCTCGCGCATGACCTCCACACCGAGTCTCTCCCTAATCTTGTCGTAGAACTTGTACGCGCCCCCTCCTGTCGCCATGACATACGGCGAGCCCGGCTTCGATCCACTCAAGGCCAATTGCTTGTCCTTGAGATGTTTCATGAACTCGACACAGTCATCGATTCGATCCGTTTCGAAGCTGAGAAAGTTGAGCCGCCCCCCGGGCTCCTTCGAGTGCGCCTCGCGTGAGAAGTACACGAGCTTGGCCAGCGAGCCACCGATCTATGTCGGAACAGATGTCAGCTTGTGTCATATACCAGAGACACGGTGTTAGGAGGTGCATCTCCAGAATAGCCACATACATCGACGGCAATGTGACTAACAACAGCCGTATGGTTCGGCAGTCTGATGTCCTTCGTCTCATGATAAGCGCCTCCTTGCGCCCCGTTCACAGTGGCAGCCGGTGTGCTGGGCTCGGCGCCATCCACGATGAAGGCGCCTTTGACATTGATGCGCACGGCGCCCGGATGTATTATCGTGCTATCTATCTCGGCCGTGCTGGTGGCAGTCCGGGGCCTCCGGTATATTGTCAGGGAATCGCCATCTTGCTGCGCATCAGTCGTGCTTGGCGCCGCGACTTCGGCTTGGAAGATTTCTTCGTCTGCCGGCATCGCGGGGTCTCTATATCTGTGGTTTTTTTTTTGGAGGGGTTACAAGATGACAGGGAGGGCGCGGGTGAAGACAGCACACCGTCAGACTTCTGGCTGTAGAAGCCCGAGAGATCCAGTTTTACGGCGGCATGAATGTAGGGTCCCAGTTTCGATCTGATTTGACTTCACTCATCAATGTATCTATGGACTAGGTTCACTGGAGTAAATTGCGATGCCGAAGTTGGCTGCGATGACTTCAGTGTTGTTATCGATAAGGACTGTCGAGCCCGTCCGACCGAGGCTGATCAGTATTGGGGCGGTTTGTGCCCAGCTACGTAATTGGTTCCTGAAAGCCCAAGCAACGTAGCACGAGAACCACCGGGTGGCCTGAACCCAAGAATGGAGAGATCAAGATCTGAATTGCCAATTGCGGATGCCCGCGCACCCTCTATGGTTGAAGCACTGGCGGCCAAACAGACACACTGACTGCAGTCCGTATTTTAGTGAGTGAACTTTCCTGTAAGATGGGGAGTCGTCATCGAGTCAGTCTGATGATGCATAACCTTCGATTAGAACAGCCGAACTATTTTGCTTTGACATCATATATGGGAAATAGACGTGTTTCATAATGAAAGAGCGTTTGTAATTGAACATAGACTAACTCTTTGAATTTAGCTATCAGTTTTCCCATCTCCAATCGTTTTAATACAATATGGCCACATAACCCCTGTTTCATAATCCGTCGTGAAGCTATCCGGGTATTGAATGAGAGTAAGAAACGCCCAATCAAGAACCCCTACAAGTAAGGAGATAGTTTCCACCTCTAGACATTATTCTAGAAGAAGCCTCCGCCGGGAACAGCGACAAAAACGGCCGCCAATACACCTGAAAGGAGCAGGGCGGATAATACAGACTGGACAGCTATAGTATCCTGAATCCGTCGAAGAGCCGGCTCCTGGATCCATACCTCACGATCGAAGACCTTCCCGACAGCATTGCGCTTTTCATACTTGACAAGCCATGGTTCTTCCTCGTAGCTGTTGGTTGATCCGAAAGACTCAAAGCTTTGCACGTTGCCGCCCTCGGCCTTATCTTCAACAAACAACTCCCAGGGTCGAATATGTCGGTGATGCAGGCCGTGGAGTATTATGCACATGCCTTTGAATCCCGCGATCAGAGTTGCAATACCGATCACCCAGCCGATGGCGAACAGCGCACGATATCCACGCGCGGCTCTGCTGAGAGTAAGGATGATAGCTCCTATGGTGGTGAGCAGAACGGTGCCAACACCAGCACTACGGGCGAAGTAGACACGAGCAGGATTGCCGTTGCCGATCGACCATCGGACGAAATTACGGTGTGCCTGCTTCCTAAGGGTGTTCTCAATGCTCTTGACGAGTAACCGGAACGCAGACGGATGAGTGGTATAAGCAAGAGCCTGAAGAGTGGCCTTTTGCTCGCGAGCAGACATGTTCAGCTGCCGGGGCGCGTCATCTGCAATATACGTAGCGATTACTCGGTCAACCTCAGACCTGAAGGGCTGGATAGTAACTATGATGGATTAGTCATTAAAAAAAGGCAAAATTACTCGTTCTGAGACTTACATGGTTGCTTAGCCCCAGCAGCAGCGTAGGCATCATATGCTTGTGAGCGATAATTCGTTTCTTGTGACCCGGAGAACATTGTCGAAGCATCGTCACCACCAACTACAGTAGCCGGTGGAGTTGAGAATGGATCTCTACTCTCAATCGTATTCTCACAAGCCCCCTTCTCGAAGTCGGTGCCCTTGAACATATCTGCTGCCTTGGGTTCTGTCCTCAGTTTATCGACGGCTTCTTTCTGCATCCTGGCTACAGTCTCGTCTTCCATAGTCTGCGTCCATTCTGGCGCGAGGGCAATGTCGGATGTGTTGGCCTCCTTGAAACGTCTCACATAGGAGCGGTGCCAAAGGAAAAATTGAAGATTCTCGGCTGAGTGCTCAATGTAGATGAGATAGTTCATGAAATCTCGAATCGTCATTGGCTATATGTTGCGCGTTAGCCTCCTCAAGATCTCAGTTTATCCCGCCACTCGAACCTACCGGACAAGTGCCACCATCTATAATCTTGTCGAAAGCCAGTGCATCTGGAACGCCAGCTGATGCACTGGATCGACCTGATCTGAGGGACGCATCCTCTTTCTCGGAGTATGTGTCGCTGCTCGATCTCTGTTGGTACCCGCCCGAGTCCGTATAATGTGGGCGCCGATAACTGAGTGAGAGAAATCCCATTGCGAGAATATTGAGTATAATTAAGAAAATGAACACCAGCAACGAGACGCTTCACTGTTGGTATATTATATAGGGTTTCTCAACATGGGACAGTGCGACCCAAGTTAGTGCGCTACGACCCGATGAGATCGGAGCTATGGAGTGGGTTATATGTAAAGCGGCAGCGGTGTAGGACACAACGAGTCTAGGCGTTCTACGCTTTGATAGACGAACTCGTCAAGAAGCAGCACTTTAGACGGGTGGGCCGGAGTACACGGACGAAGGTCTAGGATGGAGCCACAACGAAAGAGACTGTGGATGAGGAGGTGCTGATATATTGCCGCTGACTTGGCCGTGGAAGTTCTAGGCTGAACCCAGTTGCCACATGAGGTTTTCATCAAGGATGCTGATACGACCTGTGATAGATGAGATAATATCAATGCATAAGCTCAGAGTAATTGTGTAGCTTCACTTCTGGAGGCTGGGCATGGAGTACTGCTTCAGCGTATACAGAACAAGGGGTATGACGATCGCGACTGATCAATCCTCATAAACATCAGACAAGCTGAGCATCCGGGTTCCTGACTTGGAAATGGTGCAGTGTGGCAAGCACAATCCGGCGCACGAGGTTCCCCGGTGGTTCGTGGAGCTCTCGTGGTGGACGCCTACGCCTACGCCTACACCCACGACCTGGCCACCAAGACCAAAGCATCTTAGAAAGATCAATTTCGGAGCTGAATGCAGCCATCGGGCCATGATTGCCAAAACGCAGCCACCTAGTTTTGCCTGACGGGCTGGCTTGGGGCCCGGCTTTGGGAGTACGTGATTGGACAAGAGATCTCGACATCCGTAGGTGGTGTTGAGCTCGCCGATACTAATCTTCATAGTGATGCCAAGCATTGCTCTGCCGATCCATTACTATGTAAGAACCCACCTTGGCGGGCCTGTAAGGGGACGCTCTTGACAGCTGGGAAACCCCCACACACACCACTTTTTCAGCTTTCCTCGTTTCGACATGCCTGCAGATCAAGATCAACCTCTACCTTCACAGCTCCCCATACCCGTGCGCGTCGCTATCCTTATCTCCAGTACTAAGCATCATCTTTTCTTCCACGTAGTGACCACAGGAAACGAGTGTGGATTAAGGACCTGGCAATCTCTAGAAAAGCTACTGAGCCTGATCTACGTTAGATTCCAACCTTCTAGAATCAAACTGTTTCACCAGCAGGTGGCCGTCGCTGCTAGATCCCCGCTCGACCAACAATTCGGGGCTTCCGTTAGATGGCCACAGGAGGAAAACGCTGGCGAACGGCCTAAGCTTGTCTTGCCTCTTCATTGGTTGATGGTTGCCTGAAAGCCCTCAATGATTTCATACTGCATCGTTCTTCCGGCTCTTGCTGCAGAGTAGAGCAGCCTAGAACAGACTGAGAAGAGGCCATAGAGCCACACGTCACACTGCCCGGTGTTGACGAGTCAAGGCTATCCCGTCCGCGAAGCTTACGAGGCTGATAGCCGGCAACTAGAACCTTAAAATGACTAGACTCGAGGCTAGCGCTTCATGAGCAAGACGCTATGACAGTCCCTTGATGTCGCGCTGCCCATAGGCGCTGTTTTCTTATCGAGCCCGTTCTGCACGGCTTCACGCCGTCTGTCGACGGAGGGCGTCCATGTCCACATAATATTGGAAGAACACACAATCGGACATATCTCACCAGGGACGAGAACTTGGGGGCAACACAGACTAGCAGAGGCGTCATCGGGTATCTCACCCAAGGTTGGGAACAATACACACGACGATAACACGCTCTGAGACATCTATACATGTCTGGAATGTCTCTCACCAAGGTGTTTGAAGAGTTCGCGCTGCTCGAGCTCGAAGTACTCGGTTCATTCCTGACCAGGCCTCTTCCACCTGAATAGTGACTTGACCGAACGACCTGTCAAAGTCTTGTCCAAAGACTGACACATGGGCTGTGATGGGTAACGGACTCACTAGTCAGGTAAATGGCCTTGACACTTATGTTGAGCACAGATCTATTACACGGGCCTATGACCCAAATGGAGATGGGATAACACGCCTTAGCTTCACGCGATACAACCGTGTGCTACCTTGTGACAACCGTGTGCTACCTTGTGCCAATCGTGTAGATCTGGGGAACCGTCCCAGCCTAGGTTACTGAACTCCTGTCCTAAAGTATGGAGATCATTTGTCGAATATGCTGATTGTCGTCCGTGAAATCTGGAATTTTTAGATCAAAACCTCATTAGAGTCATTTCAATACAACTGTCGATCGACACAATATCCTCATTGAGAAGAACGCTGGCGGCACTCCCTGCACTTGAGTGAACTAGGCAACCGGGCACCACGAACAACGACCCGAGCGACAGTTGCGACCTTCTACTATTCTGATCGCAGGATTTAGCCTATCCAAAGGAGAGGTACTGATAGGTTCTGTAGAACTTGATCAGATAGCCATTCGAGTAGAATTAATCATTAGTTGGGCTTATATCAGATTAAAGACCAAACGTGTAATAAGTTCGTTTCATTATCGTCAGAGCTTGCCAGTCTTCGCCCGGAATCATGGGTTTAGCACTCGACTTTAAGAAACAAGTCAAAAGTATCGAACGAATACACAAGCGTGCAAGACAAAGAAGGTTTCCATTTGATTCTGGCTAATATCTCTAGCCCGATACTTATACTAAGATCAGGCGAAGTCTGACATCCATATTAAAACAGCCTTTCCGGACCCAACGTTCTCTCGGAGAGCGTCCCAATCCCTACCAATGCTTCTCCTCGATGTTCACCGTGTTGACATCGACTCCATCCGTGAACCATCTCTCAATATCCGCGATCTTCACATCATTCCCGCTCATCTGCCTCTTCCTCATCAAGCCGTTATCCGCGAACGTCCAATCTTCCAGGCCGTACGTCCTCCACCACTGCCCCGTCACATCATGCCACTCGTACCAGAACTGGACGGCAATCTTGTTGTCCTTGAAGGCAAAGAGCTCCTTCCTCAACCTGTAACCGTTCTCATTCGCCCATTTCTTGGTCAAAAAATCCGCGACCGCGTCCCGGCCAGTCAAGAACTGGTCCCGGTTGCGCCAGATGCTGTCTTCCGTGTAGGAGAGCTTGACTTTGTGGGGTTCTCTGGGTACTCATTAGTAAAATGTCACTGCAAGTATCGGCAAGAAGAGAAAAGGAGACTCGCTTTGTATTCCATGCATCCTGCGCTGCCTTTACTTTGATCTGCGCCGTCTCCGCCGTGAAGGGAGGATACGGCGGTTTCCCCGTCTCGCCTGACATTGGATAGATGAACTTGTGGGTCAAGTTCACTGTGGAAGAAGAAGGTACTGACGGCAATGACCTAGCCCCATAAGTAATTCGGAAACAAATCTACCTTGCGTCTCACTGGCTATATAAGCTCGGAGAAATCCTGTTCCAGCGGCGTTACGAACTTCAGTCGTCGCTTTCTTTCGGCGTCGGCGTCTCCACAATTTTCAGTTACAGCAAACCCCGACTCGGAGCTGGTTCGGCAGCGTCGGGCCTCGATCTTATCACCGTGTTTAGGCGACGCGATTTGGATTACTAACAGATCATCTGACAATTGCTGACCCTGATAATCTGTATAAGAATGGGCGCGCCCTACTTGGCAGCCTCCTACCCTTATTGACATCTCCGCGGACAGAATGTGTCTTACTGAGCACCGGGCATGACAGACCTACCCGAACAGAGCGCATAGTAGCTTCTAGCTGCCGTCATCCAATCGGCAACGCTGCTAAACCAACAAGAGAAATGAAAGACAACCGAGATAATCAGTTTATTCTAATCCATCTGCAAGTCAACAGGAGGACATACAGACCAGTATAGACACGACGACGAATTATTCCCGATGACTGGTAGTCTTTCTTGCCTATAGATCTCACAGAAACTTCCTCACCCTTGCCACCCCTGCTATCACAGCGTTCATCCACCCGTATCCGATCTTGCAGGCTTCATCATCGCGCTCTCACCATCCCCAGATTTACCCTACCTGGCAAGCCTGGAAGATTGCTCCCGACACATACTGCTTACAACCAAAGAGGCCCAGTAAATCGGTAATCGAATGACGATTCCAGATCCGGAAGTCCCGCGAATGTTTTAATAGGTACCTAGGGAACCAGCTCCTTTAAGCGGATGCGGCTGCTTACTATGTACACGATATTTGCATGTGTCTGATGCTAGGGAAATGGCGCCAAGGGCGATGACGGAATGTAATGCAATGCAAAGCGACGCAACGAAACGCAATGCGCTTTTTCTGCTTCGAAATCACCCCACCATTGGAACACCCCGCGATTGATTGACTGTGTACTAGTTAGGAGGGGAGGACCCTGAGGAGCTCCCGTCTGTACAAGTACAAGTCCAAGTCCAAGTCCAAGTTCTACCCACAACTCGGTGCTTCATACCCTAGGTAGTCAGTTCGCAATCGAGTTTTCCCATCAGTTCCTTCACGATATCGGAACGTTGCAGTTATATTCAAAAGGTAAGACACGATAGCAGCATTACGCCCCTTGAGATGCCATTCAACACAGTGACTAACAATAGTCAATACAGTCAGTTTGCTGCTTTCATCTCTAGATCGCAGACATTGTATCGTTTTATATCGTCACCATAAGCTTGGATAGTTTGTTTCCCGACTTCTCACCACAATGTCTGCCCTCAAAGCCGGCGATGCCTTTCCCGAGGCTGTTTCCTTCACCTACGTTGCTCCCACGCCCGACAAGACAGAGATCACGGCTTGTGGTCTACCCCAGAAGTACGATGCCAGCAAGGGTAGGTAGCTCTGCCTGTTGCAGCTCATCCCTTCGTTCGCAGTCAACGGACAGCTTTGCGCTAACCCGCCTGCAACAACCCAGAGTTCCAGGACAAGAAAGTCGTCCTCGTCTCGGTGCCAGGCGCCTTCACACCTACCTGTCAGGCTGACCACGTCACGGGCTACATTGCGAGGGTCGACAAGCTGAAGGCGGCTGGCGTTGACCAGATCATCTTCATCGCTTATAACGATGCCTTCGTCATGAGTGCTTGGGGTAAAGCCAATGGAATCGTGGATAATTCCATTGTCAGTTCCCCCTTTCCCTAACCCTCCTCATGTTTCCGGGGTCAGCTAACCATCTCTACAAACAGCTCTTCATGTCCGACGACGAAGCGGCCTTCAGCAGCAAGCTGGGCTGGACTATGGGCGCGCGCACCGCGCGCTATGCTCTCATTATCGACCACGGCAAGGTGACGTACGCAGAGAAGGAACCCGTCAAGGGGGTCGATGTCTCGGGTGCCGAGGCCGTGCTCGCCAAGTTGTAGGGCAGCCCGGTCGTGTGGTCCACCGTTCCGGCCACGTGGGGAAGAGGGTGGGAGAAGGCTCCCCATGACGTTGGAGGATTGAGACTTACGTCCCGTACTTCTTCACGCCGTATATCGCCTACCAAGGTCCCCTGAGAATTCGGGAAAGGCTCTGGTGCCAAAGCTAGAATCGAAAGAGAGCCATCCGAAGAAGGAAGAGCTATGGTTCGTCTAGTCTGCAAGTCTCCCGAGTCTGCCGACGATGAGTGGTCGATCGTTGCTCGGTAGGGTTTCACTATATAGGTCCAGAACTAGATATTATTGAGACCGGCTTGTCGGTCTGGTAGAGTACAGAGACTTGAATAGAAAAGAACTTGTGGTTTTCCTAGTTTACCGTCCCAACTAATTCGAGAGAGTGAGCGTCTTGAGGCGGGTGGTCGGGGTTGAGAAGGGGGTAAAAACAAGCCTTACACATGGTGATGGTATATAGGCATTTCCCAGAGAGCTTAGCATTGATCGGGTCTTGCGCGAGCTTATGGTTGAATCTCGCTTGACTGATTGCTCATATAGAAAGCCGAGCCATGTCGGCTTGCTCATGGCAATCGTTGCAACCATGTCGAGCGAACCCTATATCTACCGAGTTCCACGGAGTACACACGGACATGTTCAAGCAAATGCCGGAGGTGCAGGTCCGGTCCCGGATACGTCCAGAGGGTCGACAGGCCGGCAAATTAGGCTTGGATACCAAAGCTGCTTCAGAAGGATCATTGCACGCGCTTGCTTACCCATCAAAACGGACTTACCACATCGAGTGACAAATCCATGTCAGCTGGCCCCATATTCTCAAGAACAGGCAATCCCTTCATGATCGTAAAAGCATGCAGTGGCACTTTCCCGAAGTAATGCTCGCTTCCCGCTGAATCTCTCAAAGGATATTCTGAACTCCTTGTCGGGGGTGAGTTCTCAATCGGAACTTTTGGCTAGTCTCAAATCCGTCGGAAGATACACAACAAGTCACAAATCTCCGGAGGCCATATAGACGTAAGCAAAGGTTGGCAATATGAGCAGCTACCTATGCGAAATCTCATAACCCATGAGAGAGATCCATGCAATCCGCAACCTGAGAGATGTAGTGGTTTTGTCGAAAAGACACTCGTGATCCCACCGTTAGACGCCGCCAAGTACATGTCTGATTTTCCCTCGAACGCACCGCCGATCACCTATCCCGCCCCTTAGCGAGTGGTGGCCTTGACCTTGACTGGTGCGCCCTTGGCTCCTTGCTTGCCGACGATGCGCTGCGTCTGTCCCTTGGATGCCGTGGTTGCTCGCTTGGCCTTCTCCTCCTTCTTGTCAGCGTCGGCGGCCTTCTTCTTCTCCTTGGCGTCCTTGATGGCTTGCGATCGGGCGGCCGACCGGGCCTCGGGTCTCATGGTACGGCGCTCCTTGATGACATCGAGGGAAGCACCGACGATAGCTCGCTGGGACTTGACTGTTCGGCGGGTTCGCTTCTTGGCAACTTCCTGGACTGTGTGTCAGTTGATGGTCTCCTTCTTGCCATATGCCCGCTCGAGTGTCCGTATTGAACTTGGGATGAGTCGAGGGAGTTGTATGTGCTGCACGGGAAGATGAGTATTTCGTACCTCGGAAACACCCTTGCGGTGCTGTCTTCGGAAGAGAACGGTCCAAGCAATGCGACGAGGGTTCTTGCGCTGGAGGAAGAGGGACTCGGATTTGCCGTTTTGGAATCGGAAGACCTTGCTGTCGCCACGAACGTAGAGTTTACCCTGTGAACAGAGAAATCCATCAGCATCACTTCATAATGTTCTACCCCTGCCTGCATTCAGATATGGATTTGTAGGCTGGGTCATCTCGAAATCGCCTCCAGTTCGGTCGGTTCGCTAGCACTTCATTGCAAGACCCGGCCCAAAACGGCAAACAACGCCAACATTTCGGATGCGTTGGGGGGGGGGGATTATCGTACCTTGCCAGGGTAAATTTTCTGGCCCGAGAATGTGTCGTCGTAAGTTCTCATTTTGGCGGTGGTCGATGAGGACTGCTGTGGTGGGTTAGTTGTCGTGAGGTTGAACTTGAGGCTCGTCACAAATCCCGTGTATCTAGAATTTCGACAATGGGTGCTTGTGGGCTGTTGACTAAGCCGCGACTTTTAGGGTCGTCGGTGGTCTGTGCTTTCGTAGGTTGCGACTTCAAGTTCCGTCCTTGTTTTACTTTGCACCTGCGGCCACCTGCTGTGACTTGCCATCTACGAGCACTTGCACTCAGCTTCAACTTTCAGGTCCCTGTCACTATCTCTCCAATTTCGACTGTGACAGGTAGCGATATGATCAGATACTATACAGATATTTCCTATTAATCTATCATATAATACAATTCATCGGTGCTCGTGCTTCAATGCCAAAAAGCTAGCTACTCAAAGTGAGTCCAATTTTGCGTGGCTAAGGAGATACCAAGCTGAATGGGGGGGGCTCAGACTGGTGTTCAATATAGAGCCTAATCCCGCAAAAACATTCGGGGCAGTCAACCATTTCTCAATATTGCTCGCACAAGAAAACATTGGCTCTGTGAAGTCCGTCATGCATCGATGACCGTAACACCAGATAGCATTGCGTCCCTGGTGCTCCAGCAGTTCAATCAGCTTCCTGCCAAGAGGAAGCCACTCGTCCGTGACAATGGCGTTCACGAATGGGTGCCCCTGAGTGGCATCGTGGCCCAGGGACAGGATAGCAAGCTGTGTTGCCTCTCCTTAGCGTAAGCTGTCACTATTCTCCATCATCCCTTACGACTCCTTTGGCCGTGTAGACGTTCTAATACACGGACAGCACAGGCATGAAATGCCTACCCCTGTCTAAGCTGCCCCAAGCCCAGGGTAACGTCCTTCACGACTGGCACGCCGAGGTCCTCGCAATCCGGGCATTCAACTGCTTCGTCCTAGACGAGATCAAATCTCTATCTCAGGGGACTATCTCGCCGTCCCCCTTTCTGCGGCGACGGGAGGAGTCCGAACTTTCATCTTGTCCCAATGTCGTGGGAGAGGGAGAGGGAAAGGGGATCTGGCACGGCCAACCCTTCGCCTGGCGCGAAGACGTCAAATTGCACATGTACTGTTCGGAGGCCCCTTGTGGAGACGCAAGCATGGAACTCACCATGGCGGACCAGGAGGACGATGCCCCGTGGGATGTGCCCTCGTCCCATACTTCATCGCCATCTCCGGGCCTCCCAGGCCGGTCCTACTTCTCCCGCCTCGGCACCGTCCGCCGCAAGCCATCCCGCCCCGACGCCCCGCCAACCCTCTCCAAGTCCTGCTCCGACAAGCTGTCCCTCCGCCAATGCACCTCCCTCCTCAGTGCCCTGACGTCTCTCTTCGTCTGTCCTTCCAACGTCTACATCCATAGCATGATCTTGCCGTCCTCACAGTACTCCGCGTCTGGGTGTACGCGAGCCTTCTCCCCCAGCGGCAGGATGGAGGGGTTCAAGGGGCGACAATGGGAGGGAGGGTATGCATTCCGCCCCTTTCGGGTTGAGATCACGAGTCGTGAGTTTGATTGGTCCAGGCGGAGTGTGAGTCTGAGAGTGGGAGGAGAAAGGCGGAAGACGGCGGCGAGTAATCTTGCAATTGCATGGACGCCACGCGGTATGGAGGAGGCCACGCTAGGAGGTGTGCTGCAGGGACGAAAGGCATTTGATCCCCGTGGGGCGAGTTTTGCTTCGAAGAGGAAGATGTGGGCTCTTGCCGCAGAAGTGGCTGGCTTGGTTGGTGTGGGACTCATCGAGGTGCAGAAGGCGCTTGCAGCCGAGAGCTATAGGGAGGTCAAGAACTCGAAGCTCTTGGAGGCGAAGAGGAGGGTCAAGGAGGATGTCACGGCTAATGCCTTGGTGGGCTGGGCTAAGAATGAGGGAGACGAGGACTTCGGTCAATAGGTCAAGTAGACTACCCCCCGACGAATTACAAGCAAGGTATTTCGAGGATCTGTGTCCATCAATTTTGTTTTGATACAAGCTGAAGCATCATCACCATGCCATGCCTGAGTACCAGCAGAGCCTAGTCCAGCTGCAAACACATAGGCCGGGCGTCGTTTATGCCGCAGCTGCAAGGATATGGAGCCTACCACCGTCGAGGACATTAACGACTGTCCGTTTTATGAGACCAAGCACCAATCATGTTAACTCCATCCGCCATCACAACGCAAGACGGAAATAAAATCCATCCACCTGGCCATGCAACCCTACGCATCCTCGGATCAATGCCGATTGACTGTGTGTATACTTTTCATTCCACCTTCCAATGTCCGGTTCAGGGGTGTTTATGGGGGATTTCGTCGCCAGAGGTTCGCTTATTCGACCTTGCTCTCGAAGTTCTCGCCGGCAACCAAGTCGGGGATATCATCGTCATCGGCATCCTTAGTGTCCTTTGACATGCTCTGATAGCTCTCGGCCAGTTTCCTCAGCGAGGCGAGGGAGTCGGGCCCTAGCTGGTTCAGGATACCAGGGACGAGTTCCGTGAGCTCCTTATCCTCACCAGCCCCGTAGATGGCGAAGGTGTTGGCAGGGACAGCAGCGTGGACTGCGTTCATTCTCAATTAGCTTACATGTGCCTGTATTCAAGTAACAGCGGATGAAGCAAGCGTGACATACCCTTGGGAGCCGAGAAGTGAATGACGTTTCCGTCACTCTTGAACATGTTGACTTCCTCAATTTGTTGGATAGGCTGAACGTTCAGCTTCTTGAGGGTGGTCTGGAGCTTCTTGTCATCGTTGGCGCTTCGTGCAACATTTCGCTTTTGCTTGTGTCTCGGGGTGCCCTTGCCACCTGTTTGGACCTGTCAATCCTGGTGGGAAATCCTTCCTTCTCAGTGACAGAACATACCGGTTCGTGCAGGAGCAGCACCTCCAAACTTCTTCTTCAGGATCTCCTGGATATCGGCCATGGTTGCTGGCTGCTTGGAGCTAAGCTGTGCTGGAGAAATTCGGGACGGGGTCGAGGGAGCTTCGGATGAAGGTTCTGGATGGTTAGGAGCGTCAGTTCGATACGGTGTGAAATGAAGAACCACTAGGCAACCACGACGGGAAGAACAACCAGAAGTTATGTCACTCACCTCGAATAGTTCAGAGTTATGCCGTCGTCGGGGAAAGGCTCTCAATCAGGCTGTAAAGTTGGCTGCCGGGGTCGAAAATGTGCGTGCCAAGACATATTCGCTTGTGGATTTACCCTCTTCCGCGGCCTGGTCAGTGCACCTCCAGCTTTATATGGCCGGCATGAAGCTCAAGCTCGCACGCTAATATGAAATCGTCAACGTGCAACAATGAATATTATCAGCGGCAGTCTTGAGCCTTCGTCTCCCAGGATCAATTTACAAGACCGCCCTGGGAATCTTCGAGGATAATCATCCTTGAAAGAGCAAAGTGCCTCTCCATGCTCATATATACCGAAAATCTCCATCACCGATCTTTGCCACCGTCTTCAGTGTTGGCGGCAAGACGTTTTATTCATAGGCTATGAGATTCAGAGAACATCAGTGAGCCCTCGTCTCATGATACGGCAGAGCAAGACATTCAGTGAGCTGTGTGATTGACTTCAGACTCTCAAGCTACTCTACGAAGTTGATAATCCAGAGTCTGAGTCGGAATCTGAACCGAGACCCAGTTTCTGAAGGGCTGCTATGCCTGTGTATGTGTCCTGCTCCGCAGCCTCCTCGACGAGCTCCTCAACAGCCTCATCAACAACCCGCTCGTCATCCTCCTCAGTAGAGGCAGCTGTCGCGTCTAGTGATATTGCGACGCGATCTGCACTCACGATCTTCGGAATACGCACTTCATCTAACATCAAAGCCTCGGTCTTTGGGCTAGTTGCAATGAGGCCCAACTCTGACTCGAAGAGCCACGGAAAGCTGATGAGCGGCATCTCGTTCTTGGTGCGCTTGGGGATCTGGCGACCTGCAATCAGACGAGTCTCACGACACTCCTGTAGAGCGATCTGGACTTCTTCCCACGTGATGCGGTAGATTGCGGCGATGAACCTGTGCTTCTGTTCCTCAAACTGTATTGTGCCATCCTCTGCATCCCGCAACTCCTCATCAAGGGTTTTTTTAAATCGGTCGCGCAAGCCAACCATAACAATGCCCATATCCTCTTGCACCTTGTAGTCGGTCCCAACAACGGGCCGGCTCAAGACGAAAGTTGACCATACCTCGAATTCCGTCTTGATCTCTCGCTGGTTCATAATCCGTCGCATCGCGATATCGTAATCATTCTTGATCTTGCGAGCCTTGTCGAGGATCTCAGGGGATAGATCGTAGCGTCGAAGGATTCTTGAGTCGAAAGGACTTTCGAAGTCAGGGGTAAAATCAACCTTCGCGACGAGGTCGTAGAGCTGACCCAGAACCGTTGTGGAATGGTACGACTTCTTTTTCTTTTCCATGAAGTGCGGCCAAGTAGTTGGAGTCAATCGAGCTGTGATATGGGCTTGCTGGCCCGTCTTCACGTAGTCCACAGCATTGGAGTGCAGTTTGGCCAGTTCGATGCAACGCGGGTCCTTTGGTCCATCAGGGAGCCTGTCGCTCTGGGCCACATGAGCGTGAGCTATCATGCCAAGTGAGTCATTCTTCATGTACTCGACGAAGAACTTTGCGATGTCCTTGATTTGAACGTCCCTGCTCGACTCCTTGGGTTCGACTACGTCATGCATAAGGGGCGGGTAGTTCCATTCTTTGGGAATGAGTCTTTCATCCCAGAACACAAAGAAGTCGTCCCCATCCAGGTCGCCTCCAGAACACATGGAGGCAATATTTCGATCTCCTTCAGCAGGAAAGACAACAACATCTCGCAGGGCCTTGATTGCAGGCACCTCTACGTCGACAGCTTCGACGACCCGAAGGTCGC
Source organism: Xylariales sp. AK1849 (assembly GCA_022432505.1). Classification (NCBI taxonomy): domain Eukaryota; kingdom Fungi; phylum Ascomycota; class Sordariomycetes; order Xylariales; species Xylariales sp. AK1849. The sequence continues at coordinate 1,477,239 of JAJKKH010000009.1, forward strand.
CTGGATGTAGGGACGGGTTCCGCCCCACAACGCACAATCCTGTAATGACCTCGTACTGGCTAGGCTGGTTTTGTTTTGGTACCTGGAGGAAGATCTGAGGGAGAATGGCTCGATCGTTTGTCAGGTCCGGTTCATCGGCGTCTGTGTGGCCGCGAAGAGTGTGTGTCTCATCAACACAGCCGAACACTAATGCCCCCTTTTCGACCACAATACGTGCCTTCTCCCGGAGAAGCTTCATGGACCATGCCCTCCAAAGTTGTAAAACTGCCTTTGCGAAAGGTTCTTGTGAGTTCATGAAGCCGTGCTCGATCATCGATCCGATAGTCGTCGTCATTTGGTTCTCGTCAACAAAACGACCTAGCAATCTCTGAGCTACCTTGTAGTCACTCATAGCTTGCTCGTACTCGAACAGTTGATCTCTAGTCAGTTCGACGAAGACCTCGTCCGGCACACCAAGGCAGCTAAGAATTGCAACGGTCTGTCGATTAAGTGCGGCCGCAGAGAAACGAGATGGTCTGATGATCTCGATGTTCTTTGCGAGAGCATTGAATTTCTTCTGTGATGGACGGAGGCGAACCTCGTTGAGCTTTGCATCCGGCCAGGTGACAAGAATGCCTTTATTGCCGCCCAATCGAAATTGGAAAGCTGAAGGTACCTTGCCACTCTTGTCATACATGCCCAGCTTCCTGGTAATGTCCGCGGCTGTGAACTCGGATATCATTCCAACACCATCGCTGAAGCACCAGCCGTTGTTTTTAATGTCTGGAATCTCCACAATTTTCAAACCAAGCTGCAGACCTCGCGGATCTCTTGTCGTTGAGAAGCACTGGCCTAGGCGGGAAGCATACTTGGCCACAACCTTGATATGGCTGAAATCTCCCATCCAATTGCGGATGTCGTCGCAAGATTGGTGGTCTGCAGGTGAGGAGAAGAAATATGCACCATGCTCTCGAAACTGAGAATTACCGAAAGCGAGAAACTGAAAGTGTCTATCGCCTATCTGGATTCCGTGCAGAAGGGTGCGGTACACTCTGTTGAAAAGGGTATCATTCGTGTCGCTATCGATCACAGAGCGCATGCGTCCCTCAGTGCGCTCATCTGTGAACTGAACCCGTAGGAAACGGTCTGCATTCTTGGCGTACTGTCGAAGCACCCGATTTGTGGTTTCCGGGGTTGGAGAGCTTAGATAGATCGTCGAAGGCGTCACGGTGACTTTTCTTACCAACGCGCAGTGAATAGGCAGAACAATCTTCGAGTTGTGTTTCAGAGCCACCGGGTCCTCAAACACAGTCATAGGGTCATAGATGCGTTTGCCAGCATCTGTGACGTAGTCCAAGATGCTCATAGCCTGATTCTTGGTCTGCCCGAGGAATTGAATATATGTACTGTTCATGTTCTCCAGCTTTTTGAGGAACTCAAGGGTGATGCTCTGTTCAGTGAAGATCCCCTGCGAAATGGCTGCTTCCAGTTGATATCTCGCATCAAAGGGCAGGTGGATGTTCCCATAGTGCTCGAGTGCCAGCTGGCGGTTCACATTGGCGGAGACGGGCTCGTCAATCATCTCCCAGAACGTCGATGGTCTGCCCACTCGAGTACTGAAGTTCGCACCGTCGATGGGGACTACCTGGATATTGAAGTCTTGAAGAGCATTGTTCATAGGGGTCCACTGGTTCTCGCAGGTCTTAGGAAACACCAGTCTGTATGTGGTCCATCGGCCGATGTCAATGAACTGATACTGCCGCTGAAGTGATACACGATCGTATTTCGACCAGTCTGCGTTGTAGCTGATCTCACTAGTTCGCGTCCAAGTATCATGTTCTCCCCAGGAGCTGTTCTCAGTCTTATGAGAAAGTGCCAAGTGTCTACGACGCTTGTAGAACTTGGGAGGGCTTCGGAGAGGAATGATCAGGCTCCAATACTGATCGCTGTGGTCGAGACGGAGTAACTCCCCAAGGTGGCTGAACCGGATTTCGGTCTTGTACTCGGAAGGCTTCCTGCTTTCCCTCATGCCGATACGCTCCTTGCTGGCTTGGATCGTATAATCCTCTCGACGTGGATCAGGAATGAAGCACGGAAATTTGATTTCGATCTTCTTGAATTTCAAGTTGACAGTCAGGTTGAAGTGGAAAGGGAAGTCGAGGTCATGGCGAATCGTCTTCATGATATCCAAGGTCCGCTCCTGAGAGTAAAACCCGAAGTCCAAGTTCACGAGACGAAGGGCCATTTGCTCATGGTATAGAATTCCAGGTCTTACTGGGCTCTTGATCGTCTGAACGGGTCTCGGGTTCTGAAGTTCGATGCGTACATCGTAGGTGCGGTCTTCAATTGTCATAGGGAGAATGCCCAAGTCCCAGAACGAAGTCTGCGGCACGGGTGAGAAGTCGACGTATGCGTGGCTTGTTGTTCCGCCATTCCTACCACGAGGTATATGGATGCGGTCGATCGTACCGTTGCGGTTGAATGCCCGCCACAAGTCCAGAGTAGTGGTTCCGCGAGGAAGATCTTGAACTAGTATGGACAGCTTGGTCCAGCTCTTCCACTCCAATCTGACGCCCAGCTGCTGGTTACTTGCTCGTTGGTGATTGGGAGTGCTTTCTTGTCTGTCTTCATTGGCCTGTCCTGGCTCTGGGTGACGGGAAGAGCTGCGAAAGGCGGAGGTATCACCGCCCATTGCATGGCTCTGCCCAGAGACACCAACGGATGGGGAATGTGTGAGGTCCATTTGGGTTACCATGTCAGCAATCGAGCGGCCTGGCTTTCGCTTTGACGGATCTATGATGATCTGCTCCAGACAGACAGAATATGTGCTTGAAGTGAGTTCGGGTGGCAGAAAGGTGGTGGTGAAACTCAGCAGCTGTTGCTTGACGGCTCCGGGAGTCTGGGGAGGGCACACTTGACAAGAGTGAGGTCGGCGAGGCAAGTGTATCCGCCAAAGGACACAATGCTCGTTCGTCGCCGCCCAACAAGGTTGACTATTCAAGTGAACAGTCAAGTTCTCGTTGTTTGCTCTCTAAGAAGTTTCCTGACTGACGTGATAAGTACGTAAGTTAGTCTTTCATACGTACATGCAAGTATTCGTTGTTGGTGCAGGCTGCCGAGAGAAGGTACCTTGTGGTCCACAATGGCAGAATCAGGTCACTTTACCTCTGGCAACTGCTGCAATTCAAGCGTCTCCAACCCAAGTACATCAGTAGCTGCGCTTGTTGGCCGCTGTATACTGGATTATTCGAATCCCTAGTATAGTCGATTGTTATAGGTTTAACGCTGGTCAGAATCTGCGCCGTGTGCTTGGTCTCATCCCGTGTGAATTCTCTTCGGCACTTAGTGTACACGAAGTCTCGTGGTAGTTCAAGAAGTGCAACAGAGATTTGTTAACGGGATTTTCTTTGTTCATTGTGGTCTCAAGGCCTCGTTAAGGAGTTCGAAATGTCGCGATCCCTTCGCCGTACGACAATGGGAGCTTCTCGCGGTCATCCGAGATCAATGTAGGTGGACGGAATGAAATCCAAGGAGTTGGCTGCTGCAGCTTTGCGGAGGGCCCGTAGTGCTTCAGTATCTGAAGTCGGTAACATGGTTTCGAGTACATTGATTGGAAGGAAGCGTTCGTCGACGGTCTAGTGAAGCAAGATTTCATCGATCCCTTTAAATATAATGTCATGTCACTTCTACAATGTTTCGGTGTACGTCGGCGGTGGGGTATGGGACCGAAAACGTCCTCCGACTTCGTGTCCGATACACCCCCGTAACATGAGGAGCAGATGTGAATGTGGTGCGTCATAGTCAGATATATCGGTTATGTGACGAAGTTTCTGTTCGTCCTTAGTCGAGCAAACTGAAGTCATTATAACTTCTGAGTGGCCACGTTCGACAGCTCACGCCAGCGTACATCAGTTTCGTGAATGTCGATTCATGCGGCTTCTGATTCGGACTGGATTGTCGGCCCAGTGGGTCAAAGAGGCGAAGTCCGGTGAAAGGGTCAGCTTACCGGCGACAAGACAATATGCAAATGCGTCGTACTTCCCGAGACGGTCAAAGTGCTGTAGTGAAGCCCACTTTGATAAACAAACATATGTTAAGCCAGACGTTCCAGGAGGATTTATGGAATATGAACTCCAAGATCAGTAACCACATAAATAATGCTATTATGAGGACTATCATGATGCTCACACCCTGCCCCTAATGATGCTTTACCCAACCTGAGATGCCGAGACGGGGGCACGTCCCTTCGCGGAAATTGACTTAGGGATGTGCACCCTCAAAACCAAAGAGTCTGCAGTAGAAGTAAATGCCAGCAAATATCTCCGCGCATGCCGAGATGGGTTGCCCAAACCTGGTTGCCCCGGTCTATTTTTGGAATCACATACCGAATGCTGAAGATGCAGTGGCTATAGACCTGTTTTGAATGATACCGCCTTGTCCCATTATCCTCATAATACTGTCGTAATCAGGGCATCCGAGTCGTCCTAGGTCCCACCGAGGTACGTGGCTGATAGATTGGGTTGTTGTTGGCCTTGATTAATCCCTACTGAGGTAAGTCCATGATCTTGCCTGGATTCATTATCCATTGCGGGTCAAGCGCCTGTTTGATCTGGCGCATAACGGCCAGAGTTTCTGGTCCAACCTCCAAGAGGAGCGACTCCTTTTTACCCCAGCCAATAGAGTGTTCGCCAGTACAAGTACCGTCCATATCTAGAGCTCGTTGCACCATGTTCTTGACGCACAGCTCGACCTTCTCACGTTCGTCCTTCTTCTGGCGGTTGTAGATAATGCTCTCATGGAAATTGCCATCACCAATATGGCCCAGAATGCTAGCAAACAACCCTAGCTGGTCCATCTCTTTCTTGCTGACTTCGATGATGTCTGCAAGCCTGCTGAATGGAACAGCCACATCCGTACTCCCTAGTGGCCTTGGTAAGTTATGGTGAGGATGTAGCGGAGAACAGAGAGGGAGACCTACAAACTTCTTCGCCCTCCTTCCTCAGAGACAGCATAGACCACAAGGATTCTTTTCTTGCGGACCAAAGGAGCTGCTGCTCGCGCTGGTCCTTGGCGAACTCGAAATGGCCTCCTTTGTGTCCCTTCGTGATGTTCTGTACTAGAGCAATGTTCTCCTTTACTCCAGCTTTTGTACCCGAGAACTTAAAAAAGAGCGTGGGCAACTCTTTCCACACTCGGGGCGCGGTTGCTCCTCCCATGTTGACAACCTTCATCTGAACTTCGTCCATAATTTCCATTGCTGCAACAGGAACACCTCTTTGCATGACCTCGGCCGCAGCAGCTGCCGCGTCGCGAATGGACGGGAACGTGACGACTGCCACAGAGAAGTCGTCAGGGATGACAGCGAGTTTAAGTGTTGCTTCAAAGATCAGTACGGCGGTGAATATGTTATACGAGAGTAACTTACCCTCCGTAACCAAGCCCAAAGTTCCCTCTGAGCCTACGAAAATCCCGTTCAAGTTGTAGCCGGCTGAGGACTTTCTCGGCCTTCTCCGAGTCTTAATGACTGTTCCATCCGCGAGAACAACCGTTAGGTTGATGACCCAATCCTTCATTGTTCCATATTTGACCGCATTCGTACCCGAGCAATTCGTCCCGATCATCCCACCAACCTTCGCACTTGGACCTATTGTTATTCACTAAGTATCAACCAAGTGATTCCGCACACCACCATGGTAAGATCGAGAGGATAGGAACAGCAAGTACTACGTGAGACGGGTCCGTGATACATACCGGGATCAATGGGGAAGAACAACCCGCTTCCCATTTTAGCCAGCTGTGCGTTCAAGTCTTGCCATCCGATACTAGGTTGAACGACAATGTCCATATCTTCCTTGTTGAATTGGATGATCTGGTCCATGTACGCGAAGTCGACACTGATCCCACCGTAGGGGGCAGAGAAGTTGCCCTCGAGACTGGAGCCTCCTGAGTAGGGAATCATAGGTACTCGATACTTGTGACATATTCTCGCAATCAGCGAGACTTCCTCCGTTGACCTAGGATAAGCCACCGCAACAGGCAGACCATCGGGGTTGGTGGTTGACCACTCGGAGTATCCATGCGCGTGCAGATCATCTGGGTCGGTGGAGATGACATCCTCAGCGTCCGCGCCAATCTCCCGGCGTATCTCGTTCAATGCCTGCGGGGCTCCTCAGTAACAATAACCATATGGACTATGATACAACGTACCGCTTCCATTTCATCCACCGATGCGAATTGCGGAATGGGAGCCTTAGTGTCGAACAACATGATAGTACGCTTTGGCGGTCCCTGAAGCCCAGCTGCCGCGAGGCCGAAGCCGAATATACCGGCAGTAGCCGTAAGGGCAACAACGGAGCGGCCCGACCATTTCGGGTGTTGCTGAGTAAACGCAGAGGAGGATCGACCAGTACCTCCGTTACCGGTAGAGTTTCTCGGTGGCGAAGAGGAGAATCGTCGTCTCCAAGCGCTACCAAAGCACCTGGCGATAAATTTGGACGACATGCGGAGACGAGTAGCGATGGATCAGGGAATATACATGAGACCTTGCAACCGAGCAGAACCGCCCAGTGAGGGTTTATTATGAGGAGAGCTCGAGAATAAGGACCTCGCTTAATTTATACAGCTAGCAAGGTCAACGTCCGGTTGGATGAGCACTCGAACCGACACCCTTGGATGATATTCTCTTTATTTGAGTCCTGCTTGCCTGAACCGGGAGTAGCCCACAAGTAGCAACCCAAAACCGTGAGTTGTACAGGCCGGTGGAGGATCTCACTTGATCTGGGAGATACTCAAGCCGATCTCAAAGGTAGGAATGATCTTCGAGACAGGATAAGGTGAGAGTAGAGTAGAGGAGAGAGGAGGTTGGGTTCAGTGGGCAAAGAAAGCATTCGCCCAGGCAACGTATAAATGGTAAGAGGAGACGTGAGCGTTGTACAAGTATGGATCAGAACTTGAACTGACAGCAGTAAAAGAGGGCGGCCACACAACAGATGCCAGGAATCAAAGTGCCAGTAGCTGACCACGATATTTCTATCCAAAAAGCAATGGGGACTTCGGGGCAGGGCCCTCGTGACCTCTCATGAACTGGTCTTGACCTAAAGTGGTGTACCAAGGCGGGTACAGTGTCGTCAACTCCGACTCGGTGTGCTACAAGGCCGAGTGCTTCGAAGAATGTTGACTGATCACACCACTGGTGCTAGACATCTACACTGCCTCCTGGGGTAAGTGGACTATATGTAAAGCAACAGTGGGAATTAGAGAAAAGGCCTAGACCAGTGAACGAGCTCAAGGCATCAACGATTTAGACTGTGTGAAGACCCCGGGAGTTGATGAGAAGAACCAACCTGAAAATGACACAATACGGAAGATACCCAGACGACGTGGAGTCACGATGTACTGCTGGCTTATCCTAGTGAAAATTTGATGGGTGAACAGCATCATGCATGGAATTGGGACGAGAACCAACCACTTGGCTTGGTAAAGGACTCAATGTGGGATAATCTGGGATAATCCAGAAAGAGTTACCTCGCTGACTTCTTTGAGGAGCTACAGCTTGGAACGGAAGTTGAGGGCAGAATGAGACTCGGCCAACCGTGGGGTTCATATCATAATGCTGAGGTTTCATTTTGCCTGCCTGCATCAGTAGTCTTCTCCGTCGACCCCTACTTCATCATCTAAGTTGAAGAGAAGGCCACATGGACGCGGTGTTTTGAACCACATTCACGGTACAGATTTGACCGATAGTTGATGTGAAGCGTTCAGAGCTGGAGAACCCAACGGTTTCGGTTCAGTATGCAGTAGCAACGTGGCTGTGAGACCAACATGTTCAAGCTCCGACTTGTGGCTCCTAGCTGGCAAGCCGCGGCTGATTCAACTTGGATACTGCTGCTCAAATTTTGAAGCCCTCGTGGCCACCGAGATGTGGGCCAACTTGGAGAAGAGGGGTAACATCGGGCTTCAGTTGCATGCAGATGCGCGATCCTTGGGATCCGAGACTGACAGCATGCCCGGGGGCTTGACTTAAGCAGGTCCTGCGAGCCGTTGTTGGAATGGGCTTCGAAAAGTGTTCTCTGCTCATAAACTATGGTTCTCTTGCCTTTCCAGATAAGGAATTGCAAGTTTTGACGGGTTGATACCTCGTAATGAACCACCATTTTGTGCTGTCAATATCTTATCATCCCGATACTTTAGCGCACGGTGACGTCTCTTGGAAGAGTCGTGACCTCTTATACCAAGAGCTTCTTGCTCCGGAAGGTAGGAATACGCAGTTTGATCGGATACGAGCTTCTCGAGGATGTACAGACTCGGCCAGTGAGTCCAATGGACATGACCGCGCAAATTGGATCTGAAATTGAGGGATACAAGCCCTGCCATGTGTCCACCTGACTTGGATTGAATCGAAAATCCATGTACTCAGAAGTTGGAGAGGTAGCACAGTGTCCGTTCGGACGATGCAGTTCCAAGTATTTGTTGGACGTTCGTTTGTAAGTGGGCGAGCTTCCTTCTGTACGTCAAGGTGCACATCATCCCGGGCGACAACGAGAAAGGCATCTGACCTTTGCAATATGGAACATAACGTAAGAAAACTCTTAGGTGAGATTTAATCAAGGTTGCCAACTTAAGCCGCTGAGCGCGTGATGTTATTGAAGATATGGTGTGACGTGAGGCTAGGTGAATGTATCGTGCACCTACATATCACACAGACGACGCTCAGAAACGTGTAGGAATACCCCAGAGAGGCCCCAGAGAGGGTCGGCTACCCACATTGACCAGCAAGGAGGCTCTGTGCGTTGACGTAGAAACGCTTTGACAAGTCACCAATATCACATCTCGCCGGTTTCTTACCAGCCTAGAACGTTCGAATCGATGGAGTTGTCAGAATATGTTCGTCACCGCAAGGGTTTTCTTTTTCGGTCATAAGCGTCAGCGACTGCCGAACAGCTTCCCTGGCGATTTACCAGGAAGAAACCCGAAGGGCACGTCGCGGGGAAAGGAGTGGGTCATCATACCTACTTACCCAACCTACTGCTACTATACTGATAACTGGTATGTGAAGTGACCTGTGCTGTTGCAAGGGGTTCTGCAAGGACGTCAGTGTCCATACTTGAAACCAGAGACCCGGGAAGAGTCTCTGCGAGAAGCGAGGCGGCTCTTCTTCACTGAGAAGGAGGGGGAGTCGTAACAAGTATTAACACCTGGGGGGCTTGCTTTGATCGGCTGCATCTGCTAGGCTGCATAGATTGTACCTGATTACACCAACTTGGGCCCATGTAAGTTGACCTGTCACTATTCGCAGCCCGGTTAGAGATGTTTCAACTCAGCCCTCTAACATGCTCGCCTCGTTGCAGCCCAACTTAGGATCAGGCTTGGCCAGGCAAGTCCAGAAGCAGGCTACCCAGGTAGGTGTACCAAGCCTTCTTCACGATGACCGTCAGGCGGCTTAGAGAGACTGCCATTGGTTGCGAGCCTGTATAGGTCATAATGACAATGGCCGGTTGGCAGTTCACGTGCTGCTCGGGCTTTCACCCTCATCCCGCAACAATGCTTATCATGAAAGGTGCCGAGGCCGTCGTGGGAAAAGCTTACCCTTGCAAGTCATTCTGACAGTAGTTGCTGAATTCAACCAGGTGCATTGATCGACTGTCAGGATTTGCTCTATCCGGGGGTTTATAATCCGTATAGCCTTGCTACCCGTCTTTTTCGACAATTTCTCATTCGTCCATCGGGTTTAAGTGGAGACTTTCAGTCCTTGACCTCGTTTTGTCATCAGCGCGGTGCAGGGGATTGTCATCTGATCAATGCAACGGCGGTTCTGTCAGTTTTGTTGACGTTAGAAGCAGGGCAAGCTATCTCCGGAGCCTCGGCGAACTTCACTATTCCCATATTGGGAATCGTGGAAAGAAACAACTGCAGGTCACTTTTGCATCCAAGGTCTTTCGTTGGTGGAGGGGTAGAGGATCACGTCCTTGCCCTTGGATTGGGTCGGTATCTGCGCTTCATAACCTACCTAGGTAGGTACCTAGTCAAGACCTGTTGACAGAACCTGGATCCAGAAACTGACAGCGATCATCATGCTGCAGAGTCGTCCAAAAAGCAATATCTGCGCAGCAAAGCATTTAGCCGCACATGGTGGAGAGATCACGAGATGACTCGGCTCTCCCCCTCACGTTCAGGCCAACTCTTGCTCAAAGTCTCATGGATATAGCAGCACTCCTCGGTTTCCCCGAGGTTGACGACTTCTGTGACCGCTTCATTCAACGATGTCCTATCTCATGAGGAGCTTTTAAGTATACAGTACATAATTGTCATAGTCGAGGTAGCTATCTTCCGTGGAGGCTCAAGACCGAGACATTTAGGTAGAGGGGTCTGTTATACGTAGCAATTGCGTAAGTATTACTCGGCATACCACCATATTGGAAACAGCAGCCTTCTTGTTTCACTCAAGAAAAGCATAGATCATATCGAAGTCGAGAGCTATCGCAAGCAACCCCCACACACACTGGAAGCAATAATCCTTGGATCCCACCGACAATCATGCGTGGAAAAGCGGCTCTACGCGGCACATAGCCTTCATGGGATCGTGGGCACTTCATGCAGATAGGAGAGTCCGATTTATCATGAGAAGTCCGACTTGTCAACCCCCAAACTTCATCCCACGTATGACCTAATCCGGCCAACGGAATAGTCGGTGAAGATGGAGGTCCGAGCCAAGGATTAGCATCCCGCAGTTGTCGTACTGATCCGTGGCTTTCAGAGAAAAGGTGGTTTGTTTTCAGAACCTTTCGAAATAAGAAATGCCGCGGATGCCGGTGATCATGGGGGAAAATCCTCCAGTTACGCCACGAATAAACCACACCGCTCCTGAAGGCCGAGCTGAATATATCTCTCGAAACACGGTGCAATACAAACCGGTGTCGCTTTTCGGGATATACGACGAGTTTCATCGGAGAAGCCGAAGCGAAAATTAGGAAACGCCAAGCTCTTAGGGCTGAATGGGGGTCTCAATTGATCAATTGCTTTCTCATTGGCTTCTCATTCACTTCAAAGAAGCTCTCATTGTTAAGCACAAAATGATGCCGTAGACTCCAGCCCATGCGTATCAAACCAGACCTTGCCACGATTCCCCTTTTCCAGTCCCTGGCCTTAGTGACCAGCCAGAGTGTGAGCTCGGCGACGATCTCTCTCCTCTGCAATTGTGAGCTTGACGCCTTTACCCTTGGGCAGAGAAATCCAAGGCTTCTCAGAGCCAATGACGAAGACGTTAGTCTCACGAGTAGCGAAGGTGTTGTCAATGGCGTCCTTGATGTGCACAATATTGAAACCACCATCGTGTCTCTCACGGTGAGTGATAACACCTACACGACCCATGTTACGACCACCGGTGACCATGGCAATGGCACCAGTGTCGAACTTGATGTAGTCAGCGATCTTGCCAGTGGCCAGCTCGATCTTGACAGTGTCATTGACCTTGATCAGCGGGTCAGGATATCGGATGCTGTTCACGTGGTATATTAGCATCAGGTAGAGGAATGGGTAACATACAGCCATCGTCTCAAAGCTCGATTATAACGGGTGGTTCGACCAAAGCTTGATCCAACGGCTGAATGATGTCTGACAGAACTCACGTTCTTGCATCGTGCGTGACCAAGAATGGGATTCCGCCCTTGCCAAGCTGCACTCTCTTGACCTTGCCCAACTTGTACTCGGCCTCTTCAGCCTGGATTCGGTGGACGGTGAAGCGGCCCTTGGTGTCGTAGATAAGTCGGAAGTGCTCGCCAGTCTTCTCAATGGAGATGACGTCCATGAAACCGGCGGGGAAGGTCATGTCGGTTCGGACCTTGCCATCAACCTTGATCAACCGCTGCATGGTAATGGCCTTCGTCTCACGGTAGTTGAGGGCATACTTGAGGCGGTTTCGGAGGAAGATGATGAGGGGCAGGCATTCTCGTTGCTTGTGTGGACCGGCAGACGGCTTGGGAGCATACACACCCGAGAGTTTGTCGAGAAGCCAGTGGGAAGGGGCGCTCAGGCGCTTCTGGTGCTTCTTACTATGAAGCGGTAGATGTTAGCATCTCATAATGCTCGATTGCCGCAATGCGTGCTGCCGCTTGGATGTCCTCCGAGAATCAAGATCATCCCGGTAAAGACCTTTGATATGATTTCAAGGATGTGCATGCAAAGGAATAATCGAACTTACGGTCCTCTACCCATTTTGTCGGATTGCTGATGTTGCGAATCGTGAGATCGGACTGGTTGATGGAGGCAAAAGTTCGTAGAGTTGCCAAATACCAAATCGTTGAAAAGTTGGTGCGCAGCCCTAAAAAAAGTGCACGTCCCTTTGAACAATCAAAGCTTTTCTTGCTACTTTCTCTTCAAGTTCGAGTTGAAACTAGAGGTTTGCACCTGGCAGAAGTGACTCGCCAGCTGTGCCAAGCCGAGCCTGTCCAATCGTCCGCCTTGAACTCGAACATTGAATCGGATTTGTATATCAACTTGAAGCCTAGGAAGGGGGACCAACCGTTGAGATCACAACATTCACCCAGAGTTCATTCGACCATGTATAACGGTGCCAGTATTTGAGGAGAACTATCTGGCGTGTATGCAGTTACACAATTACATTTGGATCTGCTAGTTGAACTTAGTAGTGTCCCAAGTAATGATTCATGGAAATACTGTTTTGGTTTGACATATCTAGTCCTATAGAGTTCACACCCAATTAGCATTTAAGTGGTTCAGAGCAATAGACCACTCTATGTAGGTATCTCTCAACTCGTCCAAGTTCATCTATCGCGCAAGTCCTCGGAAGTCAGTAAGGACAGATGCTTGCATTTCAGCCGGCTGGACGAATAATTGTGTTCATCTCTATCCGCCGAGCAATCTCATAGCTCTCTGGGAGTTTCACAGCCATGAGGTCCGCCTGGTTGGCAGTTTTCCTTGAGCCCTCGTATGTATCTCATAGTTAATAGTCGCACTTGCACTTGCCGCAGTCAGTGAATTGGCCAACGGTACCTGGTTAAACTCACGTCGTAATCGCGGGATCTAGTTGGGAAGTCTCCGTCCATGGGATTGTCGATTCCTCAAAGCTCATAATCCCGTCCTAATTGCACAGATTCCTTTGCCCACGAAGACGATTCAACCCAAACCTCGTTTGTCCGACAAGGAAGTCTCATTTGCCACCTGGTTGTCATCGAGGAGAAGCCGTGATATATCCATCTCTCCCGCACCACCTGATGGAAATGCTGCTCCAGCTGCTTCGTTCCAGAATAGGTTAGATGGTGCCTGAGGATATTCGGTGGTGTCCATGAAGGGCCATTTTGGCATGTCTTCTTTCGAGTTGTTGCGATTCAGCTGTGGCTCCAGAACAGTCGACTTCGACTTGTCTAGCGAGTTTCCAATGGTCATGTCGATAGATGGCTCAAGGAGATCGTTACCTCGACCAGGTTCCTTGACTTGCATTGCCGTCTTCTCAGCTCCAGAGAATTTCTCGGGGTACTTGTTCCTCAATCTATCCCTTAGGTCTGTGGGTTGTCTAGTGGAGAGGTGAAACTTAGGGTCCCTCTGGATTCTCGTCCAGTGAGGGCCGTATTTTTCGAACCCTTGCAAGATCTCGCGGTCGTCTTGTTCCGAGAAGGGACGACGTCCCCGACGTTGAGACTTCTTGAATGGCTCTTTGGTATTGATACCGAGTTCGGCGAGGTCCTCGAGCTTCCTCCGGTGAGCGCGGCTCTTTCGCTGCTTGGGTGCTGAGTCTGAATCATTCTGGACCGATGGGGCGTTATCTGAGTCCGCAGGCTCCTCAGGTTCGTTCAAGATATTCTCAGACATGAGACCCTTTCTAGGCTTCGTGCCCGCCAGCACAGCTGTTGACTTTCCATGCTGGCCTCCATGCTTGACTTTCGTTTTGAGCTCCTCTGGACAGCAAGTGCGGAAACGGTCCTTCAAGTCGCCAGCCGTTCGATCGTTGAACTTGTATTCCGGATCCTTCAAGATGTCGTTCCATCTTCCAACACCATGTTTGCTCGCGCCCAGGAGCAAGTGATTCGTTTCCTCCTCTGACCATTTTCTGCGCGGCTTGGCAGCTCGTCTCTTGATCCTTCCCGTCGGCGTTCGTTCGACATCAGGAGGACTTGAAGCTGCTTCCTCCTCTGGTAGGGGTTTGAGCTCTGGCGGCTTGCCAAGGCCCAGAGCTTTCGTGGGTTCAGAGCGTGCGCGGTTATCGAACGATGCGGACGATATGGGAGGGAACAGGGCGGCATTCTTGTCCTGTGGTGGTGGTTCTAGCAGTCCCACAATGATTGGCGGAAACGTATGTTGCTGAGAAGCTGCCTTCTGTTTCTGATGAGGTTGAGGTAGTTGCACAAAGTCCTCCTTGGCCGGTCTCTTCTTAATTGGTATCTCATCGGCAGTTTCAGCTGTGTCATCTAGTATCATTCGAAGATCTTGAGACGATATGTGATGTGTTAGGTTTCTCTCTAAGCCATAGCTGGCTTCCTTCCTCAAAGAACTGGCGGTGGAACCGTCTTCGGCCACCGAGAAGAACGATGGTAGTGATTGCGAGGCCAATTGGTTTCCTGTATTGACATCGGTCCCATCACTTCTCTGGCTAGCATCAGGTCCGATCGGAAGGGGATGTGGACGGCCGTTGGGCTTCGGAAGACTGAGACCCTTGATCGGAGGGAGCTCCGTATGGTGCGGCTTTGGCGTGGCCGTCGACTCGTTCAGGAGGTGGATAAGTCGTGGCTCGATGAAGGCCATCGTGAATCGACGGGCGTTAGGCAAGAGAGTGGCATTGGGATAGGAGGCTAGGAGAGTCGTGTCCCACGAGGCAGAGTACGCAAACGACCAGCGAGACAGTAGAGGTTCGGTAGTTCCAAAGTTTCATGGCACACAGAAACTTGCTCGAGCAATACAATTCCCGGGTTCACCAGTATTGCTCTCTAGAAAGCAGAGCCTGGCTACGATGACGCCGAGTTACCATTTGTAATGCCTCACGTGGGGAGCGTACATAGGGACCTGGCCATGGACCACCTCTACGATGCGGTAGGGGCCGTAGAAGGCAGGCTGCCGCAAGCTGGAGTCAGGAGCGGAGATGGAGGATACAGATCTCAACAAGTACTAATAAATTGTTAACCTCCAAGTCGGCAAACGCCGCAGGTATGATTCAACCCATTATCCGGATGCAGGCATGCGGGTACAGTCTGTTGGCTTTATTTTATGCCTACTTGAAAGGCAGGAAAGAGACCAGCGCGGACCAGCCTATCGGTCACTGCTTCGAAATCCGCAGTCTATGGAGATGTCAAGCTGCCGGGCGGTAGTTGGCATGGGAGATGAAAATGCGATCCTGGTTTTCGCCCCCGAGGAAATGCACCTTTAGATGAAATCGACGTTCTAGACTCCTCGGTCGTGCTTTGCATCTAATCGCGTTAAAGATCGGCGTCAGAAGCAGATTGGGATCTTACTGTACATACCTACCTACCTAGGTACACAGAATGCTTGCCCAGGTCGGTAGAAAACTGCGGCAGCTGGATACATCAATACGCTATCCATCTATCCAGTAGAATCTGTGCTAGCGGCTAACTGAAACAGCGCCTTGAAGCTATTTTGACATCGGCAAGCTCCCTTGCATAGGTAATAATACAGAGACTCAAATAATATCAGCCATACAAGACAGCTGTATCGTTCGTGACAACCAATAGAGCGCGTCGCGCGTGGTACCGACTCTTGTACAGTACTGAAAGTCGATACTTCGTTTAGTGACTCGGCGCCGGCTGCCGCATTTGTTCTCGCGCCGCCCGGCTACCCCCCGCTCCAAGACTGAAATGCAACTCGAAACAACTTCAAACCGTTCTCAGACGTTGAATGTGAATAACGATACACCCATACAACTACAGAGAACAAGATCGAAATCTCATTCCAGAATCTAGTAGACTAGAGTTCCAGTCATAGGACCAAAGCGAAGCCTAACAACATGGCTTCTCAGTTGCCGACTTTCCCACGGATCGTGTTCACAATCATCGAACCGATTTCACTGTAAGTCTGGCCTGTCTCCGGACCGCTGGTGGCAAAGGGCACCGCCGGCAGAGTGGAGACCCGGCAGCTAATGCACCGCTTTGGAAGGATATCGGGGTGCATTGCTCCCTTCATATCCCCAGAATGGTTTATTGAGGAGCAGATTGCGTCCACGAGGACTATTGTGCACACGGACAACGCCCGTCTTGTCGCTCTCCAGCTAGGAAATGCCTACGGTCTCCTGTTCATGCTCGGTGTAGCCGTATTATACTCAACCTCCGAGCTCAAGGTTGTCCGGAACTACTTATGGGCCCTGTGGATTGCTGACGTGGGGCATGTTGGACTTACAGCTTACCTGCTCGGATACGATAGGTTCATGGCAGTAGGAGACTGGAATGCGATGACCTGGGGTAATATCGGTGCAACTGTCAGTAGTACCGGGCTTAGCCAACTCAGGTCTTGGCTGACATATAAGCAGGCAATCCTCTTTTTGACGAGGACGGCATACTTCCTTGGATTGTTTGGAAGACGGTCACGTACATCGTCAACGTCGATGAAGACTGACTGATGAGTACTTTCACCTTGGCGTGGCCAACAACGCCAACGTTGTCAATATTATAAGCAATCAAAGGAAATCCTCCGATGTATGTTGCTTAGCTCAAATGGTCATAAAGCTATATTGCTCGTCCATATATATACTTCGCTCCATATATGTATTCATGACCTTCATAGATAAACTTCTCCCATACCACATACATAAACTCGGTTCATGTAGCAAATTCTCCAACCTAGTTTGCATTGTAGGTGTTTGGGAATATACCACCATCACCCGCCGACTCAGTAGGTGATATACGAACATATTCGCATCAGCTATTCATACAGTCCGTGCTTTATTGGTTTGAGTTACTCTTAGTTATGATAACATGATCGTGTTTTCATAATTCCAAGTTTGATATTGTTTAGATATGACAGTGCAACATGCTGAGCCCTAGATCCGGCCATAGCACCTTTACTCTACTCATACTATTAGAATGCATTCAAGGGACACCCCAAACACTAAAAACGTCCTTCTTATCACCTCCCTGGGAAGCAACTCTCTTGGCCTCGAGTTTCTTGACCCTTCTGAAGAGAAGGCCGACACACAGCGGACCAACGATCGTACATAGCACAATGGCCCAAGTCACGACAAGGAATATCTCAGAGGCTTCGTCCGAGGATTCTGGGCTTGACGAATCACGAAAGATGTCGTTACTCTCAGCCACTGATGAGATCAAAAAGCCAATTTCCCCTCTCGCAATCATGGCGAATGACATGATGCCCGCTGGGTAAAGAGATAGAGGCCTTTCTGGACGCTTGCCTTCAGGTAATGATGCGGCAGGAGCTACTTCTGCTGGCGTTTGAGGCGGAGCTTTCTGGATCCGAGACCCTGGCTGTTCAGGCATCTTCTTTCTATACTGATGAACGAGTTTGCTAGGCCGAAGCCGTCGCAGAATAATGCGAGTTCTCGAAGATAAGGAGGAGAACGCTATCTTAACTTTGTTGCTAAAGGGGAATGAAGACTTCACCATCCAGAGACCACACAGGGCTTTACCAATCATCATAAGAATGGTGTAAACCATTCCGCGCCAGACCACAGGGCCGGCGAACATCTTGCTTATAGGAACCGAAAAGCCAATAGATGCCTAAATAATCAGCTACTGGAACCTTGTGTGCGACTCATTACAGATGACTGTGGGACCTACGAAGAAGAACGGCTCAAGCACGCGCTCAACAGTTTCGGCATAGTAATGGTTATATGCATCCAGGCTCGAGGCCTGGTCTTGCTGTTCTGGCGTTTCCGCGGGTACCGGCGTGTTGTTGGACGAAGTTGTATTAACCGGCTCATTTAGTATTGAATCCGGGCTGTTTGTCTGATTACCAGCCGCATCTTGGGACAGAAGCAGCAGCTGCATCTTCCGACTTGAGACTCTTGTCATCCCACCAAGTCCCAAGAACGCCAGCAAGGTAAGCAGCAAGTAAGACCGAAGCACCAGCATGACTAGCAGCAACAAGAAGCCCTGGAAGCATTGCAGTTTGCATGATGAAGACATCCCGTTTCGTCATCAGTAACTTTGCCACCTTGCTCTTCGCATGCTTCACCCTCCACTCATCTAGGCGTGCCCTCAAGGGTCTTAGAATAAACCCAACAGCTAAAGGAAGAAGCGTCGCAAAAGCAACAGACACAATCACTGGTCTGATGACAGTCACAGGCGAGATCTCTGTATTACCACCACCCAAGCTGGATATAATCTGTACCATGACGAAACCCACGACGTCATCCATCATTGCTGCAGTGCTCAGGATGCATCCGAGGCGTGTGGATGCCAACCCGCTCGTACCCAGGACCGTAAATGTAGTCCCGAGGCTTGTAGAGCAGAGCGCAGCGCCAGCAGCGAAACACTGGATATGGCTCGCGCCGGCCAAAGGGGCTAAGAAGAAGGACAAGGCCATTGGGGCTGCGATGCCTGTCAGGGCTACACAAACAGAGAGGAAGAGGTTGGCTTTCATTGTGCTGATTGTAGTCGACAGACCGCCTAGCCGGATGTCAGAGTTATTACCCTTGCGCAGGTGCTCCCCTGAGACGCACCTTCAAAGACGATCATGATCAAGCCTAAGTATCCTAGATGCACGACGGCATCCTCCAATTCCGGGGAAAGCCATGTCCCACCGGGTGTGCCCCAGGCTACGCCAATTAAAACTTGACCGACGAGACCGCAATAAAGAGTTCTATTAAGGACTGAGTTGATGAGATTGAGAACCAGGAGGAACGACGAATTGATCAGGATCTCCGTGATCCCGGGTTCCTCGTATGGTTAGGATGCTATCATTATCCCTGTAGTCTAAACCGTCTTCACAGCATCAAAGCCATAGCGATTACCTTACTGTATGCTAAACCCCTGACTTTGTCATATATGAACTGCGTCTGTATTGTACGGGATGTACTTTGTCGTTGTAGTGGTTTTGAAAATGACTGATTGAGGTTGAAACTAAAAGCATGCTTGGTGGAGATGGGATGTCATCGACGCTTGGCTCGCGAACTTCAAATCGCAACAGAAAAAATCACCCTTACATTCTCCTTGTCGTCGTCTAAAGCGTTGATCAGGATACATTGACATCTGAAGAAAACTTGCACTGATTGGCCGGATAATTTGACGGCAGATGCATCACGTGTGGCTGCAACTGCCACATATCGCGTTCTGTATTGAACTTCAACTATTCAAAGCCATGCAGAAGGCTGTGAGGCCAGGGCATATTACTTCGAAAATCTCAACGCAAAAAGGGGTATTCCGTGGGCCCTTTCCAGCCAAACATCTGTCTAATCGATATCCTTGGGCCAGAGTAGCTCTCTCTTCCATAACGCCTTAATCATGCATCCGAAAACAAACATCCACACAACAATCAGAAATGCTGCCATGACGCATCCAAAGATTTTCAATCCGTCACTGTTCAGTACGTTTGCTAATGCGGTGGTTGCGGTCACAAGGGCTGTGTTAGGAAAAACAAAACTCCACCAATTCATCTGAAAGGGCATCTTATGATCCTGACGCAAGAATTTGTGAAGAGAGCCGACTGACACAAGGAAGAACCATAGGCTAAGACCCCACAGCCATAACCCTATCATAGTTGACAAGAGTTCCAGGCTATAAACAGCATGTTCGCGGCCGGGGGTGTCATCAGGTACAATGAGATCGGTTTGAGATCCTAGTACCATTAGGCCGCCAGCTGTGAATCCACTCGGCCCTATCGAGATCTGGTCATTACAAACAAGTTAGTCTCTCTTTCCATAAGGTCTTCGAGAAGGTAGCCATTAAGTCTTAGTGTGTTTTGTACTTGCAATTCCGCACTGAGGCATCTTGCACCCTTTCTTGACACAGGGAAACATTCATAACATAGCTCATTTATTGCACTTACAAAGACACCTGGACGTTGCATGTCTCTAGGAAGTTTTTGCGTCATTAGTCGGTATATAAAAGCAGCACAGATCATGAAACTGATCAAGAACCCCGTGCCCTGAACTGTGATGGCAGCGAGAGCAATGGCGGTGTAGTTGATGACTACACCCTCATTGGACTGGGATGCAGCTGAAATGACGTTGCTAGCAAAAGGGGCTGCCAGAAGGAGAGGATATGCTGGAAATACCCAAACCGGTGTCATCGTATGAATCGGAAATATTCTGGATATTATAAGCCTTTGATTCTGTAACCAAGTATGCATGATGCTTACTGCGTCGACCATAAAGTTAGATACATGGCAGCACTAGCTGTGAAACTGATTGCCATATACATCCAGAACAAAGGCTGTATCGCTCGTTGAAGCCACAGGCCGTTATGAGGAATGCCGTATTCACAAATGTTGATCAAGATGATGGCAGAGCTGCCTATGTTAGTCTGAACTATCCAACTTTGCATGTCCACTCACGAGACAACCTGCTTGAAATCAGCCAAAGCTGGAAATGAGCCAAAGAAGTAATTACCACAGCTGGAATGAAGAGAGATTCCGTTTGGTCGAGGAAGGAATGTGTAAAACTTCCCGGGACGAGCGAAAACCGTAAGGTGATGAGAACGCAGTTGGCAAGGAAGATGCAGACGTTGAAGAGAAAGAAGACAAGGCCGATGTAATAGAGCCAATCGGACTTGTAGGGTACTGCCCAATAATAAGCCAGATGTACACCATTTCATGATTACAACATACGTGTGTGGAGTACGTTAGCGATACCACCAGTTGCCTAGTAAGTCGTTAGGATCTAGAGATGGGGAATTCTAGTAATTCTTAGAGAGCTCACCATCGTCATGGTGAACCAGGTCCACTGATAGCAACATATCCGGTCACGCAACCCGACTTTCTTTCCATGCCTGTCTTTTCTAGCGTCCAGGATCATCTTAGCCAGACTCAATGGATTTGGCTGTCGATTACGAGCATCGAAGGCTCGTTTTTCATCCTGTTGCTGGGATTCAAGCGGCGAGGCGCCGGTCATGAAGCACTCCTCTCGGGGCGTCAAGTATCCATTAATTCCGCTCTCTGGGTCTGGTCCCACGGGTCTGGGCATGTTGCAGTCCAAAACTCATCAGGCGAGCGGCCGAGGACTTTCGACAGGATATAGAGGCCTATGAGCAGCACAGGCTCCACGTGCGTTAATGCCGAGTGGAAGTTGACCAGAGTTGTCACGAAGACAACGAGCTGAAGGACAATAGATCCCACGTTGGCGATAGGCATAATCCGGATTGGATGTTGTAGGAGTAATTTATCTCTGCTGGATGAGAGGGATAGGTACGTGTTGTACCTCGTTGAACAGTGATGAGCGGAGGTTAAGAGCAAGCTAGCTGCGCTTGCCGAGTTTCCCGCGAGACCAAAAGTACTAGTCGAGCTATCGGTGCCCCAGATCGGCAATCTTCAGATGTCACTTGATTGCTTGGTTGTTGGTTTGGGCGGCAACAAGATGGTGTGTATGCGTATGTACGTGTATAATTTGGGCCAAGGCAGTTAAGTTCGCATCTTGGCAGTCCCGGTTCTCTGTTACGATCTTATCCGACCCCGCGGGTAACGATGTCATAGCTCAGCTTAGAACATAGCGTGCTCAGTGCGCTAGCGGCCCTGCAAATCCTCATTCACAACGAGAGCGTTTTTCATGGCATCTAGGTATCTGACAGATTTACAGAATTCAAGATTGCCGAAGACTTCTCTATTCAATGCAACCAGCAATTATGAGATAGGCGTTATGATATGGAATGGTAAGGAATCATCAGTCATCAAGCCATTAAGAAGTCATTGAGAAGTGCCAATACCCACCATCCCTGTTCCACGTGTAGATTAACCTTGTCGGTTAAACCGTCATCGTGGGCCGGTGATGTGAGCGTGGGGCTCTCCGGACGAAGATTCAAAGAGTCTCTGAATACCGACTGTAACTATCACACTCCATACTTTGTTAGTATGGTTTGGGATCTATCTGGGTAGGGCAGACAACCTACTCATTACGAATTCTGTAAGTCCTGCTGTGTCCTTGGAGGTCGAAGTATCTGGTAGACTCTGCAGCTCCCGTGGTGTTATTCTGCAGGTTCTGCATGCAGTGGGTCGCGGGATCTCCTTTTCCAGGGACCGACGATTAGACGACGAGATCGGACACCCACGATCCTAAACGTTGCCTCTCTGTCCTCTCCGCATTCGCCTTTGATGGACAGGTCTATACTCATAATACCTTCGTACGACGTTTCCCCCGCCCTGGGGCCTTTTCTATACTCTAGTACATCTCGCCCTCGACCTAAGCATTAGCTTCCCTACAATGCCTCTCCGGCCTCGGTCGAATAAAAGGTGGTCGTTGAAGGACACATATGGTGAGAATAATGGCCACATGGCGATGCTACATTTGCTCAAGTGCACCACTAATCAGCTACTACTTCCAGGCTTCATTTCAACCTATGCAGAATCACAAACGCGAACCATTGCGCAGAAGACGTCAAAGTCGCAGGCGTCGCGGCCAGAATTGCGCCCAATCCCGGCAGCAGCGACAAGGATAGTGGCGACTCAACGAGCAAATGTCTCTTCTTCGCCAAGCACCTCGGCACAGCGCGATACCGCTCTCTCGACCTCGTCGTCGCATACTGTTCGACGTGGCTTTCACAACTACTTTGTGACACATCTACCATCCTCCTCGATGAGCCCCGACTCGCGCGGCCCGTCCGGTCCACACCACAAGCTGCCACGAGCTGCTGCGGCACCTCATGTCGGAGGCGTAGGCTCTTCGCCCGCGGCATTGCCCAACATGCCGAGTAGCCGTGAGTTGACCATAGTGCGAATACCACTGCGCAGTGCCAAACATCATTTCGGAGCAGCGGATTCTAGGGGCCAGCGGCCATATAACGAGGATACGAACCAGGCTGGCACCATTGATATGCCTGCGTTTGCGAAACGCGTACCTATTAGTCTGGTTCGAAGTAAAATGAACAAAACCGGCGAAGGGACTTCAGCCGACAGTGCTTTTGGTGATCCTCAGATCTTCTATTTTGCCGTCTTCGATGGCCATGGCGGTACCCAGTGCAGCGAGTTTCTGAGAGAGGAGCTCCATGGATATATCGAGGAAGCCGCCGAAGAGTTTGAGCTGAAGAGCAGCTTGAAGGCACACAAGAAAGCCCGCAAATCGAGCCAGGATCGACAACAGGTCCCTCCTACACCAATCATTGGAGACAGGGAAGCCGGTGGGGATAGGGGCCTGGACAAGATAGAAATCAAAGACGCGGAGGAAGTCCAGCGTAATGCTGATATACCTGAGACTGACGAGCATGGTGTTATCGAGGAGGTCGACAATGCAGACGCTATCGATGGCTCAGATCCAAAGCCCGCGATAGTCAACGAGTCTAAAGCTCTGAAGCTGCAAAGGGCACTCGTGAAAGAGTACAAGGAAACAGTCGGAGGGTATTTCCGCCGGTTCAATTCTCCGTACTTCAACTTGCGGCAGGAGTCGGACTCTCGCGAACCAGCGGCCACGATTGAATCAGTCCTCACATACGCCTTCCTCCGCGCGGATCTAGACTTCATCAGAGCACAGGCCCAGAAACTAGACCCTGACGACCCATACGTCTCAGACTCCGCCCTTAATAGGGACGAGGTCCTAGGCTCACCGCATCATATGCCACCATCAGGCCACGGTATTGGCGGGCAGTCGCGTTTTAAGGGTGGCTCGACTGCTTCGGTCGCTTTGATATCGACACCCACGCCGGCTCCTTTCTGGCATCCGGCGGCATCGAGTACGCTACTGGTCGGCCATGTAGGAGATACACGCATCCTGCTCTGTGAGACGGAAACCGGCCTCGCGAAGCCTCTGACCAGCGATCATCATCCCAGTTCACCCAGCGAATCGCACCGTCTGCGGCGTTTCGCAGGCTCGTTCATCACCGACTCTTTTGGCGAAGAGCGCATCCAAGGTCTAGCTAACTCCCGCGCCTTCGGTGACATGGCATCCAAGCGATTGGGCGTCTCTGCTGAGCCCGAAATTACGAGGACAGCACTAGGTCCTGCGCAGTACAGTTTCATTGTGCTGATGACGGACGGCATTTCTGGCACACTCAGTGACCAGGAGATCGTGGACGTAGTCAAGGAGGCGAAGACTCCCGAGCAAGGGGCTAGGGATGTTGTGAGCTATGCTGCGGAGGTCACGAGCGAAGGAGACAACTCAACTTGTCTTGTCGTCAGGCTTGGCGGCTGGGAGAGACGGAGTGAGGGCGGTCTTGGGAGTTTGGGAACCAAGGAGATCAGGGATTACAGGCGGACAGAGGCTTTGGATCCCAGGAGGGGCCGGCGATAGCCTCGAAAGAGATATTGCGAATGAAGGAGAATTGTGTTTTTGCATGGGGTAGGCATTCTGATCACATGGCCCTTGCATTAGGGAAGAGCATAGCATTGCTGCATTTTTCGCTTTCGCATAGCATCAGCCATGGATAAGACAGACTTGTTTTCTCTTTCCTCGAATCCCGAGAACATCGATTTGCTGCTTGCCTCAACGTGCATTCACGGATACGGAAGCTCCAAGATAACATGCGTTTCAATTGCCTTCTTTCCAGAGTTGATAGCATACTCCGAGGTGCGTATATGTCGTATGTGCGCTTCGCTAAGAGCCTTATGTCGCAGTGCCACTTGATGACCAAAGGTTTATCCATTTCAGCATCATTCCTTGTGGAGCCAAGTCTGTCGCAGCAGCAGGTTTGAACGGTCTTTCGTTGATCGATGGTGTGTGTTGCATACATCTCGTAAAATTGGGGGCCAAAACGAGGCTGGAAATAAAGTTCCCAGTGGATGGCCTTGCGCTCGTTGTATCCGGTCGTCCAGTTCTTGCCCAAGTATCAGTATTGCTATCAGCCGTTCAGTCTGTTCACTCCAGACACCGGAGAAAATGCAGACTCTAGACCGTCACTGGATCGACACCGCGCTACTACGTGAGTGGCTGGACACCTGCTTACACGACCACGGAGAGAGGTGTCGACCTCTATCGGCTCGTGCCAACTTCCGTCCCGCATGGGTGATTGATGTGGTAGAAGAATGCCTCGTCCCAACAAAGAAGTCGTATCAGTACATGGCTCTTAGTTATGTCTGGGGCGACACTGTTGCTTCTTCTCAGACAACATTGAGCAACCTTGACAACCTCCAGCAATCAGAATCAATGGCATCTACGTCGAGCCTGGTGATCCCCGAAACGATCCGTCACGCCATGGGTTTGGTTAACCTGCTAGGCTATAGATATCTCTGGGTCGATCGATTCTGCATATGCCAGGATGATGCGGAGTCGAAGCACACGCAGATCAATCAGATGGCGGACATCTATGAGAACGCCCTGTTGACTATCATTGCGGCGAACGGATGGGATGCTGACCACGGTCTACGCGGCCTAAAAGGGGTTACCCAGCCCCGCGACCTAAGTCCCCATCTTGATATGGCTGAATATGCTAAGCTGTTGGGTGCGAAGGATTATGTCTGGGTAGAGTTGATCCTTCAGACTATTATCACAGCTGTTAACATTATGCTGACATCTTCAGTACTCTCGTGGCTGGACATTCCAGGAGCTTTACTTATCCCCCAGAAGGTTGAAGTTCCAGTACCACACCGTTGTATGGGAGTGCACATGCTGCAATTTCTGCGAGGGGACAGGCAGTACTGCGCTTTTCGAGAGTAACCCCATAGCATATTCTCTTCGAATAACACCGTGAGGGAGGTTTGGCGACCGACCCGTCACTCTGGATGAATACATGGACATTATTGGAAATTATAACAGCAGGACGGCTTTCGCACCCTGAGGAAGGGATGGCAGCGTTCGCCGGGTTACGCATAGACTATCTGATGTGTTCAATGGAGGGTTTCTCTGGGGCTTGCCAATAGAGCATTTCGAACTTGGACTCCTTTGGCAGTCCGTTACCAAAATCATCAGGAGGGACCTAGAGAGCACTTATCTCCCCCGCTGGTCTTGGGTTGGTTGGGAAGGACAAATGCGTATCCCCTACGTAACAAAGCGTTCAGGGCCTATCTTAAGGTTGAACGGCAAGGCGAAATTCGAGCGCTGCTGCACCTGGAACTCTGAGAAGATGGACGGCGGGCGGTATGAATCCCCGAATGCCTGGGATTCTCGGTAGATCGCGGAAAGTCCCGAAAGAATCCGAGCATCAAGTTGCATTCGAGGGCGGAAATGTCCTCATTCAGATTCTGTAGACAATCGGACTTCGCAGAAATTCGCTACACGCGCTCTCGCATCGGGTTGGAAAACAGCTGTTCGATGATTCTTCTACGAGAAGAAGGGAACGAAGAATGCGGTTTCGTAGACACTTCCGCGGAGCAGCTCGGTTCCAGTGACGATACAATATGTAAACTCATAGCTGTCTATAGGGAGACTGTGCAGAGAAACAGTCGGGATAAAGCCTACAACTCCAGACTTCGATCTGATTGTGTCCGATCGTTCAGGGAACGGTCCTTTCGATCTTCATCACGTCCTTTGGGTGGTGGATATGAAGGATGGCTTGGCTTCTAGAAACGGCGCCGGTTGCGTTTTGGCGGCGGCTTGGCGACGTTCAAATCCACGGACGACCGACATTACTATGGTATAAAAGAATTTCCTTCTTATTTCAAGACTGTATGAGTCTCAGGGATTTGACTTTCTAATCAGGCGGGCTCTGTTAGCCTGAGGCCATTTTGGTATGCAACTGGCGTGAAGAAATGCCTCTCGTCGTCCATCAAGCAGGCCATATGTGCGAGGAAGGAAATAGTTGTTGGCTGTTATGTTGATTTATGCATGCGAAATCAATTTCCAACGAGACTGTTCGAACTTATCCGAGGCCGGCCTTTGAACAGACGACTCGCCCCCCTGGTAAACATAATCATGAAAGAAGGACAAGGCTGCTGTTACCTCCCGAAGTGAGTATATATAGAGACTATCGGATAAGACACAAGGGCGAGTTGCTTGACATGGTAGGATCAAGTCCTCCAAAGTGGGACACAGTCCAATGGGATAAAGGATGTCATAGTTAAGGTTCACCCGTAAGCCTGTGGTTTCTTGGTAGCAAATCTGTCTGGACACCAGCGTTGGCCCTGTATCAAGGATTTGGGCCAGGAACCACAGCGTGAGATGATGGATGAAGGCGCCGACGACTAGATATCGACATCTTCTCATCCGCGTTGAATTCTATCCCCAACCCTAACACTATGTCAAACCCCCGTTTTCAACTGTTTATTGTGGTGTGTACATATAGTGGCTGTGAGAATTATCAATGCAAATGACGGATTCAGACAGGCAACTCGTCTGTTCATTACGCTATACAACGACCACAAGCATCAAGGGATCGCAATTAATATAAGCACAACAATATCCACGTAGTCTCTCATGCAATTCCCACATTGCAATTCGGCTGCCGAAGACTATACTCCATCAACCCGATGAGAGAACCCCAACGCCGTCCAATGATCGCTCCTTTCGCTTCCCACCTTCCCACTCATGCTCAAGCTACTCAGGCCGTCGGTCACCTCGCAATCCCCAGATCCTGCAACCTCTTACAACTCGGCGTCTCGTACTCTCGCGCAATCTGCATCTTCTCCGGGTCCTGGAAGAACCAACCCTGTGCCTGTTCATGTAGACCCTGCTTCGTCCGCATCTCGAATTCGCACTTCGTGCGCACGATCCTTACGAAAGTAGCATCGGCCTCCTTGTCAAGCTGCTTGAGCTTGTAGTCCGTCCACCCAGCAATGTCCTTCGGGTTGATGTAGTAGTTGATGTTAAGTTTGTGTGTGGTGCGATGCAAGGTCTGCGGTGGTGAGGCCTTGTCGAAAACCACGCCGGGCATGATAGGTTGACTGTCGCCGCCGGAAAAGATAGAGGTAAGAAGCGGGAAGAGAAAAAGGAAGAGTATGGGGAGGAGTGAGACAAGAGTATCCCAGCCGCCAGTTTCTTGTTGTTGGCCATTGGCTCCTTCGGCGCGTGGTCTCCGGCGTGGAGCACCGCCGCCCATTTGATGTACCCGGAAGCCTCTGTTGCCGCCGATGTTAAAGACGAATTGCGGACCGGTATCGAAGCCTGTTCGTGTCCCTTGTTAGCATTTGAACATGCGTGTCTCCAACCTCGAGCCTGGAGCCAGACTGGAGAGCTTACCGCCAAACCCACCACCACCACCGCCGCCGCCAAACGGCCCTCCGAACCCACCACCGAAGAACCTTTGGAACATCTCCTCTGGACTAATCTCATCTTCCCACATGTTCCCCCCTCCAAACCCACCACCACCAGCCGGCTGCCCTCCGCTCGCGGCACGCCCCCCGAAACCACTAAACGGATTCTGTGCCCTCGCGCTCTCAAACCTCGAGTCGGGATCGGTGCCAAACCGATCAAACTTCTCGCGCTTCTCCTTATCGCCCAGCACGCCGAAAGCCCTGCTCACCATTTTGAAAGCCTCGTCGGCGTTTTCATGGCCATTCTTGTCGGGATGTGTGAGTAGAGACTGTTTGCGATAGGCTTTCTTGATCTCGGCTTCTGAACACGACGTTTTCACGGACTCAAGGTCCAGAATCTCGTAGAAGGCTGTGGGACTACATCTTCGGATGCGCAGGACTGCGGCTTTCTGCTCTACTGTGTACTTGCGCTCCTGGTTCCCCTGCTGGTGTTCGCGGTGACGCGCGGAGCCGCTGCCGGCGTCGGCGCCTGAGGCCTTTGCGCTCATGTCGTGGGCTGTTTGGATCGAGAGACTCGGATGTGGTCTGTAGTTATCTAGGGCGTGGGCATATACATGTGCCACTGCCGGAATATTCTATGTAGGTACTTAAGTAGCTGATAACAGGCCCGGATAGCCGAAAGGCAGGCTGAGCCTTGCGGGCGGGTTCAGACGCTGGGCGATAATGAGGGAACGTCCAGGAATGACGGTCGTAAGAAGCGAAGAAGGCGACACGGGATTCAATGGATCGAGGGACTGATCAGGTTGTTGATGATGCATGTGTCTATCTGTCGCCCTCTGCAAAGTGGCTTCAGCGTTTCCCTTCCGGCTAAAACAAATTGGTGCTGTGGCTTGCCCAGAAATCCAGCAGAAATCTACAGGGATCGACCCCACTGAAGCTTGTCGCTAAGACTGACGGGGATAGCTCTGGAGCATCGACCGAATCGAATGCATGACGAACGAACGTCCTGCCCTTCCAACCCCGATTCAACTCAGCCAAATCAAGACGGATCAGGATGGCGTCTCCCGAACGAGCAGCTCAATCATACCTCTCAGCCTGGGGCAGTACGTCGTCCATTTTCCCCGTTCCCCAACATCCATCCCCTTCTGACTGACCACACCTACCAGACCAGTCCATGGCCCCCACCGGCCTCGCAACTCTCATAACTGCTCTACATTTCCGCCCGCTTCAAATCCGCCCTATGCTCTTCGTGCCGGTACTCTTGTTCTCCTCCTACATCAACCTGCAAGGCTTCAAGAAGGACAGCGCGGGCATCACAGCCGCGACGAGCGGCACATACGCCTTGCTCGCGCTCCGCAGAAACGCCGGGGGGCTCATGAGGAAATTCGGCGTTAGAGGGGCTGTACGGGGCGCGGCTATGGGACTGGGTGTTATGAATGCGGTTGGGTGCGGGTGGGTATATGCTACGACGGATCGCAGGCTGGAGGCCGAGGAGAGGAGTGATAATCCGCGGTGGGGTTGAGTAAGGGGAAGGCAGAGAGTAGGCCAGGGAGAGGAGGTTATGAGATGCTCGGGCGGCCTTCGTGGATGCCATGTACACATAGTCGGTGGTATCGGATCTTGAGTATTGGATGGCGTTTGGGTCGCATGCAGGAATAAGGAAAGCGAGCTGCCGCTAGTTTCAAGGAATAAGTAGTATGCACCAAAAGGCTTCTGCGTGCCCGCGTAGTTATGCCTTCAGCACTGGTTTAAAAGACTGAAGGCCAGAGTAAAATACGTAGCTAGGCAATTAGGCAAGGGGTTCCAGAAAATGGAGGATCGGTGTATAGTACGCCGTTACAGCACAAAAAGTATTGCACGGGCGTAAGTGCGTTTCGTCAATCCAATGTCTGTATCTGCATGCCGCTACTTCTAACACAAGTCTGCTTTGTCTTCTACTCTGTAAGAAGAAAAAGATGCAATTACATGACTGAAACCTGAACACCTCCGTGCCTGATTGACCCGTGTCATCTGTCTTCTGATGCTACAAGAAAAGATACAGTGGTATGCAGTGTGAGCGAAAACCTCAACGCCCGGAGACATCTCAGCACTTGAGTAGTCTCCTTTCTGTGACCAAGCCTATGCCCTAAAGAAAATGCGACGTCGGCGCTTGCCCCGGGTGTTTTCTTATGAAAGCTTCTAATGCCGTATTGTATATACTAACCCCGTTCGCCCCTTCCATTTCCTTTCTTCTTCTGCCAAGAATACGTAGCTGAGAAAGAAGACAAAGTCCAAAGTGCGCCATATGCTGTAAGGGTCGGCGCTCGGCAATAGCCTGGTGAGGTCGAATCTACGTCTTCTGTCTTCGTGGGGGTGGCGAAGGGAGAGACACGACTCTGTAAAGGGTCAAGGACCAGACGCAAAGGCTGATGGCCGCCACTATAACCAAGAAAAGGAACTGACTGATGGTCAAGGGTTGGTCCTCTAGTTTCCGAGCCACGACGTGCCGGAGATTGGCCATCTTGAAGTCGCTGAGGTACTTGACATCAGTCTCCCGCACCTTCGGGTGTGCGTACTTTTCATATTCGGCGAGAACTGAGTGCGTGTCCCAGCCATGGAATTTGCGTAAGACCCCAACAACGCAACCTGTTCGGTGTCTGCCCTGCTTGCAATGGATAAGAATAGGATGGTTTCTCTTGTCGATGACAAGTCCAATAATGGAGCGCATCATTGCCAGAGGTATCTCCTCCTTCTTTGTGCCAGTCATGCCGAAAACCTGATGTCTGATGCCGTTTTCATCCATAAAGGTCTGAAACCCTTCAGGAAGTTCTCTCTGGACAAGGGTGCTAGCAGCTATTAGCGTGGACATTCCTGTGTAAAACGGGTGAGGTGGATATGAAAATAGATCAATCACAACCGTAAAATGGGATGAAGGCATAGCTCAGGAGGGTGAAGGCAAATGTCGGGGCGGATTCAACAGGGCATGGAGATGGCATGGAGATGACATGGAATGAGCATAATACTTACATTATGGTCTTCAGCTTCAGTCCTCGAAGGTATGGGTAATCCTGGGACTGGGGATAGCTGCTTCGATAGACTCCCGGGATAACGAATCCGAAGTTTTGTGGCTGAACCATCGAGATCAACAAAGGTCGCTCCGTCCTTGCTACGTCTCTTGCAGAATGATATACTTGAAGAAAGTCAGCAAGCATGATAGAAGGGTTACGGAGGGATATTACTCACCTTCCTGCAGGACAACTTCTGGTGATGATTCCATGTGTCTATTGGAGATTGGAAGTGATACTAGAGTGATGCCTGTGCTCTTGTGGGTTGTTTCCGTGTCCATGGACTGAGAACCGTGCTCTGCCTCCTCTCGCAAGGGGATAGACTCAGTCAAGGCCGTTCCGTTCCCAGTCATCATGATGATGATGATGACAAAGGGAGGGAATGGGAGAGGTTGTAACCAACTATGAGTGCAGACTAGGGCAAGAGTATACGGTTGTCAGGGTGAAGTTGGGTAACGGTGATTTGGGATATCAACAGGTTAGAGACCACTCCCTTGAAGTCAGGTGGTAACCGGCTTCACGAGGTTCGGTCTAAAGCTCGTCAAAAAGGCAAAAAGCACCGACAAACCTGAGGAAGTCCATCTTGTGTCTTGGGGTGAAAGTTTGGTAGTCAGTCGGTGATCAAAGTGGTTGAAGCGTTTCTCCGACAGGTTGATTTGTGAAGAGGTTGAGATGAGGTTGTGTGTGGGGGTCGCGACCAAGCCGATGCAGTGAGTTAAATTTTCAGGCACGTGAGTCTAGGTTCGCGTCGACAGGTACAAGGTAAAGTTTGGGCAGATTTCAGTTCCAGTTCCAGCGGGTAAGTGAGTGCAGTGGAGTGGGACGTGTTGTGGCTATGATGATACTGTAGTAATTCACCAACTGCCAGCCTCCAACGATACCATAGTAGAGGGAAAGTGACGCAGCAGTGAGACGAGACAGTTTCGACCCCAGGGAACGGAACCACGGAACTGGAAATAAGGGACTTACGTCCTCTCATCCGCTAGGCGAGTCCCGTTAGCACGGTACGTGAGCCAGCAAATAGGATTGGCAGCCCACGGTCTGGCCGGGCGATCCCACCGCCCAACGCCGTGAAAATCGTTTAACCCCCAGACTTGCAAGGATGTACACGGAAATAGCATAGCTTGGGAATTGTTGGATGCGATCTGACGTCTGATCTGACAGCTACAGTACCAAGAAGTTGACGAAACCTTGGCAACGTAATTATGCTGGATGCGTGCGTGCGCTAAAGATTCATCTGATTCTTCTGGCATTTCAATCAGGCCTGGCGTTCAGCGATACGGTTTCCGAGCACAGCCAACCAGTATTAATATCCAAAGACCTATTGGGGGTCTAGGTACTGAGGTAGCTATCGGGCCCGACTCGGCTATCGTCCTGTCTCGGCTGCGCTACTCAGACCATGTCGCGAACTCCGAAACTTTTGGTTTGCCTCGTCCACCTCTCTTAAGTTAGATCTTTGCGCCTCAAAACGGCTAGTCAAAACGCTGTTGAATGCCACATTGCGATTTGTTTAATAAAGACGGACTCAATTAATACTCAACTGCTTCATCATTGCTTTAGCGGGACAGCCTTCCCGCCTGGTAAACACCAATTGAGCTATCGTTGAAACCCGATCCATCATACGGTAAGACTCTGCATGTAAGCGACAAATGCGTCTTTACAGCTACTGCACCATACCGAGTCCACTTTTGTACATTGTCCCTGAACACAATCTCTGGCGAGTGCTCAACTGTCCTTATTCCCGAGACGTAACTTCGTACGTACTATCTTTCAATGCAGGCGTCAAACGGACGACCTGGAACCTGGCATCTAGTAAGCGTCAGCAGCTCCAACATCCCGAATCTCCACATTGCGACTCACAACGCTTGGTAGCTATTAAAAGGTCAACCTTGTGCCTTGTGTAACACGCTGCTGCCGGTCACGGCGGATGCGTGCTTCCGCCTACGATGTTAATCCGCCCTCTAAAGAAAGGGGGAAAACACATGACAGCAAGTGACGGGTTACAAGATACCGCATATCTGGTATCGTGGTCGCTCATATCATGTCCAAAGACGGTAAGGGAAGCCCAATCGGGGCATTTTTAAAA
Organism: Xylariales sp. AK1849; assembly: GCA_022432505.1. Taxonomy (NCBI): domain Eukaryota; kingdom Fungi; phylum Ascomycota; class Sordariomycetes; order Xylariales; species Xylariales sp. AK1849. The sequence continues at coordinate 1,510,524 of JAJKKH010000009.1, forward strand.
CGAAGGAGCCAACTGCAGGTATCGATGGTGGTCAGATATTGATAAACTCGCCTCTCAACGGACCGCTCAAAATTGATCACGCTTGATTACCTAAACTTGCAGCTACATGACAACCTCGTCTCGCCGTCCTCTTCCCTATCCTCTGATATCGAATCAAACCCGCGGATGACGACAGAAATCACACCTAGAGAGTTGCTCTGACATGTGCCAGATACCCGAACCTCGAACCTCTACGCTCGTTGCTCATCTCCGTCATTGGTCTGGGTGCGACGCCAGCTAAAGTCTCCCCAACAAGCATTGCAACATCTTGGGCACAACCAAAGGACAGCGACCAGCCAGCACCTCCTTGACCATACGAGTGTATTATGCGGCTCCCAGCTTTACGTAATTCTCGTTCAACCCTTACGTTGTTGGCCCTGAAAGGACGAAGCCCCTGAGCCAGGGGATAATCTGGGTCGAGGCGCGCCGACTTGAGACTCGGTAAGAAAGCCTCGCATCTCTCCCGCATTCGGCGGATGATAGGACTTTCTAACGTAAGATCCAGTCTCCATTGGTCCGGCTCCGCTATGCCGCCAATGAGAAGGATGTTGTCATTCCTAGGTACAATGAAGACAATCTCATTTGAGTCATGAATCGCATCCGCTGTGATTGTCAAAGCTGCGTCCACTTTGGGAAAGTCTGAGCCATCATTGATAACTCGAATGAGGCCACCTCGGATTGGATAGACGCTTCTGTCGCCTGCGAGAACCTGCCCCTGAAGGCCGGTGCAATTGACGATGATGTCGGCGTTGAATCGAGTTCGCAGGGAGTCCTCGACAACCAGTAAGTCATCCTCAATGGTTTCGGTGACGAAACCGGCGCCTTTCCTTTGTACAAGCTGGGTTAACCAGACCATGGCCTGGTCTGTGTCAATTATGGGTACCATCAGTTCGTAGGCATCAACGGCGCCATAGGATGGATCAACTCTTCTCTCCTCTATGAGATCAGCCCCTCGGTAGAAGCCTCTCACACCGCTCGACATGATTTCCATCATCTTGGAGTATTGAGCCCCATCATTTTCGACAGCATCAGGGAAGAAGAAATCCGATGGCATCATGCGGACCCCGGAGGTAGTGCTAAGTTCTGGAATCGAAGCAATTCCGTCCCAGATGTGATAGGCTATCATGCACCAGTGCTTCGAATGTGCCAACGAGATTGCGTCGGTGTGAGACCCACATACCGCAGGCGGGAATTCCCAAAGTGCACCGGCTATCTGGGATGTAAGGCGATGCTCGTCGTTGACCCAAGCACTACCGATTTTCGTCAGACGACGTCAAGTACACAATCTCGAGGGCACTCACGAGCTTAGTACGGTGACATGATAGCCACGATCAAGGAGGACCCAGGCGGTAACAAGTCCAGTGACTCCGCCACCAATTACAAGAACGTGAGGTGATTTGGCGGTAGGCTCCCTAAGAGGCTGGCCTAGTGGTGATAAGTCTCTCCATAATGTCAGAGGCATATTCTGAACGTGTTTTCAATGATCTTCTTTATAGGTGAGAGGATTAGTGATATATATTATATACGTACTGACACAGACACATATACACACACACACATGGACATGTGTGGTTTTGGATAGGTATTTGAAGTCCGTCAGTTTCTACCTGGAGCATTCCTGGAGGGTTTTATATTCCCGATCTCCGAGGGTTCACCCACTCACCATGGGCTTGCGTGACTCCGAGGACTCGTACGATGTTGCTTGAGTACCCTCGAGGAACCCCCACCCAAGTCGGGACGTGCTCTAACCGCTGCTCACGAATGATGCGGCGGCAGTTAGATCAAGGAAGGTACACTGTCCTGGTGGTTGCATGCTTTGGTAAGATCACGAACAGCTCTGTCTGCGAACATTCTCGGGCTTAGATCAGAGCAGCCCTACCGAGCCCGTAAGTGCCGATGAGTGTTGCGGTCTTGTTTCTACAATAAGTGCAGGGTCTCTACAACTGACCGTGGTACCCGAGAAGTCGCTGGTACCGATCCTTACTGCAGAGTCCTTTGGGCAGACGGGGATATTGCAACGCACCCGAGGGGCCGGTCAATAGGAGGGACCGGTCAATAGGAGGGGCCTTTGGTCCGAGCAATAACAGCTATCTTAGTAAGAAGTCACGCAGATGGGAGGCACGGAGGAGCTGACCTATAGTATCTGCTTATACCAACGAAAGCGGAGAAGTAGCTCCCCGTCAAGCCTTGCCTTCAACGACTTTAAGTCAACTCACTGATGCCTCCCCTTCTAGAATTATCAATCGCCCACAAAGCTAATCGGGCAGACAGATTACTCAATCCAGAATTGTAGATTGATGACGCCGCTGACATCCCCAGTTTGGATGTATCTACAGATGGATAGATACGCGTTGAGAACAGCCCTCACTTTCTGGCGGAGATGAGAACATCAAGCTGACTGCATAGGGCTGGACTCTTGGGTCTTAAGACTCCTCGCATCGACCATTCAGACCTAACTCATTTGTACTAGCCTTCAAGAGACCCTGATCATTCCGCCTCATTCGATGTCTATGGCTGAGGTAAGCCTTAACAAGATCAACGTCGGCTGGTGGAACCGACTGTCGAAAATCGCCTCATAATGTTAGTGTTCGTCATCGGACGACGCGCATCACGTTTATCCTTGATCCTACACATAGGCAATCCCTACAATACTAGCCACAGTAATTACTACTCATATCATATGAGTTGCCAAAGCTTACGAGGACCTTTTTTCTACCAGGTTCGAAACGAAGAAATCAGTGACGGAGTGCGCTTGTGCCAAAGCGATCAGATCAACAAGCAAAGGTCGGTAACCAACACTGCTCCAGAGCTTATCAATGACATCGACGTCGTATAGCGGGTGGACCACGGTTTATGATTCGTGATAACAAGGTGTTCTTATCAAGTCGTGTGGATGCCTGATTGGATATCTCCTATGGGCTATATTAAGCTGTTGGGTGGCGGTTACTGTGCCGCACAGAAACCAGCCCGAGGCCATACGGAAGTGGAATAGGGTGCCCTCTAGTTAAGTGGTCAAAATATGGATACTTCTCATAGGGTGATCAGAGCGCTTGGGAATGGAAAGTTGCGCAAGACGCAGTAAGGCGGCACTTGAAGTTCGATATCAACTCCGCTAAGCAGTACGTCAATACGGAGGTACATCAAGCCGATCTTATGGCCGTCTACGGAACGACGCGGTCTCGAGACATCACGGCCTCCATCAACATCATCGGCTATCAACGTACCAGTAGCCTAACTGCAAGCAAAATTGCTTAGTACATAATGAACAATGTTCGATGACGCGGTAGGAATCTTGGGATTTCCAGGATATCACTACTCGAGCTACTGGACTGTGATATCAGCTACGTTTCCGGACAAAGCTTAGGATGCATCTCGTCAAGCCGCCTCAACGGTACCAGGCTCCGGAAATGCGGATACATTCTAATGCCAGTCAGATTATTATCAGAGCGATAGGCGCCAGCAGAAGACGGACGACGAGACATAATCCTAAGGCATGCTGCCAACTTTGCCGTTGCTTATTGACTAAATTCGATCAACTCAACCGTTGATGATTTTGGGCTTATCGCTGCGAACTCTGATGAACTCGTGTTGTCGCGGCACAGATCGAAGCTTTAGATGCCAAGTAAGACTTTTGCCAATTTTCTGATCTCATTTACACAGCCTGTCGAAGTCAGCGAGGTTTTCAAAGGACGAAGGCGAAGCATTGACCGCCGCACTATTGCATATGATAACTCACTCATAGGACACCTAGGCAATGTAGGGTCCCACATCGCCGTGTGGGATTTCTTCTGAGATGCCCGACTTTGGCTTCTTTGGATACATTATTAGTACTCCGCCACGAGGTCTTCGAGATAATGATGTGGCTCAGAATGCATGAAGGATTAATCACTCGCAGGCAGGCCAATTTTTGGCGGTCTAGGTCCAGAGACTCTGGGCAGATGACATCAGCCTAGATCAACGATTCAGTGCCAGGAAACGCCGTCGTGGGCTTATACTCGTCACTGACCTTTGAGCATACAGCTACCGCGTATGGTTGGTGGTTTTACCTCAATCTGTGAGCTCGGCCCCTGAGATCACGCGCCTGATTGGATTGGATAGGCCGGATCCTAGATTGATATATGATGATTAGCTGCGGCTATGCTTTGACGACAAGTAAGCCGTCTTAGCCCGGACTGCCGTGGCGTTGGGGACGTGGCGGCATCCGTACCGTATTCTATTGGACTCCGAAGTTTTGGCCGCCACGTGCTCCATGTCACCGCCGAAACAAGCATCAGTACCTGCCGGATCCATGACATCTCCATCATATAATGTCACATGAGATGTAGCTTAGCCACACCATTGGCTGCCTGAGTTGCGTAATCATCAGAGGCTCGGCGGTGAGTCTAGTAACCCACGTGTATCGCCGGAAACATCAGAGAACAGGCTATATGGAACACCCAATCCGGAAGTAATCATCCCAACATGAACTTTTAGTGAGAAAGCTGTCTGTTCCGCAATACCATTGACCCGTGCCCTCCCTTCTTCTCGTATTGGAGATTGTGCAATACCCCTATATGACACGTGGCACAGACGTTACGCATGGCTGGATCAATCCAGCCAGTAGCAAGTGCCGTATCACAGTCATACATCGTGGTACAAATTTGGAAATCCTAGATTCTTCTCAACGTCTTCTAATACAAGTAACATGATAGGCGCGCTCGAGGAGTTGTGAGGCTGGAATCCAATTGCCTATTGACATCACGAAAGGCGACACTTTCTTGCCTTTGTGGAACGAGATACGTTTCTGCTAAGATGACCCAGAGTGAGAAGCAAGTGGCGCTAGCTATCTGGATCAAGTGCTTACTTTCTGGTATGCGTCATTCAGACTGGTCCTCGTCCTTTCCGGCAGTCTAATCTACAATTTCCTGGTGTATCACCAATTTTTTCTAAATTTGGTCCAGGTCGCTTTGGCTACAGCCTGATCTGCTGCGCATTATCTTTTGAAGTGCTGGAAATGGCTTCTGAATACTTCTACGCTACATATAAGGTCTGTCAATCTACGCCCGAGGAACAGCGTAAAAACACAGGAAGGTTCTCCTAAACCTGAATATGGACTACCGTCTTCACCCTTTCTAAGGCAGAATTCCCGGATAAGGTGTAGCCAACTTTCATGCTTATTGTTTTAATCGTGCAAGATATACATGCGGCTTCACAATGCCAATGTTGGTACGATTTCGCCATAAACAACTAAGAATCCAGATGTGCAATCAACTGTTTCAACACATTAATTCCTTTGTAAAATGAGTCCGTTCCAGCCAAGTCTCCCGTCGAACTTGGCCACCGTGGCTTGGCTGTCTATGGAGAACTGCAGAACGACAGCTTCAGGGAAGCTGAGACAGTTATACACCAGTGGACCTGAGGCCTACAATAACCGGGTTAGGTGGTTTATTTGACAATGTTCTAGAAATAGTTGTGTGGATCAACAACTCACCTGAATTCGTCGAAGTGGAATGGCCATAATCTAACATCATAGAACTTACTGTCTGCCTGCTAAGCTTAATGACCCTTAGCGCTTCTCTTTCTCTTTCCCTTATCGCTTTTTGATTGTTATACTACCGCCCTTCTTTCACTCTTCTGAATTCGTGCATCGACAGGGATGTGCAAGTTTTCACCTTCGGTCAGGCTTCTTCAGTCACGTTCCGGGCAACGAGATTTCGTTCAGCTTATCCACATCTGGTGGTGTCAATAAGTGCTGGCTCATATGGGAGACATCAGATGGGTAATGCGAGCATGAGGGAAACCGCAAGCTGACACCAGGGCTTCACAGAGGTGACTATTGATACTTTGTGGGGACTCATTCATGCTCTTGGACGAGTTTCTTCGATCGTAGGGTTCCAAGCCTGAAGTGTATAATGAGTCTCTGGACGTGACCACCTCAGCAAGCACACAGATAAGAGTCATATGCTAATGTTGGTATTTATAGGAGATAAAGACTGTCATATCGGTATCCTGATCCGATTTCCATAATTGTTACGTCGGCAACAAATTTCCTTACAGAAGACGACCTCAGGGTTACGAACGTGCTATTTGTAAGCGGAGAAACTTCGACCGTGAAGGAAGGCCACGCCGAGAAGATGATCGACTATGACGCCGCCCAGAAGCGAAAGGCATTCTACCAGTACATACTTGCTTTATAGCTCATACAGATTTCTGTATCCATATATTTTTTCTAAACTGTATAGGAAAGTTTCGCATGGCATGACGAACCGGCAACGAAGCCCCGGCCTGAGCTAGCACTCCCAATTGGGCTTAACGATTGACCTTTCGCAGCACTCTACTGTGTACTACTATGTAAGTATGATATGATGGTGCTAGGAGCTTGGGTGGGTAAGTAGGCTAGGCTGGCAGGCGCCACACAAGCTTTAGCTCGAAGAGGCAATTTCCCGGGGCATCATATGGTGGGGGTGGGGTTGGGGTTGGGGTTGGGGTTGGTGTTGGTGTTGTTCATAGCAACGATGTCATAGTTCGTTCACAAAGCTTACAGAAAACATACGAAGCTTTCAGCTGATCAGGGTCGCAATCCATGCTCAGCCCTTCCTTTGATGCTGATTATCCCACACGCACAGGCGTTACGTTAGAATCGACATCCGACGTTCACCACGTCACGGCCTGCCTCTCGAAACTGAGGAGTCTGTCTGCCCTTGCGACCTGACCTGTTGAGCGTATCCCACTCTCAACTTCGGCATATTCAAACTACCCCACCAACATCCTCCTGCTGTCAGCTTATTTGTTTGGCACACTACAACGCTCACTTCAGAGAGTGCGGAAAGAGAACATTGTAGCTATGGCTGCATCTAGACTTAGTTTCGGTAGCTGCTTGCTGGCTATAGGCATCATGCTGGTGTTCATGCCCGGCAGAGTTGCAGCTTTCGGAGCCGGCAACATCCCGTCCATCGCGCAAGTTGAAGGTTACAACTGGCGCCATGGCGATATTGAGGATATGCTCAAAACCATCTCGTTCTTGCATGGGAAGAAATGGACGACCCTGCTCGTGCAACGCACCTACTTCGGCAATTGGCTCCGGGACTACTCACAAGCGGTGGACGTCGCTAGCTTGAAGGGAGTGAACGCCGCCACTATTCGCATTCTTGTCTGGGTCCTCTCCTTCTTGGCAAATGGCTATGCCACTGAAGAGTTCGAAGTCACTGAAGCACGTCTTGGTGTTTACAGACCCGAGGAGCATATCGACAACCCTCTTGGCTATGCCGACGGCAAAGATGCGCGGGAATTTGACAAGCGACTACGTGGTCCGGTATCGCCTCAGGAGACGGAGATAGACCAACGAACCGGAATGAAGAATTATATCGCGAACGAGTCTGGAAACTGGGCAACTAGCGCTGGATATCTTCGCTTCAGCCTTGCTCGTAGTATTCACTACGGCCGATTGTATGCCAGCGGTTCACAGCGCAAGGGGAATGAGGAAGACTTGTGCGAGGCGCTTCGGTGCCTGGGACAAGCTCTCCACTGCATGGAAGACTTCCCGGCGCACAGCAACTACTGCGAATTAGCGCTTCGCGAGCTTGGTCACCACGATGTCTTCCCTCACTGTGGCAATCAGACAGAGATCAACTTGAATGGTAGGCGGGTCTACCCTCTCATCACTGGAACCTTTGGTGGTGTGGACTTCTTGCACTCTGTCCTTGGTGAGGCCAATGATCACTTCACCCAATCCGAGGTTGATGAGATGAACATTGCCTTGAAGAATGCTCAAGCAGCGACAAAATCCGGCGGTGGCTCAGGCACACGAGGCTTTGGTGGCAGGGGAAGGACGGACTTTATCTCCCTTGTCGGGCAGCTGCCTGGCATCGGTGGTGGATTTGCCTCTGAAGCACGAGACCTTCAGCAGGCAGCGGACCAACAGGAGAGAGAGAACGAGAGGATCACATCTAGGGGTGACCCGACCCGAGCAAACGTGAACCTTGTTCCTGGAATGAGCCCGGATTTCGACCCTGTTCAGACTGCTGCACGTATCTACCCGATCTTACAGTTCCGAGACAAGATTGTCAAGGCAATCAATAGGGGCATTGCACGGATTCCAGGCTTGGAGGGCATGTTGGAGAATATCAGCGAAACCCTAACGGCCTTTGTTCTTGGCCTACTCGCTCCATTCATCCGGCCTATCATTGACCAGGTGTCCAAGGTCCTGAAAGATGGTTCTTCGGGAGTCATCAGTGCCAGTGCCCAGTCCCAGCTCGAGCCGTGGAAGAATCCTCACTGCTCCGACCCAACTCACTCCATGCTGAGCAAAGACCACTTTACGAACATCCTAAATTCTTGCGCTGGCAGAGTAGGCGCCACTATTCTCCAATATGTTGTTCCGTAAGTTCACATTAGTTGGTTGTAGGAAGTATTAGAGCTAACAGTGTCCAGCCGAGTCCTCTACGCTTGGGAACATACTGGCGTACCGGTAGACGAGATTTCTAATGACGTTCTCCGTGCCTTCCACCACCCGGCACTCCGCAATGAGGGTATCGAGATCCAGCGTGACATGTTCAATACCGTTCGTAAGTGGGCTGACGAGTACCCTCGCCGCCACGAATTGAACCAACTCCTCGGTTCTCAGAGCGTCAAGGACGGTAAGAACCACATTCTGTCCGCGCAGAAGACGAAGGGTCATTCCCACGGCGGCGGTATCTTCGACAATGGTGTAGGTGATCTGATCGGTCAGCTGGGCCACGGGAAGCCAACTGGAAGCCTGTGGTCGCAAGTCGCAAGCAGAGACCTAGACGCCATGGGTGCTGGTAGTGGAGTTGGCGTGGGTTACATGGGGGCCAGCTCTCCGCAGCCTGCGCACTCGCCTAGTCGCCCACCGGCTGCAAGTCCTGCATTCGGTTACAGCTCGCAGCCTTCCGGCGGCGAAGCAGACAGCTATCTGCGGCCACAGTCTCAATCCGGGGGCTACGGTGGTCGAACTCCACAGCAAGACTATGGCCAGCAAGGAGGATACGGGGGAGGTCCGCCACAAGCGTATGGTGGAGGCCCCCCTCAAGCGTATAGTGGAGGTCCTCCTCAAGCATATGGTGGAGGTCCTCCTCAAGCATATGGTGGAGGTCCTCCTCAAGCATATGGTGGAGGTCCTCCTCAAGCATATGGTGGAGGGCCGCCTCAAGGGTACGGAGGTCCTGGCTACGGACCGCCGCCGGGTGAGTGGGGCCCGCCTCCGCCTCCGCAAGGATATCCAGGAGCAGGGTATGGGGGACCACCGCCTCCCGGCCCTCCACCGGGCGGCTACCCGCCGTATCAAGGTCAATACGGTGGCGGCTACGGGTACTAGAATGAGTTGCGTGTGGCGACAACGACATGGTGGCATGAGCAACGTCTTGAATGACATACTGGCGGTTATGACGGCGTTCTCAAGGTTGAAAGAGCGCGGACAGACAGTGGCCAGTCGGCACATCGCCCCGCCAAGAAAATCGAGCATCGTGGATTACATGCCCCGATCCTCTGGAAGAGAGACCAGTCACAGACACGATCATGGCATTGGAAGGGCCTAGTTAACGGGCATAGCTAGATACCCTGGAAACATCCTGAAATTATAATTACTGCCTGTTACAATTTTCACGTGATCTTCGACGAAGGACACCGTATGTGCCAGTACGTCCATTATCTTCACAGAGGATGAGAACCGTCATCAAAAGGAAGGCCGATGTGATCTCAGAATTCATTGTGGTATTTCGCATGCAGCTGGCTTTGACTAAGCCTAAAGCACGGCAAGACCATTAACGCCTGTACCTCTTGCAATGACAACCAGCAACTACTGTCACTTCGCAGATCCATGAGGCAAAGCGGCCAGTCAAATAATCAAATGCCTGGCTGTTCTGTCGGTCTATTGTTACACTGCTGTCCATGTCGAAAGCAGCTTCAGCTCATCAATGTAGCTCGTCGTGTTTGAGGGCAAAGGAGTGAAGAACGGGTTTACAGCTTCGCCTTGACGGCTGACTTTGGCGGACTCGTGGCATCTTGGTTCACGAGGACTTCGCCGGTCTTTTGGCCGTTGCCGAAGAATATGACTTGGACTGTCAGGTCATCCCTGGTCAAGTATGTTAGCTCCAGATCTACAACTGAAACAAGAGCATTGCTGGCCATGGCGGACTTACCGATACCGTCTTGAGAACGGCGAGACGAGAGTGAGCAGTGCGCAGACTTGCTCCTCATTCTTCCCCCCCAAAGCATTACGAATTAGATGGGTGGCGACATTCTTGTCCTTGACGACGAAGCGCTCTTTCTCGTCGGGTGATATGCCCCATTGTCGGAGGCGGATAGGGGTTTTCTGGCCATCCACACCGTGGCCGCCATTGTGAGCCTCCACGGGCAGACCCTGTTGGGAACCGAAGATCTTGGACCATACGGAGTTGAGCTGAGAATTGGACTGTTCCATAGCCTGGCTCTCGATCCACTTTCCGACGAGACCAACGACCTCCTCATTCGTCAGCATCTCCCATAGACCGTCTGTAGCCATGACAACGAAGTCTCCTTTCTCAGGCTGAATCTGAGTGGTGGTGACCACAGGCTCGGCCGTGACGTAGGGAGGTGTCTTGAGATAAGGCGAGGAGCTGCGGCCAAAGAACGAAGATCTCAGCATGTTGGTGATCTCTTTGGTCCACTTGTAGCTAGCATCACCGAAAGCTCGGGTGGGTTCCAGGCCGCCGAGGACTCTGCCATTGTGCACAACGCGCTCCTCACCGGGATGAGCCTTACGCATGCGGGCGGCTTCATTAGGATTGTTTCCGGTCTGGTCCTCGGATAAGGCCGTTGCTGTCCACTTTCCGGAATTACTCCGCCGGCCCAGTACAGCACGCGAGTCTCCTGTGCAAGCGACGCGTAGTGTCTTGGAGCTGCTGTCATAGAAGGAGAGGAGAGCACAGGAGCCCGATAAAGCGGGACCAAGAAGCTCAGCTGCAACACGCTTGGAATTAGATTTTAGAACCTTGTCGACGCTCTCGTAGACAATCTCGTTGTCTAGACGGGTGAATCCAAGCTTCATAGCGGCATCAATTGCTTCGGGTGAGGGCGCAGCCCCCAAGGTAGTCGCGGCCCTGTATGTGGTATTGAGTTCTCTAGCCACGTAGCTAATCAGAGTCTGGCGCAGCTTAGCTGATGTTGTCCATCCACTATAATAAAATCAGTCTGGCAGGTGAGATCGGGTGTCTCCATAACCTACGCATGGCCATCAAATACCCCCCAAAACATCCAGTCGTTGTTTTCCTGCTCGGTCTTCCCAGCTGCAGGCATATTTACCTCGACAATCTTCTCGGCATGGTCGTCCTCGATAGGGTTGTTACTGGCAAGCTGTACATGATCGTATCGCAAGACACCCTGCCCTCGGTTGACCATGACAGACGCCTCATTCTCGCGCAACTTCCCAGTGGCTTGATCCGGGGTCAGCATCTCTAGGACGTTCTCGCCAGTTCCGTCAGCATTCTTAGCTATAGGTCCCTCGCCCACGAAAGTACCGGTGTGTAGTTCATCAGCTCCTACAACCAGAACATTTCGAGTCGGCAGGGAGTTATCGTTCGTAAGCTTGTTAGGTCCAGTTGAGTAGGGTTGTCCGAGGGCGGCGTCGGGACCGTAGCCCTTGTAGCTGTACCAGGCACCGTAGCCAACGAGGCCAGACACCAGAGCAACTGAGAATCTTCGGATGTACATGGAGGATCGAAGAGGCTGGCCTAGGACATGTTGCTGCTGCTGGTTTCGTTGCTGGGGCAAGGCAGAGGATGACTTGGAAGCTAGATTGCTGGCGGAGGATGTGTTCAGTGATCGCAGGCCCCCGAGCTTAGCACCGTACTGCTGGGAGAAGAGACTGGCGCGACGCGTGCGACCGCCTCTCGACAGTCCCCGCACGGTGCTATGACAGGTCGTCCGAATGGCTCTCAAAGCTACGCGACGCATCTGGTCCAGAGAGGTAGGCGTTGTCGGGCCCCTTTGTGATGAGCACCGAGACGTTTGACTTGACAGGGGAGCTAGGCTGGGAGCAGAAAGTAGTTGAACGAAGCCACCCAGTCTCAGATATTCAAAGATGGGAGTGCCTGTCTGCCGCGCCTATCATATCATACCTAACTGAACGGAGACGATAGCGGGCCAAGTGAGTGGGAATCGTGACGTTCAAGGTTAGCGGAGTGGGTAGCTGGCTAAGTAGTTAGCAAGGGTTCTTACAGTACTGTACTGATTTTAGGCCGTCCGCCATTGGTGGCAGCAGTCCCAGTCCAGTCCAATGCACGGATCAGGTAAAGACCCCCAGGCTGGCTTCCTTGCAGTGCACTCACCAAACACACTGGTTGCTTAGGTAGGTACCTACTTACAGTAACTTAGTACCTACAGTACCTAGTTAACTTAGATGCATAACCTCGGGAACATCTTCCAAGAGACAATCACACGTCCTGAATCATCTTCTTCACCTCGCAAGTCAAGCTCAAGTCAAAAGGCAAACCACAATGGAAGCCACACAGAACTCATCCTCTGAAAATACGGGCACCACAGCTCGCCCCCCGTCAGTGCTTGAGCTCATGAGGCTCCTGGCTGTTCAGAACCCAGATGCTATGCATCGTGCTTTCGACAGCTATCCATGGGCAAAGGATCCCACGTTCCAAGTCAGGCATACCCTTTAACCCGGGGAGTAAGCACGATTGACGACTGACTGGGCTAATAGTCGTTACTTGCCAATGAACTCCTGGGCCAACATGAGCAATCGCCAGCTGAGATTGCACTTCATTGTCGTATCAAGCGATACGAAGAGAACATTGGCATCAAGGTTGATCCGGAACGGTACCAGGCTTACCGCTCTGGGGGTGGTGAGCGACCGAAAGTTAGCCTTGTTTCACAGATCATCTTAGAACAAGAAGCTTTATACGAGGTAGGTTTGCAGACATCCTGACGTATAGCCATACTGTGCCGTCTGGGGGCTCATGAGGAACACAGCCCGATGTCAGCAAGCGCAGGTATGCCGCTCTAGCCAGCAATGCCTCAGTGGGACAAGCCACTGGCCTCGAGAGCGGTCAAGTCGAGGATCGAGAAGGCCAGGCCCTTCCATGGCAACGCGCTGCCCCAAAGACTGCTCTCTACATTGATAGGAACAACACTGCCGCCACTGGCGCTTTTGACAAGGAGCCATATCCAAAGAAGTTTGAGCAGATTCTTGAGTTCCTTCAGAGCGGAAAGGAGATCCCAGGCATTGTCAAAATTCCGGATACAGTTGTTGACGATCCGGTAAGTTATTCCATCTGTGCTATCTAAGGTATTGGCATTCATCTCACTGATGAACACTAGTCAATATCAACCACTACCGGTCGAGCTGCTCCTCTGAAGCCTTGGGAAAAGCAGGCTGTCTCTGATGCCAAGACGTCTTAACAATCCTCGCCGGCCTAGTAAGTGATTCGAATCTGCACTAACAGACCATGATCTAAGGAGTAGCTGCTCAACGGAAGCTGCCTGCAGAGGGTTCACAGCGTGCTGCCGCTGAGATGAAGTGATGTTGCTTCTTCGTCGAGTTGCGAGTTGCGTGCGTTCTTAGACGTACCTCGACTTGCTCATGTGGTCCCTCGTTGGGGCGTGCAAATTCACTTCGCGCTGCATGGTGGTTCTCAGTTTCTCTTTGTCGAAAAGGCGCAGTGCTGGTACAATAATAAATGAGCCTGTTTCTTAACCTACTTGAAAGAACCAGTAGATCGTCTTGGATTACCTGCTATTCGACTAAGTTATTGTTGTAAGGATGATTACTGAAAGCAGCCTTATACCAGGGTATGATCGGATGGACTGATCATCTTGCCAGCGTGGGTATGCTTTTCACTTGGGGGGAAAGAGGTCAGCGAGTCTAGGTGGCGGTTTGAAGTCCCTCGGCAGCCTTCCGGTGTCTTCGGTCCAGATTGGCGGTCTCAATGGGGGGAGTGATTCGTGAATATAGTGACTCCGCGCAGCTCCGGAAGACCCCGGATGACTCCGGAACCTGCTGGCAGTAAACCGGGTTATCGGTGGCTTGAAAGGGCAACAGTCTGGGCTATGGTGGCACTTGGCCGTGAGCATTTCATATCGACCGGACGATGGTAGTTGGTGTGTGGTTGGTGGGCGAGGCGATGGCGGAGAAGGCTACCAAGCGACGAACAACAGTCTTCACATCGTGGTTCAACGCCCAAACGAGCATAGCCCACGAAAACTCCGCAGCATAGTTTTTTCATCCCCCAACAGATCATCACGTTGCTCCTCCATGCAAATGCAACTAAGAGGAGCCGGATGATCAGACTTTGCCTTGTCAACAGCAAACTCTGCCACATCGAGTGGTCTCATCGCCATGGCGAAACACAGACGTCGAGCCGAGCAGAACATCTTCAAGCCCTTCCCTCGACTGCCCAAGGAGCTGCGCTTGATGATATGGGAACAATACGAGATCCCCCGTACACCGATGGTGCATGTGATCTCGATCAGTACTGAACCTTACGGTTATCGTCTTACGTCTTTCGACATGCTAGATCCCCAGAAAGTTCCTACGACCAGAAGCCTTCTTCAAGTCAACCACGAAGCCAGAGCCGCCGTTCTGAAGACGAGAGAGGTCTTTCGCCCCCGGCAGCAACCTTTTCCAGTGCTTTGCGCCTACGGCATGAGATGGCCTCGTCCTTACGGCTTCACAGTCCGCAAGTTAGTATACCCGAACTTCTTCGTCGACTGGGAGAGAGACCTCTTCTATTTCAAGTTCATTATGTCTGGCGTTCTGCCGCCGCTGTTGCAGGAATCCAGCTTCACCGCTAAAGTTCAAAGCATCGCATTCGACTTGGTACCTTTCGCTTGCCGGTCGATATTGATGCGAACCTACCTCCGTTCGGGATCGATACCCTGGAAGAAGGGCCAGAAGTATCCGAAGAGCTATGCACCAACCCTACCGGCCTTGCTTAACATGAAATTCGTCGTCCCTGCCGAGACTTTCCTGTATGCCTCAGGCCTTGGACCGATGACCAAGAATCATCGGGATGCTGTGCTGGAGATGAAGACGGCTGAATATGGTTTCAGTCCCACGAAGGATGCGACAGACTGTGTGCGTTCTGATGGCAAACCCCTCTTCAAAACACCGGGCTCCTCGCTTCCGCAGATATTCCGCTCATTCGAAACCTTGGCACACACTGAACTGAAGGAACTCTGCAACGGACGTTCAATCGAGACCGAGGTCGTCATGGACCACCTGGGATACGACAGCGTGCCTTTTGGTGGATACAGCAGACTCAACAACGAGTACATCCATTGGAATTCGTGGCTAGAATATAAGGATTGATTGCGAAGGAACGGGAACGTGAACGGGAGGGACAGGATCAGGGTTGGGATAAGAAGAACAACTTGTTGTTTGTGCTTGCAATGAGAAGATTCGAGGCTGATCAACTCTGTTTTAGTTGAATCAGCAGCACCGGGAGTAGGTACTAATTAGACTAGGAGCTCAGCAACCCATGAGTCTATAGAACTGGCCAATTGAAAACCTAACGTGTATTCGCAAGGTGATACTGTTGCGAGGTTGCTTCGTATCCTTTTTAAGCTCGGAGCATACCCCGGGTGACATTGGATAAGTAATCCCCTCCTGGGAAGTCCAGATATAGCATCAATTTGCTTGGTCGTATGATACAAACCTTGTATTGGCGAGATACACACATTTGTACATCACCCGGAATATCCCCTGTAGTAGGGAACGAGAGTGACAACTACTCCGTTCTGTCTGTCTCCATACCCTGTTTCCATACCCTTCCTTAAGTAGTATCCGCTCTCGAATTCGAGTTCGTCATTACTTCCTGGTAATTTTCATGGACCCAACAGCACGCAGCTCAAGACAGGAGTCATAGCAACAGACTTGACCTTGATGTAGGATAAGAGGGATTTATTCCTGTTGCTCGTCTTCCTCTTGATTCACAAGCTACTGTCAGCGTCCCAGCCTCCTGTCGCGACGCCCCTCGAGGTTTGAAAAACTTGATCAGCTAGCAGTCTCTGACAAAGCCGAGTACGTGAGCGGTACAGATATTTTACCGTGACACCTACCGCTTATCGAGGTACTTCCTAAGGTAGTTCATATGAAGTAATAACGTCCCAAGACCGGAAGGTCATCGTCAGCCCGATGATAGTCGTCGGCGAAAACAGGAAAGGGCGTTTTGATAGATATGTACTCTTAGTGCATGGATGCAATCATCTTTATCTCTGCTACCTATCGTGGCTCGACTCAAGCACATATCGTAAGTCTTGGTTGGAGCTGGCCGAATGCCTTGCGATGTTGACAGGATACAGGTTGAAGAAGACAGGGCATGGTCGGATGCGCAGCACTTGAAAGGTGATTTCGAGGTACATGTGAAGCAACGTTGCAGTCCGATCTTGCCCCTAGACCCCCCAGCTCTACCGGTACCTCAAACGAAACAGAACATCACCTTCTTGGAGGCGGTCGTCCTAGGCCACGGTAACGTGTTTGCCGATCATAGCGTATCTTCAGATCATGGACTCAAAGAGCCAGATGATCCGTCACGATGCCAGCCTGAACTTCGACCTTCTTGCAGCACCCTCTCTTCAGGCTTCCTTGAATTCTCGTCTTTGCTCCGGAGTTACGCCACTGTTGACGAGACTGTAGAAGTCCCATCGCGCATGCGAAAGGATAGAGCCAGAAAGGTTGGCCTTGGCCGGCCCAAGGATTTCTCCGGCCGACACTGCCCAGCCAGACGCGCTGTAGTCAGACACACGGACATCGCCGTACGACACGACGAGGAAGATGTGGCGGAGAGATGGTAGTCGAGGAGAAGTTTCTGGAGGACGCTACACTTACGACAGCGGTTGCGAAGAACTTGCAATTGTTATTGACGGTGTCAAAAGCATTTTATCTATCTTGGCTACGAAGCGTAAATCAGCCGCCAGTTATGGGATAAACAACTCTTTGTCAAGGCAGATACGACGTAGAACAAATCCTTCTCCCATCCCGCAACCTGGACCAAGGGATGTCGCAATCGAGGTGGGTTACCCTTTATGCCTCAGTTCTGACGCTCTAGCTTCTCTGCTGACTATGAGGAGGCTCCGCGCCGCCAGAGCATCCATCGGTTCCAGAGCGTTGAACGAACTCAGCGGTGCTTGTTGGGTTTAAGCGAGATGAAAGATACAGAGATAATGGAGAAACACCGTAGTGCTCCCAGAACATCGAGCGTAGCTCCGTTGGTAGTAGGGAGAATCGTCTGAAGCCATTTTCTATCTGGAGCTTCGGCATTGCCGCGGCATAAGTTTTAGTGGTTGTCTATCTGTAGCCGATACGATTATAAACGCTCCTTGATAGCATCGTTTAGAGCTATCAACGAAAGCCTCCACTTCGCAGACCGATGAAGGCCGTTACGGAGGAAAATAATAGGACTAGACGACTACGAGATCCACCCGATACTCAAGGCGTTTGAGCTTTCGTAAGCAGACTGACGTTCCAGTTGGTCAGTATTTCTCAAGACAGTAGGCATGGTGTCTCACAGTGTAAGGAGATGATCGAAATGATTTGACTGAGAGCATGTTCGAATAGACTTGAGGCTACACGTCGATATATCTACAGTCAATCAGGTCAAGCTGCTAAGAGATCATTAGCGGTCGTGTTCATGTCATTCTTCACATAATGGTTCCGGCAAACACCTCGAAGGTACCTTGACGATAAGCAGTCAACCATAGCCGGTGATAGTAATAGTGTCATGGTCTGCGCATTATTATAGTGAGTGACTAATAAGAAGATAACAGACCGGCCCCCTTTTACTACAACCAGAGGCATCCTCTATAGCACAAAACCAAGCATAAACTCAAAAACGCGATAAGAGATTTCTCAAACAACTTATCTCTCTTCTCTCACCAGTTTTAGTGTGCTTTTTGCGTCTCCGGACCACTCATACAAACTTAAGATTCCCGACGCAGGTAACCATCAGCTGCAAATGCCTCCATGAGATCCACCATCCATCCGTCCGTGTGGCCATATGACAACGAGTGTAACTAGACTAGTACGAGTCTTGATGTGCGATGCGGCAGTGCTAGGTGTTGAGTCTTGCCCGCTTCATGGTAGCGTTTTCAAAGTCGATGAAGGGAGAAGGAGCGTGAATTCGATGCATTTACCAGACCGTGGGTACGAAATCTGGAACGGGTTGCAGGATCCCATGACACAGGGGCCAGGGCACGTTATTAGGGCATGTGTATCGTAGAAATGTGATTAGTCGAAATAAAGGTATTGGCTTGTCCACCGTTCATCCAGGTACGAAGAACCGAACTCGAATTAGCCGAGGAACGATCGATGGACGCCCCAAATGCTTGTGCCTCAAATCGCGAAATCCATAAGTATGATGTGTCCAAAACACCTTCAGCAAGACAGCAACTTGCCGAGATGTAGGATGTCTTGACTTATGATTCCATAAATGATTTCGCGTGAGATGGTCGTATGTCCTTGGTTTCATGGGAAAGCCGAAGTGAGATGTGCTGTGGTGCCAAAAACGAATGGACGAAAAGGGGAGGACAAACGGAACGCCGGGTTGTGATGCCAAAAGCATTCTCACAGTCGCAGCTCGAGTATTACGCATCGGCGTACTGCTCTCTTGCCAAATGATTGTTAGCTTTGCTAAAAGAAATAGAATAGGCGGGATACTCACAAAGTCGCTCAACAGACGGGTTGCTTCACGTTGCGGCGATTAGATTGGATGCCGGCCGCCTGCCAATTCGTTGTTGCGACGATATCACAACATGGTAGAGACCGTCCGAAAGATTTTGGCCTCTGCGATATTTCACGAGCCGGCAGTGAGTAGGAAAAGAATACTATAACAAGCGCTGAATGTTCCGGTAAAGTAGTGGAGAAGACTTACGACCTGTTTGTGCCAGACGGTCAAGTTCCAATGATCATACTCGTTCTCTTACTGGTAGGAGCGGCCGTAGCGAGGACCAGCAACGCGTCCAAGGTTGGACACACTAGGCCCCGGACGAGTAGCCACAGCTGGGTTAGTGCATAGCATTCCAACGCGAGATCCAAACTTGGAGCCTCGCAGGGAAACCATATGCTTGCGGATATGGGCGGCGACAACATCACGGTGTTGAGGGTTTGCGTGAGTAAGAATCCACTGGATCAGATAGTTGCCATACTGGTCACTGGCAATATCAATCAGAGGGATTCGCGGTCTGTCTCTACGGCCTTCGCAAACTCGGTCCAGATAGCGGCTTAGGAACTCGCCGCCTCCAATCTTCAGGCACTTCTTAACTACCTTGGAGGCGTACTGATCCGTGCTGTACTCCGCAGCGAATCGAATGACGTGGTCGATGGCTCGGCTTCGGTCAGCAGGAGCACCATGCTCGCAAACGTGCTGGATGCACCAGTTGCCGAACTGGCCATGGGCGACGATATCAATGTTGGCAAGCACTTCTTCAATGCAAGGTCGCTACAGAAAAGTTAACATGTGAGATCGAACATTGCGTGAGCGGGAATGAACGAACCTTGTCGTCCTCGAGGCAGTTCTCGAAAATGTTCTGGACCACCAGACTGCCAGTCTCACCAAGGGCGACTTCATGCCACATTCCACGTAGAGCCTCGTTGACATACTTCATGATCTGCGGCGGAGATTCGGACCATCGCAGCTCGAACAGCTTCTGCCAGACGTGACAAGCATATCTGTGAATGACCGTCTCAGGGATGCGTCGAAGCAGCTCGTGAACCATGACGGCCTTATAGTCCTCAGGGACGGAATCAAAAGCCTTCTGGACGACGTGGCATCCGAAGGGATCCATAGAGAGACTGAGAGTATTGCCGCGAATTGCCTCGGCAATCTTGATGACTTGCTCAGGCGTGCCGTGCTCAAAGCAACGCTGCACGAGAAAGTTGCCAAAACGATTGACCATCAAAGGATGGGCTTGCAAAACAATTGCCTCTACAATCTCATACTTCTGATCAGGCGTACCGACCTTAAGCTTTTGCTGGAGGAAGATAGAGGCTTGTTGATCATTGTTGCAAACAATCTTATCGACGATGTATTTCCAGTTGCAGTTGACGTTGCGGTCAAGCAAACGCCGATAATTGAGAGGTTCGGTTGTGGGAAGGTAAGTTGGGCCTTCCGTGGCGACATGCTCCAAACACATTGACGTCAGTGACGAGCATAATGCCGCGTTAAATAGGGATGGATGACTTACCTCAGTCTTCCAGGGGCCATTTCCAGAAGTGAATTCCGTTGCAAGGGGTGACAGAGGGGTCCCAATAGGGGAAGGTTGGTGACCGCCGTAGGGTCTCATCCCAACTGGATACTGACCAGGCCCAGACATGCTGGGGCCACTTCCATCGTACTGAGTCTGCCCGTAGTTGTTATAGCCGCCACCGTAGGGAATCGGGCCTGGATTGTTGAAAGCGGGTGATCCGTACCGATTATCAAATCGGCCACTTCGTCTGTTGCTGGGAGCCCGAATTGTCATGTCATAATCAGGGGTAAGTCGGTCGGCTCTGTAATTATCCGGACCAACGTGGAAGGCCATGCTAGGGTCCATGAAGCCTTGGTTGCTCCCACGGCCTGCCCAGGCGTTCACATTCTGCGGCGTATCAGGTCCCGAGAAGCTAGCGCCGGGAAACAGAGCAGGTTTTCCACCGTTCCAGATGTTGCGAGATCGGTTGAAACTGGTTGCTGAGAGGGCATCGCTGGTATCAGATTTCGAATCATCATGGGCTGACCAGGAGGAATTGGTCATAGAAACCGGAGGGTTCATGCCAATGCCTCGACCGGGGAAACTCGACGAATTGTGCTCAATAGGCATGCCACCCGGGAATTCAGCATCGAGTGGTGAAGTGTGTCCATAGCCAAACTCGATCTTAGGCGGGCGGATCTGCTCCAACTGAGAGATGGTGCTCTGAGCTTGAGCTAGCTCGAGTTTCAGGCGAAGGATCTCGTCGTCGGTAGAACTGCCCTCCTTCCCGGTGGCACTGGCGGAACGAGTCGTGGGTATGGTAGAGCCGAAGTCTTCAGTAGCGGGAGTGGCAGGTACTGAATTGCTTGAAGACGTCTGATCCCGAACAGTTTGATAGCTTGTATCATCTCCGGAGGTCTTGGGATCCTTTTGGTTCTTGTTAAGTGCAAGCTGTTGGTCTGAGAGTCTCGCCAGGAGAAAATCGGCGGCGGGCGTGGAGACAGATGGAATCGGCATTGAGGTAGATTGGGCATTGAGGGGCCCGTGGTTGAGCTGGTTGAGCTTCATCTTCTATCTCTAATTAGTCAACAGTCGACGATGAGCAGATTTGTGAAGAAGCTTTACCTTAGGGAAGCTCTGATTAACCAGAGAAGCCGTTGATAGAGCAGTTGATGATTTCTTCAGACAAAGGGGTGGGGGTCTCTCCGAATCCTGCGATCAAATGTTCTTAGCTGCTTGCTCTACGCGATGAACAACTTTGAATCACTAGAACT
This sequence comes from Xylariales sp. AK1849, assembly GCA_022432505.1. Taxonomy (NCBI): domain Eukaryota; kingdom Fungi; phylum Ascomycota; class Sordariomycetes; order Xylariales; species Xylariales sp. AK1849. The sequence continues at coordinate 1,531,982 of JAJKKH010000009.1, forward strand.
GGGTAGCGCGAGTGCATGGTTGAGCGTGGTCTTGAGGGGAAAGCACGCAGTTGTAAATATAGCAGATGATATTGACAGTCAGGTAGATGAATAACGATGGCTCCCGCGACCAGGATAGTAATACTACTTACCAGCTTGAGGAGATATAGAAGTTGTTGACTTACATCGGCCACAGAAGTAACCTCCTTGCCAGCCTTGATGTTTTCCTCCATCGGAATACTCTTGGGAGCTAGTGTCCGACGGATGGTGGGAGAGCCGGTCAAAGCAGAGCCGGCCATCTTAGTGTTGAGAGGAAGAGTGACCAGGGTTTCGATTTTTCTTGGTGTAGAACTTCTGATTCATCAAAACAAAGGTGGAAGATGGCAGAGATGCCTAGGTCGGGTGGCAAGTAGATTGGATTGACTGTGATCTAAAGAAAGGATGCGTGTATGCTCCGGGCTGGTGGAGGATGGGTGTCAATGGAAGCGGGCCTACCGAAGTGCAAATGTGCGTGAATGTAAGGATGAACTGGACTGGGAAATGCTGGAAAGAATGGATGAAGTAGGCGGACTCCAGGCAAGCAAATCCTTGCCCGCGATGTCAGTGGCAGGAGGAGATGGGACGTAAGAACTCGAAGTAAGTGGTCGGGTTGACTTCGTGGAGTTTGAGCCGGAGTGTTCGCGGGATAGGAAAGGACGATGGTGTGCACCTGCTTGATACGCTTGAAACGCCTGACGGTAAGCGGAAACTTGGTGGTAAGTGACGGCTCGCGGTGAGCACCTAGGTAGGCACGCAAGTGGGCGTCTGATATTATTGCAGTGCACTTCAAGGCTAGCGAATTCTTACTTGTCTTTTATGGTGTCTCAATTGCAGAAATTGTGATGAAGTGGGAGGTGGTTTGACTGTAGATATCAGATAAGTGTCTAAAGTTTGTGGGAGCTGATTGGTTGGGAGGGGGTGCTCCTGAGGACAGGTGAGTGAATTCAGTGATAGCGGTCGCCGAGGTGAGGACAGCCAATATGACAGAGATGAGGAAGAAAGGGCAACCTGCTATCTAAATAAATTGGAATACGTCTCGGCAGTAGCATGATCATCGATGCCTGGCTATCGAGTGTCGCCGACTTGAAAGATACCAAGAGGGCGTCATTGACTAAGAAACATACAAGTGGTACTGACTTGGAAGATGTTGAATTTCGCTTTATTAGACAATCAATGGCCAATGTTAGCAGCTTTGTGGAGAATGTGCGTGCGACCAACTCCCAGTCAGCCGAAACTAGGTGTCGTCGCATAAGAAAAGTTCGGACGTTGTCAAGTCAGAACATATCAGATGCCGTGTTCCGTTCCCGAAGCACTTTTGTCCTGGAAGATGCGCTTGGTGTATCGGTTCGACGTCTTTGCTTCACAGCCCGAAAACAGCCTTGGGCCGGCACTTGCAGGGTTGCGAAGATCTATATCCCTCCCGATATGCTCAACATCAGCTATAACTCAAGCTCACTTCCAGTGTTATGTGTAAAAAAGATAGTCTGATGATAGCCAAACGTAATGGAAGTTTAGGCTGATAATTCCCGAAAGATTTAGATGTCGGAACCTGGAATTGCATACAACATCTCCGCTCCCTTCCGTGTGACCTGGGGATCCTAGGGACAACGGTGCAGCTGAGTCTAATGGAACACAATGTCCACGATACCTGTTCGAAACAAACGAGAAATACTTGGACAACGTTGGTTGAAAGGCTCCTTCGGCCTCTTGGGACCAGCTGCGGATTGCAAAGACCTGGCGTCTTGTCGGTATATTGAAATATTGATGCTCTCTATCTCCCCATAAACGCCATAAATGTTGTACATATATTTGTCAACTCGGATCATTTCTTGCCCCCGGGAGCTGGAACACGGTGTCAGTATAAGCTCAAGGGTAACCCACAAGCACAAACTCACGTGGCGGAGGGCCCCTCTTCTTCTTCGGTGGCTGTTTACCACGCGATCGTACACTGTCCTCATCGTCAGCTTCAAGATTCCCATTCGACTCAGATCAGGGGAGCTGCTGACCCTGCGAGATGTTCCTGCCAATCCTCGAAGTCCTCATCAATGCCCTCCAGTTGAAGATGCTTGAATTCCTTAAACAGCGTCGAGAGAGACGGTCCCTTCGGCGGGTAGTATTTTGCCATTGTCGGTCCTCTTAATCGCTGCCGTAGGATTTTGTTGCCCATTCGTACGCCATTGGGGTTATATGTTGTCGAGAAGACTTCGCATTGAACCTAGACCATTGAGCTTAGGTTACATAAGTATTTCACTGCATGGAGTGTACCTTCATTAGGTCCAACAACCTAGCCCGTGGCACCGACATCCTGTCGCGGTTTTGATTGTCCTGTCGGCGCAGCTTTGCGTGCCGAATTGTTATATGAGGTTGAAAGGCCAGCCAGTTTGGATCTAAATTTCCGCGGCGGGACATATTCCGGCCGGCCGGCTGTTGACCCACCCCACTACGCGTGACCAATGCACTGTGCTCCTACTGTGCTTGCCCGACAAGGGAATTCAGTCTTTGTACTACTAAACGGAAGCTCATCACATCGGGAATCATCACTTGAAAGAAACCAGGGAAGAAAGCCTCTCCTCACCATGTCGAAGAGGCCATTCTCAGAGATCACACAAGATGTTGTGTCTACATACGAGGCTGTATCCCAAATCATCCAGCAAGGCGAGGATTTGCTAAGAGCTGCGCAGGCTCTCAAGCAAAACCTTGATGCTGGCAATCACCAAAATGACGAAACGACCTCCCATTTGATTTCGATCAGCAGCAAAATTCTCCCATCTGTTGAGCGTTTCGGCCGCTACTCTACGCCATCTCATAAGGTACCGAGACTCGAGGGCAACCAACCCCAAACCAGCTCTCTTCGCATCCCCTCTTTCGTTGCACTCACACCATGGTCTCCGGACGACATTCCTACTTACAGCCCGCCGCTGCCACCTATTCTCGACCCCGTACTGGGCCAAGCGGCATTCACACATTCTGGCATGGTCTCCAAATGTGGTGAAATAAGTTACGAGAGGCTAGAGTGGATTGGAGATGCATATCTCTATGTCATGGCCTCTGCATTTATCTACCAAACTTTCCCCAATCTATCTCCCGGACGATGTACTCAGCACCGGGAATTACTGGTCAAGAACATGACACTCGCGAAATACAGCATGGAGTATGGGTTAAATCAGCGCACAAGATTCCCAGCCGACTTTGATCTGCACGGCAGGATCGGCGGGAATGAAGCAAGTCAGGCGAAGAAGAAAAAGGTACTGGGCGACGTGTTTGAAGCGTATGTTGCCGGTGTCATCTTGGGGGATGCCGAAAAGGGGTTATCGCGCGTCTCGGCCTGGATGAAATCTCTATGGAGCAAAGAGCTTGCGGACGAAATTAAGAAGGAGTGTGCCAGGGTTCACGAACGAATTTCCAGGGCTCACAAATTGGCCAGTCACGTTTTGGTAGCATCAACAGAAGCTCAACCCCAACAGGAGCTGAACCCAAAGGTTCAGCTCCAACAGAAAATTGGTGGTAAGGGAATCGATATTAAATATCTTGACGTGGGCAGTCCAGGAAAAGAGAAAAATTCTTCGTTGCCCTGGTACACAGTTGGGGTGTACCTGCACGGATGGGGTGAAAAGGGCTTCCGAATGGGACTTGGCAGTTCGGTGTCGAAGAAAGAGGCAGGTTCAAAGGCGGCCGAGGCTGCTCTCAATAACAAGAAGATGATGAATGGATTGGAGCAGAAGAAGAAGGACTTCAGGGCAGCATTTGGAGCACAAAAGGAGTATGCCGACTGGGAACCTTAGCTTGATAAACGCTCCCACGGTGAAGACTGCCACTAGCCAGAGCCAAATCGCTGAAGCCATTCGAAACCTGTACTCGAATCAATAGATATTCTAATAGTCAGGATATTATGACTTGACCTTGATCACCTCGTACAACAAAGTTAATGATGATTATAATACGGCTTTGAAATATAATAATCTAGCGTAAATGAAATTATTCGAGCATGGCGAACTAGAAGGCGTCACCCCTTACAAGTAGCGACCCCAGTGTTCGCTTCAGTTCGGTTCATCCGGCTTCCCCGCTAAGCGTTGCAACTATCACTGCGGCTGTAAAGACGCAACCGACAGCGCCCGAATCAGACCCGGACATATCCTTGCGCTAGATGGAAGCCGATATATCTTGAAATTTTTTCATTTTCCCACACGAGTGGCCTGTTGGCGCAGACAGGAAGCAGACACGAAACAGACTGCCATGCACTAAAGGATCAATTCGGCAATACACTGCCCTGCACTTCGATACCTTTTTGCTCCTATCGATATACTGGTGAGCTACAGTTCAAATCCGATACAAGCCAACCATCCCCCCCGGCCCCCATACTAACTCTGGTTTATACCTACCTAAGTGAGGTAGGTTCATAAAGCTATGGGATGCACTCATACGATGCGAACATGGATAAAGACTACCAGGCAATGTAGAATAGCAGCTAATTCAAAAACTGAAATTATTATAAGCGAGCCTACAGAGAATGACTAGGTACGTTTATTTCACCAGCGATACCTGGAACAGATTGCCGAAGGCTGAAGAAAATTAGGTCTGCTGCAGAGCTCGAAGCCTGCTATCCAATCTCGGAGGTGGTGAGCAGAAGTGCTGGCGGATAAACTCCCTTATACATCCAGCGTCGCTGGGTGAATTCTACCATACAAACTTATATTAACACACTCATATAATGGTCCTTTGATGCAAAGAACTAGGAACGCAAAAATATTCAACTGCGAATGATGATATTTACTCGTACAAATTGTTCGCCCTTGTGAACAGTTCAATGAACGATTAATTAGGGCAGCGCTACACGGCATTTTGAGACTGTCTTCGCAAGGAGTGGCACAGTAGGGCTGTAATGTGTACTCATCCCAAAGCCATACATCTGGATCTCGAGAGTATGTGTGTTCATCCCAATATGTTCTTCGTCTTGCTTATCCATCAGAGGCAAAGCCATCCTGTTCTCCACCACAGTGTGTCAAGCCTTGTGTATTGATCGAGTTCGTTGGCTAACACCGTCAGGCAGCTGCTAGCATTCAAGGGCGTGGGCTTTCGCGTCGCTTGCGGCCGGATGTGCGTTGAGACCTGAGTAGGCTTTGTGATGATTGAACTGGTATAGAAAAGGACGAAGACAATGACGATGCATAAGAGAAGGGATTTGGTTGAGTAATATTGGCTGCCGGAATATGCGAGAGGGACTCCGAGGGAAGCGTAAGATCCACGGATGGTGAGTCTGCTGTCGGCCTGACGTGATACTGGCGATAGGCAGGCGACTGGACTAGAGCTGGCACTTCTCGTGACGCCACCGCTTGCACTGAGTAGTTGCCACGCTCCTTAACCATGTTATGGGTAACGCCAAGAAGGGTCTGAATGAAAGACTCATCCAAGCCAGCGTCAGCGAACCACGGACCACCTGTCGCCTTCTCGCTCGGCTTGAGGCCACTTTTGATGTGGCACCTATGCGTGACCTGCCAGACCGAGGTGAAATTGGCTATGAGCTTCGATCTGCAATGGTTATTACATTTGGCGTCGAGGGGTGGATTTCTTCTGCGGAGTTAAGAACTAGAGATTAGTCTGCTTCACGGTTCCCGATCTGAACTGGTTGTGCGAAGATTCGGCTGACAATCTCCTGAAAGCGTCAGTGCCGATGGTGGAAGAGCTTCAAGAGCTTCAGTGTGAAGGGGACGAAGATGCTGGACGTGATGTGGACACTGCACATTGATTCCGGTGGTTGGCCTCGACTGAAGATAAGGACTTGCGTGCTGCTGCCGGTTCCGGATTGATAAGGCTCCTCGCGAGCAAGAGAGAAGGCTGATCCTCAAGAAGATGGTCGATTGGGTGATGACTCGTGTGGCGAGCAACGATGTTGTTGTGGTGCTTCCAGCGTATCTCGAACAGAGCTTTCCGGGCAGGGACTTGTGAGGCTATAGCTGGCAACGAAACAGCTGATGACGGCAAAAGCGGCCCACTTCGCCTTGAACATCATGATTGCAAAGGCTGCTAATATCAGTGAAGCTGGAGTTGGACTCTTTCAGAAGCATGCCTTGGTATCGAAGCAATCATCGCTTCAAAATCGTTGCCGGAACACGAACCTCAATATCAGTGTTCTTCTTCTGGTCGTAGCACGGAGCTCCGAGCCAAATAAAAAAGGAAGAGATTCTGGAGCCTCAGTACCAGGTACATTGTCATCGGCTTGATCGTGTCAGCTACTTACTAAAGTTCCAATTTGATAACATCGGAAGAACTGCATACAATGTCGTAGCTTGTAGCATCCAAGATTCTATTCTACCAGTCTGCGCAATTCACAAGAGCACTCCAGTGAGTGTAGCCAGACTACCTCCCTTTCCCATTACTGGCAAATTCCATTTCGTGACTTCTGCTTACAAGAAGGCTGCCTCTGAACCCAAGCGACCTGGTTGACTGCAACCTACCTGGGTATTCAAGGTAGTTAGGTAGGTAGTGCAACTCTATGTCGTACATCTACCTAATGTAGGTAACTTTCCCAGCGGCCCAAGCAGCATGTCGCGGAATGGCTGGTATGTGGCTCAGGTGGCTGGCTGCTGTTGGGCACGAGATTGAGTGGTGGCCTGTGCGCCCACGGAGAGTAGCAACAGCTGCGGCAACAGCTGGAGGAGCTCTCTCTTTCCCCAGATTTAGATTTTTATAATACTGCGGTGGAGGAAGATGGGAACGTATAAGAAAGGCTAGAAGGGGAGGGAACACTAGGCGGTTAGGATGTATAGTCCTAACCGCTTACTGTGTATGCGGGAGAAACTAATAGGATGCAAAGACCGGGAATAGATACCTAGGTAATTATTCTAAGCCGGAGCCCCAAAATAACCGTAACCGCTCCGTTCGGGAGCGACTACGTAGTAGGTCAATGTGACTACGTAGCAGGTCATTAATCCTTTCCGATGTAGACTCAATTACCTATTCTCGGATTTTACTATTATCTTCCAGACTTGTAACACTGTCTACAATATACTTGCATTCCCAACTTGGCCATAACCTGGTCCGTTAGAGCGTCGGTACCTAATCTTGTGCAACCGTCCTCTCCGGCTTAAGTTTCCGGCAGTCGCATAAGGTCCCTGCATTCACACCCGGTTACGATTGACCTTGAACCATACTTTCCACCGCAAATAGAAAGAGCGCAAGCGCAATTCGACACGGATGAGAAAGACAGATGGCGGACTCAGTTGGTAAGATACCGATGTACTTTCTGCATGAATACCGATTGCGCACCACAACAGGCTCGTCCGTTTCCGACCCAACACTCCCCATAATCGAGTCCCCCGCCTATCGCAGAACTGCAGCTAACCGTACCCCTTTTCCCGACCAACAGACCGCGTATTCGTGCATGCCCTTAATACGGTGAAGAAGATTCCAAAGACAGGCGCGTCGCGGCCACCGCCCAGCGATCGTCTCCGGCTCTATGGGCTCTATAAGCAGGCCATGGAGGGGGACGTGGACGGGGTGATGGAGCGGCCGACGCCGGGGCCAAACATCAACAACGAAGAGCTCCAGCGCGAGAAGGACAAGTGGGATGCGTGGAATGCGCAGCGCGGACTGAGTCGGACCGAGGCGAAACGGAGGTACATCGAGGCGCTCATCGAGACTATGCATCGCTACGCTACTACGCCGGACGCGACGGAGCTTGTGGCAGAGCTCGAGTTCGTGTGGAATCAGATCAAGAATAACAGCCCCTCGACCTCGGACTCCTCGCCTAAAGGAGTCAGAGCTGAACCGCGCCGCTTTGTTCAGCCTACAAGTGGTACTGAGGGGCCGATGAAGGTCTTGAGCCCTATGAGTGAGGATGATGCTGCGGAACAGGAGTACAGGGACAAGCAGGATGATGAAGAGGAAGGAGATTACGTAAAAAAGGGCGATAGGTGGTCTCGGAAGGTCGAACGAGCTTTGGTACGGTTATCAACTGAGATCGCGGCTTTACGGGAACAGATATCTACGGGAAGAGAGTGGAGGTCGAAGAAAGAGAGGAGTTTCAGCGCCTGGATAGGGTGGGTACTCTGGATGTTAATGAAGCACCTTGTTGTCGATGGATTCATATTGGTAATCATTCTGCTCTGGTTGCGGAAACGGAAGGACAGGAGGCTGGAGGACTTGGTTCGGTCTGCTCTACGGATCGGTCGCGAATATGCGAGGAAGGTGCTGCCGTCGAGATAACACCTTGCCACTTTCGACCGACGACAATCTAAATGCCGAGCCGAGTTTGGGACGGAGTGAGACGTCGGGCTCTATCGTGCTCTTGGATTCCTCGACGTGACTACTTGATCGACTCGGTATCCTACGGCCAGGGACCATACTTCGTTCTCAGACCGACCTCACCTTGGGATTAGTCTTCTCGGTATACGGCATGGCTGATAGATCGGCTCAGACGTCTGATCATAACACGACAGGACTTCACCTTGTGGCCAAGTTCTGGCAAGACAGCCGCATGATGCTGAGCCGACTGGCTGTTATATTGCGCCGGCTAACCGTTCCATTGGGCAAACCAATGTGTATCTCACACAATTAAACTGGCAAATGGTCAACTTAAGCCAAGATGGTATCTACGAAGAGGGTATACACAACCCGACATAAGGGGTTACCTGCCTATTGGCAGATTCGAAGATATGGCCATTCGGACCGTTACAGCTCTACTGCCAAAGATGCTAGTACCAAAGCTACAGCATGCTTCTATCATATAAATGGAAATGTATCAAACAGTCTGATATTCAAGCGTGCAGCGGATTTAGCATCGATACCATGTAAACACTCCCGAAGTCACATTCATAAGTGTTTTTCGATAGCGCTCGCTTCGCCGCAGCTACCCATCCTATTAACCAAAAAAGACAAAAGTATATGCAACATCATGCAAACTTGCCATGTGCATAGGTACAGAGGTGTATTTCGCTTTGTGTGCCTTTAGGTAGGTAGACAATGATGACTCCCTTGGGATATATGCTGGGACACATCCAGGGCCGCCTGCATTCCCTGCATGTTTGAATCGGTACCTACCTAATGGCGAACCAACGGTGCAAGGGGGTCAACTAGCGCGACCGCGTTAAGCAGTCCGCTATTAGGACAACTCCAAAGCTGTACATTAAGTTAGTAGAATAAGGTTACCATTCTCATCAATCACTCAACCCAAATTGCAACACACTCTCCTCTCGGGCCAATCAAGAAAGCGTTGAGAGACATCAAGCTCAGTGTAAGTTCTTGGCTCATAAGATCCCAGCCATTCATCAAAAGATAGAAAATAGAAATCGCGAGGAAGAACTACCTGGCACGCTGGTCGAATTGGAAAACTTACCAGCATCCGACGAACATGCCTCTCGGAATAAACAGGGGAAACTGTGCTGTCCTACTGATTGTGCCAATAGGAAAGCACCATAACCAAACTTATCCCAGGCTGTCTTGTATTGTGGTAAGCTCGGATTTTCTTCGACGAGCGTGCCTGGAACTTGCGGAAATCACCCACTAACTTTCATAGGTACCACTGGACACACATATGGGACCTCGAGGCTAAGACACCCTTTTTAACACCCGTTATACAATTCAATAGAGCCATTGAAACACGACATCGAGAGCACCAGTATCTAGATACAACCCGCCAGATCTAGCTACCATGCCGGGCTCGCCACACCCCAATGCCCGCAGGAAGAGGCCGAGCTCACCACATCCAGAAGCTGAGCGCATCAAGAAAAGCTTGGGTCAGTCGCGGGTTGTAGACTCGCTAGACGCAAGTCCTATTGAATCACCTACCAGGCCCCCAGAGGCGGCCAACAACGAGGCCATCCCGGAGCTCTCATTCATTCCCGCGATGTTCGTTGCCGCCAAGTTCGACTACACTCAGCCACTGCCCGAGCTGCCTCTTAACACGAGTGCACGCTTGGATATCCAGATGGCCGAGCTCGATGCACATACACAAGCCGTGAAACGCAACATCGCCTGGCTTGCAGAGCGGGAAGCCCGTCGGATCCACGCCGAGGCCGTGAAAGAGGAATTAGATCTCACATCCCAGGGCCTGCCGCCTCCGCGCTCCAAGCGCCTAGGCCCTACCGCTAAGGATGAAAGCATTTTAATCGCCAAGATGGCCGGGGAAGTTCGCCCGAGCATGGATTATGAGGCACCGTTGGATTTCGGCTACAACAGCTTCGAAGCTTTGCCTATAGACAAACGGGATACGCCGAGGGAGGCCGCGACGACAAGAATGCTGGGGCTGATCAAGTATGGGATGCAGAATTTAGATGTCAGTATTTGTAATTTATGTTTTTCGTCTACTCCTGTCACTTCTGTAACGAGTATAACTAATCCGTGAACGTGGATAGAGTTACGAGATTCACGTGCAAAATGATGCTAACGGGCCGAGGAGAGCAAGGATTGCTAGAGAGGTGGCGGAGGAGCTGGCAAGGACGATGGCGGCTGAAGGTTCTGGGGGCGGAGGAGATAGAATGGATATCAGTTGAAGTGAAGGGAGAGCCGAGCTTGCGATGCACAAGATGAAGGAGGCGAAACGCTGTACGTCTGCCCACGAGCTACTTCGATGACGAAGGTAGATGGGTATGCCTTGTGCTTGGCATATAATCGATAAAGGCATTATTTGTCATTTAGAAAGAGCCTCCCGCACAGCTATGAGCTGGCTCAGGATTGAACACTGTTCTAAGGCTTTGCAGGCTGTCAAATTAGTCGTGGGCTGTCGACATATTAAAGCTGAGACACGGCAATGTCTCGGATGACTACTCTATCTCCTCTATCTTCGGCCGCACCCTCGGTTCAGTTAGGGGTAGACTAGGTCTGTTCAGATCCAACCCCGCAATACTCGTCAGCCCAGGCTGCGGGTCACGCAACTCCGGCAGCATCGAAGTAATCTGCCAGTTCTCCAGACTCTCGACCACATCCCTAGCTTGCTCCTGTACCAGCCCATCATTATCAGTCCCGGCAACATACCGCAGGATCCTAAGTATATCTTCACGACTCGGGTCCGTCAGTCCAAAGCCCAGCCGTTTCCCAAGCTCCCTCGCATCTGCTAGAGCCTTCACAAAGGTCAGAATCAAAATGATAGCCGCACGACGCAAGATGGCCTTTTCCATCTCCGGTTCCATGGTCAGGATGTTGATAGACAGATCCACGGAAGCTTCGATTAACGTCGCGCCCATACCCGCAATGTTCGTCTCCATGCCCGTCAGGAAGATCGAAAGCGCCGAGGCGCGCATGCGGATATCCTCACTCCCGCGCTTGCTCTCCCAGCCCTGGAGGATCTGGGCAAGGATGTCGTTCTTGGTCTTCTCATCCTCAGACTGCTGGACCTCTTCGCTGAGATCGGGGACTTCTCCGCCCCATGCTTTCTGCGCTGCTTTCTGCTGGCGCTCGCGGAGGCTGTCTTCACGGGCTTGTTTGGCCTCGGTTTTGGGCCTGCAGCCTCGTCTTCCGGCTATGGAAAGTAGGTTCTCTCCGACCTGTCGTGCAGTTTCGCCCGAGAAAGTATCGCCAAGGCGTTGGCTGACCTGAAGGATTGCCTCCCCGAAGCGAAGCCGAGTGTCCACCTTTGCTTCTTCGTTGGCGTCTACGTAGTGGTCTAACAGCTCTTTGGTAACAGATTTCGGGTGTTTCTCTGCCATTTGGACGAAGATCTTCATCACGCGAAGGTTTATGTAGTCATCATCCTCGCTTAGTAGAGAGGACAGCAGCACTAACACGCCTTGGACGTCAATAACACGGCTGTTGGCCTGAACCAAGCCTGAGATGAGATTCAGACCTTCCGACCGAACTGGTGGCGGCGAGTCAACCTGCGTGATGTACGAAAGAGCCAGACTATATGTCTTGCGGTCCTCGACTTGACGGTCTGTCGGCGCGATGGGACGTTCTGCCGAGTCGTCAACTTCGTCTCTGTATTTAAGGAGTAGATGAAGATTCCTGGCAGTCTGGGAGATATCTGGTTGATTCGCCTGGCTTATAATGTGAAGGGATGCTTCGATGGATTTGAGAATGTCGGTATCGACGTCTGATCTTTGGAAACTGGGTGCTGTGATGACAATGTTCAAGAGACTCAGTGCAACAGCCGTCGAGTCCGTGTTTTCTGATACACTGTGGGATTCTGCGAGTACTTGACTCGCAAGCGCCAAAATTCCTTTTGAATCTGCTACCAGTCTGTCTGGGGTCTTGTCCATCATAATCTGGAGTATTTGAGCTTCGACTAACCTGCTCGAGGGATCCTCTGACTGATTGTCGTCTTGCCTGGTAATTTGTATGTCACCGCCTGGCGCTTTCTGGCTCCCTAACGAGCGCTGAAACAGCGTAAGAAAGACTTGGGACATGTCCGCATCAGGCGCGGTAACTTCAATGAGCCGCACAAAGGCTCTAGACTTAGAGCCCAGATTAGTCCAGTCCAGCTCAGCAGGTGGGCTCACGACAGAAGTCCACATCCGCTTGATCTGTATTTGCGACCCTAGAAGTTCGTAGCGCCAGAGGGCATGATTTGAAAGCTGGCCTCCGTCATACAGCAGGTTTCTGATGATTGACGTGTACTTATTAGCACTGCCAGAAATTTTCAGGTAGATCATGAGTAGATTCTTTGCGGGCAGCAATATTCGATCTGTGCATCCCTGATCTACATTCGGCCATGAAGACAGAGCCCATAACGGCAAAAGTAGAGGCGAAAGCAATCTTGTCGTCAACCCAGAATTAGGATGTGAGTTGAGGAGTGATGCCAATCGTTTTAGAGCGACGGCCAGATCCTCCGACTGAACAAGTACCGTCTCTCTTTGCAGATCTACGACCTCATCTGGACCTGCGCTGAAGACCAGTGTCTCACCGGCGGAATCCTGAGACGACAGGGATGGGTTAAGTGCTGCCAGCATTGGCTCTGCAAATGCCTTCCACCCGGGAGTGCCTAATGTCACCATTTAGTGTATGTTTTCGAGGGGTGAGGCGTAAGTCCTACCTGGAGCGCCGAATTGCTTCCTCCCAAGTATACCGTACCCGATAACATAAGCTGCAACCTTAACCAAGTCTACCCCATCCTTTCCGTCGAGGAGCGCAATAAGCTGAGGCGCAATACCGGGGAACCACTTGTCAGCAGTCACGCCGGTGGGAGGTATAGCCAGGAGAGTAGATGCCATTTTCATGGCCTCCATTGTGATATTAGCTCCCTGCTTCTGCGGATCGGCAGCCTCGGAGGTCCGTACGGTACTCGAAGGATGCGTGGCGAAGACGAACTCGAGCGTCGCTCGTACACCATCCGGCCTTTGCGGCATGAGTGTCAAAATGTCCATTAACCTCAAGCGCAGCCATCTTGGAACTCTATCCGGCTTGATTAAGCCATTTAGCGCCGATATGAGAGATGGCGTTCCTGTTCTACGGCACGTTCAGATATCGCCTATAGAAAGCCTCACCGCTACTTACCTCGATATAAGAGTGCCAAATTCACGTTGGCCTTCAGCACGAGATGCTTCAGTGCCTACTGGACTGAATGCTTTAATCCCCGCGACCTCGATGCTAGAAAGGAGTGAAGCTCGGGTCCCTGCTTTCTTATCCATGATGTCGGAGACTTTACGAAAATAGCCGCATAGTAATCCAGGATAACAATGCTCGATGTGTAGGGACGTGTAACAGGCACTACGCTACTAGGTATTCAATATGAAATTTGCTACGTGGTAGCAATTAGCTGATAGTAAGAGGGAAGAGCATTCATTCAAACGGCGGTTAGATCATACTGTAAACTCATGTAGCTGACACTGTTTGAGGCACGTGCCAACGCGTATCCGGCGTGCTTGGCAACGTTGACTTTGGCCCATACGCGACGCGCCCCCTCCCCCTCCCTCTTCTCTTTTTCATACCTCATCAACGCTGTCAAGGGCAGTCATCGATGAGATCCTGGGATCAGCACCTAGACGATCCCTATCAATAACTATCGAGATACGAGTACGGTCCCTTCTTGTTCATGTCATTCGATTTCAAAGCAAAGCTCTTTCGCTGTTGTCCCTCTGGTAGGGATCGGTCACTACAGAACTCGCGCGATCGCCTCCCCCACAGTTCTCCGACTCCTGTTTTCCGCAAGGAATGTCTTCGGACCCCATCGCCGGTCCTAAGCTCCGCACAACACGTCGCAGCTCGGGGTCGTAGCGGGCCTGATGTGCTGCCGCGTCTGGGTTGTTGTGCGAGGGGAGCCAGCTGGTCTGGCAAGCAGGTCCGACGGATGGGAACGGTATTTCGGAACTTAACCCTAAGCTATCACTTGGTTTCAAGTCTTGCGCTCATAGTCGCCCAGATTCACCTTCTAAACTGCAGGAATGCTCTTGTGATGCTGCACGCTGCTGAAAAGCTATGTGTGGTAAGCGGACTTCTGGCGGTCGAAGGGTGATGGGGCATTCCAGACGCCGTAGGCGAGCGAGGGCTTGTGCTATGAGTCTTGCGTAAGAACTCCTGGTCTGGAGTCGCTCGTCAGCACTTCGCCGCTGGAACTAGTACTCTGGCCGTTACAGGTCGTCTCTGCGTTGGTTGACTCTCGGATTGTATGGAAGATGCATGTTGAACACTACTGGCTGCTTGGAATGCAGTTGGTTTCATACCCACTTTGTGCAAATGGAGATGCGAGGGAGAGCTTAGAAACGGCTACACACGATCAGAATGACGGCACTCCATCTACTTGCCGCTGGCTCCATTCGCCAGAATCATCCGCTGGGTGAGCGAGAGCCATGCGACTACGACAGGAGTACAACGAACTCTGAAAACATTCTTGCCATGCTACATGCTCTCGGCACCCTCAAGTCTTCTGCCACTCTCCACTAGCTATAGCTGTTGGTATAATACCCAACTTGGCTCATGGTGTCTGAACAAGCATCCACTCCATACGTCCGTCGTCCAACCCCCTTAGACCATGTCTTGGCATCCGCCACCGCGTGTCACTCTGTGTAACCTGGTCAGGCGCATTAACCACTTGTGGTGGGTTTGATCCCATAACAAACGTGGACGCCAAATCCTTCAGTTGATCGCTCCCACGGGTGGTCAGCGGAATACCTCTTCTCTACCTGAAATGGCAGAGTGGAGATGACAGCGTGGTTTTTATGGACGTATTTTGACCATGCGGAAATGCCCTCCTTGCTGCTTTTGGAAGCCCGACGGAGAGGAATACAAAAACAAGTCCCTGTTGGCAGTGCGTTCAACGGAAAGAGCTTTCTTGGAAGTTGGTGACAGGACAGTCGTGTCCGCACTCACCGATATTGAAGGCGGTTTCGTTGATGATGGTTCTGATTAGATCAAGGGATCCTACTTGGTCGCCATGGCTTGCTGGTGTGTATGCATGGTCGTTGCCCAAAGCATGAAGTAAGGCCGGGACCCATCTCGAGTTGGCGTCAAAGCTTCGTGCTCGTCCGAACTTGTGGATTGTCTTGGAGCGACGTCGTTGCTGGTGAAATTTTTTGATATCCAATCTATGGAAAGGCCTTTGAGTAGGCAATAATTGGCTACTCCTACCAGAAATGTGTATAGAGTAGCCCCTTGTTTCAGGGATAAGTCATACAGATCTTCTTAATCATGACCAAGTTGCTAATTGATACAATAGGTTTGCTCCAAATACTAGTACGACTCCGGAGATCCTTTGGTTTGCCAATCCTTGAAACACAATCCGTTCGCTTTACTCGGCATCTTGACCATAAGAGGGACCACGATGTCTTCCTTGTCGCCTGTCACAGATGCCTTATGGACAATGCACTCTTCGTCCAAGGTTTCGAAGCCGAGACTCTCGAACAGCGGCGTACCTGTAGCTGTGGACTCAAGATAGATGGGTAAGTCCAGCTGCTCAGCAATGTTGATTCCCCACTCTGCCATCAGGCGCCCAACTCCTTTTCGCCGATAGGTCGGATGAGTAGCCATCGTTACGCAGTCTTACTTCCATTAGCATGTCATGCAGTCCGCGTTCAACACTGAAGTTGCAACTTACACACGTGCTTTCGTCTGCCGAAAAGCTTGTCCCTCATATTCCATGTGGGCATCAGCACGCGTTCGGCCTTCTTCTTGTCACTTCCCTGCAGCCAATCCGCCCCAGCGGGTTTCGTCCATGCTTCGGCCTTGCCCGGTCGCCAAAACACTTCCCAAGTCGCCATTCCCACTATCGCTCCCGTGTCGGCATCCACACATTTAATTGTGTAGCCATTGCGGTCGGCATGCCACCAGAGAGTCGTGCCGTGCGTATGGGCTTGACGCTCGATACCGCTAGGAAAGATGAACTCCATGATCTTCTCATCCTTGAACGCCTCGAAGTAGACATCATACACAAGCTTAATATCAGGTATCAGCGCTGGAAGTACCGCCAGCGACGTTTTGGCGCCTGGCAGGGGCAGTCCAGCCTCCGGAGCCTTGCCCTTGAGAAATGATGAGAACATTTGAAGTACAGAACGCAATACTGTAACAACCGACGTTTATCGAGCCAGGAAAACAAGAATCATGAAGGAGACTGGTGTATATAATCGTTGGAGCACGGGATACAAGCCAAGCCTTGGCATTATGCTACTTTGCTTTTTTGATGCTAATCGAGAGTCACGGCACACCGGCTCTATGTGATTGGGTTGCGATACATGGGGAGTTATAGGGTCACATGTTTGTGGATTGTTGAGTGATATGAAGTGTTAGTTAGGTTTTCTGCGCCAAATACGACACCAGACGGAGCCGATCCACGAGTCACTCCACAGCTTTGCGGCCCTATCGCCGCGAAATTAGTTATCTGATCCGAGTTCACGACCCCCTCCATGCCGCCAAATCCCGCCAAGCCGGACAGGTCTGCTCAATCACGCAATTGAGGTCCGTTGTTGCTCACCGGCCAAGGATAATCATGAATTTTGCGTCGCACCCCCCTTTGAATTCTTTGGCAATCCTACTCAAGTGATTAATGCACCCAGGCTTTACGCGTACAACACGTCGTCCTGGCGTCGTTCAGATAAGAAAGGAGTGGTTGTCAACGATCAGAGTTCAAGCTCCAACCCGAACAAGAAGGTTACTGGATCCGTTTTCCGCAGGGTGTTAGCAACCAACAGTGGTCGGAGGGGAGGAGGTGACGTATTGCTCTCATCGCTCACGATTGACTAGATAATCGCGACTGCTCAAAATAGCCTCCAATGACATGTTGTGTCTTCTCTCCCTAAGTCGACACATCGGAGGTCTAGGAACGCTATACATCTGTGAGGCGATAGACTCCAATCCACACATTTCAAGTACGAGTAGACTTGAAGGCTCCGGAAACCGTGTCAGATCGGTCGAACAGAGATGAGTCGCCCCCTGCGCCTTGGGTTGATGGAGGACATTACACGGTGATGGTATCCGGCACAACTGCTTGTGATTTCCTGCCTGAGACCAATCAAAGAACGGAACCTGTCTTAACTCTTACGGAGCCTTCCTGAGGAACACGAGTGATACTCCGCCTCGAGGTTGATAGAACCAGTTCCAAGTCGGGAAAGTTGGCGGTCAATCGGCACGCCGCGAGAACCTTCCTCGCCTCAGAGGCGTTATCCAACAAAGGTCGCTTACAGCCTCGTCATACTATGGGCTTCCTATGTGTATTCGTGGAGCCGGCTCATGATCTGACATGGTGTCGAAACACTTTCAAGCGTCAACGACCAGTGGAACGAACTAACTAACCGAGCCTTGTGCAACCCTTCGTGGTGTCGCAGAAGCACAGCGTCCGCTGCATGTGATTTGCTTCAAGTTGAGCATTTGGCGTCCCTAAATATATGGTGATTGGCAATTTGTCGGGCAATATGTCATGCTATAAATGAAGACGATTCCGCTGCCGCCCGCAGTATTGCCCGTTATTGATAAGCGGTGCGTTAAAAACAAGCCGGAACCGACCTGCTATGAAGGGGACCCGGGCGATCCCAACTACCTCTCCACTCATGGCGTCGCCGCGCATGAGGCGTCGAGTGTTGTAGTACTGTAACGCTTCCATGACTTAGGGTGCAGTGAAGCTACAGTAGAATGGGTGCCCACAATCAAATCTGGTGAGTTGTAGCCATCTTCTAAAAGCTATTTTAAGCTGCATTGAGTTTATTTACCCGGCCAATCGGGAGTTTCGCTAGGTATACATCCCCGCAACACATGTCTCCTTGACCTGACGCAGACAGGGGACGACATCGCATGCCATGTTCCCGTGGGCAACAACCATCGTAGGTCAATTTCCCACGCACGCCGTAAGACACTACGTTGGAAAAACAAGATTTCCTCATCCCGTCTCTATAATAGCTTCATAGTTCTCGCTGCAGCTCAACGTAATAAATAGGACCCTCTGACGATCTGACAATGACTCACTATCCTTCTGTGTGTACCACCATGACTGCGCAGCGCACTTCTCAGATACAGAGGCGTTGGTGGTAACTTAATTCAGTCCTCGCACGAACATATGATTTGCTAGCTGTGCGACAGAAGATGAGAAAATGCAAGGCACGCTGCCATGTATAAGAATTCAGCAGGCAAAGGTTCGTCAATGTTGCTTTCCTGAAATCAGCGGTCAGCTGGTATCTGCTAGGGACTTCACAGTCCTGGGATCATTCCTGTGTCCTACTCGATTCCCAGACCTCTAGGGATTGTCGCATCAAGCATCACTTTCAACCTAGCCTATGTATGCGGGTACAGGTAGAACAGCTTGGTGATGATCGTTTCGTGATTGATCTATTCGGCGATTGCGTTCACCAGGGCCGATATTTGCAGCAGCGTGCCAATGGCAAAAAAACTAATCTATATCATGACCACACTTGCTCCAAACGGACGGCATGTTGCGTGCAGCTGGCTTGTCGACTGGCCGAATTTGTGTGGCAACATGATAGCACAATGTGTAAGTTGTATTGCATTGGGTGAGCGCAGACCCCCGCAACCATTAGAAGATAAGTGACGACTACTGATGATTCGCCATATTCGTTATCTTGATTTAGCTTCGGGTTTTGCCTCTCAAAGTAACACAGCGAAGACTCTGTAAAACCTCCAATAAAGAGGGCTTAGCCTAACCAGACCGGCGAAGCCATCGTTGGAGAAAGGCCATGAGGGTTTTTTGGTGTCCTCCTCAACTCTCACCGTTCTCCCGATTGAAGACCATTCCGATGACTGCAGGCGCTCAAGATATTAGCCAAGGAAGGGAGACCGTTACCAACCCACAGTTCTCGGCAAG
Organism: Xylariales sp. AK1849; assembly: GCA_022432505.1. Taxonomy (NCBI): domain Eukaryota; kingdom Fungi; phylum Ascomycota; class Sordariomycetes; order Xylariales; species Xylariales sp. AK1849. Next base: position 1,551,168 of record JAJKKH010000009.1, read on the forward strand.
AACAGCTCACTCATGGTTGATCTTGATGATATTGCTACCGAGAGACGGCAAAGAAGTTGGATATTGAGAGAAACACCCTCGACATCGCTGGCTATTTCTCATCCAAAACTTTGCGTTTCTTACGAAACAGTGGTCTGGAGCCCCAGATGGGCCTCGATAAGGTCAGTCTCATACTCTGGTTGAAATGGACGGTCGCGTTCGTCAAGGAGCATGCTTTGGCACACGAAGTAATGCGTTCACATCATCCTAGCAACAATGCTATCATTTTGCAACTCTCACAAAGCAACTAAGAAGACGGCACCTCGAGCAGAAACTCGCTCAGCTTCAGAGAACCAGACCCTAGCGTAGCCAGCTCAGGTTCGGCTGCTTACGATACGTCCATAGCATTTAAGTTGACCGAAGTGTAATCTTTAGACCTAAGGTAAATTGGCACACGTTCAGCATCAACGCTATCGACTCATATCACCTTATCACGCGCACACACCTACGATAAGTCGCCTTCCTTCGGTCTCTTGACGTGTGTGATCCGTCGTGATCTCACGTGGTGCTTCCAGGAACCAACCACAACAAATCTTTATCTTGCCATGTGCTCAAGTTACTTGCCTTTGATTCACAAGGCGAGATGCCGAGTCGTATGATAGATTAGCCTGTGGGGGAAATCTGGGGAATTCAGCCGCCTTAGCAGTTCCGTACGCCGCACGATATTCCTTCTCAACCAATCCGATTACAACGGTTGATTCAGCAGAGTCTTTGTGGACAAGATTTAAACCAAATTTGACCTGCGGAGTATACCGGTCCTCACACTAAGGTGCAGCGGTTGTTGTTGGACTGAAGAAGAATATAAAGGTGCTAGGGATCGCATCATAGAACGATCTGCCTTTCGAACCAGTCATCTCATCCCGGTAATAAGTAACTGGCTCTTGGCAAGCAATTACGATCAACATGAAGTCGAGCTTGTATGCTATACTCGCAGCGGTGGCTGCTAGTGGTGTTTCAGCACATGCCACCTTCCAGGAACTTTGGGTCGATGGAGTTGACATGGGATCTCAATGCGTCCGTCTGCCGAACTCCAACAGCCCCATAACGAACGTTGCAAGCTCCGATATACGATGTAATGTTGGCGGCTCAACGGGTATTTCGGGCAAGTGTTCGGTTGCTCCGGGTTCTACGGTAACAGTCGAAATGCACCAGGTGAGAGAGTCATAGGTTACCATTGTCCGCTTCGAGGGCTATACTTACAGACAATCCGACACAGCAACCAGGCGATCGTAGCTGCAGTAATGAGGCTATCGGAGGGGTAAGTTGACGGAACTTCTTTTCTTTGATGATGGATTGGTCTTTATTAACCGAGAGCGCGAAATGGAGTATAGACGAACCCTTAAGCTCCCACAAGGATGATTTGCTAACCCCGAGGTTCAATAGGCTCAGTACGTATACGGGATCTTCATGTGTCTTTCGAGTCTTTTGCAGCAGCTTATCACATAGGCGCCATTCCTCACCCTGTTCTCCCCATTCATCCCTAATTCACCTAACTATTTACGGTCCATCCTGTCCTAAGGAGGTAATGCTGATATTCGTTTCTATGTAGCTATGGCCCTGTAAACGTGTACCTTAGCAAGGTCGACGACGCCTCGAAGTCTGATGGGTCGGGTTCATGGTATAAGATATTCCAGAACTCGTGGTCAGCGAAGTCAGGGGGAAATTCGGGCGATGACGATAACTGGGGTACAAAGGACCTCTCCGGCTGCTGTGGCAGGTCAGTATCTTCAAGGTTTTCTTGTCATATTCCTTCGTAGACATGTTTTTGGGTTAAGGTCCTTCTGGGACGAGGCTCCAACTCCGCTTAGGCCGACTGACATCCTCTCTTCGGCCCTGTAACTAACCTGGAACTGTGAGATAGGATGGACGTGCCGATTCCAGCTGACACACCTGCCGGTGACTACCTCCTCAGAGCCGAAGTCATTGCTCTTCGTAAGCAACTTCTGGAGTTATTTCATACCCTTCCAGCTAGCTTCGGAGGCAAATATTGCCCGAACAGAGTGGGAGCTTCCGAGACAGCTCCCAGAACTCCCAAATACTCACCAAGCTTACCTATCAGAGTTATTGCTGACCTCAGATGGTGCAGACACAGCAAGCACATCCGGTGGAGCGCAGTTCTACGTTTCCTGTTATCAAATCACCGTTACGGGGTCTGGCAGTGCATCAGCAGCTGTTCCAGCCGGCGTGCAATTCCCCGGTGCATTGAAAGCCAGCGATCCGGGTATTTTGATCAACATTCACACGAAGTTGTCGACCTATGTGAACCCCGGCCCGACTGTCGTTCCTGGTGGTGAGGTTAGGAGTCCAGGTCTGGGCTGCGTTGGATGCGAGAAGACTTGCACAGTTGGTTCTAGTCCAGTGGGTACAGCGGTATCGGTCGCTCCGCCTGCAGAGACCGGAGCAACCGGGGGCTGCGCTCAAGCTCAGTACCAACAATGTGGTGGTTCGGGATATAGCGGCTGCACCGCTTGCGCTGTAAGTCATGCCCCTCTTGACTGGTTGTTAGATATACGTACTGATTAACAAAACAGTCTGGCTCAAGTTGCAAGCAACTTTCGACGTCCTATTCGCAGTGCGTCTAGTAGTAACACGCGGGTCAGTCTATGCACGCGGGGGAGATAGTGTTAAAGACCATTGAAGTCCAGACCTGCAACCGAAGATCAATTCCGTATCAAATCATACATCTACATGGCGTTGGACCCCAATAGCTGCAGCATATCTTTGAAGATATCAACAGCGATAGCGCAACTGTGAACCGATATATGTTGTATGGACTTTCATGTTCACGACTTTGAAACCTGATGCACCTATGCCGATGGTATATCGTGCTCGGGAACCAGGAGCCTAACGAATTGCTCCCCATGTTTGTCGCCAGTGTCTTTTTTTGGCTCTCAGTGGAACCCTCCGATTGGTTTAATAGAAAACCGAGGGTGTTGAAGGGTTAGTAGATACCCATCTGCGATACAATCGGGCAGGGTTGCCTTCTAAAACCAATGTGAATATATATCAACTACACTTCATAAACTGTCGCGTCTTCTCGCCTTCACCTTGGTTCCTGTTTGCTTCGAGTCTGAGATTATTCCGAGAGCTTTCTTGAATCGCCGTTTAAGTTTCCCGAACGGTCGGAGAGGGTAGTTCTTTTCGATATTATTAATAACTCGCCTGTGATATTCTGAGGAGATCTTGAGTGGTAGACAGGTGTTTGAAAGGTTGAAAAAAAGGATGAGGTTTTCGTTACCGGAAGAGAGTAAGGTGGCTTCTGATATCCCTTTGAGTTTTAGAACTACCTAGTCTGGTTATTGAAGTACTACTCAGTCATAATCCCTTTTTATTGTTTTTATTGAGTCTTTTACTATATCACTCCAAGAGGCGTAACCCAAAGTTGTTTATAAACTGTGTTAAGAAGAACTTGGGACGACACAGACAGAGATTGCTGTGAATCATGGCCAGATGGACGGCATACCGTACCGTATTACCTATGCAACACCGGATCTTGAATCACGAACCACTGGCGGGGTAAGGATCTTGGCATCCTGGCGCTTATACGAGAAGCCTTCGCGTATCTACTATGCCTCCAGACGTCAGCCGCATTTCAAATACGGACCAGACGAAAGTGACGGGATCAGATACAGTTTGGTATGAAGGGGCAAGGTGCCACAATCTCAAATGGGGGCCAAAACATTGCCCATATTCCCAACAGGTAGGGCATCGTCGAACGTTACTTCAACTCGTCAATTCAAGCGTTCCTTTTTCTGTGATAGGTATCTCTCGGAGCCAAATTGAACACGACTACGGGTAACACCCGTAGGTGCATGCAGCTACATGTCTCTGTCACGGTTATGGGTAAGTATGTTTAACTGCCTCCACCAGGCATGAAGCTACCAAGGGGACCCCTGACGGCTAGATTTAGGCGAGAGTCGTCTTAATCAAGTATCTGCCCTGTGTACATAGCTCCAGCCTGGTATAGTGTGATGGCTAAGGATATTCAAGGCAAGGATTGAATTCCAGCGTGTTTTCCCGTACTTGACCAGGGGTATCAAACTTCTGCCTGCCAGAGTAATGCATTCTTTCCGAAAGAGGCAATCTGTACTAAGTTAGGTTACTATCCTAGCTCAGAACCCCGGATCAAGACCCTGACAGCCCTGCGAAACCCCTGGTGTGGGGGGGGGGGCTGTTCGTCGAGATCCAACCGAGCCCGAAGAAGCCAGATATTTGGTGGAGAAGCGTAATAGAAGTTGAGTATCTCAGCAACCGATAAATCCGGCCAGTTAGGCACGCATCACCCCCATTTCTATCATTATTCTTCACCACCTTGACCATAACGTGATTCTTAATTGCTTAATCTCGAGGGAGAACCCAGTAAGTCAGCTTATAAATTAAGAGTTATTCTTGGAATTCGGTCTTCTTCATGCGTTAAAGTGTGAACAAAAGCAGAGCTGGGGATGCCTAACTGGTCTGAATGAATCACGCATCACTCCTCGAATCTCAGCCGATGGTCTCAACACCTGCCTGGGCCACTTTATCAGCCTTGTCTAACCGCATTGAGTAACGTTAGAGACAGTACAGTACGCATGGGCCCCCCTACTGAGAACATCGTGGGAAAATCCCGCGGAACCGGAGCTGCCGGACAACGGACAAACGACTGCCTCACATTGATGGGACACCGAAGTTTGGGCAACGCAGGAAGATAACTGCACAGCCCGAAGAGCCACTCCACTCGTACTCTGCACTCATCCTGGTCTAGACCACCTTCCCAGGTCCATCACTTCTATCGATTGCGTTACACGCAGACACACATACAGCGCGAAGAAATGGGTGACTTGGCTGCACCTACGGCTGCCGGCCAGGAGGCGGCCATCAAGGCTCGTGTGATTAATCATATGAATAAAGACCATGCCGCAGAGCTCGAACACTACCTTCGCGCCTTCAACGGGATCCCCGCCTCCGCGGCCGCTGGAGCACAGATCGTAGATATGTCCCTCGATGCTATGACCATCAAGTCAGCATCCGGGACGCACAAAGTTGGCATCTCACCTCCGCTACCGAATTACGGTGCATCGCGTGTTAAGCTTGTTGAGATGTCTCGGACAGCATTGAGCAAACTAGGGCTCAGCGATATCAAGATCGATGCATTCGCGCCGCCGACAGGCTTCGACTGTGTCGTGCTCTTCGGTGTTGCGTTTTACTTCTTCTGCGCTGCGACGCGAGGACTCGTGCAACCGGGCACTGCTGTCTGGGACCTATTGAATACCATCTTTCCGTACGGAGCTGTGGGATACCGGTGGTTGGTTAAGGCGATCTTCCTACCCGTTCTAGCCTGCCATCTAGTGGAAGCCTGGTGGATGTTCAACACAAGGTTGACCAAGCATCGCGTTGAAATGGGGAGCAAGATATGGTGGCTTTGGGTGGGGACGACGTTCTTCGGGGGTGTGCCGGCATTCATGAGATTCGATAGGTTGGTCCAGAAGGAAAAGCAGAGGAAGGAGGGCTTGAAACATTGAACTTGATGTCCTCCGTGTATTGGTCAATGCAGGACGCAGCAACGCGTAGGTAAATTCAACCAACTTATCTCTGACATAATATACAAGTCCTGCACATGCTACCAACCCCTACATCAGTTGCGTCAAACCACTTAATATAGGAGTTCAGCGACAATGAGTTGGTAGCGAAGATCGAACAGCAATTGAACTCCTGACATCGACACAACACCATATCAACACCACTGGTGTCCTTGTATATACAAAGCCTCCACCAAGTCTGGCAGTCTTTCCTCGTTCCACCTGGTAAGCAACTTATTGGGAAGAGGGCAGATTGTTACTGTGGAACGGGCACGATATCTTATGGGCAGTGTTCCCTTGAGCTACGACAAGCCTATGGTTGGCACCACATTCGTAACAAAACTGGTACCGGCAATTGGCACCTGAAGCTGTCAGAGAGCTGCATATTGACATATCTGGGGTTCCTCCCGCTGAATGTCTCCCTGATCTCCTGATCTGACCAGCTACTCAGCTAGCCTCTACAAGACCCGTTGTGTGGACCACCCCAGCGTGCCATACACTTCCAGCAGAACTCATGACGACACTTGATACCTATGATCACTGGCTTAGCAACGCTGTACTCCCGGGCGTAGAATCATGGTCGTAGACAAGAAGGAAAGCATTTGACAGCAAGGGTTAGGTCAGGGGTAACAGAGGGTAAAAACTTTGGAAAACGGGTGCATTCAAGATAAAGATTCAGGACGTTCTGAAGAAAATACGACCTACAAGTCATATGAGAACTAAGACTAGGTTAGCGAAGTACCTTCCAAGAGTGGAAACATGTTCTCTTACCAGCCTTCGTTCTTCTCAATAGCCCACCCGCAGTTGGGACAAGGTTTGGTGGTTTTCTTGACTAGCTTCTCACTTTTTTCTTCGTCGGCCTTCCTTTTGGCTGCATCTCGCCTCATCCTTTCTGTATTCTCCCAAACATTTTTGCGCTCTGCTTCGACTCGCGCTCTCTCGGCAGCCGCCTGCCTGTCCCTCTCAGCACGCTCTTTGGCTGCCTGACGGTTCGCTCCTGCAACGTGGTCGGCGTCCAACAAAGTCTGCGCGTATCTTCGATCGGCGTCCTCTTGTTCATGGCGTGCCAACCGTTCGGCTAGCACCTTATTTTCAAACTCTTCGCTCTCGATGTCGAAACGGCTTCGAAAATGGACAGGGTCCTCGAGAAAACCATCATATTCGGCACACGTCAGCTGCTCATGCCATGCTACTTGGTGTCGAAAACAGAACTTGTGCCTGCACTTGGCGCATCGAATGATGGGCTGATCGTTGCCCGCTTCGTGTATCTGGCCTGAGCCGCAATTGGCAGGACACCAGACGAAGCCTGGCGCTTCGCCAACAGCACCGCGAAAGGCTAGATTTTGATACCTGTGCCTTAGTTAGCTAGTTACGCAGATCTGTGACAGCGTCATCTCTTGATCACCTTGCGAATGTCTCCTTATCCGCATAACGCTCAACATCCTGGTATTCCATCAAAGCATGACATTCGGGACAGTGGATGTCATTCCATCGCTTGGTTTTGAATTCGGTCTGAATCGAGGTCTCGACACATTCGAGGCAGGTTGCTGGGGCATGTGTGCATTGACTTGACACCGACAAAATAGGGAATGCGATCACGGGTTTCGATTCAGCGCAGACGTTGCAATCTTGCATGAGTTCGAGACCATCCCGTGGCATGTGCCGATGTGTTACTATAATATTTCCATTTCTAGTCGGCCTGTGATACCTCTGCCCAAACCTGTAGTCTCTGATAGCACGTTAGATATACTCCAAAGTCAGACTTGAAGAACGACCCGAATTATGTGAGATGGCACAAAGTATGGCAAGACTGACATGTTTCCGACATCTATGCTGTCCTTGCAGGCTCCGTCGGATCGGATTTCTTCCAGAATGGTAGGGTCAGTTGCTTTGTACCCCGACCCATTGGGTTTCAGAACCTGTTTGCTGTTCTTTGAGCCCATCAAGGCTTCAATCTCATTTTTGCTCTCGAAGTTGGTGCCGTTCGAACTTTCTGCACCTCCTAGCTCTCCTGTTGAGAAGTCTGCCAGTATGTGAGAGCTCGTAGCTATATATTGGAGACGAGGCTCTGGAGGCCCGAGAGCATGTTGTGTCACATGGGTGAGGGGTACAGGCACAATGGAAGTCTTAGGAAACTCCGTGGTCTCTGTAGACATGTTTGGTGCAGACTGCTTTCTGCACTTCTGACAGTGTCGTATCAGAGTGTAAGTTGATGGATTCGGAATACTAGACGAGAGTGAGGCGAAGCTACAAAGATACCTCAGTGTCTTGTAAGTGGGGGAATGCCTAGCTTTATCAAGTCCACAATGTCAATGGCTATGCATGGCAAGGATGGTACTAGTTGATTCGTTGAGTGACTCCTAGCGTCTTGGAATGAGGCCAAGTGCCATGCAGCCACAGCCGCGGATGAAGAAGCCCGTAAGGCTCCGGTACTTGGCGGAATACTTCCATGTTCCAGTTCTCAGTCGACTTCGGAGGATCTGCCGCAGTTCAGCTTTCAGCTCCGGTTATTCTAAGTCTTATAATAAAGCTCAATCTTAAGGGCCAGCGTGGATAAGAAAACAACATTGACGACAGGTTATACCTCGGACTATCTGATATAATATTACGGGTATGATATTGTTCTACGTCACCTCGACTAGATAAAGTCCATTGTAGGTAAAAGAGATCAAGCCTAGTCTGTCTTATACCCAGCCAGAGAGAAATCCATTTTCATTCCCGCGTGTTCCCCTTCCAGCTTTGATACTGTAGACCGCATTCATCAGCGTCTGTTGCTCTTCTTCCAGGCTCTCTATCCTTGACTCAGGAGGACCCCAAGCCACCAGAACCTTCTGTTTCCGTACCACAGTCGGCTCCCGAATCACATCGCCTCTGCCTACCTGTCTCATCATGAGGCGTGGGCAGGTGATGCAGATGGGATACAGCATGTCCAATATCTCGGCTCTACTTGGTGCAGGTGATAGTTTACCGAGATCAAACCGCTTTCGGTTATTGAGGACATCCTCGCAGTCGGTTTTCTCTATCTCATCTAAAAGGCTCGCTGCTCGTGGCCGATCATCTGGGTCACCAGGTGCTGAAAGGTCGTACGGATTCAGCTCGAAGTAGAAATGATGAATAGATGTCTGAATCTTATCTTGCAGTCGAATGGCGGGTTTGAGGATATCAGCGTCTAGACTTCGGTAGATATCATTTGGACTCTGCGGTCGGAATAGGAGGAATGGTTTCCCCATTGCCACTGTAAGCTGCCTACGGCGCTGGTCGCGAATAGGGATGAATTCTGTATGATTCACGAGGCTGTTAAAGGCCTCGGCACGCCAGTTCCTCACGGCAAAAATATCTAGACGGTGTTAAGAAGTTTACTGGATGGGGGATTAATGACTGACCTCTCCGGGGTTGCACATTGGTCCTCATGGAGTCTTCAATTTGCTGCAGTATGTCGATATGATTTGGACATGTATCGTATAAGACTTTCGAGAATACCTCGTGATGAAGGAAGCGCATGATCATACCTACGACCACGTCTTGATCTGTGTCTGGAAAATGAGAAGCACGAAGCAGATCTGGTTGGCTGTTCATCATACTTCGAATGCCGGCAGATCGCAGGATGTTTTTGTGAATATTGACAAGAACCTCGGAGCAGCAGTCGTCATCGTCAAATACAGGTGTTAGCCATTTCTCAACCCAATTGCAGACTGAAGTATGGAGGTCATCAAAGTCCTATCTGTCGTCAGCATTGGCCAATGTCCAACTAAGTACAACACTTACCCGCGCAACCTCCTCTGGCGAGATATCCCTTACGAATGGTTGCAAACTCAGAATATGCGCCCTTGTGTCTTTGAGTTCTACCTTCGTCTCCTTCAATTGTGCGTTGAGACTTTCGACTCCACCACGGAGAGACTGGATATGCGCTTCTAGCGATTTGTTCATTGCCAACAATTCTGCTTTCTCGTGCTTCTCTTTCTCCAGCTGACATATAACCTCCTGGGCGTTCTCTTCTGCATCGAGTAGCTTCGACCGTAACTTGCGATATTGAGCTTCTGGCGCGGAAAGCGCTGTAGTACTAGCTCTGTCCAGGAACCGCGTTAGATGGGCTGTCAATGGTTTGAGGTAATTCGAAGATCCTGTCTACCTTACCTTCGAGTTAATGCATGCATTGGCTGGTTGACATCAGCGTCTGGTATACCGTCATCCTTCCTAGGAAGCATAGCATCAGACTGTCTCTTGGTGGCACGACTTCCTGCTACTTTGGCCGAGCCTCCTTTCGAGTCCCTCTGAGTAGCTAAACTTGGTGCTTGTATGTCCTTCTTCCTACCGCTGGTCATCATGGGCAAGATTAAACTGTGTCGGCTTCTGTCGGTGGGGTTTTCGAGCAGTTTTCGAGCAGGCTGTACCCTAGACAAGTATATGCTATGAATCCGGACGCTGCGTGAATGCCTTGGGGCATCCTATGCAAGCGACTGGGCATATTCGAGTCAGACTACGAGGGGAAATATCTAGTTTAATCTGTATATTCTCACATCGCGCCCCAGAAACCAATCGATGTCCCATGATGGCTTGCATGGCTTGAAGTCAGCCTTGGAGTCTGCCTGGGCTGCTGGGCTGGGCTGGGAACGGTCGGTGGGCTGATGGTCGCCCCCGCTCTACGTTAGTGGTTTCGAAGCTTGACACCGACGCCAAAAACGAAGTAGATCTGACCGAGAGCCTATTGCAGTCAACTCCGAGCTTGAAGCTGATTGGATATTCGTAGTCGGGAAGCTGATTGGTATATGCGCCTTCGGTATCGATTCGAGGGTTAGCATGTAAACCGCAGCGAACGCACCATTGGGTCGCCTCTAGACAACTTCGGTTCTTTGACCTATCTCAATATGAACGCCTGCAGGCTGTGTGTTGTCATGCAAGCGTCTGTTCTTGTCTTTCTAGCTCTCTTTCTCATAGGCCGACAGGCTTTCAGCACGTATTAGTCGGGCGCTCTCCCAGCTGTGGATATTCCTCAATGATGCTGCTAGCCGATCACACCCATATGAGCGACATAGAGCAATGATGCGTCGGAAATCTCGATGGACACTTGCATTAATTCCACAATATGAAAGCTGAAGCTTCGGTGTTTCCCATATGAACACCGAGCCTTGTGGGCTAGTCCTATGGGATCCGGTGACTTCGTGACTACGCTTCTAGATAAATCGGCACTCATGGGCCTCGAAAACTGACTGTTTGCTCGTTGTCTACGGTTGACTCCAAGAAGTGTAGCATTCAAGAGTTTCAAGCTGGTAGTCGAGATGGAGAGCGCTTTTGAGAATATCACCATCAATGATCGCAAGATTATAGTTGCTATCGACTTCGGGACTACTTATTCCGGTGTGGCATGGGCGGAAACACAACGACACGACCGACGAACTGCTATCACAAGTTGGCCCATCAGTCAGAATATTCGAGATGGGAAGACCTCAGAGAAGGTTCCGACAAAGTTGAGATATCAAGAAGGGCATGAAACTGAATGGGGATTCCAAGTTCCCTTGCAAGCACCTCGAGATGAGGTTGTTGAATGGTTCAAGCTGTGAGTCTCGCTGTCTATATGCTAGTTTAAGTAACTGACCACTGATACCATTCCAGTGACCTGGATCCTTCTCTCAGTCCACCAGCGAATGGTGCCTTTAACAACGGGCGAAACAGTCTCAAAACACCTCAGAAACTCGTCGCCGATTACCTCTCCAAGTTGGGGGAGCATCTCCTCCATACTCTTCGCCAAAAGCTCGGAGACACGTTCGTCAAGAGCATCCCATTCGAGTTCATCCTCACTGTGCCTGCGATCTGGAGCGATCTCGCCAGTCAGAAGACCCTCGAAGCTTGTCAGCAAGCTGCCGGTCCATTCAAAGGAGCGCCGATCACATTGATCTCAGAACCAGAGGCTGCCGCCATCTTCTCACTCCACGGGCTTGATCCACATGGCTTAAACGTCGGTGATTCATTCGTCATCTGCGATGCTGGTGGAGGAACTGTCGATCTTATCAGTTACACTATAACGAGGCTGCGACCGATTCTTGAGGTTAAAGAGGCTGCTCCGGGCAGCGGCGCCTTGTGCGGATCGACATTCTTGAACCGCCGGTTTGAGACCTTCCTCAAGGGTCGAATTGGCAGGGAGCGTGGCTTTGATGAAGAGATCATGGCTGATGCCATGGAACGGTTTGAAGAACAGACCAAACGGCACTTCACCATGTCCGCCTTGCCAAACGATACCTTCCAGATCCCAGTACCGGGGCTTGCCAACAATAAGTCACTGGGAATTCAACGCGGCCGTCTGTTCTTGAAGGCACTCGATGTCCAACTGATATTCGAGCCGGTGATCTTGCAGATCATTGACCTCGTTCGCGGCCAGATTACATCCAGCAACGTACCGATCAAAGCGGTGTTACTAGTCGGCGGTTTTGGCTGCTCAACATATCTGCGTGAAAGGCTGCGAAATGCTGTTGACAAAGACATTCAGATCATGCAACCTCCCAACGCATGGCTCGCCGTTGTCAATGGCGCGATCATGAAGGGCCTCGCTCTCAGCGCGCCTGGCCTGCTTACGATCGTAGATATCAAAGATCGGGTTGGACGAAAGCACTACGGAACCGAGTGGAGCTACCCGTATGAGGAGGAGAAACACTCAGCTTTGGCATCCAAGAAATACTGGTGCGGTCTTGAAGGCTGCTATAAAATTGCCTTGATGAAATGGTTCATCGAAAGAGTGAGCGGGATTTGTGGCCTCCTTATAGTAATGTTGACTGATATTTTGACAGGGGGACACTGTGTCCGAGAATGAGCCCTACCAACGCAGATTCCTTCACCATCATCCGGTAAAGGAGGGCCGCGTCCACAAGGTCACCACGTATATGTACGTGGACGACACTATCCGCTCTGCGCCGATCATTCGCGACAGCGACGTGAAGGTGCTATGTAAAGTCGAAGCCGACTTGAGCCATATTCCAGAGAGCCAGTTTGAGCAACGAAAGGGAATGGACGGAGAGATGTATTACGATATGGACTTCAAGATCGAATCAGTCTATCTCTCCAAATCGACGTCGTACACGCTCATTCATAAGGGTGAGGCCGAACTCCACAGATTGGTATTGTTCACATAGCTAACTTGGACGTAGGACAACGATATACTACTGTGACAACCGAATACGTGTAGGGTCTCTGAAAGCTTGTAGATTCTGACGCCTCGAAGGTCAAGTGGGTCTTGCGCGCATGGAGTTTCTATCTTGGGCGCGCCACTATCGTAGTCCTCGCACGCAATTCACGTGATAATTGACGCTATACTGACAGCTTGCGTGACTACGCCCGTTAATTCCGCGAGGATATATGCTTTAACTCAATTGATCCTATTCAACTTCTGAATCCTCTTAGAACAACTTTCCTAATACTTAGTAGAACATGACCGTTGACTTACCCGTTCCACACCTGAAAGTAGCTGTCATTGGAGGGGGGCCAGGTGGATTGGCCACAGCTATTGCCTTGTCTCAAGTCCCAAATGTCGAGGTGACCATTTATGAGCAAGCTAAGATATTACGTGAAGTTGGAGCGGGTATAAGCGTTGGAGCGAACAGTTGGAATGTCTTGGAATTGCTCGGCGTCGCCGATACCTTGACTAGTGGCCACGAAACATGGACTATACTGAACATGTGAGTTCGCATGAGTACTTGGGTACTTTGAATCTGTAAGGCCACTGAGTCGTCATTTAAGGAATGGCCGCTCCGGCGAACAGCTCGCTCGCCGCGAGAAACCGAAGGACTCTAGCCAGCATCCGTCAATCCGGACGCAAAGGACGGCGCTTCAATCGGCACTTCTGGCACATATCAGGCCAGGCACCATTCAACTGTCGAAGAAGTTGGTGAGATCGGAGGACAAGGGGGATGAGGGCGTCGAATTGCACTTCAACGATGGCACTGTCGTCACGGCCGATCTAGTCGTCGGCGCGGATGGCATACGATCTGTGAGTAACGACCCCTGAACGAAGCTGAACCGCACATTGACCAGCGTATTCTCAGGTGGTTCGCGACGCAGCATGGCCTGATTATGAGATCAAGTTCACCGGCACGACGATTTGGCGTACCCTACTGCCTTGGGATGACGTTAAGGATCTTGATCCTCGGTTTGAGACCACCGGTTGGTGGCATACGCCGACCACACACGTCTACTTCTCCCCTGTCGGAGAGGGCCTTTGGGAGATTGCCTCTCGAGCTTGGCATGATCCGATAACCCATAGTGCGAGCAAAGTCAGTTGGGGTGTCCCGGTGGAAAACGAGCACGTCGAGTCTCACTTCACGGTACCGCTGGCTTACCCCCTTTATTCAAACCCTTTCAGCTAATGCAAAGCAGGAATACCTCCCAGAGATCCGCGAAGCGCTAGCCCGCGTACCCCAGGGTAATTGGCGCGAATTCGCCGCTTTTGCAGGCCCCGAACTATCCCAGCTAACAGCCTGGAATAACAAGATCGTGCTCGTGGGCGACTCATCCCACGCCCTCTCCGGGGCTTTCGGGTCCGGTGCAGGATTCGCGATGGAGGACGGGTGGGTCCTCGCGCAAGCGCTGAAGCATTTCAAGAATGACCGGAGTAGAGCTCTGCCCCTTTTCGATGCGATCCGGTTGCCGTACTATTCGCGGATGTATGCGTATCTCGCAGCTGAAGCGGCACGGCGTGCGAAGAAGCTTGAGGATATCGGGACTCCAAGTTATGACGAGAGGGTTGCGAACAAAATTATCTCTGATGGTGGGCAGGATATGTCGTGGATTTATGGCAATGATATCGGGGCTGTTTGGAGCCAGAAAGTCGCAACGCTCAACGGAGAGACTTGAACTAAACCTCACATATCGTTCTTTTGTTTGTTTGGTGCGACGTACGAGGCGTCCTTGGGCAAGAGAACCTAACGAATAACTTTTCTAGATGGATTACTGCAAAGAGCTCTTATCTTCTAACTATGTGAGAGTCTGCAACGTCCGCTGGAAGCCCCTGTAACTATAGCGCGCTAAGGCTACGTCTTAGCCATGGAACACGTTCCTTTGAGTGTCACGACACAAAGCCTATCTAATCCATAGAATGGAATGAGCAGCGACAAGTCTCGTTATATATACACAAGGACACTCACGGTCTCAGCGAGTCAATAAGACTTTGGATGTGACCCAGAAGGTTTCAGTCGATACCAGTTTCGAGCTCTCTAGCTATATGCGCGTGACGTGAATTCTGTTCACTGCAATGCGGAGCGCCTGTAAGTAGGCCTGGATGCAATATAAGTCGGGAAGTAGAGAAACTTGATGACGATGCATTGTCGGATCTAAATGTTGCTTGGGTGTTGAAGCTCGTCGAAAACGGTATGTCGGAAGCTAATGGCAGCGTGCTGATGGAAAGCTGGTTTGTTCGCTCGCTGCCAGTCTGTTTGCGGTTGGCGGCATAGTAGGTATAGCTATTTGCCCCAGTTGGACATGTCTCGAATCGCGTTTGTCGAACATGAGGCCAATGTAGTTGACCGAAGTGCATGTGCTCGGGGTGATCCTTTGGTGAACTTGATGTGTGTTGGGAGCTGAGTGCTCTCCTCGCTAAATCACGACGGAAGTCGACGTTTGATGAACGGGTCGAATTGCTTTTTTGAGCGAGAGCGCTGACTATTCGAGATATGGTCAGGTGCGCTTGGGTGGCGAAGTGATGTCTCGTTGGTAGTTGCACTTGTGCAATGTGGAGGAGTTTTGTCGTCGTTGTTATTTCTTCCTCTGGTGATCTCCACTCCTTGGTGTTGTATGTCTCGCACTCAAGTGCGGTGCACAGTCTGGATGATCAGTGGACCGGTATCTGCTGTGGGAGACCAAGGTGTCTCCAAGGGTCGTCAAAGTTCCTTGTAGGAGTGGAGGAGGTCCTGTAGGCGGTCTTGGTGTTTTTGACCGGCTTTGGTTGCACATTCTTTGAGAGCGCTGTTGCTCTATAGCTCAAGGCCGGAGTACGAGCCGGTGGTAGATTCAGAGGCGCCTGGATTGCAGACCTTGCTGGTTCTGAGGGGATTGTAGTAGGACCACGAGCCTTAACCGTGGAGGCTGGTGTGGCCGGTGATGCGTAGAGCTTCAAATGGTCTTTGATGGCGTTGTAACCACGGGTTTTGTTCTCCATGTGGCCATGAAGGTCGCTTAGACTTTCTTGCGTCATGCGTAGTCTAGTGGGTGTCTTGTCGAACGTGCCAAGTGTAGTGATTGGGGCCACATAGACCTGTTGGAGAAAAACCCACGAGGTCTTAGGCTTTGGCATCAATTGGCCGTTTTCGAGTTCTAGGAAGGCGTCCCGCGGGTTGGAACGCTCAGAGCCTTTGAAGGAGAGGAAGTAGTTTCGGTTCTTCAGACCGTGGGCGTCCTGCTTCCAAGGAGCTAAATAGTTGTTGTATTCACTAGAGCTGTATGCTGACACAGTCGTGATGGCAGCATGAGTCCGATCCGGGGAGAGTCCGAGGATGATGACCGGGTGTTTAGTGGCTTTATTAGGAAGATATCCAGTTCCGATCAAGCTTTGGTAATCTAGGTCGTTGAAGCTTGCCTCTGACCTCAGAAAGGCGATATCGCCCAACTGCCAGTTGTTCTTTCGGGCCCGTGCGAAGTTTGGCCTATATTGGCTCTGTGAATAACGTCGAATGCAGTCCTGTTGAGCCTGCAATCGGGTAGGACGTGCGCTGAACGTCATGATTGCGATAATGTTCTGTTGAGGTTGAAGTGAAAAAACCTCCAAAGACACTGAAAAATACTCCCTGGTAAGTGTGTAGGTCTTGGCGAATATATAGTAATGAAACTATACAGCAGGTCGAGCTAAGTTCCCCGTTGAAGGTAAATACAAGGAGACGTGCGATGAGATCAAGAACGATGGTTAAAGTAGACAACTCTTGTAACAGATTGACAGGGCGAGTAATGCTATTATATACTATCAGAAATGTTTTTGAGTTTTTGAGATAGAGGTATGCCTGTGAAAGAATGACATATACTTTAAAATCGCCCGATGTGAGTCATTCTGATAGACTTTCTACGTTGGACTGAACCCGGACAGCAAGTATGTGGATGTCGTTGAACTTTAACTCTTCATAGTTACACTGGTTTAGTTCGAGAACATACTCGAGCTAGCACATGACCCAAAAGCATATCTCAACATGGCATGCTGAGAACCTTCAGATGACGGCGATATTGTTCTGTATTGCAGGGTCCTAACGAACGAGGTAGAGTAGATTTAGCACGATTGACTGTTATACGGAGGCACCCGAGGATAACAATATGGTCGTCATTTCTTCAATAGTACTGGTTCAAGTAATGCTACTTGATATGATTATACTAAGTATTCCACAACGTGCATCCCACGCCGGCGTAGAAGGTTTACGAGTTCCTCAGATTACGACGGCAAGGTTGTGCTGACACCATCGTTGGACCGGGTTTCGTCAGTGGGGTGGCAATGTATATGGAGTGCGTTTCCTCCCGAGTGCATCACCAACTGGATAGAAAAAGCCTCAGCCATACCCAGGACATATCATGGACGGATACTCCACTCTCCTGTGGAAAAGTCTATCAGCGGTTTTGAGGACAGAATTTCTCTTCCATGGCCATAAAGTTAGGGATTGGATCGGGCTTATTGACCAAGCAGTAAACGGGTGGAAGCCCTCACTCAAGCGTCGGAGGTGAGTGAAGAATTGAGGTTTCGATGCCCGGCGTAAGAAGGGCCGCTACACTCATGATAACTTCTACAGAAACGCCTCTTAAAGGCACAGCCCATGGCCGACATGAATAGATAAGCGTAGAATAGTTGCTAAATACAGAACAATAGTAGAAGTCGTTATCTTGCTGCATATACCATGCGTCTACGTCATCACTTGAACTTGGATCAAGCATGCTGCTGGCGACTTCAAGGTTTGCATGTGTTGTACAACTTCAGCTGGTAATCCCTCGTATCAAACCGCCCGGAAGAAAAACACAAACATCAGCTTGCCCGAGAAAAAAGAGGGAGAAAAAGGCGTTGATGAACTAGCACATTTATACACAATTTGTTTGGCGAGAAGCTTACTTACGTACTTATATACTCAGGTAGTCTCCTCCATGATTGTGTAATCACGAGCCCGAAGTCGAAATCCGGTGCTGCTCAGAATAATTCTGCCAATCGGTCACATCGAACACAAGAACTATTGTGCGTTTGTTCGTTCAAGCCATTCTGTATGTTCTAAGGACTTCCGAACTCTGCTCCATCAGGCTAAGCTAACATGCGAGATACGCATAGAATCGTTGCGAGGTTGAAAGCAAAAATTCGAAAGGGCCTTGTTTTTACAGTTTCCTGAATGTGAGTCCATTGTTATCTCAAGGCGAACCTCTCTCAGGGTTCCAGTAGTAGCGCTCGGAGATGGCAATAGCCGATCAAAGAATGACTTAGGCATCGCTCGGTTTTCAGGTATCAATTCTACCGAAAATCCCTATATATCGATCTGCCCTCGATGCCAACGGCGAGGTACTCATGGTCCTGAAAGATAGTCATAACCAGGTTGCTTGCTCAGAAAGTCCCATGTTTGCCTCTACCTCAATATACCATGAATTCCACCGAAAACATGCAGTCAAAGCTCACAGCTTGTTCCCTCCAGCCAATCATCAATCCGCAAAGAAGTCTAGACGATATGGATTGCGTCATATGCTTGGAATGCGTCGTATGTCTTGAGCTGATACCCGAGTTGTACTTCCCAGGACAACCCCCTAACTCTTCCTGCACACACCGAATCCACGTCTGTGACGACTGCATGTCTCTATCCGTCGAATCAGGACTGAATAACAAGGGTACTCTCATCGGCTGTCCCCAATGCGGTGAAGCCCTCGAATGCTCCGATGTGCAGAGGTATACGACGGTTGAGATGTTTGAGAGGTTCGTATGACCAAGTTCTTTGCGGTAATCATCAATGAATTTACAATACTGATCATGTAACAGGTACGAGCGACGCCTTCTACACCAAGTCCTCGAGCAGGATCCCAACTTCGTCTGGTGCTCCAATGGATGTGGATCAGGTCAATTGCACTTAGATGCCGACGCTGATACGATCGTCATCTGCGAGAACTGTGGCTTTATGACGAATTTCCAAAGCCAAAGGCCGTGGCATCTGGAGGAAGCCCGCGAGAAGCCAGAGTCGGGCGAAACCGAAGGGACGGTCGATGCTGTTCTTTGCAATCCCGATACTGGGCATGTCGATGGGAATCACGGTCGGTCTGAGTACGAGACATCTTCCAGGACTAGTGGCTCAACGCGGAAACGCAAACGCAATAGTCAAAGCCAAGATGAGAGAAAACGCCTCGAGGACGAAGCACTAAGCCGCGAATACATACTGGAAATCTCCAAGCCATGTCCTAAATGCAAGATCGACATTCAGAAGGTGAGCGGCTGGTAAGTACACAATATGCAATTCTCCCTTGCGCTTGCCGATCAGGATAGCTAACAGTATTGCAGCGATCATATGAGATGTACGCAGTGTCGCTACGAATTCTGTTGGAGTTGTTTTGCCGACTATCAACGGATCAGACAAACGGACAACTCAAACCATGAGCCGACATGCCCTCACTACGCCGAGCGCGTGCCAGGGCAACGTACTGTTCCGACGGTCAAGGCTTCGAGCGATGACGAGGGATTCCAACACAAGTCCAGAGACGGAAAGAGGGGGTCGAAAACGCATAAAGCGAAGTCAACAGGGACTTCGAGACGGTTGAGAAAGGCGTCGACGAGGAAGTCGAAGTCGATAGAGAAATCATATTGGGGTTGACGATGAAGATGAGACGAATATGTGCAACTCATGGATTAAGATGTCATATCCGAGATAGACTTCATGTTGGAAGCGACCATGGCCACATGACAAGCCGTCTTATACACCCGGCTTGCGGCTACGCCAGTATGTGAATATCTCCGAACTCCTAATCCTGTGAATGCACTGTATAATACATCACCCAACTCCCTCGCTAGTAGCCACTTCACTCAGTAGTCAATTCTCCAATCCTCCTCTCAATTTCGGGAACTTGTCTCAACAGAACGTCAAGGTCTTCCTTCTCATCCTCGAGTTTGAGCCTCTTGTCAGCATCGAGCTTCGTGAACACGTACTGCCCCTGCCCATCGAATTGCAAGATCCGGCTGTGGTACTTCCACAGACTCCTCCGATGACTGACGGTCATCAATGTGATCCCAAGCGCCTTTGCGTTATCGTACATGACTTTCTCCGTTTCCAGCGTCACACTGCTCGTGCACTCGTCCAGAATCGCATACCTCGGTTTGTGGTAGAAGAGACGCGCCATTGCCACGCGCTGCTGCAAACCACCGGATAACACATCGCGCCACTCGGCCTCGGCGTCCCAGCCCTCGGGATACAAGTCAACGAGATGTTCTAGTCCCAGGATCTTAAGTACATCTAAAAGTTCAGCATCCGTGACGCCGCGAGCTCGTACTGTACGTAAGCTGTCAGGGTAAGTGACCTGCTGGCGTAGGCTACCACGTGATAGATACGGGCGCTGTGGGATATAGAAGATATCGGTGAAGGGTGGCTTGTGGACGGTGCCGCCGTAGACCGGCCATAGGCCACCCAGAATGCGGAATAGGCTTGATTTGCCGCATCCGTTCGGACCAACTACCAGTAGGTGGTCGCCTTGCTTGAGAGAGAAGGATAGAGCACGTACGAGCACGTCGCCGTTGGGTGAGATGATGGGTACATCGATGAATTGGATGTCTTTGCTCTCGACGACCTTGCCGCGACCCTGTAGCACGGTTGCGTTATCTTCGGTTCCAGAGCTGGAGACCAGCTTTTTCTCGAAGTGGCCGGCTTGGATATCGTCCATGACTTCGAGGAGTGAGGCAACGCGGGACGTATAGCCTGCAAGCTCCATAATCTCGCGATAGGAGAACATTATTCTGCCAAAGGCATCGGATGCACTAAGCAGCATCCGCCTGTTAGTAACGAAGGTCTCCGTCCGATCGCCCATGCTGATGACGCCTCCGGCACCGGTAAGCTGGCCTGGTAGTTTGAAGAAGACGGGGACACTGCAAAGCAGCAGTCCAAGCGCCCCCCAAAAGTACTTGATGATGAAGTCTTCCATGACGCCGTGGTAGAATCGTCGACGTAAGATATAGTTCACATGCTTAATAAGCGTGAAGTAGCCTTTGTCGAGCGTGTCCTTCTCCGCCTCGTGTCCTGAGTAAAGTGCTACTTCTTCACTGTGGTCTATCAGTCGAGAGTGCTGGAACCGGAACTCTCCTTCCAGTCGCGCCTCATCGGCTACGTATTTGCCGAAGGGCGGCGTAAGAGCA
The DNA here is from genome assembly GCA_022432505.1 of Xylariales sp. AK1849. NCBI lineage: Eukaryota > Fungi > Ascomycota > Sordariomycetes > Xylariales > Xylariales sp. AK1849. The sequence goes on from JAJKKH010000009.1 coordinate 1,572,078, forward strand.
CGCATCACGTTCGCTGATAGTTGAACAAGTAACGACATGAAGACAACCCCTTCCCCACCTACGCTTTTCGATAATGAGTACGTGTAGATGGTCTGCGTAGTGTTGATTAGTTGTACAAGAAACATTCGCATATTCGGTTGCTTACCATGTCTAATATGGGCTTGGCCAAATTGCTGTATAATTCAGCCAAGCTACTGGAGAACCGAGCCACATCAACAGATATGAGTTGATCCGGATTCTTAATTCGGTCATCCAGGGCCGAAATGCCGTAGAAAGTCAGTTGCGACAAGTACTTGTCGTGGATGTATTGCGTCAATCTCGTCCGGTACTTCAACGACAGCTCCGCTTGATGGTACGAAAGCATCGAGTTGGTGAAGGTCGCAGGCACAGCAATCAGCATCCACCATACGATGCGCAGCAGAAATTCCCTTCCATTGCCTTTCACAAGCGCCTTGACAATGGCACCGTCCATCTCGGCCACCTTCAAGCTAATCAAGGACCGGATGACCAAGAAGAAGCTATGGCTGAACAGCAACCGTGTCTCTTTGCTTCTCCAACCGGGTATCACGATCTTCAACAGCCTGAGTAGCGAGCGATAGAACTCACGGTTGAGCTCAACCTTTTTCCTGCTGGTGGCATCCTTCCCATCACTGGCCGTTATCCCAGACCGCCGTTTGGCAGCTTCCCTTGCGGAAGCCGCCTTCTGCTCGGAGATGGCATGTCGCACGCGGTTCACGAGCGCGATGAGGAGGGTGACGTACACGGCGCGGGAGATGCGTGTCCGATTCGAGACGTATAAGTTCGTTGCCTGCGCGATGATGCTTTTGATCGACCGGTCGGGCAGGACCAATTTTGACTGTACCGCCATGGCGGCGGATTGGGAGTAAAGGACCTATCGGCACCTCGGTACCTCTGTCAAGAGATTTGCGGAGTGAAGGGGGAGAAGTCATCGACTATCGACATGCGCCGGCCCTGAATGACGAACAGCAAAATGGTACCGTCAAGGTTGCAGTCTCTGAATCGTTTACATGGCCTTGACAGCTGGGAAGCAACTCTTCAACGGCAAACGTTCCTCGGCGACAATGACCAGAAGCGTTGCTTACCATTCGTCGGGTGACGCAGCACGACTGTGGCATGTGATGCCCCCAGCTTTCCCCGAGCAGACACCCCGGAGTCCTAGAAGAGGCGAGTGGCTGAATGTGGCGGTGCCTTCGTGGGGTAAAAATCTAACCTTTTGACAATGACAGGGGATAGACTCAGATTTGGAGGGGTTCTTCTTCCCAGCACAGCACAAGACAAGCGCAGACATTCGGCCTGACTAACCAAACTTCTCGAGGAACAAAAGTCTACGAAGAAGAAGAAGACCCTATCACGAAGATGGCGGACATCGAAGAGGAGATTGCAGTCTACGATGAGGTCGAGATCGAAGACATGACCTTCGACGAGACGCTCCAGCTCTACCATTACCCGTGCCCTTGTGGAGATCGTTTCGAGATTGCGCTCTGTGACTTACAGGATGAGTCCACTGACATCGCTGTATGTCCCAGTTGCAGCTTGATGATCAGGGTCATCTATGATACGGTATGCTTCTTGATAATAACTGATGGTTGCCAATTGACACCGCACTCCCAGGATGACCTGCATAAGCCAGAAGACCCAGAACCACCCGCTCAGGAACAGCCCGTTGAACAAGTCGCCATCGCCGCTTGATACCTGTACTGATATTCGCCATCAAATCTTGGCACGGTCAGCAACGGCTCGAGCAGGATTGTAGAACAATTGATGGACGCGACAAAAAACCGAAAGTAGTGGAGCACAATGCGATCGCTTCAGAGTACCGCTGCTTGACTACGGAGCTCCCACAACAGCTTATACCTCGGGTCACAAGGATTCTACTCAGAGACGTGGAGCAGCAACTCATGATGACATTAGCAATTTAACTTGCGCATTGTCCTATCAAAAGAGAACGTGAGCAAGAATGGCAGAACAGCCTTCTCCACAGAGGATAGTGGCAGCGATAGTGGTAGCGGCAGTGGTACACACCGCCTCAAGAGACAAGAGTGGGTGCACCGGTGGCAAGCCATATCCTTCACTTGCTGTTCATCTGTGTAGTCATCTCCTGGCCTTAAGGCCTCCTTGCGAGATGCAGCGCTCGTCTTACTTGTGCGACATCAAGAACTTGGGCAAGCGCAGCAAGCGTTTGCAAGTAGCGAGTGGCAATCCTACCAGTGAAGAGCACAGCCTTCAACCCCATGCCGTGCCAGAGCTATATTGTCGGCAACCACCTACCATATCGGCTTGTCGGTGCGATCTTCGAGCGTCTACGAGATCTTCTGGTGTCACACATCGACTTCGTGAAAAGTCGGTTCAAGACTATGGCATACCCCCACAAAAGTGAGATGGAGGTCAGGATCATAGTCATATAAGCGGTGTGGAAACGCGAACGGTATAGCTGGTTCTGTGGCCATTTATAGATCAAGGGTACTTCGTAGAGGTGTAGTGCGCGGAGGATGGCCGAGACAAAGAGCTTGCCCCGTGTCGAGGCGGGGGACTATGTTACACCTGCATGTCTATCGAGACGTCACTACCACAACTGTAATCAAGATCATATGGTCAGATAAACAATTCTTTGTCTAAGTCTTCATCTATGTGAAGTATATCCAGACCCATGGAACGCCATCATCCAAATCAACATCACTCGTAATGCATATGATCTATGCTTATGCAACCTGAACGCCGTCAAAAAACCTCTGGTATATCGAATCTCATGCGGCTGGGTATCTTATGCTCTCGGCCCTCTCGGTCCCTCAGACCCTCTCTGTCCAATTAAGTCCTCCCTTTGCTCTGCTGAATAGACTTGGTCGAGCTTCAGATAAGGCAGAGTCCCGCAACTCCGAAGACGATAAGACTAAATATTGACTTGTCTAAGGATGGAGCAGGTATGTTGGCTGGTGCTGTCGCGGCCGATGGAGAAGCTGTGGTGTTTGGCATGTCTGTTGGCGAAGCTTTCGTATATGCCACTATGAGAAGCGCGTTAGTGAAGCTGCTTCGAAGGGGTAAGCTATCTCCGATCGGACTCACCTGTCGTGCCATTGACAGCAGGCCATTGCGAATAGGAGTTTGTAGCTTCATCGCTGCTGACCAGTATGGGCACCTGTGCCTCGCTGCGAGGCTGAACGGAGCAGAGAGCCGGGACCGCAGCGATGAACACCAGGCGGCAAGGTCGCATTGTTTTGAATATCACGACAATTCGCGCACAAGAAGCCTGAGATTCGACTGGAGAGTCGTAGGTAGATAGGTAGACAGTGCGCAATACAAGCAGTCGAAGGCTGTCAATGGGTCGTACCGCAGCATTAATGCCCACGATAAGAGACAGACAAGCTTCGAGAGTGTGGGACAATTGACAGATACTTTAGCTTGGACGCCCCTCCAGCTTTAACAGTACGGCGGGGAGGACAGTCAACCTTCACACGACATCGTCACCAAACCTGGCAGACCGCTGTAACCAGGGTTCAGATCGCTGGGTCCCACGTTTTGTTGGTCAAAGTAACGAAAAAGCCCTGCGGCAGATGCTGCTGCTATCTTTGCCCCAAGTCCCGTTTCAAGACCTGCCTTGGAAACTGGTCCACAAGGGCCGATATGGTGGATCCACCGACGAAGGCCGGCTTGCACTCCGCAGGATCTTATCGTGCGCGATATTGTCAGTTCAATCACACGATGATGACGAAATTCGACGACAGGGGGTTGCGCTGTTGGATGTCTGCGCTCGCCTTCCTCTCCAACACAAACCGGCACACGTTCTGTTCCATACATACCTATTTAAGTACATACCTACTACAGTTGCAGTTGTGGCCGAGTCGAGAGCCTCATCACAGCTGTTTTGTTGTTGACTCTTTGGGACGAACCTAGACTCCCAAATGGGCCAACTGGCAGACGCTATCCAATGCACGTCTCAGCCACTTGGCTCTAGTCTGAGATAGTCTGCCATGTTCGGGCATAGGACGCAGGCGCGGCTGCATTCTAGGCCAAAGTGGTGATTTTTCAATTCGTCGAGAAGCGCGGAAAACGTGATTCTTCAATCTTGCAATCTCGGGCGCGATGGAAGCTTGCAACCATCAAATCATCGTTTCCTGACTGGATGCATGCTTCTTGTGGCGTCATCGACAGGGATTACGCTGGCTTTCGGCATATGCCAGCATGAACCTGGCTGGAACCTGGGAGCTCTTATCACCTGTTCTGTTCAGCAACCAACTGCAACACATTTCAACATGACAACTTTACTGTTGGGCGCTCCAACAAACTTTACACAGTAGAAGCGAGAAGCGGTTGATGCACTTATTCATACCTAGGTACCTACCTAACGTGAAGACTAAAGGGGCCATTGGCCGGACCTTTGTGAATGTCTGCTCGTCAGCTTTGAATTGGAATGGCAGCTGACAGTCAACACCGACTTGTCTACTACCTTAGGTAGGTAGGTACCTGTGCTTTCGAGTTACAGTAGTGGCCCATCAACTTCAATCAAGCTTTTTGGATGTAGCCCAAGACATCTGGATTGAAACATTGCCCTTACTATGTATGCAAGGGCACCTGCAATGCTTCGGACGGAATTTAGATATTCCCAGCTGCCGAGTCGATGCTGGGATCGATTGCATATGATGAGCATGCTGAATTCGCTCGCGTGAGCGGATGCAAGTCTAACGGAAGATTCTGCATAATGCTTACACATACTGGTGCTAACGAACGCAAGGTAGCTTTAGTCGAGCAAGCCACCAGCTGTGTTCTATGTTTCCCAGCCGATGCACCACGAAACATGGAGAAGCTAGAACAGATAATTAAATACGGTCACCACACTGTCTGTCTATATATATGTATATCCAATCATGCATACGAACGACAACTAGGGTAGGAGTATTACACGACTGCTCAGCTCGTTTAAGTAAGTAGGTACAGACAGTAGAACTGAAGTAAGTACCTCCGTTAGCATACCACAGTAGAGGACGGCAGGAAGACTTTGGCCGAACTGCCTTCAATGTGTCTAGCGTGAAAGCGATGGAAGAGACCCCGCCATGCCGAATAGCCCTGTTAAAATGGATGAGGTCCAATGGAAAGGAAAGTTGAACCCCTCGGTTCTCCAATTTGCAGAAATCCCATTCGGCGGATCCGGTCGGTTCTCGATACTCCAGGACTCAGCTGCTGCGCCGTCCCATGGGGAAGAGCCAGAGGACTCGTGAAGTGAAAGTCGGCTTTGCGCATGTGGCTGTGACCTCAAACGTCTTTTTACAGAGCCAATCCGAGAAGTTAGATACCCTTTTCTCTAAGCATCGTAGATATTCTATTGATCGCGAGCGCGACCGATTACTACCACGAACTCGTGCGCGCAGGATCAACGTTTTGTAGAGAGAATCGTTCGTTCAGCCCCTCGGAACGCCCGTGACCAGATCAGCTCTGGGTTCCTGCAAAAAGCCGCAGGCCTTTTGTCGATGATCCACGAACTACTGGCTCGTTGCGTAACCTAGGGATCCAATGGGATCCCTCTACAACGACCAGACCCGACGAGTTTGAAGCAGGAAAAGCAGTCATGGCGAGTGATGGTAGCGACAGCCATACCGCCGCGAAGGACACGAGATCCGACAGCGATGCAAACGGGGATGCGACATCCAAAGACAGCACCCCCACGACCACTACCGTTCCCACCTCAAGTGCTACCGATAACAACAACAAGAGCCCCAGGAAGAGGCGCAAAGTCAATCACGGTATGCTGTGCTTCGCTGCTAAATTCTCCTAATCCCCTTGATTCACTCGTCTTATGCTTGTGTCGAGGTCGTATCCACGAGCCATGGCTAATTTTGGGTTGCGTTCCTACAGCTTGTGTCTACTGCCGTCGATCTGTAAGCATTTTAGTCTTGTTCAACAGATGCCGCCTCCCCTAACCATTGGGTCCACGTCTGCGTATCTGCGCATGAGTGAGATGTTGACCACGCCTGCCGTTGATCCCCTGGGCGAGATGGCATGGCTTCGTTCTCATACCCCTGGTCAATGAGCTTCCACATGGCTTTGGCGCCTCGCTTTCATGCGTGAAATCTACTTCGGTGTGACATTTGGCTAATATTCATGTCCGTGGGCTTCCAGCATATGACATGCGATCTCGTATGTAAGATCTCTCTCTTTTGCGTCACTCGCTGGGAATATTGCTCTTGGCTAGCATCAACAGACATCTCACTAAACTGCCGGCGTGAATATAGGAGAGGCCTTGTACGAGGTGCATAAAGCGGAACATAGGTCATCTATGTCATGATGAGCCACGAGATCCGGACTCGAAGAAGTCCAAGGCTCCCCATGCTGCAGCCGCACACGACGAATCAGAGGTTCAAGCTGACATGGCGCAAAATTCGATAGACCAGACTGCTGCTACAACAGCGATGGGCCCGCCTGGATTTGACAGCTCTGGAGCTTCCCAGAGTACCAAGCAAGGTTTTGGTGCAGGTGCAGGTGCGTTGGGCCGGGCAAACCCCCTACAGCTTGTGTCACCAAATCCGGTCTCTGGGATCCGGGCCAGTGCCTCTAGCAGCAATATAAACCAATGTACGTTCTGTAGAACCCTCACGAGCGTCAAGGCCGCAGCAAGCTGAGTGATCGTGTAGTCGCCGGCTTTTCTGATGCCTGGTTGACCGCCCAAAATCAATTTCAGGATATGCACAGCTATAATCCCCAGTATATGCTGGCCCCTGAAGTCACCCATGAGTTTAACCTCCTCAACGACTTCCTTAACACTAGCCTTCTCGATGACAGCGGATCGTTGCCGGAAGACCAGAACCTCTTCAGAACCAATCAGTCCGACATGGCAGGTTTTCCGGGCGGCAGTAGCAATCTCTTGCCCCCGAGCGCCACCCAAGGAGGCTCTATGCTTCCGCCCAATGCCGAGCACGGCAACTCCATCTCGAGGCCGGCCAGTGTCATCCCCACGGACAAGACGCGCGAATTCTATCTACAGGCAGCAGATCCATCCGGCAACGACAATCCAGAAGAGCGCATGCAACGCGTTTTGAAGGCTAAATACGACGCTGGTCTACTAAAGCCTTTCAGTTACATCAAGGGCTATGCTAGGCTCGGGAAATACATGGACAGCCATATCGCCAACGCCTCCAAGCAGAAAATATTGCGACAACTAGATCGATTTCGGCCCAAATTCCGCGAGAAGGTACATAACCTTACTGATATGGAGCTCATATACGTCGAGATGTGGTTCGAACGGACTTTGTTAGAGTACGACAGAGTGTTCGCTGCAATGGCGGTTCCGGCTTGCTGTTGGAGGCGAACAGGCGAAATCTTCCGGGGGAACATGGAGATGGCCGAACTGATCCATGTCCCAGTCGAGCGTCTGAGAGATGTAGGTTGCGTTCTTTTGAACCACCCCGGTAACTTAGCTAACGTGTGTGGGGGGGCAGGGCAAGATCTCTTTGCACGAAATACTGACAGAAGAGTCCCTTGTACGATACTGGGAAGAATTTGGTACGATCGCTTTCGACCCTGCACATGATACCCTTTTGACGGCTTGCGCGCTGAAGACTCCGGATGATCAGTCTCATGATCCTATTGTTAATTGCTGCTTCTCGTTCTTGATCCGGAGAGATGATCACAAGATGTAAGAACCTCGACGCGCAGTCCCTGAATCACCCTTGACTGCGGTGATATCTCAATACTGACTGTCGCTCAAGACCCAGTCTCATCGTGGGGAACTTTCTCCCCCACGATCCGTCACATTAAGGACAATTACCGCATATAGCTACGCAAGGTCAGGTCGCTGGACGATGTGTAATATTCATTGGGAGGCGTGCGAGAGATACACCAACGTAACAATGTAACCCCAACGGTACCGACCAACCCTCCGATACGGTGCATTTCTCGTCACATAGGACGTGATGATACCCCCGGCGCTTGCGAGGAGGCTTACTTGAACAGAACGTGGACGCCTCTCCCACCCAAGAGGTGCTAAAATCAAAAGTACTGTTTCAAGCTAGACCAGGAGGCGTCAAGCTACATCGAGGATGTCACGATGTGGGAGGTGCACCTACTACGTGCCTTCCCTGGCGGACGATGGGGCTGCCTAGAACAACCATGCATAAATTTGTTCCCCCATCGCTCAAAGATAAAATAAACTGAAACATTTCCATCCACCACTCGACTTGTTCCCACATCGTCATTCTCTTACTTTAGTCGTGTGCAGAATTGTGTAGATAGTTCCTGACCCTCGAATACTTGGCGTTTGCGTTCGCATACTTGGCAACGATCAAGACGCTACAGTATGGCACCGCCAGTCAATTCAGGTGCGCAAATCAAGGATAAGAGCGAACGAGCCAGTGCAATCGTCGGTTTGTTTTCACGAGGCGCTGCTTGTATCCCGCAATGCTTACCTGCCTCCTTAGCGTTCGCACAGGAACTGGAGAGAAAGCTGCCGGAGTTGCAAGATCAGAACGCCACTCGCTACCTCACTAATGAGCTAGAAGCCCAAATCCGAACGATCAAGTCATGTACCCTCCGTGGATCTCAAAGGCATGAGCAGCTTGACACAGCAGGAACCGCTCTCTGGAACCTGTGCACCCGGCTGAACCGTGACCACGATGGCGATGTTGTACAATCAACGCGAAAGGCGCTGTTGTACAGTCGCGTTTTCGCCTTTCTGGTGTTGAACCTAGCTCAGCGGATTGGTCGCGACACACCAAGCAATCTGATTCGCCTTGCAAAGGTTGCGATGAAGACTGGGAGATCATGTATAGGCAAGTTGCAGATGTATCATGCCGAGGATGCATGCATACGAGGCTAATTGTCGCGCAGACGAAGGCGAACTCGAGTTTGCACTTCTAGCACTGCAGAAAGCCGCCGAGTACAAGGATTCATTGCAGAAACTGCAGGGGACATTGCTAGAAGACGAGGACATTGCCTGCAGAAGACTTGAAGCGGAGTGGTTCATTCTAAGAACGGCACTGGTAAGCGACTATGGTTCGGTTTTCTGTAGAATGCCACTAATCCTCCTCAAGTCGTGGAAAGAGGGCCGCCTCGACATCGCAGAGCATATGTACAGCAAGTCAGCACCGCTCAGACAAGGACTGGATCCGACGTCTGCAGAGGACCTCACTGATACTCTGTATGAAATCGGAAGCGATTTCCTTAGAAAAAATGACTTCACTATGGCAGTCAAATGGCTTGAGAGGGCTTACGAGTTCCTCAATAACCAGGCGCTTGAGCATCTCTCGCGAGAAGCAATCGAACTCCGCCTAGCCATCTCACAAGCCCTCATCCAAGCTCTTCTCGGCTCGGACAACACTGAAAGCTTCCAAAAAGCAGAGAACCACGTCAACTACATCGAGTCAGAGATTGGGGATAAGTTTGTCGTGCTACTCCTGCGTCTGGAGATTCTGCTCAAAGCATCTGTCGAAGTATTCGACAGCAACGCCTACGCGAATGTGCTCCAACGTATGTTCATAAATCTAGACTTATCCGATTCTAGCTTTAAACTTGTCATCTACCACATTCGAAGGCTAGACGACAAGAGTCCTAGCTTGGCATGTCAAGTCCTTGATGAATTTCTGGTCAGCCAGATCATTCCGTCCCGGCGAAATGAATGGCTCGAGCGTGCCATCGTCCTTCGAGCTTATATATCAACTAATCGCAGGGATGCTCCAGAAACGGTCGAAAGTCTCAAATCAATATTTGACCGCGTTGCGGCTAGCACAGAAAGGCCATTGGCTGCGACTGCTGCACTTGCAATCCTCGCGGTGCGAGAGGACCCTTCCTGCTCCGAAGAGTTATACTGACATCTCATCAGCTCATTTGGAAGAAAGTAGATGCGAAGTTTGCACAAGAGGATTTCGGCTCGTGCGAGGATTGGTGCCGGTTGGCTATGCATTCAGTACTCGAGCAATGCGGGCCTATCAACGTAGCCAAGATCATCAGGTGAGCTGGCACTGTTCTACTGACCAAATTCCACATTCCTGATACCTTCTTTCCAGGAAGCTGCTTCTCTGTGCTCTGGAGAAGAATGAGCTGGACAGTGCCAAAGAAATGTTCGGGTCAATGAGCGAAAGTACCAAAACCCAGCCGATGACCATATATCTAGCCTATAAGCTGGCACTCCGCAGCGGAGACCGGGAGCTGGCATCGCAACTCATCGAAACAGTCAGTGCTTCAGCTCCGAAGGACCCGAAGTTCTTGTACGCGTGTTGTATCGATGCGCAAGAAAGCGGCGATAAGCTATGCGCTCTCGAGGCTCTAAAGCAGCTCGCGGAGAAACATCAGTGGAGTAAACCTGGGCCGGTTCATATGCCTGCCTTACTTCGGGTTATGATCCGCCTTCAAGTAGCTATCTTCGACGAATACAGTCTACCCGAAGCTGAGCGAGATCTAGTTGTCGAAGATCTGTGCGAAGTGTACGAGGGCGGTAGGTAACACGATGAGTTAGGAGGCCGTAAGCTAACATGGAAAACACAGTCGTCATGGTACTTCAGCGCGACCCGCGTGACGAGGAAAGCTCGAAGATCTTTTCCATTGCCGAGCTTAACTGGTTCTGTAAGAACGCTTACAACTTGGGGTTGAAATATACAGACCAATGGAGCCTACGCTACGTGATCCGTATGTTTAGCGCCTGCATGTCTATCATTGGGTATTATCCGAAGGACCTTCCTGCTCAGGAGATGCGCGATCTATCGCTGCGGGGAATTTTCTGTAACTTCATGATCGCTACAGCTTACGTCGCCCTGGCTCGCTCGGAGGACAATATTGAAGCACAGTTGCAGGACTATCTCACCATGCGAAAGCACATCAAAGGCTTTGGTGTCGAGTTAGAAGCACGGTTGACTGACTTGGACGAAGAGTGCAAACATGATCTTCAGTCTAAACTAGCAACCTTGCTGGTCTATGATTTTGAGGCAGCCATCTCTTTGAAGAGCTGGGACGATCTTACCATCATTGCCCGAAAGGCCAGGACATGCAATGACTTGAAAACACTCCAGGCTATGGCGGACGGCATGCTACGAGCTCGAAGCCCACCAATCCAAGGTAAGATGAACTTCGAGCTTCACCGTACGGTAGTCTGCTTGCTGATTTGACTCAAGTTCTGTACTCGACGCTACGCGCAATAATCAACGAGATCTGGCTTCTCGAGAGGTTCGATATTACTAAGCTTGCGAAGTACCTAAGGTGTCTCATGCAGGCTACTCTACCATCCAATGCAGATATACCTCTGCGGATTATCGAGGAGACTTGTGGTCGGGTAAAAGAAGCAGCGCAGGTGAGTTCGCCGCGTGGCTCTTACAGTAACATATAGTGGGCTGACTTCCAGACAGACTGAAAACACGTTCCCCGCCTTGGAGCTTGAGTGGTTCGCGACGACCGCCTTCAATCATGGTATCGACTGTTATCAAAGTCAAGAGGATGAGCTGAGCAAGAAATGGATTCACCATGCTTTTACCCTGGCGCACTACCATTTGGATGGTGGTGTACTGGAGAAGCATCTGCAAGATCAGTATACGCAATTAAGGTGGGACTAATATACTGGTTACCAAATCCATGCTTATCACCGAACTGGCAACAATGCGAAATAGGAGCAAAGCTTTGGGTCTGAAACAAAGTAGATCAACAATCTCCGAGGTGAGACTAATCTATTCGGCTCAGTTGCCTTGGGAGCCCCCTTTCGATACCAAATACCTATTCCGCGCCCACGATACTGAAAAGCCCACTTGCAAGTAATCATTATAGACATATATAAAGTCGATTCTACCTTACTCCCTTTTAAGTTTATTATTGAGTGCGTTGTTTTTGATGGTGGAAATAGCAGGCCGAGTCCATGACGTATTCGACTCAAGTTGCACTGCGCCATGCACTTCACGAACATGAAAGCGCAACACCACCACCATTTTCGGTATACAGGCGAAGCTCCCACTCTTACGTTTGAGAAGACAGATTCACCATCCCACTTTTTAACTGGCTGGATTAAATTGAATCCGGCAAGATGGTGAAGGATGAGCAAACAGTAATTGAGTATGTGTAAAGCACCCACTATGTGAGCACGTAGCTGACCACATTGACCGTTCGCAGGGAGTTCAATGACATAGTGAATATGTCGGCCTCAGACCTTGAGATATGGCTTAAGGAGGAGTCGTCTGAGAGCGCCGGCTGGAGTAGGGACGACGGGTCTGGTGAGACGATCGGGCATGAGAGGTACTGTGCCCAACTCATCCATTCTTCGCTCTCTCCAACCCTTCTAGTGCTGATTCAGGTTGGGCCATCGTAGTGGGCGTAAGATTGTTGAGATCCTGAAGAAAAACCCCCAAAAAGATTCGTCCAAGTATGACGAGGACGACGTCGCGCACATGCGAAAAGTCGTGGCGTACTGCAAGAGACATCTTGCACAGGAGGACAAGGCGAAGCAAGATCCGAATAGTAAGAGTGCGCGATCGTTGAAGAACTGGGGGCATGATCCGCAGAGGGCGATTTAGTCGGCGTGTGGACTGACAGTCCACGTCGAGTGGTTTCAAGCTGCCAGATTCAGCAGTATATGACCAATTCACACACCTTCATACCCAACTCATGCTCAAACCACATCAACCCGCAACATAGCCATCTTCTTCTCGCATTAACCGGCAGCCTATCCACCTCCTCCAGACTCACCTCGCTCCTAACCCTCATTTCTAGTTCCTTTAGCTGATTGAGAAAGCCATCGTTAGGTCTCAGAACCGCGTGCGCTGTAAATGGCATCCCCGCGCCTCCCGTATAATAATCCACTCCTTCTGAATGAGATGAGCCGCCAGTACAGCCGCGCTTCCGCTCACCGCCGCCACACAGTGAACCAGCACCTTAACCCCGGGCATCGGCCCCCCGCTGTTAATGATATCCGCCGCCACTGTGTCCAGGAGGCTGATGCGCGTGCAGGTTAGCGAATCAGATCCGGAAACCGGCTCCGCGCCGATGGACAACATGTGTGCTATACCGGCAGCGAGGGCTGTGCAGGGTTTGGTGGCTGTGTGCGGGCCGAGATAGAGGCTGGCTGTGATTTGGACTATTGTACTAGAGTCCGAGGTGGTTGAGTCGGGCTTGGGTTTGGGGGGTTTCTTTAACTTCTTGGGTGGCATTTCGTACGAGGTTGAATAGGACTGGAAGCTGTGATGTTAAGGACAGCGGGGCGCCTTGGTTGGAAGAATGGGATGGCCTAGGAGGTGGATGGCTGTGATAATGTGGTATTACGTATCAATGGTGTATGTGTCATGCGGTGTCAGCTACCTGGACATTGGTTGAGTACGCTCAGAGTTCGTTATTGGTGTCATATCGTTGAATGATCTGAGCCAGACATGCCAGCTTGTGTATATACATAAGTTAACAGTATGTATACGGTGAAGAGAATTTGTCTACACTTACCAATACTTCAGGTTGGCTGTCATGAATTAGATCTAATTGGTCGGAGTGTCTTTGCGCTCCCACCAAGTCAAACATTGGCTGATGCAACGTAGATAGTCTACTCCTATCTTTTTATGAGCTGGCTTATCTCTTAACAGGCCCTGGACACTCCAAGCTCAATATAACCAGATAGCCTGTGACGGGGCGGACAGAACATCGCGCTCCTTTGTGCTAGAATGTATAGGCGGTCGACGACAACGAAGATGAGCAGACTGCTTTTGTACACATACAAGACGGCGAAGATGCTATTTTGTCAAAAACCCGAGCTTTAGCTAGATCCAGGTGCTTTATCCTCCGAGGTAGACTTGTAACCACGGTTAAGCTTGGTGTTAGCATATAACTCGGTAACGTTGCATTCCCAGTCAGCTTCTCGTGTTTCCCCTGCTTCGTACTCCGAAGAACCATACATGGAGCTCTGGCGGAAGGGTCCGTATCGCACAATAGTTAGGTCTACCTTTTTGTTCTCTTACCATCATATGACTCTATCCTTCAGCCACACCTATGCACTATATAAAATACCCAATTTACCTACATAGGTAGTCAGTGCTTGACTTGTTCCAGGAGAAGCACCGCATCATGATACTACACCGCATTGGGATATAATCAGAACATACTCTCGGCTCAACAATCTCCAGGAGACGTTAAGTTTCCGGTTTTATCGCAATGACAGTCTTCGGAACCCGCTGGTGTCCATGGCCCCCGAGGTGCTGGATCGGGACCTGAGCCACGCTGCTTTTGAGCCTAAGCCTGACCGGAGCTTGGTTGGGTCAGGTGACGACTAGGGGCATATTCAGTGGACAGGCGGCCAAATTGATAACAGACTCTCGAGAGCTATATAAGGGGAATAAGGTTAACCTTTTAGAACAAAAACCTGGTATATAAAAAGATTATCTATCTCACGAAAATGTATAAAAAAGAGAGGCAAAAAGATATCTATTTAAACTCTTTAATTTCTTCTTTTCTTAAGCTATATTATTCAAATATCGCGTCGTTTGTTAGAGGTAAGTTATCAGAAACTTTCGTCATCATCCACGACAACAGGGAATCGTGTTTTTCATACACATGAAATACACCCTGCCCTTCTCAGCATCAGCTTCTAGTTGATACATCCTCAAAGGGAGCCACAGGGATGACCTCGTTAACAGATGTGTTGGATCGTAACAAGGTCTACTTTCTTATGTTTCATCAGTCACTCAAAGGGTAAATTAAGATATAACTGGACTCGAACTCAGGTCCTGAGAGATGAAACACTTGCTTACCGCTAGGCTGTTTGGTTCTTGTTATGGAATCGACCGTCAAACGCTATTCATAACATTCTTTCGAAGGCAGGGTTCGATATCTCAAGGAATATGACGCCTGAGAGCTCAGAATGGAAAGAGCAAGCCTCGGCGGACGGCAATCGCAGGCCGTCAAATGTTAGGAGGTAGCGCCTGGGGCTTTGGGGTAGTCGCAGCCGATGATTGAGCAACGCCTTGAGCACGCGGCCCATCTTCCAAGAGCCACAGGGTGGGTGGTTCCGAATATGTGGTCTGGCAGAGGTCTGGCGGAGAGACAATGATGAGAAATCCCATGCCCTTCTAGATGCGTCTGTTCCAGACCACGGACACGAGAAATCGTAGCTGGCAATGGATCTAATTCTGAGTCCCTTGTGTAAGCACGTCTTCAACATAGGTAAACCAGTATATAGCGCCTATGGTAATGACTCTACGTGTCGCCCTTGACACTTCTACACAGTATAGTGATCCCTGTGTTGTACCCCGCAAATACAGGGGAGGAGACGCCCCCATGTTCCCCAACTGCTCCGCTCTCTCCAACGTCATTCAATGTCTTCTTCGGGCACGCGAATGGCTCGCAAAACCTGGATTCTCAAGGGGATCGCGGAGCCGGGCAGTCAAAATGGCTTGAGATTCTCACGATGATGCACAAACCCCGCATGCCGAGGCCTCTGCGATGCAGATTTAGTCCGGATCAGGATGCTGGAGGCATGTTGAGGAAGACTACAACAGAGCCCACATCCCGTTAATCCAAGGTTCGAATTGCTCTTCTTCCTGTCGCTGTTTCAGCTCTTTGGCAGAGATATTCAAAGCTCAAGATGAGAACATCGATTGTTGTGAGCCTTCTCACCGTGCTCGCAACACCCTTGTACTCATCATGGGTGCCAGTCACCCCCAAGTCGCTCGAGCCACTTTGGCAGAAGGGGATAATCCCGCGGTCCGATAATGATGCAACTGGCGGGTGGCCCTACGCCCCTTTCAAGACCCAGGGAAGAGATATCGTGAACAGCAAAGGCGATGTCATATCTTGGGCAGGAGTCAATTGGCCGATGAGCGGTAAGCAATCCAAGTCTCCAATCGCATCCGCGGTTCGCGGCTGATCCTTCGTCTCGAAGGGAGAGACCATGGTCCCAGAAGGCTTGGAATGGAAATCCGCCGAAGCGATTCTAGACGATGTCAAGAGCGTGGGGTTCAACTTCATACGCATGTCAGTTAGCTCGACCAATTCGAGTTCTCTTGAGTCATGCCTGATTTCAATATAGGGGCTACGCTATTCAAATGGTAGACGAGGTATACGACCGCAATGGCGACGACGTTCCCCTGGAGGTGGCCATGATCATGGGTCTGGGATACGAAAACGGAACAAAGGTCACCAACGAGATTGTGGCAAAGAACCCTGGGTGGACTCCCCAGACCACCCGCTTCGAGATCTGGTCGGACATTGCAGCCATCGCATTGAAGAAGGGCATCTTCATTCACCCAGATGTACACGTTGGGAAGGCTCAATGGTGTTGTTCTCACACCGACGGTAACGCTTGGTTCGATGACTACAACTTCAATGCCTCCAATTGGCGCCGGGGACTGTCCTATGTCGCTACTTGGGCTAATGACCACCCCAATGTTGTCTCGATGTCTCTGCGCAACGAATTGCGTGAGTCCTGGAATCGGACGGACCTATACTACAATTGGGAGACGATGGTCGGCAACATGAGTGCTGGCGCGGAGTCGATCCATGAAGCGAATGCCGACTTGCTGATCACCTGGTCCGGCATGCAATACGACGAAGACCTCTCTGCCCTGACAACGAAGAAGAACCTTCTCACGGCGCCATGCTACAAGTGCACAGCAATCCGCGACGCACAACGCCGCGACCCAGCATACTTTGACCTGGACTCCTACGACTTCGCCGACAAGATTGTCTGGGAATTGCACCTATACGGCATGTCCGAAGACTTGGACACTGGGACATGCGAACTTGTCGAAGCGGGCCTGTACCGTAGCGGGTTCAACGCCCTGGGCATCGACCCTCCCTCAGGCTGTAACGTCACGGGCGATTGTCCGACAGCCCAACGTCTCACACCCGTGATCTTCTCGGAATTTGGGCATGCACAGGATACATCATTGTATAATGATACGTTGCAGAATTGTATACAGGAGTATACGAAGAAACATGGGGTGAGCTGGATGATGTGGAGTCTAGCTGGCAGTTATAGGCTGAGGAGTGGGGTCCAGGGTTTGGCGGATACGTGGGGGCTCACGAACTTCGATTGGAGTGGTTGGAGTGATGAGGGGAGTATTGATGGGTATTGGAGGCCGTGGGTGGATGCTATGAATGTTACAACTATTGGGTAAGACATGTACTGGTCGTAATCCACGGTGATCCGAATAAGATATTATCCATGAGAAACATCGCGTCAGTGCCAGCTGACCATTCTGTATTTGCTCTGGTGCTTAGGTGCGATGTGTCTACCTGCTCTGGCCCAACTTCAGGAGGACTACTCTTGTATGTCATGTATAGGACCAATCCCATTAAGCGCAGTGCTGAGTCCCTGGCAGCTACGAATCGCACTTCGTACCGGTAGTACTATGGCCTTGGCGATGTAACGGTAGAGTAGAGTATAGCTAAACACGGCAGCTTACTACTTTGAATCAATGTTCAGCATGATACCACTACTCCAGTAGTGGCTAGTTTGCGATATGAATAGAGCTCTAAATCTTAGTAAACCGGGAAGAGAGGACATAGTACGGGGCCTCAAATCAACATGGTAAAGAAGGAAGCATGATAAACAAAGGTTCGATCTTGACTGCGAATCATGACCCCGAAGGATTATAATTCACCAAAGATCGCGAAAAGCTCAGAACCCTTAAGGTTTTATGAAAACGCCTACGGCGCGGGTCAGTGTGTGTATTCAGCGGTAGAAACGCGTGTCTCCTTTACTACTCTGTTATATGACCCATCATGTGCTGCCTCGCAGGAATGGTTTCTTAGTCAAGATATACGAGATAGAGGCAAGGAAGAAACAAGCTCAACACTCGGGTCGGCAATGATGCCACTGAATCTGTGTGTGCCCTGTGCCAAAAGAACAATGTTCCGCTTTGCATTTGGAATCTAAGGGTTAAGGTGTCAAACAGATATGTTTAACATTATCAATAAACCATGTGGCCTTGAGCACTACCCTGAATATTGCGACATCATGAAGTATAGGTGCCGCGTAGGGATACCAGGCAACTCGCTTCACTTTGGCATGCTTCTCATTTCATGATAAAGAATATGGACCTGTAACAGGAGTGTATATTGGAGCGAGGATGGGATGGGGGGGGGGGGGGGGGGGGGGGGGGGTAGCGTCGCCCAGGGATATTCAATGTTGGGGATGTTGAGAAAAGGGCGGACGAAGAAGGATAGCTCATGCGGGGAGCTTGCCGTAGGGAGAAGAAAGCGTACTTCAAGATGTAACTCCGGAAGACCAGCCATGATGGGTGCCTGCTGCGGGTTGTGGGTAGGTAGTCTAAGGTCACCGAGAAGGTTGTCTGCAATCATCAATGCCTCGATCAAGGCACTACTACCCGGCAGGATTCTCTAATTCAAATTCCTCATCGAAGATCACCCGCCGCTCACCTTCTCTAAGAAGCCCAACAAACGCCCAGCAATGCAATCCAGAGAATCATATCCCCGTTTCCCATTCCAGATATACATCTCGAGGCTGCATTTTATACCACATCGTATCGTACGTTGTAATAAAGTACAAATGTACAAAAGTGTGCCATTACCCTTTCGATAATTATGAAAAGGATGCCTCCTATGCCCGCTCAAAGACGTATGTAAAGATCCATACATTCGATCCTCCATTCCCTCTTGCCCAACATACTCCTCAACCACTCAACGCCCAACCCGGTCCACTCGGCCTTCTTCCTAGCGAGCTCCTCAACCGCGGCACCGGCCAACGCGCTCGCGGTCGTGTTCAGCATCTCGAAAGCGGTGGCATTAAACCCATCCATGACAGCTTGCTCCGAGACTGTTGTCGAGTTGCCTCCTTGGCTTGAATTCAGGAGCGGGTAGTAAGGCGTAGACGGCCGCGGCGCAAACCAGTTGCTACTGAAATCGAAGAAGCATCGGTCGGACCAGTAACACGACGTGACGAATAGGATCAGGAGCAGGATGGAGCAGTATACGCATGGCCGGTTCAGGAAGTAGGTGCACACGAAGAAGAGGAAGATGAAGGCGGGTGAGGCGTTGGTCGGGATGAAGAGGAGGGGGAGCCAACTGTGATCGAGTCAGTACGCGCGAGAGAGCAGAGAAGGACAGGGAAGGGGGAGTAGTCTCACCTCCGTAGACAGAACATGGCGACTGTATGATACGTGAATCGAGTTGGAAGCGAGTGTGGGTTGGACAACCCTTCTCCTGATGCTCAGACCCGGCTGCACACGCGCACTTGGGACAGGACCCGTGGCGAGTTCCTGACTGGCGCCAACGTCGGTATCGAAGTACTAGATAATCTCTGGTGATACCGTGTGTTTCCAGAAATTGTATATATGGCGTCACGTCACTGGCAGCGAGGCGATAGCGGCGTAATGTGTGGTGAGGAGCCGCAGTCTACATACGCCTTGGGTAATATCGAGTTGCACAATGAGATCTCAGGTTGCTCGGATATCAGCCCAGTGACTAGTTTAGACGAAGTGATAGTTGATAGCGAGGTTGCCACACTAAATCTGCAAAACAGCCACTAAAGTAAACCATCCGGTGTTACCCTTTCAGCGCTTCAACCCCGCCAGCCGTTGAGCCTTATCTCATGCGATCAGATCAGTCTTTTTGCTACGTACCTAAGTCAGCAAGCGGGTTGAAGTACTGAGATAAACATAAACCAAGCTCGGTCTTTCTGCCTTTCCGTCTCTGCAACTAAGGTACGTTAGTTACCTAGTTACCTACTTAGGTGCTCAAGCGGCAGCATCATCGGGCTCAACTTGGGGCCGGACAACTCAGCATCTCATACATTTTTTCGGGTCTCACCTAACTTAGACGGGTCAACACGAGCTGCTCATGGGCATAGTGTTATTTACACCTAAGGTGCGGTGCAGTACAACGGTTCTACGTAATACGGTACATCATCACTCTTCGGCGTTTGTGGACATCTGAATCGGGTTTGCAGAGACGATATTTACTGACAGGGTTGCTCCATTGAGCGTGGCTGGGGGTCTGGAGATCTCTGCATCACCCGCCCCATCCATTCATTCCATACAGCCGCTGTACAGCTCACGGTGCATGCATAGCGGTCCAACGAGCTGCTTGAGAACAGAAAATAACTTACTTCCCATGCAACTACTGCTGTTCTGTTCTGTTCTGTTCTGCAGCCCGAACGAACTCCTCGGCCGTTTTTCCCTAGCCCTAAGTGTTGTCTCGTCGCATCTTCTTTGCGCATCCATCGGAACTTCCATACACTTGAGGACTGGACATTCGTCAATCGAGCTCCATCCTGTCCTGATCCTGCCCAATCGTAATCGGCACTAGGGTGGGAGCTCCTTCGGCGGATTGGGTGAAACAAGTCTTGGAAGCATTGGGCAGCTCTTGCCGTTCATCTGAGAAAAAGTTCCAGCCACTGGCCGAGCTATTGTCTTCTATCCGAATCTGACATCAACACCCAATTTATCTTCACCTTTCCATCACATCTTCCCCAACCTCACCATAACACCGAGTCGACGAGCTTCTTCAAGAGGCTTGGCCGCTCAACATCGCCCGCAGCTGACCCACCCTCTTGCTGCTGCGCCTGTAGCTCGCTGCTACCCAGACAAACACCATGGCGGGCTACAACCAGGCTGGTGGGAATGACCCAAACGAGCACCTCAACGCAATGCTTGCCCGCCTTACTGGAGGACGCAATGCAGCCAATGCCAGCGACGAGCCTAGTCCTAGTCCTCGCGATCTTCTGTCTCGCTATGCCACATTGAACCAGGCAAACCAGACTCACCACGGCTACTACCCTCACCAGTCCGAGGATCAAGAATCACCTTCGGATCTGTTTCCCCCTCCTGCCCCTACACCTCCCATGAGCCATTTCCCCCATTCACATGGACCCCCCGGCATGATGGGAATGAGTCTGGGCCCAATTGGCACTCTGCCCCATAACAACGCCAACAAGCCCGACCAGAGCGCAAGTCTTCTGAGCCTTCTGAAGTACAACAGTGGTGGCGGCAGTGGCCCCAGTACTCACTCCTCTGCCCACTCCCACAGCAATTCTCACAGTCAGACCTCGCCCGTCGGTCCGCCGCAATACTCGTCACCCTTCGATGGTGCTAGCAACCCGCCGGTGCTGCACGCTCCGGTGCCAATGCCGGTTGATCCCCATGGCATCTTGGCCGACCTCATGAACGGCAATTCGAATTCCGAGGCCGCGAGACCCGAGCAGCAGGCCAACAGCTGGAACGCAGCTCCTCCTTCCGAGGACGCCCAGGCTTATCTACTCAACTTACTGCAACGTAAGAAGCCTGAGCAGAACGATAAACCATCCACGAACGAATCGTCCCAACCCGCAACTTTGACCCCGCAATCCACTGCTCACGAGTCGGCCACCGATCAGGCAAGAGACTTCCAGGTGATCCCCAGGGCAAGCGAGACGGCACCGCAAGATGCCATGCCGATGCCGTACTCTTTCATGCCCCAGCAACATCATGCCGCATCGCCTCCTGCAAGACAAGAGTACGGCTCTCCGGCATCTCAGACCAGTGCAGCTCGAAAGTCGAACATGTTTGATTATAACAATCCTTTCGACGAGCTTGCCTCTTCCTCCCCACGCAACCGGACTCCGAAGTCCACAACATCGGGTGTCCATGGCCATGGTACTGCTGCCTCGGGCGTTCAGATCCTCAAGAAGGCACCTAGCGCCGCCCCGTCCCCTAGCGCCTCGGACCACCACAAGCATCTTAGCTCCAATCGAAGTTCAGCCATGAGCCCAGAGCAGTTCAGACAGAGCGTCGAGCGACAGTCGCCTGCCGCATTTGGAGCAGGCCGCAGCCACGAGAGCCAGTCGACCGAGCATATCAAGGAGCCCGTCTCGGTGGCGGTCGGTAACCTCGCCGAACTCTGCGACCAGGAAGCTCAAGATGCTTTGAGTCGTGCCGAGAACGAGCAGGCCCAGGCGGCTTCGAGTCGCGTCGAAGATGAAGAGGCTCAAGCCAGGATCGTTCGGGATCTGGAGGACATGATGGATGCTCAGAGCGAGGCTGACTTCGAGGAGAAGTCCGAGATCGCCGCACGAGACATCAAGAAGGAACTCGACAAACAGGAGAATGCCGGCGTGCTTGAGGAGTCTTTCTCGCCCGAAGTCGCCCAGGCTGTCCGAGATATTGTCGATGAGGCTGCCAACGGTCATCTGGCTGTCGCTGACAGCTGGGAAAGCGCTGAAGCCGATGAGATCGTGGTCATCGAGGAGGTGTCCACGCCAGTCAAGGTGTACAACTTCCCCATGAAACCCTGGATCTCCATCACTCTGCAGGACAACGAAGAACCTCGACCCCAATTCCGAGACGAGGTCATTCTAGACATTGCCCGTGTCAAGAAGGAGTTTGATCAGATCGATCGGAACCTGGTGTCCGCCACCGAGACGTACATCATCTATGGAATGTCCAAGGCCGGGGGTCTTCGTGTCATCCGCCAGGATGACGGCCGTGATGCCAAGCTGTTCACTGATACCAAGGATCGCATCTTCAATATTGCCGTCTCTTCCACCCCTGCCGACCTTAACACGACCCAGAAGGAGTCTATCATCGGAACTGGCATCAGTGGTACTGTCTACTACGTCCTGATCAAGAATGGTGACAAGGATTACTTGGATGATGCTCACCCGGAGCAGTACGGGTTCGCCCTCTCTCCCATGAGTACCCAAGAAGGTGATGCCCCGGGTGGGGTTCTCAAGACTCGCGCTAGGACTTCGTCGACTCATCCCGAGTACTTCGCCGTTGGCCGTGGCAAGACGATTAGCATCATCTGGCCGTCCTACGTCATGCAGCACAACCTCTTCAAGCCTGGTCACGACCGTGTCGTCGACACCGAAAAGCTTTCTAAGCAATGCTCGCTGAGAATCAACACCGGTAAGGCCGGTAAGGACTTCACCTTCAGTCAGGATGACACAACTATTGTGTCTTTAGACAAGTCGGGTCGCGTCAAGTTCTGGGATGTACGAGACTTGACTGCTCCTGATGAAGGTTCTGACTCGAGATTTCCTACGCCAGCACAGACTTCCCTCGAGGTCAAGGAGCCTTTGATGACGCTCACGACCACGCCTGAGGGCGAGAAGGCTTGGCCAACCTCTGTTTTACTGCTGGATAAGCAACGGCCGTACCAGAAGCGTTGTGCCCTGCGGTACATGATCGTGGGTATGAAGCAGAACCACACTCTGCAACTCTGGGATCTGGCCCTCGGCAAACCTGTCCAGGAGTTCAACCTGCCCCATTCGAAGGAATCAGACGCTGTCTGCAGTGTGATGTATCATCCGCCTACAGGTATGATCGTGGTCGGACATCCTACTCGCAACTCTATCTACTTCCTTCATTTGTCGGCGCCCAAGTACACGATTAAGGGTCTGTCTCAGGTCGACTACATTCAGAAGCTTGTAGCGAAAGACTCGTCAATTCCTGAGCCCGATTCCACCGCGGTCATTAGTGGTGTACGCGAGTATTCCTTCTCTAACAAGGGAGTGATACGGAGCTTGGATATGTTGACGAATCCTGCGGCATCTTCCGATGACGACGAGCAGACCCTTTTTGAGCTGTATGCCATGCACTCGAAAGGTGTCTCCGGTATCTGCGTGAAGCAGAGCGAGCTTGGTTGGACCAAGGACAATAAGGTTTTGGCACCTGTGGATGCAGTTACCACTGGCATTGTTACAATCAACAAACTTAAAGATCTTCCCAACCAGCCTTCAGAAGCAGCTCAGCCTATCGAGGAAACAATCAATCTACCCATCCGAACTACAACTCGCTCCAGCAAGGAGAACGCTTCGCCCCTTGCACAGCCCACGTCTAGCGACGACGCAGTTCGAAAGGTTGCGGATGAGAAGATTTCTCTCAATAATATACAGGCTGAACGCAAGCTCGACGCTCCTGTCACGCCGATCAACCAAATCGAGAAGAGCGAGAGAAAATCACGGAAGAAGAAGGACAAGGCAGCAGCAGCTGAGAAAAATTCATTGGCTGCTGATCAATCGAACGGCAACTTGCAATCAACCAACGCTGGATCTGCATCCGCAAAGCACGTCGAGTCGAAACCTTCGTATGTTTCTTCGCAGCCAGCTATGTCTTCAGATTTTATCCCCGCTGCCCTCAAGCAGGTGGAAACCTCGGTCAACAGTGCTGTAGACGCAGCACTTCGGGAGCACCGCCAGAAGGTGGATAGTGAGATACGCGGCCGCGATGCCGCCTTCAAGAAAGGACAGGAAACTTTACTTGATCTCGTCTCTACTACCTTGGACGACAACGTCCAGAAGGTCTTGACCAGAACCATCAGCGATAAGGTCGAGGACAATGTGGTTCCCGCTCTTGAGCAGGTCATTAGAGAGTCTGTCTCTGAACAGATGGGCCGCGTCGTCTCCGAGCAGCTTGATACCAAGATCAGTGGCCGTATTTCGCATGCGATCCAGAATCAGATGCAGAAGCTTCTTCCCGCCGCAGTCAGCCAGGCACTTCAGAAGCCTGACTTGGCTAAGGCCGTAACTGATAAAATATCGCACAGTCTTGCCGCCGATGTCGAAAAGTCGTTCCATGATACGCTTAACAAGACTATCACGCCGGCTTTCAGTCGCATGGCCGTCGCAGCCGCCAGCGAAATTGCTAATGAGGTTCAAGAGAAGGCGAACCTTAAGATCGAGGTCTTGGAGAAAAAGTTGCGCGCCGACGAGAACAAGATCGATCAGCTTGCGATCTTGGTTACCCGCCTTAATGACACGGTAGCAAGCATGGCCGCTAACCAGGCAGAATTCCAGGTTCACTACCAGAAGTTACAAGAGCGAGCCGCTCGCGACAGTCATTCTCACTCTCACGCTCACGCCCAATCTCAACCTCAACCTCAGACTGTGAGACAAGCCCATTACTCGCAGTCCACGCAAGCTTCACACGCCCCGCCCCAAACGTTTGCCGGCCAGGCATCCTTTCAGCAGCAACCGTATGCTAGCCCTTCGGCGCACTCAGGCAATCAGTTGATGTCGTACCCGTCCAGCGGTTCTGGCAGACATAGAGATCAGGATCTGGAGCGCAAGATAGCCGATGTCGCAAGTCAGGTTGACAGAGGCGAGATTGAAGGTGCCCTAGTCAGATGGCTCCAGTCTGACCGAAAAGATGACATTTTCAAGGAGTACTTGGCAAAGCTCGATATGTCCCTCTTCCAGGACCTGTCTCCTCTCGTTTCCCTTGCTGTCATTGCTGAGTTGGCCCGCGATCTCAACGACGATCTTCTCCGTGAGAGAGTCGGCTGGGTGCAGATGATTCTCGCTGGACTCCACGGTCCTCTCCCGCACATTGTGAGTAGCCCCTTGATCTACGTCGGCCCATCCCAGTATGCTAATATAAACTTGCTACAGGACAACCAAGTCCGCGAAGTCATGCCCAGCATCTTGAATGGCTTCCTCGGTCAGATGGAAGGGCTTGCCACTCGGATCAATGCTCATCAGCCAAACCACCCCATTTTGCCCTTCGTCTATCACTCGATCAAAATGGCTAGAGAAATCATCGCGGCGGCCCAGACGCCGAATATTCGCGATTATTAAACGTATTCGCACATCTCAACGGCTTCGACCTCACTCATAGACCGCTGTAGAACAACGCACATTCGCCTACTTGGTCTCCGTCTTCTATTTCATTTTTATCTTTCTCGGCTTGCCCTCGGTAGTTGGTCTGCTAGTTGGGTTCCAATATCCATCTAGCCCATGGAGCCTTCCTCTGTTGTGTGCGACTACAGTATCTGGGCTGTAGCCGTACCCATCAGCAGCCGATGGACGAACTTATTCCGAAGCTACCACGGGTTGACCCTTTCAAACCACGTTCCAGTACATACACACTCCATGGCGTTGCTAGCAGCGGCATAACCCGGTGTTCATGGTCGAGGTTATTTGCACACGTTTCCCCGCAGCTCCTAATGACGCGACTCTCGCCCGAACTCTCCCCCGCGTGATGATCCTCTTCCTTGTCGTTGACATGGATGGAAGAAGGGCTTCTAGCAGACAAGAGTGCATACGAGACGCGGTAGGAGGAAGGCTTGGTCTTGGGGACTCTACGGTCAACGGTGCGACTTGAGAGTGGAGGGTTGACTTGTTTCTTCGTTCTGCACGTAACTGCATGATCTCATACCCGAGACTGGAGTTAAGGGAAAGGGGAACAGGAGTCATGACGGTCATGACGGTCATGATTCACATCGTTTTCTGGACGTTTCCCTGTTTCTTAGGACTTTCTGCTTCCTTGCGAAGAGACGTTTCCCGCCTGCTGGCATGAGCCTTTGTATGTAGAGTAGAGGAAAAGGAAAAGGAAACTGGGGTGTGCTAGCATTTTAGGTGTCTTGTCTAATGCGATGTTCGTAGCTCCCTAGTTAGAACGCACATGACTTCCGAAAAGCAATCTATCAAATTTTAATTATATCTAGCAATCGGGTATCCTGCATGATGACACGACGATTTTGTGGTGGGAGTGTAAGCAGTATATAGAATGATGGTTTTCGACAGCTACTTAGTATGTGCATCATAATGAGGTTTCGTCGGTCTGCATCAAGCCTTTCTTTCTCTCCCTGTACCTGTACCCTCGAACCGAAACTCCACAGGTCATGCTATCTATCTACGTACAGTTGAATGCCTACCCAAAACGTCCCGACCTAGGCAAATTTGGTGAAAGCCAACTCATAAGCAGTACCCGTGGTCATCTTGGCGTGCTCGAGCACGTGGTTGAAGTTGACGTTGGTCATGGTGTCTTGGGCGGTGTGGATCGACGCCAGATGGTCTTCAAAGGCTGACTCGAAGACCATAGCCGACGGGTAGCCGTACTTGGAGGCTGAGGCGTGGTCCGAGCAGGCGTAGCCGCACTCCGTGTCGACGTAGGGGATGTCGGCGTACTGTTGTCAGAGTCAGTTGCGCGTTGCGGAAAGGTGATGAATCATAGAAAAGAAGGGGAAGGGGGAGAAGGCGCGGTTGCGGAGAGATAAGCCTGAGTGGCTGGGCTTATTCCAACAAGACTTACAGCATCAATGCAAAGCCTGATGAAGTCGGTCAGGGCCGTGTCAACGTTGTCCACGATGAGGCCCATCTGCTCCGTCGTGCCCGGCTTGACATAGCCCGTCATGTCCTGCTGTAGCATAGCCTTGACGTCCCGGCCGGCCTTGGAGTAGCTCTGGAAGATGGCCTGGCTACCGAGTAAGCCACCCTCTTCGGCAGAGTACCAATGGAACTCGATCGTGTTCGGGGCCTGACCCGCGGCGATCTTGGGGTCGGTCAGGAGGACTCGCATGGCCTCAAGGATTGTCACGCTACCGGAACCGTCGTCGTCTGGCAAAGAGAAGAAGGATGGTCAGCTCATTCGCATTTTGACGAGATCGATAAGAGAGTATGGGGCCTACTCACCTGCACCAGGAGCACGTCCGTTAGGAGGGTTTGCCTGGTTAATCGAGTCCTGGTGTGCACCAAGAACAATCGTCTTAGTGCTCAGACCGGGAATGGTGGCAATGATGCTGTTCTGGCCCCATGTGTGCGCGAAGGGTCGAGCGTACGCCTTGGTCGCATTGCTGGCGGCGAGGGTCTTGTTCACCAGGTTTCCGAGCCACGCTGACGACTGCTTTCCATAGCTGGACTTGTAGTATCGGTTATAGAAGTCGGAGAAGGTCTGCAGGTTTGTCTGCATGTTGGTCTTGTCCAGCGATGGGAGCAGTCCATTGACAGCAGCGGTCTGGGACAGGGCCTTGGGGAAGACCACGCTTGCCTGCGCTTGGACTGTACTGGAGGCCTTGAGGTCCGTAGGATCCTGGAACTCGGTAATGTCGAAGAAGTTTTTGCCCTCCTGTGTGGTATTAGTGGGCGATACTTGATGTACAAGCTGTTCTTGCTTACAGCCTTGAGAGCGAATTTCTCCGCCTCAGTCACCTGCTTAGTTATACCAGGCGCGAGCTCAATGGTGTATAGCTCTTGGGCCTCCTTCCGTGCAATCGAGAGAGCACTCGCGGTGGCGACGAGCGCCACAAGTAGTAATGGGCGGACCATGGCAACGGCTATTGACACAGGGAAAAGAGACTTGTACTCGTAGAGGAGAAAGTAGCAGGCAACAGCACCGCAGAATGGGATCACAAACAAGAGACTATGCCGTTTTACTTATAAGAGGGTGAAGATGATATGGGGTCCTGAATGGATGGCAGCATGGGTGAGATGAAATGAGATGAGATGATAGCTGGTAGGTAGCAGTTACATTACCGGTAGCAGCCGAACAGGGCAGGGCTTGGATGCTACCCGATGCGGAAGTCGAGCCTACTTGAGTATCCAGTCGAGTCGGCCAGCATCGACCGAACCAAGATCAATGTGTATATGCGATGCAGCCTGCAACATGGAGCGGCGGCAAGCGAGGGCTTAAGCCATGTTGATCCGGTCCCTGAAAAGCTTATTTGCAGCCTCTCCTTCCGGGGATGATTTGGTTCAAGGCTTCTGTTCCACGAATCTCACATCAAGGAGACAGATTGTGCAGAGTAGACCAGATGAGCAAGGAGCAAAATGATGCGGGCGGCATATTCGCAAGCCACTCCGATACTTCTTAATCAAAACGACCGTCGGGTTCCTGTCCCGCAATTGCATGAGAAAGGTGATGTTGACAAAAAGGCGGTACTCCATAATCAGGGTTCAAGTACCGGCCAATCAGAGCTCACCAAAGGCGACGTTTTTACCCAAAATGGCAGAAGGCGGAGCGCTCGCTTGAATGACAAACAGACAGACAGACTGACCGTCTCATTTGACCTGGTCGGACAAGGAGATGGGAAATCAGAGCTTTCCAGCTTCCACAAGCAAACTGATGAGCCGACCCGCGTTGTAATAGCCAAGCAGCCGTTAATCGTTGTAAAGTGTTCCATACTTGTGGAAGAAGGTTCGATGAGGCTTGGCAGCAAGCGTAGCTACCAAGACGGGAAGGTTGAAGCTGCGCCAAGCCACGAGTCGCGAGCGAACAAGCGGCAAGTCTCGACCACTCAATGAACTCGAGTCAAGACCTGATTCACACAGATAGATGAATTGGTCCCCAGTTGGCAGGCAGCTGAGGTGGGTTCAAGCAGGAATTCAGTGTTCAAGAGGTTGACTGGAGGGAGATCGATTTCGAAGGAAGTATGGCCCTGACGACTCTGGAGCTCGTGGTGAAAAACTTGAATAGTGTCAAGACACAGTTAAAGACCCGTATCGTATATGCTGTAGGTAGGTAGGCAGTTTAGCGGTGAACCACAAAGTGCCAATCAGAAACTCGATGAATGTTTTGGAGGGAAGAATGCCAAGATTCAGTCACATTCACCCCGACTCAGATGGTCCGTGCCGTGCCGTGCCATCCATCCCATGCAGGTGGAGTTATTCAATACGCACGCTGCAGGACGAACGAACGGTACCTAAGCCAGAAGATTGCTAGTGTCATCCTGTAGATAATCATATGTCGGCAACTCGGTCAAGTCCAGCGGCATTGGATCAGGGGAACAGGTGGCTACCGATCTTGAAACGCACAGAAAAGCAATGGCGGCAAGATAACAGAATCATTCGGATATCTGGTGGCTTTCTGTGTGCCACATCACACGTATCATAGAGACGTCAGGTCACGGAAAGATAGTGATAACGTTGGACAAGACTGCGCTATGTAGTTGTTTACTCTGGAGGGTAGCCCACAGGGTCTGGCGAATTGAAGCTGGCTGGTAGGTCCTCGCCTCAAGTGCAGCCATCAGATGCTATCAGGATCTTTGCGTCAGGACTCGTGACTTGGCAGAATCCCTGAAAGGAGTGGAAGGAATGTTTTCTCTTCCATTATGCAGCGGTGTTGTCGAGACCGTGAAATCGAGCGTGTCGGTCAAATTAGTATTCATGAAGAAAGGCAGGGGCGCTGCACTGCTAGCTGGGGATGTGGGTGTAGATCCATCCCAAAGGCACCGAGTACAGTGTGAAGGCATGCCGTACTCTCCTTGGGCAAATTAGGTAATTAGGTAGCGAACCAATATCATCTTAGTTGCACAGTGATTTTCTCAGGACCAGCTACTAACGTGGCCAGAGCCGCAAACCGGGAATTTCTCGTGGAGGGCCTCCCGCAGCTCTAGTCTGGTCTAACAGCGGGAAGCTGCATCGTTGAGCGCGTACCCCTCGTCGTGGCTGCCCAACAAGATGGCATCCTGCATGGTACAGTTCAAGCGAACAAACAAACATATACGAAGACTCGTTCAGCCGAGACTTTTTCTTCAGAATCGGAACTGCCCATCAATACATTCTGACCCAGTCTGTCCCTCCCAACCCTATCCGACTTGCTTGACCTGCGACTACATCGATGATGGCGAATCCAATGATAGTATACCCTCTCGTAAGAACACAGCAGCTTACCCGGGTGTCTAGATCCATTCTTTGCTGATAGTCTCAACAATAGTTGATGTTGAGCTTAGTTGCTGTCGCCATGTAAGTGTGTCATGATATTCTTGAACGAATACTAGCAACCGCAACTCGAGTCTACCTTGTAGCTAATTTCTTACATATTAGCTATGTCCTAGTTAGCGCGAGCAACTTAACTCTGCCAATCTCCCTTGCGACCCGAGTCCTCACAATATTCCTCCCCATTATCGCCGCCGCAAATGTCTATTTCGCTCCGAGTCTCCATCGGATTGCGCAACACGCCAAATCGCCTGTTGTCATCTTACTCGCACCCGCTTTTCTACAGATACTCCAGGGTATTCTCACAGTCGTCCTCGCCACCCTGTCCTTCGAAGGTTTCCTGCCTGGTCGCAACCTGAATTGCAATCTACAAGGAACATGGCAGGAGTTGTGGAAGAGCCATGACGGAAGGTCCATCGAGAGAATACAAGACGCTTTCAACTGCTGCGGGTTCAATTCTGAGCGGGACATGTCCTGGCCTCGGCAAGGCACTAATACGGGGCTCTGCAGTGAAATGTATCACAGACATTCATCTTGTGCCAACCCCTGGACTAGTGCCATGCAGTATAACTCCGGTCTTGAATTTGGTGTGGCCGTCATTGCTGGCGTATTCCAAGTAACTACGGTGCCTAACTCCAATCATTTCCTGTGCTGACAGTCACAGCTGATACACCTCACCCTCTTCCGCCTGCGAAACTCAGGAGGCATGCCCAGGAGAAACTACAAACGCCTCACACAGAGCGTCGGCGCCAATCCTGAAGACCCGTTACTGACGAACGTAGTGGTCGACTCCGCAGCTGAACATGTCGACAACGAACAAGCCACTGGCGGGCAAGGTTATGGGGCTCTGAACAACGATGCTAATCCGCGACTTGAGCCTTCTGGCCTCGGAGACGATAGGAGCCCTTGGTAGAGCGCAGTCCGAATTCGTATAGGTTGAATATCTCCAGCCATATTTATACAATTTGATCAAAACTGAGCTCGTGGCTTCCCGATCGCCGTGCTGGTGCAAATCAATTGCCTTGCATGGGCTACCCTCTTTATCTGTGTCTGCTTTCTAGCAGCAGTATGCATCTATCTAGCATTCACTAGACTCTATAGTCATGTGACATCGTCACTTCGTGTGGACATCGTCAAACGTTCAATCACATCTGAATTTACCACCTTCTTACCACCAAATCGGTAACAGCTCTTTTCCCGTCTGCTTCAGAGTCAATGGCAGACCACTTGCTAACGTGACTTCTTACATACTATATCTAGATAACTATTATATCATGATGCAGTCTCTGCAGTAAAAAGAACACTGTAAATAATTCCTGCCCCTACACCTATCCCGGAGCAGCCACGACATCATCCCAAAACAATTGTTCTTTGGTGATTTCGTCCTGTTGATTAGCAACGATAATTGCATATCAGAAGTATCTTAGTCTATTAGCATCCGATGGCCAGCGATGCTACCGCCATGCTTTCAATGCCAATACATAGGTCGCACACAGGGCAGCTCAACCAACTGTATGAGTACGAGTTGATGAGATACTACATCTCCGAGTGCGTAGCTTCCGAGCGCGGGCACTACATACATACATAGAGCCCGTTGAAGTTGACGAGCCCGAGCGTAACCGGCCAATATCAGATCTCATGAAGCAGCTGACTTTGCAAACTCAAACTCCTTTGTACTTGACAGAGTATCCCGGGTCGCTTCAAATGACCCCTACGCTGTGAATTCTCCGAAACCGAGTTTACGGCTTTGCGTAAACTTCGCGGTGGATCACGAGGACCACTTGTGACGAACTGAGGAGCTAAGCTTTCCGCAGTCCATTCCCTGTTGTAAACTTTGCTTAACGCTGATGCCACATCAGTCATAGGCATACAATTCATGGTCAACCGTTGTTGAAATTGCGACCCCGTAAAGCTTATCATTGGCCTCGATTTCAGCCAGAAGTGCGAAAGTATCGACGGGTGAGCAGAGGCGTGCAACGAAGGCTATGGCTCCAGGTGAGCATAAAGTTGAAGATGCGGGTAAATGAGGCATTTGTCGGCGCTATCAACGGTTGAACGGGCAGCGTTTGAACCATAAACTCGGGTCCTAAACTTCAGAAGATTTGGGTGGCGCGCAACCACAGGGCAATTCATGCGGCTCTGCTGAGGCTCTGCGGAGCCAACTTTAATTCGACCTTTCGACCCACTTGAGGCTCAACTCTGAAATTTAGACCCAGGAAGCCGGGTTCACGAAGTATAGTCCCCTGGCAAGTCCGGGGAAGCCAGCAACCTTGACAGGTATTGGTAACTGTCAGGAGACAGAACGTACCTTACCAGATGCCCACTCCAAATAGCACTTGCTATGTGCCATTAGCCATGTAGTGATGACGAAAATTAAATCAACCAAAGTTGTAACGTACATGCAGATGACAGCCCTTCAAAATGATCGCTCGCGACGTGCTGAAATCCCATGTATTGGCGGCTTATCGTCCAGTGACAATAGTATTCCACTCACTTCCCTCGTCGTATTATAGGACCGCCTGGTCAATGACTCCTCGCAGCAGTCCTGCTTTTCTACTCACCCAGGAAACCGGAGAGGCATGAATAGAACTTCAGGTAGCTTCGACCACAGAACATACTTCTGATCCCTTGAGCCTTTCATGATGACACCTCAATCCAATTTTCAAGAGCTACCCATGGTTCTCGGGTCTCTTACGGGCCACTAAGCAGCATGCTAACAGGTACCCAAGTACTTCTACGCTCAACGGCAGCACATAAGGGACTTACTCGGGTCCCACCAAAGATATTGGTCCAATATCACCTCAACTGCGCGGAATCAGAGTCTCTGTTAAACTCTCTAGTCGTAGTCGTCCCAGCAGTTCTCCCAACTCTGTTGAATACCCGAATATATAAGCAGCTGCAAAATCCTCTCTTGTAATTGTCTTCTCCCAAATCCAACACTCACAACCTCACAGTCACCAAAGACTTTCTTACGTCGACTATATCATTCTCACTCCTTCATTATCTTCGATACCAACGACCTACAGTCACCACAGGGTTCTCTTCAAGGTTACTATATCACACCATCCTCACTTCTACTTCACATCCACCACTATACACTCCATACGGCCTGGTGCCTCAACCACATTGCCAAAATGAATTCCTTCAACGACATTGACAACAACTACATGTACGAAGACCTCAACTTGATACTGCCCGCCGCCGACGACAATAACAACAACTATATATACGGAGATGATTTAATACTCCCTGGCGCCGACGACAACAACAACAACAACAACAACTTCATGAATGAATTCTTCGGCTCTGTCACCACCCCTCAACCATCCCCTCTGGTCGATCCAAGCCTTGTCGCACCAAATAGAGGCAGAGGCCGACCCCGAAACGACCAGAAGAATTTCTCAAGAGTGTCAGCACCTACTGGCACTAGACCTCGCGGTAAATTGGGCAGAGAGTCGTGCGGTGAATGCCAAAGGTCCAAGGTAAAGTGCGTCCGGATTCCTGGAAGCACCGACTGCGAGCGATGCACACAACATTCCAAGGTGTGCACGGCTGGCACGAAGGATACACGAGCGAGGGTGGTCAACGAGGGCCAACTCGCATCCACCAGGGACAACTACACCAGTAGGGCCATCGATTACCTGCAAGCGATGGCCCTGATGAGGCCAAGCTGGGCGCACACCATGGAAGGCGACCTCGTACGCAGGTACTGGGCCCGTGGCGAGGACCCGGTCAACATCATGCGTTCAGTTCGTGGCGCATTTGCCGACTATGTCAGCGCATTTCCCTTTCTCGGCCCGTACCCGAGGGAGATTTCATTCCCCTTGCTCAACAACATCTGGGATTACCGGGAACAGAAAGTTACAGCCATCAGGACTGCCCAGAAGCAGATGGACAAGACTGGTCTATGGCTCCTCACGCAACTCGACCATGAGTTGTTCACCCGGATCTACGACACGCTAGACCAGGAAATGGAGAAGTACATCGACGACATTCTCGACCGCGCTTGCACCAAGATAAATAGATGGGACATCCACGAACTTGAACCGGGCAACATTCCTTCGTATCCTGGCATCATCGAGCGACGACACAATCCGCTTGTACAACAGTCGGGTGGTCAAACCCCCCTTCCACCACTACCCACATGCAACAATCGCGAGTCATGGCTCTCAGGGGTATATTCAGGCCCACCGCCCGAGCACATTGACGAAGTGGCTGGTACCACGCCTCACGCGACCGCCCATGAGCCACAAGATAGGCCAGGCAGTGCCGACGAGCTGGAAGAGATTCTCAACATTCCGGGTCTTGACGATGAGGACCGACGACTAATTCGGGGCCTTGAAATGTTCAACCCACGAAAGGCAGGATAGCCTGGCGAGGCATCGGGAGGATAGCCGGGCGAGGCGTCGGGAGGAAGCCTTGTTCCGAAGGATCTTGGCAGCGACGTACAAATAAAGAACAAATTACACACACAAAATATGCCGTCTTCTTCGTGATGTTTTCAATGTTTAACTTGTATGCTGTGTACTTAGTCCCATATCACCAGTGTAATCTTCATGGTCGTATTGTTTCACTCGTGACATTTCTATCATTGCCCTTGTTTGATTGTTCTTGCCTAGGTAAGTATGTATCACTTGGTATGAAGTGAGTAATCTAGAATGATATATGTCTTATGCCACTCAGCTAGGTGCCGTTTCGTGATAACCTCTCTTAGACTCAAGAGTCCCAAGCTCTCTCATCGGTTCTCCCTCAGGTTGTGGGGCGGGTCTATCTGATCCTTGATTTTGATTCTGCGAATAGGGGTTTCACCTTGTCGGAGTGGCTTTCCTAGCTATATGTCTTCCTTTACCTGTTCGGAGTCTGTCCGAATTCAAACCAAGTCATCGCATCGAAGTCTTGTTGCTGAGCTCTCGCACTGAATCCCCCTTTGCTATGTCAGACAGTGACTACACGAACTTTGTTCCACGTGGCGCTGTTTTCAGATGGACAAGTCAGGGTAGATCGTTGATTCTACTCGATAAGCCTTATAGGCAAGGGAGTAACTTTGCTATAAAGTCCAAAAGAAACCCTCTTCACATGACTTGACAAGCAGTCATCTTCAAAGACTCCTTAACCTGAGCTCGGAACACGGGCTGCTCCCACAGTGTCCCAGCACTCAAAACGATATCTATGCGCTTCCTCTCGGATGGATGGTTACGACTGGTCCATGAATAGGCCCAAATACTAAGTTTGGTCTGATGAGAACGTATACCAATTGCTCTGACTTGCGCCAGGTCGCCTGACATGGCTGCTGCGAAAAGCGAGGATGCGCTCTCGTCGATGCAAACCCATGGCTGCTGGCCCTCGTTCATTCCAAAGGCTATGACGAATTCGCCCGCATAAGGCTGCTGGGCCCGGAAGAGATGAAAGGCAGCTGCATTTGGTATGCCTGACGCGATGAAGAGGTTATTCTCTGTGTCCCAGAGATCTGCGGGTACTGTAGTTATGCGCTCAAATAAGTCCATCTGGAAGTCAAAATGGATTGCCGACCGATGCGCGCTCTTCAAGGTCTCCACGGTATTGGAGCTTATGTGTTGCGCTATGAATATTACACTGCCCGTTGAAGCGACAGTATTACTTTTAACTAGGCCAAGGCTGTCTGGTTTCCCACGCACGTAGACACCGCCGCCCTGGTGTTTGAGGAATATGCCCAGTGTCTGCGCCGGGTTGCCGATGACGTGGCAGTTTAGAGACATCATGACTTTATCTGAATTCGTTCTGTGCAAGGACGTCTGGATACGTAGACTGGAAACCCAGGATTAACCGTCATGTTAGGGTATACTTTAGGGAAGTGGTATTGTGGATGGCAGGACTGCTTACCCTTTGTTCGTCATGGAGAACTCGGGAAGAAACTTCAGATCTGATAAAGGCACGAAGTTGCTTGCGCCTGCGAACTCCGATGGTTCGGTGGCGAGTACTCCGCGGTAACCCTCTCTATCGTTGCGTGGATCTGAGTCGGCCGGTGGAGGGCTCGCTTGCCAAGCAAGTATGGTCAGATCATTGCTGCCTTCAATGATTCCTTCTTGGAGCCGTGTAAAGGCACGCAAGCCTTCGCCGTACAACAACGGCATGTTGACTGCAAATATACCAAGAAGGCAGTATGCAATATCTTCCTTTCTGGTCGTCTGTCTCCTCGCCGCCCA
The DNA here is from genome assembly GCA_022432505.1 of Xylariales sp. AK1849. Classification (NCBI taxonomy): domain Eukaryota; kingdom Fungi; phylum Ascomycota; class Sordariomycetes; order Xylariales; species Xylariales sp. AK1849. The sequence goes on from JAJKKH010000009.1 coordinate 1,608,585, forward strand.
CGACATCCTCTTGGCAACAGGAATGCCCCGTAAAAGACTGTCTAGCTTACGAGGTGCCCTAGTCGCCAGGACTGATTCCTCGATACCAGTGATGGCTGACAGATCCCTGCAAAGACTGCTCCTTGTTCCAAAAAACCGCCATCTGCTATCAAAGAATTGCACTTCAGATGGTGCAATCAACTCCTGTAATGTCCATCCTCTAGTGAACCAGCGGGCCTTGTTGAGTTGAGCTTGAGGATTAGCGGTGTCAAAGTCAGATATATAGGCATAACAAATGGCGGCCTCTTCATACCACTGAAACATGGAGTTGATGGCTTCAGTGAGGTCGGCGCTGCTCGATTTATCGATACAACATGTATCAACCCAAGCATAGTCGTACTTCTCCAATGCCAATGTGCAGGTTTGTTGGATCTTTGACCATCCCTTCTTGCGTTTCGCAACGGCCAGGTTCGCAAAGTCCTGGTATGTAACTTCTTCATCTTCCCATGTGTGGGACAGGATCGCGTAAGGCGGAACGGATCTCCCTCTGTAATCCTCCAGTTGGAATGTTCTGCAATTGATGAGATTCATTGATTTTCCCCAGGGTATATATGAGCTCAGAGGACAATGATTGTTAAGCTTCTCTATGTTCCAGCAGACCCAAATTGATCATAGGACTTATGAGTCTACAACGAATCTGACCACGTCGGGTGTTGATACCAGTTTTGAAGGGGAGACAGAGTCCCTAACCCATCGGCCGCTATTGGTCCCAGGCTAATTTTACCTAAGTACCTACTAAGTAGTTTTGCGGGTTCTCAGGCTGGCAATCCAACCCATTTTGGAAATTTTGCCGTTTTGGGCTAGGTTGGAAGTTGGGGGCTGTACATGCTGCAATCTCGCTTCTTATCTGCGATCTTCATGTCACTAATCTGGGGTCGGCGCTGTGAAATCCTGAAGGTTTCCAAGTGCCAGGTTTATGCACTAGACTTATAGACATTGCAACATCGTCAGCACGCTTCCTGGCGTGTTGTCGAGAATGATGTAGTTTGGGTCGCTTGAATGAACGCATTAAACTGCATGTGACCGTACTTCTCCTATGCGCCGGGCCATCCAATTGGGTGAGAGAACTTGTCCCATCCTAGCCTATCGCCGTTATGGCAACTGATCTCATCTACTGTCTGCCAACATCCTTCATAAGTATTAGAAGTGTAAAAAAACCCGGGGCTTTGTTCTTGACTTCGTAAGTGACGTTCGTGCAAAAAGCTTTTAGAGGGATAGATGTTCGAAACCTCAAAATTGCCCCTCCGAGGCTGAAGGCGTTCGAAGAGCGACGGCATGCGTAGCGTGGAGTGCTGTGTTCGTTGGCAGAATATAGATGAACCTGTCGCCCGAGACATTGTTGTTGATCACAGCAGGGGACTTATGGGTGGAAGAGGACTTCCGCCCATATTGGCCTGCCGCTTGGGTGACTGGCCTTTCCTGACAACCCTGGCGGCGAACCATTTCATGTTTGTCTATCATCTGAACGAATCCACCTTCAGTCTAGAGAGTTTCTGCTGCCATGTTGTGAATAGAGAATGGCAATTTCTGAAAATTTAGTGCGTAGTGACTTGCCAGCATGAGGTTCGCACGATATCCAAACCCCAACAATTCACGTCTTCCCAACCCGTATGCTTCCCGCCGGTCACAAGGAACGATCAGAAGTCTTCCATCTCAGCCTCGAAGCCTCGATCCAGGAAGGGCGCTTCCTCAAAATCCTCATCCACGGCCATGGCATTCTCCTGCCCGAGAGCCTCGCTCACGCACGTGCCTCGTAGCTTCCCCCGAAGCGTCCCCTTTCGAGGTACAGCGAGCACTCTACTATTTCCCCAGCCAACAGGTGCCAAGCTCCGTGGGCTCACCTCGCCATCTTGCCAGCTTGGTATGAACGGCCCTCCGAGAGTCTCTGAAGGTTCATCTTCATCCTCCGCGAAGAAGCGCTTCCGTGTCCTTGCACCGGTGATGCCGGAGCTCGTGGAGTCATTAGAATTCGTAGATTCTTGGCTGAGCGTCAAGCCCGGAACGTCATCCATGTTGTTGGCATAGCTGATGTTGAGGAATGATGGGTACGTCGAAGCAGTTGGTTCCGAGTTTGACGTAGAGGAGCCTTGCGTGTCTAGCCCGCCCACTTTATGGATACCGCAAAAGGGCAGCAATTCCTTCGGTGTTGAGAATGCAGTCGCACGCGGGGGCCCCGCTTCAGTTGGCATTGTGGCGTTGCTGCTCTCGTCCCACAAAGCAAATGCGCTGTAGCTCCCAGTCTTGTAGCCTTCAGGTACAGCCTTTCGTACTCTCATGCCCACCGATAAGAGGTTTGACTGAATCGAGGCCTCGGCAGTGGTTATACCTCGCGGTGAAGCAGTACTGGCATTGTTGAGGGATGTGTATGATGACGGGGTGGAAGTTGAGGTGGTGAAGAAGGACGTTATCTGACGCTGAGCAGGATCACTTGCTGCGCCTGCGAACTGACGTTTGGTTCGGGGCGCAGACATGATGTCGACTCGGCTTTCTCACGAGATGGTATAGTTCGAAGCCTGTACGGTGGTCTGGAGGGCTCGTAGGATAGCAATGTTGTTATCGTGGCTGGAGATAAGGACGGATGACCTCACATCCGATTCACAACAGCTTAGCAGTGACAAGCCAGGAGTGACGCAACAGATGCAAAGTGTCGAAATTGGATATATCTTGAACCCTTATCGCATCCACATCCCAATGAAGTCGCAGATTGACGATGACGATAGATTCAGCAGAGGATCCTGGATATTCAATGGGAGTGGGGAACGGTTCAGTTCAAGGAACACTTAAGCGTTCCCGGGGCACGCGCCTCCCGAGAGTTAGCGTGTTTTTACGCGTTCCTTGGTAATAGGGAATGTCGATGTCGACCACTGACTGCATCCACTTGCACCTTTCAAAGAAGCCAGACCCCTGCTATGATACAGGGAAATTGGACTGTGACGTCGTGGAGTAACTGGAAGATATCATCTCGATATTCATGTCGTTTTTCGAGCCGGAACGTGAAGAAGGACAATTTACGATAATTTATCAACAAGTAGATACAGATAAATGGCAGGTGAGCCTGGACCAGTCATGTTGGAGTCAGTATGATGTTCGAGTCTGCATACGGGTACTGTGGTACATCAAGTCAACCCGACCGTGACAGAGTTGCTATATTAATCATGGCCACTTAACACTTGGGTGGGCCAAAGAGAACCACAATGCTCCCAAGAATGAAATCGGCCAACATTGTGACAACGATTGCGATTGACCATGGCAGAGCATCTTCTGGAGAGGTGGAAGGGTGTAAAGACTCCCAAGTCTATCGAACAACCTTGAGGTATAGAGCCACCGTCTCTTCCGAGGTCTTTGATGAGTGTAATCCAACATTGACGGCACATCTTCGATTGCATCACAGTTGAAACCCGATTTACCCTTATCTGCAACAAGCTGCTATGAAATTCGGCGTTGGGGTGGAGAGTGTCTTTGAAGAATACCTATGCACGGACCAGTCTCCTAAACTTAGAAGGACCCTGGATCCGGTTGATTGGCATCAGTGACTTAGCCGCAGTTGTGGCTTCATAGCCATCGACGTCGAATCCTTCGCCAACCAGTCACCAATGCCAATTACAATACACATTGACTGGCCATCGTCTCAAGACTTCTTGAAATGACCAGCATCTGGCGTCCCCGCAAGAGTTTACTTTCATAATCGCCATGCCTCTTAGGCCGAGGCCGCTGGACACCAGCGTCGATAGAGACAGCGTCCTCCTATCGCCTATCAACTACGACGATGATGCCGTATCGCTCCATAGCAGAAGCGATCAAGACACCGATAGCGAAGATGACGAGCTAATAGCCCGCGCACGAAACAGTCGGGAGCTCCGAGCTCGTGATCGCATGGTATTGATGGAGGAAGAAGAGATGGACAAGCTCGTGACGGACAGCCGCGCGAAGCAGCAGAGGAGAGGTAGTGGTCTTGCCATACCAAACCCACTGCGCATACTCCAGAATGGTCGCAGTCGTTCGCGGAGTCCAATGGGCGATCACAGCAACTCACTAGAAGACCTTCCCATGGAGAAGAGGAGGAATCGACGGAATAGGAGAAAGGAGAAGAGAGACCGTCTGATGAAGGAGGCTCAACATGGAGAAGATGGCGAGTTGATGTACGAGATGGAATCCGGAGCAATGCGGGAAGGTAGCTCGACGGGCGACAGCAGCGATCGGGAAGACAGCGACGAACTCGACCGCAAGCGCCTGAAGATGCACGCCGAGTCGAAGGCCGAGAAAAGGAAGAGGTGGAAGAAGTGGTTGTTTATCTATGCCGTTGTCACAGTGGGCTTTGCGTTCTTGCTTCTACTTGCCTGGAAATTGTCCATAAATAAGAAACGGGAGGCGGCGCAGCTGGTCAGCAACGGGACAGCCCTTTTTGCGCCGACGACACTTATTATCAGTTTGGATGGATTCAGAGCCGATTTCTTACAACGGGGAATTACACCGAGGTTGAGCGCTTTTGTCAAAGAAGGCGTGTCCCCGTTGTATATGAACCCCTCGTTTCCGTCGGTTACATTCCCGGTATGTCTGAATGCTGGATGCAAAGGCCACACCACTAACACGTGTAGAACCACTATACGCTTGCAACTGGATTGTATCCAGAAAGCCACGGGATTGTCGGCAACTCTTTTTGGGATCCTGAACTTGAAGCCGAATTCTACTATACCGATCCGTCAAGGAGCATGGACCCGAAGTGGTGGGGCGGGGACCCTTTCTGGGTCACAGCCGAGGAGCAAGGCATTCGCACAGCAGTGCACATGTGGCCCGGTAGCGAAGCGCATATCATGAGCACCGAACCCAGTTTTCTGGATGATTTCAATGGAAAAGAGAAATTGCCCAACAAAGTGTCCAGGATCCTAGAATTGCTGGATAAGCCTGGGATGGAGGATCCAAGCGCGGATATCAAGGAGATGAGGCCGCAGCTCATTGCGGCCTATGTGCCAAACGTTGATTCAGATGGACACAAATACGGACCCAATAGTACCGAGATCCGAACTACGATCACTGACGTTGACACCATGATGGACCAGATCTTTCAGGGGTTGGAGGCTCGAAACTTGACTAACATCGTCAACGTTATTGTGGTTTCGGATCACGGTATGGCCACGACGGATGTCTCACGTATGATCCAGATGGAGGATGTAGTCGACATGGGCAAAGTGGACCATGTCGATGGATGGCCTTTGGTTGGTATCAGGCCAAAGGACGTCGCCGATGTGCAAGGGCTATACGAGCAAGCAGCAGGAAAGTCAGAGAACAACACCAAATTCGAGGTGTATCTCAAAGACAAAGATATGCCAGAGCGTTATCATTTCTCCAAGAATGATCGCATTGCACCGTTGTGGATCATTCCAAAGACTGGATGGGCTATCGTGACGAAGGCAGAATTCGACATTGAGGAGGCCAAGACCAAAGGTCTGGTGTATCATCCCCGGGGACTACATGGATACGACCATCAGCACCCTCTCATGCGAGCTATCTTTATCGCTCGTGGTCCCGCTTTCCCACACCAACCCAACAGTAGGGTCGAGCCTTTCCGTAAGTCAATGTCATGAGCCGCCATCTTGAACGTGCATGAAGCTGACCGTTCTAGAAAATATCGAGGTCTACAATATCCTCTGCGATTCGCTCGGAATGGGGCCGATGCCGAATAACGGGACCCTTCGCCTCCCACTCAAAACTGTCGGTCTGCACGACGATCCAGCAACGACCCTGGAGGAGCTCCCAGACCCTTACCCGAGCGGAACAGCCGAGGACCACGTGACGGGCGTCATGTCCATTTCGCCAATCGAGACCAGCTCAGCGGCAGACGCCAACGAAGGCCCGCCAACAGCCGTAGGTGTAAATCCCGTTGATGATGAGCACCAAGCCCAGCCTCCTTCTGGAGAGAGTGGCGAAGATGATGGTGATAAAGAGGTCAACTCGATCTCAGATTGGTGGGACTGGTTTACGGGGAAAGTGTCGGATACCTGGTCGAAGCTGACGGGTTCGAAGGACGGCTCGAAATCTGGCTGAGTGATGTCTCAACTTCTTGTGGTTTTGCAGCGTCGCGCGTGTAAATATTCAAAGCATCGTTTCTGGTCGGAACTGAAGCCGTGCATCGAGGCTCGGATAGAGGGCGTTAATCAGGCGTTTGGAAAGCTGGGTTAACTCATTGAACTGTAGGAAGATACCGTTTGCAAGGCGAGCTACTGTACGTCAACATGCTCTCAAGTTATACAATCATTCAGAGTGCCGCGTGACACCGTATACTGGGTATCATTGCAAGTACAGACTAAGAATGGCAGCTAGACTTTCACTTGAATGAAATGCCCGCACCCTTACAGATACTTCCCTTGTTGAACCACTGGACCTGTGGCAACAGTTCAGCAGCAACCCACCTCGCGGTCGTGGTATGCATACTACCTTCTCCAAATGGCTCCTGCGTCCTGTCCTTTCGCATTCTCTTCTCGCTGGTCTCAAGTTGAGCCACGTTCTCATCAAGCCTCCCAATATTGTCCTCCCCACCCCTATCTGCAGCCCTGGGAAAGCTGGTGCGACCCTCCGCTAACGCCTGGAACACGACCAGCTGGTCCTACTCCAAAATCGAGGGTCAGTTCTTACTCGTTACAGAGACTACGACAGTAGATAATTGTGAAATTCAACTCTACCGGGGTCGGAACTCATATCTCATGAGCTTTCGGACTCGAACGTCGGCCAAGAAAGGAAGAAAAACACCCCGAATACTGACCTGCAAATACTCATCCACAACCCCACGGATAGCGATTTCCTCGAAAAGATCCTTCGATATCTTGCGTGAGATCTCTGTGCTCAGCTTCTCGGGCGTCTTGTTCTTGTGCTTTTGGTCGTAGAGAAAGTCCCGTCCCCAGCGTAGACCAGTCTCCGAGTGTGCGACGAGGAGGGCGTACATCCGTGCATCATGGCCGCTTTCCTCCACGACAACGAAGTTGATATCCACGTCCGGGAAGAGCACATCTAGGTCCCTGACCAGCACCTCTTGGAGGTGCTCATGTAAAGCATAAGGTGCCAGTATGCTCACATCAATCTTCTTGACTTTCAAATCATCATCCACAACAGGCCTCTCCCACGCCTCTCTCAGCCTCAGTATCTCCCCCTTCTTGAGCGGCTGGATCTTGAACCAAACAGCCCCTTTCCCCTTGGGTCCAACACTCCAACTCCGTCCCCTCAATTTCCTCTCAACACTCACCCCGAACTTCGCCTCCAGCGTCGGCAGGAGGACCTGATCCAGGTACTCGTAACTCAACGAGAAACTGACATTCGTCCCGCCAAGGATCTCGAGCTCAATTGGTTTCCCCGCCTCATTACCTGCAAACAAGAGGTAGGGAAACACAGCTTGGAAAATGAGCAACGCGCTCGCCGCGCTGGACTCGGCTGCGATCTTGAACTTCCTCTCTTTTAGGGATGTTGGCGGCACAGAGGGTGCGAACTCGAGGGTCTTGCTGCCAATCGACAGACCTTGAGTCTTCGCGCCCGTCGCTTGCGCGAGCCATTGGATGGAGGAGACGTGCTGAGCCTTCAAACCTGCTTCCGTTATCAACACGAGGTGGTCTAGTCGAGAGTGGTGGACCGCTGACCTCCGCCTCGCGCTCCCCCGCGGTTACCTCGAACGTCGGTGATGCGGATTGGTTGCGATGTGACGGCTGCTAGAGCACAGGCGATGCGCACGACTTGGCCGCCGCCTTCTCCTGTCCGGCCGTCGAGTTCAATCGGTTTCTTGGTCTTCATTTTTATGTGACATACGTTGTGTTGTGGGAAAGGGTGAAATAGTTGAACTTGTTGGCCGTAGTGGGCATTTCCTGCTTTAAGCTGTGAGTGGCTGAGCTACAGGCCCCTCAGGTGAGTCACCTCAGATGAGGCATGACACAATTCTAAGTTGATGGCTACAGACGATTTGCTGGTCATTCGTCAATTCGTTGCTCACTCATGAAATAAAGCGTGATTCTAGTGTTTTTGCTGAGATTGCGGTAGATCCGTATAAGTACCTATAGGTAGTAAGACAGTGCGCTGACTGTAAACTGAGTTTCCAATCCTTTTCGGCATCTCGGTGGCCACTCACTATAAGGCATCCACTTGTCGATGGGTATCACAGCTCCAAGAGATATAGTTCCTGATTTTATGGCCACATTGCAGAGGTTCGTGGATTTTCCTCCAATCCAGTCAAACTGTAACGAAGCAGAGCCTCCATATAGTACTGATTACTGTCGTATTTTAGTAGTTGATTTCTGCAATTCTCTCTGCTCAGCTACGATAACCCCGGAAAAAGATATTGCCTGGACCATGATCCATCATACAGCATTCCGAAGTCTTGTCTGGATATTCGAGAGGTCTTCAGTATATCTATCGATTGTCTTGGTGGTTATTCAGCGAGCATTCGCGTCTACATCCTCTGCATGCCCAAACACAAGTCTGAAAGCATCACTCCAAGTACAAAGAGCTTAAAAGCATCTGAACGGACCCATATCAGCGGTTGGTGGGGATTACGAGAAAATCAAAGAACCGAATCTCCTCGATCGAGGGCGTTGACTTACTCTACTGACAGCTTGGCTGCGGACGGATCTTCGTTTTGGGCTCACCCCTATTTTCACATATTGGGCTTGATCGCGCTCTGTTAATCGTCAGCCCACACTGGGAATTTGCGACTGCCAAACTCAAACTATTTGAGAGTAGGTTTAGCATCACACTTGTTGGTCGACCCTCTCTGTCATGTGGCCATATCGACGGCACATTGGTTCCTTCATGGTCGAAGACAGGGTAACAACGAACCCGTGGCACTGACCAGAATTGGCAGAAGGCTTCAGCAGCGTGAGCGCGACCAGCACGGGGCGTCTTTGACACTGCTAGGAGGATTCTCTACTCTCACTCGGGCATGAAACGTGGCAGACAGATGTTCTGGATGTCCTCAGCTGACGTCAATCAATCTACATGTACTAGTTGCCAACATTCTGCCAACTCGGGCGGAAGGTTGAGACCCATACACTCGATGCTCTCAATCTTAGAAGGCAGGCAGTCCGGACCTATACTTCCGCGGTCGCTCTTGAGGCAGGTCATGATAACTCATAAGTTTCCAAGTTTTCTGCTATGTGTACGCTGACTGGGGCTATTATTCGAGACAAACAGCCTTTCTACAGGTTGGTACACGCGAAGAGGCTTCACTGAGTGACAGGGAAAGCAAGTACGACGGATTGCGCCAACGTCATCAGAGAATCAATCGTGGCTGTTGCGATGTCACTTCAAGTATGGCAAGCATCAACTAGGATAGGAGCACCTGCACATTTGACCGGATGTTGACCCTAAGGTGTTTCATGCCGCATGTGCTGTACCAAGCCGGTCTCTTCCTCAAAACATCAACACATTCTTTCAAACTTGCATTTCTATGGATAAGCTACATCGAACAGTATCAATTTCGTTTCGTCGCCTCTGCGAATTCATTTTCATTGCATCAGGAAGTTGAGCGCTCTTCAGCAGACACAACAAGTCATCGCCTGCACTTAGTACCGGGTGCTTCAAGTGCCTCGTCTTCGAACCACTTCTTCTTCGAAAGCTTGCTGCAACACGACTGGTTCAAACCCACCACGGACTCTTCCAAAAGCTATTAATTACATCATATCAGCCTCACCCCGTCGGCTAGCCTCGGTCGTCATGATGAAGTCCCTTACTGTTATGGCGACTCTGTTCTCGGTCACTGGCCTAGGTGCCATGATTCCCAGGGTCACAAGCTCGTCGTTGAATATCACCGAGTTCGCGGTAGGTAACTCAAGAAGTAACAGCTCTAAGAAATCATCAATCGAAGCTGACGTCGTGGGCAGGCTGGCTGCATTTCTTATGGTAGTTGTGTTCTCCGCTTCAACGTCGACCTAACACCGGGCACGAATTCTGTGTTATGCGAATCGAGTCTCTTTGAGCCGGATCATCTGGACATGAGTTTCACAGGCTGCACCAACCCTATTGTTTCATGGCACTTCGGATTGAATTCCTACAGCGATGAACTCAGCCTCAATATTACAACAGTCACTGCTGGTAGGAATATCACCGGCTCATACGTTGTACCGCACGAGGATTTCGTGAGGGTAATCAACAGCGTTCAAAATGCTCTACTTTATACTGGCCCTGGAATGTTCACCATCACCGCGTTTTGAGAGGGAAAGCACAAAGGATAGTTGTTTAAGAAGGACTGTCACCCTGGAGACACGCGTCAACGTCACCTGTAATCATAAGTTATAATTGGTAGGGAAAGCATCAATCATCCCCTGGTTCTATGACAAATTGTTGTGACTATGATTATGTTGATATTAGGCTTACTTTCCTTTATCTTCGACGCCGAGGACATCATCACTTGCACGCAATTGCATTGACCCTGATCAATCCTTGATTACCTCTTCCAACTCTATTGCCTCAAGCCTTCTTCGCGAACTTGACGGTACCGTTCCTTCTGAGCACACGCCATCATGATCAGCTCCTTAGAAGCCAATTCTGATGACATCGTTTGCCATAACTGCTACTCTAAGTGAGACAATAACCTGCGCTGGAATTGACCTACCTCGTGTCGAGCGAGATGGAAAGTGTGTAATTTTCATCACACGCTGACCGCATTCGACGGGAGGAATTGATCGATGCCTTGTGATGGGGTTGATAATCCAGTTCCGCAGCCGCTCAACCCACCACGGTAATGCAGCCCTTGGTCCTGCTTTCGATGGACTGGACCCCGTTAACAATGACCGAACGAAACTTTCCCCGATTTCAAATTGCAAGCTGTCCCTTGAACAAGTTTGTCGTCTAAACGCCGTGGATATCATCGCCACAACCCCAAAGTGTTTAGGATCGCGGAGAGATAGGTCGTCGAGACGATTCTTCTTCTGAAGCTTAGGGTTCACGACGGATACAAAGTTTTGAAGAGTGGTGACTCTCGGAGAAGAGGGAGCAGTTGGAAAGAGAACCTCAGTCGCGAATGGCAGAAGAGCGATATGTTTTTATCAAGTCCTCCCTCGGTGTCTGTAAATCATATAAACCAAAGTTCCGATCAGCCATCCACCTCTACCTTGAGCGGGACCGTCATGCTGAGCACCTCGTTTTCTCCCATCTCTTAGGCAATCAGGAGAACTGTTATGTTGCCACATGAACCTCCGAAAATCACCATTGTTCCGAAGACGCTATAGAACCCCGGATGGCACCCCACCTCCACCATCTCCGGGATCGTATCCATTTGCTGCCATTGCAGGGCACGTTTGCAGATTAGCGGACTCTTACATGTCCAATTCTGATCAAGAGTCATGAAAAAATCAGCCAGCTAACTGAAGCATTAACATGCCCTTCAATGGCTTAATGACATGTCTCTTGCTGTATCGTTTCCTGTCGCACGAAAGCCGGGGACGGCCAATAGGATCATCGAGGACCGGAGCGCTATGTTCCTGTGCTCAAGTAGACTTCGGGGGGAACAATTCGTCGAGCGGCCTCGGTGTCGGTTCCGAGTCCGTGTATCTGATTGGACAGTCGTCCTTCGCAGGGAAGCTTTCTGCAAGCTTCGAAAGCGGAGTCATTCTCTTGATATCTCTACTGGAGCTTATCGATCAATTCAGGATTGAATCATCACATTTCTCTCAGACACGGACGGCTGAAACCGTCCAACTCGATCTGACTACTGCAGATGAATTGCAGCTATTCCGGGTTGTTTCAAGACCATCATCGTACCAAGGAGTGTCTGAGTCACTCCAAGTGCAGGGGCTCCGACGTCGGTACCTAGTCAGCTCAGTAACAACACCCATAACCTCGCACATCTTCATTATTGACCAGGTGATTCAGCACATCTCATAATTCATCATGGGAGCATACTTTGAAACAATTCCAGCCTCACTAGTCGAATGGATCTTGAAACAGAAGGTCTTCTGGGTGTCTACAGCGCCCCTCTCATCTACCGGCCACGTCAATGTGTCGCCAAAAGGGGGCGCTTACTTCGGCCTGATTGACCGGAGTACCTTTTGGTATATGGATCAGACGGGCTCTGGTAATGAAACCATAAGTCATCTGTACGAGCGCGGAAACGGAAGAATCACGATTCTATTCAACGCCTTTGATGGACCACCAAGAATCGGTAAGCAACCGCAATAAATATCAGCCATCCCTTCTAGCTAGGCTTGATGGCAAATATTACCTGTGGAAGAGCGAGAACTCTTGAATAGCTCCCAAAACTCACGAATGCTCGCCAAGCTTCTCTTTTAAAATCATGACTGACTGCAGATGTTGCAGTACGGCTCTTTGGGCATGGTCGAGTGCTCGAGAACGAGACACCAGAATTCGAAGAATTCCTCAAGACTCACAACGTGGAGATGATACCTGGTGCGAGAAGCATTATTGTTGTTGAGATCCACCAAGTTGGCTCTTCATGTGGCTTCTCTGTGCCTTACTATGATTTCAAGGACTTTAGGCCGATCCTCAACGACTTTTTCCAGAAGAAGGAGGCCAAGTTCGCTGCCGGAAACGAGAAGGAAAGCATGCCTCGGTGAGTGTTGTCCAGTCCGCTAGGTGCAGTCCTGCGTTCATCATGCTAATGGCTTGTTAGGTACTGGGCACTTAAGAACGCCTGGAGCGTTGATGGATTACCTGGAATGAAGATCGGGCTGAAAACCGGCCACGAAGAGAGAATTGTGCCGTTGAAAAAGATGGTTGGGCCGTTTGCATCAAGCCCGTACCAAAGACCTGTTGATGGCTTCACTCTGAGCCAGCTGCTACTTGCTGCAGTGCTCAGCGCGTTGGTATCTTGTTACCTGGTCCTGAATGGAACTCGAGTGATACATTCTGTCAACCTAAGTCTACCACTCAATGGTAGAACAGCACTCTGGCCATTGTCTTCGATGTCACAATGAAGTGCGGTCGAGTTGGGTTCTTGGATAAGTTGTAGGTAGCATGTAGGAGGCAGGTTTGAATGGATTGCCCACTATCACGATGAAAGTGACAGCACTGGTTTGCCAGTAGCAAGCGACACACCTCGAATGATAGTGTTAGAGTTACGAATGGCGTCTACACGGATTTGTTGATCTGAAACGACAAGGTGCAAGAGATACTAGAAGTTGGCCTAAGTACTCTTTCTGACACTGCGTCAAACCATGGCAGAGTCAGGCACCTTTCTTTTATGCGTTATCTCGAGCCTTTGGTGAAGACTTGGGTATTCTACAGCGATCACATCTATTTGCGGCAGCACTGAGACCTGTTCGGCGGCATGCGTATCTATGCCCCTCCGTCGAGAAACTCATCTGTTACAGCATCAATGTTCGAGTGTTAGCAACCGCCAGTTGCCCACCGATCTGTAGCATATCCTCAATCATAGCTAACTGGATTTCTCTAGAGCTTGCACCTAGAAGAAGCGAGTCGAACGCAGTATGCAATGCAGTGTCTGATGATGGCTTGGTGGTGTTCTTGACTCTGCAGATGACATCAGTACCGACAAGGTTATGTCTATTAGGGGTAATATTCCGACCGGCGGCGATCATCATCCTTATGGTAGCCGACAGCTTTACTACATGACTCTACTAGAAGTGGGTGGGTGGAGACTGGTTTTATAAGTGAAGACGGCGTCAACTGAACGCCATTGTAGCTTTCAACCCGCCTTTTCCAATAGCTCGTGCCTCCAACTCGGTACAATACATAAGCTCCCCACGTGTTCATGAGGCATCATATCGACAAGCCCCTCGGATGGACCCCCGCCCAGGAATGATTGGCCCTTCAAACCAACTACATGAAGTGACGAAAAATATTACAAGTTTTTCTCTGCAGCAGCCTCACTTTCGTTCAGGGGAAGTGACAGCCTGGATCGTTGTGAGCCCATCAATCCAAGAAGATGTCTTACTAACCACGTTATAGGGCCAGGTTTGTCATCCTCAAGACATATAGCATCGTAGTTTCCCGGAAGATCTGAAGTGCTGTCTACGCATCTCTCCATGGACGGAAACCCATTCATGCCCGTGTCTAGGTATCGGGACGAAACATCTTGTCCCATCATTCGGACGTCAGACCAAGGGGCTGTTTGCTAGTGAGCCTCGTTGTAGTGGTTGTTATCTCGACATGATTGCAGTATGTGGCTTTCAGCCTTTAATTGCCTTTTCCCTACATTGCATATTTCGGGTTCTCGCCTTCACTGTGCGGAAACACACAAAGTCAGTAGACTGGCAGCGTACTGATATAGATGTGTTTAGTAGTCACCGAAAAGCTGTATAGACGCGACCGGTGTGATTGATCTACGGCTGAGAATGGCAGGGTGCACGACCATCTTATCAAGGACGAAAAAATTGGGTTTCACCAGTAATTTATGAGGCCCAATATCTAAAATTTCGGGTCGTGTTCTAGGTAGAATTATATCCAAGACGAGGTTAGGCAGATTATCTTAGATGGCCTCTGCGTCTCTGCGTTAAGTAGTCACACGGTTAGCTGCTTGAAACTCATAAGTGTCACTCGACAGCCTATTAGCATCCATACAGGAAGACGTTCCCCATCCAATTCACCCTCCTGCATGCGATGCCGTTTTGTGCAGCAGGGAACATGCATCGGAAGCGTTCCAGCTAACACTATTGGTGTATACCTACCAAGCTCTTGTCCAATATCTGTTTGTGGACTACATACATCAGGGCTTGGCGGAAGGGCTTCTACCAGCGACAATGCGATCCCGTTGCCAGATTCCCATGCCTCTAGGGGTAGTATTTTATCCTTCATCGCTTGGTTTGAATCCTTCACCGTAAGGCGCGCCAATTTAATGAAAAGCATTCTGTGGTACATGGATATCGTCGTGTCACCTATTAGGTACAGTGGACCCCCTTCACGCTTTAGTCTTTCGAAGTACCCAACAGATTGGTGAAGGTAATGGTCCTACAAGTTTTAGTCTCATTGGAAGATGAAACTCCGATTACATTTCTGCACATTCAGCGTCGTTGTCAAGGCCAATACTAAAGTATCACGAGCAACGAAGACAGCCTCTGTAGCACGAAGTGCGAACGTGCTTCCACAATCGGCCGACACGTGGAGCCGAACTTGTCGACGGTCTTGTCCTTCATTGAGACTTCAGCCTGGATGGAAAAAGGAATGACCCTTGGGGGCCATATTGCTTTCGAGATTGCGCCTGGACTTTGCCAATCCAAGGCGACCAATCTGGAAAAGCAATTTGAAGCCAAGGCGTCGGGAGGTTCATATCATCCTTGGTCTTATTGGAAATCCATGTAGGCGAGCTTCGAAACAAGACCGAGTTCGGGTCGTCCTACAGCCAGACCTTTTCCCCTATAGCGGCTCTGACGTATGGTAATCAGTCTTCGAAAGAAGCGCCGTTCTGCTCGAAACTAGGATCTTGACACAGCCTGCATGATGTGAATAGTAACGTTCGCGATTCACACATGATCCACAAATCTGACAGCATTGTAGTGCTCGAGTCATGTTCTTGGGAAGAGGCTGTATCCTCCTCCATCGAGAACCCAGTAGCCGCCAGACCTCAGCGTCTGAGCGCGTTCATCACATCAACCATAAATGCAGCCCGGGAATCCCCACCAGTCCAGCCATGGAGCCTGATCTGCAATTAACCAAGGCAACCAGGGATTTTCGCCCGAAGGAGCACCCCGAGTTGCACCTCAAGCAGCCTCATATGTGCCCAGATTGTAATGCGCAAGCGCAGAGCCTTGGATGCGGTCTAGTCCATGAACTCCCTTGCATCTGAATGACTTGAGCCGCGTGAGGCTTGTTGTATCAACTTGCTGTCAAGCCAAATCGACAGGGATAGCTCACAGACTCCCACTTTTGTTCGAAACTAAGCTGCCTTCCTGCTAGATCATTCGCCAGGAAGTTCGGTGAAAGCTGGACTGCTGAGCATACGGTAGTAATGTTTGCCTAATGTGAGTACAAGTCATTGTTAGTCATTGGCGTGGCGCAGGGAGATGCCTCGTAGGAACAACGCGTCAATGGCGTTGCCTCCACTAGACCAATGCTGTAGGGATGCTACGCCGAGTTTAAGCAGTGTGGGTGGTCGGAATGTCCAGACGTTGGCAACAAATCATTAGAAACCAAGACCATTCGACGAGCAAATTTTTCCGAGCTCCTGTCCGTTCACAAAACGATCGTGATGCGTGAGACCATTGGTACGATTGACCTCTGATCCAATAGGCAGAACAAGAGGATGCAAACGTACACGATAGTCTCACCAAGAATAGGTCGAGTAGCTGCGTACCATCTCGGACTGAACGTGCGGAAGTCTATTGAAGTATCGGCAGAAGAGGATCGAAGAAGATATTCGCTTCCATCCATCCGAGCTCGTTGGTCCTGGAGATCGTCAACACGTATGGCGGCCAGGATCTCAGGCAAGGAGGCTGCATAATGATTCGCTCTTCATAATCGTCGGTCATCGATAAGACCATATCATCAGGTTGCCAGTGAATCCTACCCAGTCGTCTGACTCGACAGCATCACACAGCCTAGGAGATGACGCTTCTGGGGCAAAGAGGCAATTTTGCAACCTCAAAATAGTAATCAGTCAGATCTGCTCACCGATACGAACCGCACCGTATTTCCATGGTCTTCCAGAGGATGACGGGAAAGGTGTCGTGGCGAAGAAGGCCTCTACATTGGCGAGGTGTCCAAGACATGAGCATGAGAGGGGCAGCGGTAAAGAAGACAGATGTCATCTTATTCAAAAAGCTCAGCGTGGCGTGGCGTGACCTAAACCTTGAGTCATTAAAAAACGAATCGAAGTTGCCTCCTATCATCATACCGGTGATACTTACTGCGATGGCAACATGACTCAGCCCACCCCCTTTAAATGCAAACTGACCAATCAGGGGGGTTTGTAGCCAGGGGCGACTTCGGGGTAGCCGATCTTTACTCAAGTTCATCGCTCGGTTTTCCCTTGCGATATCGGTGCCTGTTCGGGTATCTTCGAGTTTTCATAATTGTCGATGTGTGTGTGAGCTGCATGGATATTCTTGTGTTCAATAACACAAACATACACACAATCGGTTTCCATGTCTTGAACAAGTCATGAAGATCGTCCATAAAAAAGTGTCAAACCTGTGAGTTCAAATCTCAAAAGATGGTTTGAGCCGCTATATACGTAATATACAATATCCGGGTTGCCATATCGGATCAACGCTTCTAGGAAGCGAGACAAGCATGCAGCCCCGATATCAAATGAAAGACCCCCACATGCGTGGAAGAGATAGCTATATAGAGCGCGTCCATAAATCATGTAATAGTTCAGGACGCCTCACCATCAACTGGATGGGACTGGTTGACACACAAGCGGTCCACCAAGCTATGAAGCACTTAGTCCTGAGATGACAAATACCCATTGAGACTGTCACTACGGATATTGAGCATAGCCGTTACTAGACCTGGCACCTGATATTTGCGAGTATCACAAGACGGGTAGGTAATTCCTAGTATCGATCTTAATAGTTGAGGAATGCAAAGGTAGCAGGCTGATGGTGCATGTTTCAAGCATGGTGTCGAAGTCCTCTAGTTTTCAGTTTGGAACTGTTACTCGAATGTACCCCTTGCTTTGGTCACACTATCTTCTGTAGCCTTACACGTTACGATAGATCGGCACATGGCAACATCGACCCTTGTCAAGGGTATCGGAATTCATATATCAAGGGCTTTTCGGTAAGATTGAAATCAGTCGTCCTTCCGAGTTTTTCGGTGAACCGCTTCATGGCCTTGTGGAAGCATCCCTTAAAAGGCATCAGCCTGTCTCACGGCTCGATTGCCTTGCGAAGCCAACGAGGCTGAAACTGATTTGCTTTATGCAAACCAACGAGCAATCAAATGCGCCCGGTAAATGGATTTCAGGCAAGGCATCAAAGAGGAAAGTTGTTTGACCTAAAAACACATTTTGCCCGGTTCTAGCAAGCATATTTCGACTTCGGTGCCTACCGCAGGCAAACGCCAGGTGAAGTTTGAAAAACACGCAACAGTACAAGATCGAATCGGCGCTTCGAAACTGCGAATCGTGGCATACAGGAATGATAGAAGTTCACAATTGGTAGGTTTAGAGGCAGGACCATAGAACCGAGATGAAGAAGGACCGCAGGTGAGAATGAAAGGAAAGAGGGGATTCTTCGGTGGTCACTTTCGGCCTGCAACTAAACTCGGGGGTCGCGCCCCAGTTGAGCCGCAAAAAGAAGGCAACCTGATAATGTACCTAGACAGTGTCAGCAGAAGCTCACGGTACTGGCATGCGAACGACTCGGGAGCCTTGTTTAGAGGAGGTATATACTTCCAATCTCGTCCGGACAACTTGTAATTAGCCTTTGCACTCGAAAGTCTCGTAAAGCCTTTGAATCGGATGCTGGCTTCCCATATGGTTTACGAATGAGGGTGTGTTTGGCCAAATTATTGATACCGTATGTTCTTGCGAAACCAACCCCCCACTCACCCGCTAGGCAGCCCTATTCATTTTGCAACCCAATCATGCCTGAATTTCGCGCAGTCGTCCAGAAGCGAGCGAAGCTACTTCGCAGACTTCATACTGCTTGGAACCGCGCTGATGTTGATTATTCTGGTCCATAGGTCATCCCTTCAGACAAATCTGTGCCGAGAGAATCAGTAGTGCAGTTTCTGGAACAGTTGCCATCGCCAAAGGAGCCCCGCGAAATCGTGCCAGAGTAGCCTCGGGTAGCGCCATTTGACCACGCGCAGACCGAGGAATCTAACAGCATCACCTCCCTGTTGGAAGAGGGACGAACCGTCGAAATTCACGCGGTCGCTCGCGCATAGCAACTTGTCTATGCCTTTTTGGCTGATACGGCTTTGTCGTTTGCAACGACTCTTTGAGTTCAGATCGACTATTGGAGAACTATACGATGACGGGTAGACCAGATTTGACAACCTCCTTCACAAATTTCCTGCGCAAGGCGTCAAAACTTTCATGTCCCATCGACGGGTGCAATGAACAGTTTGCAGACATCGACGAACGAATAAAAAAGCACTTACTTGATTACCATGCAGATTACCTGAAAGGAAAGGACGTATCGGAGGTCATTCAAGATATCCGGAGGAAGGACCACGGGGACAACGGCAAGGGGTATGTCTCCTTTTATAATCATACCCTGGTCACTATACACCTGGCTGACTTGCAACTAGTGTCCAATCGGGCTCTGACCCTCCCCCCACCCTGGGTAAAAATGATAACACATCTACCCAGCAGACCACCTTGGTCCAAGACAGCACGGTAGAAGAACCTCCTCCTAAACGGGTTAAGTCTCCAGTAGTTCCTCAGTCTAGGAATAGATCCTCAAGTCCACCTAGAAGGTCAAGAGCTCGTGCTTCATCTGGTCCTAGCTATGACCCTGCCTTCAGCAGGAGGTCTCCTCAAGCAGGTGGGAAGAAGCTATGGACGCCGGACGATACCCCTCAAGGTGCATCGTCTTCACGACCCAGACCTCTGAACAAGAGCAGAAGAGGTGACGGGCAGACTCATAACCGGCCATTGTCTACTGATGAGCCATCACTTGACGAAGAGCCAACAGCACTTATAAAGCAACCCGAGACTCGGCCTATCAGCCAAGAGCAGCTAGTTGCTGAGGTCAAGGGGATTTACGCTGGACTTGTCATGGTAGAGTCGAAGTGCATCGAAGTTGACAATGCTCAGAGTTCGCAAAATGACGCCAAGTTGAATAATGAGCAGTGGCAAGCGTTGATTGCCTTGCACAGAACTTTATTGCATGAGCATCACGATTTCTTCTTGGCTTCGCAACACCCATCAGCAAGTCCGGCTCTTCGACGTCTAGCTTCGAAGTACGCGATGCCGGCAAGGATGTGGCGCCACGGAATTCACTCTTTTCTAGAGCTCTTGAGACATCGTCTGCCTGCGTCGCTCGAGCATATGTTGACGTTCATCTATTTGGCGTACTCAATGATGGCCTTGTTGTACGAGACAGTTCCTGCATTCGAAGACACTTGGATCGAATGTCTTGGGGACCTGGGACGATATAGGTTTGTGCTTCACGTTCCATCTTGAGGGTGCTTTTTACTTAGACCAAGAAATCAGGATGGCCATCGAAGATGATGATATCCGAGACCGAGAGGTATGGACCTCAGTGTCGCGCCATTGGTATTCGAAGGCGTCGGATAAAGCACCTACCACTGGGCGTTTATATCATCATCTTGCAATCTTGGCAAGACCGAATGCTCTTCAGCAGCTTTTTTATTATACCAAGTCACTCTGTGTTCCGATACCATTCACCTCGGCTCGGGAATCGATCATGACGTTGTTCGACCCTATTCTGAGTGCTAGCAATGCCCAGCACTCTCGGCTCATGCCAATCGATGCTGCCTTCGTCAAGGCTCACGGCATTCTTTTTAGCGACAAATTTGCGAATGATTTCTTCCCTGCCGTGGAGGAATTCCTGCAGAATTTGGATAATCATATTGGAAGGACCACCCGTCGGTGGATGGAGTCGGGGTAGGGCAAGCTGTCGGGATCCTTCAATATTTTGCTAACATCTGGCAGTTACTATATTGGGATATCTAACTGCTGTGCGCTTTTATCTTACGGCAAGGAAGATAGTGCCATCTTCAAAGCCATTCGTCCCCAACGCCCGGATGAGTCTACAGACGTGACTATGGAGAGTGGGGACTCCACTGACCCATCGCCGGGCAAAACTTTCGATCAGGCACTTTTCTTGGCTCAAGGGACGTACGAAGTGGTGTTCCGTAGGTTTGCCGACCCAAACGTCCTGCCTTACCTGCACGTGATTCTCGTATTCATGTTTCACTTGACCTTTTCCCCTGGAGGTATGGCTTTCGTTGACAAGACTTTCCCGTGGAAACTGGTTTCCCTGCTTTTGAATTCAATCCTTCTTTCGTACCGAGACTATGACCGAATCCATGACATTCGATTTCCTCGGCCCGAGAAGGAGCTGCCCCGCCCATTGCCGGAAGACTTCGCCATGAAGGGGCTGTTATGGGTAGACAAATACTATCCCGTCGACTGGTTTTCTAATGAGAAGATTGACGACGATGAGAAGTATTTTGAGGTTGCTTCCATGACTGATGAGAGAAAGGAGAGGATTCTCTGGCTCGGTTGCCGCATCGCGAAGCACGGAAATTGGCTAGTATACGATGAAGACCTGCACCAATTCGGCGTAGTACCTCAATACGAGATGGAGATCGAGTCAGTTTCCAGGGACATGGAGGATACGGAGACCATGAATGTGTCGGAGACATCAGGTACGATATCCCACATATCCACCACAGCTTCCCAGGAGAAGACTGAACATGATGACCAGGAGATGCTGGACGTTGACCAAATCGGCGCCCAGACGCCCAGTGAACCTTTGATACGGCGACGAATGCTTTAACTCCTCGGACAAATTACCGAGAACACCCAAATTTGACCAGCTCATCCTGGACTAGGCGCATTGCTGATCGCTGGGTCACACTCACACCCGGATCCAGTATATGTTATACATAGCTTGTTTTCTCTTGAGGGAACTCGTCAGCTTTACGTTTCACGACTGCCCGAGAAAGCCTTATTCTCGACAGTCAAATACATAGTTAATGTTTATCTCCCAAGACCAGAGCATTAAAGTGTGCGCGTGCTTGACCGTATCCGCTACGATACTTGGACTTCGACCCTCCGCACGTCAACTATTCTAACGGCAAGCTCCGGGCATCTGGAATTCTGCCAGGACAGTTATCTCAATGTCATTCACACTTTCGTGGGGTTAATAATACTGGATCAACATGCGCAGTCTGGCCAATTGTGCGCGGCTATTCTGCCTTGGATTTAGAAGATACTTTCTTCCAGGTTTAGTGGGTGTGTCGCTATGGCGGGGCAAAAGAAGGCAACCACTACCAAGGCATCAGACCCATGTTCGCAGATCAAACCTCCAACTATTTCAGGAGAAAATCATGGGTTGGAACTCGGTGAGAGGATCGGGAACATGCATCCTTGCAGCCATGTCTTTGTCGGAAGCTGGAGGTCGTCGAAGTTGACTGACCATCAAAGGCTAGAAGTGAGACAGGTGGGACTGAGAGAGGCGGACAAAACCTGCGGCGTGACAAAGACGACCGAGCTGACATGGTTTCGGCTAAGCTACACTAGCAAATATCGCAATCAGCCACGCAAGGCAACAAAAGCGGTGTTGAAGCTAGATACGGACAATGGCAAAGCCATTCGCCTGGCGGTGTTTGACGTGGAGGGTTGGTCTGCGCGTGGTACAGGGAAGATTAAATTACTCAAAGTACGCACCGTAAGTACAACGTAAATACAACCAACCTGTTACACTATCATCTATCATCCGAGTGTTCCTCGCTTATTTGATAGGGTGCGATGTCGTTCTTCGCGTCTGTAACAGTCAATTGGCTACTGCACATGATACCTATTGACCTGTGCTTATTTAGTTTTTTCGTGCATTTGGAGGCACCGCTGAAATTAAGAGTGAGGCGGATCGCTCGAAACTTCCAATCGCCTCGGTTGTAGTGGCCACGTCTGCCCAGTTTTATCTAGATCTCTTACATAGTCGTAAGACTGCAAGATGGTGGTCAAGATGGTTCATCCGCGAGGGCAGGACATGTTAGTGTGTAACAAGGGCTTTAGAACTTGACGTGGCATGCTGCAATTGAAGACATCTTACTTTCTATAAGCCTTGAGGGGCTCGTGTCTATCGCGAATTGCATGATATCGCAGCAAGATGCGATGCGGTAAAAAGTCCCACAGCTTGAGGTATGAAGTGGAGTTCGGGCAGCAATATAGGAGCAGGCTGGACTGGACGGAGTTCCTATCGTTTCGCAGGCATTGCACCTTCTTGGATGCCCCCAAGAGTGACGAGGTGCTGTCCATATCGAGCCCCGAACCGCACGAACGACTGTAACCCCTCTGGACTACGGTAACACTGGTGGGCTTCACGATCGAACGATGCAGTCATCGGGGTCCAGAACGCGGGCTCTCGTCTGACTGTGCGGGATAATACTTAACCCGCTGGTTTTACAGTGCGCCGGAGTGGCCTTCTACAGGCGCCCGCCATGCCGAAGAACGCCTTGCTAGAAAGGCATGTATCGCCGTGACTTGGCCAGCCGTTCGGGTCTACATTCGAGAAGCGACTTTGTCCCCCTATCAGCCTCCAGCAATTGGCCGATCGGATGTATCGTTCATCTCCACAGCCAAGGGTCCGGCGCTTTTGAACGATTATGCTTGGGCTTTCCAGGTTTGCTGTGATGCTCTGCCAGTGCTCTTGTACACACAGGTAAGAATGACATCAACGTCTACAAGCGAGTTTCTCAATTCCAAGTTGTATCTGGCGTTGAGTTTCAATAGTGCAAAACCCCATTGATGCATGATAGTTTACCGAGTTGCCTGTCGCGCGCCTGATGGCCAAGGGCGGGCGATATTGCAGTCTTGTGACTATGGCGTCAGCTATGTACTTACTGAAAGGGCGAATCGTCGAAGACTAGCACGGACGAAGACCATGTGCCTCATTGTGACAGGGCGACATTTCGAGGCAACCGTGGGCAGGCAAGCAACCATTGATTTGTTGCTTGTACTGCGCAGCAACATCCTTAGCTTGCGAACACTGTTGTTTACGCATGCGGAGCCCAATGCATCGTGAGCATCTTGATGGCCGCTAACGTGGAACATCAGAGCTCGATTTTCGGTGAAGGCATTCTTGCAGCAAGGCAAGAGTAATCCTCTCTGACGTCAACTCGATGATCGATCCCTAACGCTCGGTGAGTCTGGCCAATGAAGCTATGCGTGCTAATACGTAGTCTCGATATCGGGTTGCTCTTGTTGTTGCTGGAATAACCAATATTGCAGTGAATGGATCATGCCAATGACGATGAGCCTTTCGTCCAACTTCAGGCGACAAGCTAGGCTCAGCCTTCCATCGGACGAACCGTCAGCAGGGTGACGAAGTCGGCCATGTATTCCTGTGAGGCTTAGACGTTTCCAATAATAGGTCCAGCAAGTCGACAACGTGTAGGCCCTGCCACCACTCTATGCCAGGTGACATTTAGACAATGCGAGAAGGTCTTGGGGCGAGCTTACTTGCAGTTTCGAGTACAGTTTCAGACCCTAATAAAGTGTACTCGGCAGCCCCCTCAAGCAACTTGGTGCCGTCCCCTTAGTGTGCGATAGCCCACCTACGGCCGCCTACTTGCTGGGCATGCCGGGGCGACGACAAAGAGCCCACTATACGACGATGCATAGCCCTGTGTAAGCCTGGTCGGTGCAATTTCCCCTGGAAATTCCCAGTAGTCAACCAACTAGATAAACGCCGATATGCTTATACCAGGTTATCATCGTGTGACACCAGTCTCTTTCTTACGGTATCAACGTGACAGGCTACAAGTGGTACTGACTGCAGCCGATAATAGCTCTCAACAACACAAGATTGTTGTGAATAGTGCCCATCAGAGCGTATCAATAGGAAGGAAGTAACAGAGGCGGATCTGCCCATTCGAGAGCCGTCGTACCTAGGGGGTCAGAGAGACAAATTGAGATCGCCGCGACAATCATGAATAGTACAAGCTGTGGGTGGCACCGAGAGACAAAGAAGAAGGAGTGGTATTATGAACAGAATAAGTCCAAAGCATCTGATAAATACTCGTCTGAAAGGTGCTAAGGAATAAGTCACGTACTCAAAACATGAGTAGTACTTTCGAAGCGCCAACTACCTTCAACTTGGAAATACTTCCAACTTTGGCGGTCCATGATGGTGAATATCGTTGTGCCTTGGAAAGTCCCCGAAACTTCAACAGAATGTATAAGATAAGACTGAGAACTTACAACGGGTATATGCGCAGCCGATTTCCAGACAATGACCCATAATCTTTCCGTGCAGATCGCGTTCATCTGTAGTTCCACCACAAAAGGTTGGAAGCACCTGAGCAAGATCTTAGGACGTCTGAAACCCAGAGGTTTTCTCTTGATATGATAATCTTTGTAGACGCTCTCGTCATCCGCTTCAGGGTTTACATGTTTTATGAGATATATCGACGAAATAATGCAAGTCCGGCCCATCGGACGACGAAATGACTATACAGCAACCGGCGAGACATCCGGAATCCAATAGAAGACAAATATCCACGGAGCCGGCGAAGGCACATCGGCCGCCAGTTGTACGACATACGATCCCCAGTCCCCAGTCCCCAGTCCCCAGTCCCCAGTTATTAGACCAAAGTGCGGCTCTTTGGTTGATTGTGGATTGGTTAGCGGCTCCGCCCCTAAAGTCCCACTACCTCCACCTAGTAGCCCCCAACAGGCGGCTTCACTGCATTTTTTAGCGCCGTTGCCAACAACAGCATATCATGCATGGGGTCTCTCATCACACACCAATTGGTCACGGCTTGACTGTGACCTTCAACGCAGCACTTCACTTCAGACGGATCTGGGCATGATGGCACGGACATAGATGCGGGCCATGCCCGATTCCCCACGAACTGCATGAACACAATGACGGGAGGAACACGTGCGGATGCATGGCATTGCGACACCTGGAATGACACGATCCCGCTCCTAAGATAGGTATCCTCGGGGATCGATACTGTAGATCCGATGCACGTACAGACCCAAGATCATCGTCAAGGGACGCATTCTCCTTAGCGGGCAGGCGATCATAGCCCATAGCCCTTGCGATCGGCTCACTCGACTTGGCCGGCTGACGGAGAGGACTCGGAGCTTTCAATGTTCTTTTGACGACCCGCGTCGACCAAGCGCCACCTACTGCAGGTCATCGAAACGAGACCCTACGGGGATACCATACGGCCATTGAGGCAATATAGAGCGCGTGGGCCGCGCGGTGCGCACCAATTAGATGCAAGGACCACTCATGCAGTGTATGTTGGCTGAGAACGCCCTCAGGACAGGCAAGCTTCGGTTTCGGTGAGTTACTGTTTACGATATCCACGTCTCCAATCATGCAGTGTCATGACAGCGCTGGTGGTTACAAGAGTGCGCCTTCTGCTACACACACTACTAATCAAGAGTCACGAGGACGCCGACCATTAGCCTGTGCTGCAAGGCTCAATGCAATCTATGTATTCATACGTGTTCATTTGACCTGGTGGAGGAGTCTGTCGCACAAGCATATAAGGCGTCTCGCCGAGTAGGAAGAGGCGACAGAAACAGAGGCATTCTGGAGGTTGGTGGCCGTCATTGTTACGTCGGTCGTAGAAGTAGTGTCGACTAGCTGGCTATACTCTTCGCAATGATCATTCCCAGCAATAGGTTTTCACACTGTCCATCTACAACGGCGCAAGTTCGGGGTTTGGTGCCGATCCATAAGGCTGGGACGCATTACTTATATGTACTTGTGTGCTTAGTGTTGGCAGACTAGAGACAAAGGCACCTTGGAAGTACCTACTGATGTATCCACCTCCAGCACCGAGACAATTGGACCCGAGGAGTAGGAACGAGGCATCCAGCCCCCAAATCTTTCCTCGTCACCTTCACCGAGCGTCCAGTCATGCTTCATGCCGATAGAATCGTACAGAACAAGGCCCTTGGCCTCGACGGGCCCTTGGTTGAGGCCGAGAATACGGGAGGCGGTGAAACTTCAGGTCGGAAAGCTCCTGCCATCGGGTAAAGCTGCCATCGGATAGGTTTCTAAACATGCTCCTGGTGTATCGCAATAATCGCGGCGGTGTCTGTTCCGCCTACAGGTCGCTCATAGATTTCCATCTGTGCGCGCTACGGACTGAATGCCAGGGGTAACATAGTTTGCCGGATTTTGACAACTCCCTCTTTATAACACGGATAGCTCGATAGATAACTTGACACGGTATACGAGCAATCTACCATGAAAGCTGCTATCTACAAGCATCCAACAAGAATGAACACCAGGAGAATTAGAAAATACATGTTATCTTTACTGATTAGGATCGCTAAAGGTGAAAATACTGGGTTATGACTGTATTGCCACGGTCTTGGTATTTCATAACCCCAGCGTGATTAAGGGAACGCAACGCTCGATGGCCAAAGAAGCTGAGGTCAAGATCAAACCTCATTGAGGACCCCTAACCCGAAGAGCTGAGCCTATGCCAGCTGCCTCTGCTTCACCGTAGGACAGCATGCGCCACTGCGTCTCCCAAAGTGCGCTTCAGGCAAGGCTCAGGACCCAGTTGAACTAAATAACATACAGTTTCCCCGTGTTTTGGTCTCGGCCTTCCCGGATCAATCCTCTCTGAACGCGAATCCAGACAACTAACGCCACGACCAATATGGCGGGCCTTTTCTCCGAACCGAAAGAAAGATTACGTTTCTCATTAGACGATGAACTATGCGACTGGACTCCTACCACCGCCGACGCGTCTCTCCAGTCTACCTGTCACTCAAGGTAGTGAGAACCCCCAGAGACTACCCTTCGACGCGCTGGAGACTGAGGGCTTATAAGTAAAAATGATGTAAAGCCCCCCAAGCTAGCTGAGGCTATACTTATGAAGCTCTCAATACTACAGGAGATATAGGACTGTCGCAAGCGATAAACTTTCCCGACGACTAAACATGTCTCGAATGCGAATGCCCGCAAGTCCAGCGCAGAACCACCACTTGACACTCGACTGCGGCATACTGCGTCTACGATAGGTGCTCCTAACGCCAACTTCACGACCTCGACACAGTCAAATCAGTCATCAACAAGGCCCTAGCTTCATATCGACAGGCAATTCGAGGAAATTCTACATTTGAGGCCTACGTCCTGCTTCCCGAAAGGGAAGAAGGACACGCCAGGTCTGGTAAATCGCCCTAATTGAGCAGGATCCTCAGGGTTTAAGGCGCAGGTCCTCGCACCATCTCGGACTGGCAGACCAGGCGGACAAAGTCAGATCGAGTTCATAGCTAAGATGAATTGGGGCTGCAGGTAATTGCCTACTCATCCATACTATGGGCGTCATCTGGCCGAGAGTAGTTAATCCCCGTGAGTTGTCGCTGTCATTGGTACAACTTCGGTATTAGAGTGACAAAGTTAGGATGTTGCTGAGCTACCTGCGCCTGTAGTAGATGACAGAGGGTCCTCGAAATACATGCACCCTCATCACCCATGAGTACACATGGCAGAAAGAGCGGTAGCACCAGAGTAGCAACTGCTACCTTCTCATACGAAAGAAACAAATCGTCGGTGAGACTATAGGCCATAAGGGTTGACTTCGTCGAATCACAGCGAAGACCCGAAATCAACAACTCCCTGCCCACATTTCTCAAATTCGGGCCCTGAGTCGGGACTCTGGCAAGGCTCTGGCTTTTATTCGGTCATTTATCGCCATGATATCTCCGGTCAAGTCCTCCAAGCATATATGTCCATACCGGTATTCTTCTAGGTCGTCACTGTCAGAGATGCGGCACGCCACATCAGGGGCACTTGGAAAGAAAAGCGCGCTCGGCCGCCTATGCTAAAGCTCCTAAAGATCAATTTAGTTATGAAGATATGTTCGTTCGAGGCTCTGATACTCTCGGTCTCGATACCCATTGACTGATTTGGGGTGTGGTACTGCCATGGCAACTAGACGTGGAGGACATTTGCTTGTCATGGGTCAAAGTGTAAAGGATTCCCTAATGAGGAGTACGATACAGTTTTTAACTTATGCAAAGTGAGGAATAAATGCCTGGGCTACCTCTATGCCCACTTTGCCTTCATGTGCAGACTAGCCTGCGGATTCGACTTAACGAGCTTGCCCATCTTGAGCATATGCGAAGCTCGACAGGGCCGCTCTCACTATGTACTCTTTCCGAACCATCACCTCATTCAACCAGAAAGAGCTTCTCAACGAGACTAACATCATAGCTTCCAATGTGCTACTCCACATGTACCGAGTCTTTAGTCGCATTATAGCTGAGTTTGTGAACAGGTAGGGGATGTATCTCGAGACCAAGAAAAACCATCGGCGGGACTCATGTGCCTGACTTTTTTCATCTGGGTTAGGAGGGACGGAAGATATTACTGAACATATTGGGCTAGTCAAAAAGCTAATATGCAATGCATGGGGTCGGTGTACGCCGGATGTGGGCATGAACACTGTCGTCGACGGCTTTGGGGGAATTAGCTCTAAGTGAACAAGATAGTACAGTCGCGGCAACTTAGCTTCTCATGAAACGTGGAAGCCAATCGGAGTCGTATTTCAGTCAATTGCACTGATCTGCTGCTCGGTAACCGCGTGCGGTAAGCATATATTCCTTATGGTGACGGTGATCCTCAAGTGTTTCGTTGGCGGATAGATCTACGGATGAGACCGCAGAAGGCTCAACTGGCTACAAAGCCCTCTATGGCAAGCAACAAGGTTCATATGAAAGAGGATAATTCGATAACTTGACGGCTCAAGAAGCCGTAGTTCACTTACCAGCCCGAGTAACCGTGAGTTGAAAGGATCTCGGACGGCAGAGCGAATGTATGCATAAGAAGAGTCGAAGAAGATGCTTGGGTAGCGTAACTAACCCATATTGCCCGTGAGATCAGAATAAGCTAGACGGGCGTTCTTATGGGATGAGATACCTCAACCATCACTATGCTGACTGACACATGGATGTCATACACAACTCAAGAACAGCAAGGGTCTTAAACAAAACTTCGCTCGATCAAAATCAAAGAATGATGGGCAAGTTTCTGGGCTGTCCCCTCTAGCTGGCCATGCACAGATGGAGAGTTGGAACCGTATCAATCTACACCACCCCAGTCAATTTCTGGGCGAGTAACAGCACCTCGCGCGGCGAGATATCTCATCACATCCAAACATGACCATTACACCTGTGCTACACGTTTATAGTCTTTGGACGTAAAAGTATCACCGAATCTTCAGTCGCGAGCTGCATACCTTCGATCTTGAGCAGGTCCCGAGGTATTACCCTATAGGTCAGTCGTGAAGTAGGGGGAGGCAACAAGATGCAAATATCTAACATTTCGCGAAGCACCCTTAATATGTCATAGTGAGAAGTCATTGGGTGAACATTCAGGTGCGTATGGCATAAATCCAATCAGTATTCATTCCGATAGGCTGTTGCAGTCCGGGTAGTTATCGTCGTTTAAACAGCCGATCCGTGGCAACATCTGGTATTAAAGTGGTCAAATTGAGTAGCGAGAGATGCCGACAGAATGTGACTCGCTGATCTGAGATACTATTGTGCAACGAGCCG
Organism: Xylariales sp. AK1849; assembly: GCA_022432505.1. Lineage (NCBI taxonomy): Eukaryota > Fungi > Ascomycota > Sordariomycetes > Xylariales > Xylariales sp. AK1849. The sequence goes on from JAJKKH010000009.1 coordinate 1,638,754, forward strand.
CTGACAGATACAACCCCTGTGTCTCTGTTCCAACCAGAGGCGCTATCCGGGGTTCGGCAAACAGGGATTACCAACCATTCCATCTTCATCTGGGGAAAGGGAGCCGGAAAGAGATGTTCACAAGTGGCCTGGCGAATAGATCGAAGCCCGTAGATGCGGACGAGATGTCCTATCCCCCCATCAGTATCAGGAGAAGGGTGATCCGTGGACAAACGCGGTTGGCATCGAACGAGGGCGATGATCACAAGTGTCGCGAAGGCTAGTACATCAATCTTGCATCTTACACATGCAAGTAGTCTTCGAAGTTGGCGACTAACACCGAACTAAGCCATCTTCGAGCAATCGGCCGTACTTCACTCTCCTCGGGGCTGGTCGAGGAACCCTGGGTCATAGTCGTTACCAATACCACATAGCGTCTCGTCCTCTAATATACCAGTCGATCCCCCGCCTAGGTGGTGTACATGAGGTATGTGGCTCGCTGCATTGCCCGCACTTACGTTTGCAGTGAAAGAGATAAGGAAATGGCTGCAGCCACAATGACCCAGTCCGGTAACGATTGCATCAATGGTATGCATTGCGCGCAGCGGCCCGCATTTCATGCGTGGTAGATGCCCATATGTACTGATCGCACCATTGAGGCAAGGTAGAAGATTTCATACGAGATGCGGCTACTGTGAAGGCGGGCAATCTGCTTCAAAGATAAGTACGTTATCAAGAATCCGAGATGAATCTTGCGGTATTGGGGGATGTCAAACATTGGAATTGACGTCTGGTCACGATTCTGTGCTACGTGACAACTCACAAAACGGTCCACACCGGTGTAGGGGGTTTCCATCGACTCTACCCAGCTCAGCTATACAAGGTCGCATAAGAGCCGCAACAAAGGACGAATGACCTCTATGCGACAGAGCCCACGAGCTTGGTCAGAGGGAGGTTCATGCTCGTATGCGGAGAAATCTGCCAGGATCTGCCAACTAGCAGCGGGGTCAACTTTGCTTTTTCTGCTACTCTCGAGATCTCGAGATGACTAGGGTCATCAGGCTTGCTGTTCCCGCATCCGCGATTGGCCTGACAGGAACAATGCCTGTTTGTTGTCTCTCGTCGCGCCAGAGTCGTGAAGACGAACTACAGCTATTGAAGCAGAGCCGAGTAAAGCGATGAGGGAGGAGTTCCTTAGAGCCATTTCCCCCGCGGTGGTGATGGATACAGGGGGTCGGTCTCGGCAGCGTATACACCGTGGTGCTCTCCTCCCATGTAGCTTTGGCCTGCCATCAGGCTGGAGAAACCCCCAGACAATACGGGGGGAGGAGAGGGGGGCTTCTTCCTGTCGGAAATCATCTCGGACATTTTCCTTGCGTTTCGTGTTGAGCGACATTAGCTTTGCAAGTCACAGTGTGGCTGTCTATAAACTATGCCTGAGAGAAATCGTTGTTCGTTGCTTGTCCCGGCCTCTGCTCCAGGATATGCCAGATAGGCAACGCTTATCCCCAGAGTTGACAGGGTCGGGACACAAGCGAGAACGTCGGAGCATGGGTTGATGGAAAGTCTCAGAAGCCTACAATGTACAAGATGAAAGGTAGGCGGGATCGAAAGTGTGTGAGCGGCGTATGTTACATGGGTCGCTAAGCCGGACATTTAGGATGTGCAATGACATGCACACTAGTCGATTTGTCTCGATACTGCCATGCATGCTCTGAGTTACAGAACAGATTTCCAGACCAAGCGTCGCTAGTTTTACAGATCATGTCCCAAGTTGCCAACCTGGTTTAGTCCAGTCTGTGCGTGAGAACCGATAAGTAGTTCTGTTCTATACTTCTGCATGAGATATGAGGCAAATAAGATATATCCAGACATCAATACTCTCTCATCTTGGTATCTCCCCGTACACAGGATATGCCTGTTCTCTTGTGCTCACTTATTCATCTCGTCCGAACCCTGCAGCTCCAGATCCTCTTGCGGGACGGATGAAGTGAAGCTACTTGCAGTGGCAAGAGGTCAACAGCACTTACCTTCGCTAACAGAATTGAGACACATCTCTTAGTGCAACCCTATCAGACAAGAAGCGCCGTATCGTTCTGCACCCCAGCTAGCTGCCTTCTTCATGTGCTACCCTTGCGCCACTCATGGTCTACTTGCAGTAGCATTAGATCAGTTGTGCCTTGCTTACGTCCCCCAGTATGGATCCTGGATGAACTTAGGCGTGGGGTGCAGGCGAGCATATCGTACACACCCGTTAACGACTTGAGGCATGCCCGGCTGGAGAAGCAGTAAAGGCAAGCCTAGTCCAAATCTGCCTCTGAACGATCCCGCCTGTTGCTGGTGTACTTGATGTTCGCCTTGCCCTGCTTCGGACTGTCTTCTTCTGGGATCGGGTTTCTTGAGACAATAGGTCCACTCACGCCGCCTGTTTCTCATCAATATGCAGCACGGAATCCTGCCTTGAAAATTTCTAGCCTTCCACCCTCGCCTCATCCCACTTTAGGCTCCCATGAAATGAAACCAGCGAGTCCCTCCTCTCGGACGACAGTCAAGTTCACACTTGCGCAGCACCCGCATGGCAGCGAGATCATGACACAAAGCCGTTCCGGTCAATTCCGTCACTTCTAGATTCTCAAGGGACCCTTTCATTCGACTCGGCCGGCATCTTTGTAACCCCTGTCTCTTGTGCGATCTCGGGTATCTCCCTTCATCTTGAACACTCACCACTACACAGGGCGATCTAGTGTATGCGCTCTAGCACAATGCTGCCCAACAATCCTGACCGACAGTTCTTTCGGTCTATGAAACAGCCTTCGCGACTGGCTACATCGCGAGACATACCTCCCAAACCCCCTAAGGAAGACCCACAATAGCAGATCGCTTTGGCTTTCGTACAATGGCCTGCTCAACCCCTATTCCTGGTCGGTCGCCTTGTTACGGTGACCGGGGTCTGTCAACTTGTACACCACGACACATGATCCGCGACCTTCCAACGAGGCGATTTAAGGCACGAGGGGACATCGTTGGACGATAGATAGTTTCTCTTTGGTCAGAAAACACGTCCGTAACACATCGAAGACGCTAGGCACGGTTCCTTGGCTTTTCTCCCTGAAAGTCTCGGTCCGCCGAACGTGCCATAAAAGCAGCGCGTTCCTTTCCATAGACCTTTCTCTCTTTGCTGGAGTAGCAAACCTAGAACTTCCCACCTTTCTCTTCAGAGTCAGCTTTCACAACAGAAGTAATGGCTGGCGAGCATTGGGACACTCATCAGGAAGAAGAGATGAATGTCGACGACGACACCAGGTATTATCCGGCAGAAGACGCGGCCGATACCCATGATGATGGCTTTGGCGTGTTCGACGCTGGCGGCAACTTCTGTCATTACCCGCAACCTGCGCATGACTATCCGTCCACGGACCAAACTCATCCTTGTGATCAGTTCGAATCTACCAGTTGGCCCTCAAACATGCATATGTACTTCCCTTTGAACACCAACCAAGGGGCTTCAGGGGTCGGCGTTACCCACTCGGCTAGGATGACGTCTGAGCCTCTTCCGACGGGTTGCCCACCACCGGCACTACAATTCGGGACCGCAATGGCATCGCAAGCCCGAAGGCATCAAGGCTCAGGTGATTCCTACTCGTCCACCGCGGCGTGGCAGGGTTCCGCCAAGTAAGCAGCGTCTCCCATGTTTTCCTTTGGAGTTCACTCGCTGACTCATTCAAAGGGGCCACAGCGACTGGGGCCCTGCCCGTAACGTAAGACAAAGTTCAGAGGAAGCCCAAGCAGCACTCGACCGCCATGATCTCAGTCCTCCCCTTGGTAGCGAGGATGCCGCACGGAAGCGCCTGACTCTTCCAGAGCATGTCGCCAAACATGCCAGCAAGATATCGTCTAAGGCGTCTTCGTCGACGAAGAGCAAGAAGAAGGGGAAAAGCCAAGCACGCTCTGACGATGCCGAAGTTCTCCACGGTGGACATCGAAGCCGTGAAACAGTCAGCAAGCAACGGTCCAAAAAACCAAGCCATGGTGACGAATCCAAAAACTGTAACTTTTTCGAGGCGATAAAGACAGAGTTACCGAATACACGGTAGGCTTGAGCTGCCATCATAGAACAGACAGAACCATTTGCTCTCGTCTCTCGTCACTAGACAAGCGGAACCTGTGGGACTCTATCGCATCGTGCTTTTTGTTTGTTGGTCGTCCTGGGGGAAAGGTAGTTCCTGATGTGGGTATGGAAGATGTGTCTCGTTGGAAGAGATTGAGTTATTCTTGAGAAGAATAGTTCTGCCCTCAGCAACATGGGTTTTCTTTTTGCCGAATGAATACTTCTGAGAGGCAATTCCGCGAGTCAGTGGCAAGCTAGCAAGCATTTTTGGTGGTTTTGCATGAAAAAGCATGGTGGCTTGCAAACAGTTCATGTCAGGGGATTTACATCCTGGCTCAATAAACTGGGGGAGGCCTTTTGTATTTACATCGTAGTCCCAATGAACTTGGTTACAAGGTCTCATAAGGACGAGGCGAATCAGGAGCACACGAGGATCCAACCTGCTGGTTGAAATGTTCTTTGCCGCTTTGAGTACCCACGCAATCTTCAGGTACTTGATACTGTGCGCCAATAAGTCTATTCTCTCACAAGCCAGGAGTCGAATTTATGGCCCAATGAACTCGATTGTGAGCTCCCTTCCCATTTCTTCTGGCCGAATAATAAACCCATATAGATCCAGCCATGGTATTGTACGAGAACTTGATTGGTCGGAGTAAACGATTGCTTGACTCGGCGAATGCACCTCACAACCCTCATTTATGATATGATTGTGGAAACATTCTTCTGGAGCTCTAAACAGATTAATCTTGTGGAGTGAAATATGTTTGCCACTTGTCATGGATTTAATCAAGGATTCCCCCGGTATATCGACCAATTAAGCCCCCCGGTGTGTTAGGTCGCCACATACACAGCACCGGCGGCGCAGTCGGCAGTGCAACACCACATGCACCCACCCGTGCCGTCAGGTCCGACTCAGCCTCTTTCAACCGGTCGGTATTGGCTTAGGGGATAGGAATCCCCCGGAATTGCCGTAGAGGAGTCTTGAAAGGGCCGGCTTTCAGCTGCATCGATTAGTGTGTATCTTGCGTTCTTGTGTCCCACCCCGAAGCTTTAAGCAGGAGGCACGTATGACAGATTGCTCTTTCGCATCATGGAGAGTCTCCAGTTGGAATATCCCGTTGGGCTAACGTCGGGCTGAGAGTAGTCGGTCACGAAGAGTGCCTCGCTATATTCTCCACAACGTAATCAACCCTTATCGCGATGTGTCGTTAATTTTGCTCATCCAGTCTATCGGCAAACTTTTGATTGTTGTGAGCACAACTCAAGTAAACCCCCTCTGAAAACGAGGTTTCTGAGGCCGGTCAGGGTTCCCGGTGTGGTGTTGTTGCGGGCAATGGTCGTGAAGGTTGAGGAACAGACGGCCGCGATTGAGGGGCGGATTGACGATTCGGAGGGAGAGATATTCACAAGGGCGGAGGCGGTGTATGCCACGCGGAGGACGAAGTCATGAGGGTGTGATGGGTGTCCGGATTGAGAGGGATGCATGAAGCAAGGTGTATAGCGTTTTTGCAAGGTTTGGCATGAGACTTGTTGAGTAGACTTGAGGCTTGTACCCAAGACGAGAAACTGGTATATAATGCCCTTAGACTTTAACCCTGTATAGGACTGAGGCAGCAGATGTCGTCGTCTCGTACAGTGCAGACTTTATACAGGAGAGACTCATCCACACAAGGACCCGTCTATCAGGTCATTGATGGCCATACACAAAACCCGCCCGCACATGCCCATAACCAGATGATCGCCAAATCAGTTCAATGACACAAATATTTCAGACCATGAGCCTCTTAGATCCCTAATGGACTATTCAAAAGTAGCCTCGACACTACTGTTGGGCCTCCTCATCCTCTCCACGCCCCATCTCAGAGTTCCTGGGAAGAAAGTTCCAACAGCCACGGGCTCTGGCAAACACTTGTAGGAGCAAGCCCTCTTCATGAAAGGAACTGCTATTCCCTTCCTATCGGTGCTCGTATTGTGGTAGCCACCACGGACAGTGACGTTTGCGACGTCCCACCACTCGATCCACCGCGCCACGGGCATGATTACCCGTCTCTTGCACTTCGAGCACGGCACATCACCCGTATTCCCATTCATCTCTCCTTGTGTCATAATATGGCGAAATAATCCGTCGAGATGCGGAGGGGCGTCGGCAGGGAGGTAAGATGACAGTTGAGGAAGCTGGGTTGTGCGAGAGCAGGATTTTAGTGCCAATTCGAGGAGAGAGGGCACTCCACTGGCATTTCCCATTGAGCTTGATTCCTGGGTGGAGTATGGGCGAGGTGGCGGCAAAGCAATATCCTCGGTATCTATCAGCGGCGGATGCTGTTCTCTTGCCCCGAATCCGACGAGGTCTATTTGAGGGTTGGGTAAATGAAATTGAGATATCACCACTCCGCGGCTATCCATGTATTGCACTGGAGATCGAGCCACGGTTCTAACTCGCCATCTCCAGATTTGACTGTCATCGATCAAGGGGTATTGGATATCGTCTTTCAATCCATCATCCTTGTCTAGCCACAATCGCACTCTAGCGCCATCCTGTTGGGTTGACTCATGGAGAAGAATGATGTTCTCCGATTCTTCGAAATCTGAGTTGTCTTCATGGGGTGGTAACTTTACCTCAGTTGCAGGTCGATAGAATGGATTCGGATGGATGAATAGTTCCTTCAGATTTGAGGGGTATGTCATCAAATCGAGAAGCTCTGCCGGTAACCAACGAAGACGATTCAAGGACAGATTGAGCGTTTTGAGGTTGCGAAGATTTCCTATGGCCGGGGGAATGCTAGCGATCTGTGTATTGCGAAGACTAAGAAGTGTCAAGAATTCGAGGTTGAAGAGAGCGCCTGGTGCTCTGGTCAAGGGATTGGCCCCAAGGTAGATCTTGAGCGCCGGCTCGTTTTGCTCAAAAGGCACCCCTTCGATCACTGTTGGGATGCAAGTGAATTCTGATAATGGCGCAATGATGGCGTTTGACAACTGCGAAAGGCCAATGGCTCTGGTGTATCGGGTCAGTCCAATAATCTTTACAGGTGGGAGAAATTGCACGCCACGCGATAGCATGGACAAACTGGGTTATCGTGATAGACTCATAACCTGGGTAAGCCTGTTTTTGGTGTATCTAACTCGAACAACCAATATGATAGAAGGGAATCTCCAGTTTATTGGAATGGTCACCCCCGTAGATATCTCGCAATCACCAGGCTTACAACAGGTCATGCGTCCATGCAGTAGGCTCACTCTCAATTGCGTCAGTGTGCAAGCTTGGGGTTTTTCTGTAACACTCACGTCAGGTCAATGTCCTCATCGCCACTCTCAATCGCTTCGAATATCTTGTCCCGGGCTGCTTCTTCGGCTGCAGTCATAGTTGCAGGTTGCCGGGACGCGTTTAGTTGCGGGAGCCTGCACGTGGCAGGCTCTAACTCCATGCCACCAAAGTCTTCCATGTCCGACCCGTCACTGCCCATCCAGACACCACTGTCAAACTGCCGTTCCAGAGTCCGCTTCATCTTTGGCTTCTGTCGCGCCTCCTCACTGAATGTCGAGTCCCCAGACGCGGGCTGTTGCTGATACCACGAACCAACATAGCGCTTCTTCCGGTGTCTACCTTCAGTGTAGTTCTCCAAGCTCGGATCATCATCGCTGGAGAATATGGCCGGATCACTAGAGTTGTTGAATAATGCTGAAGCGGAACCTTGATCGCGTCCGCGTTTACGCGTATTGTTGAAGCTTTGTGTCTCGGAATTCCATGAGACAGCAGGAAAACGCGGTAGACTGGGCTCTTCAGCCATTGGGAAGATAACTAAATTAGCGACTACCTCGAATTTCGCCAAAAACGATATACAGGAAAGGTTCAGCCAGCAAGATCCGGTTACTGACGTCGTGGTTGAAACCCAAAGTAGGCCAACCCGGCCTATGGAAGCTACAGCACGCGTCGACAGTAAACAGTAGCGGATTCCCGGTGTGAGCCCGTGCGTGGCTATCACTCATCCACTCTTTCGGGACCAGTGCTTGCATGTGGGGTTCATCCAATTGGTATTGCACCTCAATGATAGCGTGCATGCAGGCATAAATTGTTCGATCCCGGGACTTCACTAATTCAAGACATGAAACACATAAGTCACTGCAATTATATATACGGGCGTGGTGGACAAAGTGGCACCGTAGACATTGTCTTATTGTGACTATGCTAATAGTTGTGGGCATAATCAGTATACCCAATGCGCCAAGAAGACTACATGCCCAGACCAAACCACTGGTTCCTGTGCAAGAGCATAACTGGCTACACCCCAAGCTTATTCGGGCGGAGTGTCAAAGTCGTTGATGGTGCTATCCCGGGGCGAATCATCTGTCGGGCGCTTCTCTTGCGAACACAGCAAATGACTTCAACAGTATCAATCAGGGTAGCCAATCACGGAACCTACCATGAGCTATCCTTCAGGAATCCTCCCCAAGACACAATAACGTGCTTATGACGAATGACGACGCGATGCATAGCAGACTCAAGAAACAACAGGTTCGTTGTCAACTAGGTGCGTAGAACATCACCCCTGGATTGTGTCTGCGTATCTCAATCCCAGTCATCGTCATCGTCCATGGTAGCATGTCGTAGGTTTCCGCTCTTGATGCCCTTCCCCGCCAACCGCTCCTCCTTCGCATCCTCAGCATCCCTCCTCCGCTTGACTACTCGCATGTCCTTCTCTCCTACTGCGCCAACCTCCACCAAGAGGTTATCAATCTCCAGCAAGCTCGTCCGGGTACCACCTATCGTGACAAGAGTGACAATCTGCTTCACAATATCGCCGTTCTTGTAGACTAGAATCGTCGGGCAATTGCGATCCGGATAGTCCTCTATAGCCTTGTCGGCTCGTATCTCACAGAATTTGATCTCGCCGTACTCCTTCGCCGCTTGCTTCCAGAGCTCAGAGAGTACCCTCGACTCGACGTTGGTCCCCATGGAAGACATCAGATTGACGAATACCGGTCCGTTGTTGGAGCCTTCTGTAACTTCTCGCTGGTACTCTGGCTTGGATATCGGGTAGACAGTGCCGTGTATCGACTTCTTCGTCAATGAATTGAGTTCCTGCATGCGCTTCTGCCTGTATTGCTCCAAGAATGTCTCATCTTCCAAGTCCTCGAGCTCGTCGAGTTCGTCGATGTCCTTGCCCTCTAACCTGTTCTCGTGTGCTAGCCTCCGGCCCTCTAGTATAGCTTCCTCGATCATGGGAGTGGGCGAAGGTGGTTTCTCTGGTATGACGCCATGTTTGCGCAGAATATCGTTCCTGGGGGAGAACAGCGGGTCAATTCCAGCTGCGTCTTGAGCGGCCCAGTCTGGAAGCTAGGACGTGATGATGCTTACCACTCTGTGTCCGCGTTCGGGTCGTCAATGGGCACAGCTATGCGCTGTTCTGCTGGTGCTGCCATGTTTGCGCTCCTCGTCTGCTTCCAATACCGAAGCTTCGAAGCAAGTAAGAAGTAGGCAGAATCCTTCACTACTGCAAGTGAAGATAATATCAACCTTTCAGTAGAAATCAATTTAGGTTGTCGCAAATCAGTGCCTACCTAGATGTCGTGCATTCTAGGCATCGGCTTTCACCGGCGGTCCCAGCATGGATATAGACCGAGTTAGAAAGCTATGACGCCAGTTGGATGGTCCGGGTTCCGGAGGGGCAAGGCCTGTGGAGGGGAATTGAGAGGCGAGTGGTCGGGATGAGTTGCTGGCTGGTTTGCTAGGATATTGTGTATACATAGAATTCTATCTGTCAGTGTATCTAGATGCCTATAGCTCCTGCATCGTTTGAACAATAACTTGAACCCGATGAGAGTATCCTCAAATTAACATGTCGCCTCTACTAACGTTAGTACTACTACTACACTATAACTTGAAGTACATGCTTCCAAGTAGACAGCTGAAACTTGACCTCTCAGCTGGCGGGAAACGGAGCGAGCAATCCGAGCCATGGAAGCATGGCAGACAAGCACGGACCCAAGGGTGTCCTTCCAGGTAGACTGAGCCCTAAGCCCTCCCCTCCACTACTACGAAGCGGGATTAGCTCGGAAACTCTTACTTTTAGTGGAGGTCAGGCAGCCGAAGCGAAGGGAAAAGTGTTGGCCACCTGCATCGAAAATTCGAACTTTGGACTTCACACGATCTCCTTCCCCTCACATCAATCGATAGCGAGTGCAAATCTGCCACCAACCCAATCTAACCAGATTTCCATCCGTCAATCTCAAGCTCGCTGCTCTATCGATCAAGACATCTCTCACGTCAATCAGTCATCATGGTAAGTCGAAAAGGCTCTGCGGGGTCCTGATCTCGGCCATGTCGGTGAAGCAGTATCCGTCATGAATACAACCTCGAAGTGATCCGAGACAAAGGCATCTCACGGACCTGGGCATAACAATCACGGAGGGACATTGGGGATGTGAAAAAAACATACGAGGCGCTATGTCGCTCGCTTGATGGGCTGGCCGAAGATCAGGATGGCCCAACTTGGGGAAAACGCCTACAGACAGTGGTGCTGACAGAATTCCTTCCTCAGGTTCTCGCCGTCGATCTCCTGAACCCCAGCCCCGCTGCGGAGGCCAAGAAGCACAAGCTCAAGGTACGATTCTTCAACGAACCCCGCGGTCGTTATGCGAAGATGTGCAGCATGGCTGACCTCGATTATAGCAACTCGTACCCACTCCTCGGTCCTTTTTCATGGACGTCAAGTGCCCCGGCTGCTTCACCATCACTACCGTGTTCTCACATGCCCAGACCGTCGTCATCTGCCAGGGCTGCACAACCGTTCTTTGCCAACCTACCGGCGGTAAGGCCAGACTCACCGAGGGCTGCTCTTTCCGAAGAAAGTAGAGCGTTTCGCTTCTACTTTTCTTATGTTTTGGGCGTAGGTCACGACTTCATGGTACAGCTCGGAAATCTGCACGGTCTTCTCGCAATGGCATGGGCGCATAGAAAAATGGGCATCATTCTGTGTCTTGGGACATAATCGACGACAACACACATAACCCTTCTACCTCTACTCAATGCAGATAGACGATGGAGTACCAAAAAGCTCAATATAAAACGGGGCGTTTGGGGTCCTGATATCTTGCATCGCATCCTTCTACTCGCGAATCGTTTTCCGTCTTTCGGTCATGTGTATCAGGCAAGGTCATCGTTCTACACATGAACTGGTGATATTTTTGCATGAAGGGTGGATAGCTGGAAATAGCTCTCCACATGAGCGGCTAAGAGTTTGCCTGCTGGAGGCTTATCTTTGATCGTGAGGACGTGGAACGCTGATTGAGGATCGCTACATACCCTAGGGCAGTGGTTCATAGGTCTCACTGTACTTTGCGAATTCAGCAGAGTTCCACAAAGTTGTCCTACTCCTTGGAGATTCGTGACGCTAATCTTGGCTTCTCTATCCAACCCTAGTGACTACGAATGGCTGCTATAAATGCCTCCAATGTAGGCGCCTCTATCGGTGGTCTGCCAGGTCAGCCTAGACTAACACCTGCAGCATCAACACGTGACGTCTCCGGGCTCAGTAGCTCAGATACCCCCATGTCATGAAATGGGGCAACGGTTCATATCAACGTTCTGTCGAACTACTAGCACCCTTGTATGATCGCATCGTAGTTCATACAGTAAGTGACAAAGCCAAAACCCTGCTCAGGTCATAGGCCCGAGAAAAGGTATTGACCAAACTGAATTAAGCCATAGAGCAAGCCTACTAGGTAGGCAAGTATGAGGGAAACACGACATGTTACTGGGTTTTAGTGATAGAAAGGTAGAGAGTATAGACTTTCTAGATCTCTTCGGATGAGAGGAGGTGATATATATGGTATTCACAGTGAATGTATATGCTTGAGAGGCTACTGGTATTGGAGGTAGAGACAGCGGCCGAGGAGGCCGCGAGTGGTATCTATAAAGCCTATGACGAGGGGGAGTTTCCCCAAGAATCGATGCTCAGACACGGCTAGACTAAAGATGGGAGGCTTTTCGCACTTGGTATATAATCTCATGTTCGAGTTGGTACGGGCTTTGCTATACAGTAGTCTCCCCTTTGACTACCTGTTCGAGTTAGTATTACAGCTACACAAACTTCCTCCTAGGCTCCGAAGACTGACTGGGTGAATTGTGTGAATTGCTATACCTCATATCTTGTAGTGAAATCCTCCAAACAGTCCACAGTTCCTGTGGATCTACCAGTACCGAGATAGTCGAAGGACTCGAGAAGGCTTTCTCCAGTCAAACAGAGCGCAATGGCAAGGTTATGATTGCAGCGCAGTATCTCTTAATAAGTATTTGTCTCCTCGGGCAACAAGACTCAAGGTGGTTATCGAGCAGAAGAAATGCAGTCAGAGGGTCTTAGATGTAGCCTAGAAAGTTCGTGAGAAGATGATCTTACTACAACCAAGCTTACTTCCTGACGAAACAACACGGGTTATACTTGGGCAAACAGTTGTTTAATTGTCATAGATATCATGCAATTCGGAAAGGATTATACTAGTTGATCCAGGATCAATTCCTCCATAGAGACTAGTCGATAGTACCTCCATTCAGCGAGCTGACTAAGATTCATATTCTTCCTTCAGCGCGCTCAGCCAATCACTCAACTGCATTATCAAATCACTGCAATGCTTCTCTTCGTCTAGTTAGCAGACAGCGTGAGCTCTCCGCTAATGAAAGGGTTGGCTCGAAGATGGCTGGAACTCGAGGTCTCAAGCCACCCAGCCGTACAATTCTCTGTTGGCCAAGTCGTCTGCCTCCTTGTTATCTTCCCGTGGGACATGCCAGAACTGCACATACACGCCCAAGCCCCTCAATGTTCGAACTTGTTGCACAAGTTTCTGGAACAAGTCCCGGTTTACCAGAGGCCGTCCTCGCGCGTTGGTCCAACCGTTACCCATCCACTTAAATATCCATTGAGTCATTCCCTTGATGACGTACTCGGAATCAGCTTTGACAACGACCTTGTCAAGTTGATATCCACCATCCGAGATGTCGGGCCACTTGCCGGCCAGTCTTTGAACGACTCTTAGAGCATGAATCGCAGCCCCTTTCAATGTCAGCATGTCGACGTCAAGGCTAGGCACTAATCTTTCGGTGGGAGAATATCCTCCGTAGGTCATGGATTTACTCTGTAAGTCTGTTAGTAAGACGCGCGAGAAGAAACTAGGAGTTATACAGCGGGAACCACGTTTCCGAGACTAGAATATGCTCACGTACTACATAGTTCAGCTCTCTGGGAGGTTGCTTCGCCTGCGTTGTACATCGTAACCTTGTTGTACTCATTGTTTGGGCCAAACTAGGCAGCAGCAGCCGCTTTAGCGTCCCGTCGGCCGTTGTAACGGCATCCGCCATCAACTGCTACAATGATAGCATCATCTTGATAGCCATCAAAGACGTCTGAAAGATATACCCATCGGTCTTGGGCATATTCCACATAGCTCGAGCCATAGACCAAGCAGTGATGTATTGGCCAGAATCGTCCCGTCATGATGGCTCCTGGGATAGCGGATACAGCTAAACGACTTGAGATCTCACGGGCTGGAATATCAGCGGAGTCAATGCTAAGTCATTTGATATACTTACAGTCACCAATCTCACATCCCAGTCGTCCGATTTCGAAACTGGTTGCAAATTGTGCTCCGGTAGGAACTCCTGTTCTTAGCTTTGTTGTTATCTGCAACTTCCGGTAGAGGGCTCAAAACACCAAGTTGAGATGTCTTATGTTTTGTGCGTGAACGTGTCATTCAGCTCTACATTGGGAAACGAGAGTTGTAGTTTTGCAAGAAGATCTGGAATGTAAGAAAAAGCTGCAAGAAGGCCGCCATTAACATTGAATATAGAAAATTATCCCAGGCATTCGTTTCTGGTCGCAGAGCTTAGGGGTCGCGGCATAGACCTAACAAAGCCTCATTAAGGCATCCAATCTCTTCATCTAAGGTCTCAATCAAGGTCTCAACCAAGGTCTCAATCCCAAGGTCTCAAGTTAGGGGCCAACTTGAGTTCACTCTAGCAAGTTTCATGGCGAATAACAGGGCATCTTCCAACCTTGACCATCCCTCCCCTAGGACTTTCGAAAAAGAAAATAAGCTCGAAGAATTTAATTACCCAGACCATTTTGAACATCAAAATTTAAGGCGAGCAACTAAAGTAAGGAACTGATCCTTCGTGGCCATCTGCACATAACTCCATAGACGACGGGTCAGCCAGCTTCGTCGATCGCATACGAATAGGAGGCTCGACTACTGCGAACCTGCTTAAGCCTTTTTCATCTTTGTGTAAAGGTCGCTATTGGTACAGCTCTTGATACAGCTCTTGATACAGCTCTTGATACAGCTCTTGATACAGTCTTCCAGAAAGTATTTCAAGACTCTTCTAGGCAGTCATTTCTGTCTCGCCGCCATTGTTGAGTACACTCATCGAGAAGATGGACTATATTGTAAAATCAGATGGGACGTGTGCACTACCCAAGAAGGCTCATGTCACTCTAAACCATTGACTGTAAGCTACTTGTCCCTTTCACACTAAACCCGAGTTCAATCAAAGTACTTCATTCGTTCGGCCTCTACCTCATCACTCCTACAGGACTTTGCAAAACCACTGTATTCAAGAATAGTCTCGCGGGGGGTTAAATATACTGAAATTTTCGTCTTTCCTGACTTCTATGAGGGCTCCTCCATCGCACGCTCGTTTGCAAAGTGTGCAGGTAAAGTCTTCCGCTGTATCATGAAGCTTGAGCTTCAGGTCATGCAGTTTCACTACATTCTTCAAAGGGCGTCAATCAATTATGGTACGGCAATACTAGTTCGAGTAAGCTCCTGAATCAGAATTGGTACCTCCCAGGGAATCCCTGCCGTAAGACGCAAATTAATCGTCTCCACAAAGGCTCGAATGATAGTTGTCTTCAAGTACTGCGTCAATGAGGCTCTGACGGTACAGCTCAGACGAACATTCGATGGCCAGAGGTTGACTATAAGATTCGCTCCGAGCTCAACCTCTTGGATGTTGAATCGACGTGGCCTTCTAGCAACCTATGCTCTTTGAAAGTCAAGTTACTACTCAACATGAAAGTGCTACTGTTCCTCACTACGTTAAGCGGCGTTGTTCCGCAGCCTTTGATCAATGATCACAAATGTGCGGTGAGCAAATCCTTACCAAACCACTTACAACCAAATCCGCATAGTATTATAGCAAGCTGACCCTGGTAGGAAACATGTATCTCTGGTGCAATCAGCTCCTTCCCATCATGCACTACCGAGAAATTAGATTGCCAATGTGGCAAGGATGAAAATGCCATCACGACGGGAGCCGGGAAATGCATTTTGGTCTCTTGTGGCTCGAACGCTGCCGTTATCGAGCAGCAAGCGATCGCAGCATTTGCAGCTTCTTGCTCTCCTTTTCGAAAAATGAGTACAGCTAATGAGTCACCTTCGACAGTAACGTCAACGGCAGTTCTAACTTACACTGTGACACGGGAGACGACTTCGCAAACAGCGAGCGCGACGACATCCACGGAGGCTACTGTACCAACAGATATATCGGACACGATCACTAACACAACATTGACTGGCACTCAAGACGAGACAGCCGCAACTGACTTAACGAAAGGGATCAGCACTTCGATTATGACCTCGGAGTCAACACGCACTATTGTCAATACTGTGACTTCGCCTGCTAACAAGCCAGGAACGGCGACGGCCACCAGCACGGATTCGTATCCTCAACCAAATGAATCATCCATTGTTAAGGCAGGCATCGGCCTGGCAGTTGGATTCTTCATCGCTAGTATAGTTGCCTTGGCATGTCTCCTGCGGAAGCGTGAGATGACGAAGAGTCTAGCAATCGGCCATGGCTATACGAACAGGAAATTTCGAAGTAAGACCAGATCAGCTCTTCCTGAACGGCCCTTCCACATGGTCAGACGCGATCCAGCGACATGCAGAGGGGTTGATCGGGGGTCTCGTATACCCAGGTTGTTCGGCTGAAGTCTTGATACTGCGTGAGCGATGTATTATAACGTGGGAGAGGATCTTAGCCGTGTAGAATCATTCATAGCATGAATCAGATCACCAATCTTCGGTCGACAAACGTAGTTTTTACTGAACGACTCCTCGAAAACGAAGCTCATGAAATTGCACGCGAAATGTCTGGTCAGCGAATCGTGTCGTAGCTTCTTGCTGTGTACAGTATGAAGAACAGTAGTCAATCCGCACCTGTCTTTCGGACCTTCCCCACTGTTAATGCAGTGTGCAGCCCTCCGCATTTAGCGGCAGATCATCAGCTTGTAGCCCCTGTCGTCCATGCAAGGCCCCGGCGCACTCTAACCCCCGCTTTAGCAACAAGCTTTCTTCCAAGTTCCCCGGGGCTTTCCAGTGTATCATGCACACTGTGCATACTACTCAAAATGCGGTCTCATCGTCTCAGTCAGTGGCGTTCCTGGAACGAGCGAGCGAGCGATCGATCACCAATAGTCTGCCCCTGCCAATAAACCATAACAAGCTAACTTAGAAAGTATGTCAAACTCCAAATGGGATCGGGCAAGCTCCCCATTACAGCTGAAATAACATGAATATATTGGGGGGCGGCCTCTCCCTGAGAGGCGTTGTGTCTAACTCTTCCCTTCCCACTCTGCCCACCTCCATCAGCATTCAGTGTCCGCAATAGCTTGTGCATCGTCAGCCAAATCACCAATTACACAGCTCGATCATCGTCGGCCAAGATGAAATCATTTTTCGTACTAGCAGTCGCGACAGTCATCGCCGCCCAAGACGGGGGCTACTTCCCCGGCGAACCATCCTGCGCCGTGAGTCAACCTCTTTGAACCCGCGCGCCTCGGCACTTCTTCTCCCACGTCACTTACAAGCAACATACCTTGCATGTCTCTCGCCCCCGAGCTGACCAACTTTACAAACCACTAGATCCCCTGCCTCACCTCGGCCATCTCAAAAGCCGGCTGCCCTCTCTCCGACATATCCTGCCAATGCGGGCCGACGCAGACCGCAATCGCAGCCAACGTAGCCGGATGTCTGATCTCGAACTGCGGTGCCGGGGATCTCGCACAAGCCCAGAGCGCCGGGCTGGCGGTGTGCTCTTCGCTCAGTGCTGGCAAGCTGACTATTACGTCCACGGCGGCGTCTACGGGGAGTGCGACGGAGAGCGGGAGCATGAGCATCACGAGAGGGCCGTCTACGACTGGAAGCGGGTCGGAAAGTCTGACCGTGACCGAATCCGGACATACAATAATCAATGAGACCGTGGGTGGGACCGGCACGGACACGGGTAAGACGCTCACGGCGACGGTGGTGAATCCCACGGTCAGTACCTCTCAGGTCATTACTGCTAGTGCCAGCGGCAATTCTAACGCAGCTGCTGCCACGCCTGCAGTGGCGAAGGTGGTCGGGGGTATCCTTGTGGGTGCTTTGGGGATTGTCGCTGCGCTCTAAGAA
Organism: Xylariales sp. AK1849; assembly: GCA_022432505.1. NCBI lineage: Eukaryota > Fungi > Ascomycota > Sordariomycetes > Xylariales > Xylariales sp. AK1849. Next base: position 1,656,281 of record JAJKKH010000009.1, read on the forward strand.
TACACGACGTGGTAGCCCGTGATTGGCCTGAAGGACTGAGCAACGCCGTGCGACTGACTATATTGCTATGCCGGCAATCTCCAGGCGTAGTCCTTGGTCTGCATGGTTGGATTTACATGAAACTTGACTTCACGATACCTTTTGAATTGATTCGTTAGTGCAGGTAATACTCTACCGTGTAATGAGACTTATCGTTGGTGTCGTGCAAGTTTAGTGTGCTCATATATTTCAATGTCTCGTATGACCAGAGTAGAAGAACGGATATCACACGGCTTGTCAGTCTGCAAATTGGAGATTGAGTAAAAGCTCGAGTATAAGATGAACAAACAGTTCATGGTCTGCAGCTTGCAGACTAAAATGGAGGGTTTATATCGCCCCAGCTCTAAAATCCGCACCCAACGCCAACCCGCCAGTACACTATGAATAGATGGAAACGATCATCGCTAATTCCCCAACCATGAAACTGTCGGACATGGTCCATATTATTGCACCCGATCTTCATTCGAGTTACACCGCACTTGACGATGAGTCTGTTTTATTGCGACGCAACCAAGACTTCCATTTCTTGCGAGGTGAGTGCGCGGTTGTTCCTGGGCTGGCTGCTGGACAAGACGCCTGGCCACCGTCAAGCCCTTATCGACTCTATCGCCTTCGACATATGTTCCTTTGAGCCATTCCCAGGCCTCCTGTCTCTCGGCTTCGTTAGCATGTGCCGGCCCTTGCCGCTCCCGGGGAAGCTCGGCAATGGCTTCTTCGATCTGGAATCTGCGAGCATCTTCCTTCACAAGCATCTCATAGCTAAATGGGTTTGCAGATGCCACTGGGTCGTCTTCGTCAGTAGGAAAACAACATGACAGCGAGGAAACTCACTGTCAGCGTCAAAATCATCCGCTAGAGTCCCCAGTCTCTCGTTTGCTCTCGGGACTTGGCATATGCCATATATTTCTGCGAGCTCTGAGTCGAATTCGTCGTCGATGAAGTGACTTCCATACTTCTCAAATACGTCATGCTCTTTGATGAAGTTGAGGCTCAACACGGCATCGGCGTTGAGCCCTTCCAGAACATGCCATTCGTAGGCAATTTGGTCGGTGGACAGCATGAACCTCCACGGCGCTGTAGTGGTGCCCAGGGTCAAAGCCTCAGTTCCATCAGCGAGCCTTACCAAGGAGCGACGACTTTTGTCGACTGTGAGCCGAAGTCCCCTAGCGTATCCTGCTGAGATCACCATCAAGGTCGAGCCCGTATCAGGGACTACCAGGACGCGCTCTTGGGCAATGTAGCCAGCAAGGCGAGCCCGCTCCTCGTCTACCACATCGCCACCATTTAACAACCTCAAGGAGTACCTCCTAATTCCGGCTAGCACGACTTCTTTCAGTCTGTGTTTAAATCATGTCAACGTTCCCGAGTTCTTGAGGAACTTCCATCCAAGTATTACAGGGCTCTCCAACATAGGCACTACATTGCACCAAATGGAGTGATGTTCTGTGTCGTCGCCGAAATTGAAGTTTACCTTCGCCGCGCCAAGTGAGCTGCGAATTTCTCCCGATGGAAGTCTGAATCGCTTTCTCTCACTTCCGGGATCAGGGCTGAGATTCATCCGAATCGCTTGCTCTTCTGATATGGCATTGAAGCTGGCGCCAGTATCCGCTAATGCCTCAACAAATGATCCGTTGATATGGCCTACAACGCGCCATTCAGTTTGTGGGTGATCGTCGGTTGAGAATATCCTGTCATTCTCCGTGTTGTCAGACGACGTAGTAACATATGACTGAGGCTGTTGAGGCACTTGTTTAGTACTGCGGAAATCTCCCATCCAGTCATTCCATAATATGTTCAAAAAGGAGCCGACAGTAAACATCGACCTGCTATCCTCCACTGGTGTATGACTGGGGCCGTAGGAATCCTCCATGGTGCTATCCGCCTGTGATGGATTACTGAGGCCGTAGTTATCTTTGATCAGCTCGTTGCAACCCTCAATCGAACAGCGGAGACCTATAGCTTTCCGTGGGAATTTGGTGATAGGTGTCTCACAATCCGGTCTGCCCGTCACTTCGATGGTAGTTTTGGACGCGGATGTTCACGCGCTCCCATATGCTAACGTACTGTGTACATTGGCTGCTCAAAATCCATGCCAAACGGCTGTATCTTAGATACAGGAGTGCGATTAGACGAGTTTCTCCAACGCCAACGCCACGGGAGCTCAAGACTGCAAGCAAATGCAATCCCGAGCTGGGAATAGGTGCTGGCAACGTCGATAATATGATGCTTATGCGCGATACGGTTGTTTGAAGATTCACGACGGTCCCAGAAGAAGTCGAGAAGGAGCTGGTGGCAGGGTGTGAAGAATCAGACAGGAGAGTTGCTCGAATTTCCAAAATGCGAGGTGTTAAAACAAAGTCGGGAAACATGGGTAGAATGAAGACGAATTAGACATGCTGAAGCAGTGAGGCCCCAATGGGGGGAAGTAGGCTGAGCGCAGTCGGGCTCAGCACTGCCCTCCGTGTTGCAATATGCCTTACGAGGCTGCGAGTGCTGGGGAGGCAGGTGCAAGGCACTTGCTGCAGGTTGTCTGCATTGTCGGGGTCAGCCTTCAGCTATCCCTCTCCAGTACCAAATTACCTAGTTAAACCTTTTATTTGCTCTTACCTCCACTGGCCTCACCCAGCATACGATGCAAAGACAGAGTGAACGCCATCAGTTAGCAAATTTCCAGGCACCAAGGCCCGCAGGATACGCTTAGTGGGCATCATGGATTGCCTTGGATCCTGACAACGAGCCGCTGGTCTTCCGTAAGTTTGATGAGCTCGCCGCGGCAAATCTATTGTACTTGCAGAGTGAGATGCTTGAGATTGAAGGCAAATTAAAGCAGATGAATCGGGATGCCACAAAGAAACTTGGATATATTATCGATTAGAGCTACACGCGATTGGGAGACACTGGTGGCACATAGCACCCAGAATCAACCTCGCCCAGAAGCCCAAGAGAGAATCAAACTAATTCGGAAGTTGAGACGCAAGATAAAAGAATATCGTAAGGTCTTCCTCATGCCAGGTATAGCACATGGGATGGACTGACCGGCAACTCAAGATGAGGCACTTCTCCTGCAAAGCCGGATGACACAGCTACAGAGACCCAGCAATAGAGTCCTCGGTGCACTACGGCAGATGTTCGTCCAGGATAGTATACCGAAGCTCGAGGGGAAAGCAAGACACTATCTCGATGACGGACGCGACCTGGTAGCTTTGAAGAGTCCATGTCAAGTGGATTTTCTCTCTGAATACCTGAAGGAGTGCTGGGCAACTGAAGTGAGTCGGCTGCACCTAGATGAAGCACCCCCAACTGAACAAAAGCTAGAATGATAGCCCGGAGCCTGGTGTGCCCAGAGTCAGGACGTTCGATGAGGGCAAGATTTTAAGATGGGTCAACATCATAACCATCATACTTGCTGCCGCTTTCCTTATAGGTCCCATCCTCGCTCTTTACTACTGCAAGAATGCAGCCGCGAAACTAGCCTTGATAGCCATCTTCGCAGCGGGTTTTGCTGCCAGTGTCGCGCTCATCACCAACGCTCGGCGGCAAGATGTCTTTGTTGGGACGGCCACGTACGTACTTCCTTTACTTTGCGACGACTTCCTTCGACTGACTGAACTCCTACAAGATACGTGGCCGTTTTGGTAGTTTTTGTCAGTGCCGGAAGTCTGTCTTCTTCATGACACCTTACGTTGCTTCAGCGTCGTTCCCGAACATCAGCATCTTGCAGGTAATGCTCCCATCTCCTCAGGTCTGCTGAGGAGTGTCACTCAATATGCCTCATGTCAAGAAAACACCGGAATGCCGAAGAGTTGACAGAGTCACATTCTCTCACTATACGCGTTGACTGCCTGCCTGGATTGTTTCTTCGCCTCTGTGAATTTCCTCACACGGTAGTAAAACATAGGACCTACCAGTAAGGCGCAAGATCAATCCAGCTTGTACCTTAAGTGGCCGGCTTTAATTGCAGCCATCCGCATATGAAGTCTCAAGCCAGGCTAACGACTAGTACTAGCCGAGAGGCGCGCATCATATCGAGCAAAACAAGACTGAATCATGTCAGAATGCTGGTTGACTTTTGGCCAGAGTCTTGCGCCTGCAACTCATGTGTCCCCCAAGACAATGCCTCAGGTCTTCCCTACAATGTGTATGCCTAGCCAGCAGATGCGTTCCTCGATCTCTGTCCAAGAGATCATTCAATCATCAGATGTGAACACCGCCTCCTCCAAAGTACGTGCCTCCGAGCACTCCTCGTCTAGCACCAGCTCCAACAAAGGTTGCATGGTGATGAGGAGAACATGTGGTTCCTATTCGATATGAACTCAATAGCTCACTCTAATCGGAATTGCCTACTGCGGCGATGGAGAGCCGTAAGGTATGCTTGGGCGCAAACCCATATAGGGGCTAGGAACTGGCCTACGAAACACTGTCCAACATACATCAAGTTCAGTCTATGGTGGTTTCCTATCTATGCATGTTAGAATAGCGCGAATGAGTTGTCCCTGTCTGGTTAGAGCAAAGACGCGAGCTACGTTCTCACATAGAGTGAAGTGATCAAGAGCATAGCTTGCCGAAAGTGCCACGTATCAGTCAACTTTACTCTTTATCATAACAAGCTAAGCCAAGTCTATAACATGCCATCGCCAAAGCACTCTCTATACTCATGCCCATTTATCCTTCAACGGCAAGATTGAGCAACACCCCGACTGCTCATCGAGTATTGCAAAGCCAACGCCTCAGTTGCTTCTCCTGGTTTTCCTATCCGTCGAGCTCCATTCGACAAAAGAAATTCTACAAGTCTCAACATATACACCTACAAAGCACCAGAATACACTAGGCAATGGCCACACATATACAAATGCAATGCAACCCGCGCACCTCGAAAACCTCATCTTCGAATCATCCATTCTCACTCCTTACTCAGACGGTATGGGGATGCTCGTGCCGGGGGTACTCCGCCACCAGCCAAGCAGAACAAGAGTGACCAGACCCAGCGCAGCGCAAAGCACGACCATCTTGACCTTCGCGGGATGGTCTCGGCGGGTGGCGTTGAGCTGAAGCTTGGCGTCGCTGACCATGGCCTGCATCTTCTCGGCACCAAGCTTGTAGTAGACGAGGCCGCCGAGGGCGATCGAGTAGCCAAGGTATTGCTGACCGGTGACTGGGTCGCCGAAGATGACCATGGAGGCGACTACGAGGAGAATGTCCTTCAGGACACCGCTCATGGTCAGAACGACTGCGGAGGTCTTGCCGATGAGCAACACAACGGAAACGTTGAGCATGAATGCAACCAGGGCATTGGCGATCAGCGTGAAGATGCCCAGAGTGTAGATATCGTTCATGGTGAGGCGCGAGCCTTCCATCAGAATGGTGAAGACTCCGTTGATGATGGCGCAGGCCGGGGCGTAGTAGTAGACAGAGACGAGAGGGTCCATCTTGAACTCAGGCGAGCTGAGAATACGCTGGACCATGACCAGTCGCGTTGCCTCAAATACGATACCAGCTACTTGGACTGCGGAAAGGGTCAGATTCTGACTACGCGCGATGTGAGGTGTTACGTACTCAGGAAGCCCATCATCACAAACTTCAGCTCTCCGAAAGAAGCAATGGCGACTCCAACTACAATAAGTGTGACGTTGGCCAGAACCTTCATGTTGGGGGCAGCCACGCCGAACATCCAAGTGGCAATCAGGGTCGCGACCACATTTGTAGCCTGCAGGTTGTCAGACGCGCGCAAGTCTCTCAATTCGCAAGGCAGGACTGACCTTAAGCATCTGGATGAACGACACGCTCAGGTAAATGTAGGCGAGGTTTCCACAGATCAGACTCAAGCTGAACATGATACCAATGGGCACGATGGCCTTCCTGTTTCTTCATCAGCGCTGTCGGCCCAGATTCTGTATACTTGTCTCACATGTAAGTCGGCGCGTCCATGGGGACATTTTTACGCGAATCGAGGACGGTAGTGCAGCGCGCCAAGATTTGCGTCATGGCGGTAGCGAACACCATGTGCCATGTTGTCAGAAAAAGCGCTGGAGGAGGAGGTCAGTAGGCATCATCGCGATGAGGCGGGTCGGAGGCGACTCACGGAAGTCTGAATGCTATAATTAGCAACGTTGTCTCAGAAAAGATCAGGATAACAGAGACACGTACCGAACTTTGCTGACGCCAGAACCCATTTGTTGAAGAGAATGACACTGGAACTCAGGGCGATCCACAGGCTAGTAGACTGTCAGTACTCTTGATCAAATTCACTGCTCTCGAGTCAAGGTGTTTCCCATACGCGATGTAGAGTGCAGGATGGACGCCGGCGCCGGCGCTGGGAGCTGGAGTTGCGACACCTCCACCCTCGAGCTTGCGCTCGTCCTGCGTGTTCTTGTCCTGGGCTACAGATGCCATGGCGGGATACAATCAAGCGGCGGGCGGCGACGACGACGTTCTGTCTGTGGGTGGGTGCGGGCAAACAGAGTTGGTTGGAGTGAAGAAGAGGGAAAACTTGGACAAGCTGATCTGAAGAGACACGGAGATTAAAAGAAAGACAATCGTGTGAAGTACGACGACCACGGAACAGGGGCAGAAGGGCCAGGGGCGCCACAAGCTTTACCAGAAGTGGAGCCTGCTCATCTTGCAAGTGCAAGTGCCCCACGAACAATCTGGCATTGCGGCCATAATCAATGTGAAGATTAGCTGAAGATTAGGTCGCCAAGGATCGGGAAGGGATTCGCGCCGCATGTGGCACTGCCCATTGGCCCATTGCTATCGGCACTCGATCTGTCATTTCCTGAGCGTTCGCTGGAAAGGGGAATGAATGTACATAGTAGGCGGCGGCAGCAGCGTTCGCAGACCCCTTTTCGCTCCTTTTCCTCCGACTACACAGTACCTATTATCGGCCACCGTTTCTACTATGTATGAGGCTGAGTTCATCTACACATCAAACGCCTGCGAAGACACCTTATCGGGCCGCTTGCACACTAGGTAGGCCTGGTATGTAGTTTAGGAGATCAAAACTAGTCGAGTATTCTAGACTCTGTAGCATGAACGGTCCTTTTCTTTTCTTTTTTCCCCCAGTGAGATGAGGCGCGATAATGGGGACTTTAACCGTTTAGTCGAGAATGCTTCTATTGGCGGGGGAACTCTCTGCGTCCGAGACAACCTTTTTCAAGACATTGTGGATTGTTCACTTGAGCAGATAAGGTAATGTAGCAGGGATTCGCGGAGGGTAGGGTACGGTACGGTCGGTACCTGAGCAAGTAAGAGGTAGCTACGCAACACCGTGACACGCTAGAGAGCCAAGCTTTTTGCACTAGTCCTAGTCCTAGTCCTAGTCCAGCCAAGCCCGTTGCTCGAGCTTCAACTGCCATCAAGGGACATCATGACCCCTCCGTCAATGAAGTTGACATCGTGTTCCTGCTTGTGGTGATCAGTCCGTGCCGTAAAGCCATCTGGCACCGCAGTCTGCCAATTCGTGACTGATACTGCAAACAACACCAGCAACAACACCCCCAGGCTACCACAATGTCGCAGTCCCCGTCCCACCCGCCCGCGGACAACGAGACGACATATGGCGGCTTCTCGCGTTTCGAAGTCGAGCTCGAGGTATGCTTCGCCTATGCAGATTACCTATCGTCCACCATACTGATGATCCCCGCAGTTCGTACAATCTCTCGCAAACCCGTACTACTTAAACCACCTCGCATCCCAGAAGTTTCTCTCGGAGCCCGCCTTCATTGCGTACCTGAACTACCTGCAATACTGGAGCAAGCCGCCGTACACGAAGTACCTGACCTATCCCGGACCGACCCTCAAGCACCTCGAGCTCTTGCAGCAGGAACGGTTCAGACAGGAAATTATCAGCCCGGAGTTGGTGCAGGTGCTGGCTGCGGAGGATGCGAAGGCCAGCATGGACTGGCACAAGGATGGTTGAGGGCTGGAAAGGAGAGTATACAATGAGTTCAAGAGCAAAGGGAAACCCCATGGTTTGTGATGATCGAGTTGCGATCGGAGGCCGTGGACTGGTTGCCGGCGAACAGGCGGCTGGAGGACATAACCACAATTATACCCCGAACGAAACGTCGCACCATGGGTGTAGACGGGAATCGCAGGCGGGTCAAGAAGTCACAATGCCTCGAGAATTAGAAAGCCAGTGGCATAGACCGGGCAGTTCGAAGGAGCCCCTGAAATCCTGCGCCGGCATGGATACTGCAACAGGATTTCGAGCAACAGTCCTCTAGAACTGCAGTGCCACTGAGCCGACGGGGAGCGAAGTTGGAAGTGAAGCCTGGGAAGCTCATATTAGTATCTTGAGCTACCCTCTAGTAATCTTAGAAACTACACGAGCTCCTTTATGATATCAAGTCTTACACCCAATGTCATGCCCCTGCAGATCGTGTGAACCCCCATTTCTAACGCTCGTACCTTGCATTTCATATCTCCAAAGGGCCACGCTGACTCTAGTTTTCTCTCCATCGACCACCACAGGTCATGCACTATACCGTGATCAGCCCATGTTCCAACCTTATTCCGCCATAGTAACTCACCTTGTAGAAACTCGTCATAGGCTCATCGGCACTGCGAATCTGTACCTGGAAGAAGGCCGCCTCGTTCCCTTCGCACCCTTCCTTGGGACACTGGACCGGGGTCTTGTCGGCGTTGTCCCAGGCGCCGGGGCCACCGAACACGTCTTCACGTTCTTTGCGTTGGAATTCTCGTCGGCTGAACATGGGCGTGGTAATCAGGTGTTGGTATGGACAGGTCCGGCACTCGAGTCGGTTGCGCCCTGTGTCTGGGGACGGCCCGACGGTCAGGATGTTAGAGCAGTGCGGACAGACTGGGGGACGTGGTTAGCTTGAGGTCGGCCTGTGTGAGTCTGGTCAGGTGGCACCTATACAAGCGTGACAAGTAAGAATACAATAGTTCTCTGGTCATTCCAGTAGGTAATCTAGTAGTCTGGGGGTTTTATTGGCAAGGTGTTCGTGTATCGAACACGCTCTTTTCTGGACCAATGTGGGGAAGAAAGAGATATGGAATTGGGGACTCACAGAGTAACATCTTCACTGTCGGAAGGCTCCACGGCCTGATATAAGAGACTCGATTGAAGTTCCTGCTGGTGGGATGACAGAGATGAAGCATTTGCCCAAAATCGTGACTCTCGTCGATCTCTAAAGTTTTAGTGGAGCTTCCTACTCACAAACACAATTCCGCACTCACTTCGATTCGCGGCGAGCAGCCAATGTGGGCCGGAATCTGCTGAAACTATTGCGCCAGCTGCCCCGCCATTCCGAGCTACGTCAAGCAAAGAACCCCGCGTAGACATGGGGGCTGTACGACACTTGCACCGGGGTCTCAACTCATTCACTGCCACCTCCTTGCGCGCCTGCTCAGGAACACGGTCCAGCCTCAAGAGACGGGATCAAAGGCGACGTACGCGGGCCTACGTAACTTGCCTTTCCAGCCTTGGAGAAGCCTGCCTTATATCGTAGGGAACGTTCTTTTCGAATACAGCCAACGACCCCAGAGAACCTCGTTCCCTCGATCCCATATCCCCTCCCCACCTGAACCTTTGCCGATATTCAAGATGGCAGACAATCAGGAGCACGAGGTACACAATCCCCATATGCTACAGTTTACTCGATCCCAGACACGCTGACACAACGCCAGGGTGCATCAGTCAAGGAGCAAGTCATTGAAGCCTGCCGGCGCAATAACGTCGAGCTCCTGACGGAAATAATCAACAACTGCAAGAGCGAGACCGAGATCTCGGCCCTGATGAACACCACCACCACCGTTATGGGGAACCATCTATACCACGAGGCTGCGCTGCAAGGGAATTGTACGTTGAACCCGCCTCTCTCTGTCTATCCCTCACCCGCGGCATAGCGCCAGCATACCCCCTCGCACCTCCGTGGAAGTCTAGTTCAACGTGCACCTTTCACCTTTCACTGACCCTTCCCCTCATAGACGAGATCATTGACCTGCTCCTCGACCAGCCGAACTTCGAATGCGACCCGCTCAACCGCATCGAAGCCGACACGCCGCTGCACTCGGCAATCCGCTGGATCAACTCGGAGCCCCCGGCGCAGCGCGAGTTCGGCAACGCCCTGGTGGAGATGATGCTGGAGGCGGGCTCGAATCCACGCGTCAAGAACAAGGCCAAACTGACCGCCATTCAACTGGTCGACCCGCGGAACACGGCGCTGAAGGAGCTGATCAGCAAACACGAGTATGCGAGCTTGAACCGCGGCGATTTTGTCGATGCGGCCGACATGGGCACGGGCAGCGGGAAGGGTACCGCGACGTCGAGCGCGGGATTTATCGATGCGCCGCAAGATGAGGACGATGACGACGACGACGATGACGCGGAGTTCAGTGGGAGTGATGAAGATGAGCGGGCCGAGTTTGAGCGAAGGAAAGCTGCAAGGAAAGGACGGTAGTTCGGGCGAAGACGGAAAGTGCGTGGATTACACAAATGCTGGTAGGAAAATGATGAGAGGGATGGGCGAAAATAAGCAGTTGGAGAACTGCTCGATCATGGACTTGGAGTTATGCAATAAAGGAGACCAGAATCACAGAAGAACTGCTCAGGCTACCCAATGTCGTGTGTTGGTGGTATTTAGAGCTTGATTGTGCGTACTTCGTCAGAAGGTTTTAGGGGTAAAGTTGCACTGCGTATTTAGATTAACACGTGGTTTTACAAATGCAAAGTCGCTAGTACTATAAACTGGTCGGAAGTCGGGTCCGAATTAGATCGTTGTTCGCGCTGATTATGATCCTCGAAGCCGAGAAGCGTTATTGAGAGAATGCTCTGTATTGGATATCATAAGCAACTGTAACGCGAAGGGTATAAGCGGCGGTGATCTATCTAGGTTCTTAAGAGCAAAGCAGAAACCCCCCAATGCAAGGTACAAAAAATCAATGGAAAGCCGGTTTCCATTCCAGTTATCGCCGTACTTCGTAAACTCTACAGATCAAAACAGTGATCTCTCCTCAGAGTATACTTTGAAACCCAACAATGCGTAACGCCCTCGTTATGATATCTTCAGCTTCGTTTCCATCATGAACAACGTCACTCGTTCTATAGCAATTTGGGAAATACGGGTTAGGTTAAATAAGCACCAGTCCCACAATCGCAGCAACGACACTCATGAATAAGCTGGAGGCCTTCAAGCCCGGTGCAACGCTGCTACCCGGCTGAGATTCTATGTAGCTCAGGTTCATAGCCAGCTGCTTCATGTCCTCGGTAACAACCCCACCGCTTGCTAGCGCCTGCAATTGCGAGCCGTAAGTCGACAAGATATCGGTACTTCGTCCCTCGGGACAGAAGACAACCTCCCAACCGCCACCGCTGGGGATGATGAAGGTTGACGTTTGGTCGTCGTACGCATAGCTGTATGCATCTGGGCACATAACCTTTGCGTTCTCGGCATACTCGCTGCGCTTGCAGACCGTCGGGTCGTTGTAGTCGCCTGTGCAGCAGTCGCTGGCTGAGTTGGTTGCGGCGCAGGCCGACTTGCAGGGGTCAAAAACAGGACGCTCAATATTGTCATCCGGGTATGGGTAGATGCCATCGCCGGGCTTGTCGGGCAGGAAGGCCTGCAGATCCCAAGGACACCAGTTGCCGATGTTCGAGTTAGTCGTCGAGGTTTCGTAGGGCATAGGAAAGCTGGAGTTGGTGTAGAATATCCCCGTTCTATTGGGAGACGATAGGTATCCAGGCGTCGCTATGCAGGCCGCGTTGACAAAGTTTGGTGGGATGCTGGACGTGTTGTCAGCAGGATGGTATACCAATCCTACCGGCAAGTTGTATCCATCAACGAGCGAGATGTCGTAGAAAGTTTGTCTACCGGTTGTACCACCAGCTAAGTTGAATTCGGCAAGTGTTACTGGAACGGCTCCCTACAGCCGTGTCAGTTATCGTGGAACGTGAAAAGCTCGTGTTGTGCAACTTACACTATATGCACATTCCATCAGGCCGAAGCAGTCTCCAGTCTGACATGTAGCAGTATCGTCACTAACGGTACAATTCGTTCTGCCCCAGACTCGACCTGCCCAAGTGGGCCCCACGGTCATATTTCTCGTTTCGCCAGGGCCCAATTCGAAGCCAGTGGACTCCGGTCCCTCGCCAGACTGAGTTGCAACTCCAGGCCATAAAGTATCCCCGCAGCTGTTGGTGACAATCAAAGGAATCGGGTTATCGCGCTTCCGCATGGCGCCTTTGCTGACGTAGCCTGGATCGCTGTGTAGATAGTCGAACTTATACAACTCATGATTCGTAGGATAGACGGCCGCTGAAGCAATTGGTACTTGAGACGACAGCAAGAGCACTGTAGCCAGACATGGATTCCTCCTCGAGGAGCGGCGCGAGCGTGAGCGCTGTGCCATTTTGTCGTTTGGCACCACGTGAGTAAAGTAAGACCCCTAGGGAAAGAGAGATGGGAATAGCAGCAAGGTGGTATGCGACAGGAAGCACGATTGGAAGCGAGTTCGAGGTAATCAAGAAGGATGAGGCAGCATGATACAAAGAGAGCAGAGGACGGTCTTCTTGAGCGTTCACCAAGATTGAGACCCGTTCGATGTGAGTCTGGCGCGAGCCTTGAATCTGCAGTGTGTTCCGTAGCCTATCGGCAGGCTGGTGGACCTGACTGCGCCGTGATAGACTGATAAACGTTGCTACCAACCAGCAAACAGGAGCATCTGAATATCCTGGAAAAGCAGCCGGTGACGTACGAATCCCGAAGCGAGGGATGAATAGCAAGGTTACTGAGATGAAGATCGCCTTGATAGATCCGGGCCCACCCCCTCAAATAACCCTGGTCTAGATAGGATAGGACTGGCGATTCTTGAATGCAGGGCAAGCGACAAAACCAGGAACTGGCAAGTAACGGTTATAGGCTAAACCCGAGGAACTAGAAGGCCCAAAACTCTAAAGAACGGTACAAAGCTTAAGGAACGAAGAGGAGCATTCAGATAGGGTGGTGAAGGCTGATGAGAGTCGACGATGAAGCCAACTCAATGGCCATGTTGTCTCGACAAGACATGACATGACATGACATCGAAGTCCGCTTGGCGCTTCGAAAGTTGGAGGAATGAGCGATGACGCAGCAAGGACTCGTCGCGGTTGCCCTGTTTTACCCAAGTCGCGGTTAGAGACTCAGAGTTCAGGGGTCCACCAATTAATTTAGGTACTGTGGAAAATGGGATGAGCTATGGTCACTAGGTGATCTCAGTGTCAGTCAGTGCTAGCTCATGAGCACGGCTCGGAATAGTCCGTCTAGGTCTAACGTACAAGATGACGGATTTGAGTGTTTTCTTCGTGCGTGCTTGACATAGGTAATGTCGTCGTTGGATGTGGAAGCCCTTATACGGCTATCATGCGAAGAGTGCAGAGCAATATACCCATCCCTCGCAGCCCAACAAACGCCATCGTGGTCGTCAGATTCGTGTAATTTGAGTGCTAGCGGGATGATGTGCTATATGAGAAACACAGAGCAGAGTAGATAAGGTCTAAAGGCTTGCACTTGATGCAGTGCTGTCTCGCCAGATGGAAGAATGCGTTTATTAGAATGTAGCCTGGCTATAGAAAAGCAAGAGAGCACTTATCGACGTGGCTATATATATTATTGGAATGTATGCAACGACCACGACCCGATGTATGGACTTCTCCATATGGAGCTTTTTCTAATGATTTCAATATCGGACTAGATGATGGTGTTTGAATGGTGGTGCTGAGGAGAAACTTAATGCTCTTCTTCATGGTCAAATGATCGTTACTGGTAGGGCCGGAACAGTCCCTTGGCACCTGTCGCTGTTATCTAAGTGGCCTATAGAGGTGGTTTTCAGTACATAATGGGATTTTGCGTCAAACAGCGGGATATGATCAGCAGGGTGAGTAATATGAATACTCCTCTGTACCGTGTAGGCATAGGTGTATCACTCGTCTCAACGATCAACAACGAGATATCGAGAGCCCCACAACATCCTGACATCTCAAAAGTTGCACTGACGTTCGACTTCAAGTTCAATAACACGCAAGACAAAGGTGAGAGATTTCGAGTCAAGATACTCTTTGTTAAAGAGTTATATGATTGGTATTCAGTAGCAATCACATGTGTTAGGAAACATGGCTAAATTTGGCTTTAGGTACGATACCGAACTGATATCATTGGTCACGGACAGTATTTCCAACGCCTATTCTAGCTGATCTACATGCCCATGGAGCTTCCAGGATATCCGAGATTATTTCGACACTTACGCAGCGCTGGCTAGACTTATCGGTGTTTCTATCTCTCTCGTCAATGACCACATTCTCCTGCCCTCACCCTCCAATCAGGCAGAACCGCCCAATACCAGATACCACGAAGTCCGACTACCTCATTCTCGGCGGCAGTCTGGCTGATAGAGCAGTAGTCTCGCGCCTCTCAGAAGCTCTACCTAATGCATGCATCGATCACTGTTCTCGAAGCTGGAGATGATGTCTCATCTCACCCTCTCACAGCATCCCCATTCGCCTGTTTTGGAGCTCACTTTTCGCCTTTAGATTGGCAAAACTGGACGGTACCACAAAAACACTTCGATAATAAGCCGCGATTTGCTGCTACAGGCTAAGGCCTCGGTGGGTCTTCCGCCGTCAACTACGGCTCAGGGACACGAGGCCCAAAAGCCGACTACGATGCCTAGGTAGCTTCGAGTGCGTACAAATTTCCAAGACAGACATCCGCATTGTTTCTGGCATGGCCGTCCATCGGATAGTAATCGAAGATCGAAACGGCGAGAAGGTGGCGACTGGTGCTGAGACTGTCGATGGATGCAGATATCATGCGAGAAGGGAAGTAATCGTCAGCTGCGGCGCATACCGCTCGTCTCAACTACTTCTCTTGTCTGGTAACGGACCAGGAGATGATTCGTCATACAATCATACAACCCAGAAGGTCGAATCCCGGTAGGCCGTCAGAGCCACCGAGCCTTCAACTCCCAGCCTCTCCTGGTGTCTCGCATATACGGACTCAGCATAGGAACCATTATCTGGCCGGACCCGGCTTTCCAACTAGGATCGCTCTGCGATTGGATTGCATTGATATCCGCGCCTCACAAGGAAGTGAACACGAAAAGGAAGGAAGGATGCCTAGGGACCAGGACAATTCATTGCGTGGGCAAAGGGCGTTGTCTAGAAGGGGAGAGTCAATCTCGAGATTCTGATCATCTTTTCGCCAGTTGAGAGCCCTATTAAGGGCGTCGAAATCCCACTGGATGGAACTTACACCATCAAGATTGCCCGCAGTCCGGAGATGGATGCCACCCCTGTGGTCACTGAAGAAGTTCCTCAGTCAGGTTGCCCCGTCCTCTCTCCTGAAACCACGGATAGCGAGATAGATGAGCAAGCAAAGGTGGCGGGGCAGACATTCTATCATCCCGAAGGTGGCGCGTCAATAGGCAGTGTGGTTGATTTCAAGTGTAAAGTGGAGGGTATTCAGAGATTAAGAGTCGTTGATGGCAGTATGTTCCCAGTGCCGATCAACGCGCATTACCAAGTTATGACTTATGTGGTCGCGGAGCAGGCTGCGAGTATGATCATTACTTAGTTAGTATGCGAATGCAAAAAGATGTAGTCTCCGCAGACACATCGCTAAGTTCATTGGGATGACGGATTATAGATAACCGTAGATAGCCAACATACCGATTACTAGTAACGTGCTACCAATTCCGTGCTAGCGGACTTAACGAGCAGTTTTGATATATCTATGCACATTGCACTAGTTACCTGTTACTAATAACTTATAGATTATACTTGAAAACCCACGCCTGCTTATCCCCACGAGCAGTCGTCTCGGACAGCTAGTTGTTCTTACTCAAAGATCCTTCCGCAAATTAGCACTAGAGAGTATATGCGACAATCTTTGCCTTTCTTCGGCAATCGGCTTATGCCACCACTCTTTTCTGCCTCTACTATCTGGAAGCCCCTTTTCTTGCAATTGTCGGAAATGGCGGCGCACGACTCGATGCCACAGTTTATCGAGATCCTTGGAAACCTGATCCTTCATTATAACTTCAACATCCATGCTACTAGGTGCCTTGCCATCTACGAAGAAGGTCTTGTACTTTTCTCCTCGCTACATCTTGATTCTGTGCATAGCTCGTTCCATGCCCCTTACTGCCTTTCTCTTGCTATATCGTTGCGGGTTCATCAACTTCATGCTAGTCTACAAAATGATCTTATGTGGGCGCGCTATAGGGATCTTTCCTGTGGCATACATCTATGTTATGGAGGTGTGCGAAGGATCCAAGAAGCCCGCTTCCGGAAAGAGCTCGTCATTCTGGATTGCGCTAAGTCGGCCCCTCGGCTTCTCTGGCTCGGGCACATAAAACTGCTGTCTCCATTGCTCGCTGATCTTATTCGACAGTAGGAGAGGAAATGGAAGGGTGCAAGAAATCAATGGGATGGTATTCTTATAGTCAAGGCACAGTGGAGGCTGTCCGTGCGTAGGTACACATGCAAGGTACAAGAAGTATGTACCATGCATAAGCGCCCAGATCTCTCTTATCAAACGAGCAATGAGCGATTGGATAGATTGAATAGGGATATCGAGCTTTACATAGACTCGACGCAATGCTCTCTAAGGGTTTCCTTCATAATACACATACATCCATCCTATACGTGTTATATTTATTAAATTTATTACGAAGAGTAGCATTTTAAAGCCCCTCTTATCATGTATCTAGAAAGACCAGCTGTACTCTTTTCATAACAACCTCGTTATAATAATTTATATATAAATCTCGTGATTTATTTGCTTTTGTGCTACATATTGAACAACGGACCTGGTCGAGACTCCATGGAAGATACGAAGATCACCACGAACCTCGTCGTTTCCAGAGAAACAGGTATTATCGTGCTGAACAAGCTCGCAACCCAAACATTTCATCAGCCTAACCCCCATTTCTTTCAATCCAACCCCAGGACACTTTCGTTTTCAGTAACACGTTCCTTGCGGATTACTATCAATGCCGCATCGGCAATACCCAATATCAGCTCCGGAGCCACTTGCCTTGAAGCAACATACATCTCCATTCTTACCAGGATGCACTGGATTCGCCTGGCAACTCCAGTGCTGGAGCTCGCAGTCCGTAGTCGTGCAGCAGGTTCCCGCCGGCCATAGGAGAAGCGTGTTGTCCTCGATAGGAGATTCTCTGATCATCTTGACCACCTCAACTGTACAGAGGATGTCGGCGGCTGGCCCGGGGTCGGGCATCCTGGTGTTGGCCCAAGTAGTGCCGAGAAGTGTGGAAATAAAGGTGAATTTGACCAGTGGCATCGTCATATTTTATTATACTGATTCTGGACCGTTGCGAAGAGTTTATCATAAAACGGTATCAGCGGCCTTTGAATGATGACGAATCGGACAGCGATTTAAGAACGCAATCGTACATTCGATGGAATGCCCCCTTATTATATACCCATCAACCTTTGGACGAATCTTGTTAATACCATCTGCTACTCGGCACGCCTCTTACGTATGAGATAAGCGCATACGCATGGCTGAGGCGCCCTAATAGCGCAATTGTCCCTTTGTTCGGCATCGACTAGTCAAAATGCTAGCAAAAGTTTGAATAACAAGGTTGTCTCTATCTAAAGTTTATACGAATCATGGTTGCACTCATGCGTGGCTGAGACCTCAAAGTGGTATTTCCTCAGAAGCCCGAGGAGCCGGCTGCACATGGTATTCTATCCACTTTGGGCTACTATCATCGAGTCAGACTCATGGAAACTGGAGCATTCTCCTTGTTGCCAGTCCTGGTGGAAGCTCTTGCTGCTGTATACGCCTGTAGTACACTCAAGGTAGTTGAAGCAGCCGGTTCTTACAGGCTTGGGGTGTCGGGATTCTGCGTACTCCCCTGGGACCCGATTTGGTCAAATGAATCTTCTGAGCAGCTTGATAGTTCGAGTGCCCTGATTCTAGCCAGGTCATTGTTAGAGCAGGACCTGCGCAGTACATAATGCTCGGTGCTGATGTATGAGGCTATATAGGCGATGGACTAAGATGGTGAGCTTCAACCGTGAAATGTATGATATATTACTCCCTGAGAAACAGACCTGGGAAGACAGGAACGAAAAGGCGGGGAAGGGTGCTCCTTTACCTTTTTAAGGAGCTAGGACCGTTCTCAAGATGAGAACACCATATGAATACCATATTAGCCACAGTACTGTAGCTGTTTCTATGTCTTGCATCTCCTAAACTATTGCATATCAACTTCAGTCTGGACATAAAATGGCTTCGGGTTCTATTGTTACCTAGAGGCTACGGTGCTAGCCCCAATACGGAATGAAGCAACTACTGTCCACAACCTCAACTCTCTACCTACTGCAATACCCCTGACCAATCCTGCAACGCCTCCGAGCTAGCCGCCTTCTCAAACTCCGTCTTGAAATCCACTCCCGAGTCCATGAAGATCCCGAACGGGTCTGAATCGGTAGTAGGGTCATAGTCACAGCCATCGCTCTTGGGCGGCAATATCTGCCAATACAGGCTCGGCAGTCCGCCTTTCACAATATCGTCCATCTCCGCCGGAAAGTCCGTCTTTGGGTCGGTAAGCTTCGAGTTGACCCCCCACTCCTCGATATACACCAGCTTGCCGTTGGCCTGGTCAACCCAATCCTGCGCGCTACCGGACCACTGCTGCGAGGTTCCTTGTGGTCCCGCGTACCTGTGCACGGCGATCATGTCGATAGCATCACAGGTGGTCGAGCCCGCTCCGAACGTGCACTTGTTGGAGAAATCGCCGGCCAGGCCGCCGGTGCTGATCTTGATTGGATTCGAAGTGCCTAGGACAGAGCGGATGTGCTGAGCGCGGTCGCAGACCCAGGAAGCGGCTGCGCTGTTGGAGCATTCCGATGTTTCGGAATTGAAGGGTTCGTTCTATTTGGACTGGTCAGCTTGGTGAAATGCGTGTGGGTGGTACCCAATATGTGGGGATATGTGTAAGTGAGTATATACTTGAATATCGAAGCCTACGATGGCATCACCCCAGTCCTTCCAGGTCTGGTTCGAGGTCTTCCCTGTGTAGTTCAGAATGTAGTCGAGTCTCTGGTCATACTGGTCGGCAGCATCCTGGCTTTCGTAGAAAGTCCCAGACCCCCATTTCTTGCAATATGCGTCACTGTGCAAGCCATTAGCTTCCAAGTCGGTATTGGGGATAGGAGAAAGAAGGGGGACCGGGTATGACCACCTACCACTTATCACCCGCCAACGCATTCCCATCATGCGGCGAAATAACAGCCTTGAGCCCCTTCCCCGAGATCTTAACCAATGTCGCATCGAGTAAATCCAGCGTTTCGTCGCTGTAACTCCCAAGGCCGTTCGACTCCAGGTCCGGTACCCCATACGCGAGCTTGCTTCCCTTCTCACAGTGACCGGACCCACCTTGGGCGTTGACCCAGACACGCACGACTTTGCCACCGTACGAAACCAGATTGTCGAGCCAATCGTCCTGGTCTGAGTCTGATAGACCCTGGAGGAAATACAAGTTTGATCCTGCCCATGAGTTGGAAGATGATCGGGCCACTGGTCCAGGAGACTTGACCAAAGGGTTCGCCGTGAGCGTTGTTGCAAGGCCGATGGCGCTTAGCGCAATGAATAGAGACTTCATTCTGGTGTTTAAGGGTCTATGATTTGATGTAGAACAGTACAGATATTGCTGTATAAGTGAAAGTTCTGATGGTATTGTTGATACACTATTGTAGCAAGGAGAGAAGGCTTGGTGTTTTTATATTGATTCATTCCGAGAGACATCAGAGGATCGAGTCGATGTAGTATCATAAGCTTCGCCGTTGCATCATTTGCATACTTGAGATTAACAACGTTATCCCCGTCAGCTGGAGAGACGAGACCCGTGATAGTAAGCCTGGAGTAAGCCTGGAGTAGGCCTTTCTCGTATTATCCTACCGTTTTCGACTCAAAGACTTCCGGTCCCTTGCATTGTTATTGCAGGATTCATTTGACTGTGCAGTCGTGATATCAAGTCGATGGTGTACTTGGCTTAAGGACATCGTATCCTTGCTGCTGGGGCCACTTTCTTGTCGATCGCGGCTCGTATCCAGCTCATAGCTTACTAAATTCAATGAGGTATGCCCTCAATCGACAGAACATGTGCAAGGCGAGTATAGGCAGCCCACCTGATTATCGAGTTGATACATGGGGTCATCCAGGTGTAGGGTGACATCCAGCATTACTGCGTATCCTATTCTGTATAGATCTTCACGACGTTACTTGTGAAAGAATCCGATGTACTGACTAGATCCTGCCGGAGTTGTTCGCTGTGATGAATACGAACATTAATGGAGCAACGTTTTGCCAAAATTAGGACACGATTTCAGAGGTATATTCAGTTCCAATGTGTTGTCTCATGAGCGACGTGCACCCATTCTTGGGTCCTCACTCACAAGCTCTGCCGCATTCAAGAGCTCCAGCTGGTTGTCCCAAAACTAGTAGAGTGCACCTCATACTCGATACTAGGGCTTGGCAAGTAAGCCAGTTCTTCGTCATTTCTTATGCTTGTGGTACCGGTGTTCCGTGGTCCGCGTAGGCAGGGATCCGGTGCAACAACTCCTGTTATCAAGTCGCCATTCAGCAGTGGGTCGCTCCGATCTTCGTCAACTATAACTTCTTAAAATAGGCTTTCGCCATGTCGAGTCGAGAAGTGGCCCTTCGTTAACAGTCCGGAGGCTCGCGTCGCATTGGTGGAATCAGTCGTCCTGGTCTTCATGATTTTTCATTGAATAGTAGACGTGGTGTGAGGCTTTTTGTGTCTACACTTTGAAATGCACAGTCCTGCCAGAGAGCCCTCAGGTCCTCTCCCTGCGCCTGAGACTGCCATTGTTTGATTAAAGAAATCTGCAATCGATGGCCTTTCTCTGTATCAATCCACCGTGTAGGGACATTCAATGATTGCGAGCAGAGTCTCTCTTCAATACCGGCTATTCTGGAAGCTGCGGCGAGGATAGTAGATGGTGTTCCTTTCAGATATGCCTTCAAGTGAGCGTACTGACGGCGGGAAGGTATGCGAAAACGACCAGCGGCAGTTTTGGTAAATGATCCTCCAGTGAACACATCGACGCCTTTGATGACGACCTCCTTTCTAGAACAGCCGATTCGAATTTCTTTCCTTACTATCAGCATACCGAACTTGCCCTCGAGAAAACCATCCATTACCCTTCGTCCTCTTGCCACATGGTTCTAGTCACGCGCGTCACCGAGTTTCTCTTTTCTTTTGAAGAAGAAGGTTAAGTGATCCTGTAAGTGCGTCGTTTCGTATATTTAATCATCGTCCCATTGCCGCCGACTGATAATAATCGGCCTTGCCTGATCCCATGGCCCATTCATTGCATTCTTGTACTTCTGGAGCCCGATCAGCCACCAACTCGATGCACCCATCGCCACGACAGCAATGAGCACGCCGACCAATATGCCCAGCATCCCACTTCTCCATGGGAACATCCCATCTTTCTTGTCGCCGAGGATCAAGCCCATGCCTCCGCCGGCACCAATTACCAACAGCACCGAAAGCCCAACATGATACTGCCAGCTTCGATGTCGCGCATATCGTCGGAACACCGGAAACAGTCCAAATACCTCGATACTGAACAGAGTGAGACTGAACACCTGTCCTGTCGATGGAAGACGGGAGGCAAGCACGGTTGACGCCATGAGCGCGGCGTTTGTCGACAATGAGGCAGGGAATTTGACGGCTACCCCACCCGAATAGTCGTAGAAGAATATGTTGATTGTCAGCAGCCAGAATGACATGGCCCATATACTGTCAGGTGACGTGGAACGAGTGAGCGATTTGAGGATCGGCGATAGGCCGAGAATGGTAAAGTAGATGAGCACCGCCGATTTGATGGTGCTCAGGCGGAGGCTCGCCCGACCGCCTCGAAGAGGAGACGACGGGCGATGCTTGAGGCCATCTTGGGGGTCATTGAACCGTCCTGAATGGCTGTTGTGTGATGTACTAGATTGGAGAGAAGTTGCTGATCCACCGTGATGCTGGCGCACCGCCATCAAGTTCGGTTGCGAATGTCTCCGTTCGGTGCTGCTAAGATTCATCACAGAGCTTGCCGCGGATGGCGTAGTCGCTGCTGTCGAATTCCTGCCATTCTCTTGCCTAGCTCGTTGGGCACCGCGGCTACGATGGCTGTTCTGTCTTTGGAGACCCTCATCTTCCTCTTCCTGTCCAACCCACCAGTCCCAGAGCAGCCAGCCAAGGAATGTGGCGAAACTACCCCAGCCTACTACAGCGACAGGTGATACTCTCTCTGTGAAAATACCAACAAAGCAACAGATGAATATGGTAACAGAACACACTTGCTGCACGATAACGGTCGTATCTGCGACGAGTGGCCAGAAATCGTAGGGCTGAAGACGTGGATTGCGTTGCAGACTATCCAAGAAGGTCGTCTGATCCGTGTAATTGTCTGGGAATGACTGCTTCACCCACAGAATCTTCTTCCAACTCCGCCTTCGCCGGCGATGTCTACTTCTACTTCGGCTCCCTAGTTTGGATCGCAATCGTCTGGCACGCGGCTCAGCACCGGATTCGTGAGGTATGGTGTTGTCGTAACCGTTCGCTAGGCGCGGCGGTGAGGCTGCAAAGAAGGCATCTTCAGGTGCCAGATGAGAACGCCCCGAACGAGGCGAAGAAATGTCAGGAAGAGTAGCAGCACGCGTCAAGGGGGGGAAAGAAGCATCCGTCGCCGACGAGAATGAAGCCGTCGACTGCTGAGGTCCTAGGTATGAGGCCATAGGGTAGCGTCGAGGCTGAGACTTGTCATCAACAAGGATTGCCTCTGACGATCTGAATGGGCATAGGAAGGCTCAGCCTCGTGTGGGAACGAACAGATTCCTTCGCTAAGATGGTGTTGAGCTCTGGCCCCTGTCAGGGATTAGAGCGCTGAACTCTAAAATTTTGAACTATGATCCTAGCGTGCGTCCACTGCAGGGATCGAACGCTAGGAGAGCCTGAGAGGTAGGAAGGAGTGCACGGTCCCTCGTGTTGTGAAACGATCAACTGTCAACCACAACAAAGCTGCCGAGGCCAAGACGCCGAGTATGATGGATGACCCTGCTCAGTTCTGCGACTGGAGATCTGCACGTTCGTGCGGATTCTGGAAGTTGAAACACAGCATCGTCAAAAGTTGTCGTGCCATATGAGGCGGCAGTTGTTGCTCTCTAGAGACTCTCAGACAACGAATCTGCATTTCCACCAGCCTAGACTCTTTTGGACGTAGCCTGGAGATGATATCGCGTCTGAGATGAACACTAACCTCCTCGTGAGTAGCCAGCGGTACCTGCTTCAAGACCGGTAAAACAAGGTCTGCAGTAGGGTGTAGCCGAAAGGTATAGTTTCCTAAGCTACTGTATAGAAGCAATAGTTCGACGGGTCTAAGAGCATTTCAGTATTATCGCTCACTTACGAATTACCGTTGGGAGGCAGACCACGTGCAATCTGTCGCTCGGCTGTCTGTGGCTTCCCGAGAATATGCACGACAAGCATCAGTCTCGAAAATCCGGCTGTCGGCCGAAGACTACCGAGGCATCTCGGTCGTCATCCTTCTGTGTCTTCGTTTGAAGGAAAGTCGACACGGTCTTGACCTCTATCGTGTAATGCTAGTCGACTTATGCCATCTACACAGTAAGCAGCAGTGGTCGATTGAGATAGGCTGTGATGAGACTAGTATTCTTGTCGCGACTAAGACCTACCAGTCCACGCCTGAGTACAGCTCTACTGCCTAAGTACTGTAGAAGTGAAAATAAATTATGCCCTTGCAGTGAGCAGAGGAAGATGGGTCTGGCACAGCATTGACAACGACACTGCCTTCTCCTTGGTTGCTTCCGCATGGAGTACATAGTATGCAATGTTCAGGGGTCCTAGCAGCATGTACTATGTAACCTTCATGGTCTCGTACGTGGGGACCAATGTTGCAGCGAAGACGCATCCATCCATGCACAGATCTTGAAAGTGGATCGACCAGGCGCAGCCCGCCCGTCCTCTGAAAGCCAAGCTTCTTTAGTATCGAGTTTGTTTGAAGCGACGTTTTGTCCAAGCAACAGCATCCCACGTCCAAGCAAGAACATCCCACGGGAGCTGAAGCCATCAAAGCTCCTACTGTATAGAGACAGACAAGCGGCCGAAACCAGGGAGCCTGCCCGACTACAGCGCCCCTGCTGGAATGAGCGACTGAATAGGTACTGTAGCGTGGTTTGAGGTTCATCGTCAAGAAGGCTTGGGTGTTGCTGACATCTGATCTGACCGAACGCTTACATATCAAGTCTGCGGGTGGTTCTTTTGATGCCTATTTCGAGGCTCAGCTTTGCTTGACTGGGTACTTTTGAAGTACTGTGGTAGTGCATTTGGGTGGATCAATGATCATTAATAGGATCACAATCGCTGGCTCGTTTTAGTTGAACCTAGGACATACGGTAGCGTTCGAATTCGAGCGCCAATGGACCTAGCTAGGTAGGTACCTAATGGAAATAGCAACATCGTATGGTGGGGAAGGGCGGCTTAGCAGTTGCTTTACCGCAGAATGGTACCGGTCCTCAAGTTACGGACTCTTGATACACTATGTACCTACGTAGCTCGGATTACCTACCTACTCTTAGGTCACGCGACATTTCATTGCGTTCCGAGACCCGAATTAGAGCGTTCTACGATGTACAGTGGATTTGGAAAGCGTCCAGCCAGCCAACCAGCCAGCCAGCCACTGACTGCAATCACTAGTTGTGAATAGTGACATTACAAGAGAAGGCGTGCTTTCCAAAAAGCAATTGTTTCCTTCTCACGTTACCGCATTGGTCACCAACTCGGACTAACGTAGCTGATGCCATTATAGCTGGGAACCCTTATAGCTTGATACCTCGAGCTGTCCCAGCGGGACTTTCAGCTCGAATGAAGATGCATGCAGCTAATGTCATAGGGGTTGCGATCTACTATGCAGTAGCCCGAGGGGCTCCGCTGGCGGCTAGGGCTCCAGACCTTCGCTAATCCCCGTAAGTTTCGAGACAAGAATCATCCACTTTTCGAACCCTTGACGCTCGAATGCTTCAGAAGCGGAGGAGGGATCGGCAATTGGTTCTGGAATGGTATCGGTCAAACATGAGGGCATCGTCTTATTATAACGTTGATCTGCTACCACTTCCTGGCACCAAAGGATCAACAACCACAACCTCTTGATCCTCTCTTCGACCGCAAGTAGGCAATCGCCAATTAACTACCAGAATTATCATCTCGGCTATTTCGCGCGCCACTCACCTGCTTTACTCAGCCCGCCTCTTCCACTCTTCCACTCTTCCAGCTTACTCCACAGGGATTCGTAAGTCACTTACACAACGTGGAGGAGCCGCGCACGAGGTTTCTCGGCCGAGTTTGACCAAGACAACACAAGCCTCTCCCATCTCGCTCCTCAGCATAAAGTCAGAAGAAAATTCTCGCGTTCATTTGGAAATTACCGCGCCTGGAACTTTCATGCCATCGCTTCCCGTCGTACCGCGCTAGACGCTACATTCTTCAGCTTGTGCTCAGCTCCAGCTGCTGACTTACACTACTTAAACTTTCGTGCCAAGAAACGCCAGCGTCCGATCAAAGTCCACCATTCAGGCGGTTCAGGAACAGCACGCTCAAATTACCCGCGTCCGCACGAGTCTAGATTGTGGAATGTGTTTTGCAACATTGATTGCCAAGAAAGGACCCCTCGCAAGGATCTAATCTAAGCTCTTCCATCGATTTCAGGGCTTTATATTCACCTCATCATCCACTTGGTCGATTGATTCTCTGCCGATTCCACCGATTTCCCATTCACGCCACACAATACGCACAGCAAGAGCAAGCCCAAAATGAAGATCTCGGTTGCCCTCTGCGCCGTGTCCAATATCTCATGGGTCCTCGCAGCACCAGTTGTGGCGGTTCTCAAGCATGCAAATAACCAGCCGGAGATGCCTACCATAATATCACCTGGCACTTTATCACAGAAACCAAATCTCCGAATCCCTCCCATGGTCACGGGTGTGGAGCATCCCGGCACTCGAGACGATTTAGAAGGACGTCCTGACAACCGGCCATTTAGCCCTTTGGATGATGTCGCTCCGTCAGAAGCATTGTCATCGCCGCGACCATTAACGACAGCCTATCTCCTCTCCCTCAGGCAAGGTTCGGCCAAAACAAACCAAGTGCAACACCCTGAAATCCCCGACTCCAGCATCGTGAGAGAAGAAATTGGATCGCCCCTGAGACCCTCACGACCAAGCATTGTCGAGCTTGAAACACAAGGCAACAAACCTTTCTACCACCGACAACCCTGCACAATGCACGACGGTGCTCAGCACTTCCATGAAGTCAGAGTTTACGCGGATACGACTGTCGTCAGCATTGGTATTATCTTCATTGTTGCCGTTGCCATATTTGAATTGTGGAATCCAATCTACCAAACGTGAGTAGATTCCGGTGGCAGCAGACTATTATTTTGACTACGACACTAACGTTGGGACTAGATCACGCAGGATATGGTACGGAGAGGGCAGAATTCGCCTGGAGGAGGAAGCAAACGAGAAGGCGCAACTCAAGCAACGTTACCGGAACTTCATTCTCAAACCTGCACCGAAACCCAAGTCGAAACTGAGCGTCATTACTGAGAAGCCAGAAGAGATATGACACTAGGGTTTCCCAACCTCTTTCCTATGTTTATGTTTTTATGATACCATTGAGCGAGGCGTTCAGGGGACTTGTGCGGCCAGGTATTTGAGGAGCCCGGAGGCTGTGTAGATGGTTAGGATCATGGAAGCACTGCGATAGGCGATCTGGGCATTTTCGATCAGGCATAGAACCGGCGATTTGGTCACCATGAGATGAGATTTCGGGTGAAGGCATGACGCAACTGGAGCTTCGCGATTCGCATGCCTAGAGGGACCCCAGAACCTACATGAGCGAGTCTCGGGCACTGTTGCTCGGACACGTGGGCTGCGCAATTCGCACATAGTGAGGCATAATAAATATGCGTTACTCAAATTTACTCACTGACTAAACATGCTCACTCGCTTATCAACGGCCGTTGCCGTCTTTCGATGAAGCATGAATGTCTCCGGCTCCAAAATACTAGTCGAGCCCCATATTTATACTTTGTCACTGCATACTAATCCTGGGGTGGTGCATTAGCTTGCTTAAGTAGCCTGCATGACAGCTCTAGGTATTCTCAAGTTTACAGTGTCCATCAACTACAAAAGCATTGTTGTAGTGTCCACCATCGACACTGAATCAGCGATGCATTGGCGTTGCCACGGAAATCGATAATAGATTGGCCGTGTCGCGTAGCTCGTCGGTGGTCAGAAGCCAACTGCACCGATAGCTCGCTGTGTGGCCAAACCCAGAACCTTACGCATCAAACGGCAAACCAAAGGGCACGAATCCTAGTTTTTGTCCAATGCAGTGCCGTTTCTCTGAGGAGCCACGTCCCCCGCATACTAGAGTGTGTCGTGTAGAGAGAAAGGTGTAGAGAGAAAGGTGCCGTGTTCCCGAGCAGCGTCACCGTTCTGAATTTCCCGCATTTCATTCAGGATGTGATAGCACTAGCGCCAAGCCTAGCAACCGTATAGGAGGCATCACCGTGAGCTACTGACCTCATTTAAAGCCTCGCAATGCCGCAAGAACGTGGCGCGAGCACACAATAAAAAGCAAAGTCAAGGTGTGGGGGATCTGCTGCACATGAACACCATGGCGTTGCGGCTCATTATTGCTCACTGCACATCGTTCCGGCCAGCCCTAACATACTTCGAGTTATCTTGGATTGAGAGGTCTACTATTCTATCTACCGACCAAGAACATGCAGGGGGGTTATCCATCGCTCGAGCCGGGTGCACCGTGAGAGATTTTGTGTTTCAATTGAATACAAGATAGCTTGCTACTGTAACGTCATGCGAGCCATGCTTATCCTATTCAGGTAGTGGTTGGCCTTTATCCAATCAAGCTACTATTCGAGGTGGGTCTTCCGCTCAGCCAATTCCAAGCCACTGGCTTCGTTGGTGCACCTGCGTATAATTCGGCGGGTCTGTCGGTCCAACGCTCTGTTCCAAGCGCCAAACATCGAACAGCAGACAAATCCCCCTCCCATCTCATGAGCTTCCGAATATCTTCGTTTCCGGGTCCCATCGGATAAGTGTGTTAGCCTGCCCCAAGTCTACCTCGCTATCCCGCTGGCTGGTCCCAATCTTGTGGTAGGTGAACAAGTAACATGCATCCTCCGCGTATATTATATCCTCTGTCGAGAGATGGTACTCCATTTGGAGGGATACATTACGAAAATCAGGGGGGCAACCAGCGGACCCGCCATACGCTACTTTGTGTGTCCTTCAAGAGGTCTTGTCCGTCTGTGCAAAGCCCACAGATCATCCAGCCAGCATACCCATCCGGAGACACTCGGGGAAGTGGAGCTCCACTGTTGTAGTCAGACCTACTATCAGTTCCAGCCCAAGGATCGCGTCGACAAATGTGCCAGCGCAGCTTGGACTATTCCACAACCAGCGGTTAGTCATGGTTGGTTCAAGTAATCATGGGAGCACATGAGGGAGTAATCTCCATTTACCCGCAGTCGGGAGCTGTTTTTTATGAGCTCTCGAACTCAAAACTTTGGCCCAGAAAGGAAGAGAAAGGACCCGATTACTGGCCTGGGGTGGCTGGTATGTGAAAGCGCCATGACGCTCCAGGGTAGGGTCATGCATCATCGCGCTTACCATGGTATTCGGGGACTATGCCGTACACAATCCATTGGGTCACGTGGGGGCCGAACCGCGCAGGAAATCTCTAGTATAGGAGTGGGCTTAGCTTGCGGTTGAGCAGCACGTTTGCATCGAGCAATACGGTGTCTGGACCAAGAAAGAGATGCTTCATAATGAAAGTGACTCGAGAACAGCTTTCCAGGTATGGCAAACTCGGGTCGCAGACATGAGCAAGGTCCTGTGGTCGACGTTCAATAAAATCGCTTCGAGAAGCTCAGGTACATACCAACGGTGGTGGCTGGAACTCTGGGATGTCTTGAGACCTAGCCGCTAGGTATTGGAATAATCGTAATACTGATTCCGAAAAGATTGAGCAGATTCATCTGTCAAGATTGCCCCTGCTCATGTCAAATCTTGGCCTTCTGCTTTTTGAGTATTCGCGAGTAAGACGGGGAACTATTGAGAACTTGTGATGTTTTGCCTTCCTTGCGAAAGTTTTGCTTCTCTATGGCTTGAGCCAGATCAACGAGAAACTTCATGATCGAACTTCTTACGTACCTCGCCTCTCCCAACCGGGGAAACACTCAGTCGGTACCGTAGACCAGCGTTGTTCTCCCTTGATAATCAGAGCTGAAATGTATACTATTTGATTCTTTTCTACGGTATGCCATCTAATTGGCCGAGTGAGGGGGTGTCCAGAGTTTCCCAGCTCGTCCTGTCTATGAATTCAAAATTCGCCAGCCACAGCAGAGTGAAATAGAGCAAAGAAACACAAGACCTAGAACAACGGGTAACCAGGAGATTCAAGAAAACGAAATAAAGAACGAGATAGAGTAAGATGGAAGAGATAACATTTCAGAAGGGAATAAGGCTCCGTCGAGGATTACCAGAGCATTCCACAGACCCTACTGCAGTGAACACCGATAGACCAGGAACGGGGTCTACTCCTTGCGCTGAGCCTCGACTTGGTTCCTCTTCTTCCATTCTATTGGCCTTTGTAAGTCGTATTGTTAGTCTGTTAATATATGATATGTATATAACAGCCAGTGCCGAACAAGACACCAGCCTTAGCTTTGCTGGAGAAGGATGTCAGCAAGTACCTGCTCTGTTTGCTATCTTGCCGTGATTTGACGCAGAAGAAGTCTGAGCATACATTCCACAACAGTCACGCTATGACTAAAATGAAATATCGGTAACGTCAAGCATCAGCGAGCTGGCCACCCCCACCGAGCTGGCCACTTTCAGTGCCAATTGGCACGGATTGACTTACGAACCTAATTACTTAACCATTCATTATAGAAAAGTCTTATAAAGAAGCAGACTTATTATTAGCGCTCCAAGCTATCAAAAACAACCCAAAACTAAGCGCGCGACGCGCTGCATCGATCTACGAAGTCCCCCGTAGTACCCTTCAGGCCCGCATACAAGGCGTACCTTACCGACGCGATACTATGCCCAATTTAAAGACTTTGACGGATTTAGAAGAGGAGGTTATCGTAAAGCATATATTGGACCTAGATGCGCGAGGATTTCCTCCCAGGTATCCTAATGTGGAAGCTATGGCGAATTCAATACGCGCGTCGCGTATCGCGTCGCGCGTTGGCAAGAACTGGGCAGAAAGATTCGTCGTACGCCGACCAGAGCTACAAACGCGTTGGAATCGCCCTTACGACTATAAAAGGGCCCAATACGAAGATCCAAAGCTTATTGGAGAGTGGTTTCGGCTTGTTCAGAACGTTTGCGCCAAATACGGCATCCTACCGGAGGATATATTCAACTTTGACGAGACTGGGTTTTTGATGGGCAAGATCTCAACCAGTATGGTAGTTACGAGTACCGAACGACGTGCAAGGCCTAAAATATTGTAATAAGGTAATAGGGAATAGGTTATTATGGTCCAAGGCGTCCAATCTACCGCTTGGGCGCTGCCACCGTTTGTCGTTATTACGGGCCGGTATCACCTCGCTTTTTGGTACGGAGACATCACCATCCCGAAAGAATGGGCAGTACGGCCTAGTCCTAATGGATGGACGACGAATGAGATTGGTTTGGAATTTATCAAACATTTTAAAAAGTATACGAAAGATCGGAAAACGGGGGTATACCGTTTGTTAATACTTAACGGGCATAAGAGCCACCATTCCGGCGATTTCGAGCTGTTTTGTCAGGAACACAAAATAATAACCTTATATATGCCTCCTCACTCATCTCACATCCTTTAACCACTTGACGTTGCGTGTTTTGGGCCACTAAAGCGGAAGTATAGAGAGTTAGTAGAAAAAATGATGCGCCGGTCTTTAACACACATTACGAAAGAAGACTTCCTTCCCCTTTTTAAAGACGCATTCTTCTCCGTTTTTGGCGAAAGTAACGTTCAGGCTGGATTTAGAGGGTCAGGCCTCGTACCTTATAATCCAGAAGAGGTTATTTCAAAACTGGATATAAGGTTACGGACTCCTACACCTCCTGGGTCTCCCGAAATCGAGGCCCGACCTTGGGTGTCGCAAACGCCGAATAACCCGACAGAAGCCCATTCGCAGTCTACTTTTTTAAAAAAGAGAGTCTCCGAGCATTAGAATAGCTCCCCGACTAATATTTTAGGTACTATCGACGCTCTTGCGAAGGGGACAAAAATGATAATACATAAGTTGGTTCTTATCGAGGCCGAGAACAAGGAGTTTCGGGAGGCTAATTCGATACTAAGCAAACGTCGGAGGACCAAAAAAACCAGATTGCGGGATGGAGGAGCACTTACCTTCGAGGCTGCAAGTGATTTGATAGAGTCAAAGGAATTAGCGACGCAGATACGAGAGGAAACGCGTCAAAATAGTGGTCGTGCAAGGCGTACCGAAACGCGCGCCAGGCGTTGTGGCATCTGTAACGGGACTGGGCATAATACGCGCACTTGTCAAGTCGAATTACCATCGTCTGATAATGAAGATTCAGAGTAGTTTTAATTGATTTATTACGTTGTGGTTAAGTTATTTGTCAATCCGTGCCAATTGGCACTGAAAGTGGCCAGCTCGGTGGGGGTGGCCAGCTCGCTGATGCTTGACGTTATGTGGTCAGGTCAGCAGTATTAATTACGTAGACTGTGTGCTTGATGAGCTGGCAGTGGTTAGGCAGAAATTGCTAAATGGGCTTTGAGGACAGCATGACTCACGACGGTTTGCTCTCTTTGCATTTGCCTTGCGCCACCCTCTCGACACAGGTTGGCTTCGTTACACAAGTGGTTGTGTTTCCGAGCTTAGACTGTAGCCAAGATTAGGTCGTCGACTCTTTTTTTGGCTGTGTGGGTAAGCAAGAATGGTACCAGTGTCTGGTGCTGTGGAGGCATAGCGAAAAAAGAAAAGAACAGCCGAATGTCAACACCAGTCAGTCTCAATATACGCTTCAATCGATATAAGTATAGTCAACTTATCCGACTCGCCCGTCCTGACCAAGCACCGACGACTTCAGGGGTTGTTGCAAGCAGACTAACTGACCCCGTCACGAATCTTCTTAGCAGCTCGTACTCCAGTTCTCCCCTTACGCTGTGAGGACTCATATGTACCAAATGACAAACACTCGTCGTCCATCAAGTGATATTGATGCGATGACTCATACTTTGAGTTGTTCCGGCCTCCAATTTTGCATGAATAGTCTTGGATGCCAGAATGTCAACAATAACCCATGACCGGTGAATGCCGCCGAAGCCGCTGTAAGCCTGGTGTGGTGTGCCTTACTTGGAAGCATTGAATGCGCTTCGCCTCGCTTGATTTCTTACTTTTTATGACCATTCGGATTAGCTGCAGCTACCTGTCCTGTCGACTGCCGCATCTCGGGCCAAATGCTGCTCGGGACGTCAAATGTTTGCATGGATGCCTGTACCCGAGAGGTAGCCGACTCTGAAGCTTTCGCCAGTGCCCAACTAACAAAGCCCCGATGATCAAACCCAATTGTCTTTCTGCTGTCGGGCTTCCGTGCTTGACTCGTATCACGGCATAGCTGTGAGGCTGCCCTGCCGGCAGCGGTCATCGATGCCGCAAAGCTCCACTCCGCCAGTGGCATGCAGTCTTGAGCACCGCCCGTTTCTCCCAGCACCACAAGTCCCGGCACATGGGACCAGGCGAAGCAGCTCAAGCATACTGGTAGGGAATGCACGGCGTGAGCGAAGGAGACATCGACGGCTTCATTGGTCCCCTTACGGCCCCCAAATGAAGCCCTGCAGGAGGGGCTAGCCGTTGGCGTTTCATTCGCAGCTTCACTAGCCCAGCCCCGCCCCTCCTCAGCTGCTGCACCTCTAGTGGGAATTGGTGAGCATTGCCTCTGTGAGCTTCTTCGCTGATAGGAAAACAAACCTCATCTATTCTCGAGTGCAAACTCATTTCTGCAGTGTTCTTCTGGACAGGCTGAAAGACAAGTTCACGAGTATTTGAGCAAGCCTCACGACCAACTCACACCAACTTCGCGAGGATCCCTCCTCGTAGATACCCCGCAATCGTCAATCCGCGAGTGCCGCAGCCCAGGAAGCACCATCAGACCTTGTTGGAGCTTTCACACGGACTAGAAGATGTCTCTTCGAGTCGACGAAGGCGGCCGGCGTGGCCGCTCTCGCTCACCGGGGCGCCGGGAAGAACGTGATCGCAGTCGTGGTCGTGTCCCGGAGCCTGATCCTTTGATCATGGACGCCGTGCGAATGCCGTCCCCTCCTGCGGGGTTCAGCTACGATGATGACCGCGATGCCACTCCCCGGCGATCTATGTATGATTACAATGACCACCAAAACTCTTACCGGGTAACCTCGCCCACCGAAGAATCTTCATATCGCCGGTCCCGCGAAAAGGTTGGAGCGGATGATGGATATGGTAAGTATCCTAGGCGCGGTGATGATAGGAAGTATGCCAGAGACCCGGAGAGAGACCATGACCGAGACCATGACCGAGACTCGGACAGGGACCGTTTGAGCAGTGCGTTAAGTGGCGCTGCATCGTTCTTGCCTGCGAAATACTCTCAGAAGCTGGACAATGCCCTGTCACGCGACTCGGACAGCGACAAGGAGATAAAGAAAAGGGAGAAGAAGGCACGTCAAGAAGAGGACCTCGCCTATGGTCATAGGAACTCAATGCCAGGCGGTTTCCCGTCGCGCCCCGAGTCTCCACCTTCAGCAAACTTCTCGTATGCCAAGACGCCGCAATGGGAGTACGACAAGCATGATGACAAACTCTCCTACAACGGTCACAGGAACGACCATGGCGGCCGCGCATCGAGTCCTCCGAGAGGTGATAGACACTCTCGCAGGGAACCAAGCCCAGGCCCGCAACGTACTTCCAGCAAGAAACACCGTGATGCGTACGGGCCAGACCCGCGATCCTCGAAAATAAATGTCCTGACGGTTGAGCCTGGCCAAAAAGGCGGCCGAGACCGTTCGCGTTCGCCTCGACCCCCCGTCCAGCGTATGTCTTCACTCAGTGTCAACTCGGGGTTTCCAACTGGCTCCTCGCTTTCCCTCGCAAACGCGCCTGGGTCTCCATTGCTTGAGTCATACCACGGCACATACCAATCCATGTCCCCCATGCCGTCCCCGCTTCTACTTGCATCCAACGGATCCCTTTCGCCCGTAGAGCCGCTTTCACCTGGCGCCTCAGACGACGAGCGAGGCGATAAGAAGAAGCGTCGCGCACGCTTTAGTGATCCAGTCGACGATGCCGCCCGTCTTGCCAAGGCTCTCAAGGGCGAAAAGCGTGCTCCTGACACGGAGCCCCTGATTGAGATCCTCCCCGGCATGACACAAGAGCAAGTCATGGAACTGCGGCAGGAATATAAGCGGCTGGTCAAGACCGGCAGCGAGCGCAAGGGCGTCAACATCGCGAAGCATATCCGCGCTCGACTAAAGGACGAGGACCCCTTATTGATGAAGGCTTGCTATACCGTCGCCTTGGGGAAGTGGGAGAGCGAGTCATACTGGGCCAATTTCTGGTATCAGGGTGACAAAACGCGGCGAGAACTGCTGATTGAGTCTATCATGGGTAGAACCAATGACGAAATTCGAAAGATCAAGGACGGGTTCAGCGACAAGAAGTATCGCGACAGTCTCACGCAGTGCATGAAGACAGAGTTGAAAGAGGACAAGTTCAAGAAGGCTGTGCTCATGGTCCTAGACGAAAGGCGTATGGAGGAGTATGATGAGTACGGGCGGCCAATGCCGATTGATAGAAGACTTGTCGAGGACGATGTCCAAGCCCTGCATAAAGCCGTCAAGAGCGAGAAGGGTGGCGAGTCGGCCATGATCCAGATCGTGATCATGCGGAGCGACTCGCACTTGAGAGACGTGCTCAAGCTGTACGAGAAATCATACAGGACCAACTTCGCTAGAGATGCGCTCAAGAAGAGCGGAAACCTTGTGGTAAGTTCATGCCATCACACATGCGAGGTTCTATCAGCTAATGACATCTCAGGGCGAGCTGCTTGCACACATCCTAAACGGCGTGATTAACAAGCCCGTCCGTGATGCGCTGCTGATCCACCACGCTCTGAGTACCTCGAAGAAGGACCAGCTCCGCCGGGAGCTGCTCATCAGCCGTTTGGTCCGCTACCACTGGGATCGCCACCACATGGCGGCGGTGAAGAAGGCGTATCGCGAGCGGTATGGATCCGATCTGCGCGAAGACGTCAAAGATGGTACGAGTGGCGAATGGGGTCTGTTCTGCGAGCAGTTATGTGTTGCGCGGATTCCGGATGATGTGAAAAGGTTTTGAGCTAGAGATTATCAACAGGTGAACGGGGTCATGATTTGGGGAGTGCTTCCTGTTTTGCGGATCCAGAGGCGTGTGCAATTTGAAGCTGCTTCTTGATACCACACTGAGCTCGGGAGAGAAAATATGGTGTTTCGGATACATTGAAATAGGAGACAGGATGATGATTCACTCCGTGGAGCAATACTAGCAAAGAGGTTCCCTAAGCAGACTTGAATTGATGACTATTGTATGGACTGTCGTAGCATCGATGGCGACCTGGGGTACGGTGCTATGTCGTATTTCTAGTTGTATTGCCCTCCTGATTGATGCTTTGGACTAACTAGTAAGTGGTGTAGGATATGATGGAAGGCAGAGGGCTCTAGCTGACTGTAGGTTTGAAACTCATGATAATAATAATAAACCCCAAGAGAATTCATCGACGACTAGAACCAGGCTCTCTTGTCGCCTTGGAGATATTTACCCGGCCCTCGGTAGGGATTATGAAATGGTAGTGTCTCATTCATAGCAATACCGAGGGCCGAAGCGAAGCATCCTCAACATCCCAGTCTATTGCCACAAGATCACCTGGCGCGAAAGCCATGTTTCAATGTGATAGACATGGCTTCTGATCTCCTGGCCGCATGTCCGACCTAGTCTCTTAGCGAATCCCGAGTAGGGTCTACAACAATGGGCTTCTTGTTTCGTCAAGACGAGCGAGCAGTGGTCTTTGATCGTCCTATGCCTCAAGTCTCTACTAGCTCAATAACCGATTCTGTCCCCGTTGTACACTCCATTGCCTGATTTCCTCCCTCCCCCTCTGGATAGCTGCAACTCCGGGCGGATTTCTCATCGGCGAGGCGGATGGAGTGCTCAGCAACGCCCAGATCGTTCATTAGCAAGACGGTGAACAAGTGCAGTTCTGTAACACGGTGGCGCCTCTTGCTGTGGCGACGGCGTCCAGTTGGATCCCCAACATACTAGCAGTTGACGACGCGGCCTCGAATGCATGGTCGGCATTGTTCGCTTACCCATTGACCAGGTAGAGGGGTTGTCGTCCTTCTCCTGCATGAACCGGATCGTATTTTGTGCGCGGTTGCTATTCAGCGGATATCAGGTGCGATGTCCGGGAATCACACAGAAGCATGTCGTAAACACGGTCTCGAATCTCAAGTGGAAGCTTCGTGGAGCGGATAGGCTCCGTTTGGTTCAGTGCTGCCGTTCTTTGCGTACCGAACCGACGAGTAGAAGCCGATGGCTTCCGCAGTACAGCAAGAGGTAAAGAAGTGAAGAGTACGTTGCGAGACAAAACGGCGGAGTTGATTGTACGGCCTGCGACTTCTGTAACACCAGCGCCCTACAGTAACGAATGGTTAGTGGGAGGTTCACTCTACGGCAAACTATCATGGGCACACTTGCAGAACTGAACCGAACAAACAACGTAGCCTTGGGAGTTGATTGCCTAACGCTGCAAACGCAGTTCCTATACTATAACTAGTCTGATTACAAAAGTCTAAATGCTCAACGGTCGCCAATAATACATAACCAAACCAAACCAAACGGACATGAACGCCAGAGCCAAGATCAGACCAGAGAGGGGGGTATGGATCTTATCGAGCTTGTTCGTCGTCTTCGTTTGCGGGATTCCCAAGTCTTCTAATTGAGCAGGATGCGTCTGCCACGTAACGGGCATCCCGAAGTCTGCGAGGATCTGCTCCGTCGTGATCTTCGCGCCGGCCAGGACGATGGGAACACCTGTACCAGGATGTGTGCTGGCGCCCACGAAGTAGGCATTGTTGAAGCCTTCTGCCTTGGTACCAGGTCGGAACTTGAGCACATTGAAGAAGCTGTGGCTGAGTCCCAAGATCGACCCCTTGTCGAGGTTAAACTTGGACTCCCAGGTAAAGGGGTCATTGATGATTTCGTTCGTGATGCAATTTCCCAGGGGCTCGCACCCTGTTCGGGCTGCGATGGTGGAGAGCACCGCACCGCGGGCGCGGTCGATCAGGGCGGGCCAGTCCTGATCTCGCGGTATTCCTGTGTCCGACTTGAGGAAGCCTCTCGATTGCATCAAGTGGCCAGTTGGCACCAGGGCGATGACTGCGTCGCAACCTTCCGGTGCAGCAGCGGCGTCCATCCGAGTCGGGACATTGATGTAGAAACTCGGCTCCTTCGGTAGAGATTGTCTGTCGAAGATTGCGTCGAACGAATCCCTGTACTCGTCTGCCAAGAAAATGTTGTGTGTGTTGAGCTCTGGGATCTTCCGGTCCAAACTCCAGTAGAAGGAGATCGAACTACACGAGCCATCCCTGTCTCTCAAGTTCTTGCTGAAGCTCTCTATGGTTGGCGTTTGCGGAAACAGGTTACTGTATGCATAAACCAGATCCGCGTTCACGACGACAACATCGGCCTCGAGTCTCTCCCCTGACTCTAACAGAACGCCCTTCGCTGTCTTTCCATCCGGCAAAGTAAGAACCTGCTTCACCGGCGTATTTAGTCGGAACTCAACCCCGAACCTCTCGGCAACGTTGACCAGCGCTTGTAGGACAGCATGAAATCCACCCTTTGGGTACCAGATTCCTTCCGCCAGCTCCGTATACTGCAGCAGCGAGTAGGTAGCTGGAGCGTCGAAGGGACTCATGCCCATGTACATAGTCGCGAAAGTGAAGACGCGTCTCAGCCGTTCGGTCCAGAAATACTTGCTAGCGCGATTCCAGATACTATGCAATGGATGCAGCTTCAAGCCCGTCCTTACGAAGCCAGGGTTCGCCAAGTCCCACCACTTGGTGAAGTTTTTATGCAAAACCTCACTGACGCTCAACTCGTAATGCTCATGCGCTTCCTGCAGCCAGGCGAGGTATCGCGAGAAGCCATCCTTGCCCTCCCAGCGCTCGATCTGCTTCTTCATGCGCGCGAGATCTGTGGAGAGCTCGAAGGTCTCCCCGTCCGCGAAGAAGACATTGTAATTCGTGGGACATTGCATCAGCTCCACGCCCTCGGCCTCGAGCGACGTGTCGAGGTCGTAGAAGGTCTCCCGGAAAAGCTTGGGGAGCAACAGCAGTGATGGTCCCTGATCAAAGCGGTAACCTTCATGGTGGATCAACGAGCATCGGCCGCCCGTGAACGAGTTCTTCTCAAGCACCGTCACCTGGAAGCCAGATTTGGCAAGTCTGGCGGCTGAGGCGATGCCGCCGGCTCCGGCGCCTGAGTGATCGTTAGTGGAGACGAAATGGGAGAGACATCAGCCTGGGACGTTACCAATGACTATGGCCTTCTTCTGCCGTGTTTTGCTCATCGCGAAAGGGCTTTGTGGTTCCAACCGAGTGAACGTCGAGGTGAATCAAGGGCAAGCAATGGAAACAGTGAGATAGATGGCTTTCTAACGGAATACAGTCAACCCCACCGCTTATGAGACAGCAGTGAGAAGAGGTAAGAGCGAGCGTACGAGCAACGCGATTGTGATTGTGATTGTGATTGTTATTGTTCGCTTTCGGTGTCATTCAAAACTCCAATCGTTCAGTTAGGCCACTTACACGAAATCTAGTGCAGTCAGTCAGTCAGTCATGCTCCACCACTGGAACATGCGTGTAAGTCGGTTGGCGGGACCGCGGCTGCACGTCCAACACCGTAGGAAGACAGCGATCAGCAATTGAGCATGTGGATTGGGACCTGCGCCTCCCAGACTCGCAGTATTGATTCATCACTGCCAATGTAGCCCGCTGGGGATCCATGGCAGGCGTAACGTGGAGGAACGCTCGGCCATGTCGAAAGTGCGAGTCCGAAGTCCATGATTCATCATTTCGGAGACAAGACAAGACAATACGTTCGGAACCATCAAACTAAGCCACGCCTACCGCATGCTGCTGCGCCACTTCTTTATACCACATTCAATTACTGCGTAGTATGGTTACAACGTACGCACGCATCAAAGGAAACGATAGTCTTTCAGAAACATTGATACGCTCGGACGCAATTTCTCAAGCGACAGGTGCGTCAGACAAGTAGTCGGCGACGTTGAATACGAACATCTCTCGGAGAAGCAATCAAGAAATTGATACTCCGAAGCGTAACTGGGATGATGACTTGTCTACTATTGCGCATAATCCTCCACGTCATGATACATTGAAAATGTGATATGCACCAGGCTCTGCTATGCAACAATCGAGATGGTTGAAAAGCCATCACCGGACGGTCTATGAACTGGTCTATCTGAATAATGTCTGGCTGGGCTAAGAAAATACCAGAAGAATGAGTTGGGATTAATGTTCCAGCATTCTACTGAGATGCGAGGACTTTCCAAGCAACCAATAACCTCCTCGAGCGAGGAACTGTTGCCCTCTTTGGGTTCTTGGATGATTGGACTCCTTTCTTTTCTCTGAGCACTCGACCTATCTCCATGTAACTCTCCACAGCTACAATAAGCGGCCCACGTACATCGTTAGGTAACATGTTCATATTTTCACGTGAGCGACGGTACTCCTTGAAGGCAACGTCGAGCAGCCTCTCTCTGAGTTTCTCCACGATTGGTTGCCTCGGTGCTTTGATGATATCTCGAGGAGTGATGCTCTCCTCCTTGAGCCAATTCGTCGGAATGTAGACTCGATCCATATCTGCGTCAACAGTAATGTCTCGGGCGATGTTGACATATTGTAGCGCATGCCCCATGGTCCTCGCAGCCAACACGAGGATGGACTCTACATCGCTCGCCAGTCGCTTATCGCTGTGACGGAAAACAAGCCACAGGCAGAGTTCTCCGACGGTACTTGCGACGCGAGAAGCGTACAGTTGAAGGTCTTGTTCATCTTTGATTGGATAATTTGCTGGCATGTACGGCTTTCCATTGCCGCCTGTATGGGTGAAAGCCAGGTCCATTTTGAAACCCTCCAAAAGCTCGTAGATTGGCTTGCTTGGAAGCAGACTGGTAGGCAGGAGTTGCAAAGCGGATTGGTCCGATTCCGGGAAGTTCTTCTTGATGAACTCTTGCACCTGGGTGCTTATTTGAGCTTCGTCTGAAGGTTTTTCAGTGACATTTGAGGAATAAATCAGATCAAGATAGCCGGTTAGCTTATTGATCCATTCAAGCGCAGCAGCCTCGGTTCGCGAATCATCTACCAAGTCATCCGCCACACGACAGAACGAGTATCTGTGACTGTTAGTAAGTCCTAGGACACGTCTCCGCAGGAAGTCGACTCACAAGAGAATTAGGTCAATGCGAACTCGGCCTGGGAAGACCGAGCTAGCCAGGTAGAAACTTCGGCTTTTGCGTCGCAATCTTTTGACAGCTTCTCGAATACCATGAACACGTTCCATGTCGTAAGTTGCAGGATCAGTGAGCACGCCCTTCAGTAGTAGTGTCGGTGGAGGCGTGAAAGGGACATCCGGGAAGAGCTCAGGAAATGTGTTCAGAACGGCCATGCCACGGTCGAAAGCCGCAAGACCAAACACTATGAGGGCGTTTGTTACTAGGAAGAAGATGGCTTCTTCCACCTCTAAGCTTCCAAACAGGCACCATCCTAGTTTCGTGCCAGACTCAATAGACCAGGTCCCTCTTCCCAAGGCGAACTCGTCGACAATCCAAAGATAGACCGTTGGGAGTATGATTGGTGTTGCCACACAGACCAGGGGAAGTCTAATCAAGAAGTAACCAGAGAATGACCACGTGAGGAGAGCAAATGGACAGGCCCAAACTAAGATGAGTCCCAAGTATGTGCCTTCACCCCCTTTCTTCACCAAGAGAGCACCGGCGGCAGTGCATCCAACCAAGAGAATTTGTCCCAAAGCCCTCGTAAGTTTGACTGCTGTTGTTGAATCATCTTTGTTTGTCAAGTATTGCGCGTGCAGTAACGGCTTGTTGAAGAGGATATAGAGCATGGATGTGATGTAAGTTTGGATGACAAAGAAGAAAAGCTCCTCGGCAGGGACTTGAAACAGCCGTAACCCCACGATCGCATCCGGAGGATATGTCCATACTCCATGACGAATGAGATAGGCATCCCATGGGAGTGTTGCAGTGAATGCAATGAATATCAAAGCCAGCGTCTTATACAGGTCCAGCCTTGTAAGCAGAGGCCTGAGAACAAGCGTGAGCAGGCCTGCTAATGGGATAGTGTACTTGAGATGTCTGCCACAAGGTTAGCCCTTCATGATCAACGTAGTACACGTGGTTGCCAGCAACTCACACAAGAGCGTATTCATAAGCCATGATAAAAGGCTAGTCCAGGGCAGACCCGATCAGCTCAATGGCGCACAAGCAGGGAAACAAGCTTAGAGACTCAAGACAGAGAGGATCCAAGAGGTGGCATGTCGCAAGATTTTGACTGTGCGAGATCTGACTACTGTTGGCGTGAGGTATTGTGTGATGACTGCGACTATGCGAAACGACCAATAAGGCTGGGCATGAAGTGTGGCATCCAGCCTTCGGACTCGGAACGCCTGGAGAAATAAACTTGGCGACAGTGTGTCAGCAAAAGAAAGGATTAAATTTGGTAAACAGGCTAGCCGCGCAAAATGGGAGGCTGAACCGTGTTGGGAATGCGGGTTCTGTACAGTCATGAGATCATAGACTCCAAGAGTATTACGCGACGTTCCTAGTCGGAATGGACTATCCGCAGCACAGGCACCGTGCCACATGGAATAAGAGCTGGGGACCTTTGATTTTGCAAAATCCCATTTCAGCCCCCGAGGAGAGGCATACGCATAACTGGAATCACTACCTAGAGTAGGTATTGAATCAAGTGTATCGTTTTGCATTATCTGGCTAGTAGTCCACTTTCTCGTGACATTCCGAGCGACCATCAGTCGACTCTGGAGTACACAGTAATGATGGTTTGCATAGAGCAGTCGCCCAATCATGGCAACTCTTCGTGGCTCGCTGCCACTGAAAAGGCCGATGTCCGCGTTGCCCCGTCCCTGGAAATCAGACCGTCGGCCATACAACCCGGCTCCACTCAAAATTCCCCGACACTACAACGGCGATCGCTTTGAGCCTCATTGTGTAACAATGCATGGCCCTGTTGACAATGTTCCGACCACGGCAGGTATCAAAGCTGTATAAAGCGTGGCCGATACACGCGCGATTGCTACCTGTTACTGTGAGGGGCGAAATATGCTGTTCCAAAGGCTTCCGAATAGCCTCATCGCAACGGTTGTCCCCGAGGACGTTCGCGACATCATCCACACAGCGCGAGGCCCCTAAGGAGCTTGGCAAGCAGCCATTGAACGCTCAAGATGCCACCGCTGCTGAGGTTTTAGACCATGGACCACACCCAGGACCGACGCCCCGGCCGAAACCTAAGCGCCGCCGGCGGCGCGGCCTCGTCTACGCAGCGCTCTTCCTCCTCCTCGGTACGAGCATAGGCTCCCTCTTCCGGCTCTCGATTTCCCCACCCCCTCTACCCCTTCCCGGGTCCGATCAAGACACCTCCATCGTGTCTTCCATCCACGCCAAGGCGGCCGAACTGCCTATCGTACAGTCCCTCTCATCCGACCCGTCCTGGACGTCCTGGGACGCGTACACCGAATCCCCGCCGCGTGGACCCCGCGTAACATCGGGTCCCATGTCCGGGTCGCGCGGTCTGGCGTACCAGCGCATATTCCACAACAGGGAGACGGGCGAGCTGGTCAGCGTGATATACTTCGGGGGCGCACTTTCTGGGTGGCCGGGCGTGGTGCACGGTGGGGCGTTGGCCACGGTGCTGGATGAGAGTTTGGGCCGGTGTGCGATACTGCGGTTTCCGGCTCGGACGGGGGTCACGGCCCGCTTGGAGCTGACGTACAAGAAACCTACGGTGACGAATGCCTTTTATGTGATTCGGGTCAAGCCGGTGCTTGGGGAAGGTGACAATGATTTGGTGGGAAAGGATGGGACGAGGAAAAGCGATCGTAAGTTATGGGTCGAGGGCAATGTGGCGACGGAGGAGGGCAAGATATGTGTTGAGGCGAAAGCGCTGTTTGTGGTGCCTAAGGGGTCAAAGTTGAAGCCCCTGAGTGAAGGCTTTTAGTATTCCTCCTCAATTGGCAGTGAAGTGATAAAGCTTCAAAAGATGCGACTTCAAAACTAAAGATTTCTAGAGCGAGCTTGCCGACATGCTTCTAAGTGATAGCTAGGACTGTCGTTGCAGCAAATAGCGAGGTTCATGATAGAATGATGCCACACCTAGAAGATCTTATGTGTACACAATCAGTCTACAATCGTTCACACAGAAGCCAAACTTTCAGAGGGTGCTACCAATTAAATGATAGTTTGCAACACGCATTCCGAGTGCTATAGTTACAATATACGGCGGCTCAGGATCAAGCGAGATTACTGAGTCTTGACATGAGGCAGGTATTATCAGAGTCTAGGGTACTGAGGGGTAACTCCAAGAAGAGCAATCTATGGTTGTGGTACAATGTACAGTCCAGCATTCCGGACATCTTATGGCCCAGGTTGGGTTTGCGTCGGAGACCACGGCATGGTTCCTCGTTGTGAATAGTTGTAGTTGTAGTTTTGGTATTGTCCACGACCTCTGTACCCTCCTCTCGGGGCACCGTAACCCCTTCCTCGATATGCCCCGCGGCCGCCGCCTCGACTGCCCCTGTAACCGCCACGTGGACTCCTAGGAGTATCGAATGGTAAGAGTCGCTGTTCTTGGTCCGGAACTGTTCCCGCAACAGTTCCATCTTGAAGTTGGAATCCACTGGTATGTTGAGGTTGGGCTGTCATATTGGCATTGCTGCGGATCCTGCCGTCCTTGCGTCGTCGATCAAATGGCCGCTTTGCGTGCTTGTTTGGCTTTCCGTCAACAGTGAAGTCAATCTTCTTGACAGGATCCTCGGCCATTGATAGACCCGTTAAACCAAATCGGTCCCAGTCCTCCTTGGGGGTGGTGCCGACCTGGAAGACGTTCTCGAGCTTCTCTAGCTTGCGAACCTCCGGAACCCACATCTTGACGTACTTACCTTCTTTGTCATAATCAAAAGCTTGCTTGAC
The DNA here is from genome assembly GCA_022432505.1 of Xylariales sp. AK1849. Taxonomy (NCBI): domain Eukaryota; kingdom Fungi; phylum Ascomycota; class Sordariomycetes; order Xylariales; species Xylariales sp. AK1849. The sequence goes on from JAJKKH010000009.1 coordinate 1,700,746, forward strand.
GGGATTGAATATTCTAGCCTCTCCACGAGGGTCGTTTCCAACGCCGGCTACGTATTGCCAATTTGACCAATTCGATGATACATCGTAGTCCACAAGTATCATCTCGTACCACTCAGCACCATAGCGCCAGTCAATACCCAGATGCTTGGCAAGGAAACTCGCCACATTTTGGCGGGCTCGATTCGACGTATAGCCGGTGTGAATGAGCTCACGTTGCGATGCATCGATTAGCCCCATCCCTGTCGTTCCCGCAAAAAACCGCTTCAGAATCTCGTCAACTTCTTCCACTGATTGCGACTCGTCCTCCGTTTCTTCTTTCTTTGGCGATTTCCACTTCGGAGTCTGGTCGTCACGGAAACCTGAGCGACGGAAGAGCTTGTTCGTGAACTTCCTCGTACACAGTCTCATGTAATCTCGCCACAGCAGCTCGAATCGGACGCCCTTTGTGCCCTCGTTCTCACCTTCACCATAGCCTTCCGCATCGGCATATTGTTCCTCTTTACCATCTTCGTACCGCGTCAAAGCTTCATGGATCTGACGAGCCGTGATAGCACCCAATGATAGATAAGCAGAGAGCTTCGTACTGAAATCAACTCCTATTAGCCCATTGCGAGAGCTTTTGTATTTGAGAGCCGTTCCATTCTTGATGATTTCATCTAATCGAGCAAGCCCATGAGTTTCTCCTCCTTGATAAGGGTGGGCGGAGGTAGCGCCTTCCGGAAACAGGGGAGCATTGGGGATAATTTCCCTGACGGGATTGACCACGGCGTGTTCAAGATCTTTGTAGGTTGAGGGGATCTCAAACGGGGGTTTTTGTGCTGGAATATCGGCTGATGGGGGTAGGCTCGGCAGTGATGACTTGGATGGTCCAGGCAGAGCAGCCCTTGGCCTCTCTCGCAGAGGCTCCATCATCTTGCGATAAGTCGTAAAGATATCAGGAAGGTCTAGAGGTGTGTCCAGATGGACATCACGGCTGATTAATAATTAGTATAGATCAAGGAAATAGGACACTGATACCCACTCATCAATAAAGTACTTTTCGTCTGGCCAGAGCTTGAAGTCAATTCCATCGCTAGAGCATATGGATGAGATCTTCTTCTCATCCTGCTTCTCTTCGATTCCTTCGTCAGACGTCATCCACACAGCCCCAACTTTGTGACCCTTCTCCTTTAGTCCACTCAAGATGCTCTCCAAAACGGCACTATATTGACCGACCTGAATGTTCAAACCACTCCCTAGACTTTCCAGAGACTCTTTCATGTCCCACACGGACGATGCGATGATCTTGGCCCTGTGAGGACCGCACCTCCAGAACCAACCAGTTTCACTCCTAGCTTCCGGGTACGGTGACTTGCTGCCATCCTTGATAAACCCGGATACCTCAATTTGTTGTGGAAGGAACACATAGACCGGCAACAAATATGTAAACCCATGATCAGGCGATGAGGCGAGGCTATGCAAGATGGGATTATCGGAGACCCTCAGATCTCGACGAACAAGATATATCAGTACATTGTCCGCCGGCATGATGGCCAGGACGTATGACGTCAATGTTGAGCAGGTCGAGTTGCTTCGTAGCGCTGTAAGCGGATGACCGTCTGGAGAGGGGAGACGATGTGAGTTTTGATTGGACTTGACCGGTACTGTCTGCAGATGTCTGGTAGGGTGAAGAGCGGATATCAGTTGTAGATTGGCCCACAACGATGTTATAGTCGTTCCAGGACATGCAGTGGCAGTAACTTGGTCTTGAGACCGAGAAGTTGGACCAAGGTTGAGGCGCGGACTGGAAGACCTTGACTCCTTCTGCGCACTAGACGACACGCTCGTACACAAGATAGGAATCGGGCTCAATCTATGATGGGTGGACGAGTAATGGAACGGATATGAGCATCTCGTAAAGGCGCCGCCGAGTTAGCCCTTACTACAGTAGCGTTTCCGCCACGCTACGCCGTGATGCGTAGTGACACTCTCAAGAATGGAAAAGGGAGAAACGACAGCCATGATGAGGAAGGAAGGGCGATGGGAGCACTGGTCGAACATGGACCGTTTGCAACTTGCCAAACCAGTATAATGGCTACGATGCCCATTTTCAAGATGGTAGCTGACAATCGGATGAATGATGCGACCCTGGTAAGCAGGGGGCCAGAGTTGCGCTAGTAATGGACCCTACTGTGTAGAATGCGTCAAAGGGACAAGGAGAATAGGTACTTTAAGTATGTAATGTACGTAGTAGGCAGGCAGCTTATCCGATTCAGAACCCAGGACAATGTTCTGCTATCACTGAGTTGAGCTTAAGCTCCGGTAGTTGCTTTCCAGAGTGCTTTCTCTCTGTGCAACGAACGGCAAGAGCTGTTGCTCTGATTGCGACGAATACCAAACTCGGGAATTCGCCGAGTCGCTGATGGGATGCCTAGGTACCTACCTACGTAGTACACAGTAGACCAGCACTAGCATTAGACGCCTCGACGAAGCTTTCATGGTGTAAATGAGAGACCGTGCCTCGCGTGGCCACGTCCCAGTTGCCGGGTATTCAGAATTGGGAGATGTCGGTACGGATTGCAATGGTTGAACAGGGATACGGCTCCCCACTCTAGAAGTGTCATCGAAAATCCCTGTTCTGAGGCTTGAACCCTTGAAAAGTCCTTCCCAGTAGTCAGGGCACCACCCGGTCTATGCTGTCATGGACTGGGTCTAGAGCATTGGAGTTTGGAATGGCGCTAAATATTTCTCGGGACCCCTTCACATCGCCTTGAAGCACAGGAATGAATCAATGAGCTCCGCGTGTGAACTTCCTCGTGGGCCGGGGTTTCAGGCTTTAGATTTGAGCTCCGGTAGAGATACCATGATTTGGACTACAAGGTGTTCTGCAATATACCTACTTGGTGCTCTGCCGCATTTCAACGTTCCGCACCTGATCGCCAGCAAGTTCTGCCATACTGTGGTAGTCATGAGCCCATTACGGCTCACGAGAGACTAGCGCGACAGGGCCCTTAGATTAGGTTTACGATCGAATCGGCTCACATTGTTGTACAGCTTCTGAGCGTGATGCTTAACACCAGACGGTTGTGAGCAAATCGCATTGTGGAAGGCCGGCTGGGCTGATTCGCATGGTTACAATGCTTACATATTGCTTTTTCTCTGCCTTGATCTCCAAAGTCGATCTGCGCCGCCGTTCTGATATGTTCGCATCGCGAGGATCCAGAAATTGTCATCCTACGTGATTTGACAATGCACCTGCGTTGCATAACGTGGTCCGTCTGTCTGTATGTCTGTCGCATTGGGCAGCGGCCATCGTGAGTCGAGTCGAGTTACACACGTGTGTAACAATGCGCCGCACGACTGCAGATGCCAACATCCCCGCAAGTATTACCTGAAAATATCGACCCAGTGCGGGATTTGATCGTAACGAGTCTATTCAAAACGGTTCGGGATCTTGTCATGGTGTGACACCGTCCGATCCCGAACCCGTTGATGCTTAATTGTCTTCATAGACTCCGTAGACAGTTGGTCGATATGGCTAGCCATGTGGCACGCCTGTCTCGTTGTCTTTGAGCGAACCATGTGCTGGTGGGCGTCATGTAGTGTAACGGATAGATGTAGATGAAGCGGGGGATCTTCGTTGGCACATGGCTAACCAGGGCTCGCAAGCAGCGCAACCGCCCGGCGATCGATATAGTGAGAAGCATGTCTCAGCTCCATAGTCGCTGATAGGCTCTGATCTCATCTCGGCTTGACTAGAGGGTTCTGCGCGTTTTACTATCTATTATAAACTTTCCTGCTAAATATTTGCTTTTAGTCAAATTTATGTGGTTCCTGGCTTGGTGGCTTTCCCCATGACTGAAAGTATGCATTTCAAACTATTATAGCCTTGCAGTATCCTGCAGCTAGAGTGCCCGGATTATTCCTCCTCGTCAAATAAACCAAATACTGTAGCGTAAATGAATGCTAATAAACCCATAGACTAGACTCCAGCGGAGTAGTATTGCGCGATTCGCATTTAACTGGTCACTGTCGGGCATCAAAGCCTATAACCTGCAGGGCCCGATGTCGTACCGTCGGACCGCCATGTTGTCCGACTGTACGGTATCTTGGATTACTTATTTCTGTAAACGGGTTCTTCAGAATGTAGTATCTCTAAGCGCACGGACCTCGCATGAGCGTTAACCTGTCTTCAGCTGGACGGGGGTCTGTAGCAGACACAAGTCGAACGGCATATGCTTCACACCTACGATCGACAGGTCATTCTCACGGTTGTGACAATCGGTCTCTTGAACTTGAACAGCTCAAGCGAGGCACATTGTGGTCAGCCGTTGGACGGGTAAGACAGTTCACCGCCTGGGTTGCCTCGTTATCGAAACCAGGCTACGCTACGTAGCTCTCCTAGGCCGAATCTATGGAGTCCTCTTGAAGACGCCTATCATTCATCCTCGATCGCAGGGTATTGGCATTATGTAGTCTGGATCTAGGAGCCATAGTGGTCAATGAATTTCGTGAAACGCGTGTTCAAGGTGATTGCTTGGAGATAAACCCGATTACTGTCTTCGATCTCGGTAATGAGGGAAATCGTCCGTTGCTGTAGAGATATCTGAACACAAGGGTTTTCCTGCTGGCAAAAGGAGAGTTTATCAGTTTCGTCCTCGTTCTGATAATTCCAAATACAAGTTTATCTTCGAAACTAAGCCGATCTTTCTGCATAAGAGAGTTAGGCACAAGCTGGTCTTAGCGAACAATGCGATTCAGGTCAAGACTCGCCATGCCTCTACTTGATGGCTGCTATTGAACTCTTCTATTAGGCTAAGTCGCCATGGAACCAAGCACAGGCTTAGCATAATACTTTGATGATCTGGTTCAAGCCTTGTTTTCGTAATCATCTCTTGTAAACAGTACCAGAATAAACCGAATTCTCTCAAAATCCCAGTGGTAATATAATCGGGTATTCGTCGATGTCGACTTGATGATCATGAACGTTATAGTAGTGTGCACGATGTTATTCAGACCAACAGAATTAATCAAAGAGTAACTTCAGAGCTCAAGAAAGGATCATAGGATTGCAAGGATGGCCTTTTTCCCTTCACATTCTGTAAGCAACATCTCAGGCTTCAAAGGAGTCATTTGAGCGTTGCACAATCATAATTCAACAGAATAAGTTGACAACGCCTCGAACGTAAAGACTATTCTCTACCGCAACTGCACTGTTGAGAGACTAGATCCACAGCTTCCATCGACAGAATTATTGCATGTTTGATGACGCTACTACTCCACATATGCGCCTCGACGAACCTGCCATCCTCTTAGAACCAAGACTCGCTGATATCTGGAGTGAGAAGTTTCCCTAGAGGCTTAAGCGCTACTCCGAGGGCTTCTTACCTCCCTGGGCGTCACCAGTTCGATTCATATGTCACTATGGAATCCGGCGCGACTCAGCTTGAGATATCGCTGTCTGCGATGTCTCAAAATAACGAGGTTACTCAAGGAAAAGCAGCGGGGTTCACCGCGCTGCTGGTCGGTCGTCACTGGCATTAGAGACAGCATCCATGTCCACCGTGATACTTGACGCCTGAAGCAGGATGACATGTTCGTTAAGTCAAGTCTATTCAAGGTGCAATCCTTCCTGTTTGAAAGTAGCGGCAACTCGAGCCGACTTCCAAGTTGTGATGAGATTTTCATAACGATCATTGGCAACTCTCAATAGCGATGGTAGGAATAGGCGCATTCGAGGCACTGCGTCAGAAGAGCTGATTCCGCTGGACGACAGCGACGATTCGATGGTGTCACCCGCTCAAAACTCTTAATCGATGCAGGTGGCGGAATGTGTTTGAAGCAATCAAGACGACTTCGCAAGCTCCGCCTCAAGTGACAGTAGCCCGAGAATTGAGCGAGACCAAGCCCCGTATGCTCGAGTGGCTTGATAGGCTTCGGGGGACGGCCGAGGCTAGTCGTGACGTCTCAACGGGCCTCCGGCGACCTTAAACAGGCCGGGTTCCATCACAGGCCATCGCTCTCGCCGACACCGTCGCATTTCTCGATGAACCTTTGCTTCGTTGGCGCTAGGTAGTGGCGCAGTGGTGAAGCCGCTATATGATTGGTCAGGACTTACGAAGAGGGGAAATGGAAGCCCTTGTGTTATGACGCTATGGCGGGATGCCTCATTCTACAGTTACTTTGTAGGGAAACGATAGCGAGGGCGATGTTTCACTAACTACGATGCCGGCTCCACACCTGGAATTGTGGGCTGGGAGGACTCCAACGAAGTAACGATGTTCAAGGGTCGTTGATGGGCGCCTTTTGCACATCCAGCAGCAGCACGTTCCATTTCGATGAGGCTGAACTCGTTTCTTGGAAAAACATGGCCGGGCCAACGTCCTGTCATCCTCCACAGCTTAAACATGACTGACGAGCTCATCAATTGCTGTCTATTAGTATCTGTCGATATAATCAGCTAGCATCGGCTCATCGACGCGGCCTTCGTGGGCAGCTTCTGCTGACCCTTTTGTCGGCCTGCCAGCTCCTCCTCAGTCTCGTTGTTCCCACTAATCTCACCGGCGTCCCACGTCTGGCAAGCGCGGACTTCACTCATCTGAAGCGACAAGATGGCACCTCAAGTTGACCTGCGTCTTTCGCACGCAACCGGAACGAACATTGCCAAACGGGGATTTCTGTCGATGCTCTGGGGAACGATTGATCGCATTCTGTGGAGAAACTCATATCCAGCAAGCAAACCATCCACTCTGCACCCCAGGAATGCCACTGTGGCGCGGTCAACACATAGTCCAGGTGCTATAGCTGGTATTGTTGTCGGTTCGGTCATTGCAGGCGTCCTGGTCTTGCTTGTATTGGGCTTTTTATACTTCCGGTTGAGGCGGTCTAGGCTTGTGGAAGACTTCAAAGCCCCCGATACTCACCATCACATTCACCACCGAAGACTCTCATTTCCTGGGCCCGGGCCTGGTCAAGGTCTTGCGCAACCTGGACAATCGCGGACTTCGCAAGTGCAGTACACGTCAGTAACTAAGGATGGACGTACCGACCATGGGTTTCCTCCCCCCAGCGGGGGAAGCAATTTTCAGCAATTTTCTACGACAGCTAACGGGGATATGTCTGTGAGCAGCATAAATCGATTTAATCCTCCTCAACAGCAGGACTTCAACCAGAACCTCGACTACCCATCAGGTCATCAGATTTCGTCGTCATATCCTGACGGAGCAGAGGTTCCATCAGAGTATCCTGGAACACTTTCTGCGGTCCCTAGTGCTGCTGCAAGCTACTACAACCTCGACATCAACATGGACTCAGACCCTGAACTAGGACCAATGCAACCACCATCTAGGCAGATGACAGAATTGTACCAGGAGCAGCTTCGGCAGTCGCGTGAGAATCGCAAGAACAGCAAAAGCTCAACGCTCAGCCGCATGATGGGCAAATTCAAGAGGAAACACTCAACCCATTCATCAGAAATCACTCCAGGCGAAGCATCGCCGTCATTCACCCTTCAAGATGTGCCTGTGGCTTCCGTAGAGGGACCAGACGCCAGAGACTCCGAACGGGGTGGCACTTGGCAGCCAAGTCCGTTGTCGTCTGTCCCAGCAACGTCTCAGATCTACGAAGAGCCTCAAGATATGAGCGACGAAACCCAAGGAGACCAGCATATGAAGAAAAGACCAAAACGACACGGGCGCTCTGGTGATGCAAGTGGTGCTGTTGCACACAGGCTAGATTCGTTGCGGGCTGATTCAGACCTAGACCCTCAGCTTCCATCAACAGCTTTGCGTCAGGGACCGTCTCTGCCTGATACGTCCCCAACTCGACAAGCTACCAGATTCCGAAGTCCTGATATTCCGGAGCCAATGCAAACAAACGCGAATGGCTTGGCAAGTGAAAATAGACCTGCACCAGTTCGTGCCAAGTTATCTCCTCGGCTAAGCTCGGGTACCTTTGTCACCCCGATGGACATCATGAAGCCTTCTAATGCTGCCGAAAAGGCGGCTTACAACGACGCAGAGCTGGTCCGCATAGCCAGCACTTCTGTTTCACCACCAACGTCACCACCGAACACTACCTCTCCTCGACATATTTCGCAATTTCAGGATAATCATGTAGCGTATGAGGATGGTGATGATGAGGGTGGTGAAGATGAGAGTGCTGGCTATTCGGAAAATTCCGAAAGTGGTGATGAATCCTCCGAACCAGTAGGAGTACCTCCAGTCGAAGAACCTGTCTCTTCTGATGGGCCTTCTGCCAACTCAACACCAGCAAGGCAGAGCTCAACCATTCCCTCGAGCGAGAGAACACCGGATACTACGATTACCCCGTCTCCTTCTCCAGCAGCGCCAAATGGTTATCTGAAAACGGAGGACAGTTTGTCTCCGCCAGAGTCAGCAGCATCTCCAAGACCGCACTTGACCTGCGAGGAATGTGGCCGTACATTCGACCAGATCCATAAGCTCAACCATCATAAGAGGTATCACGATCGCAAACACGCTTGTACCTACCCACATTGCGACAAGAAATTTGGTACTAAAACACATCTGGATCGACATATCAATGATAAACATGAGAAGAAGAAAGGCTTTCATTGCACCGAGGACGGTTGTCAGTACTTCAGAGGCGGAAAGGCTTTCCCTCGAAAAGACAACTGGCGAAGGCATATGCTCAACAAGCATGGAATCAATGCCACATTTGAACCGGAGCTCGTGGAGTGTGCAGCCACCTGAGGGTCTTGAGCACTTGGCCAATGTTATTGCGGAGGTGCGACTAAATATACGCAATCTACGTGCATTATGCCAGCACATACCTCAACATGATGGGTATTTCGCAGTGAAGCTTCACATTAACACAAGCACATCGTAACACGGGGTATAGTCTACGGGCTCGAAGTCAGTGATTTAAATTATGCCAGTCACTTTCATCGATCGACACTATCTGAAGCGATTGCCGACCCGCTTTTCGTTGAATCAAGGCAGCGCTTACCTGCTGACTATTAAATCTTTCGCTTTCTGTATACATCGTCCGGCATAGAAATACTGGTTTCAGGCATCAACGGCGTTTGTATTTGACGAAGATATCAAGGAGCACCGGCGCTGGAGGTAATCGTCAATGGCGTTCTTTGCATTCCCTGTTCAAGTATAATATGAGCGTTCAAGGTTGGACAAAAGGCCTCCTGTCGAATATAGGAACAGGAGCAAGGCTCAGATCGATTGCATTCACAATGCACGTGCACAAAGAGAATCCTCCTTCCGCTCAATGTAACCTGAGACACGCTCAATGATTTGAGTGCTTGGAGCATACGAATATAATGGAAGGTTGACAACGTGGAAAGCACGGAGCAGCAACTCTGATATTATGGCTCGTCTCTTCTGTGCAAACATGCCATCTCAAATGGCCTGCTCATCCCAAAGCAAATCCCGCATTTCACAAGATAGGGGGAAGCCTCCATAGATATTTAGTTTTCAAACAAGCTTGATAGCTCTCTAGTGGCGTGTGGGGCCGTACAGGGGTCCCTCAAACACCGAACCCAAGACTCTCTTAGTCGCGAAACTCCAGGAGGCTCGACCGAGGGCCATTGGCAACCCAACACAGTAACGTCGCGTATCAGAGTGACAAAGCCTCCGACGCTATCAGTCTGGAAACTTTCAGATGATTTCATCCACAGTCAAGCATGGCACCGCGCCTCCCTACGATATGCCCTTCGTGCACAAACCGCCGAGAGGAGCTGAGGATTCCCGTTCTTGGCGTTTCTCGATGGAGGCATGGAGACTTGGCGCCTCGTGATATGATACTGGGGTACGGCGCCTCGATCTTCTAGAATATCTATCATATAGCCCTCATAATGAGAAGAGAAGCCTCTGTCCCTTTTCATACCTTTCCCCAGGTTTTGATTCTGCTGGACTAGGTATATAAAGTACTGCAGTGGTCCGGTGATCTTGACTCCATCAGCTTTGAGGCTTTCCGTCGCTTTCTTCTCTTCGTTCCCTTCTTCCCGGCGGGTCCTTTCTGTACTTACTATTTTTTTCTATTCCGATCGATCCGGACAGAATGTTGACCATTCGTTCCCTGCTGGTCCTCGCCCTCGTGTGCGCTGCTGAAGCTGCGCCGGGGCAGCTCGACCGCAGAGCAAAGACCAAAGCCACCGGGGGAGGAAAACAGAAAGCCGCCACGGCTCAGCAGCAAGCAGCTCAGATTCCTCAGGGTATCTCGACCGCTACAGACGGGTCCACTATCCTGGATACCACCGCCCAGATCAAGTACGCTCACCCCATCTCATGTCAGTATGTGAACTAACACACCGCCCAGCGGCCTTCCCATCCGCTACAGGATCTCGGGCCCCGCCGACCAGTTCACGGCCGGCTCCAACGTGACCGGGGCCACGCAGACCGCCGGCGCGGCCGGTGCGATGGGCCTGAACGTGCTCCTCCACGGAGACGGCGGGCAGTCCTTCTTCGACTTCCCGAACCAAGCGGTGCAGGCGAACCTCATGGGCGTCGCCGTGCTGGCGCCGGACCCGAACCTGTTCTGGGGCGGCGGCTCGGGCCTGGACCGCACCGACGGCGTGGCGCACGCGCAGGCCGTGAACGATCTCGTCCAGAACGTCCTGCCCACGGTCATGGCCTTCAACGCGTCCAACGTGTTCTTCACGGGGGTGTCGGGCGGGTCGCTGCTCATGTCCGGCTTCTTCATCCCGGCGCACATGACCAACTTCGCCGGCACCGGCGTCCTGCTCAACTGCGGCGGGCTGGCGCCGCAGGTCGACTTCGTGGACTCGGCCAACGTGCTGGCCAACACCAAGATCCACTTCCAATCGACGCAGCAGGAGCTCGCCGAGCTGCAGACCAGCATCCCCCCGGCCATCACGGCGTACGAGCAGGCGGCGACTGCGGGGGGTGTCGATGCGGCGGCGCTTGGGACACTCCAGACCGTTGATAACAACGCCAACGGCGGGCACTGCGAGTTTGATGGGAAGGACTTCGTTAGCGGGGTGCAGCTGATGGCCAATAGCTTCAGTGATGTTATGCAGGGGGGTAATGGACAGGTCGCCGGGGTTAATGTGTTGACCTCCGTGGTTGGGAATGAGAATTTGCAATTCAGTGGTGCAACTTAGGAGGCTAGTGTGAGATCGGGTTCTGGAATTGAGTGGATAAATGATCTTACTCAGTTCCCATGAACAGCCTGAGATATGGTTATCTTCCTAATGTGGCTTGATAGCTCAGGGCCCCCGGCCTTGATGATGGGCAGAGATGTTGCATCTATAGATTATCTTGCATTCAGCTCTCTACACATCTAAATATGATATACCCCGGCAAATAAACGCCATACAGATCATGATTAGGAAACAAATTTGCTGTCCTTGACAGTGTACAGATCAACATATTCATCAACAGCCGTCGCCTCCAGCTTCTTACCGTCCATGCCAAGCTCAATCAGCTCCTTGACCTTGGTCTCAGGGAAGTGGTGTCCGATATGTCTCTTGTATTTCTCCAGAATATGGGGCTTGGCCTCCTCTCTTCGGAGACGGTGACCCAGGGGAGCCTCCACGACAACTTCTTCCAAGATGGTGCCATCGTTCAACTCAACAGTAAGGGCGTTGGAAATGGTTCGGAGCTCGGGGTTGTGGTAGTCCTGGGTGAACTGCGGGTCTTCGACACACTTGATTTTCTGACGAAGCGACTCCACCAATGGAGATGTTGCGGCCTCGCCGCCGTCGGTGTAGTCGGTGGCCTCGAGGCGACCGAAGACGAGCATGACGGAGCACATGTATTGGATACAGTGGTCACGGTCGGCGAAGTTGTCCATGGGCTTAAATTGCTTGTCAATAATACGGACGCAGGCCTCGTGTGTCCGGCAGGTCACAGCCTTGATATCTGCAGCTGACTTGCCCTGATCCTTGAGTAGAGCATGGATCTTTGACGAGGCTTCCACTGCAGTCTGCGAGTGGAACTCGGCTGGGTAAGACACCTTAAACAAAACGTTTTCCATAACGTAGCTGCCGTATGGACGTTGGAACTCGAACTTTCTGCCCTTGAAGAGAACGTCGTAGAAACCCCAGACGGGAGCGGACAGAACGGTGGGAATGCCCGGCTCTCCCTTCAGAACCTTGAGAGCAAGGTTCACAGCACGTTGGCAAGCATCACCAGCAGCCCATGACTTTCGCGACATGGTGTTCGGCGAGTGTCGGTAGGTTCGCAAGCTCTGGCCGTCCACCCAGGCCTGGGTTACAGCATCGGCGGTCTGCTTCTCCGTCAAGCCCAGCATCTTGGAGACAACAGCGGTGCTGGCAACCTTCACAAGCACGACGTGATCTAAACCGACCTTGTTGTACGAGTTGAGTAGTGCTAGACAACCCTGGATCTCGTGTGCTTTGATCATACCCTCCAAAACATCTTTGATAGTGAACTGCTTGCCACCGGCAATGTTACCACCAGCCTTGTTGGTTCGTGTGATCCAATCGGCAACGGCGAGTATGGCTCCCAAGTTGTCCGAAGGATGTCCCCATTCAGCGGCGAGCCAGCAGTCGTTGTAGTCAAGCCATCGGATCATAGTACCGATGTTGAAGGCAGCGTTGACCGGGTCCAACTGGAAGTCGGTACCCGGAACCTTGGGGCCATTAGGAACGACTGTGCCCGGCACAATTGGGCCCAGGAGCTTCGTGCACTCCTTGAACCGCAGACCCTCGAGACCGCAGCCCAGCGTATCGAGGAAAACCCATCGTGCAGTGTCGAACTATGGTGGTGACGAAAGCTTACGGTTAGCCGCGGCTGTTGCTGTGTCTGTGTCTGTGTAGCGGGACGCGGGGTAAAGAGATGGCAGCGAGCTCAATGAACCAGCTTCTGCAATTGGAAGAACTCACAGCTAGATCAGAGTCAATGGGCCGGTTGTGGACATAGTCGGCAATGTCCTTGATCTCAGGATCGTATTGCCTTCCTTCCGTAGGCATGGCGGGTGCTGCAGACTGTCGAGAGGCTACTGTGGAGAAGGAACTGGTGCGTGATGCGGCAGCGCTGCTGGCGTTGAGAGCTGACCGAGGGGTTCCGAACCTCGCTGAGAGTGCTAGAGGAGCTGTCCGTTGGCGTTGGAGCTTCGTGGCGGGCTGCAGGCGCAATGATTTCGAGGCAGTTCGGAGGCTGCGGTTGACAGCAGACATCATGTTTCTCTAGGTGCCGTCTGCCGGAGAAAAACTAGAGGAATGATGAATTGGGGTTATCAGAGGTTCATGGAAAGGTCAAGGGCCGAACCTGCAGCTGCACACGGTGACACGCCAGCTTTAGTTTTAAACAGGCGGCCCGCATTGCTTACCCCAACCCAACCCAACCCACCGCTCCAAGCTTTTCAAGCCTCGGGATCCGCCCTTGATGGGATTTCTTTTCCTCGGGGTGAAAGCGGCAAGATCGTCCCGGTTGCCCAGCTGTCATCCTCGGCCCAAGTTATCTGCTGACTGATCTCACTAAACCTTGGCGGTCGAACGTTACGACGACTATAAATTTAGATGGGGGAGTCCAATGGCAAGCATGTCGAATGCGAGTATACATGCCTCGATTTGATGCATATTCCTATTTCACTATAAACTTTCTATAAAGTCCTCACAGCAGACGACCACATTACCTGTATAGTTTCGTGGTGTAGAGTGCTCCCTCGGAAACGGTATTTTCTAGTCGAATTTTCCTTTTCCTCGGTGGAAGCTTGGGCCTGCCACAACCCTCTTGCGTCCCCAGGTACAGCCCGAAGTTATTATTGGTATCTTATTAAACTCTGAAGGGCGACTGTCAGCCATTGGAGATAACTCGCCAGAGATGTCAATGTTCCCGCCAGGGAGTCATTCGTCTTCCGACGGTTGCTGGTCAAAGGTGGGGAAATCTCATGCTGGCAATGTCTCAAAGTCCTAGTTAGGAAGTAATGGTAGGTAGTTTTGTCACCTCCAATAATATTAGGGCGAAATACCATACCACAAAGGAAGAGGTCAGACAGGATTCCTCAACATCTGATACACACGGCGATGTGGCGGAAAGAAAGAGAAGCAGGGCGTAAATGTAGCCATCCACTGTGACTATCTTACAGACGAGTCTGAAGTTCTTCGAATTCCAGACAACTTTGCGACTCCTTCAAAGATCGACAACGCAAATCGACAGTTGTTGAGGAATTAGCCAATCTAGTAGCGACAGAAATGGGCATGCAGACTCAAGGGCGGAAAAGAAACAGAAGGCTCAGAGTTATGCCGATGATGGGTGTTGTGCAAGCAGTCACTGTGTTGTCCTTATGTGGAGACTTCGGGCCACCATGCGTCAACTGGTAGCATCTCTTGGGACAGAGACCACGTAGCCGGGTTGGCCTGTTAGTTTCTAAATGAGTAGCAATGTATACACCTGGATAATTCGAGTCATCACGCTGGCCATCTAATCATCGAGTCGACGGTCTCCAACAACTCCAAAGTACTTTATAGCCCTCAATGTGTCCAGGAAAGCGTAAAGGGGTTCGGGGAATTGCAGTTGTGTTGGAACAATCCTATGGGTGGTCTCCCTCGTGATCGACCATCTACGCGTCTTGGACGACGTGTAATGTGGTAAGCGATGCGATCAATGACGAGGAGCAGATAGATGAGTCCATCAAACATCGAGTAGGCATTCCACAATGGGCGTCGATATAACACGGTCCAGCATCCCAAAGCATTGGGGTGAGTACAATCCCACGACGGCATGGCAGAAAATCCGCGAGGTAGCAGAGTGTGAGGCTTGAGCCGTGACCACCGTTGCAACAACCTAACAAAGAGAAGGTTATCAGTGGTATCTGCCAACTGTAGGCTTTGTTCCGCAGTATTCGCTGTGAGTTTGACGCTTCAGGGGCCGCCTTCGTGCTCATTCTTGAGCACTGATTCGTACCAATCCATGGTGAGCCGTGCTAGGTATGAACTGACTTTGTTTTGCAGTGGCATCCTGATGAGTACTGTGCATATCACACAGAGAAAACAGACAAGGCGGACAGATTGGCGAGCAATAGCAGTGTGTGTGTCGCCGGGCTGGTATGCAGAGGGTGTTCTTTTGGAATTGGGCCAGTATTGCTCAGGTGTGCAGCTAGTTGCACATGGCTGGCGTCCAAACATAAGCCGCTCTGGTCCAGGATGACTCGGGACGTCGAGGTTAGGGAAGTCGAGAGAGGGATTCTGATGACGAGGGTGTAAGATGGAAACGAGGCGAGTTCTGAGCATGAGGCTGCATTCGTCAACACTGAAATACTGCTTCAGGGTCTGTGTGCTACATTCACTTGTCGTGCCAATACGGTCATCGAGTACCCTCTTACAGGAAACAATATCACGACAATAGCTGGACAGCGTGCCAACTTGCAGGCCATCTGGACGGAGAGGGCGAGCCTCTCAACCCCGTAGGATTGTGGTCCGCACGCTAGCCATCCGCCGGGCACCCAGATACCGAGTGATATGCCGTCGCCAGATGCTGCTCTTGATCTAGGCCAGTTCTTCGGCATCGTGCTCCACTCGAAGTTTGGGACAATCCGCGGGAGGTCCACGGCAACATGGGATCTTGCTCTTGTGCTGAACTTAAACATATATCATCTGAGCGTATCGTATGTACTGGCAAATAAGTTAGAGCTTCAGTGTTTCGGGAAGGTCTATACCGTACACCACGAGACGCCTCACTACTGGGAACATCGGAGGTGCAGATGCAGATGAGGGACGAGGGACCTGTCGAGGGTGTGTGGCGGGGGGATGAGGAAGAACTATGATAATCTGATCGTTGCGCTAGGATATGGGTCTGATGTCTTTGGCTATGTGGATGATTTACTCGATGCGCTAAACGTATATTGAAATGAGATTCCAGAACGAGCCCAAGATAGCTGGGTGTTACACTAGTTGGATGGTCAGACTGCGAGTATCGAAATATTCAATACCATAAACTACCTAGGTAGGTATCTGGATGGTATACTACAAGTAATGATGGAACGGGGATGGGATTGTCGTACAATCAATTACTTGCTCGATTGGGTGAATAGTCGGTTTGAGATTCAGGTAGTCCGATATGCTTCCCATTTACGCATAGAAGAGAGTGTAGTAACTATTCCGATGGGTACTCACTTCTGGTTGTCAGCCTCATATGTTTGGGATGCTTCCTTGTGGATCTAGAGACTAAACATTACCATGCGATGCTCGTGTCTCAGACCTCTTGACAATTCATTTAAGTTTGAGTCAGAACTTACACCCGAACAAAGCCATTTGCAATATGTTTGGTCTGGGTGTCTTAGACACGACTAGCCTGGGCCGCCACAGCATCTAGAAACTCAAACTTGGTCCATTTTGGAAGCCGGCGGCGTTAGCTCCCAGAATATTGCAGATGTCCGAATGTCAATTGCAGTACTGCCAGCAACAATGCTCGACTTCCTCTGCATCCTCTGACACGCTGGAGATCAAGTACTGGTATTCACTGTCAACAACAAATCCGCCATGTCAAAGTCGAATCATGGCTAAATCGAATCGTGGCTAGGACACAATGCATGGCCCAAAATAGGCAAGCTACCCGCTAAAGGTGCTAACGTTAGGGCCCTTATTAGTGACCGTTCGGAGCCCTGCAGCATCCCCGGGTACCCTTGTCTAACGTACCCCCCCAACCACAAAGAGAGGATCGGCGTTCATGTTCCGCATCACTTTACCTACCACCCGCTCACTACTCACTGCGTCTGCCCTTCTAAGCTTCCGCGACCACACCTCGTCAGCCTCTTTTGGAATGAGATCTCTACACGTATACATTTTGAGAGCATACACGGCGACATTCTAGGAGTGTATTGACGAGATGGCTGCCGCGGGGCTCGTAGACCCCACGAAAGTAGGCCGGTACCCGGTCATTCTAAGCGATGCGCTGCTGGGCAAGAAGTCGAGCGAGGTCTATACTGGCGTAAGATGTAAGCATCACGTCGCCTCAGTCTATAGTCACAACTGACATGCAAGCTCCACAGATAACCATAATCCCGATACACCGCCACCCCTCGCAAAAGTAAAACAGAGCGCATCGTCGAAGTCTACCTACGACCTCACCTTCCAAGATGGCGGGATACACAGATACCGCGGAACACGGGCAGGCGAAGATGGAAAATATGTGCTCATCTTCGACCCGGCGAGGGAGGCATTCATATTGCACAGAGTCGACTCGACGTTCAACATGAATCTCATATCAACGCCAGAAAACAAGGACGCCGATAGCTTGCGGCAGAATTACCCGCATCTCAAAAACACTGGTACGGCCAGCGGCAAGGCCAAAGGCAGCACTGCACAGGGCGCCAAAGGGAACAAGGCCAAGGCACAAGAGAAAGAGCAGCCCAAGCCGCGCCCCCTGCCGAAGAAGCGCGACGCGAAGTCGGACGAGGAGGAGGACAGCGATGACGATGACGGCGGTTTAGTCGTCGAGTTCCCTGGCGGCAGAGAGCCCGGGTCAAACCGCGACTTCTCGCCGGCATTTCCACCGCGCCGGTTCTCTGAGTTTGTTGCGCATGCAGATGAGGAGGAAGATGCCGATGGGGAAGATGATGACATGAGCGAGGAAGAGTACTTCAAGCTGCCTAGTCCAATGAATTTTCAGACTACGAGCACGCCGGCCGCGACACAGCAGTCGAATGCACAACCACAATCGCAGCCAATGCAGGCCGACGAGTCGGAATCAGAGGAGGATGAAGAGTTCGAGACGGTCTCAGCGCCGGCGCCTATGCCGGTACAGCAACAAGAGGACGAAGACGACGATATGGATGTCGATTTAGAGGCTGCTCTCGAGGCTGAGTTAGAAGCAGACCAATCAGAGAGTGATGTCAGTGAAGAGGACTAAGACGACGAGCGTTGGAGTCAGTAGCTTGACGAGAATCATGCGCTGGCAAAGTCGGTCCTTCATAATGGGAGGAGCTGTGGATTCGGCGTTTTGGAATACCATTTGCCATGACGGCTTTGTCATGATGGGAAAATCGTGTGGCATCAGTCATTTATGGATCTCGTTGATGATTTGGGAATGTCAATCACTTTAGAGGTTAATATCAATACGGCAATGCCAACATCTGGTCTATCTGACTACCAGACTGACTACCTGTATTCATAATACCCTATCCTGGCATCTCGATGCTACTATGGTAAGTCATGTCTGGAATTAACATTCGCCTAAACTTGGGCTCAACTTGTCAATTGAGTGATACTCTCGATTTATGCTCGTCAAGTGGCGTGTTCTCCCATCTCATAGTTAGATGATCATATGCCCTTCATCATACTGAGAGTTCATGGCAAGCTCGGAACAAAGCCGAGCTGGATATGGCAGCATATTCCCCCACGGCGCTTGTTGCAGGGACCATCGGGCGGAGTGATCGCCAAGCCGGCTACCTCTCTAATTGTGGATTTACGGGCTGGCATGACATGGTAAAGCGGGGATTGTCTCAGTGCTCCGCCTCCCGCTAAACGACATCTCTCCTTCAAATCGAATTCACTTACGACGACACTGAATCTGGTGATCTGAGAGGAAACATCTGCGATTTCCTATACGATTCACTTACAACCCGCTTATCTATCGGCAGTTGGGGGATTGTTGGAATGCAATCGGACGTCCCATTCGTCGAGTACAGAAAGCTTCGCAACTAGGCCGCAAGTCCGACGTGAACTCGGTATATCAGTCTTCGCAATGGATAGACAAGAGATCATCGCGACAAACAAGTCGTTGCGTTTGATCAAGAATGTGCGTCTCAACACTTGTACCGAAGTGACAACCGCCCGCTAACGAAGATTACAGGAACTCGAGCATCTGCTTGAGAAGGGCGTCGTAAACGACGACACCTTCGACAACATCATGCGCATACTTCCCAATGAGTCCACACTTTCCAGCGCCGGCACCCCAGCACACCGCAATGCCGCCGCAGCTATTCCCAGTCCCGCCCCTAGCAACCAGGCGCCCTTCTCACCCCCTATAAACTCCATGGCCAACCTAGGCCTCGGCCACAACCCAATACCCTCCCCAGCGCCACCCGCGTATAACGCAACGGGTCCGCCATCTCTCCCCCAGCGCAACAACGCCCCTCCACTACCACCGCCCTCCAAGCCCGTCATCGCCCAAGCCAAGGCGTTGTACAAGTACAACGCAGCCGACGACCGGGACCTATCTTTCGAGCGGGAAGACCGCATCCTGGTCCACGAGTACATGAACAACGACTGGTGGATGGGCAAGAACCAGCGCACCGGCGCCGAGGGCATCTTCCCCAAGAATTACGTTGAGATCGACCACTCCGAGAAGGCTGGATTTTACGCCCCGCAACAGCCCACGTACGCGCCTGCTCAGGGTGGAGCGTACCCGGGACCGCCTGCTCAACAGAACCCGTATAACTCAAGCGTGCCGCCTATGGCTGTGGCCGGGGATGGTAAGCAGGGTGGGGAACAGAGTGGTGGCAAAGGGGGAGAGATGGGCAAGAAAATTGGGAAGAAGCTGGGAAATGCGGCTATCTTCGGAGCAGGCGCTACCTTGGGCGGGAACTTGGTTAATAGTATCTTCTAGGTCTGACGTGGTTGCGGTTGCCGCCGCGTTTATTGTGGCTATCGCCACGGGTACTGCCGAGTATTTATCTACAGGAATGTATTGGTCACAGACGTCAGGAATGCGAGTTAAGGCCTGGATCCGACATAAGTTGTTATGCGTGAGATATATCGGTCTGGTATAGGTCAGGCCGGTACTATGATTTGCATGTTACGCCTTAATCATCGTTCACTTTGGCCTATGTATGTATTCGCTGTTTTGCATTTGTGCCGGTGAGAAAGCCTTGAGATCTGCCCTGATATGAGTCAACTCCTCATCTCATCGAGTTGACTAGTGTTAAATTCACTCCAACTTGAGCGCTCTTGAAACAGTCCTCCTCGTCTCCTTCAACCTGGCACCTTTCTCCTAGTGTTTTGCGCCTCTCCTTGGAATGCTGACTTCCATCCATCTTCCGATAATGGGTGCGGACCCGTAGCCTGGTCTTCTGCCACATGCTGAATGCCTTCAGGTTCTTGAAATCACCGTCTGGGTCCCACTCGTGCGTGCCACCTGCGTTCGAGAGATCGAAGTTCTAGATTATGCGAGCTGAGACTATGCGTTGTTCCACGTAGGAGACGCTGTCCGGAGTGTTGGTCAAGGGGGGGGAGTGGGGAACGGGGCTAAGGCCGTGATAAGGAACAGGGAATATCGGAGGGAAGGTAAATGGTAACTATGTGATGTAGAACTACAAACACAGGGGGGCTATAGGGGAAGCGGGTAACAAGCAGGTACGTGGGCTGGAGGATGTGGTTTTCGCAAGGAGCGTGGTGGACTTACATGAACAACGCGGCATTGTCGATCACTTCGTCCTGGGAGATCTCGCAATGTTCGTCCTGCTTGAGGATTTAGTATGTCAAATATACACGGTAGCCCTTGGCGTCTTGCAATTACCTATATTTGCTCATTACTCGGGCGATCGGTTATCTCTCATTGTGTTCGAAGGAAAGGTGTAGAGACTCCATCATAGAGACACATAATGCATGACATTCTCCGGCGCGTAAGCCAAGTGTTTTGGTGTTTGCTTTCTCAGCCTTCCTTGACAAACGGTCTGGATCTTCCTCTGCAGCCACGTCCCTGGTGTGGCAAGCCTCCGACTGGCCTTGTAGGAAGATCATAGTGTCAGTAGAACTGTGAAAGAAACGAACTTCCGGAGAGCTACATCCAAATCGCCGTATACCCTTAAGAGGTGATCAGGAAATTTCTCTTCTCAAAGGTCCAACTTACCTATTCAATCGCATCAGCCTTCACAGCATCCAGAATGACTGTGATCCCAAAAATGAAAATCGCCCCTCTCAAGGCACCCAAAGCTCCCCTCAAAGCTCAAACTCTCAATGATATCAAAAGTCACGAAAACGTACCACTGCATCACATCGATCACCTCGCCGTATTCAGCGAACCCATGAATCCTCCTCCTGGCTAAGTGTGCGTAGATGCACGGTCGGCCATGGAGATGGTGGAGACGCCCGGGACCAGGTCAACGGCCCATCATGGATGAGGTTCTTTTCGAGGTCCGGAGGGCCGGGCTCTTAGTGGCCGTAGATGTCCAGCCAGGATTGCGGGGAGTTGGAGGCGAGTTCGTGGGGAGAGGCGGACTATGGGAACCGTAGCGGTCGTAGGGGCAGTCCGCTTGCATGGGCATGCGGCCTTGAAGTGTTCAGGACACGCCAGGGAGCCATGTGATCCTGCCGTTGTCGATTTGGGCGCCTGGGAACCGAGCCAGAGGATGGAACTGGAGGCGGTAAGTTGGGAGTGGAGCTAGAGTTGCCTATTTGGGCGGAGGATATAGCCCATTGCCCAATCGGAGATTGAGATATGGGAATCAGCAGTCGAAGCCGCTGCTTTGACACCGGGTTGAGGCGAGTTACAGATTTACACTACTCGAAAGAAACAAAAATAGACCTTTCAATTACACGATCGTCAGTCTTACTACAGCCATCCTAGTCTCTACTGTTCGTTTGTCGTGGTCAGGACGAATAAACAAAAGCTGCTCAACTGGGTATTCGGAATAGAATAGCTGGTCGTGTTTGAGTCCATTACCACGTCATTGGGTATTATTAAGCATGTCTGGCAAGAAATCTCTAGTAAACTCTACAGCTATCAATCAGTGTACACGTCGATGTATCTGGCGATCTGCGCGAGCTTTCAGCTTCGACCATTGGACCATAGGGATGCTCAAGCTCGAATAGAAATAGCCAAACGTCTTCATGTCGATGAAATATCCAAGGAAATGCAATAGTTCAGTGTAGATCGCATAAAAGTACTGATGCCGAGATTGAGATGGTGCTATTAAACCACAACACTAGAAGCTCTCCGGAGAGTGATTACCAGTGCTTGAAATGCATAAGAATGATAAACTCCGTAACTGTAAACTAGGTAAGCAATTCCTGCGGATAGATTACCTCAGACTGTTCAAGTTTTCAAATAATCTCCCATCATCATCTCTTCCCACGAGGGTTCGACGGAGTATTAAAGATCATCTCGTCTATCCAGATTACAATAAGGACAAGCAAAGAAACGTCGAATCGAATCCGTAAGTCAGTGTTGGCAGTCATCTTGTCCTTCAGGTTAACGAGATCTGTGGCAGATGCGGATAGAGATAGACCCCAAAGACACCAGAAGAATCGTGGCTGGTCTGATGAAAGCTGGTGGACTGTAGCAAGTCCGTCATAGCTAGTACTACCTTTTCTATGTTCAGTGATGTTAGGAAGACAAAATGTACCAACATCTTTGTGAGCCCTCCCGAATCAAAGGAGCTGAGGACTGTTACAAGTCTGTTGATAAGTCAAGAGGCAATATGACAAGTGATGAATACTGTCTTGTAATCGTGCCATGAATTAGGTGGAGTTTCCACGGAGTCAAGATCGAAAGGTCGGTATACAGCTCCAGGTTTTGGTGTTGAGCTCATTCAAGATTTGCATGTACTCATCCGAGTTGCAATGGAAGAAATCAACTCATGTTAGTAAGTATACAGATGTTGGACTTCAAGAATGAAGGTATAGCTAGCGTTGACGAGCTCTGTCAGTCGCGCCGCGTGCGGCACTGTGAAGCTGGAAAATGCGCAGATAGGAAGATAGGGCGATAGGGCGGGCTTGACGTGGGTAAGGTGACCATCCCCTGGCTGGCTTCTGGTGAATATCCATTTCAGGCCCACTGCATGGCGCCACGAACTCGATGGCAAGCATTAAGGATAAGTTCGAAGACTGCGAGTCAAGAATAGCACTTTTACCTGTTCTTTATAGATCTCTAGACATAATGGTATCCAATAAACCTCGGGACGAATAGCCAACTGCCCTGCGCAATCAGAAGCGGGCCCAGTCTTTGTGATCGAGCAAATCCACAAAAGGCGACGATCCTGGGTCAAAACGATGGCTTCGTTTATACGACGCTATGATACTGCTTGGTATGACAATCTGACCATTACTGTGTACTGTTTCCAGTCTTTCATCTGTCGTCTGAGAACACCGGCCAAGCACAGCTAAGGGAATCATGCCGGATCCTAGCATATGATCTCCTTTGCAGTGCCTCTAAAAGCCACTGGGCCAGGTTACTCCAAGGATGCCTGGTCCGGAAGATGCGACTGGGCCTGCGGCTCGGAATGGATCTTTGCAGAAGGCATCACTGGTGAGAGTGCTATCCACAACTCCTGTAACCGTCTTAAGTGAGGATCTGCCTGCACTGCTAAAAGCGGGAAGCCTCCGGGGTGGGCGCTTTCATTGTCCAACCCCGATACCTTTCTGTCCATGTTCCCTCTCACATTGGCGCGATAGGCCATACTACTGTGTATGTACATAGTACGTATTCAATCCCCGGATCACAAGCTTCCACGTGGCCGAACTAGTATACTGATGGCAAGCTCGTGACTCTGTCAGCCCTTAATATCATTCGAGTTAAACGCGATTTGCATTCGTTCTGACAGGAGGACTGGAGCTTACGGATTGCTGACCTCGCGCTTACAAGCTGCATCGTACTGCGAATTGCCTAAGTAAGGGTCAAAAGTCGCAAAAAGAAAAAGAAAAGAAAAAGCATCGAGGCATTAACTCCCAAGCCGTCAATCGGCAGCGCTAGTGGGCACTCTCCGCTGATCTCTTGTGTGATACCAGCGCCTCTTGGAGGGGAACCCTGGCTACTCCAAGTCACGTTGGCTCACATTGTCGTTTTCATAACCCGTCAACGCCGGCGTGGCTTGCGCCGTCGACAAACTTCCCCCCGTCTTGCCGTTCGTGGAGACCAACCAGCTTGTTGTGTGCAAATTCCTTGCAAACAACTGAATTATCTCGGTTTCGACTCCTATGACGAGCCGAATTGTATGGGCTACCTGCCAGCCCAAGACACGGCCAAGGTGACCTTGACAAAGATTCACCTAGCAGCTTCTGCCAGTCCAGAGCGAAGCTTACCTTCTCTGCTGTCATCTAGCCTTTCACGTCTCCCATCTACAGGAATGAACCTTGGTGATTACATTGTGTCCGATTCGACCTGCGTGCGGCTGAGTAGCGCTCCATCAAGTGGACGGATCTAAGGGCAACGTTGTCAACGGATTACTGGTTTTGGTGAAACCCACTCCCTGGTCCGGTCCAAAACTCACCGCGTACCGCTCGTCGTCAGTGCCTCCCTGCTGTGAATTGCTGGGCTGCACCGGCAAACGGACTGCTACTTCTCATCTGCATTGCCAAGCATGCAGACCAATTTGGGCGGGTTTCTCAAGTGCGAAGTATATCCGGCGGTGAATACTTGGGCACCAGCATATCGTCCGGGCCCTTGACCTTCTTATCGCCTGGCTAATGTAATGGAGTCGCCACTGTAATGATCACATCACATTAACGCCAACTACTGCTCCCAAGCTACTGTATCTTCTTGTCATAGCCATACACGAGACACACGCACCCCAATTAGTTGCCCATTCAAAGGCAGTCTGATTTCAGCCCGGAGAACTTCGCTGTTCCGCTCAGAGCTTCCACAATCTACCTGCGACGAAGCAACAAGTCAGGCGACTGTCAGACAATTCAAGTCCGCCAATGCTCCATAATAGCGTCCCGCCTTACAAGTTACAGTACAAGGCTATTTGCCTAGGACACCCATGGGTATCACTGTTCTTGGTCCCCTCGCCAAGGTGATTCGCTGCTAATTTGACCGCCGATGATCATCCAATGATGAATGAGAGCTGATCTACCACCACCATCCCACCCCCCCGCCGTCCGAGGACTGAGCATCGTCGACACACATTGCCATCTCACATCCTCTCTTCCTTCGCAGCAAGCGAGTGATGGCGACGCCCGCCTACAAGCCTCCACTACCAGACATGGCCCATGGGAATCCCGTTGCTACGGACGGAAGCACCCCTCCAGAGCTAGCGGAGACGGACTTTGTAAGTCAGGTCCTACAAGCTACGACTGACAATCCCGCGGCCTTTCTCGACAACCTGCTCGCCAAAGCCGTACGCTTGGGGATTTCCGTATCGCGGTCGTCGACTGTTCGTTCAGCTGCGGATCAACATGATAGATCCGGCGCCGAATCGAGCGCTACGGTGGACACCAGCCATGCGCGGTCGACCTCGACCGGATCGAAAGGCTCAGGCAGTACTACGCTGACGCCGCCCTCCTCCGATGATGGCGTTCAGGAGCCGGCACCGAATGCGCTCACACGTAAGAGGTCGCGAAGCCTTACATTTGCCCAATATGAAAAGTACCTGGCGCAGATAAACCCGCAACTCAATCAGCCGAAGTTCCTCGGTCTTCCTCCCTCGGAGCGATACCACTCGACCCCAAGCCTTTTTAACGTCGGCACAAGGCGGAGTTATCTGGGCATAAGAATTGGCTTTTCCAAAATTCACCGGCGGCGGAAAACGTCTCCTTTTCCAACGGCTACAGTGATTTGCTGTAGCGCGTGTCGCGAGGACTTCGAGCCGGATCAAACTTTGGAGAAGTTACCTTGCGGGCACAGTTACTGCACCAAGTGCCTCCGTATCATGATCAATCAATCTTCGAAAGACGAGGCCAAGATGCCCCCAAGATGTTGCATCCAGCCCATACCGGGCTCAACGATTAAAACTATTCTGAACCGCGAAGAGCAGACGACCTTCCTCAAAGCCGTACTACAATACTCAACACCGTGGGAATCTCGTGTGTTCTGTTCGAACCCAGTTTGTGGTGAATTCATCCCGCCAAGAATCAAGGTCGATCCGAGATACCCTTTCCAGGTAACATGTCGCAAGTGCCAGACGAAAGTGTGTATTATGTGCCAAAGGGACGCGCATGTCCTGGGCCACGATTGCCCATCTGATTGGGAGTCGGACGCTGTACTGAAGATCGGGGAAGCATCGGGGTGGAGGAGATGTTACAAGTGTCGGACGTTAGTTGAGCTCACGCAAGGATGCTCCCATATGACGTGTCGATGTAGAGCGCAGGTGAGTTCTGGGCCGTTTCGTTTCTCATTCCAGCGCAGACTAGGTGAACAAGTCTATTCACCTTCATCTCCATATGTTGTGAGACCAAGCCTTTGATTCACCCAGTACTCAGCTTTCATTAATAGAGTGATTACTGACTTCCGTGTAGTTCTGTTATGTTTGTGGAGGTGTTTGGGATGCCACGGTCGGATGTCCTAATTATTGTAACGGTGAAGAGATTTTGGAACGTAGAAGGATCGAAGAAGCAGCACGTGAAGCAGCCAGGGAGGCAGAGCAGGCTCTCGAGCAAGAAGCCGCAGAAAAGGAAGAGGCGGAAAGAATTGAGGCTGAGAAACGCACGAGGGATTCGCCTGAGTTTCAAGCTCTACGGAATGACCAGATTCAAGAGATGGAGAGATTCCGAGTATTCGAAAGGAAGACGAAATGGCTTATGTGGACCAGGCAATCCCAACAAAAAATCGCTTTGGTTGAGAAGCACTCAGGTGCGATCGAGAAGATGAAGGAGCGGCAAGCGAAAACATCTGTAAACCTTGAGGATCGACAGGTTCAGGCTGAGCTTGAATTGCGCAACTCGCTCGAACAGAGTGAACGGAATGTCCGTATCCGATTGAAGCACATGGAAGCTTATTGTGACGGCCTAGGTCAGAATCCAATGGTCGACATGCCAAAGCGAATTGTGACGGAACGAGACCTGCGTGAGCTTGGCCAACAATACAACGTTGAGAAGAACATGCGACAATTACATCAAGCAAAAATCAATGTCATGCGCGATCGGCAAGCGAAGGCTCTGGAGGAGCTTTTAGAACGCCAGGAAAGCGAGTTGGAGCGCCTCACGGAGAAGAACAACGGTGAGATTGAGGACCTTGAATCCACGTTCACCGATGAGGAGGATATACTTGCTATGACCTTCAATCGACGTAGGCGTACTATGGACAAGCGATGGGAGCTTTCCATTTCAATATTGCAAAGAGAGCTAGCGACTGAGAGAGGGATGCGATTCTCGATTCTGGAGCCATTGGAATGGCCACAGGAGAAAGAATCATCAGAAGATGGTCTGTCGGCGGTGGAAGAATAATGGAGGAACGATCCGACTTATTCCTCCCCATCTCGATCGCCGATGCTCTAACGAACTACCAACGTGCGACACGGACTTGTATTTTTCGGCTGAAGCATCAATCTTGTTCATTCTCTTTGTTTTCGGATTTGGGGGTAAGGATACGAACAAGCCGGCAAGGAGTTCTTGGAATCTCATCGACCGGGAGCATTCCGTGTTGGGCCTTCATCGCATTGCATGTGTTGCTTTGCTTCAGCGGAAGCTTGTGATTTGGAGCGAGCACGACGATATATACCCAGCCGCTGTTGGCAAGACGCACGCATTTTCAGGAAGTTGGCATAGTTGGTATACCAAGGGGTCTTCAAAGGCCGCAAGCGCTGGTGATGATAGCGACATTGCTATTTGTCTATTAGGATCTGAAACCAGAGATACGACGTTCATGTTGAGTGTCACATCTATATACCCAGTCACCTTGGCGGCTATGATATGTCCTTAGATATCTTGTATTGGAAGAAATGAGAAACAGTCAATACGCACCTACTCCTGTTGACTACTGATGGAATATCGGGTAATACATATGCTACTATATCACAACAGCAGAGGCCGATTTCTGGACAGATACATATACCGGTGCACCATCAGACACTGCATCTCCATAGGTGGACAAACTCGCACAGCAGCACAAGACGTCTACTGTGCATTCTATGCCTCATCCGACGCAGAACTATCCGCAGCAAGTGCCTCAACGCGAAAACATAGCCCAGCAGCACCCGTATCGATAGCAAGGATAACTCGCTTCTTCCCTTGTCAACTCAATAAAATGTCGCAGCAACATCAATAAGTATATGTAGCTACTGCGTCCGTCAACTTACTGAAACGACCTACGGCATCGTGTGAATCATAAGTTCACTCCATTCACTACCCTATCTTCAAAGGGAATGTTGATCCCGGTGCACAGTGAGATCGCCCCATAGGCATCAGAGAAAATCAACTCCAACTGCAGTATCTACTACTCTGGTCTTCCAGTCGGCCCCAGATAGAATCATGACCTAACGTAATACTAGCGTAAAGTTTGGTTCGACCATATCGAGAAACCTCGTTCACGAATCCGTCGTGCTGCACTGACATTGCGCATTCTCAACGTCACTTACCGTGACACACTCCGCCTATCCCAAGATACGTCTCCGATCCAACTATGTCATCACAACCGTCTTGCTTGATTTTTCCTGTCAGCTTATGGATGGTCAACGCCATGATCGGGCCCATCAGTATGGACAGCAGCAAAGAGGCTTATCTAAGTTTCCGTCGGACCAGGTTCTGCCAGGAGTCTTCTCTCGCACAAGAGCTTGTGCAAGAAGTTGAGAACATTGTTTCGCAAAGTAGGGCTGCTGATAATCCGATATAATTTAGTTATGTGTCCTTTGTAGGTTCGATGTTGCCCTGGCAGTGTTCATCATGATCCGTGATGCTTCCGCTCTGTTTCGTTTCTCTTGAGAGCTCTAAGGCCAGCAGATGAAAGGCTAACACTATCTGATCGTTACTTTCGTTACTTTGCGCATATCCCAGGTCCTCTCCCTTGATAGGATGCCAGTGTGTTGTGTAGATATCATCAGGACATCGACCATCCCCAGCAAACAAGCTACGATGATTTTTGGGAAGAGGCGAAGTACCCAACCAGCTGGTGCGCCAGATGCGCAGGCAGTGGGGAGTACGCAATTATTCGAAAATGGCCAGATACGATACATCCCCATGCCCACGCCTGATCCAAAAGGTGCGATCCGGACCATGCTGGTTCCTTTGCCACGACAGGAAGCTAACTCTCTTCTGTTCAGACCCTCTGAATCTACCCGAATGGCAAAAGTGGCTGGCCATCGCCTCGCTCTGTTTCTGTAAGTAGCACTCGATGGAGGGAGAGCGATCGTATGGATGAAAGCTAAAAAGAAAAACCCGGAAGTTGGAGCACTGGCCCTATCAATTGAGCATACGGTCGGTGGCATGTTGCCAGTATTCGTTCTGGAATACGCAGGACTGGATCCGAAGGCCATCACTCATTTCGATTTCACTGCCGGCCAGAAACCTGGCGAGGTGAACCTGAACCCATTGAAGTCGCTTTCTAACCTTGGTGGCCCACCAATCTCCAGGATCGCCCTTCTCACAACGCTGCCGATGGTGATCAATGGTATTGCATCATTGCTGCTCGTGCCCCTATCCATTGCAATTGGCCGAAGACCTGTGATATTATTCTGTGGGCTAATGGCATGGGCGGGTGGTCTCTGGGCTAGTTTTAGCACCAGCTTGGAAAGCCACCTGGCGGCAAGGTGCTTTCAGGGTTTTGGTGTCGGAGCAGTCGAGGCTCTACTCCCCCTCATCATTCAAGATATGATGTTCATTCACCAGCGAAACAAAGCGATCGCAACTATGAGCTCGAGCCAGGGGTTAATATCTATTTGCCTGGGTGTCACAGGGTAAGCTCAGCTATCTAGACTAGCGTTGATCCTGGAGCTACACAGCAGATACTGACGAGGGTATAGTCCCTATATTGTTTCTAGGATCAGTTGGCGTTTTCTATATCAGATCTTTTCAAGCCTTACTGCCCTGGCTTGGTTGGCAGTCGTCCTTTGTGTACCTGAGACGAGGACTATCAGGTCGCAAGATGAGCTTGGTATGTGTTATTACATTCTTTCCTCCGTAAGTAATACGTAACCTGACAGTGACCACTTATAGCCGGCAAAGAAGTATACCCGCTCCGCCCTGGTGAGACCCGCCCTCGCCTTGACTACATCCAGTATAGCCGCAGAAGCAAGTGGACGGACTTTGGCGTTCTGAATACGTCGATGCAATGGAAGCGTGCCATTCGTGCTGTATGGGACGCGGCCAAGACCGCGACATTTCCCAACGTTATCTGGGTGGTTTTATTGAGTGCTGTCTTTGTTGGGGCTGGGGGAGGTGCTGCACAGACCGCGTCAGCAGTCCTGCTAGCTGCAGGCTGGAAATTTGAGACTCTCGGATTGTCTTCTCTCGCCATGGTGGCCGCCTGTCCTTTTGTGTGGCTATTTGGCGGCTATCTGGCAGACAGGATCAGCAAAGCCATGGCCAAGCGGAATGGTGGTCGTAGGGAGCCAGAGGCGCAATTCTTGAGTCTCATCCTCCCTTTGAGCTCTAGCGTTGCCGGTGTGATGGTCTACGGCTATGCTGCTGCAAACATCATGACGTTACCGGGCTACGTTGTGCTCGTTGGGTTCTTCCTCATCCTTTTCGGTATTGTCACGGTCAATACCGTGGCCAGTGTATATTTGGTCGAAAGTTACCCAAACTTCGCTGGGTAAGCGCGTCTGGTCTTTGACCGACTTGTTCTACCATATCTATTTTCTAACAATGCACAGGCCTGTGTTAATCACACTGACCTCTCTGCGCCTGATCATTGGGTTTGGGTTCACGTTCAAAGCTACGGCGTGGATCCGTAATTTGGGGTTCTTCAAGGTCTTCTCTATCTATGCCACTGCGATTGCCGCTGTTGGCCTACTCGGGATCCTCATATATTTCTACGGCAAGAGGATTCGTGCATGGTCCGCCGGCACGCTTGAGGCTAGAGACACGTTCGTACAGAACGATGTCGAGAATACTGACGGTATGGCGGTGCAAGCCTTGACCAAGGAATATGCTTCCAGTTCTAAGGAGTCCAATAGGGAGGAACATCGGGAATAGTTGCAATGTTCAGTCGGCGCGGCAATCGAACGGTGTATCAAATCTTGTGCTAACCAATCCTTTATGTCAATAGATATCGATTGCCTCCATGGATCGATTAGCATAGTTGAATCCACTGACCGTTATATACATACCACCAACAACTGAGCAAGATTGTTCTTGACAACATCGCCCCATACATCAGTCCCAGACGCCAGACAAGATGCCACATGCCAACTTAAACGGCAAATACAGGCCGTGATGAGAAAGGGGGCCTGGGAACTGAACGTAACTTGAATCAGTTATCTACGAAGGTGCAAGCTTGAGCACATCGAGACGTATTCTACTCGGAACATGACAACTGACAATCATACATGTCTTCTTTACTTCAGGGGACAGTGACAACGCCATATACTCCACACATACGCACGTTCAAGATATTCTGAAGTACTCAATTGCTCGAGGACGCGGCTGGCGTCGATTTACAATGACAATGGCAGGGAAATCCTGAATTGGGAGTCGCTTAAAAAGCAGAAGTCGACGATGATTCCATAAGCAGGATGCGATCCGTGAGATAAAGTTCGACTGTTGGCAATAGTAATATGAAGTGGCCCGATTTTTGAGTATTGGAATTATTAACCTTGGTATATCTCGAAATCGCTGGGAAGACTAGATGGAATCTCTGTGATAGCGAATGATCAAGTATATCTGCTTAGACGATGCCTCAACTTGCTACGCCAAGTAATAAACCTTATGAAATCGCTTGTTACTAGGAAAACTTTAGCCACAATCATCAATGAGCACTTTGCTCTTCCGCCAGCAACCTAAATCTGATTGTACTGAGGTACTCCAATATCTGCGCTGAACGTGATAAATTCAAGAACGATTGGAAGCTAGGGACTATCGGGGTAAGAAGGACATACAGTTTGATGGCGGGTCAGTTACTTGTAGACGACACATTCAGAGGTTCTGGAGGGAGAAGTAAACGTATCCAAGTAAAATGGTGCATGAGGTAAGGCATACATACGTTGACGTAGCAGTACCGGTGTTGATTCTTGAAATCTCTCGTCAGTGACTAGAGACAGTTAGTTCAATGAACCATCTATATCGACATCCGTTGTGGCCGCACCTCAGATTCCCCACTGCAGAAGTCAACTTCCATTGAACCATATCTTTAGGCCACCCAGCTCAAGCATGGTCTGGTTCATGCCAATTCTCTGTGAGACTCAATTATAAGTATTACCTCGCACATGAATGCAATCCGCGTGGGTTGAGGTGCCCACGTTGGGTCGACGAAAGACGAGCTTGGTGAACCGAACCGAACCGAACTCTATCTGGATGTGAGAACGCATTGGGAGTCGTCCTACAGGAGTTGGGGCAGGTCACCGAATCTGGCCTATTGTGCTAGTTGTCCAAGCCAGATGGACACCGGAGCCGGGCTTGTTCGAGGTTACGTTTACTATACGATAGTCTTATTCTTCATCATAGCAGCAGCGTATATCAGCAACACTACCCACTAGGAGAACAAACAACGAGGCCAACTCCGACAACTACAGGAATGGCAACACCGAGATGTCATCGTGGGCATTTCTAAATACAGCATGTACTCTCGTAGCGCCGGGAGAATTTGTCACTCATCAGATACTCTCCCATGCATTGAAGTTCAATTGGCTCACGTCCAGACGACAGCTGTCACAAGAACAGCGATCACTGCATATCATTAGTAGACTCCAAGCGAGTGAGATGCTGTCATCCTCTCACAAGAGACACAAGCGGCGTTTCACCTGCCAAGACGTAGTAGTTCCTCTGGGGAAAAAATATCACCGCCGGATCTCAACTTCAGCCGAAGACCAGTCTGGCGTATTGCTTGCAAGTAGTAGTCGCGTACCCTTCGGGAAGTGTGCTTGGACAAATCATCCCTGTCCATCCCCCCCCCCTGTGAGCCTCGCTGAGGCTTAAAATTAGACTGACATGGGTCGTGGTATTATTACCTGTGCCGCTAGACCGAATCGGGATACATGACCAGGGCGCTGTAAAACATCACGAGCCTCGTCCCTTGTTACAGATCGCGGATTTTTGAAACCTGGGTGGCGGCCGCATCTCAGGCCCAGGCCCCAAAAGTTCGGTAGAACCTGCCAGCGGAGTTCTGATATTTTCGCGGTCTTGTCATGCCCCCAGGTGGCGGTGGAGGGGGGACGATCTTTGGATCTTTGGATGATTAGTGGCCACGGCTGTTGTTGCTGTCAGTATTGGTGCTTGCTGCCGTGTTAATAATTTCCACTGTGGTAGCAGTTGTGATTGTTTGGCTCAAAGTTATCATGACATGGGCATCGTAGATCGAGAGCTTCAGTCTGCTAGAGCATCAAATCACCAAACATCCTGGTTGTCGAATAATGTGGTCTCCCATTTCTTCTATAGCTACGTACTGTAGATACCCCACCCACACAGGAGAAAGAAATCGACGTGGGAAAAGAGCCTCTAGATGTACAGTGACGGAGGTATAAGATCATTAGAACATAAATATAGTCACGCCTCAAACTTGTATGTAGCAGGCGCATAACATAGTCGAGGCCCCAATCCAACCAAAACACCGGAATGCTCGCCAGTGATAGACCCCAGGCACCATTACCTGACTCTAAAGCAACCAAGCTAACGCTTGTCTTCGACGATACCGACAAGACCTTCCAACTTCACCACATCCCCCGGGAAGCCTAGGCAGCGAGGCATGTCTGCTGTTGAGCTTGGCAATCTGCGATCGTAGCGCCATTGGCTGAGCCGCCGTTGACCGCGTCACTACACAGATTGTTCTGCACGTCACAGCTTCTTTGCTTCGCTGCCGCCTCATTGACGAATGTGTCGCCGCTGGAGAGAGGATTAGCATAGGTATATTCGACGTCCATGTCAAGATAGCACCTACTTGACTGAAAACGGCCTGTCAGCATTGCCGGAATCCGTTACGGCCGGAGCCGCAATCCCGGCTACCGCACCCGAGTTTACTGTCGACCCCGCTGGTGTCAAGTTAGCATTCCGTTCATCAAGCTTCCAGTTTCAAAGGGAAAAAGCATCGACTCCAACAGACTCTTCCGTCTCGTCGATATCAGCCGGTTCTTCTGCGGTGTCGACTCCAGGAGTATGTGTCGTTGCGTGTGCTCATCATCAGGAATGATTGTGGTTACTTACTCCTCTGCCTTGGCCGCCTGCTATTGGGTTTGTTAGCTGCTTGAAATTTTTGAAGGTCGATTGAGGCTGCACTGGAGGTGATTGTGTTCTGGAGGCTAGGTGGCTGAAGAATCTGGCTGTGTAGGGAAGGACCTGTTGCTGCGAGGGAAGAGTCTGCTGTGATTTGCTGTGGAAAGGAAGTCTGTCGTTGCCTATGTGTTGTGATGGGAAAGGATCTGCTTGAAAGGACACTTGGGAAGAAGTGCGGCTGCAGTGGCCGGGAGTGAGGTAGAACGGTATCGTAGGTATAAAATAGGAGCTAGCGCTTACCATTTGCAGCTCCACCCTGTGCAGCACCTCCAGCGTTGGCGTTGGCAGCACCTCCGGCGTTGGCGGCACCTCCAGCGTTGGCTTTACCGCCGGCGTTGGCATTACCAGCGTTGGCGTTGGCATTACCGCCAGCGTTGGCGGCAGCTCCGGCGTTAGCATTACCACCAGCGTTGGCATTACCACCAACTGTGAATCTGACGCAGTCATCCTGGGGACCACGTTGGGCAACAGGCATGAGGACAGGCTGATGGTTGGCAGCACCAGTCATGGAGCAGACACGGTAGTTTCCATCAGGCAAGCCGCCCGTGACGGTAGCGGACAGGAGACCTTTACCGTTGCCGGCGTCGTTGATACCCTTGAAGAAGGCGAACACTGTAGCATCGAGAGGCTGGGTGGGGTTAAGGCTCTTGCCGGTGTCCTGGACGGAAACGTGGGTGTGTCCAATGACCTGGCCCGAACCATCGAGATCCTGAGGAGCAGCATAGTAGGTGGTGTCTGGGTTCGTGAAAGTACCGGCTGCAAGGTTGGCCATCTGGACCTGGATATCGAAGTCCTGGTTCGCGGCGATGTTTTGGTTGTTCTGGGGGTTGACGAACACAGCCGAGATCATCTTGGTCTTGGCTGGGATCTTTCCCATAGCTATCCTTCACTCAGCTTTATACACCAGCAGGCAGGAACATAATACTTACGAATACCGTTGCAAGAACCTCCTACAGTCTGGAGACCGTTGGTCAAAGTTTCTCCAGCGCAGAAGTTGATGAAGTTGGCATTGTCCCTATAGTGATGATCAGCAACCGTGACTGTACCGTCGTTGGTAGGGAAAATTACGTCTTAGAGGCAGCCTGACCAGCCTCAGCGTTCGCTAGTCCATCGTCTGCGCTTCCAGTCTGGACGGCATTGGGCTCCAAGGTGAGGGAAGCAGCAGCAGCATTCCCGCCGTTGTTACCAGCATTCTGGTTACCAGCGTTCTGGGCACCAGCATTCTGGGCACCGGCGTTCTGGCCGCCCTTCCCTCCTTTGTTCTGTCGGACCTCGAAGGTTCTAGTCGCACGGCGTCCAAGGACATCGTCGAAGGGGCTTCGAATGACTGAAGCCTCAGCAATGGCTCCAAGGCTCAAAAGGCCGACGATTACGCTCTTTGCCAACATCTTGTCTGTAAATAACTAAACCGGTTCGGGTATTTCTTTCCTTTGATATTGGTTTGAATGCTTCGTCCAGAGGCGAGAATAGGAAGTAATGTCCGTTTGTTCAAAATGGTTCCAGACCGTTTTCGAATAGCTGAAATAAATTGTCACAGACAGGTGGTAATAAACAAAAGCTGTCAAAAAAGGAACGAATGAATGAGACCACACTACCAGCGCAAATGGAGAAGAGGAAAAGAATGATAGAACGAATTTGAATGGAGTGAAGAGATGGGATAGAAACCAGCCAA
Source organism: Xylariales sp. AK1849 (assembly GCA_022432505.1). Classification (NCBI taxonomy): domain Eukaryota; kingdom Fungi; phylum Ascomycota; class Sordariomycetes; order Xylariales; species Xylariales sp. AK1849. Next base: position 1,736,328 of record JAJKKH010000009.1, read on the forward strand.
GACTTCTTTATATATCATCTTGATGGGTGTGGTTTCAAGCACGACTAGGTGCCTAAGTGTGGTTCAGGCCAAGCTTTCCGCAACCTACACTACATCATGTCTCCAAGCTCGAGTGTCATGGAGGGAGTGTATCCACAGTCTCCAAACGTGGACAGGGAATATCGAGAACGGATGAGGTTGAGAAAATGACAGGACCTTGCAGCAGCCCCCCCGGTAAGGTCTCGAGGCGCGCTGCGGGAAGGGACGGTGTACCTGACATGGGTTGTAGCCATGCAAGTGAAGCCCCTGTCCATCCGAGCCTTGGCTTTGCAGGGGCCCCAGACCAGACTTCAAACGTTACGAACATGAGAGAAGGTCGAGATGGCACCGCGACACTTCAGCTGGGACCTATCCGACAGCATTGAGCACGTTGCCCGATGAATAATCAGATGCAAAACAAGGCCAACTATGCGCGAAGACGAGTCAAAACTAATGATGGTGTACCGGATGCGAGAGCAGCAAGATGCTCCTCCTCACCTAACGAAATCACATGTAGACGGGATAAGTCACTCGACTGACTCACCTCGTAACAGCAGATGTAAACCGAGTTTCTCGTACAGAGATCGCCAGCCACATCTGAACCGCTACGGTTGCTGGGAGTGGGATTCCCTCCTGGGATCATCCCGCGAAGAAAGCTTTCCGAGAGCATCGCGGGGTTCGGATGCTTAAGGATGAATTTGAGTTTTGCGGCTCAAGACGTCGCAGGTTCCACATATAATCCCTGACCGTCAGGGGCTCACCCAATCCGCATCGATTTCAGTGCCGAACATCAGGCAGATTGAGTTTCGCCCCCAGGCGACGATGAAGCAGAACGGGACGACTTGGCTAAGCGCGGATCTGAGCGCATACTGGAATCGTAGTGCAACCTGAATTGAATGCATGTGCGGCTGTTCATCCCTCGACTACCTACCATCCCACCATTCCTGTGGGTACAATGAAGGGACTCGAGATGGTACGAAACTGGCGGCGAAAAGCAAGTCCAGAGATCAGCGCCATCCGAAGGTTGAACAGTTAGTTCTATTGTCAACCTCTGACACTCATCATGGGCGGAACCAGGCGACAGTGCCGTCGGCCGGCGGATGATCATCTTGCCTTGTTCATCTCATACGGTCATGACGTGCAGCTTGGAGAACACTTAAGGGCGTCTGCCAATAGTGGGCAGAGTGGTTCTATTCACGGCTAGGCAGGTAATTAGACAAAAGCGCCATCGATAAATTCCGCTTGCCTGTCGTACACAGTACTATGTGGAAGCTTGATAGGGTTCCACTACTGTAGACTTTTATAACCTAAAAGAAGCTTAAACCAATCCGGGGTCCCTGGCAGAGCGACTGGGCGGGGGTTGAGTTCCACGCCCATGGTCAGCTCTAGCCGCATTTAGCGTAATCTAACAGGGCGTGGCGGCCTACTGTGTACACAGAGTGGTTGCAGTCTGGCGTGCCTGGACAGTGACCATTTGTCCACATCCCAATTGTCCTAGTTCATGGTAGAGCTTGGATCCAGGGTTGCCGAAATCCGATCGCTTCGAGTCTATATGCAACCGCACTCAATTTGGATATGGTTGAACATCCTCCTGTGGCGCGTCCAGCCCAGCTTGTAGGATCGTGAAGCCCCGTCAGGAGTTTCGTGCCTGAGACGATCTAGGAATCGTACCTGATCACGGCAACCTAGGTTGGCTTTCCCTGTCTCGTCCCGACTCGCTAAACGCCATCCGCTTGTTCGATTCCACACGAAGGCCCTTGCCATAGTAACCAGGCATCAGACAAGCTTTTCTCTGCCGCAGATCAAACAAAGGAGTTATGGAGAGCAGGCATGACGGAAATCTGGCTATTCTGTGATCCGTCCTGATCGTCCTCAAGCGTCCCCTTCTCGCGCTCCTATCGACGCCTGCTCGACTTGCTCAATCACCATGGTCGAAACAGGGATATTGTTGGGATGAAAACTCCGTTTCAAACAATTCCATCCATGAAGGTGGGACGGCAATAAGGTCTCGCAATTATCGATTCGTCTAAGAGGGAATTTTTGTTTCCATGTGCCATCTAAACATATCGTCGTGATCGACTCGAAGCGAAGCCATACCATACGCAATTTGGGGATGATCGCACAATGCACGAAACAGAGCTGCACAACCGTGATAGCCGGCGCTTGATTCCCGTACGCCTGCAGGGAGCCGATTGTAAACCAGCTTGCGTTCTTCAGGCTCCGCAATCATGTGCTCACTAGAGTATCTACCTAAGCTCGCTACTTGGTGTTAGTGCTAGTTCGTACATTCAATTTTACTCTCAACCGATCCTGCTCCGTCACTCCCAATGTGGACGTCAGAATCCCACGATAATGACTGGGCCGCACTCATCCCTGCCTTGCGGCGTAAATTAGAGGTTGGCTGTATCTCCGTATCGGCCTGCAACTGTCCAATGATGAGAACTTTGCGTGGTTGCGGTCGCGTTTGAGGCATGTCCCAAAGTCGCCCTGGTGAAACAGCAGAACCCATGTCAACGCTCACAGATATCACGTGCAGCCGTAGGAAATCAAATGGGCGGAACCACTCTTGATCTTCCATCAAGTCCAAGTCCTGAAACCAACGGAAAAGTTCAGTTGATGAATAACCCGATGACAGATTGACAAGCTGTCATCGTTTCCAAGACTGGACGGCATGTTCGGATACTGCTCGGAATGTTGCTCCTTCGCACACCCTTCGTTGAATCGCCGTGGGTCTTTCGCTTCCGAAGACTTGACATCTCCAGTAAACAAATATAGCTGTTCCATGCTAGTCGATCCTTGTTGGTCTCTTACTTGGCAACGTCATTCTAGTCTAAACATAGGCACGGCTTCTTGCGTTGCGACGATGCTCGGCTTGCAGGTGTGAGGCTTTTCAGGAGAAACTAAAGGCAAAAGTTCTCCAGCCGAAGGGACTGGCTATGACCTGATCTGTTATGTAATACAGCCAAAGGATAAAAACTCTGCGATCTGACCTATTTCACGCATTCGAGAACCCCTTCCCATACATTCCCTACATGCGAATCCAACATTTCAGGTTGGTCGTTGTTGAACGACGCAGTCTACACCTTGAAACCTACAATAACATCACTTTAGAGCTCTCCGCTATCGACAGTCTCGGACGACCCTCGAATCCTGTCGGCGATGAGATCCAACCACGCAGCAAGTCGGTAACCAGCCCGAGCAACCTGAACCTCAATGACTGGCGCAGCCTTATCAAAGTATTCCCCGGCGAGTTGTTGGCCCACGATGGCTGTAGGGCCTTCTGGGAGGACTATCGAGATGTATCAGAATGGTTGCACCTCATAGTATCTTATTGTGACGCCAGAACGAGCTTACCTGTAGTGCAGACAAAGGCGTTTGATTCATTTGCCCAGATCATGGAGGTTTGGATGGGGTCGTCGAGGTTTAATCCATCTGCCCAGAACTTGCTTTCAGCGAAGTACTTCCCAGTCTTGATCTCCGAGGTGAGGTTTGTTGCCCAGGCATGAGCAGCGAGATACGGTTTCCTGCGGATGCCTCCAAGCATCTTCTCGGCAATGCTTGAGTCCCAAACGTGGTGAAGATTCAATTCAGAGTGCTCCCACATCACGTGGATTCCGTTTCCACCCCGAGCGACATTCTCCGTGTGCAGCGGTTGGTGTATATCGCCAATGAAGTGGATGACAAACTTCGCGGCCTGGCTCCTGAGCCACGGCTGAATGCTATCGTCGAGTAGTTGAGACGTGTAATTCTGGATCGAGCTCACTACGCAACCGTCTTCTTTGCAGTCTCTCTCGAAGTCGACTCCACAGTAGGTTGGCGGTGTATCTTTCACATCAATGAAGTGGAAGTTCTTAGTAAACCGTCCCCATTTGGTGTATCGAATACTATCCGCCCAAGTTGCGACACCTGCTAGATAGTGCTCGGTATCATTTCTAAGCAGGCCTTGAAAGTAAGCCGCCGTCTCATCTTTGACAAAGTTGCTCGCGACATAAGCGACGGTTATATGGCCCAGGCCTGTGACTCTCGTCAGTTACTTGTCAATATATCGAAGAATGTGTATAGCGTACTCCCCCAAGCAGCGACATTGGGCAGCAGCAACACCCCGAAGGCAGCAGCTCCAGCGGTCAGCTTCATAATTTGGACCAGTTCAATACAAATACTTGAGACACAGGAGTCATAGACCGTTCGACGCAACAATGCCAAACATGTATAAGTCAATCTATTAAAAAGTTTATGACTTTTGACTGAGTACGTATACGATGGTGGAAAGTTAAATGGGCAACACGTCGCGTTCCCTCGGCGCCAAATCTGGGTACTCGCTACAATGGTTGCTGAGGGGACGTGACTTGGATCTGCCTGATTCGCTCTGGCCGCCTGCCAGATGACCGGTCCTGCTGCGGCGCATCAGGTAAGACATCGGGAACGAGTGACCTTTGAGTATTTCGCAGATTATGCTAGCATTCATGAAACAGTAAGATCCAATAGTTGAGATGCAAACCTAAGCAACCTTCATCGGACAACCGCTCATGACCAATCTGCAAGTTCTCTTTGGTCCATCTGGATGGGAGCGGTCGCGGAACAACCCGGCAAAGCGGAACGACGTCATTGCGCTGCTAAACCCATTGTGTTTGAGTGGTTGACAGCCTCATGAACGCTAAACCATTTCTGTATAGGCCTTATCTCCACGGCTGTGAGGACTAGGATGCCAGTCTGATAAGAAATCCCAGTCACCAATGCTCACAGCTGACTCTTCACCCCACGGACACCTGACCTACCAGGCTTGAGTGAAGCGTGACTGCGATTGTCTCGACGTTTAAGGAGCTCCTCAGCTCTCTACGATCTTAATAATACTTTGCTATTGAGTATAGCAGCCACAATGGCCTTATCGCAAACCGTGTCGGTCAACGAGGCCTTATCGGGCATCTTTGGGAGTATCAGCTTAACGGCTTGGATATGTCTGTTGGTAGGTATCGCAAGCGTCAGACTTGTCTTGTAGAGCTATATTGACAGGCGACAGCTTCCTCAGCTCATAACGAACTATAAAGCGAAGAGCGCCGAGGGCTTGTCCATGGGCTTCCTTGCCATATGGCTCTTCGGTGATATCGCAAACTTATCCGGTACGTAGCAGCGCCAATACTTGGTCTGCCGGCAATGTGTTGTCTCTAGACGTTGATTACGAGCGCTCTTGGAGTATATCGAGTCTTCTTGATCGCAGCTCTCCGTCTCGTAACCTCTCAGTACGGGGCCACGTGCTCTTGCTAATTATACTTTGAACGTACAGGCGCTCTTGTGACTGGTATCGCACCAACGGCGGTCGCTCTGGCAGCTTATTTCTGTTTTTCCGACCTTGTACTCATCAGCCAATGCCTGTATTACAACACTATCAATGCCCGTCGGTCCCGTGAGCGCACACAATCGACTGATACAGAATCATCCGAAGACGAGCCTCTCCTTAGGAGGCGGAGGACGTCTTCCACCGGCCTACCGGGCTCACAACGTCGGAACTCCATGCGTCACCAAGAATCGGGGTTCGACCCCATCACCCGAATCGTCACAGGCGAGGACGAGACGCCGGATAGCAAACCCTGGCTCCACAATACGTTGAGTCTTGCAGCTGTATATATCGTAGGAGCAGTGGGGTGGTTCGTGTCGTATAAGGCCGGTGCATGGGATGAGCCGGATGAGCCGGGTGCGCCCTCTTCGACACAGTCAGCAATAGCTGTTGTTGGAATGACGTTGGGCTATCTGAGTGCTCTGTGTTATTTATGGTATGTCCGTAGGGCAATTTTCATGGGCGTGTGGATGCTAATAAATGTAGTGCTCGAGTTCCTCAGATCATCAAGAACTACAAGGAGAAGTCCTGCGAAGGTACGCTACTAACCGCAACCTCGCGAAACGCATAGTCTAAACATAATATAGGACTTGCCCTGCTGTTCTTTTTATTGTCACTAACAGGTAATCTCACATACGGTCTGAGCGTTTTCAGCTACTCCCAAGAACCGGAATATATCATCGTGGTAATTCCTTGGCTGCTCGGGTCCTTGGGGACCATAGTCGAGGACGGTATCATCTTCTACCAGTTCAAGATCTATTCCCCAAAGCGAGAAGTCAAGACCAATGGAGCTGTATGAGGGAATCCGTCCACATTCTTGACGGGTTCTCAATAGAACCAGCATCCCTTCTCGGTGTACTGGAAATCAATATGCTGCATTGCATCTTTGGGGAGTTCGGGGTTTTGATTTAATGTGCGGAATTTATACCATGTGCTTTGTGAGTTAGATTTGAGCTATAGTACTCGAAGCTGATGCATGCTCAACGTCGAAATCTGATCGACACTATGCTACGACTAGCAATGTTCGGTGATGCACGAAGAATGTGCTGGCAACTGAAAAAGGGTGTCATCCTACCACACTGATAACCTCCAGTAACCTTTGTACTCCGAGTGGTTTGACCTCCCCCGCATCATGCAGGTACGCTCCAATATGCAAGTAAGCACCTAAGGTTTACCAGATTCAGGGCGTATCAGATGCTAGCAGTATACAACTTGCATTGGTTATATGGACAAACAGTTTGGGTTGTACTAGATCTGAGCAAAATGCAATAAAATGTCGAGCAGTCTCCTTTATCTCCCAGCCAAAGGCCAGGATAATCACGAAAACATGGGTGGTTGTTTCCAAATAGTAGACTGAAGAGAACCACCAAGTGTCTTGCCGGCAGCTGAAGAGACCGATAGCCCCGAGGCATTCGTAGGCTACTCGAGGCCTAGTCATCACTATCACCACTATCACCATCAGGGTTCGGGCCGGTGAGGGAAAAGAAGGAAGGAGGGCAAGCTGGGACAATGCTGCGGTGGGTGATTCAGGTTGATCGTAGGTGGCGAACGCATTGTCTGGCAGATTCGAATAGCATCTTTGGGAGAAGGTCTTGAGAAAGTTGCGCAGCTACCTAAGTACTCAAGTATCCGCAAATCGGGAAGGAATGGGAATCCCAATAGGCGCCTAAGGACGGCACAAAGAGCCATTACTAGGAACGGTCAACCTCCATTATAAGAAAGCATTCATAGATCACTTGCAAATAGGCCTGAGTCTGGGTTTTGCATGCTGCAAATTGGAATTTCTCAATTATTATAGCAAGTCGCGAATCTAACAGCTAGCTTGATGCATGCCTTCCAAAAGAACGTGTCTTCGTGTCTCCGGCCGTCGTCTCGTTACTCGTCCCATCCAGCTGGGCTTGGGAAACAGTAGTCGATCGACGACAAAGCTACTTCTCCCAACCTTAAATCGATGATGCCGTCTAAGATCCGGCCAACGCCTGTGCTTCCTCCTCTACCATATCTGATGGCGTGAGTTTGTCATGGGGCAACTTTTGACGCAGCAATGTTTGTGTATTGCCGGCCACGGTATTCGCTGGGCTGCAGCGAACCGAGTTCCCATGCCAATGAATTAATCATCTTGGTGTGTATTATCAGGAAATCCCAATGCTTTCCACTCTAGTTCCGGCGAGGTCTGTTCATCATTGTTAGCTGTGTTGTTGTCTGAAATGGGTTTAGTAATACGCACGCGCAACCTGCTGGTGATGTTACGCCAAAGAAGCAATCATCCCCGTTCTGGGGTACCACCTGGTCCGCCCGGATTGGAGTAATGACTACACCAGCCGATGCCATCGAGGCGGCGAATGCTAAAACGAATGCAAAGGTGGTCTTCATCTTGACTTGTTTGTGTGTGTGTGTTTTCAACTGGTGTTTAGGTATAGTACCGAGTAATGTCGTATTATTCTGTAGCGAGTACAGTGGCAAAAAAGCAGACCAGCTGTTCTGCGTATGTTCAAAGGCGTAGAGGATATAGGACGAGTAGAATCGAATAGAGACAGACGGACTGCAAGCAGCGACAGCAAGAGAAGAATCGAAAAAGGGAACGTATGTAGATCACTGATCTTCAAACTATTATTGTTGTAGTGAACAGCGAAAGAAGGGAAAGAAGAGACAGACAACAAGCAGCACAGAAGAAACATATCGGCGGGGCATTGAAGGGCAGTGCCGCCCAAGTCTGGTTTGGGCAACACGAGACATCGCCAAAGTTGAGATGGTATGACTCCGTGACCTGAGGCACGAGCATGGCATCGTGTGAGACGAAGTCCGTCGCAGGGGCCGGAAATGATGGGGTTTCAGGGTTGAAACTGAACGCAGCGATGAATGGTCGAAAACGAACTTTCGTCCGCTCAATCAACGATGGCTCTCGTAAGCACCAACAATTGAGGATATAGAGTTAACAGATCAACAAGTTTATGATGAAGCTCTTGGGAGAGCGAGAGCAACACTGCTGATCACCTGAATTGAGGCTCTTGATCAAGCTTTGAACCACAAGTTGTCGGGTGTTTGGAGTTGATGGTAGCGATTGTGAGGGGAAGTGCCAATTGGGGTGTTTTAGTTTAGTGGGTCCCAGGGGCTTTGGTGGTACGTAACAGCCGCCCAAAAATAGACTCTCAGGCCCCTTACGAGATTCAAGTCCTTGCCGAGGGGCCGAGCCGCTATGAAGAATATGGTTGTCGAGAGCCTCGGAATAATGTAGGCGGCCTTGTCGACGCTATTGGTTACGAATGACTGACATCCTTAATTTGAGGCGCCGAGGTAATGTCTTATCCAAACGTGTTGAGGTCCATTTCATAGGTAGACTAGGCGGTTAAGAAAGATTGAACAATGTCGCGAAGCGCTCGAGTCATTCCATGCTGGCTTGATAATGATATGAGCGTTGCTCTACGCTGGTTCATAGACATGATCTGTCATGCAGATATTTGAACGACCTTCTAGCAAGACCTCGCAGCCGCTTTTTCAGAAGTTCCAAACCTATAACTGCGACTACTTGCGAGGACTCTACATATTGTAGTAATATCCCCGACTTACGTTACGACAATCTGGGCTGCATCAATCCCATGGATTCGAACTCCATATAAACTTGACGGTAAGACGTGACGAGATGCTGTTCTTTGTTTCAATCAACCTAAGGCTTATTGAGACTACCTTTGCGATTACGATTCTGTTGTGAACAGGTAGTCAACTGTGCACGGGTAGGCCAGCCACCTGAACTCAAGAAGTGTTTTTATATACTCATCACAGGGGAGAGTTTCCAAAGATATGGATGGCACTAGATACCGCCGCGACCATGCGGCAACTACTACAAGACCATTTCATAAACACAAGGGTGGGTTGCTACTGAGGTAAGATTCGCTACGTGGCAGAAGCTTAATACGTGTCACTTTCTTCCACACTACGGCGGCCCCAAGTCACTCAAAAGTACGAGATAGAAGTAGAGACCGGTCAAGACGATACAGAGATCGCGGGTTTGTTGGAGAAGCTTCACTTAAACTGAGCAGATTAGGAGGTCTAAGGACCATGGAGGATACTCTTCATCTGCCACCATTTGGCTTCACAACACGCCCGCTTATCGACCTCTAGATAAGGACATATCGTCGCAATTATCACGGGATCACAAATCCTCCGATTGCTTGATACCATATACAGTCCTTTCTAGTCCATGAGTGTTCAGTACAGCTCCCACAATATAGCCAGAAAGATGCCTAGTATAGCATCATGGGAATGTTGTCTTTGTACCTCTCTAAACTCTATAGCGGGGTAAGCAGTCATTCTCTGTCCAGCTATGTTGCATATGTAAGCAAAAAAAAAAAAAAAAAAAAAAAAAAAAAGGCATGACTAGTACAGCGACTCAACATTGTTACTAGTTGCATCGTTGACGCGAGTCTAGGGTCACCAATGCTCATTGTTCTGACTGTGTATAACAACAGTAATCCCGGGAGCCTCTATACTAGTATGCAGAGATTATACGTATTGTCTCGAGCTAATTGATGAGTTAAAAAACTAAGTTTGCTGCCTTGATGCGAACTCTCTGCAGTGCCTAAGAGCCTCACTCGACGGTCTGCACCTCCTGAAGAATCAGTGCACCGTATTGATTGGTGCGTTGGCTCCTGTTCGCCACGTTACATTGGCACAAACAGTTGCCTCGCGGAATCTGCCTTGGAATATTGCAGCAACTTCGCACAGCCTCGCTGATGATTTCATAGAGCTCAGCTAGAGTGCCGTTCAAAGTACCTAGATTCTATTGTCTCAACCCACGAGAAGTACTCTTTCTGATAGAACGAGTGGAACTATGACTCTCTGATCTGTATTGGAATGGAGATCATAGGAGCGGCAGCGTCGATCGTAGGAATCCTGGGGTTCACCGGTCAAGCTTTAGAAGGCTTGCTCGTTTTGAAGAGCTTCATCGAATCTATCAAGGACGGTCCGAAGACAGCAGCTACAGTCATCACTGATCTCGAAACCCTTGAAGACACTCTTCAAGGACTCACCGAGCTTTTGACAAGGAATGGTACGACAACTTCCGAGGACCCGATGCTGAAACTTAGCATCGCACGACTCCGCTCTCATGTAGAAGCATGCTGCAAGGAAATCGAAGCCTGGAAAGGGGATCGTGCTTTACAACAGGAATATGGACGCATGTCGATCAGTTCAATTTTGAATCGAGTCGCAAATGCTGGACATAAGCAGTCACTAGGAAAACTGTCTATAAGAATGTCTAGACAGCATCAGATTCTCAGCCTTGATCTAAGCTCAATAGGCCGGTAAGGAAGCAGGCCCACACAACTCTATCGCAGCTCACTCTCCTCCCAGTATCTATGACCGTATTGCGTGTGAGAAACGAAAGAAGCTAGAGAGGGACATTGAGGCGTTGTCCGATAGACTGTCCGATGTGCAATCTAGTATCGGCAGCATCGCCTCAAGCTTGTCTCGCGCTCCTGCTCGAAAACGACCTCGGATCGATTGCTCTTTTCGTTCAGCCGCTGAGAAATCGACCTCTAGCATGAATCAGCCGCTGTGGACTTGCGACACAATCAGTGGCATAGACGATGGCTATATCCATGATCCCGAGAGCGGGCAGAGCGAGTGTATTTTCTGTGAAAAAGTCTTCTTGTGGGAGGACGCAGAATCATTCATGCGCCAGGGGCGGCACCTTGTCCAGCAGCACTCCTTTGGCCAATGCAACCTTTCAATCGCATATGATTGCATCGCTGCTTTCAAGAATCACCTCGTGTCTTTTCATGACACTAGTCGCACAGCATGGCCAGAACAAAGAATGACTAGGTTCAAACGGCCTGGCAACAACAGTCCAAGATTCCTAAATCTTGGAGGTCTGAAGGGCAACCGAATTCTATCGTTCAAGAAGAACCGACTTCCTTCCTTTTGATTACATCGCAAATAAGGGCTATGTTATGCGGCTATGGTCTTATACAAGATCTGGACCTACAGGGACAGATCGTTCTTAGCAACGATTATATCGCGCTGTCCACAGCTCTGGCCAGACTAGACCTTGATACGCACAGCAGTGCAATAATATCATCTTACGGGCTTGACCGCTACAAGCGGCTATGTTTTGATTCAGCGTGTCACCAGGAGGATCTTGTGGTTTTGGGGTTTGAGGATATTCTTCGATTCGAGGTTTATTTCTCTTCATCTCAACTTGAGCTCCTCGATTTTAGGAGAGTCCACTGGACCCAGGTTCCACCACCAAACTTGGACACTAGGTGGCAGTGCTGTATCCCCGACGTTACGACACCACGCCAGTACGGCCTGTTTCCCACCATTGGAACCTACATTACAATGTCAATCTACGACGAAGTTGCGCAGGACACGTTGTTCACACTACCAGAAGACGAAGCAGAACTGGAGCGTTACATATTCAAAGCTCGAGATAGTTGTACAAGGGCAAAGGACGATACTCGAAACGCAAGCTGGGCGCCGCTGTTGCGCACAGAGCAACCGTCATTATTACAAAGCAAACATTTCGATCACGCCTGTGGCTTAGAACGTAAAGTTGAGGACTGGATATTTGGCATATTTGCATATTCAGTGTCCACGAGAAGAATCTTACGGAATGGTAATGCTTTACCCCAGATCCCACAACTCACGCCAAGTGCCTGGTTGGAGGCAGCGACCAAATACTTCCTTCCCGCCCCGGCTCTCGAACTCACCGTGACCACACCTGCTTCCGCCTGTCCGACTTTGGCAGCTACCTTCAATGGTCATAGTTATGAGCTACTAGCCAACTCTGGCGAGGATGAAGGAGCTAGGCCCAACCACCAACCACGGCGACCCTACTTCGAGTATCGATCCTAAGCTCCTCGATCGTAGAATCGACCGAAGTTCATAAACGGATGAGTTCGAAACACCTGCAAGCCGGATATCCCAGATGTATTGATCGGTAGACGTCCATATACGTCGCCGTGCACAGCCTGCCCATACCGAAACATCGTGAATCCCAATTATCTAGTAGCCAGATGCTACGCTGCAACGAATGAAACCGATATTTCTCCCAAGGAGCTTCCCTTGACGAGGAAAGAAAGCAAGCTGCGCGATTGCTTCGTATGCTTGCCTTTTACTCTGGCCCGGCCACGAGAAGTATAACCTCAGCATATGCATGGATGATACAGATCATCACTATCAACCAATTTTTGAGTCATGACTTTAGGCCAAACAAAAGGTATCAGACACGGTGGGACTTCGACTTTTGACTCAACATCTAATCATGGAGCAGTACAAATGTTCACTAGTTGAGGAATGTTGTGCAAGTTAATTGGAGAGATACGAAACTCTTGGTTTCGATGGTATCGCACCTTTGTATGACATGGTCTCCGGAATGTCAGAAGTGCCACGTGTGTTACTATAGTCGACTCTGGGTCGCTAAGGGATTCCCTTGTCCAGTTGACTAGGATCATCACAATATTGCAGCTCGGGAATTGGAGGCCTTATTGAATTCAGACAGCTACGGCAGCAGCAATCCACGGGATGAACAATTCACGGGATGAACATATCAACCTTGATATCATGAGGTCCAAGAAGATTCTTCCTGAGCTGGCGGGGTCACCTCAGCTGGGCGACGGCGATCGACTTTTAAAGATCACATCAGAAGCTGGGTTGTTGGCTGACAGATGTAAGTCTGAGGCTGAGCATCTTGTGTATAGTCTTCTCTTGTAGCTGCATTTTGGCGACAGGGGTTATTGGCCAACATATCCAAGCGATGTGAATCCTATCTGAAGAAGTTTTTGGTCTTCCGACTTTTAGAAAGCTATCTGGCGTTTGTATCGCAACACTTGTTGACTGTAGGCGACTAGTTGGAATTTTCGGCCACCAATGGTATCGCAGGGTTCGATTGGGAGACTTGTTGAATCAAAAGGCATTAGGTCTGACCAGACTGACCCTCTCATCAACGGTATCGTCTCGGTGTGGCCAACATTCAAGAAAAGACGTCGCCAAGCCCGCTCTTTCCCCGGCAACATTCCAGCCGACTTTGCAAGAGTTATATTGTCTACTTACTTATTTAGGCTCGTCTGTGCTGCTCTGTGCCTTCGTGCGGCTCCTCATTGTCGATGCCACCGCTCTAATTAGCCCGAATCTGGCACTGTACACGGTATAGTGGACGCACAGCTTTGAAACTATTAATGGAGACGAGGGCCACCCGGGCATGCGCATGGGGACCTTTATATACTACACAACGCTCTTATCCGATGATTTAGATCATGTGTCAGTTTCAAGGTGGCGCAATCATGAATCGACAAGAGCTGCTGGTGATGGCCAGTGGAGAAGTATAGTATACAGGATACATGCTCCCGCCAGAGCATCGGCTACGATCCCATACCTGCCCTGAACAACAATATGTCCCGACAAATATCGATGACAGCGTCCAGGTCCTCGCACAGCGCGTCACACGCATCATGGTCATCCACCCGCTTACCACGGCTTTCTTTTTCCTTGCGTTCGCCTTGTCGGCAATGCCTTGTTAATTTGCCGGCTTGTAATTACGGAGGTAACCTTCATGCTTACCCTCTTGCGGTTATTTGTGATTTCTTCATATTCTCCTAGCTCTCGCTTGATTTGGAGTCTGGTTTGCCAAAAATCACATACGACGTCGGGTTGTGGACACTGGTAGTAGCACTGGTCTGTCTTTTCGTCGGATCCGTAATCTTGATCTTCTTCTGGTAGCGTGAGTGGAAAGCTCGGCGGGTGGCTGGTACTGTGAACAGAGGAAGGGGGCCAGTTGATGGGAGGTCCGATCAGGCAACAGTGGTTGGGTCTGCCCACGAGATAGACCTTGGGCCTGAATGTGGCCATGTAAAACTACCCAACGGACAGAAAGCTGACCATAGCGAATTGTCCGATCAAGGTATGGGCCAGCGTCAGGAGTTGACCGAACAGGATGTAGGGGAGCGGCATGAGCTTGATGGTGTACGTCTTCAAAAGCCTGGATTGTGATGGATTGCCGATAGTGCCTAGCCTCGAATATCTTAGACACTTGTTGAGCCTTTCAATTCAATTGTCGTCCAGGATCCTTCCAGGTGACTTGTATAATTGCATTGTCATGACATTGAGTGGACTTGCTACGTGGTAATCTCAACCTATTGTAAACCTTGTTTTCAAGCACACTATAGCAATTGTGAGATATATTAGACAACGACAGTCTGTTCTATCAATATTATCAAATAGATTAGAGACCCCCATCAAGGTTAATCTACCAGGTCTACCTTACTATATCTTATTGCGCTAATCAGCACTTCAAGTACATTGCTATGCTTTAGTACTTGTAATCCTTTCTTCTTTATGTTCTCCCAGAACATCGGTTATACCTATATACGACTTTGTGTGCTCGGCTCTCTATGTTTCGTAATAGCGCGACGTGATCTGTAGGACACCCGTTCTTCTACTGCAGTCGCCTTTGCGGATATGACTGGCAATCGAGTGACCGTAGTACTCGAGAGCTAGTAGCATAGTACACATCAGGTGAACCTCACCTTATGCTAGTTGATATCTCCCCACAATATAGGCCGGGTGAGCCGCACCTCAGGGAGCTTTGGTAGCCTTGAGCTATATGCTACAGTCCATGTAAGAGGATCTCAGGGTACACCTCCACACCCCCACCGGTGGGAAGTGGTTCGAGCTGAATGGATATCGCGGTACAACAATGGCCAATTGCCCTTATGGCGAGCAGAACATGTGTGATCGAAACGGAACTGTCTAGAAGCCGCGTTCGAGCACATGGGATTATACTCGGTGGCCTCTTAAGATTGCTTCTGTGAAAACATCTATGAACCGTGATAGCGAAAATTTGATAATTAGAAACAGGAGGTCGAGCAGCACCTTCGAAAGGCATTGAGGAAGCCGTGAAATCCCATGGCGAGACAGACTCTATCAGAGTTTCTCTGCTGAAGTTGTTCATTGGCGAGGCATTCTGGGTTGTGGACTGGACCACTTGGCGTGCCCTAGATGGAAATGCTATTCGGCACGCTGAGACATGAGAGTGAGGACTATGTGCGTGCCTACAGCCGGAAAGCTATATCCGTGGATCGAGACTATATGTATTGGGTCAGGCCACACATTGATTTTTCCCCTTATTATCTGGGAGAGCGCGGAGGTCTTGCCGAGATATCGCACCTGTTGCGGTAACGCGATGAGTAGCCACCTCATATGTATAGTTAACATGGAGATGTTGTGCTGGCGAGTGTATCAAGTGGTCTAATAATGCCGGATGATCGACTATCTCCTATCTCAGGGGCCCACTCGGTCATGGGGCAGGTCGAAAACTAGGTCGGACAAGGATCTTCATCCAATGTATCCTCCACTTCAAATGCAGGGACACACCTGCCTGCCACAGACATTGCAATGTTACGAGCCCGAATTGTGTTGAAATCGATGTGGTGTCAAAGTTTGGTGACCTGCGAGGAAGACAAACGGTCATGTCAGGAACTCGACTTCGGCGAGATGATCTCAGGCTGCAGCGACGTGTTGCCGGTGAAAGGTTGGACTGGAACGTAGGAGTTGACGATGCATTACAGCCGAGAAGTCTGAGACCTCGGTGTCCCTCTATTTTGACAATCGCCTTCAGGGAACTACAACACGAAGTAAAGGGTGCAGCCCGGCTCAAACATCGGACGAGCCGGCACCCTGCATCTCTTCGGTTGGTGAGGTCGATATTGAGTCTGCTTGCCGGCTAATGCTATTACTGTGTAGACAACTGAATAACTGAACACCGATGCTGTCAGGCCTGTATATCTGTACCTACACAGTTAGAGCTGGACATCCGACTTGCACCTCTACTAGCGTCAGCGGTTACGTAGCTTCAACGTCTAAGCCTCTAGGGCCCGCCCCCCAAAAACGTCTGTGCCATGTAGGCCAAGATCTGCCGAACAACTCTAACACCAAGATCCCCATTCTTAACTCATTCCTGGCTCTGGAATATCTTGTGTCGCATTATAGACCCCATTATTGTAAGAGACCCGAACGACCAAGGTTCTCTGTTCCCGACCTTGAGCTTGACCCCGCCGAAGGTGAGCAACCGTTGAAGACCCGAGACGACGTTACAGGGCTGACAACCACGGTCTGCGAGGATAGATCTGCTCTTGTCGCATTCAAGGCATTGAAGAACCCCCCCTCGTCGACGTTTCACGCATCCCTTCGCGACCCAGGACAGGGTGCCGTCTGTAGCGCATCTTCACGCCGGGATCGCTGCTCCACGCTCACCCGAGCTATTCGGTCGTTCTCGTCATAGGAAGTTGATTCACAACCTTAGGTTAACCCGTCATCTATCATGGCAGACTTTAGCCGGCAGTCAGTCGATCTCCCTTCTCCCCAACGACCGACGACAAACGAACGATCCGGCAGTATGTCGCTTGGAAATACAGCCAGTCCCGCGGCCGAGAACGACGGAGCTCGTACAGCAGCTAATGGAGCTGGGCCGGCAACCACCTCGGGAGGCGCGGCGCCCGGCGGTGGTGTAGAGCTGTCTAAGAATGTTCAAGAGGTGCTTGCCTCGGATGTATGGCCACCAGTTCAACTACTTTGATTACTGAATCTAGTCTTGCTGATGTCTGCAGATTGGCGTGTCTACCATGCTAAATAGACTAAAGCAAAGTATCGCATCAGCAAAAGTAAGCTCGGGCTCCCCTGGGGGAAGATGGGCATGGATAGCGGTTGCTTACTGGAATACCAAATCTAGGAATTCGCCTTGTTTCTGAAGAAGAGATCGATATTGGAAGATGAACATGCCAAAGGAATGAAGAAGCTGTGCAGAATGACGCAGGAAAACGTCTATCATACGGACCACCGGCAAGGGAGCTTCGCACAGGGCTACGAAGAGATGCTAGTCATCCACGACCGAATGGCGGAGAATGGCCAACAATTCGCCGTGTCTCTACATCAGATGCATGAAGACCTGCTCGAGGTTGCTGCCGTAGCTGAGAAGCACCGTAAAGGCTGGAAACAGAGTGGTCTAACGGCAGAGCAGCGTCTTGCCGACATCGAGACTGCTATGCGCAAGTCGAAGACCAAGTACGACTCGCTCGCCGAGGACTATGACCGCGTGAGAACGGGCGAGTCAAGACAAGGAGGCAAGATGTTTGGCTTGAAGGGCCCCAAGTCCGCCGCGCAGCAAGAAGAGGACCTACTCCGGAAAGTCCAAGCTGCCGACACCGATTATATGGGCAAGGTACAGAACTACCAATCCGAAAAGGCCCAGGTAGTAGCCACGACAAGACCAGAAGCCATCAAAGCTCTGCAAGATCTAGTACGAGAGTGTGATTCTGGAACAACACTGCAGATGCAGAAGTTTGGTATGTCAAGCCACTTATATGCGGTCCTAGGGCTCATCACTAATGACTCCCAGCATCCTTCAATGAGAAGCTCTTGTTGAGTAATGGACTGGTCATTAGCCCCCTGAAGAACCCACAGTCCGGTCAGGCCCGTAGTCTGAAGGAGGTGATCCAGGCTGTGGACAACAACAAGGATCTAGAAGACTACCTGCTCAGCTTCCACAGCAGAGTACCGCCGAAGTCATCAGAGCCGAAATACGAACGTAATCCGGTATTGAATCCGCAACAGAACATGTCTATGGCCAACATGACACAGATGCACCAGCAACAGATGCGACCACAGTCCCAGCAACCGTCTTCTGCTCAACAAAACCCACCACAGCCGCCACAGATGCCACAGCCTGGGTCAATGGGCTCTCGACAGGGCACATTTGATATTTCCTCTCCTGCTGGGCCGCCGCAAAGTCCCAGTCAAGGATTCGGAGCTCCTCAGTCTACGCCACCCGGTGTTCAACGGCCGGGATCGCAACCAGGCCATGAGAGAAGCTTCAGCCATGGAGCTATGTCGAATCAGACTAACGTGCCCCAACAACAGCAGGGGTATAACCAGCGAAATTCAACGCAAGCCGTCTCGGGCTCTCATCAGAGGTATGGGAACGGAGGTAGCGTGGGTGGCAGTATTGGCCAGACCGGTCCTCCTCAATTAGGGGCACTTCCATTCCAGAGCCAGCAACAGCGTCGAAGCCCATCTCCGCCACGACAAACTGGGCCACCTCCATCGATGCAGCAGAATCCACCATACCAACAGCCAGCTTCCGTACGCTCCGTCTCGCCGCCGAGTACCGTAGCAGGACCCGTTGCACCCTCCAGTGGATCAAGGGCAAAACAGGTGTATGGCGTTACTCTGCAACGCTTATACGAGCGGGACGGCTTGGCGGTACCCATGGTCGTCTATCAGTGTATCCAGGCTATCGACCTGTACGGTCTGGCTGTCGAGGGCATTTTCAGACTATCAGGCTCAGCAACACACATTCAGAAATTGAAGAATATGTTTGACACAGGTGAGCCGGTCATCACTTTCACTACCATATCAGGACGATGTATTGACCTTAACAGATTCCGATTCCCGTAATCTTGACTTCCGCAACCCCGAGAATTTCTTTCACGACGTGAACAGCGTGGCGGGTCTGCTGAAGCAGTTCTTCCGCGACCTGCCGGATCCTCTGCTGACTGCCGAGCACTATACGGGCTTCATCCAGGCAGCCAGGGTGGACGACGATATCGTTCGCCGGGACAGTCTGCACGCCATCATCAACTCCTTACCGGATCCGAATTACGCAACGCTCCGTGCCCTGACCCTGCATCTCCACCGCGTCATGGACAACTCGGGCGTCAACCGCATGAACTCTCAGAATCTGGCGATTGTCTTTGGTCCGACACTCATGGGTAATGCGCCGAACAGTAATATCGCGGATGCTGGTTGGCAGTCTAGGGTCGTGGATACGATATTGCAGAATACGTACCAGATCTTTGACGAGGATTGAACTCATAGAGAAGTAAGGGTGTGAAAGGGAGCGATGGTTGTAATTTGCCGAGTACTCCATCGGCATTGTGGTACGGCACGGCACAGTGGTGTAGAGAGCCACTAGCGTAATTAAAGTCGATGATGTTCTTCATGGCTGGTCTTCTTGCAATCATCATGACGAGCTACCAAAGCCTGTTGAAGGCGTTCTGCATTGCTTATGGATTCTTCATCTCTAATCAAGTGTATTTCTAATCAAGTGCGACCCAGGCCAGGAGTTTTACGTATGGCCATCAGAGAGTAGTGGTGCATGTAGTATAGTGTCAACAATTAATGAGGATTAATATGCCAGTTTCCTTCAGTACTAGAACACTTCAATCCATTGTCATGCTAGGTCTGATACAATGCATTGGTCATGCTAAATCCCCGGATGATTCGTGTTGTACAAGATAGCCTCCCCTAGCCTAGGTGAATCCGGATATTCGACTAAGACGAAGACCCCTGTGCTGCCTGTACGATAGAAACAGACATTCGCTTTCTATCACGATCTTTCAATCCATCATGATGTGACCGTAACCCCCTTTTAATAGTAATTATGCCGCAACTGGCGCAGCGGGTCCAGTGCCAGTTCCTGTCCCTCGAGCATTGGGCGGCGGCGGGAGGAACATGGGGAGGTAGGTGGTGGCGAGTGCCATTACTGTCGGACCCATGGATTAGTACCGGTCAGGCCATCTCAGAACAGAAAGTACTCACTACTCATCCCTACGGTGAAGTAGCCAGGCGTGCTGGCGTTCTTGGTCGCCTCCTCGCTCTCGCCCAGCCAGTTCTGCACGCTGAACACGATCGAGGCCCACCCGATATACTTGTTGCGTGTGAAGATGGCTGCCATGGGGAGGGTGGAGGACAGCGTGGACGAGAAGTCGGTCGAATCGCCCTTCGAGGCGGGCTCCTGGTAAGGGACGACTATGAGCAAGAACGCAGACGTTAGCTGGAGAATGGTGGAAAGGGGGCCATCGGGGGTACAGTATGAGAGAGAGGTCTGGAAGGCGTACCTAGGTCCTGACGACGCATGTCTTTCCTGGTGGAGGCCATGTTTGCTATCTTGGGACTTTCTGAAAGCTGCGATGGATTGCTTTCTTTTCAGGTCGTCACGGAGCTTTTCTCGCGAAGTAAGGGTGCGAACTGGCTGATGCGACGTTCGCGACTTGGTCAGAGCTGGGAAGTTCCGTTAGCCGTACTTAGTACTGGTGCTTGGCAAGGGTCCGCTGAAGGTCGATTGGTCTAGGCCTAAGCGGCCACGCTAGGCTCTATTTGAACCTAACCCCAGGGAGCCGATAGTGAACCAGGTTGGATGAAGTGTTGCGGGGTTGCACCATTCGAGCGCGCAACCTTCTGTTGAGGAGCATGGTTCCGATCCGTGTTTACTGTCCGTTATCTCTGCGCTCATTTGGTCTAGGTCGCTTCTCCACCAGGTCTATCTTGGCGGATATACGAAGACCTCGGGAACTGTTTAACATCATGACCCGCCGGAGACTACATAATGCTATCTATTGTTCAACGAGCAAGCAGGCAGGCGGGCAGGCGGGCAGGTGGGTGATTTAACGCTTAATCAACATGGCATGTTCGTTGCGGTGCCGAAAGCGCAAACCACCTCGATATTGCGATGCGGCCCGGAATAAATTGCTGCATCGAAGATCGCTACCGGGGAACCAGTGCCAATGTGTCAGCGACTGATGACAGTGATCCTGCATCTCGCGTAAGCAAACTTGACTGCACCTGTTACGATAGTGGCGTGGCGGTAGGGTCAAGCCATCATTCCATTCCGTCAGGGCACGAGGATAACAATAGCAGGATCGGGTATTATTGTGCGATCTGCTTGTTTGCTGCAGGGCCATGGACAAGGGCAGGCCAAGCTACAGTACCTAGGTAGGTAGGTAGGTATACTTGGGGTTGGCTGATAGGGCACAAAATCTGCCTGCCCGACATCAACGGCTGAACCGGCTTGTCATCGTGTTCGCAGTCCAATAGACTTGCGAAAGCATGCAAGAGGATTGCCGATGATACGATGAAAACGAGTTCAACAGCCCGGTTTCCCCACGCGTGTGTGACCGGTTGGACTTCTTTAGTCGGGCGTTCAGGTCTGCAAGGCATGTCATGATCTCCCCATACTTCGTACGGTATGGCCTCTGAGAATGTCGTAACACTTGAGATGATCACGATCAATGCGCAATCACGAGGTTGCACGACATATCGTATGTACAGTACTGTACAGTACAGTACTGTACAGTACAGTACCTGAAACAACCGGCAACATATATGGTTACTATCCATGATTACGCATTGCTTTTACTTGAATATAGGTACTCTGCACAGAGTGTTGGATGCGTATTCCCTCCCTAGTCCCTACCACAGTATGTAGGTAGGTACCTAGGTAGGTAGGTAGGTATCGACCAAGTTAACTTTGACTTGTGCGGTTGCTATGGAACTAGGTCCGCCCTGATCGATCTAACGTTAGGCGACCCGACTGAAGGTCACACGTCCCAGATCAGCCTTGCGCAAGTCTAGTGGAGAATTGCTTGCAAGCTGAAAGCCACGTACGTGATGGGCACACTCGCAGGCTGCTCTTCGCTTAGGAATTCGCTCAAGATGATGGGGGACTATGCACATGAAGCCATGGAACGCAGTATGTAAAGGGCAAAGTAGCCTGGTCAACATATCTTGACGGCCTATTAACGGGGTGTCATCCACCATCAGTGCATGGTACGGGTCATGTATGCAGTCGAAACCTCAAGAACTCGCTCGCTTCACGAGCCTACTGGGTAGGAAGTACTCCATGTGTGCCGACCATAGTATAAGCTGGTACGCAGAGGGACACACAGACACAATTTCATTTTCTGGAGCTCTGCATACTACTGTATTGAGAGGCACTGTAAATCGGTCGACCGAAGCTCGCGGGCAGGGTTCAGGAACACAGTATCTGGAACATGCGGTGTCAAACAGTCCATTCTTCCCGCAGTTCCGATGCCACCCTAAGACGGCAAGTGCAGATCTGCACCCATGGCGGCCCCCATGCTTTCGATGCCACCTAATGGCCATGGGTGCCACGGCTGTCCCGATAGATTGATTTGCAACTGCCCAGCCTCGACTGATTCGACCGAAGACCCCATTTCCCATCGCTCTCCGCTATCTGTGGACGCTACGATTTACATACCATACCATTGCTGTGCTCATCAATTCAATTCACTGCAGCCAACATCGGGTCGGGAGACTTCACCCCTACTCCCCATCTCCGCGAGCAGCATTTGCTTTGCTAAGCTAAAGGAAACCACAGACTCATGACCTCCTCTTATTCCCCCACCCTCTACTTTACCCCATCGCTTCAACCAGCAGTTGCTCGAGTCGCTCGCCAGGGTCCTCGGTCTACAGTGCGTGCGTGTCTGACATATCACATCCCTACTCTACTTCTAGTCTCCAACGGTCGATCCCGAATAGCGCCGCTTTGCTGGTCCAACCTCGCTTTCCACGAGGATTCACCATCGAGCGATTGACTGAATGAAACAACACCACCACGATATTGAAGACATGGCGCACCCGGCAGCCAGCCCACGATGACCTCGCGGCCCCCACTGGCCGTATCACAGCGGCAGCCCCAGCGGTCGCTATCTGGCTCGGGGTTGTCGCAACGACCATCCCACCAACGAACACTGTCTCAACAATACATCCCGCCGTCGCCCATCCGTAAATCCGAGACCTTCACCGATTATGCTTCGGACGCTGGCGATGCCGCTCAGAGCCGCTTCGGTACAACGCCGAGGAGGGGAGGGTCGAGACTCAAGTTGGAGTTAGCCAACGATGGTATCACCCACGCCGGCTTCTTCGAGTCGCCCCTGAACTCCGATCCTCTCTCGGCCAACAAACCGTTTACTCCATCGCGCGTGATGCCTCTGGGCGATGCTTCGGACCCGGGCGACATGAGCCCCCATACGTCGCAAGCCCAAACCGCCGATAACGACTCGGCACCTCTACCCATGCCACCAAGGCGTGCGCGCTTCATCGTACCTGTCTCCCGGCCCAAACCGACAGCACCTACGGCTGCTCCAGTCAAGAAAGATGCGAAACCGAAGGCCTTCGTTCTCGAAACACCCGCCGATGCCCCTCGCTATCCTAACTTGGGCAAAGACCAGCCAACACGTAAGAACGGCTTTGAAAATATACATACCGGTTGTGGCGCAACTGACCTTGGTGCAGGACACGCCGGCTTTCACCCGTGGACTGGCAACGGCCCCGAGGACAACTTCTCCGAGAACATCATCAGGAATGGATATTATGACAGGGCGCCGTCACAAACACAGACAGAGCAGTCATCAGCAAAGGCGCCGATATTTCCTGCGCTGAAACACAAGAGCGGTCTACACGCACTATCGACTATATTCACGGGCATCTTGAATCAAAGGAAGCACAGTGGGCAGATCACGTCGGCCTCTACCTTCAAACCACCACCTCGGGTCACTCTTACCGATACCAAGCGGGAAGTTTGGCTGAAGGATCTCGCTAACCCCGTAATCTCTCTTCGGCGGCTCAGTAGGACTATCCCTCATGGCATCCGAGGGAGGATATTGCTCGATCAGTGTCTCAACAAGAACGTTCCAACCGACCGCGCGGTATGGCTGGCAAAGTGCGTTGGCGCCAATGAAATCCGAGCATTCAAGAGGAAAGGGGTGAACGGTACATTCGTTATGGGCGGAGAGACCAAATGGATCAGAGACTGGACCGTCTTCGTCGAACAGTTCGTAGAGAGCGTCGTCAGCGCATTTGGTGAGAAGGAATGGAAGACGAAGGTCACATATGCGTAAGTACTGCGCATCTCTTATGCCGGGTTTCCCCAATCTAACATGTCTTTAGGATCCGACTAGCTACTCATCTATATGCCGAACATCTACTGGAAAGAGATCATTTCACGGATTGGCTGGTCTCCGGGCTGGAGAACAGCAATCAAGCAAGATTACCGATGTGGCTCTTGATCATTCAGATTTATTGGAAAGATCTACTTGGGTCGAGAAAAATGGGGCGACGACTGGTAACTGCGGTCCTGAGCCACCACGCAGCCATATATCAACACCCGGATCGCGACGTCCTCCTTCCCCTGTCTACACAATTGTCCTCCCTCCTTACATCTTTGTTATTGACCAGTCCAGAGAGCTTTGTACATCCTCCGACGTGGACCAAGAACAGGAGTGCTATTCTCTCCTCCATGTCAAGCGGCCACGAAATGCAGAAGCTCACAGCTGAATCAATAGATTCCCGCAATGAGCGGCTCACTAGAACACACATCAAATCACAACCTGCCGTTCGTGGCATCATTGTCAAGCTCCTCGACACCACTCTTCGGAAACCTTGCAGCAATGACCTAGCGGACCGTTTATGGAAAGTTAGTGATGATAAGGCCAGCTCGGCCGGGACAATCCTCGAATGGTGCATGTCACTATACCGCCCTGGCATTGCCAAGGTATATGTCACAGCGAATATTCTCAGGTCATGGTCGGCAACTGACGTTGACATGACTGGGGTCATCCTCGACTTCCTAGACAGAGACCCACTGCAAGAAAGTGATCGGAAACGACTCGTCTACCACCTTGTATCCGAATTAGTTCGGACCGATCACTTCTCAGTCCCGCGATACCTCCAGTGGCTCATTGCCAGGGGCAGCCTGAGTGATTCTGCCGAGACCCAGCCTAATGGACCGTGCCATACCAGACTGCTGGTCGAGGTTCCGACGCACTCTCTGACAAATGAGATGAGAAGCCTGCGCGGGACGATACTTCGAAAGGCTGGGTTCTCTGTCGATTATGAAGCCGACGATAGGTCTAACGCACTTAGGTGCGTTCAACACGCACTGGGGGTACCCCTGAAAGTGGATGATACAAGTTTTCAGAAGAAGCCCATGAGTCTCAAGAAGCTCGCCAAACGTGTCAAGTTGAGTAGCCGGGCACTTCAGTCCGAACTTGGATATTGGCTATGTCATGGTTTCGTGGCAAGCTTCGCGCAAAACCCGCAACCCGGGAAAGGCAGTGTCGAGCTATCTAACACCAACTTCAACTCAGTTCGCATGCTGTTAGAAGCTGCACAGGACTATTCGATGCTCGAGATGACCTTAAAGTTGTTACTAGGCTCATCAAACGCGGAGCTTCTGGCTTCGTGCGCAGACACGGTCAATCTTCATCTTCACATCTTTGCAGCATCCGGATCAGCGAGATCATTGTTTGATGATTTGCTGGAGCGCCTCAGAGCTGTTAACGAGCAGCAAGGTATTGGTGCTCGGCCACTCCTTGCCTCTTTGACACGGCTTGCACCTCGGATCCCGGGTGTAGAAGACGTCGCTGCCCAGCTGCAGAACGATCTTATCAGGACGGACAGGAGCAGTGCAGTCGATGCCTC
This sequence comes from Xylariales sp. AK1849, assembly GCA_022432505.1. NCBI lineage: Eukaryota > Fungi > Ascomycota > Sordariomycetes > Xylariales > Xylariales sp. AK1849. The sequence continues at coordinate 1,761,949 of JAJKKH010000009.1, forward strand.
CTCGCCCCTTTCTGACAATATGGCGATGCAGCTGCAGGATGACGAGACTGAACTCCATGAGCAGATAGAGAAACTCGCCAGCTATACGAGTGCTGATAGGCCGACGATGGAACGATTGTTTCAAGCTATAATCAACCGGCTACAGAACTGCTGGGGCAAAGCAGATGAGCGGCAGCGACCGTATTGCATCTTGTTGACCCGGCTGCGGGTATTCGACACCCATCATTTTGATACCCTAATGAGGGGCTGGGTGCAGCATATCCGCAAACTCACGAATCGTCCCCCTATTGCGCACATATTTCCGCTACTCGTTAGCTCTGGTTGCCTGTCGTTGGTTATTCTCTTCGCTACGGCCGCCAGGACCATGATGCAGACTGGCAGTGCGGTTGGGTTTGCTTCCATCTACATGCAAGAGATTTTACAGATGTTGATGATAGTGTTGTCGCCAAATCAGATCATGACATCGGAGGATTGCTATCGTTTCCGTATCATCCAGGAGCAAGCCAAGGTCGAGAGCTGCAAAGAGCTCATGCTCCTGATTAGGGGTGCTCTGGCGGAGTACTCGGCCTCGCGCAATTTGCAGCCGCCCATCACGCAACCTCTGGACGATGATAAGACGCGAGCGCAGTTTCTAGAGCTACTTCGCAGTCTGATTCTAGTCGACTCGCAAGCTGCCAGCCAGACTTTATCACCCAAGAGTCCAGACGCCAAGCTTTCGGCACTGATTGAGAACGTCACGACAAGACTGCTTGTCCCCGAGGGCGGTGGTGGACAGAAGACATTCGAGCAGGTACTAGAGCTCGCCAATGAGTTCACCTTACCCTTCTGCCAGGTTAAGGTCTCCCTTAATCTGGCAACTGATGAATCGGCTGGTTCGGACGGCGCGGAACGGCTTCAGTCCCAACTCGCGCTACTCTCCAAGGCCATGGACAAGGCAATTGATGCGGACAATATCATGTGGACGGGCATGCTTCCTTTCCTAAGCCCCGACACCACGCAATATATGAAGGGGCGCGCGGAAACGCGATTCCTTGACCTGCTGCCATCTCCCAGGAATCCAACAGGCTCCGATACAGCTGACAAGGATATCCATATGGCGGAGAACTTGCTCGCGGTAATCGATCTGATTATGCGCGGGACACCGGCGTCGAAGACTTCGCAGATCTCGAACGCAATGGTGGACAAGCTCGTAGATTTATGGGAGGTGCTAGCATCGACAAATCCCGAAATCGCGGCCCTGAAAAGTGCGATCCTCTCACACTGGCTGCCGCTTCTCCTTTCCTACCTGACCCTCCACGCGTCGCCGTCTGGAAGCGCAGCACCAGACTCCTCCAAGGCCGCCAATGAAACGCGCGCCCGAGCACTCCTAGTCCTAGCCGGTCTTATGCAGGAACTCGACAACTCGCCCCTCCTCGAGCGAGTCTTCGACCTGGCCCTCGTTCTGGCCGATAACCTAGCCGATGACGCCCGCCTGCAGTGCGTGCGCGCCGTCAAAGACACGACGGCGGATCCGCGTCTGCGCTATCTGTTCAGCTTCGCGCCCAACCCGGCCGAGAACCTGATGTTGGCGCACCGGGAGAAGCCACCGCCGAGTATGGGGATCACTGAGCGTCGCGCCATGGCCCTGGGCTTGGGCATGGGTATGTTACCTGAGAGGCTGAGCCCGTTTGTCATGAGGAGGTGGGAGATTCTGAATGAACCGACGCCGAATGTCGGAGAGAATGATACCAGCTTGAGTCTGCATCTTTTCGAGGCAAGGAGGATTCAGTGATATATGTTCACGGCCAGTGAAGTTGAAGTCAATGGGTTGGTTTACTGAATCATCATGGAAAGCATCGGCAGCGTTACAGTGTCAGTATTGGTGTTTTGGGCCGTTTCATCACTTCAGCGCTGTTTTGTGGCGCATAGTCAGGAAGATAGAAAGGGGGCTGCATTCATGTTGTGATTATCATCATAGGGGCTTTCCTCTGCAATCTGTTTTCTTAGGTTGGGGATACCTGAAATCACTCGTTGCGTGCATTATAGCAGGCGCCAGGCCGTGCTAGGGACAGGCGAATGGCGTGGTTTGTCAATTTTGTGATACCTTGAGGGCGCAGGAAAGGAAGGTTATCGATCGGGAGTATAGTAGGATAGGACTAGAAGTAGGTCAGGTGTAAGAATGAAGGAGGGGTATTCAAGAGCGATTTGGTGTTTGCGTAAACGTGTTCTCTGTTACATTGAATAATCATAAGTGTTGGGAAAGAGATGTTGGAGACGTGAGCAAAGTTGCTAGCTGTGGTCTGGTCTGGTCCGGTCTGGTCGAGTCTTGTTGAGTACCCAGTCGTGTTCCTGGCATTCCAACCCCCTCTGTCGGGATTGGACGGCATGCATATGTATTCTAATGCATCGGACGTCGTGGAGGTAGAATGATGAGACCACCCCAAGTCCGCCTGTGCGTTCTCTAGAATATTGATACGTCTTCGATGCTTGAGAGTGGCTAGTTGTACGCCCAAGAGCAAAGAGCTTGTACCACCCAGCTTGATGCAAGTTCCCTAATGCAATTCCCGTCCCGTCCCGTCCCGTCCCGTCCTGTCCTGTTATACTGATATGCCCCGTCCTCAGGTGGCTTCTTTTCTTCTCCCCTCGTCCCTTCTCTAACTAGTCGGGCATGGGAGATGCAAACAGGGGATTAGCAAGTATCTTTACCTTCCGCGAATTTGCTAACGTCAAATGTAAAGCTGGGTTGTAGTTTCTTGGATTCGCCCAGATTACGTTGCGGTTGCTCTTCATGTTCAGGTCGTAATACCATGTCCTCAGTTTCTCATAACGAGTGAGTAATTCAGTAACTCATGAGTTCAATATCGCCCAAGTAACTCTAAAAGCAACTGCGCATATGGCCCTGCTCATACCGCAATTAGTACTGTTCGTGACATTTGAAACGATATAGTCCAACATGCGATGCCCGGTTTGGTTTGGTACTGGTATTGTGTCATTGGCTTCTGGCTAACGATGGGAGACACTGCCCGATCATCAGTGCGGAGGAACGTCCCTGCCATCCGCAGGTTCTATCTAGCCTGGTAGTTTCCCAGATACTTCAAGACATCTCAGAACATGAGATCTCCTGTCTCCGAGGCTCGGCTTTCAAACGTAACCACAATAAAATCATCATCATCACACACACACACACACACACACACACACATTCTTGCTAATCTTAGCACACTATCACTAAAGCCACACTTCTTCTAGCATCAGCAGTACTATGAGTACCGATGGACGATTGCCAAGCAGGCTGCTACCATGTGTTCCTCGACCAAACGAAAGCCCGCCTTCTCCATCAACGCCGTACCAGGCTCGGCTTCGCATATTACTACTGCTCGATCCATCGAGTCTATCACTGCATCGCCCATCGTCAGCGGGATCAGCACCAGCAGCCGACGTGCTGCGAGTGTGCCCTTCTGTTCTTCAGGATCCCCTCGGAAGCACTTCATGTTCCCGACAACGATATCCCGGCTACTACGCCGGAACTAGACGGCAACCACCCGCCTATCGTCGTGTCGCGGGACCACCACGATAGAGAAGCCCGTAGGCAGCACGCTCGCCATGGCGGGCACAAGGGAAAGGCCCGCGCCCTTCCATTTCCGACAGGTGGGGATTCCGATGCCGATGTCATCATGGGAGGCACCGAAGAAGAGGAACGACTCCTCAACGCAGCAACCGAAGCCTCTGTCCCTATCAATATTCTTTGCCGTGTCAATGATAGGAATAGTGTTCTAAATGTAGTTCCGTACGGCGACCCGCGGTACCCGAACGAGTTCAAGATCAGTGTCTCCCAGAAGAACCCCAAGATCATACATGTGCACTACACGGACATCAACGGCAAAGCGGCAGTCCAGCCTACCGGCGAGACGGCGCAGGACATCAGACAGTACCTGGCACCGCTTGACGCAGAACCCGGCGATCCGCTCCTCCGCATGATTCGGCTGTGGTGCTGTTGGGCGCAAGGCTTCGAGAACCTCGAGGAGGAGATCCGCTGGTTTCTGTTCCTCATTTTCGACCTGTGCAACATCAGTATTGCAAGGCGGAGGGACGCGTATCTACGGAAAGACAAGACACGCGGTTTCGATCTGCTCTGGGAGAGCAGGTACCACCTGCATGGCTTGGTCTGTATTGTGGAGGACTTGGCTATCGCTCTCGATGCAAAGGAGATCACGCCGCCGGACGTGCAATGGTTTTGACTGATTTTCAGGGTAAAGAAATGGGGAGGTTCTTGTTCTACCTTATCAAGTATGGCGTGTTAGACATTCCGAGGTAGCGATTTTCAATAGAGTCAGCGGATTTGCCTATCTTATACTGCGAGGTCCAGTTGGTCATATGTCTCGGATTGCCTAGGACTATCAAGCACTTGTAGATTAGGCCCCCGGCTTTCAATACCTGGTTACATTCGTATGCTTAGATTGGTCGATTTAATGGAACGTCGACTACAACTACGCCGAGTGAGAGGTGTTCCCATGGTCACGAGCACTCCACACGAACGCGATCAATCCTACATGTCTAACGTGGTTCTCGATGGGATCAACTAGTCTCAGGGGTCTATGAGATGTCACGATTGGGGGTGGTGGGGGGCTCTCACACGACGAACGTGTTTTCCCCGTTTGCCCCAAAACCAGCTATATGCGTATGTAGGCAGGTTTAGCGTCTGACCTGGACACTGAGAATATTTGAGAGGACAACAGAGCTGGTATAGCAGGGTGGAGGGCATACTCCGAGCTTCACAAGTCTATTCTTGGGCGTAAGCTAGCAAGCCAATGATCGCTTAGTAGTACACAGTAACTAGTGGCTTCTCAGATCCCCCGGCTGTCCGGCGGCTTCCTGCCAGAGGAACTGCGCGTTCCAATACTTTACAACGTCTTCTCGGCGCCGAAGATCCATCCGTGGAGCTCATGACAGTTAACGTCATCTCCCCCCGGGCCCAAGCGGGCTGTGTCTGACGAGGCAAGGGTGTTGGATGTCCTTAGTGTCATGGTCGCCTCAAGCTTTCGTTGGATTTGGCTACCGGCTTTACCCACATCATCATCTATTTCAAACATCGTAGCCTCGTGGAATCAAGGTGCTCGTTGGACGGGTAGATTTACAGCGTGGGTCGACTACCTCATAGTCAATCCTCGCTGACAGCCCGGCTGGGGACCCTCGACGGACGCCCTGCTGGCCCAGTCCCCAGATCCCGCAGGAGATTGCCCAAATTTTCTACTAAAGGTGGCAGAGGTTCGGTGCGCACAGGATAGTTGTCCCTGAAGACGTTTCTGGCAATATTGAGCACCATGCCGGGATTGGAGAGCGAGTCGACGCCGGAGTGGACGTCGCCATTAAGACTTATACCCGGCACGCCCTTGTCTAACTGTAAGAACGCTCGCGTCTCTCGACATTCATTGCCATCCAGGAGCACGTAAGTGGGTGGCGCGGGCATCTCCTTAGATTCGTGTCCTGGAGTAACTTTCGAGCAGGAGAGTAAGCCAAACACCCAAAGTGTCAATGAGGCAAAATATACTGCAATAGCATTGAACCCTCGCAGAGAAGCAGGTGGTAACATGCGTGCATTGCGGATGACCTGTCCCGCGTGCCAGACGGCGTGCCGCGCGTCCCGGCTTTCGGCCCAGGTCTCTTCCAAGGACGTAGCTGCGTGCCGTGCCTCGTCTTCACCCTGCTTGCCGGCGAAACGTTCAAGTTCATCTGGCGACACATGGAGTATCATCATGAATAGCTCGGCGACCACGGACAGTTGAGCTGCAAGCTTGGGAGAGCTGTTCAGCAGTGTTGAAAACTCGGAAACGTCGCGATAGAGCTCTTGATGTTGTGACGTAAGCCACAGACAGTGAGTAGACCTCTGCTGGCCGGCGGAGGCAGAGCCGTGGCGATAGAACTTAACTGCCTCCCGGTATGCGGATATCTGGCCAGAGAACCCATAAAGCACAACAGCGTGGCAAAGCTCTACGTCAACAAGTTCCTCGAATGTATCAAGGATTGTGACGCAAGGCAGTATCTCAGAAACGCGAGGAATTTTGGCGTCAGAGGCCAGGGGTTTCTTCCGAAGGTAGATCTCCCGCCACGCCTCGGCCGTCGGCGCCCGCCAGAGTTCCCGAGCTGCTGGAAGGCTAAAGGAAAGCTCCGTATATGACATGAGTGGTTTGTGCTGAAGACCAACAGACGCTTGGGTATCATGGATAAACAGGTGCAGTACAAGTCTGAGAGTTGTCAGTCACAGTGCATCTTTGGGCCGGCCTCGAGATGGCACACAATCGTACCTCTTGTAAGACTCTCCTTGGATGAATCTCCGCCATTTCTTTTCCAGCTTTTCGGGGGGGTCCGAAGTATGAGGTGCAAAGACGGAAGTGTCTGCCTCCGCAGAGAACATTCCTGCCCGCCGCAACATCTACTGTGTATAAGTATACGTCATTCTTCAAGTGGCAGCAGGAAGACGTACAGTCACAAGTGGCTGTGCGAAGCTCTCAGCTATCTCCATTTTTCGCTTGAATCCGCTCCACAAGCCGATGTCGAGTTGAAGCATAAGTGCCTGAAGGCACGGAAGATTTCTCGTGTTTGCGTTGCTTCTTTCAAACTGCGATAAATCAGCGCCAATCACATTGCACCACCCTCGGTCAGCTTACAGTTGTGGAGAGACCCATCCTCACGACTTCCTGGAGAGCAAGCCCAAATTGCCAAATTGCAGGAACTGCGATGAAGATGGCACCGCTTGCTACCAGAGCTGCCAGAAGTTCGGGTATGGATTTCGACGGGTCGAAGGAAGCCGAATGAATCCAGCTATCAGTCTGGTAATCATCTTGCACGAAGTGCGTCTGGAGCAGATAGCTCAACAACTCTAATGTAGGGAATGAGGGGACCTTCGAGGCTTCCTTCTGCTGAGCTAACACAAGGGCAAACAGCCGATCTCTGTTCGCGGTATCTATCCCGAGGCGGCTTGAGCTGGATGTCAGTATTTTGTCGTATGCTGGAGAATGCGCAATAGTCTTTTCGTTGAACATCAACCCCTCTTGTTCTTTCTCAAGCGAGTCTTTGGTCTTCGGCTCCCAGAGCCATGGTGACCGCTTGAAAGCAGCGTATCCTCGGGTAGGATCACGTGCTAGGCGTTTGCTTGTTGAGGCAGTAGATGAGAGGGGGCTCGGCCCCTGAATATCCAACTGAGGAATGGTGTAACTGTCAAAGTTCAAGTCCCATGACGCGGTGAAATCCATGGCCTGGAAGAAGTTATGAGTAGGGTTTAAGTAGAACATATCATCCATACCATCTGTCAACGAATGGGCCTGCGTCACGAGGTCTGGGTCATAAGGTGCAACAGCAACTTCAGGGTCTCCATCCATGAGCACATTCGGCGCGAATTGGACATGATTCGCACCCACTGTATTGGCAGAGGAGTTCGTCAAGCTCGGACTTCCCGTGGAAGACATGCCTGCTTACATTTGCGTCAGAAGCCTGGAAGTATGCAATGGAATCTTTAGGGTTGATCGTGAAAGCGGAGAGGGTCGAGTTAGGATTGTCAGAGGAGGAACGCACCGTCGGAGGTCGCATGTATTGATCCGCGTTTAGATGCAGTTTGGCACACCAATCTTTTATTGCGACACCGACCACACGGCTTCTGGTCGTCGCATTTCGACTTCGATTGAGCGCAGTTCAGGCAAGCTTCCGCGGCACGGTCACTCCTGCGAATCATCGGCCTGCCGTTTGCACTCTCGTCTCTGTCGTGAGTGGCTTCGTGTCGAGTTAACAGGTCCCTAGAATGCTTCAGCTGTCACGTTCTCCGGCGGGGATGAACATCTGCTAACGCTCTGTTGAATCTTTTGGGACATCGTGAGCATTGGTACGGTCGCGCGTTCTCATCTGCTGCCACGTTAGACGCCCGCTTCGAGATATGATTGTAGATGGTTCCGTGAACGAACGCGATCGCAAGTGTCTTGTCAGATGGTCGGCTCTGTATATCACCAGGTCAGCATCACCAATCATGCTCGCGCAACCGGAGAGACCCCTACGAACCTTTCGTAAACTCTTTTGCAGATGTGGCATATATGCGACGGAGGCGGAGGTGAAGAGTCCTCAGGGACCTTCACGCGCTTCGTGCGCTTCTCTCGCGGTGAGGGCACACTGAAGAGAGAACCCAACAGCAGGTCTGAACCTGCGGCATCGCAAAGTATGTCGATACCATTTTGTTCTGTCATATTGCCTTTGTCTGCAATCGTGGCAGGCCACAACATTCTTCTGTAATACCCAAGGAGCAGAATATTGGCGCGGCTGAGACGGCGGAACAAGTGGGGGTGGGGTTCCGGTAGCGAGAACGGCACTTGTGATCTCTGGGGAAGGCCTAGAGATCTGGGGTAAGGAAACAACCTGCATGTCCACGATGATTGGCCACTGAAGATGGCTTCGCCTCAGGCAAAGTCATGCTCTACTGCGTACACAGTGGCGCCAAGCGCTCCTGATCTTCGGCATGACCGGGCTTGCATGTACTCTGTACATGGCCGTCTTGTCCTGCTGTGGGCATTTGACGATACCTAAGTACGTAACTTGCAACTTGATGCTTGGATAAAGAGGGAGTGGTGTTGAGTGTCCATCGTCGCCGGACGCGCGGCATTCTATCCATTAAAGCAATATTTGCTCTGAGCTGATCCTAATCCCCTTTTCTGCCGACCATGACAGTTTGCCTAGATGGCTTGTCCTTACATCGCGCCCGACGTCGAGTTCTGGGAGTTACAACTAACAAGCAGTCACGGGACGACTGGCTACCAAGACCACGATCTAGACCTTCAACAAGGGTGGGAACTAATCGGGTAGTGTGATAGTGCTTAAGTCCCTGATGTCGAGGAAGGACTTACAAATGAATCACTACTTCGACCGACTGTCAATATAGAATTTTCAGTTGTTGGTCAGGGGATTCCGGGTATGTGGTGTGGCTGGCTGTAAAAATAACCGTCTTAACTTGGTGTCGCACAGTGGCTGATGCTGAACGCTTTACTTTACATGAGAGAAATATCCTGAACGCTTGCACAATAAATGGTCTTGTAGATCGTAAGGATTATGCTCTAAGAACTCCCAGCCCCATGAAGAGAAGGTACAAGTCTGAAATGCCGGGAACCATACTACCCCAGACTATAGGAAAATTTGGGGCAATGCTCCAGTAAGATCACTTGAATGCGCCTGACCTGACCCTCATGATCGAACAACCGTGAGAACACCTGCCATTGTCTTACCATTACCTGTCTATTCATGACCATCGCCGATAATGTATCGTCTTTTCCGGTAACGCCGTTTTAAAGTGTACATAATTGGATCTTCAACCGAAAAATGGAATTTGACCAAAAAGCAGTAAAGATGGAAAACCACCACCATGGCGGCGTTCCCTTTGAGAACCCTGATCGTCTTGTCAGTCCAAGGGCACGAATTTGTCTCGCCTATTAGCTGGCTGTACTGACAAGAGTACCTCGATCACATTGCCGGCGTGCCGCAAATGGGGCAGGGTCGACCAGGGAGAACCCATTGCTCTCTACCTCTGGAGGCGCATGTAGCACACTTGATGCCCGGAGCCTTCGATTCATTGTCAGAGGAGATTCAGCAAGTAGCCTGATGAGAACATACCGATTCGACCACTCGCGGGCTGCTGTGATGGTCGTGGTACCGAGCCTGAAATCTAGCCTGTCTATCAGGTCCTGTGGAGGTAATGGATGGGGGCGCCATTGCTACGAGCTCCGGGAGAATCCCAGTCGAAGAACGAGGAGGTCACGGGGGGTTGATAGGTAGGACGTGGTTGATAGCTGGGGTGGCAGAGGAGAAGATGTGAAATGGGATGATCTGACCGTGAACTTGACATAATGGACTTCCACGAGGGCGCACCTCACTATTTATACTTTTCTAGGTCACTAGACCGACGCAAAGATGGAAACAAATCAGGGTCCATGTGGAAAACGAAGTTCAGTCCGGATGGTCGCAAAGTTTCCACGCCGGTAACGGCTTGTACGCTTGTCTCTGCCGATGGGAGCGGATAGACAGGACAGGACATCCATCCAATTGCGCTGTATGCAAGTATCCATGGTAGGTACTGTAGCTTGGAAGAACTGGCAACCACATCAAAGAAGGCTAGCAACAGACGGACGGGCTATATTGGCTGCAAGGACATCGGAAGCGACAGACAGCTACGATGTCGTGTGTGATAAACAAGGACCCCCTTCGGCCGCACAGTCGACTAGCAAATCATCACTCCGCTTGCAGACGAAGGGTCCGTGGTGAGGAGGAACGGTCAAGCTGAGAGAAGGGGTCCAAGGGGTCCAACAAAGTGGGGTCAGCATCGTGGGGAAGGATTCAGGTCAGCAGTAGCGAACTTAGATACTCACCTACGTTGAATTGTGATTGTGCTTGGAACAATGCTCGACTTCATTGGACCGGCGATGATGGTTCGATCGGTCAGACAGGGGTGCCGTGATTGTGATGGATCATGGAGGTCAGCATATGGAAAAGCAAGGCGTCGTTTGCGATGTTCTCGGGGGGTGTTTGGAGAGATCCAATCGCGGTTGATGTGACAGGCGATCTGTGGACCGGGATTTAGGAACCAGGTACCTGGGAAGCCAACCAAATCCATGCCTCTGCTGCACTCGAGAGCAAGCAACGAACTAAGCAGCCCAGTTGTCCTGTTCTATCGTGGAAAGTGTTGACTTTGGTAGACGGACTCGTTTGATCGAATTTCCCATATACTATTAGCTGTCAACACCCGATAACCCGGCATTTCTCAAACTCTCGCACGAGACATATCGGCCATGTTCCAATACTCTTTGCGACAGGTAACTTTTTCCCTAGCCCATATGACTCCACCTTGCTGCCTGACCGCTGATGGACTGGAACTTGTAGAAAGAAACTCCACCGAACTTTTCCAACATCCCTAGCAATCCAAGCAGTCCAAGATGATGCGTCTCGGATCCTGCGATCAGCCCATCAGTAGATACATTATCACTAGGATCTGACGTTGAACAGCCGCCTCGTCGTTATTCACCTTCGCCCATTCGATCCACATGACGCTGTCGCACTGTGTTGATGACAGTTCTCTTATCCCTAACTTGGACCATGTTCAAATCTAGACCTTGATCCTAGGTTAGGGTCTTGATGCGTGCTTAAGTACAGTATGACCGGTCGTCCCCCTGTTAGTTCCTCTAGTGCTCTCCGTGCATAGTCTACTGTGCTGTATGATCTCACAATGGTATATTATCGACCGGCTGTAGATGTCATGCTTATGATAGGCCCTTGACCTCATGATGCCTCTCGACTGTACCATGACAAGCTGGACGGACGGATTCGCAAGACGATCCGATTGAGCGTTTCAATCCAGCATGTTCATGTTGGGGCTCGGACGTTTGTTTTTATGCAGCGAACCTGAAATCGCCGTTTGATGTCCAAGATGCGATTCAGTACCCGTTAGATCTGGAATGGATCAAAATTGAAGCTATCAACGCTCGTGCAAATGTAGCGGCAGCAGTAACGACTTCGAATAATTAGACAATGCAAGCCCCAGTGGCGATCTCCATTTACCAATCGTACCTATAGAATTGCAGGGTTCTGTCGATCAGCCCAATGAATTATTACTTTTCGCATCCTCAGCCCCCGCTCAACCGAGACTCCGAAACGTTTGGGGTGCTAGTGAAGTAATAACTCATCCTCGCAAAGCGATATATGACAGCAGCAATCGAAAACTCGTCTCCAGGAATGAAAGCGGCAGTTAAACCGCGTCGTTGTGAAATGTGCTCGTGTGAGTGCCCCTCTCCCCCTCCCCCCCCTCTTCCCTTCTACGGCTATCGCAATCAGCTCTTTGAATTATGGAAGAATCGTATTGTTATAACTGCACGTGAACTTTCTACCACCTACTATGTAGACTACCGATTGATTAGGCTAGGTCACTTATCTAGTCGCAAACTTTAATGGCTTCGCCCCTTGGCATCTGCTTGCGTATGTTCAGACAAATGGCATAGCTTTCGACCACTAGGCTAAATAATTTATTAACCGATCCGAGATGCAAGTGTCTTAGCCAAACGATCATTACAGCTTCCATATATCCGTAGAACCATTGTGGGTTATGAGGTCCAAGGCAATGGAGCTTGCAGTTCCCTGAAGGATATCGAGAAGTACAGGCAGCAATATTGTGGTCGTATCAAAAATGACATGTCAAAAAGACCCCTCCGGTCCAACACTATCTACTTGTCTCGGCCGGCTAGCTGCAAACATCCATGGCAACACCTTGTCACTCGAGTCAGCTCAAGATAGGGATTCCCACCTACCTAATACCAAGGCTGACAATCTGTAGCTGGCGATCTTGGCTTATTCAGGGGAAGCGGTTCGTGATAGAACACGATAGTCTGAGTTCACCATTGAGTAAACGTAAGATTCGGTGGTATATGCGACGTTCTCTGAATAGAATCATATGTTGTTACTCGCTAGTCCTGTGTCTAGCTCAAAGCCTTTCCAGCAACACCCTTGGAGATACTAGTACTGGGAAGAGGAGGCGTTATTCAGCCCATCACTTTGATACCGTCTCGAGAAGGCAACGAGGCAGCTCGGAATCGCAAGCCACCGCACGCGGTTCCCACATCTCACCGCTTGAGTTCCTCCCAGGATCGCGCATCTGCTGCCGGGACTTGGTCCGCTTGACTGCATCGAACCTAGTCCCTGGGGGAAAGCTGTGGGAGCTTGCCTGTGACTGATCCAGATTGCCGGGACGGATCGAGCTCTTGCAGGTGTTTTGTCACTTTTCGAGGATTACCTACTTCCTTCTGGCATAGGGAGTGCGGATCCATGTAAAACCAGGCCAACCGTAGCTGAATGCTCCTTGTCCTAACTGCGCAACTTGTGACTCGTAAGCCCTCGAGAAGATGACATGGTGTTTTGCCTATGTTCCAGTTTAGGAGAATTCAAAGGGAATACCCGTCCCGTTGCCGTCAGCCGTGATGAACTGGCATGTTCATCCCGTTTGCCGGGTGATGGTGTCGGACTGCTACGGGAAAGTAGCGATGACAAGAGAGCCTACCCATCGACGTGCCATAGGTCAGTCAAGTCTGTCCATGTAGTTTTCCAATCAGGTTGTAGACCTTGTCGCTTGTATCTTGTTGCAACAGACTGGGGACCCGTGAAGTCAAATTGCATCAACGGCGTCCTCATTTCAGCGGAATGCTGCATATTGCATATGCCCTATCGCGGTCAATCGGCTGTTACGATGCATGTAGATAACGGTCATATCCAGCAATAGAAGAAACTAACTCTCGACGGGCTCACTATCGCTTGAACTAGGGTCGCTTTATTGAATCATGAAGTTACATCGCCAAGGTGGAGCGAACTGGATCGTTCTTCAGTATTATGCTGACCTGACATTTATCCTATCTATGGATTCTATGCAAACGTAGACTGGAAATTTCCGCCCATATGGATGGGCCTGTAGTGTGCGAGCGCATCCTTACTTTTCTTTCCATAGGCCGCGGAATTTAGGACCTGTCACTTTCAAGACCACAGCTTTACGACAGTATTGCCTTCACCGGTCGACCGGGTCTATGGACAACATCGATGTCTGCGTCGAATCCCGATAGGGCTCGATGATTCTAGAACGTCTCCGACAAGGTGAGCTGAACTAGGGCCGCCCGGTGCAAGGGTATCGGGTGTAGATCAGCTTCGAAAAGCAATTGCTCATTGACACACTATTGGCCAATCATATGCCCGTCCACCGCATATTCTCAACTTCATCTCTCGAACTACTTGCGAGATAACGATACTCTTGCAACTACCAGGCGATCCAAGACGCTTGAGCTTCGCGGTCGCTCATACGCTGTGTGACATGTCGTTCTGAGTTGAACAGACAGGGAAGTGCTATGCGAGTTCCTGCAGCGGATTAGCTTTGATGGCACGCCGCAGCCGGTCTCGCATTCCGTGACTTCGAACATTGCTTCCTCTTGGAGCTTTATTTTCAAACTTAGCACGACGTGTACTTGGTTAGCTCGTAGCGAACTATCTGCTGTCGGAGGACCGTCTTCCGCCGTGGCTTTTTCCGGCTCTCAGATGGTGGTATGCATTGCTGCTATTTGTCATTCTACAAGATCATATTGACTACGACTAGATAGCTTTTCCAAAGCCCTTCAGCTATCGATCCTTAGAGATAGGGACGCACTAGGTCACCACACTAGGTCCCGATGTAACTTCAAGACGAGAACATCAATCCTCTATGGGGTGTGAAAACTCGACTATCCATTGTACGTACATGTCCCTGGCTCAAGTGCATAGCACATACCCTCCGACGTACGTAACAGACAACGCACGACCTCGGAGGTCAGGGCTCTCTCCGGGTATCCGAATCAAGCAACCCCAGGTTCCATTCCGATGCTGCGACTCAAAGCCAAAAACCCTGAAACCCAGATGCTATTTCAAATAAGCAATTTCCCAACAAGTGTTTTAACACTCCAACCCTTAGGAAACCCTGTATTCGCCAGTCGCCCGCTTGTCCCAATATTTGTACCCAAGTCAAAGCCCAAGCTTGAAAACTAAACACTAAACCGATATCGAGTGGATGATGAGAACATGGATAGTGACTGTGCCAAGCGAAACTGTTGGCAGAAACGCGAAAGTTAATAAATGACGAATATGCACGGATGCGCGAGCTGCAGACCGGCCCGTCGGCGCACGTGTTCGTTCCGTAACACCGATACAATGCTGACTTTCTAGACCCGGTCTTCAGACCTGTCACCGCAACGACTTCTCGATACGAACTAGGAGCACGCCGCGAGTGTGGTTGCCCTTGGGGTCCAAGAGGTGGACGAAACGGTATCCCTGCCGAAGACGGTCGAGGCGAATACATGCCCAAGCAGCGAATGGATCGCCTTTGATGCTGTGAAGCAGCGATGCGTCGTCTTCGACCTTGAACCTGTTCGATGAATGTTCGTCAGCCATCTTGACCCGAAGATTGCCTTTCCAGGGTTTGCAATGCTCGATGCAATTTGCGCAGGCCGCGTTGCACGGCAGACGGGCAAAGTGGGGACGAGGATAGATAGCCGGTGAACATGAGCAATGAGCTGTCAGAACGGCTGCAATTTCGCACCTTCCGTAGATCGCTTTCATTAATGCAAGAATCGCAAAATCTTGCGCTCTCGGCTCCGTACGTGTCGCATATCATCACACGGGTCTGCCGCTTGACCGACCGATGCACACAGTATGCCAGCTCATATTGCTCCTCGCTTGGCCGACCGCTACAGATCGCTACACGTGGTTCATTGGCCCTCGTGGATGGTGGAGTCCCGACGTTTTGGGCTTGATATGTAGGCAAGCGCAATGAGGACCACAAGAAATCTACGAGGTGAAGAAGGCAGTGCAGTGGGAAGTTCGAGAGCGAAATGCCCACAAGGGAGTTCCTTACCTGACGAAGCTGAGCTGATCCACCACGCTCGGAACATTGATGAACTCAATCAAGTTCTTGGGAGTACCAAAGTCGGGGTGATCAGTCTTGCCGGGAGAAGTCTGTTGCTTTCTGGTGATCGTACGGCTTGGCCCCTCGATGGAGGCACCAGGCCGGTCTTCTTGTTTTTCGATATGTAATTCGCACTTGACAAAGGGTCGGAAGGATCGCGTATTGCCACCTCCGCTGCTAGCGCCCTCTGGCAACGGGATGTGTTGGCCGGCTAGGACAACGATGCGTAGGTCGAGGGTACGGTGAGGAATGATATCCGTGAGCTCGTTCGATACGTCCTCGCTGCGGTAGCCCAGTGGTTTCAACACCCACCCGTGCTCGCCTGCAAACATACCTTCGTTGAGCATCATACCCTCGTCCCATGACTGCCAGTTCATGGCAACCATCTGGACGCCTTTACGCCAGAAGAGCGACGGATCTGGATTCGAGGAGTCGAAGCGCAGGCCTCTAGGGAATGCACGCATGAAGTAATGACGATTGTGGTGGAACATCTCTTTGTACTTAGTTGTGTGCAGTTCTAGTATTCTCGTCTCGCTTATCGAGAAGATATGCGACGGGACCCTGGCTGCTTGCGACTCAAAACTCTTGAAGTGTTCACTGTGCGTGTAGACTGCCAAAGAGCTAAGGCTCTCGCCAATAAGTGTCTTCGGCTTCTTCGCACTTGCCATGCTTGTCAATCTCTCCTCTTCTATGCCAGAGGCATCGTCCTCCAAGGTCGAGGTCGTAGCTAGGGTGGACATGGTGGCTGAGGAGTCCGTTTTAGGGGTTGCTTTTTTGACTTTGATGAGGATCTTGTTCAGCAATTCCTCCAGTCTCGGCATCCGATCTTTGGGACAGCCGTCGTGAGGTTTCTCAACGAGCAGCCCAGCCCACTCTTCCTTCATGATATGTACCATTATTTCCTGCTGTTCAAAGTCGGCGTGAACTTCAAGACTGACAATGATGGGCAGATTGGTCGTTTCGAACGCAGTGTCGCGAATAGCTATGCATACTTCTCGAAAGCCCACAGGCGATGTGAGAGTATACCCATGCATGACGATGGGTTCATGTCTCCGGAATGATTGCCTTGACCTTGAACGAGAACGAAAACGCTCCAACCTATCCTCGAGTGCTGCAGGATCTAGTGTTGTTGCGCTTTCTCGGCCAAACGCTGGAGCAGTGATATCAGGTTGTGTGGAGCTAGGACTACGGCTGTGTGTCTTCTTCTCGCCCATCCTTTGACTCGCATGCTCAATCCTCTCTGCGACGGTGTCGACGAAAGTAGCTGCGGCGCTGTGTAGACTACTGCCGGAGAGATGACGAGTGTGTTCGGGTTTTGATGGCGCTTTAAGAGTTCTGTCCGGACTTGAATCCGGGGAATCCCCGTCCCATACATCTATCTCGACGCAACGGCATCCTCGCAGTAGGACCTTCTTGTATTCGGCCGCGCTGCTTTTTCCTGACAACTGATTCCCCGACAGGTATGTATTATGGCTGCTGCTAATGAAATAATTGCTGATGGGCTTCGTCAAGTCCTTCTCGGAGATTGGCACTGGCAACATCGCCTCGAGTCCGTATTGTAGCCACCACACTTCTAAGAACTGCTCAAATTTGTAGTTGTCCTGCTCTAGTTTCGGCGCCGTTTCCCCTTGAGCGTGAATCAAGAAGCTCTCGAACTTCTGGCGAGATAACAACGAGTCGCCTTGTCGTAGGTGATCGTAGAGCTTCCGTAGATGTTTCTGTATGCCAGCACTTAGATAGATATCTCTCTTCCCACCTACCATGTCATCTCCCTGGAAATGGATCACCGTTGGCGAGATGAACATGGCCAAATCGACAGCCCTCTTGAGAGCTTGGACGGATCGAACGCCATTGACAGCGTTCATGGTGAGGCGCCGACGCATCGTCGGCGCGTCCTTGGACTTCGATGGTTTTCGCGTCTAAACGGTTGATTATCTGTTAATAAGAATAATGGAAACAACAGACTTGCAAGGGAAGCACGGAAATCAGAGGCGTCCGACTTACACTGAAGCACATGGAGACAAGTCCACAAAGGTCACAACTGTTCTGAGGAAGCCTTTATTGCGTCTTTACGTCGGCAGAGCCTGAAAAGGGGATGTAGCAGATCATTGAGGGAGGGGCTAATCGTTCAGCTATGACGTGCTGAACATTCCGCTCGCTCTGCTTATGATAGAACGTATATGACGTGAATCATCAAGTCGTGACAGTACAAGCGAGGCAATTCAGGGTAAAGGAAGCAATTGAATGAAGAAAAAGAATGATCAAGCACGAAGAAAGTTGCAGTGAATGGAATGTAAGCAAGCAGGGCCAAGATACGGTAAATACTTCAGCTGTCAGCTACCTACTTTAAACATGCTGGGGTAGGCTAGCCTCGCCCCGCGGGCATGGGATGGTGCATCAACGTTGCACCAATGGAATGGTTCCAAGCGATCTACTTTAAGATCCTGGGAGGCACCATAGGCACATTTTGGAGTGATGCTCGTAGGGCTGTGCCGCTAGAGTGTGAGCCTACAACATGGGATGGCTGTCAAGACTGGGCAAGTTGCGTTGTCGAACTCGAGAAAGCCGATACGAAGCCCGAGGGAAAGGCCTACGAACTTAGGCGACCGATCAGTCGCTTGCCACGTTTCCCTCATTTGAATGCCAGTCCTGCCCTCTGACGGCAGACCAGCAAATCCAAGTGAAAGACACAGGCAGGCTGCGTTGGGGGCCAAGATTCCTCGATGGGTTTGATTGGCGCCTGGCATAATCCTTCAGAAGTAAACAACGGCCAGGCCTAGTGGCCGTTATGGACTCGTCAAGCAATATCTTATTAAATACTTATATGTTCTGTTCTTGCTTCGTGTTCCAGGAACTGGTATTTGAACTGTGGCGTGCTAGCAGAGGGTGCTGAGCGAAGATATGGATCGGAGAGATTGCAACAACATAAGGGTCAGGTGAAGATGATGCAGCTTGATTGTTGAGACTGTGAGATCACAATGCTGACCTACACTCTTTCATGAGGAGGGCCGAGATGCAGAGGCGCACGCCTGGAGAAAACCTTCGACCGTCCCTAGCTGACTGGGTCACTGACGACGGATTTGATATGCACCTGCACCTGTCCATTGGCTCATCTCCACGAGGCTGCATGTGCTAATAACGTCATTAACCGGAGTGGAGATGTAGCCGACCCTGACACCCTCACCTCACAGCCGCAGGAGCTTGCAAAGCCGAATCGAATCCGTTATCGACCATCATCTGAGCCTCGCTGCCCCGTGGCGACTGGGTTATGAGTACATTCCATGATAAGCTATCCAAAGGCAACCTCGGGTACTCCCACAAGGCTAGCGAAGCATGACGCAGAAGACGAGGAAGGAGCACGAAGCCGACGTCAGGTCGTGGGGTTTCTCTCATGTCTTCACCTGGACCGATGGACCGTAAGTCCGAATATCATGACTAGATTATGGGTTCATGAAAAATTGATAGACACAGTAACGCCCACTATAGCCCGCATTCGCACAATGACCTCACGACTCATCTCATCCTCGGAGGCCAGCTGACGATAACTTATCCTAACGATCAACACCCTGAAAAGAAGACGTTCTCAGTTGGTGACCGAATCGACGTCGAAGCTGGCCGGGTCCACGAAGTGTGGATGGGAAGCGAAGGCTGTACGTATGTAATCGGTGAATAGAACGAGTTATCTTGTGTGCCATCGACTAAGTAGATAGACCTGCTCACTACGTACGATATTTCGCATTTGTCCGCCATTGAAAGGACGCCATGCTGATGATACCTGTGCTATGTACCTAGTAAATGGATTTCTATCACTTTCGACTGCCATTCGCATTCTTGGCTCTCTCTCAATATGGTGGCATCAAACTCTCGAGACAAGTCAGTTCACATCAATCCAGCTTACAAGGCTGATGCACGGGCAGGTCCCAGGATTGGAATACCAACTGGTACTGTGCATTCTCTGAGGTGTGGAACCTAGAGATGAAATGGGCCATGATGGAATCAGTGTGTCTCGATTATGGATATATGCTGAAGAAACAATAGTTTAAGTGTATGTGATTCCTATGGCAGGCTCTGATCACGGACGTTGATATCCATGAGGCCGCCTGGAAATGGTACGGCATGAACGTTCAGGCCGGAAGAAATAAGCTTTTGGAATGTGTGAGGAATACTCCGTTGGATGGCGAGTCAGGGACCCCTACTCAAGTCGTCGGAAGGTTCCTGCCATGGCGGCTATAACAGGTAGCCTCATCTTGAGCAACGTCTCGTTTGATCAAGTATCAGCATCGCCATTAGCCGGTCAGTTGCCAACAGCGGTTCATGCAACTGAAATTACATTTGTTTTCGAGTTTCGCCATTGCTAGCCACCCAATCAGATGCGCTTGAGCTTAATAGTCTCTGCCACACTCTAACATGAGGAAGTGCCTCACTTGCGCGACATGAAGGACCAAGCTTCTGAATCAGGCTCTGATGTCTTGAAGGGGGCACCATGGTCATAAATACCTAGGTATGTGATAGGGGCGGACGTGGTGAGGCAATGTTAGCGTTGTTGCCCGCTGCCAAAATCAGCACGCTTCCGAAACGACCGAGCGAGGTCGAGGTTTGGGATTGTGAACTTTCTGTGTTTTGAGAAAGATAGCCTCCCATGCGGTTGCAAACCTAATTGACACTTTCGTGACGAGTAGGAAATGCGTCTATGCATCCGTGGAGCTGCTGACCTTTTCACTTACAAGTATCCGCTGCCTGCTTCTGTCAACATCAGGTCAGCATAGTCTTCAAGCTTGGTTAGCACAGTCAACGAGCTTGATTACTTTAGTTTGTCCCGCAGCCGCAAGTCGTTAATCGACAAAGAAGACTGCTGCAGAAAGGATCGCTCCATTGTCTTGGATTGCAACAAGAACCGATATGTACCTAGGTACCTAGTTAGTTCTGGAATATCCTGCTGAAGCTGAAGAAACATGCTTCTTCCCGGAGGATGGAAGGAGCAACAAGGGCCTCGAGGCCAACTGACATCCCATGACCCACTACCAAGGTGAAGGCGTAGTAACCCCACGTCGTTTGTCTATCACCTTGGCACCTTGCAGCTTCTCCCAACTACACAGTATGTACCTAAACCTAGTCCCTACTAATATGTCAACCCTGACAAAAGATGGATAGGACGTTGCGAACAAACTTCCCGATTCGTCAGTGGGGATGACAGCTGTTCACGCAATTTGAAACAACCACGAATACGGCAGTGGTCAAAGGTCCGCAACTCCTAGCAACGCTTGTTGGCGACGAGAATGGCCAGACAAACCTT
Source organism: Xylariales sp. AK1849 (assembly GCA_022432505.1). Taxonomy (NCBI): domain Eukaryota; kingdom Fungi; phylum Ascomycota; class Sordariomycetes; order Xylariales; species Xylariales sp. AK1849. The sequence continues at coordinate 1,782,708 of JAJKKH010000009.1, forward strand.
GGAATACAGTAGCCGAAGCTGGGGTACTTACCTAAAATGACGTTCGCGATGCTTGTAAGGAGCTGCATTCGGAACCGTGGCTTAGAAGTTTCGGCAGACTACTGTGGGGATGAGCTCCGTTGGCTGGCTTCCAGAGTCCAGACAGAACTGCTCGAGCATTGGTTTAGACGACTGTTCTCAGTCAACCGACGAAGCGAAATGCGGGTTGACCCTTGACCTTGTTTCCAACCTCCGTCCACCTGTAATTATCGATTACCCAAGCCACTCCGAGGGGGGACTTCTGCAATGGCCGTCTCTTAGGGCACCTTGGTAGTCGTTACATGCAGGCAGGGCCTCATGTCGCATCGCAACCAGACTTTGGGCAAACTTCGAAAGATGCAGGCCCGGACTGATTGCACATTGAGCAGATGCTGACATTCTACTGAAAGAGCGTATGCTAGAAACTGGGAAGTTTTGAAAAGGACTGTTCAAAGTGCTATTCGTGAGCTTCATGGACTAGTACAGTAGGTACCTAGGTAGCCTGTTTGACTCTATCAAGATTTCGGCAGAACTCTGCAAAAGAGGTAGCAGAGGCAGCAGCGGCAGCTGACGGGGGACTCGCAAGTCTCAACAGTGCCTCTTAAAAAAGCTGAAACATCCCACCACGGAGCAAGCCCTCCCCCCCCCCAGCAGCACACTGCCTTGATTGTTACCAAAAGACGGACGGAGATTACAGTGCTCAAGTCAACCGATTTTTGTGCACTTCGTATCGTATTATGCAGTTCGTCGAGGTGGGAGATTGGTCAGCCCGAACTTCTTCGACTCCTGGTTGGAGACTGATGAGATGCAGCCAGATGTCGTCGCATCACTAAACCGGATTTCTTGAGAACGCAATAGCTGCCATTGAGGAGCCCTTGTGTCAATAACCTTGATAACCTACCTACCTAACAGAGATGCTGGGATGTTGATGGCCGGCAAGCTTCACTTTCGCCTCCACTTTCCAGCCACTTTCTGCCTACAAGGATCAATTGATAAGAGCGTACAACCGCTGTACTGGAGCAACGTCGCTACAGTGTGGTAAAGCCGCGCGTACTGCTTGTTACGCCATGTAGCGCTAGGGTTGCGTACTATCGATTTCAAGATCGCGATTCTGAATCCCCATGTTCCGTTATCCGACAAGAGCGACGACTACTGCAGTGCAAATTCAAGTTTCTGTCCACCGCCAGTGTCTATCTCTCTCTACACAGTACATGATCGGCTTGAGCCCGCAGTTCCTCACATTCTCCTCTTCTTATCCATCTCTTGTTCTAGAAGATGATGATTTCCACGGTCCCAAGAAAGACATGACCCCAAAGCATCGTAAATAGCAATAGCAGCAGGCTTACTGTCTAGTGTTATAATCTTTCGGCGCTTTTTCCTCTACCCTACCCTGCCGTATCGAGTCTTTACCCCGATCGTCCCCCAGACACTCGGTTCAAGCAAGACCTCAGCTTCAATAGGTAGACCGCCGCTCTCTCTACCTTCGCCTCCATTCTCGATGTTCCCCGCCATCTGAGGCTCAAGTAGTTGGTACGACGAGCCTCTCAGCAGCGGCATGGGAGGTATTGCTCGCATAGCAATATCAAGCCGCCCCTTCGGCATCCTTCTCACCTACCAGTATGGGAAATGCAGCCTCTGTCGAAGGTCCGGGGAGGCCCCGGAGAACAACTCATAAGCTGTCGAAACCCCAAACGGTCAATTCTGCGACAGCTGGCCTGTCGAGCCCCAATGGTCTAGCTGACCCTAGGCAACGTTACTCGACGACTAGGACAATGTCCCTCCCTTACGGCGCTTCGCCTGCACCGTCTTCTATGTTCCCTCGGTTTAATGCAGAGGTGCAGGAGGACGACGCACAACCGAGGTCCCGCTCAATAAGTCGCTCGGCGAGTGACCTATTTCGCTCCAAATCTTCTCAAGCTCAAAGGACCCGTCAGAGGAAGGACAGTGTTGGCATGCTGACTCCCACCGCAAGCACGCGGCCAAGCCGGGCCAACTCTATGATAGCCGGGACCTCGGAAAACTACTACGCTCCGTCTAACGCCCCCGGGTATGTATCTTGGCTCTCGCTATGTGAAGCTTAAAGTTAACCAGTGTGTCATACAGTTGGCAAGCCGCAGGGTCCCGCATATCAGTGAACTACAACATGACCTCGTACGAGGCGAAACGACTCTTGAACTTGACCGAGGAGCCGTCCTATGAAGATAATTCGGTCTTGTCAGAGAGCCAATTTCAAGCCGTCGAGGCAGCGTCGGAGAGCCTAAGTTCACAGCCGTTGACAAACAAGGGCCCCACAACAACGGTTATACCGAGGGCTAGCTCAGATGTTTCGCTCTATATGCCAATGAGAAGAAGATCTCTGCTAACACCGGGAGTTGCGACACGCATACCAGACATACCGCCTGTGCCTCGGAGATCGAACGCAAGATTCAGTCTGCCCTCCACCCCGGCCCGTAGGGATTCGTTGGAGTCGATGGGTGTTGGCATGCTTTCTTTTGCACCGCTGAGCATCAAAGTAGATTCAGTACCGAATGTAGTTACGCCCTGCGAGACTGATTATCGACAGACCGGAGCTTTTAAGCTCGGATCTCTGAGAATCACAAACGGCAGCCCCGTGAGAAGCCCCGCCGTGGACTATACTCATTCGACAAAGGGCAATAAGCAGCAGCCCTTGTCAGAGCCCGAAGTAGAACGTGATTATTTCCATCAAAGTCAGGTAGCACAGAGACTTCTTGATGAAGCAGCAAGACCGAACGTGGTCAAAGATGAGCTGAAGGCGGATGGGGAAAATGTTCAGCTCAAGCCGCTCCCACCCTCATCTGAGAACCGCGATTCGGGACGTATCGCAACTGCTTCCGAAGGGGCTACCCTGGCGATCACGGCTAGGTCTCCTGAGTATCTGCCGGAAATACTGTTCAGTTCTCTGGCCTTCGAAAGCCCTGATACTGATGTCTCAGGGTTGCAGACTACTAGCAAACACACAGCACTGGAGGATGACTTGTTTGAAGACGAACAGGAATACTTGGACCCCGAGGTTTTGGACGTTAGGGTGGATCTCAACGCGAAATCTTTACCTCCTAGGCCAAGGCTAATATCAGAGGGACGAAGTCCTCGGGCGATGACTAGATCCGACAGTGGTGTTGTTGCAAGCCCCATCTCGGAATACGTCCATAAGCCATTGGCGAAGACAGATTCTGGCTACAGCTCTAATGTCTCTCTGCGCTCGTTTTCCGCCAAACCTCCGGTGCCTGAGAAGGACCGACCTTGGGTGACTGAGATCGAAGTTCCACCAAGCACCTCTCCCAAGGATGCGTTTCCCACCGAACTTACAACTCTCTCAAATCTTAGAGCTGTGACTTCGGAAGATGCTAATCTACGGTCTGAGCATGATACGCCACGTCCTCCTGTTCCGCAGAAGGACTCGGTAGCAAGCCATGCTAGGCTACCAAAGGACAGGTCTCCGCCCATTCGTTCAAATTTGGGGTTTGTTGAATCGACCAGTCCTAGGAAGATGACGAGTCTGCCATCCCCCATCAAGGATGCCCACAGCCAGGCTGGTGAGACTCATGGCGCACCAGAGCGGTCTCCACTGAGTCCAACGAGCTCTAGCACATCGACTTCGACGTTGAGTATTGCGAGTGGGAACCGCAAACCCGGCAAGCTCCAGCGATTACTGAGCGGTGCTCACATACCTCTTACTGTTCATGTGACACACCCTTTCGACAAGAACGGCATTCCTCCTGTCCCTCAAGCGGCTCAAGCGAAGCTCAGTGAACACACCAATCGGTTTCCACTTGCTCTGAAGCGATTGGCTCTCAAGTCTGAGTTAAGTAAGGGGACTGTACGAACCATCTTCAGTGCCGGCAGTGCAGAGCTCGTTCAAGAAGATGTGCCCCCGGTTCCTAGTCTACCGAAGATTGTCGCAATTGCTACAGAAGATGCGGATGAATATCACGGAATCACTCTCGCCCCTCACTCGCAAGCAGCGACCGCTATCATATCTACTCGAAAACCTGTTATGCGGAAGCCAGTACCTCGTCAACGCTCCACTCGGGAGACTAAGCAGGAAATGGATGCTGACCGGGCTAATACCAAGGCTCTCACCTTGAGCTTGGAACTCGCACAGAAAGGCGCTGGGGAGATCATTCTTGATGCTGCTGTTTCGGTTAACGCGAATGAGCGAGAAACATATCACGTACCCACAAAAACAGCACATACGGCGGATACTATGACAGCACAGGTGATTGGAGATTCAAAGATGCATCGTTCCGCAACCACTTGGTCCGACTCTGTATCCAGCGATAGCCCATCGGCTTCCTTGCTAGAGCCGATCACAGACAGGACGCAGATTAAAAAGGCAAGGACGCCTCCACCAGTAAGCATGAGAACCAGAAACATCGGGTCACGTCAAGCTCCTCCTCCCCTAAGAGCACAGTCGACCCCTCCCGGTGCCAATCGCCCTCATGGGGCAAATACACTCTCCCGCAAGACCAGCAGAGAAAGTATTCACAGCTACCCTGCTGCGGTCGACCCTCGAACTCAGCCACCGTTGTCTAGAAGATCTAGCCGCGAAAACGTCCAGAGTTACCCGCCTGCACAAGAGCATTACCAGAGCTACGAGCAGCACACGATGGTGTCACCGCCTGGACCCGGAAACTTACGAAAATCCTTGAGCTTTACCACTGAAACTGGGGAACATCGTAGGCCGAACTGGGAAGTACAGACAGATCACGACAACTCCTCTCGAAGGCCTTCCATCGACCAAGGCCGCCGCGGTTCGGTTGCGAGTCAGGGTGACCAACGGAACGAAGGGATGCAGAGGTCAATGCCACGTCCACATCTGCCCAACTCCGGTCTGCAGCAACTTCGTCACAGAGCCAGCTACCATGGACACTATGATGCAAACGGCGACCAACTGGTGGAGGAAGTATATCAAAGTCTCTACAAGGACAATGGTCCTTATCCGTCTATGTCAGATACCAACGGGCAAGCTTATGTCACTGACCCCTGGAGCGGCCGGCCTCTGCCTCAACAGTCGGATGAGCAAGCTCGATATCCACCCCACGTTCCTCGTGGCCACACCAGAAATCGGAGCGTGGGGTCTCACGGATTGTCAGCTCCATACCGTGTATTACACAGCTACAATTCTCCGGCATACAGAAACGTGCCGATATGGGGTTGACCACCCCCTAGACCACCAACACTTCATCCATGATTTTCCTTCGTTATTACAGCATCCTAGCATTTGACTGCCGTTTTGGTTTCGATTCGCAGCATCTGAGATATCCCGCATTCCTGGCGTTTGAGTTTCACATCTGCATGCATCACGGCAACACTTGTCTAGCACGTTCATTGGACACAGCAAGGTTATCTGATTTGTTCATTCCTAATACGATCTTGTACTGAACGATTTCAAAGGGATAGAAATCAACGTTTTTTCCCCCTCTCCTTCCCCCCCCGTTGCTGAGGGGATTATCTCTCCTGGCACTCACTTTCTGGATTACAACGGCAACAATTTATGATGGCACAGGCAACAGTCACGAATCAGGTTTTGACGAGGATAACAAAGGGATGTTTCGCAGAACAGGGAAGACATCTGCCCAAGTGGCAGCAGGACAGAGGCACAACGCAGGGATGATACAATATACCCAAGGAAGACGATGGAACAAACAGGCGATCTGCTTCCAAGTAAGGAAAATATTCGCTCAGATGGAATTGATGCCATATGTACTATATACTACAAGAGATGTTCAATTACAAACAGAATACAAACAGCATATCCCTGCTGAATTACTTGCCCTTTGCGGTACTTAAGCATTGCGATAGTCCTAACATTGGTAGCTGCTATGTATTTTAACTGAACAAAAGTGATACTCTTGACATTACTACCCAATACAGTACTGTGCGTTTGCGAACACGAGGTACGTCACTCGCTAAAGGGGCGAGCGTCTATTCTGTCGGCTCCGTGTTTCAGGGTCCAAGTGTGGCTTATGAGTGATCTTCAGGGGGACAGTTGCACCAGACCGTCAGAAGGCTTCCCCCCATTTGGTAATCAACTGACTTAGTGGGAACTGCCCCTTTTTAGTGACCGGCCTGCCAACCAAGCTCGTGCGCGTATGACTTCATGATTGATTGGCAATTGGAGGGATCTGAGTGCCACTGGGGTCAAACACTGGTTGCAGTCATCTTTGGGACGACTGTCGATTATGACCAAAAGCGTGATTGAGTCAATGGTTTTGTGGGCAACTCGGCTCGGTACACGGCCCTGACCGTCACGCCTGTAACTTCGGTATCGTGCATCCAGGACTGCCGAGAGACAGACATGTTTAGGCCGCAGGTCAGTTTCTCCTGGAGTCGAAAGCCATTGGCAGGCAGCGGGTTTGGTTCAACGAGTGGGAAAAACACAAATCGTATATTCTACAGAATAACTACGCCTCTAATTAAGTGCAAGGGGATAATAGTCGTGGTATACAAACTGTTGCTTGTCATAGTATCAAGACTCTGTCCAACACCCAGCCGGCCCCTCCTTCGAATTATAATACGCGTTGACCATGTGACCCAATTTGCCTTGCTCATCTACTACTAATCGCCCAGTATAAGCCAGAAGAGAAAAGTTCCTTGTCGGGACCCGAATAAGATTGACGACAAGAAAGAAGCGGCTTTCGTTGATTTCATTGCTCATACTACATGTTCTTCCCCTTTCTTTGCCTCGATCTTCCATGGTCACCCATGGATCAGTCCGAAAGTAACATGTCGATGCACGCGTCATGACCGAATCCGGAGAGCTCTACGGAAGACCAATGAAGGTAGGCATGACGCCCGGCACCCAGGACAGCGTGATCGGGACACAACTCTCTCCCGCGGGGCTGGCGGCGACGGGGAAAATGTTCTGGTGCTGCGGCAGGTTGTTCGAACCGATTACGGTAGCTGTGACAACAGCAGTTGGTCCGACGCCACTAGGTTGGGTAACAGTAACTGTGCCGGGACCAGATGCAACACTACTGGACGGCACCGGAACGACGGCTCCATTTTGGCATTGAACAGCTGCGAATAGATATTAGTTCAGGACATCACGGAAGCTTAGCGGTATGGAGGGCTTACCCGAGAAGGCCAGGAGAGAGACCTGGGTGCAACCAACTGGCCCGTTAGCGAGCGGCACGAACACAGCGTAGACCTGACCGGTCGGCACCTGGCAGAAAGTAGCCTGACCGTTGGTAAAGGCGGCATTGAACCAGTGTAGGACGCCACCACTTATAGAGAAGGTGGTTGAGATGGTGCCCGCTGGCATAACGCGCAGTTCTATGTAGGCAACGCCAGGATCTGTCGCAACAGCTTCACCACCACTGGTGAGCTGGCCATTGGTCAGGTTGAAGAGGGTAGCATCGCTACAAGAAGCTGGGTTGACAGGACCCGCAGCGCCAATGAAACCACCGGTAGCCTGGCGTTTGCTGAGCATGTCGGGCGCGCCAAGGCCACGCTTCGTATTGAGCGAAGCACGTCCGCCATCTTGACTGATGAAGAAGAAGAATTCAACGCCTGGTAGATTGGTGGTACCAGTGATGGTGACGGAGCTGCTTGCTGCTGAAGCGGAGCTACTGGATGAACTGCCTGATGCAGTTGACGCCGTAGTGATAGTGCCGGTTCCCGTTGTTGATATGCCGGTACTATACGAGCCGGTGCCAGACGTGCCGGTAGCAGACGAGCCGGAGCCAGACGTGTCGGTCGCAGACGAGCCAGACGTGTCGGTAGCAGACGTGGTAGCGCCGGACGTGTCGGTAGCAGACGTGCCGGTAGCAGACGAGCCGGAGCCAGACGTGTCGGTCGCAGACGAGCCAGACGTGTCGGTAGCAGACGAGCCGGAGCCAGACGTGTCGGTAGCAGACGTGGTAGCGCCGGACGTGTCGGTAGCAGACGTGCCGGTAGCAGACGAGCCGGAGCCAGACGTGTCGGTCGCAGACGAGCCGGACGTGTCGGTAGCAGACGTGGTAGCGCCGGACGTATCGGTACCAGACGAGCTGATGCCGAGCGTGTCCGTAGTAAACAAGCCGGTGCTGGTGGTGGTGCCGATGTCAGACGTGCTGGGGCTGGACGTATCGGTACTAGACGAGCTGATACCGAGCGTGTCGGTAGTAGACAAGCCGGTGCTGGTGGTGGTGCCGATGTCAGACGTGGCGGTGCTGGTGGTGGGGGTTATGGTGGTGGGAGTTACGGTGCTGGTAAAGGTTAAGCCTCCGATAACAACGACGACCTGAGCATTTACAGCGATTGCAAAGGCCCATATTCCCACCAGGGCCGCAGCCCTTACGGTGAACAACGATACCATGTTGGCAGACGAGTGCTAGCTCGCCGCGTTGGTAAGATGTTTCTAGCTTATTGTCTCAGCCGAAATAGAAAAGGATACGTGGAATCAGCAGGGATGGCAACTTCAATGGCAACTGCAAGCGAGCGAGCCGGTGGGTAGTCGAAACGAGCGTGGTAATGAACGATGACCGGATTGGTGAGGAGAGAAGGAGATGGAGAGCAGACGGACGCTGCGGTATTTGAAGAGCAACCGGATCCGGTAAAGGGATAAGGTTTATACTGGAATTCAAGCTCAGCAGTGCCAGCAGGAATGCTGGACTGGATTGAAGGGAGGCGAGGTCGAGCCTCGCGTAGCGGTGGCATTCCACTTTTGATTCAAATCCATCACCACACAATGCTACCGCTCTGTAGCGGGAGCTTCGCCATTGACCCTTGGAATGATGCTGAAGATCCCACTAGAGCATTGCATTGGTTTATGCCGTCGTGGCGAGGCTAAAACCCGCGGCTGAAGCGCCGGAAAGTTCAAGTTTTCGAGGAGAACATTGACCAGATGACCGGGCCATCGTCGCGAACCAGACAAGCTGGTGATAGCGACGGACAAGCCATAGCTTGCTGCGTGATTACTGTTTCCTACTGCTGAGAGGAGAGACTAGAGACGATCTTAACAACTAAGCCGTTTTATTGAATAGAAAAGGTTGGACTTGCCTCGGTGCCTGGATCCCTACGATCACAGTTCGCCAAATTTTATTTCGGCTAGGGTGTCTCAGCCACGATCAATGGTGAAGTCGGGTAGACTGTTGATTCATCCGGTTGAATTGCTAAGTTCTCGTTGCAATAGCATAGCAAGTAAATACACCCGGCACAAAGCAAGTAACTCCCATTCCTCGTCCACATATCACGTTCCAGTCCCATACCTGATTGTCCTCACTCTACTATTTCGCCAGACATGCAATTCAATTAGCCCTCGAACTCCACAATTCCCTGCGTAGCAGAACTAGCAGTCCTTGACCGCCCAGCTTGCACTTCATTAGTGTCAAGCATTGACTGACTTGAACCTTCCTGGCCCCTTGCCGCCCCGGCTTCGGCATCAGCCCCATCCAGAAGATCTCGGTCCTCCGACCGCACGCTGCGTCGCTCGGGATCCCCGACGGCTGATTTCGGTCCATGGAAGTCGTCTTCTTCTTCCTCATCTTCATCCCTTTGTCCCGGCACAATGTTCGTCTCCAGTTCACGCTGTGCTTCCTCCATGCGACGTCGGACTTCAGCTGCAACACGGGAGGCATCGGTGACAATGTTGTCTAGAACACCTCGTAAACTGCGCGTCCCGTTAACCGCTCCCGGCTGAGGGATAGGAAGCGGTGGGGCTGATGCCCGACTAAAGCTAGAGAAGGTAGTTAAAGAGGAATAAGATTGGGCTGCCACAGTGGGAAGACCCTCGATGATGTGTATCGAGGTCGGGAACGATGATTCAAAGAACTGCTCCAGCAGCTCATCTGCAAGCACCACCATGCGGAAGGTCGGCAATGTCATGTGCAACGGATGGGAGGGATCCAAGGCGGCGTTGGCCTTCTCGGCCTTCGCTTGCGAGACTGTCCGTGACTTGCCCTCTGTCGCGAGTCTGCCGGTGGCTGGAGGATTTGATGGTAAACTGGGATTCTTCCTTGATGCCCTGGGCTTATCGTCAGGGCCGTCAAAGGCGAGAAGGTCATCCTCATCTTCGTCGTCTTCGTCATCCCCAATAGCGAAAGCGCTATTGTCTGCTGTCCGGTGCTCGGTAGATGTTTGTACCGCTTCTTCAGACCTCCTGGACGAAGGAGTTTGATTGATCGGGTGGTCTGGATCAGCATACTCGAAGCATCGCCGGATAAAGGCGCTGACACTGCCTAGAAATTGCTCATTGATAGTACCGCCGATCGGAGGGTTTCCGGGGCCATTAGTCTCGGCCAATGTGTTAAGCGATGGGCTGGAGCTCGAAGCACTCAGAGTGCCTTCCAGCCCGCGCCGGGATAAAAACAGCAAAGCCTCGGAAATGCGGAGAATACCTTCGCGGTCAACTTTGCCGTCCCCATCATCGTCGTATAACTCGAAAAAGTAGGTTATAGTGCCCATGATGTCGCGTTTGCCCTTGATCTGGGCTAAACCAGTGACGACATCTTGTAGAGTCAGGGCCGAACTAGAGTCGACATCCCAACGTCGGAACATCCTTTGCATGAACTCGTGGTCCGCAGGCTCGGGTCCTCCGCCCCATGGTGATAGCAGGTTGCTGTTTGGTTTCCTGAAGCTGCCAAAGTATTGGTTCTGGTCCTTCTCGGAGAAGTGATCTCTTTGTGGTGATTTGGGGGCATCTGAAATAGCCCATTTAGACATCGCAGCCAGAAACTCGCGGAAAGCATCGTAGTCCATCAAGCTGGTGCTCGGACCTAGGCCTACACGACCCTTCTCAACGCCAGAGGCCGGGTGTTCAGAGAAGGCTGCGGTAGCCCTTGTTTTGGCGGCCTTTTGCCGGCGGGTCTGCTCTTCTTGCAGAATGTGATCGCGCTGCTGTCTTTCGTAGAGGACGCGATAGAACCTGTCATAGAGGGCCCCCAGCTCATCGGTGCTAAGCAACTTGCTGTCAGGGCCAAGATTGCGAATTGCTGTGCGTTTGGCAAAGTTCTCGATATTATTGAGAACGGCGTCCTTGTTCTTCAGCCGTAAGTCTTGAATGCTACTGTGTGTTATGCCAGAAAACTCCTTGAATGCGACGACCATGAGTTCCTGGAACCGATTGATTGCTCGCAGTTTTGGGTTCTCAGACTTGGGATGTGCGGATTCATCCAGACGAGAAAAGTATCCTTTCAGAACAGAGATGAATGCACCGTCGTCCGTGGCATCTAACAGTTCTTCTCCGTTGATCCGCAGAATCGCCAGGCCAACCTGGAAAAGCACTTTTGGGCCTTCAACGAAGAAAACGTCGAGGACTCTGAAAGCAAACACGAGGGGCATCGAATTGATATACAAGGAAAGGAACCAGGGAAGTGAAACCACCGAAAGCTGGACATCACTCTTCACGAGGTGTTCCCACAATATGGGCATCGTCTTCTCGACGAGAGACTCGAAGACTTTCTGGTCCAGCAAGGTCCCATACATGGTCGTCGAGTAATAACCCGGGACCAATCTATCGCAAAGCGCAGACAGCAGAAAGAAGGCCTGTGATTCTGACATATAAATCAGCAACGCGGCTACTACGATATTCATGGCTTGGCAATAGCCAACTTCAGGGTCAATCCAGCTGTAGGCGGTGAGAACACGGCGCAGCCGGCCAATACCGTCTTCGGTTTGGAAACCGGGGTATTCCGGAAGACTCCGGTTCAAGTCCTTCTCGATCTCGTCGATAGCAAGCGACTCCTTCCCCGAGAACTTGGCCAGCGTGTCAACATATAGGGTAGGGTTCTCGAGTCTCAAATAGAGCGATCCACATGTTAATTCCCACATCTCGCCTCTAAGGCGATTGGGCAGACCAACCCGGATCAGCTTGTGAAAGGTTGGCTGGCGGATCAAAGTCGCGTTGCGGCCGTTATCCCTGAGGTACTCAGCCCATAGCCTCATCTTAGCCCGATCTCGAAGCTTCTTGGGGTCGCCGGGATAGCGGAACACCATACCTAGACCGGCATCAGGAGGATTGACGTTCTTTTGCTCTTCGGGCCGAAGAAGATACTCGGAATAGCACTCGGCAACGACTTTCTTAAGCTTGCCAACATGACCAACGGCATTTCTCAAGCCCCTTTTCAGGCCGTCACAGAATCTCTCGCAAGCCTGACGACTGCCGGCGAGCTGTATCGTAATCCTTTGCTCCTTTGATTGATTCCTGTCCTTGTGTGCCTCCTTGTCCTTCGGAGCATCTTGTGCGATGCCGTTCCAGGTTGTGATAGCCAGGGCGAACTTCAAGCCAGTTGATTAGCTTGGTTGAGGTAGGATGATGAACTCGCATTTTGATGAAACTGACCTGGAAGCTCTGACTGTTCAGGCGCTCGACACGTCTGATGGCGCAGAGCGGGAATGTGAAACCATTGCCACTAGGACCACCACCATGAGTCTGACCTGTGAATGCTGAAGAGGTGGAAGTGCTAGCAGTGCTGACAAAGCTCGTAGGCGTCGTGGAGAAGCACATGTAAGCTTCGGAGAGGTGAAGCTTTCCTACATAATGCCAACCTCTATCGCGATCTCGATCTCCTTGGGTCACGTTGGAGGGCGGGATAGTAAGCTCGGCTGGTATCTCACATAAAGGCGTCTGGGTACTCGGAAGGCGGAATTGGAGTTGAAATAGGGTGGCCTTGGCAGGGTTCTTGTCTGAGTTGGTCAAATTGAGGCCCTGCATTGGGTCAATCAGCTGCTGAGCAGCCGACTGGGCCTTCTGCACGAGGTTCGAAAGGTTGAACATGGTGTTGGTGGCTGGAGACCTTTAAGAAGTCCCAATCCGTCGGTTAAAGCATATCGGGGTTATGCAGAGGCTTTGGCTATTCAATACCGCCTATTACTGGAGTCAGAAATCCTAAACGCAGCAGGGAGGACGTCGCTAGGCCGGTTATCGTCAACGAAGTGGGAGGAGAGGGGAGAATTGAGGTTGAAGTTGTCGAACCGCGGCTGAGGTCATGCGCTCTCCGTGGGGTTGTGAACAAGGAGTCGTCAAGCTGCGGCAGAAGCTCAGCCTCTTCTGGACATATCCAGGGGCTGCTGTGGCTGAAGCTGAAGCTCATGTTGGATTGGAGGCTAGAACTGATTAGTGTTCCCTGCCCATACGTACATTCAACCCGCATTATCAGTGTGAGTTAGGTACAGTACCTACCTACTTAAATAGGTTATCAATGCCAGATATTGAGCATAAATAATTACGCAGCATGGGCGAGCGAGCTTTGATAGCGGATGTTGGACACTTACTCAACTTGAACATTATCAACCCAATGCCTTTAAGCAGGAGATCATCGGACCGATATCGAAGCCTGGTCCTTCTTGGCTTGGTACAACGCAGTGGTATGGTGGACAGTTACTCCGTGACCAAGCCAACCTCGACGTGCCTAGGTTTCGAAGGGTCAGCCTATCTAAATTACAATTCGTACGGTCTGGCTTATTCTAGTAGTGGTTTTCCGATGTTCGGTATTGTGACGGCACAATCACTGCGTTTCCGCTGTGTTCATATTAGTAGAATTCTGTCAGTGTGGTAAACTACCTACCTAGGTACTTAGTTGATCTGCGCTCCACCGTTGTTCTCACTCCTGACTCAGATTATCCTAAATCGATCGATGCCATTCCTTCGGTAGAGGACGAGATGAGGCGAGCTGCCATCGGCCAGTCTTGGGCTGATAGCGGCGCCGGTGTCTCGGCGCGTCTTGAAAGAGAGAAGTCCTCACTCGGCACCCGCGAGTCAAGCAATCACCAGGCCCCTATTCCAAATCGACTGGCTTCGTCATCAGGTGCTATGTACGATAGTATATGTGACACTGCATGCTTACTTGCCGATCGGATCCCTTGATGCAGTAAAGCAATGATTACTGTCGTCCTGACGTCCTTCGCCAAGCCTCAAACCGTCTCGGTCAGCGACGAGACAATTGCCTGGTCTGCGTCTATCAATTCTACCATAGTACTTAAGTAATTATAGTTCCGCATTCAAGAGGCGCGCCCACGATGTGTCTCAATACGCAGCCGAGTCACGTTCGAGAAACGGGGCTAGAATAAATTTATCGACGAACAAGCGCTCGTTCCCCACCTCAGCCGCTTGCCCGCGCAAAGTAGGAGTACAGTACTGTTACACACTTAGTAGAGTGTTCTGCAGCATAACGTCATCAGATCACGATAAGCCGGGCGCGCGGCGGCACTTGGATCAGAGCCCCGCCGGTCGCCTCATGGCTTAGAGTACTAAGTAGATGATTTGATTTGCGCTACGTAGGTGAGGGACCATCTCCGGCCTTGCCTCGACACGCGTTCTCGTTCCGACGAGAGGGACTATTACTGCGTCGCAATGTGTTCGATGTGAAAGGCGATCACAGCCCGTCACCCCCCCGCACTCTGCTGCTCGAATGCCAGGTCACTGCCGCCAGCGTCCAGCGTCCAGCGTCTTGTGCCCGGCCGAAACGCTCTCGTTAGCTCAGGTAGAAAGAGACTCCACCAGCAACAGACGAATTGGAAGCGGACGGGGTTCGTCTGAAACTCGCAATTGCAAGAGAGAGAGAACAAGCGCAAGAAGCCAATAGATGAATCGCAACAACTGGCAGTATATACACAATTGTTGGATAACAACGCAGGAATGGCAGCTGTTGCTACTCAAGCGACACCCATTCCAGCCGGTAGGACAACAGATGCCGCTGCTGCGACTATGGCACAACCAAATGGCGGGGGGGATGCGAAGGAAGGGAATGCGGGGCCAGATGCGACGAGTGCACAACATCAGCAGCCAGTGCAGCACGCGAGACTGACACCCGACGACTTCAAAGTCGTGCGGACGTTGGGTACAGGTGAGTTTGACACTTCCTCAATCAACGACGTTATCATGCGTTGCAACGGCCGCTAACGTGCAACCGGTGGATTCCAGGCACGTTTGCGCGCGTCTGTCTTGTGCGCCCATCGTCTGCGCCAGAAGGACAGCAGGACGACCAAGTATACGCCCTCAAGATCCTGCGCAAAACCGAGGTCATCAAGCTCAAACAAATCGACCATGTGCGACACGAGCGCGAGATCCTGGCCGACGTGGCTGGCCACCCCTTCATCACACGGTTGATGGCCTCCTTCTCCGACCGGGACTCCTTATACATGCTCCTGGACTATGTACCAGGAGGCGAGCTCTTCAGCTATCTGCGGCGGCACAGGCGTTTCCCCGAGGAATGGGCGCAATTCTACGCCGCCGAGATCGTCCTAGTGCTCGAGTACTTGCACGAGCAACAAGGAGGGGTCGCTTACCGAGACCTGAAGCCCGAGAATCTGCTTCTCGACGCGCAAGGCCACGTGAAGCTGGTCGACTTCGGTTTTGCAAAGAGACTGGGAAACAAGAACGACAAGCCCGTCGAGACGTATACGCTGTGTGGTACACCGGAATATCTCGCACCAGAGGTCATTCAAAACAAGGGCCATACCACAGCCGTTGATTGGTGGGCCTTAGGCATTCTGATATATGAGTTCCTGACTGGATACCCTCCGTTCTGGCATCAAAATCCAATTGAGATCTACAAACAGTATGTCTCACTTGCATTCCTTGGATCGTCGTCTTCCCTTTACTAATAACCTACCAGAATAGTTGAGAAGCCGGTCATGTTCCCTGCCGAACCCCCTATTTCTCACAACGCCCAACACATCATCCGCTCACTCTGTACAGTGGACCGCTCCCGCCGGCTGGGCAATATTAGTGGTGGCTCGGCCCCGGTTAAAGAGCATCCGTTTTTTCAGGGAATCAACTGGGAGGCTCTGTTACAACGACAAACGCGCCCACCGATCCAACCACATGTTCGCTTTCCAGGAGACGCGCAATGCTTCGATGTATATCCCGAGGATGATGGGAAGCGGGATCCATACACCGACGTGCTCGCGGAAAAGTACGACAAGTACTTTGAAAGTTTCTGATGTTACGCATCCAACTCGATCTATTCCATGAAGACCGTTTCACCGCCGTGCTAGATTGCGTGTTGTGATTTACCATGAGCCTCTTGGTGTCCTATCTTGTATTAATATGCTTATGATCGGTCCGTCACGCTATTACGACGGAAGCAATGTATAATACTGGGGTGGGGGACAATGGACTTTGCTTGCCTTGTGATGATATTGGAGGTCAAAGCGCATTCAAGTTTTGCTCTTGCTACGCAGTTTGGCTGCATTAATCTGACGATAGGCGGAAATATGCTATGGACTTGGAATCTTGGCTGCAACGCCGGATCATGAAGTGTCTCATTTTCTCGATAGCCTCCGGTACAATGTGCGAAGCAAAGACTGTGTCACCACCGCGTTCAACCTATGATATATGAAGATCATGGATAATGATTAGTTCAAGACCAAAAATCATCTTCCCCATCAACAGCTCACGGTAAGCCTCCCGTGCGGCATCTATGAATCTGCGTATGGTTTACTCCGGTGGTTGTTACTCTGAAGCTGTATAAACTCGGGATAGATATTTCCTACCGGTTCACGATTGTTCTAGTAGGCCGACTACCAGAATCAGGGTCCCACCAGGAAATCATCGTGTCAATCCAGGCCCCGGCGCGAGCTAGGGGGTCGGACAAAGATGAATGTGCCCATGTTTTTTTAAGTGAGGTAGAAAGAACAAGAGGTGGAGGTCAACTGGGAACCCCATTCGCGATAAGGCAGTATGTGGAGGGCCGCACGTTGCGCGATGTTTGGTTTGGAATGGGCGAGAAGAGGGGGGAGGAGGTGGACGAACGAGGCGAAGTCGGTTCGAAAACATGCCCTGCAGAGTATTGCGGTTGCCGTGTGGGAGCTAGGAATATGGCAGTTCGATGAAGCTGGGGTGCCGATACATGATGAAGCAGGAGAATTGAAAGGAGACGGGACGTTGAGGTCCCTGCGATGACGGAATGGTGGCCCGGTGGTTACTCAAGCGTAGGGGGTTCTGTACCAAGGCGCCAATTTATAAGGCGATGGGCCCGTTCGGAAAAGAGGAGGATCTTCATACCGCGAGAATGGATGTCCGGCAAATCAAGGAGAATACGGACCTTGGGCACACAAAGTTGCTGAGGGAGTACCTGAGGTGGTTCGGTGAGCCTGATGAGGTACTAGAATTGGAGGTATGATGACGAAGATGACGGTATGCTTGAGGCTACCACGGAGGCTTCTGTTGAGACACAAGAGAAGGAGAAGGAGTCATAGATCGAAGCAAGAAATGTGCCAATGCCTGATGAAAATAAAAGCGAGAATGTATCTTGGAAGTTGCACTTTTGAAGAGAGTACTATGCCAAGTGTATGGACACAGAGAAGAGATTATCGAGACAGGCTGGTAAGAAGGAGAATATCGCAGGGAGGCGATTGCACGGGTGTGCGAAGGACTGCGGATAGACCGGAGGTGGCAAGGGGAAGTTAATGGGTCGGAGACGATGCATGGGAACTAGAGCTCTATCCAAGTTCGCGGAGTCTCCGCTTTCTCGAATACGAAGACCGAAGGTTGCGAATTTCAGCGGAGAGATACATATGCGGTTAATCTTGGGATGGGACTTGGTATAAATAGTAATGACGTGAGTTTAGCTGGTATCAAATATTGCTACGGAGGCGTGATACCTGTTTCGTATTGACTTCTGCCCTCCGAGACTTTGAAGTCAAGCCAGTCACTAGAATAAACAGGACCTTCAACTTATATGATACTAGAAGTGGCATTTCGTCTATAACCCATGCAGTGCCCCTACCCTTCCATTCGTTTCTCACATACTGTGCCCCCTTGATGACCTAAACACTCCAATGACAAAACCCACCCTCAACGCCGTTGCTCCCATTCTTCAGCGCCTATAAACCGAATGGCCCGCGAAGCGAGCCTTTGCCTTCCAACCGCGAAACAAGGTCCGCTTCCAGTCCGCATACTACGAAGACCAAGAACCGCGTCCGTACCACCAGGCCCCTATGCCAACAAGCAGGACGGTGGCGAAGACCATGATACCTTGCTTCGATTGTGACACCATCATACTCCAGCCAATCATATACTCCCAGCGTTTGACAGCTGCCCGATGCTCCCAAGACTCTATCTTGATGCTCGCTGGCAGCTTGATGTGGGGATGGACTGCTCCGTGTACTTCGAGCGCATGCGTATCAGCACGTGGCATAAGTTCAGCGGGTGCGATCACTGGAACCTGCACTCGCAAAAATACTGCCCGATGGTCGCTCGATCGAACGACTGGTAGGCACTTGTAAGCCGTGACATGTATCTTCGTTGTCTTGCCTTGGACCCAGGGAGGTATGTCCAGATATAAGACTCGGTCACACCACCCCGGCCATCGATGTCTGGCAAATTTCCACTTGACGTCCTCGTGCTCATCTTCCTCCGCTCCGATGCGGCCCAACTCGGTCTGCGGCTTGTCCTTTGACAGTATGTTATACTTATAGGTAGGCGGGAAGTGGATAGGTGCCTCACTGAGACCATGCAGCGTCCTTCCAGCGGTCCTTTCGGCTGTTAATTGGTCACGAGTCAAGAAACGTGGATAGTAGTC
Source organism: Xylariales sp. AK1849 (assembly GCA_022432505.1). Taxonomy (NCBI): domain Eukaryota; kingdom Fungi; phylum Ascomycota; class Sordariomycetes; order Xylariales; species Xylariales sp. AK1849. Next base: position 1,801,193 of record JAJKKH010000009.1, read on the forward strand.
TACGCTGTCGGCCTCCATAACAGGAAAAATAGCATCTTGGGGTGGTGTTGTCTCCGAGAGACGGTAGTTCAAGTCTCCCGCGACGAAGAGATGGCTTCCCGGCTTGTATATGCTGATGTCGTGCAAAGCCTTCTCCGTATCCGGGTGGAACAGCAGCGGTTGTGCTTCACCACTGCCCCGCGCGTGAGCTGCTTGGTCGGCGCCGGCAATCTTCCTCGGGTCGGCGAAGACGAGACCTCTCATTATGCTCTCCCAATTGCGATTGCGACGCTCAAGATTCCACTCCATCGCTTCGAGATGCGTGCTCACGAAGGTCAGCTCTGTCTCTTTTGTACCCTTGGTATACATCATCCGCAATCCGACAGCGCCCTTGTTGGCCATGTCTCCAGCTCCAAATCCCACCTCGGCTGACTGTATGTTGCTTAAGACGGCCGGATCTTTCGCGAATATCATGATGCCGGTCATACCAACGTTGCACGTCTTCACCACACTGTACAGTCGGTCCTCCTCCGCCACAAACTTGGCTGCCGCCAGATTGAGGGCCGATTCAAAGCGTGAGAAATACTGGTTCAGGAAGTAGCCGCCGACGAAGGCGGATGAGAGAGGTGCCATCTCTTGTAGGGAGCTGGAGCACAAAGCAGTTAGCAGGGGTCTTTTCACGGGGAACAGGACCAAGAGGTCCCAAACCAGAGCTCTTGATTACTTACAAGACGACCAGCTCCGGGAGTGTAGTGGCGTTCTCTCTGAATGCATTGTAAAGGTGGTTCCCAAAGATGGGGACTGATATGAGGTGCTTCCCAGCGTTGAATGTCAGGTAGAAGAGGTCCAGCATCGGTGGTTGACCGCCCGTTGCAGTGGCCTCGCTCATCATCCCTTGCCTTTGACCGGTTATGAGTAGCAAGCTGCCCAAAGGTTCCAAAAGTTCCCAAAGTCCAAAATTCGGTGTCAAGAAAGTCGAAGTCTAGGTACCTAAGCTTTCAGGAAAGGTCGCCGAGGAGCTTTGTCAACAAAGACGGGGCTTGTGACGTCGTTGCACGCAGATACTACGGAGGAGCCAACCGATGGAATAATCGATGCGCCTCGATTGTATTGTATCGCAGCTGGAATGACTTGAACAGCTAGCTTGGTGATACTCATCTCATTGCTGAGTTGATTAGTATAACCCTAGGATTACGCTCTATATTGACCGATTTGCCCATATCCGTATTGCGGTATCGAACTCTGTTTCGTTGACCGTACCCAAGTAGGTACTAACTACCTGCCAAAGTTTAGGTAAGTACTTTAGGTAAAAGCAGGGGTCCGGTCCCTACCACTTCTTGGGGTGGGTGAGAGGGGCCGAGGGGCACAAACACCTCGAACTTTGAGGGTACGGCAACACCTGCCCTGTAGATCATAGATCTTACACAGAATATAATCGCCTTTCAGGTTTCCTCGATGTTCCTGTTCCCGTTCCCGTTCCCGTTCCCGGATCTCATTGGGCAGCTGCGACGTTGAATTACCGTGCCTGCTATGCTCGCTACATGCATCGAACCCTAACGGCCACTGGTGAATTAGTAGCAACTGATGGACGGGGCAGCGTTTCGTTATCGAGCACCCAAGAGGTCGATGTCAAACTTCGTTGTCAATATGTGCTTATATACATGTGTTCTAGTTAGACAGGAGTTCGTGACATTTGCGGGCCTCAGGCGGCCGGGTCACATGCCCCCATTCATTAGCTGACCTTGTGATGCGACTAAGTGTACAGCCTCCTAACTATGGTCGATAAAGCATGGAAACTGCTCGGTCAAAATGGCTCGAGAGGCGGAGCGGTCGAGCATAGCAACTGGCTCTGCTACTGTCAAAATCCATGGAGATTAGTGTTATAGCACGAGTAAGATGGGGAAAGCAAAATATCTGTTTGTGAGAACTAGCTAGTGTGAATCGTTGCCTGTCTACATCATATCATGTGCGGGGAATTCTCCGACCACTAGTCCTATGCCATGACTAACCAGGCAACCCCAATCAGTGAACTCTGGGATGGACCGGCTTGCTCGATTGTCAGTATGACAACTGACCAGAACCTGGCGCGAGTTTGCAGAGGAAGTGCATGGAGCGCCCACTTCACCGGCGAGCCTTGTTGTGGTCCATCGTCGCTTGGGCTCCCGATACCCACGAAGGTCGACAATGCTTCCCTCCCCCACAAGTGACTCGTGGAGAGCCATTTGCCAGGTAGTAGAATTAGTATGAAACCTCTTGAATGTCGGCAGTATAGCTTCCACAGCTGGCCAGGTCGTAAGGAATGTGTAGTGATGTGATTGTTGACCATATCCTCCGTCGTGGGTCGCATCAACCCCTGCCGCTATATTATGTCCCCCTGAACGGGTTCTGACGTGGTAACCATGGAAACGCGAATAAGGAAACGAAAAAAACAGTCATATCAAGAAGGCTAACGTAGCGCAACGATGATCCATTCAGTGTCGGAGTCCCAAGCGGTCATGGCTCGCAAAACTGAATAAGTCTCTATTGACTGTTGCCGAATTTCGGGAGAGAGTATGATCTCTGTCTCGAACATAGCGGCCGTCCTTGGTAGGCAGTGTCTTCTGATGAGCGGCACTTTGACGGTTGCAAAGTGCCGGACGTGCCGTTCAGACAATACCCAGGTTGCTTCAGTAAGGGCAGACAGCATCAGCGAGCCGATGCCAATCCAGCAGATTCTGAAGTCCCGGATTGTCCGAGCCAAATTATGCAGTCGTAAGAAAGTCCATCGCAGAACGGAAGGAAAGCAGTCCATATGATATGAGAGGGATAACAGCCTCGTAGCTTGTTCCTCCGTCGTTTTGCTGACGAGCGTTTTCAGAGCAGATTAACACTTTTAACGAGCATCTATAATGCAGTGTCGTTGAAAGTGCTTCGTGTTCTTCCTTTGACGCCTGGGGACCAGAAGGAGGACGACGAGGCTGCTACGAGGAGTCCTGGGGTAGTGCGTCCATGCTCTTTGTAAATATTACTCATAACACGAGACGGCGAAGAGAGAGTGAGGTTGCCATTCTCGTAATCATTTCGTAGGACGATAGCCGGAACCAGATGCATATCCCGAGCCTTGACCCTTGGAAGCTGATCGCAGCCTGTTACCGCAAACTGAAGTGTCAGCAATCATGTCAGCGATTCCCTCGGCCAGCGTTATGAAGCACACCAAACTCGAAGGAAAATGATTCCTTACAAGGAATTCTCGGGTTGGGCTGGGCTGGCGAGACACTCACATCCTATCGCTTCCACCGACGGCGCGGTTGGTGTCCGGAGTGTCAACGCCAGGGGCTCCACGCTCAATCACCTTGCGGCGAGAGCTGGGAATGGCATTGGGCTTGACAGCAGAAGAGGGCTGTCCAGCCGTGGCAGCATTGGTCCGGGTAGCACGGGCTTTGTCCTCCTCGTCGGCACCGGCTTGCTGACCAGCAGCCTGGGCAATAGCCTGTGCATTCTTCTGGTATTTGTAGACGGTCCAATCGAAGACGTAATCATACTGGAATCCCTCGCGGACGAAGAGATCCCGGAAGATCTTACGAAGGTAACTATAGTCCGGCTTGTCATCGAATCGGAGAGATCGGGTATAGTTCAGGTAGATGGCGAACTCGTTGGGGAAGCCACGGCAGAGCACCTCGGTAGGGGTCGTCATCTTCTTCTCCATGATACGGTCGTACTTCTGCTTCTTGGTAGCAGCCTTCAGTCCTTGCCAGGGCAGGGAGCCTCGGCAGAAGTAAAGCATGACATAGCCAAGAGACTCCATGTCATCACGACGGGATTGTTCTTGAAGGTTGTTAGCATACACATCACATCATCCGACGAAAGAAAGTTGACTTACCAACACCAAGATGCGTATTGATAGACGCATATCGAGCAGTACCGGTCAGGTTCTTGTTCTCGCGGTAAGGGATGTGGAAGTGAGTCTTGGGGTCCCGATACTTCTTGGCCAGACCGAAATCAATAACGTTGACCTGGTTGCCACGCTTGCCAATACCCATCAGGAAGTTGTCGGGCTTGATGTCACGGTGGATGAACGACTTGGCATGAATGTACTCGATTCGGGAGATGAGCTGATCAGCCAGGAGAAGAACCGTCTTCAGTGAGAACTTGCGGTTGCAGAAGTTGAACAGATCCTCCAGGCTGGGACCGAGAAGATCAAGAACCATGGCGTTGTAGTCACACTCGGTACCGAACCAGCGGACAAAGGGGATACCGACACCTCCAGCGAGGGACTTGTAGACTCTGGCCTCATACTCGAGCTGGGGATGCTTGGCCTTGACGCTCTCGAGCTTGATGGCGATCTCCTCACCAGAGATGATGTTAGTGCCAAGGTAGATATCACCGAAGGAGCCCGATCCGATCTTTCGGCCGATGCGGTACTTATTACCGACGCGGAGATCCTGTAGGACATAGTGAGCAGCTCGTTCAATATACCTTCCGGTTAATGGATGCGAGAATGCGGAGGTGGCTCTTGCAGCGGTCAGGGTGCCCGATCTTCGAAGACGAAGGACGTTGCTCGGATGGCTAGACAACCAGCACACCGACTTTTAACGAGCCCCACCGAACCATCGTCGAGGAACCACTCTGTATGTTCAACTAGATTTAGAAGCAAAGCAATCGTTACATACCATTGTGGTCATTTTGGCAGTAGTTCACAGGAGCAGAATTGCTTCCTGTGATAATGAGATGTTAGAGTTGAGTGGTTTGGGGAGGGGTAGTTCCAGCTGGAGCTCGTTCGAGGATTGAACGATGGTCAAGTCAAGCCGGCTTTGGGTCGAAGGAAGAGAAGTCTGAAATATGAGATGTTAGCACGAACGTAGATGAGTTGGTTGAGGCTGATGCGCGTCTAAATGAAAAGAACCGTTGGTGGTGTGAGGAACGTGCTGTGGAAGTGCTGTGCTGGCTGAAAGCAGCGAGGCAACCTCGAAATCGAATGAAGCAAGGCCTGAAATCTGCCTTGAACGCGGTGAAGAAGCGTGGAACAGGTGTGCACAATCAACAACGCCAGAAACAAATGTTGCGAATGAAACTGCAAGTTAAAATGTTTAGGTCAGAGCCTTTGTCGGAGGCTCCAGAGAGGTCGACAGTAGGAGTCGAGCAGGTAGGTTTGAGGTTGATCAGGTGAATGAACGAGAGAGTGTCGGAAGTGGGAGGGATGGGTGACATCGCCGACCGACAGGAAGCAAGAGGGGAGACGTCAGACAGAGATGGACTACTTACCCGACGACGATGAGTAAATGCAGGACCAGTCGAGTGTTCCGCAATATACTAGAGTCAAGGAAAAGAAGACGAAGTCAAGAGACAAAGCCGTCGAATATTGGGATATTCGGTCGGCAAGCTGTATCTTGACGAAATGTCGGGTTTTGGGTGAGTTACGTGGGGAAGGAAGGAAAGTAGGAGAGGAGAGGAGGAGAGGCAGATTTTGGGAAGGTTCCCAGGTTTCCAGGTTGCTGAGATTGGAGTGGATTTGATGGGCAATGCGGTCAATTCGGCCAGTGCTGCCCAGTCGGTCGGGCAGGCTCTCCGCTGGCAGCTGGCCTAAGGCTACTTGGGTCCAATGGTATTATACAAAGTTGTCGGCGTGAGAAGGACGGCGGGAGAGCCGGCTTGGGGGCTTGGGGGGGTTCGGGGGCATATTTTTAGGGGATAATCTAAGTTACCTGAGGTCCTGGCTGGCGGGATAATTCGATAGGTACCTAGGTACGTACCTTATTTTGGGCTGGATGTCCACGATCAGGCTGCCCGGTGGTGGGCCTGGTCAACGTCAGGGCGCCAGCTTCGTGTAAAGTGCCTCAAGGCCGTGTTAACTGAACGCTCCCATGGCGTTCTGGGGGTGATTATGGAACTCCTTGATGGACAAACGGGCACGAAGGAGGATTATTGTCTTCCTCGGCTTCACACGTAGAAGGCGTACAATATCCATCAGGCAAGATTCAATGCATCGAGTCGATGCAAGGCAGGCAGTGATTACAGTATTCACCAAATATTCGACCCTTTCACTCTACTGTGTACTACCCAAATCTGTGGAAAGGGGCAACCAGCGGTCATGGGTATTCGTTTGAGGTTCAAAGGAGAAGGAGACCTTGTGATGGGATGCGGGTCTTTCAGCACTCCTCCGGTAATGGAAGCTAGCAAAGTCCCGACCCATTACCAATCGATGATAATGATCCTTAAGATCATACCGATTTGATGTTCTTTCGTAAGCGACGAGACTCTTTCCCTATGGCTTATGGCGGCCTTTGGTGCGAGATACTTCCGGCCACCACCCCCGTCAGTGCCTAACAAGTAACAACAAGGGGTACTCGCTACGCCTGCTTGTCGGGAGTTCGCTGGGTAGGGATTCTAGTCGGCATCAGGCATTGAAGCTGGACTTGGCCTTTCTGCCTTTGCACCCAATGCATGACAAGCCGAACGAGCCGTTCATCTAGTTTCCTGTCTTTTGGCCAGTACCTAATCATGATTGGTTGGGTGACAGGGCGCGCACCAACGTGATGTATTCGTAAGGCTCTCCGAATCCGCCCTTTACTTGACATTACCTTCAACCACCACTGATACAAGCTGGTCTGCGAATAACCCCGGTCTTACCATAGTCAAGGCCAGCACTATCTTTGTGCCATTTAAAGTAATGTTTCAAGTCTATTCCTGACCATCGTTAATAACCTAGCGCAGTCAAATTGGCAAAGAACAACTCAAGAATCATTGGCTTTGATGCTCTCCTAAATAACGACGATCTGCAGTAAGGGAATTGCGGATTTGATTCCCCATCAGACTGCGATGTAACCTATTAGCCGCAGCTCCTGGTCCTTCTGGTGAAACCTCCTCATTTCGTGTTGCTGTTTGAGATCATCTCATTGGAACTTCATTTATACCAGGCTCGTGAGGTCAGAGTAATCTGCCCACTGTGGCTAACGGCGCCTCTTTGTTATTCGCCCTAAGATGCCGTCAGCAACCTCGAAGCAGCGGGGTTGCATTTGACGACAGAGGTGCATCATCGTCAGCCTGCCTACGCTTATGATAACGTAGAACTCTGAGAGGGCCTTGTGGTTAGTTTTAACGAATAGCCTTACACTGCTGTTCAGGTCTGTTTTACACTATGTAGAATTACTACCTGAATGCTCTCTTTATCATCACGACTGGCGAGAGCTCTCCACTTTTGGCGGCGCTACGTTAGACGCGGTAAATGAATCATGCCATAGGCGGCAATTGATGGCAAAAATAGAACCACGGGATGCAGCGCGGCAATCGGCATTACCCATGCATTATTTGATTCTGCTTACAAGTTCCAGATTCCTGGGCCCCTGAAGACTGCATTGATTTACAGTAGTATCGTGAAGTCAATCAAATACACTCCGTCAAGCAGCCGAAACAGCCGCAAGACAAGATTCACCGCCTGCAACTCCATTTGCTAGCTACCGGATTTAACGACCTTCTTGTCAACCCCATACAGTGGAGGCTCGCAGATCCTTTCTTCGCAATCAGACAACATTACGGTGCATCGTTACGCCGTGCAACCTGCAGGTGCCTGTAGGAGCTTTTACTCCTTGGTCCCCCTCTGAAAGACGCCGAGTCATTACACGAGACGAACATATTCACCAGCCATCCCGTTCTTTTTAGTTCCTTTTCCCCAGATGCACGGCCCAGGAGGTTCTGGCCATATCGAGGCTGCGCCGATCACTTCCGTCCTCCAACCGGCGGTCGGAGGCTGCGTTTCGGCTTTCCACCAAGGTTGCCAGGTGATGAAGCAGGGCGAAACTACCCTAACTCACCGAATTGGCCGAGCTTCCTGATTCGTCCGTTCTGCTCGAATCGGATCGGATACTCCTACGTTACGGATCAAGACTCCGTATGTTCGTACTTGATAACGACAGACCTCATCAAGCCGGGTTGCGGAAGTACTTCAGAGGCCTCGCAAAAAGGAAATCGAAGTCTTTCAAGTCGTCTTGTTACCTTGCATTGCAGGACCTAATGCCTTTAAATTACCGGATCCCCGAAGGACCCTGTCGAGTCTTATGCCTCAGGTGGTACAGACACCAAGAGCCGATATATCGGGCAGATGCACTTGGACCGAGAAGCCGGCAGGTTAACTTGAGCAAATATGCAGCACCAGAGATCATCAGTATGTACCAATCTCAAACCTTATGACTAGTCTACGTGTTTCTGCGACTACCGCATGTATTTAGCCCATATGCCACAGTACCTCAGTCTACAGTACGTGACTTGGGATAATTGGGATATGGAATATACACATTGGACAAGTCTAGCACATATATCTCGCTATATCGCTACGAATACGGTCCTACCCCGTGTTAGTGCAACAACATTGATAGGTTCTAGAGCTAAGTGACGATAGTAATACTATCAGTTAATACACTGCGTGTTGCGTCGCAGGCGACTACTTACTATGTATAGGAGCACGCAGGGTTCTCAGCTATGAGCCGCATGTCCAAACCGGACTTTGCAGGGACCAGTGATAAAGAGCAACTTCCGTCGACCCTTTGGTGATCTATCTTGTCCCCAACGATACGGATCGGCAACATGACGGAACCTTGTCGCACATGCTCGACAATTCGAAAGTATTTATCTCCAATGATACGGTATAGCCCATTTCTCCAAGTAGGGGTCTTTTCTTGGTCTTGTGGTTGTTTAGGCATTTAGAGAGTTGCTTTATCTCTTCCGGTCGCATTCTGGCCAGACCTTGCCGAAAGTCTATCTCCACGTTGAAGACCGGATCTACCGTCGTCAACTATTCCGTAACTATCTTATCCATGCTGACACTTCAGTTATTTCCATGGAATGTAAGACTTAGTGGATCCATGAATCCTGCCCGGCTCCCACGATCGTTTTGATAACTCGAAAATCCCGGAGGGCTGGAATGTTCGGCTCGAAACCTCCGGTTCCGTCGTTTAAAAGACCGTGCAGCATATGACGGTAACGGTAGCAAGTCGGAGTCTCAATTTCGCATTTCAAGTCTCCTTTTAGACCGAACACTTGGACTAGTCTGGCTCTCTAGGAATAATACAGCATCGTGGTAGCCACACGGTCACCATGGCGGCCTCCGACAAACAGAATCCCTTCCTGGGCTTCACACGACTCAGCAGTCAGGTATACCTGCGACCCGTATCGGAACCCTCAGATACCTCCAACACAACCGCACACTCAAATGAACCGACCACAATTCTTATTTACGCCTGGGGCGACGCTCGCCCCAAGCATCTAACCAAGTACATGGAGGGCTACCTCGCACTATATCCTCTCGCCAGACTCATCATAGTTCTCGGGCCAATGGTCAAGGTTCTCTACCAAGGCCTCGACGCACGCTCCCGCGATATGGCAGTCGTGATCAAGGCCGTCTTCGGGAGCGAAGCTCAGGAGAGAGTCCTTGTGCACGCCATGTCCAACACGGGAGGGGTGAACTACGCAGCTACTCTGAACGCATACAGTAAACTCCACCCTGGCACCCACTTCTCACATTCCCTCCTCGTCGCCGACTCAACACCAGGGAGTACGAGTTTCTTCGTAAACCTAGGCCCGTGGTCGCGAGCCATGGCAATAGGGGCGTCGGGATGGTTCCCGGGCCCGCTATTCGTCATGCAGAGCCTCGCTGTCATCTTCCTCCTTGTGACTCACGCCTTCATGTTTCTCATAGGCCACGCAAGCCCAGCTGTGTTCAGTACCAGTGCGATCAATGATCCGGGGCTGGAGGATAAGCGGGCGGAGAGACTGTATCTGTACTCGAAGGCAGACGCGATCATTCAATGGGAGGCCGTAGAGGAACATGCTGCGGAAGCGAAGGGCAAGGGGTACCAAGTCGGATTGGAAACCTTTGCCGATACACCGCATGTGGGGCACATGAGGAAGCATCCGGAGAAGTATTGGGGTGCTATAAAGGAGGCGTGGGAGGGCGCGAGTGGCAGGCGGTGAGAGGGAATCTGAGTGCTTTGATGACTGTATTGGTATAGAATTTTCATCAACAATGAAGAAGAACGAACTTATCAAGCACGATTCAGTATACTTTCAATATGTGCCCTCCGCTTCACAATAAATCGACGACACATATGGCTCTCTTTGTCCGCACACAACCAATTCGTACGCATGTCAATCGCTATCACACTTGAGATAAATTCACACACCCATTGTGGAGAAGAACGTTGGGGTCGAGATGGAGAATACGAGGAGTATAGCCTGATCGTCTTCATATTGCATTTTATTCAATTAACTCCCTGCATGGCGCCATAGGGGTCGTCTGTCGAGAGGCGTAGGGAATCGTTGTCTGCGCCCAGGAGTTACAGGGCTTTGAGGCTCGACTGACTCAGATCTCCGCATAGACATTCGAGACTGGGCCCGCGATGTGGTCTCGGGGCTTTGGGCTCTGAAATCAGAAGTGGAGGTGTGCGGCCTCTTTTGAGTTGCTAGGCTTCCGACCCGCTTCAACCGGGGGAGGGAGGAAGCGAAATGTACCTCGCCCTTTTCGAAGTCCGCTCCCGGGCGCCACCATTTCGGGGCATTGGCCGGAGGATGCATATCGAAGAAACTGGTGATCTTGATCGACCAGATCAAGTCCTTGTATCGAAAGGACGGAGCAAGGAAATCGATAGAAAAGGTGAGAAGCTTCACGCGAAAGGCCTCATCCCCAATGGCGTCGAAGGATATGGGGTCGAAATCCAACTTCTTTGCTCGGCGAACGCAGAGAGCCACCCCAAAGCCTCTGTCCAGCAGGAATGAACCGTGGTTCTCGGAGCCTACGTATCGACCGACCTCGAATTTGACACCTTCCTCGACAAGCTTGTTGGCCAAGTCGATGAACGCTTCATCTAGAGCATACAGTTCTTGGTCGGTGATCCATGGAGCCTCGGGTGGTGCTCTGTGGCCTTCCTGTCTATTCGGAATGTGAATCTTCTTCGGAGACTCTTCAGCACTTGGAGGAGCCACCTCCTCCGCGGCAGTGCTCTCTTCAGGATCAACAATCATCTGAGACATTCGTTTCTGGAGAGACTGACGTTCTTCAGATTCGATCACACTTTCGGGGAGAGGCTCGAGAAACTGTTCGATTTCATATATTCCAGACATATTGAGTAGATCTTTCGTGTTGGATGTATGTAGTGCGGTGCAAGTTGATCGACTATAAGTATGAGGGGGCTCCCAATGTCCTTGCACACGTGTTCGGGTCAAGCTGCGACTTATATAAGGACGACAGCTTGTGTCTGTGAGTCTTTATATCGGTAAAACACCCTTTGTCGTAGCACGTAGGCCTTGCTTTCCAGTCACTGCTACCTGCAGCATCCAAAGCACGAAAGAACATGGTGGCAACAGTATGCAAGTTGTGAACAAAGAGCTTCGTCATAACATAATAAGACACCGACAATAAGAACAATAGAGAACCAAGACTAAACTAGACAACTAGATGACTGATTAATTAATCCATAGATCCTCATCGGAGTTTTTATGGGCTAGAGAAAGCGCTTCGTTACGTCTGACTTGATGACTAGAAAGTCTCTTCTTGTTAAGAACTCCTGGATTTGGAGAGCACGACATACAATCCTGAAAGGCAGACTTATCGCCAGCTATCTTGTCTTTTCCTGGTAAATTCAATGACAATGATGAAGCCCGCAAGACTCTAGGCCACGATAACAGGTATGTGGCACGCGTAGAAACTCGTTTCGTGACGGAGATAGTAATGTATTGAATCATCCCGATCCAGCCACCTTTAGGCAGAACATATAATCCTATTATGCGCAATCCAACTAGATTGTCGCTCTATTATGTATCCAAGCCCGCTCAGATTGCAGAAGAAGACATCTAACCAGCGCGCAGGCACTTTACGTCCTTGTTGAGGCAGCATATACCTATCGTGTTGACTACAACCCAACAAGTGGAGCAGCAGCGACAGCTTGCAAAGTAACGAAATATGTCTGAAGGTGAATCATGAGTGATCAGTGGATCAGCGAATCTAGGGATTTGTAATGCTGCCCTTTGCCTGTTTCACATGGTCGTGACATTAAATCAATGAATTCATGAAAGACAACGTGCTTATATGAAAGGGTAACGATAACAGTAAGAAAACAACTATATTTACCGTTACTTGATGCACTTCGGTCCAAGATACGGATATCCGAAGTATACTGAATCAATCTTTGTGAAGTGAGGTTCTAGAGCAACAGCCACTGCTTCATCTACGCTCAGACATAACTAATATCCTCGGGATAAAATATGAATATGAAACCCGAACTTCCGATGTGGTCATTTTCCGGTAACGGACCGAGACAAGTCTGAAGATCCAACGTGATACCCCCATCAAAGGCCAGTCTAGGTTAGAGAACACTGAAGAAAAGATGGCGCAGAGCTACTGATTATTTTGTGTACAAGAGAATCAAGTACAGAGATGCTACAACTGCATCCAAACCAGTTTCGATCGATAAACCAGGGTGTTTAGATTTGCATGGAAGTTATAGAGAAGTCCATCAAGTTATGTGTCAACACGAGCTCATAGAACGTGTTTCCAGAACGTTAATATGTACACAACCCTTCGTCATGAGTCGTTATTATCTGCTTCAGGTAATACGAACCATGCTACTTGGGTATACTCCTGCCTCGTGATCAAAAAACCCAAGGTAAGTAGTCATCGCTCTCTGGTCTGACCTTACCGAGGGGATCGCCCTCTAATTTGGGCTGCTATCTGCGGATGCATCCTCAAAATTATCCTCCACCATTTCTGCATCGCCGTTCTCCTCTTGCGAGCTATTGGAGCTGACTCTGGTCCACTCGCTGGGCGAATTTTCATCGCTGTTGATGCTCAACGTCCCACTGTTTCCACCACTTGTCGTCTTGACTTTCTTATCAGCCGACTTGCCACTTCCGTCCTGGGCTGAATTGACACCATTGTGGCTACCGGTGCCATCGGAGTCTTTCACCTTGGCTGCTTCCGATACCTCATCAACCTTTGGAGTCGAGTCGGTCTGGGAAGTTTCTGTTTTCTCACCGGTCTTTGATTTGTTGTTAGACTTCTCGTCCTCCGAGTCCTTATCCTGAGACTTCTCATCCTTCGTCGTTTTGGAAGCCCCCTTTTGGGCTTCCTCACTCTCCTTGCGTCGAGCTTCCTGCTCACGCTTCTTCCTCGCCTCTATTTGGGCTTTCTCTCGTTCGATCCACGCCGGGAACCTACCTACTGCAGTTTCAGGCGCACTAGGATAGTCCAGGAGATGACCCTGCACTTGAGCCGGCGAAAAGATCTCCTCCGCTGGCAGTTGGGCGCTAAACTCAACAGCAAGCTTCTGTAGCTCTATCGAGGCGGGGTTCTTATTACGAGATCTGGGGTGATACATGCCCAAGAACAACAACCTCGCCGATTCCTGGCTGAGGTTACCTAGATAGATCTTTTTGTCGACCCGCCCTGGTCGAACGAGCGCGTCGTCAAGGTTGTTAGCTATGTTTGTTGTCATCAGCAGGACCCGGCCTTGCTGTGCGGATATTCCGTCGAGCACATTGAGGAGTCCTGATAATGTGCATTGCTGCTGCCGATGCTTGCCTGATTCCGGCTTTGGCTGCTTCTCACGTTTCAACCCAACAGCGTCGATATCTTCTATCAGCACGATGCATTTCTGCGGGATATCCATGAACAGGTATTCCAGGGCGTCATCGCCTCCGAGGGAGGGAAGGTTCACGATCCAGAGGTTGAGTTTGAAGTGGCCAGCGAGAGCAAACGTCAATGACGTTTTGCCGGTGCCGGGAGGTCCGTGGAGCAGGTAGCCTCTCCTGTAAGGAACGCCGCGCTCCGTGTAGAACGCCCGGGTCTCCGGTCTCAGATATTTCTCGATATCGGCGATTAGGTCATCCCTGATAGACTGGTCGAAGTGTACGGTTTCCAGAGGACGGTGAGGGCGCAAAATGGCAGAATCCCAACCAGAAAAAAACTTAGAGGCGTAGATGGTGACACAAGATCGGTTCTGTTCAAACGCGAATTGGCGGCAAGAATCTAGAAATCTGTAATGGTTCGTATTAGCAGTTATGCTGGTAGGGAACCATGACGTTCAAGGCGCTCAGGTATGACCTCCTTGGCAAATCTGCGGAACGCCTCGAGCCCTCAATAAGTGACTAACGTACCGCTTGATTGGTTCTATAGAGCGGTCAAAGCACATGATCAGCAAAGGCTCCTTCCCGCTGGGAGTCACTACAGCATTTTTCGTTAGCAAAGTCTTCTCTCAAACGCAAGAATTTGGTAGGTGAATGTCTGGGAGACCTCGACATTCAAAGATGGTCGTATACGCAGTACTTCCATAACGTCCAGAAGGTGTCATCGTATATGTGCAGTGTGCTTACCGGCATATCGATCGGCCTTGTCCACGTTTTTCATATTCGTGGCATCAGGGTCTCGTTGAATCATGAATAGTCTGTGCTCATGGAACAACCATGTAGTTCCGAAAGTTGGTAAATAGTGAATCTTTTCCTCGCCTCCGCGGTCGTCTCGACTCATGAAGCCGTGGGCCGTGCTGTCCACGGCTCTTGATTGGGCAGTCAGCTTCCTAGGGTTCTGACGGGTGAGAACATTGGCCCCGAGCCAGTTGAGTATTTCGCGGTTGAGCCTGTCGCTTCCGGATATAGACACGGATGTGGTGAAGAATCTAATGACCCAGTTGTAAAACTGAGATCTGGCACCTTCAAGGTGTTGCAATCCCCCTGAGAATGCGCCGACGATGGTCACGAAGACCGCTACCGTAGCCAGGTCTAATTTCAACCAAGTGGAGAAGAACTTCTTGAACATGGCCAGACCAGGTGCACCTTGTGACAGCTTCTGTGTCGATGCCTCGCTGAGAGGCGACATACGGGCCAAAGCCCTTAAATTGCTCTTGCCAGTCTGTGCCATGGTAGGTAGAGTACTTTTGTCTATCTTTGCCAAGGATGATCTGTGTAGATCCGTGGCGCTGGGGATCGGTCACAAGCAGTCGTGAGAGAAAGGTTAACAAAGCAGAAGAAAGGGAAATCCAAGCAAAGAGCATGTTGAAATATATAGTATTTGCTTGGCTATGTTTCAACAAGATTCACTGACACCTAATTCCATACATAGCTTCCACGCATTCACGCCTTTAGCGAATAATGTATATTCGGAACCAGCAGTTGATTTGCAATCATCACTCTCGGCCCACAAGAACCAGTAGTAAGCTGAGCATCAGTAGAATAACGTATTTGAAAGTGTCCAAATCATATGAGTCAACCTGAGCGCGTGCTGTGAGATCAATACTCAATACACATAGTGATCGACTATGGCGGTTTCTTATGATTCGCACCAGGTTGAGTAGTTACACAACATCACTACAACCGGAGGTTTGTAAAATCTATTTAAGAGCCAAACTTGTTGGCGCGTGCTACAGGACAATGCCTTAATGTATATGAAGCTGGATGGGTTGTCCATACACCAAGAAGAAAAAACTTTGATTTACACTGCCCTTTCATCAGGTTTCCAAGCCAGGAATACCAGCAACAAACCGTCGCTTCCACGCAGGAAGATAGCCTGGAAGAACAGCTGTATGCCAGAACATTTCTGTACATCCCTTGTGTAATGAAGACAGCCTGCTAACCTAATCGAGGAACCTTGCGCAAAGAGCTCCTTAAAGCTTCACCATCATCGGGCTTTCGATTACACGATCCGTGTTCTCACTTCGCATCGTCCCCGTCTTCGTCGCTGGATCTGCCCTTGTAATCCCTGGCCTCATCGTTTAAATCGAGTTACGGGTCGTCATCGGAAGGAATGCATAGAAGCGATAACGGAGCTCAAAGCTTCCATTTGCGAAATCGACTTCACGAAGACTACGACACCTGGGAAGTTTCGTTACTTGTTCGACAACGGCGTATCCCTAAACTGCATACTTATTCGAAGGAGCGCCGGGAAAATCAGTCTCAAGCAAATTGGGCTCATTGAAGGTCTCCTTGACATGGCTAGGAACGACGGCGTCCTAGGGCAAATGGAGATTTACGGGGTTGCATTTCACTTTAAACTGCTCACAGCTGAGCAACTTGAGCAACTGTTTCCATATCAGGGACAGAAGGAGAGAGATACAAGGGAAAAGGCGATGCTTCTACTCGAATATCCTGGTTTTAATTAAAGGTGGCTACCTTCATGATTATCATGAAATCTGCAGAGAAGACGAACCTGTATTAGTGAGCCATCTTCTCCAGTCTGACATGAGGCCCTGCAGGCCGCAAAGTGAAGCCAGAGTTCTCAACAGTGGTGATTTCGCACCATCTCAATCAATAAAGGTTTGAATTTCAAACAATACGAAGCAGCGCCCAGCACGTATCCGTGCACTATCCTGGGGCAAAAAACCTCCAAAAGCGTAAGGAGATAATTGGTCGGCAGTGAGACGATCTCACAGCGTTGGTTTCAGGAGGGTGATCCGGAACAGAGATCCAATGGGGTGCCTTTGAGAGAGTATAAAGATCGTGTACATGCCTGTCTTGCCTTACCTGGTAAATATACGCGCAGCGACTTTTTGCCAAAAAATTGATCAGCACGATATGCCTCCCAGACTCCGATTAACTTTTTTCCCTTGAAAAGCATTACATCCTCATCCAACTCCACAGACTGGAACTCTACACTGCCTGTACGGTCTTCAGCCAGAACCAGATACATAGAGCTACCTTCCTAGGTATACGCGTCGAATTGGCCGCTGGTGTGACTGGTATTATGCCCAACAGCTGCTAGCGCATCCTCGCCCTTGCTTCGCCTCCGATTGTACGTGTATCATCCATCAGCGGTGAAGGTCAACTCCTTCATCTCCTTTATGCCACCAACGTCAAGTACTCTATGTGATACGGTATGTCTTCGAATCTCCACTTTCCTACTAGCAGTGTAGATACGGGTTCACATAATCTTGAGCGGTTGATCCACTTGGGGCCGCCAAGGGACAAGTGCCTGATAACGAGGTGCTATGAATAAGATAGATCTGTGGTAGTCAAGACATGTGAGTGCTTCTTTTTATGCTTGGGGATATCCTGGGCAGGAGGCTAGCCTTCAGCTCGTCTACACCACATACCAAGTATCTCATAGCAACATATGTTGCCTGCAAGATGAGTCGAGTACCATGCCTTTACTACTACTAGAAGCTCGCGGTTGGCAGCACAAGTAGCAGCACAACTGGCAGCGGGTGGCAAGCCTGTCACTACTAACTTAAAGCTTGCTGGAATTTAAGTCAGATTGCAGTATTAACGCCGACTATACCAGCAGTCACCAGCAAAAAAACTCTTTCCATTACTGATTACTACTCAATAACTTCTCTACAGCCCATCTGACCGAGAAGTTCCTGATGTCCGAATAGTGCTGTCCAACACCAACAAATAGAATCGGTACGTTCGTCGCATGTACGATGCTGACCAGAGTGCCCACCATGTCGCCAACGGTGTCGCACTTGGATATGATGAACCCGTCTAGGCCCCTTCCTTGGCCGAATGACGCGTTGAAGTTCCGTGCCTGTGCGACAGAGTCGTTGCCGACGAGCGCCTGTGAGATCGGTCAGTATAATCATCAGGGAAGACAGTATATGTGGGGATATCACTTACCTCTCCAACCATCAATATCTTATCCGGGTTGGCAAACTTCGCAAACTTCTCCAAGTTCGACATGAGTCTCTGGTCGTTATGCCGCCGCCCTGCCGTGTCGATCAACACAACATCGTATTCTTCAAGTGCCGCCGCTTTGACGGCGTCCCTCGCCACGGTCGCCGCATCTCCGCCGTAGCCTTTCTCGAAGAGCTCAACTCTACCACCTTCACGTTCTGTGAGTTCCTTCAAGTTGCGTACATGCACTTTCAGCTGCTCCACTGCGCCTGATCGGAAAGTATCTCCAGCCACGACAAGAACCTTGTACTTATTCTGTAGTAGGAAATAGCAGATCTTGGAGAGGTTCGTCGACTTTCCGACCCCGTTCACGCCTACGATGGAGATGACATAAGGGCGTGGCCTGATGTTCGCAGAAGCCGAAGGACGCGTTACGGCGTCAACCTCTCGAAGGAGGTCAAGGGATGAGGTGGGGGTCAGCATCTTAGTAAGAGATGCTTCCATAGCCTTTGCGATGCGCGAGTCAATAGACTCGAAGCTGCCAGTCTTTGCGCCGATTAACTCCTTCTCAACACCGTCCCGCAGCCGGACCGCGGCTTCCGGGGCGACGTTCTTCTTAATCAAATGATCCTTCATGCCGTCCATAGGCTTTTTGAGGTCATCCTTCGTCAGGGTCTTCCCGCCTACAACGTTGCGGAAAAGGCTGTTGATTGTGCTCAGACCTGTGTTCACTAGCCCCCCACTACTGGACTCGGTCGTAGATTTCGATTGTGCCGAGGCAAGAATATCGTGAACTTCGTCGTCGAGGTCCTTGAGTACGAACTGGCCCTTGGATGTCGTTGTGCCCCATGTGGACGAGTCGACGCCATCGATAGCGGTTGATTGTCCTTCGGCTTCGCTGTCGCTCGTGCGCGAATTTGCGGCCGCGGAATAATCCAGTTGCACATCATCTTCCTCGCTTGCGAAACCATCGGCGTTCCATCTTCGCCCCTTCTTCGGTGCCTTCTTAGCTTTCCTGGCTGGGCCCTCATCACCTGACGAGGCTGGAGCTGGACTGTTCTGAATCTTTCGTGCTCTTCGAGACATCTTTCCCATAGGACCACTCTTCCCTACTAATAAGTGGTTGCCACCTGGTGTCGACGGCCGAGAAGTGGTTGGCGTGGCAGCTGGGGTGGACTCTGCGGTGGAAGCAAGTTCCTGTGTGCCATTTTGGATCTTGACTCTGTGTTTCAAGCCCGGTGGGAGCGGTGGTTCGTCACCAAAGTTGCCAGATATACTCTCATCCTCCGAAGCGATGGTAGTTCCTCTAGATTGCGTGGTCTTGGTGGTCGGGTTTGACTCTATCTGTCTCATTTGCTGATCGAAGTACTCGTCGAAGGTATGACAGTGCACGAGAGTGGTGTTTGGCTTCTTCAGTTGGTCGCCATACAGATCAACGAAGATTGTCTTCAGATTGTCAACCAGCTTGTCTATCCACGATAAGTGTAGTAAGGATCGGTAGACGGCCTAGCATCAAACACTTAGCATCAGAATGCATCTCTTGATGGGCGCATGGAAATACATACGACGAATATAACACCGAGCTCCTTGACAAAGGTCCATTTCAGGGTATGTTGTTCTGCTTTATATGCTGGATTGCTGGCGGCAGGTTGGTCGTCCTTAGCACCAGCTGCTGTACGCTTTTCCTCAATAAAGATATCAGTGATGAAGTTGTTGATTATGGAGGGGCTCACTGGCGCGTATGATCGCGACCAGAGGACCACGCCAGACGTGGTGAGGATCTCGAACGTGTCCAACATGGCGACTGAAGAATCGGCGTAGAGTCCAGAGCAGAGGGTTGAAGTCTGAACCTCGAAATCAAGCTCCGCCGGACGGACCGATGAGGTAGCAGTCTTGTCCGGCTTACTGCGTACTATGTAATGGGGTCGCAGCTCAACGCTATCGGAGATACGGTACGTACCAATTATGGCTGAGATCGGATCTGCTGTTATTGCGAATCCGCGCGCTGCAACCTGACGGGACGGAAGTGTGGGGTGGAGGGTGGGCTGAGCTGAGCTGAGCTCAGGCCACTGGGCGATACAAGCCACGATTGACTTCAAGTCACTACTAGTACTTGTCTTCCAGCTTGGCGGCCCGTGAACAGGGGTCAGTCAGGACTGCTCACTGCTTTTGGAGGCAGGATGAAAACACATTTCCAGCCTTCGCGATCTTGAATCGTAGCTCTGCCTAAAGCTTCAACTCTGACCACGACACCCTCACAACTAAAAACCGGATTATTTGTGGTTGCTCGTAAATTTCTGGCAAGTCCCCACCTCCAAAACTCCATTATCGTAACCTCCTTTACGCCTGGTTTGGAGGACAACCGTCAGGATGCAACGCCAGAACTACGGCCCTTCGCCGCCCCTTCATCATCCAGTACCGCAACATGTCTCGACAGTTCCACAACTCAGATCCCCTCCGCCGCCGACATCGTCGCAGCCACAAACACAAGGCGCTTATGGCAACCCCTACCAACAGGGACAACCAGCGCCACAGGGGCAGCAAGGAGGCAACATGTTTGGCCAATACGGCAACTTCATGAATGACCCGACAGCACAAATAGCCGCCTCAATGGGGCAGAATGCCTTTAAGCATGGGCAAGAGTACTTGGAACAGAAAGTTTGTCGAATCAGGCTCATATAGCCCAGGAGGGGGATGCTGACCGAACATACAGGCCAGCCGATGGGGCTTCAACTTCTCGGCATTGAAGCATTACTTCAACGTGACAAACTCCTACGTCGTCAACAAGTTGTTCCTCGTCCTATTTCCTTGGCGCCATAAGCCTTGGTCACGAAAACAGACTGTAGGACCCAATGGACAAGAGGGATGGTACCTGCCACCAAGAGACGATATCAACAGTCCAGATATGTACATTCCAGGTAGGTCCTTCCGACCGGCAGAGGATGACAATCACGTTCTTACAGAGCTTTAGTTATGGCGCTGGTCACCTATGTCCTTCTGTCAACCTTACTGGCTGGTCTTCGCGGTCAATTTCAACCAGATCTTATTGGGTCTACCGCATTTTTAGCAGGCTTGGTAGTCTTATTCGAAATCGCCTTCCTTAGGCTTGGGTGCTACTTCCTCAGCATATCCAACCAGTCCCAGCTCCTCGAGCTCGTAGCTTACTCCGGGTACAAATTCGTTGGCGTCATTGTGACAGTGGCCACTGCTGAGCTTGTGAGTGGAGGTAAAGGGACCGGAGGTATGGTCGGCTGGGGGGTGTTTTTTTACACCTATATGGCGAACTCTCTCTTCCTGGTAAGTACTGGTTGTCGCCCTGAGCTCAATATAACGTTGGCTGATCAGATGCAGATGCGGTCCCTGAGATACGTGCTGCTACCAGAGACCGCTGGCGATCCCCGAGGACCAATGCAGACAGACACACGAACGAAACGACACCAGCGGACCCAGTTCTTGTTTGGCTACTCTTACTTGGTGCAACTTCTACTCATGTGGCTTTTGAGTAGGGCCTAATTGCGCCCCGAAATTGGCCTTGGGTGATGGGGTCATGGCGGATAGCTGGCGCTTTTCAACTTGGCAACGATGTTAGATAGATGTAACCGCGCTGGTTCGAATTGCTTCGCCACCACTGCACAGAAGCATGCTGGTTTACGACGACTATGTAGAGAATTGACGATAACAGGCCACCGCAATATCGTTCTGAATGAAATCATCTACAAACACGTGTACTTAGATTCGAGCCCCGAATATCCTGAAATTGGAGCGATCCCAATCCGGGGAACCCTCGGGATATAGAGCAGAATACTTGATTCGCTCCATATTTCTGCAAGATGCATGGCGTCGCTGATTGGCCAGTCCATCTCCCCGGCATGATTCAACTGACTACAGTGGGGGTGCAAAAGTCCCGGTATTTTTTTTCCGATTTCGGGTTTTTAATCTACATCAAAATAATAACAATAACTTCAACCATGGCCCCTACCACGCCACGAGCGAATAGGAAGTCAGGAATACACTATTCTCCTCATAAAAGGACGAAGATTTCAATGATGTACTCCTTTGGCCTGTCAATTAAAACAATCGCTTATTTGGAGGACGTCTGCCCGAACACCATCTACGGAATCAAAGATCGGTACCGCATCCAAAAATCAGCTTCCAACAAACCCAAGACTGGCAGGCCACCAAAACTTTCTGATCGTGATATCAGGCATTATATAAGGTGTATTAATCGAAATCCTTTCATCTCATACCAGGAATTAATTAAAAAGAACTGGTATTCGAGTTCACCGTACGACTCTTACACGGTATCTCGTCAAAATAGGGGTATCACACTTCAAAGCACTAAGAAGACCAAAACTCAGCGAATCCTTGGCCAAACGGCGCCTAGATTTTTGCCAAAAACACGTCAATAAACCAATATTATGGTAAAAACGTTAGATTTTTACTAACGAATTATCTATAGCTCGTAATAATAGTAAAAAGCAGGCGTAGGTTTTCTACCGTACTATAAATCGCAACTCTATTTTCCACCCTTTATAAAATCCACGATAACTTAACCACTTTTACGATTTAGGGCGAGAGATTAAATAAAGAGTATATTCAGCCTAAAGACAAGCCGACAAAACATTCATAGATGTTTTTCGCTACGTTTGGCTAGGGAAAACGGACTTCTCTTTACCCACTTTTAGGGGATCCCGACTCTAAGCATTATGGCGTTAACGGCAAGCAAATACTCGCTTATCTTTAAGAGTAGTACCTATAATTTGCGAACCTAGTTCTATATATGCCTAAGATAACGCTCCAACTCACAAGGCCAAAATAGTCCAAGATTGGTTAATTGAGTGGGCTGGAGAAAATGGGATAGAATTGATCGAATGGCCGGCTTATAGCCCTGACCTTAATCCTATCGAAAACCTCTAGAAACTGCTCAAATAGCTAATTTTTGAGACTGATCCTGAACTAGGACTACTTCCGAAGACTCAACGATCAAAAGACCGTCTTATATGTGTTGTTGTTGCTGTCTGGGAAGAGGTAGCAGAAAGGGTGTTAAATTATCTGATCGAGACGATGGATAATAGGATGCAAGCAGTAATTGATGCCGGTGGGTGGTATACACACTACTAGCCTAGTCATGATATATATCATTCGAAAGCCTGTATTCAGAAGTATCTATTCCCGAATTTCTACTACTACATCTAAATAATTGGTGGCTGTAGGTACAAAAAAAGGAAGGTTGTGAAATAATTCTTGTCATGAAATTCGACCCCGCACCAAAAATACCGGGACTTTTGCACACCGACTGTAGGTACTGTAGCTCCAACCAACCAACTCTTCAATGTATGTTCCACGTTGGTCTCTAAGACCTGTAAGACCTGAAAGACCTAACCGTAAGGGTTCCATTCACCGTGTCCATAAATCTGTAGTCTTTCATAAGGTGGCATTCACCCGTAAGCAGCGTTTGCTGGTTCCTTTGACCAAGTTGTCCTGAAAGAGTGAATGCCAGTCACGTCATTCAGTTGCTCTGTAGGCCCGAGCTGTTGGGCCGTTTCGCATAATAACCCATTTAGGTACTGAGCTTCATTGAGACCTACCTACTTGGGCATTTCTCGACCGTGGAATCTGTCCTTCCGCCGCAAACCCAAGAACCTCAATTTTGAAGGCTGTACGACTTGATAATACCTAACTCATACATAAACACGGCGGACTCGTGGGATAAGCTTGCAACATGGCTTTTGAATTACCTACTATTACCGTTGCTGCGATCCAGTCCGCCGTCTTGGCTGCGACATCGAATCTGTTGGCGCAAGCGATTACATCTTATCGCCACGAGGTATGAAAGCCCTGGAGTGGAAGCACCCATATGCGTCATGATACCGAGACTGGCATCAACAGTTAACGAATGTCAATAAGGTACGGCGCTAACTTCATCTTGTAGACACCCCTCGTCATCGACTGGGTACCCGTCTTCCAGTTCATGCTATTTAATTTCTTGAATACGCATCCAAATGTCCTATGGTGAGTCACGGGTGGCGAAGCACTTGGGACCTCGAGCTGTGCGCCTCATGGCTAGCACACTCTTCAGTAATCTTGTAGAAGCTCTCGCTCCTCTCATGCTACATCTCATCGCCTCTCTTCTAACTAGGACTAACACTGTTCAAGGCAAGAATTGATTGAGGATTTCTTCCCATCTCACCACGCCTCACCCACCCCTGAGGCCGTCGCTTCAGCAGCTGCGGATGATGACAAGGCCCTAGAGAAGTCCGCCAAGGAGGGGAAGCTGGTAGAGCCCAAGCTCAACATCACCAATACGCTTATCAAGACCCTCCTGGACCAAACCATCGGTTCTGCATTCAACACTATTCTCTTCAGCCTCTTCATGCACAGCATCCAGGCAGCTATGGCTCGGCCTCTCGGCACACCTTTGAGCACCCCGGACCAGAGCATCAACTATCTCCTCAGCAGAGGCGCTGTGGACTATGGTAAGGTGGATTGGCAGAGCGTCAAAGCCAAAAGCTACGCTGAGTTCTGGCCCTTGGTTTATGCTGGATGGAGATTGTGGCCTTTTGTTAGCTTGATCAACTTTGCCTTCATCAAGACCGTGACGGGGCGCAATCTAGTTGGCAGTTTGGCTGGCGTTGGCTGGAACATCTACCTCAGTTTGTTCGGCTCTAGCTAGAGAATGCACAGACTACGGGGGAGAGAGTTTGGCGCAATGTTTGTTGAGTGAGGGATCGATAATGCTGGGATAGACGAATGTCATTGGACGCTGCGAAGAAATTGAATTAGCCCCAAGCCTTTACGTTAGGTAGCCAGAGTGTAGAGCTTTCTTGACCGAATCCAGGGGTTGATATCCTGGACAATTAACATAGCTATGGCTAGTACCATTGTGCGCATCACACATCTTATCACCTCGACTATATGCTTCATCTCTCGATATCCCTCAGCTGCCCCGGTGTCCTTTGATGAGTGGATATGGTGTCTGTATACACGACTATGCCCACACTACTCATCGACTCAACGCTGTCCCGTTCGATCTCGGAGGTCGCAGCAGGTTTGTTGACGTATAGAATGACACTTATAGGTACCCCTATGTTTCTATGCTGTGGTTTGCTTCAGCACCTTTCTCCGTCGTTTTGCTCGACTCATCCGGCTTCTCATCGCGTTCTGCAACAATACGGTCTGCTTCTTCGTAGATGGCTGGTCTCTCTAGTTGAGTGGCAATCTTGTTTTGGAAGACAAAGACGTCAGGATTGTCGGCAAAGAACCTATCGATGTCTTCGAGGGACCGGTTTGCCGTTTCAGGGTAGAAAAAGTATGTAATCGGAACGAATGAAGCACACTGCACACAGCGTTTAGTAAGGACTGCCACACCAGATCATTCGGTGTAAGCTCACCAGCACCATCCAGATTAGCCAAAACCTCCAGCCCAAGTTTGCAATGCCAGGCGGTGTGATCTGGGCAACCATATAGTTCATGATCCAGTTTGACGCCATCGCCAGGCTGGCCCCTTTCGCTCGGAAAGCCAGCGCGTTGACCTCTGTCGGGTAGAGCCAGGGCACGCCCAGTACTCCCATGGCAAATGATGCGAAGAAGACGAAGAAGAAGCTCACTGCCACGATCCCCAGCTTGAAAGGGTCTCCTTTGCCATTCTCGGAGAGACCCAGTGATATCGCAATCACAGCCCAGCAGGTGGCGCAGGCAGCAGCCGAGGTCATCATGACCCTCCGTCTGCCATATCTTTCAACAACAAAATACGCCATGAAGGAGAAGAAGAGGTAATCCATGGAACCAGCCGCGGCGAGGATCCGTGACAGGAGTTCGTCAATGCCAAGGGCGTTGATGAACACATATGTCATGTAGTAAGATGTCACGTTGATACTATCCATCTGTTAGCCAGACCCGCGTGCTTATTGTACGGAGACGCCTTTCTTCAAGAGGGATGCTTCGCTCACCCTGAAATCTGATTCATCGCCTGCATCCAGGCACCAAGAATCATCCTCCGTACAACGCCAGCGGGTCCCTTTCCCCTGATCAGTTGCCACCACGTATACGTATCCGTATATTCCTTGTCCAGGACATCCTTGATGATCGAGAATTGTCTCCGGACTGACGGCGAATCCACGGTGGCTCCATGGCCCTCCAGAGCCGCCAACACCTCGTACGCCTCGTTGATCCTGCCTTTGCGCATCAGCAACCGGGGTGAATCTGGCAGGTATGGACACATGAACCAGATGAGTGCCGAGAAGAATATCTGAAATGCTAATGGGAACCGCCACGAGACGCTACCCGGGGCGAAGGAGAATCCCAGCGTCAACCAATTCGAGATGGCAAAGCCGGTGATGCAGTTGGCCATCTGGATGATGATCAGCTTGCCTCGACTGCGCATCTTGGACGTCTCGGCCTGCCAGACTCCCGCCGTCGCAGTATTCATCCCCGTGCCGAGCCCGGCGACCACGCGCCCGACATACAGCTGGGGAGCGCCGTAACACGAAGCTTGGACGATGGCACCCACGGCGATGACCGTGCTCCCGAGGATCAGAGTTCTTGGCCGGCCTAGTCTGTCCCCTGTATAAAGCGTTGATAGAGCGCCGGCAAAGCAACCCAGGTTATACACTGACGTCATGGTACCTTGGTCAGTCACGTTTGGGTATCCCACTGTCTTGAGAAAGTCATCCTTGACTAGAATGTTGCCAAATACACCTTGATCGTAGCCGTAAAAAACCAGCACAGTCGAGGCAGCAATGGAAATCCAGACGGTGAGGCCTTCGCCGGAGCCTCCAAGATACTTGCGGCTCATGCTTTCGTCCTGTAACGCAATTGGAGTTCTAGGTTGCTGTTCCCCGGCGTTGTATTGGTATCACTCGAGATATACTTGTGGGCAATTTATACCCCTCTTGAACTGCCGATCCTAGCGACTTGTACCACGTGCGGCTCTGCAGGAGCAAGGAACGTGCATTGCATATAGTCTATCACACGAATGCGGGGTTGGCTGTCTAGTAACTTTAGATTGCGGCTGTATTTACCCTTCTATTTACCCTTCTGGTATGGTTTACCAAGGGACTAGAAGCGAAGCTCGCCATTTGATGATCTGGTCGATCTTAACAGCAATGCATCCACCCATGCAATCTACGAAGGACAGCCACTCCCTGGTTCATTGTTTTCATCGTCCTACACTACCACAGCCATGTGGCATCCTGCTGGGGTCCGACGACTCAAAGCGCTATAAGTCTATTAGAAGCCACTATGTCTTGATATCTGATACTCCAAACGTTGTATTGTTAAAAGCTACGACAACGTCCCTACAAGAGCCTTTATAGCAATGTAATCAGTAACCCTTCTCGCGAGGGTCCCTTCCATCCGTCATCAAGCTTGGAGTCGCTGTCGTGGCCGTATAAGCTGTTCTCGGTGCTGTATGTGTTGCTCGTGGCCGGTCATAATTATTCATGGCGTCTAGTCGGGCCTGAAGAGTCTATATTTGCACCCTCAGCGCACTTATGTATCCGGTTACCTGGTTGAAAATATTCGTTGCTCTTCGTTGTCCTCCCATTTCTTTTGTCGATACTCTTCGCCTCGTTGCGAAGCACCTTCAGCGAGTATCCTATCCTATATACTATCCCTTGGGTTTGCATCAGGGCTCGCAGGGCCTTGTCTGAGTGATGAATCCTCAACATAGCGGTCCGTGGACCTACGAGCTAGGGTGGTGACATTACTGTTGACAGTCACAGCCCATAGAGTTTATCGATTCTTCGGGGCTGTCTTTCCCTTAATGCTCACAGGCTCACCCGTACCTGTGATGCCCCCTGCACACTGCTATACCCGTCTTTAGCATCGTGGGAGATGGCCTTCAAGCGAGTAGTCAGTGGCGGAATCTGCTGTGCGCGGCTTTCGTATGTTTCCGTAAGAACAGATTACAAAGAACTTTTCGCCGCCATTGCATATCGGAAAATAAGGAATGCAGTAGGAGTATGCCACGTTGTGTGGAATCCGATTTCATTGAACCATACTTGCCACCTTGAAGGTGCTGCTTTGAGTTCGTTACTCAAGCGCCTTGGATAGGAGGCGTGGAGGCCCGCCTGATCGTTTGTCACAGGTAGGCCTTGATAGGTCTTTTATTCGTATTTCGTTGGCTTTCGGAGCTGTTTACACCATATGAATGGCGCTACGGTATGATACAGTTGAGTTCAATCCGATTTATTTCCTTGAGACAGCGTTCCGATATTGCCGTTATTTCCCTCTTGTACAATTCTGGTTGAACTAGAGTATTCCAGCGGCAGTTCCCCTGATATGGCAAAAGAGGGGGACTCCTTTGGTAGGAGCCTTGCTATGATATCTCACCTTATAGCCCGTTATCCACCTTCGGAGCTATAGGGCCCCTAAGGCACCGCACTACTCTCGCTACCAATCCTCCGAATTTCCCTGCCACTGCTTTGAACTCACTGTAGTTGTTTGATTGGTTATAATGTGTATTGTGTTGTTCTTCGGGACTCTATCCCTGTAAGGCACTGCATCAGACAACACGGAGCCACGCACCATCTCCCCCTTTTCCAAGTCGCCTGCGACGCCGGCGATCAGCGTACAATTGCAGTATATACGTCTGGCGCACCAACTCCGATCCGACTCCTTTTTGTGGATAATCTACAATGATTGCAACTGCCATCTCGGCGTTTGAGTCTCTGCAAGCTGACACGGTCATGGAATTCTTTGGAGTCCGGGGCGGTGCTGGTGTAAGCCGGCCCACATCGCTTGACTCGGCCGAAACCCCGGAGGAATGGCCAAGGCTGAAAGCTCTTTCCCCTACCATGTCACAACGTCAGATGGCGCGTTGCATGCAAGAATCAATTTCAGAGGTCAATCTCGTAGCTTATGTGATAATCTCCGTGATCTATTGTGGGAAGTCCGACGCCCTCTCCGACCCGCGTTCGGGTATAGTAAGTCACTCGGCCGGTGGCACAACGACCTTGGTGCTATATATATTCGCACGACCAATGCCACCTACGTCTGCCATAACCATAAGCTTCACATCACCAATTGCAATTAAACCCCCACAGTTCTTCTCATTCTACTCCGAAAACCGCCAAAAATGTCAAACGTAGCCATCATTGGTGCTGGGCTGTCTGGCCTGGCTCTTGCACTCGCCCTGCACCAGCAATCCATTCACTGCACTATCTACGAAACCCGCCCCGATGCACCCTTGAACATCGGTGGTGCGCTCATGCTTTCACCCAACGCACTGCGCGTGCTGGACCGTCTGGGCGTATACGCCCGGATCCACGCGAGGGGATACAACTTCTCGGACCTGGACTACCGCAACGCCACCACCGACACAGTGACCGAGGTGCAAGAGTTCGGGGGTAAAGCCAAGTACGGCTACGACGCCCTCCGGATCTACCGTACAGAAATCATCGATGTGCTGCTCGAGATGGTGCAAGAGGCTGGCGTGCAGATCCACTACGGCCGCAAGTTCATCCGGGTTCTCGAGGAGACGGACGAAAGAGTGACCTGGGACTTCGCCGACGGGACGCGTGAGAGCGCGAGACTGCTTGTGGGCGCCGACGGCATCCACTCAACCGTCAGGAAATATCTGTTCCCAGACCTGGTCCCCAAGTTCACCGGCATGGCAGGTATTACTGCGGCAGTGCCCACCGCTCAGCTGCAGGCCCCGGCGGAACTACATCTGCCATTGACTTATGTGCTCCCAGGAAAAGGAGCCTTCGTCATTGCACCGCAACAGATAGACGGGTCGGAGCAGCTCATTGGCAAGCAGCGACGCATGGACAGGGACCTGTCGAGAGAGGAGTGGGCGGCGTTCATGGCCGACAAGGAGGGCCAGGTGAAGTTCCTCCAAGACGATAATGAGGGATTCCCTGATATTGTTCATCGAGCCGTGTCCAGCATACCGCGCGATAAGATCAACGTGTGGCCCTTCTACATCGTGCCGAAGCTGGATACATGGTCTAGCGAGCGCGGAAACGTCGTGATTCTGGGCGATGCGGCACATGCCATCCCGCCTAGTGCTGGCCAGGGCATCAACCAGGCTTTTGAGGATGTGTATATGTTTGGGCTCCTCCTGGGGGCCGCGAGCAAGCGGGAGGTGTTGCCCCAGGGTGAGAGGATTACACTAGTGCGTGAGGCGCTGAAGTATTGGCAGCAGTACAGGCAAGCGCGCGTGGACAAAGTGCTGGAGCTCAATGAACAGATTGATCTTAGGAGACTGCCAAAGGGGCACGGAGTTGAGGAGCCTGATAGGCAGGAATTCGACCTCGGCTGGCTCTACGATGTGGATCTTGACCGACTTATGCAGGAATAGTTGAATGGACACCAGGTAGATGAGATAGAGAAGAACACCAAATAATTTATGGTCCTCCTAGAAAGAAAAGGGTATTTTATGTATCAACAAGACAATCCTTAAGGATAGCAAGTCGACTACGTACAAGTACGTACTTGGCATTAAAAAGATTCCTAGCAGGTCTTAATACCCCTCGCTGGCGAGTGTCCATTCTATTTGTGGTGGAAAGTGCCGTATATTGTCCCACTTTTACCCCACATGTCCGACAGGTACCTATAAGTACCTTAGCACTATGTAAGTAAAATAGGTAGATCCAATGACTTCCCAACTTGAAGATAGTTCTGATGAGCCACAGCTTCTGCTACGTCGCATTAAACATTTACTCCTCAGCAAGTGGGCTATGGCACTTACTCAGTGCTCACCTCCGCGCTCTGTAGGTAAGACATTTCATGAACACCGATGTTGTAATAGTGATTCGTAAGCAATGAAACCTTGACTTGCTAACGGTATCGGGTAGCATGAGATCGTGCCGGTAGTTCATACACTGATGTTGAGGATTGCGTATGCAATAGGTAAGCCCATGAGGGCCCAGGATGGAGAGCCGACCGAGTGTCTTGAGCATAAGCAGTTCGAGAATGCCGGAACGTCAGATAAGCCACCCAGAGTGAAAGTAGCGTAAGGAGTAGTGATGACAGCCCGACAGCAATACCTACGATTACTTCGGTGGATATCGGCTGGCCGGAAGACATCGGAGCTTCTGCGCGGATGTAATTTTATACAAGTACAGTAGTAAATGTAGGCTTGACTTGAATGCGGCGTAAACAGGTTGACCGAAAGTGAAACTCACTCTGAAGTCGGGGGGGTGGTGGTTCCCATTTTATCTATTAGTTGCGTAAGTAGGTTCAAGAACAGAGACGTCTCGTTCAGCACGAGCCTACCCTCGTTAAATGAGACTAAGGGGATACTTTATCTGGATGCTATTGCAAACCGAGCAGTACCTCAAAACTCGCCCAGCCTGGTCTCTATTGCGTTTACTCGAAGATGCCCGGTCTGTAAGGCCTTTCCTGTGGTCGTTTTGCGCATGCGTACTCATGCAGCAGAGCTATCGCCAGGGTGTGCACACCCCGGCGGCAAACAGGGACTCGATCAAGATCGAGTGGATACAAAGGGGCCTGCGGCTCATGCAAGTTGAGCTGCAGTGCGTGTCCCATCTATGTGTGTTGGCGCGTGTCTTTGCCAGTTGACACTGTCACCGCTCCCCTTGTAGCAACTCCGGGAGTGCTAGCACGAGTTGGTCCCCACAACGCTGGGAAATCGACGTCAGGAAAGGTCTCCGTTATCACGTGACCTGATGGTTCCATGCGCGGTGATACGGTGGTGCATGCGTAGGAGCCTGAGCTAACTATAGTACCTAGATAGGCAGATAGGTAGGTGGGACAGAAATTAGACAAAACGACCATTGGTGGTGGGGCGCACTAAAAATCTACGTGACCTGACCATTGCTGTATAGGTAGGTGTAGGTAGCCAGCTGGGGAGAGCTTTCCTCTCAAGGTGTAAACAGTCCAGGTCCCCCCACCGATGGTCAGTCTGTATGTAGTCTGCAGCGCAACAACACATGCATACGCAGCCCTTACAAAGATAACAGGCAGCTCCACCGAAACACATGGGGTATGTATGTATCTCGTAGGGATAATCAAGTTTCGATCGAATCTCGAACTATGCTTTTGGTAGAAGAAGACCTCATAATGTTTTTGATTCGACACGCGTTTGAACCCCCCAGCCAGTTGAAATTGGGTGGAAGTTGGTTGATTTTGGTTGATTTTGGTCGATTTTGGTCGAATTTTGGTAGAAGAAGACCTCACATAATGTCTTTGATTCGACACGCGTTTGAAGCTCCCAGCCAGTTAAAATTGGGTGGAAGTTGGTTGAATTTGGTCGAATTTGGTACAACAACATCCCAGGAAGCCGAAGTTAGCCACGGTCACGAGGAGATGCGTATCGCCTACGGTGGAGAAGATTCAGCCTTGAGATCCTCAGAGTTCCGACAGCTACATTGCGCTGTTTCATAGATCAAGACCCTCGACGATTCATGATCGGGATCTGTCTGATTCGGCGTACCTTCGTATGTGAAAACCAAGGTTTGCAAATGCTCTCAAATCTATGCCGGTTGTGACCAACCACATGATGAACTTGTCTTTATGCATCTAATGTCGTCGAGGTCTACTCCCCGCAAACCTGTCAACCCCCCCTGTGTTGCAATTCACAGCCTTGTGGCACTGCTGTTAAGGTTTTCGTGCTTCGTGATCGGTCACTGGCAACAGACCGCACGGCTTCAGGTGTCTTACTGGCCGTGAACTTCTTCTTCTTTACTGATCTCCAACGCCTGATGTGCATAACTCAAACCATGGGCATTAGCAAAGCCAAGAAATGTATAACCCGAACCAACTCTGGACTCTAGATGTGTCACTGGTACTCGCAAATCTGCGCACAGCTTAGTTCTCATCCCTCAACCTGTTAAATGCCGCCCACCCCCTCCACTTCTTCTATTCTCTCTCTCACACACCATACCCTGCTGACCCTCACTTGAAGGGCGTAGTATCGGGCTGATTCTGGAGCTCTTCACAGATCCCAGGGATTACCCTAGAAGCAGATGTTTGCGATCAGTGGTGCAAGACGAGGAGCATTTATTCTTCGACTCACTGCTCAAGGCAGAGAAGTCGATGAAAGAAAAAGGATGTTCGCCACAAGGACGGGATGAGAACAAAACTTATGGGAATGGAATACCGCCATGAGGTCTGCTTGATCACCCCCTGGCCTCCCAGGAAAAACTGTTGAGAGTGCCTGTTCACCGTTAGCATAAACCCCAAATAATTCCAGTCAACTGGCGAGTGAGAAAGGAGAAGAAGTGAATCAAGACTCTGGGAGAAGGGATAGTGAGTAAGGAGAAGAAGTGATTTAAGAATCTGGGAGAAGGGATAGTGAGTAAGGAGAAGAATTGATTTAAGAATCTGGGAGAAAGGCAAGATTATATACCCTAGGCCAGGTCTATGTTTCGCAGCAGCTAAGCTTACAGTGAAAGGTACTGACGATTTGGCAGGCGCATACGATGGCCTTCGCCATTCCTCGTTCAACCGGTTGGAGATAACAAGGATCGACGTGCAAGCTTTGGGTTGTTATCACCACTAATGTTTAGCATCGAATACTATGTGAAGCCCTCAGTCCCCATGCTGCTTCGAGAACGACTGTGAGAATGACTGAAGCGTCGAAATCAGGAGCCCCAGATTCTATCGTGACATTCCGATGAACGCTCGTCCCTAGAAAGGTGAGTTGACCCTCTGGCGATGACATATCAGGCATATCAATTCTCTTTGTACGGGAAGAGCTAATCTTGGATGTGTAGAAAGAGGCTATGCGTCATGTCCTTGCTCTGACTGGACCTTTCCGTTGGCAAATCCCACATCCATGCCCTGCGCTACCTACAGCAAGCCTCGGCTTTTGACGAGCACGATTCGCAGATTGAGAACCAGCGATCGGAAGCAATGGCGTGGAGAAGACATGGTACGAAGTTGCCAGGTCGGACAAACAAACAGTGGCTCAATCGTACAAATTCTGCCAGGTGGTTCAATGAACCAAACGGATCGTTCATCACTTCCTTCTCAGCCGTGACTGACGACGCAAACTCCAGGCGCATCGGAATACTAACGGATCTTGAGCTTTCCCTCGATACGATACTCGGCACCAACCTTTCTCGCCGGCTTGACATCTGATCCTTCTTGCCGATAGATACAGCACCATGCCGTTACGTCAATTTGGCAAATGAAGCATCGCACTGCTTGCATTCGGATCAGGTGGAGAAGCCGCTCTGATCACCTCGAGCGTACTTGCATCATGCTACATCTTCCATAAATGCAAGGAGCCAGGCGAGTTACGAGGGGGCGGGAAGGTACTTGTTCGCACCTGAAGTTTGGAAAACGCACTCAGGTGCATATGGTCAACAGTACGAGATGAGGCAAGAGGCAACTTCGTTAACGCTGTAATTATCATTAGATTTTCAGACCGCGGGGAAGTGCGTCAGGTCTTCTAGGTCGTTGATGTGACAGCCCTCTGTTTATACAGGTGGTTATTTGCATCGAGCGGAATAGGAGCACTGTTGATGGTGGGCAGTGGAGAGTAGGCACAACACGTCGTGCTGGTTTTGTGCTCAAGGACATGGCGTTGCCTTTAATCAAGTTTTTCCCGATCTTGGGAGGGGTTTCCTGCTTCTGCGAACATCAGGCCACGCCCTTATGTCATCTCCATCGTAGGCGTCAACGGGTTTGGAGCCTAGAAAACCTGATCGGTGTCCGAACAGAAAGGCGCGTGGGACCTGTGACAAGGACGCTTACAGCTTGCCAGCGATTTCTTGATCTCCTTAAACCGTTCAGCCTGCAAACTATGAACAGTCGCTACGAACAGGTGAAACAGATAAGGTACAACTGCCACAATCTCCAACAACAGTGTCTGACACGCTGGCGCTGTCGACGTCCGGATGCTTTTCTATCACACCAGCGTGTTCGGTCCTTGAATGGGGTGTATGAGAAGAGCAGGGAAGTAGGCATTCGTATGAAATGACGTTAGAATGTTTTCAGTCGGCATTCCATACAATAGATCACGAGTATTCAATGCAGCTCACTTACACACTCAGTCAGTAGGCCACGGCCATCTTATACGTGACCTATAGTCAGCTGTGTTTGTGTTATAGTCGGAGGTTGTTTGCGAAAGCTTTCCCGGTAAAATCATACAAGAGCCATTTCAGACTGGACAATTTGCACGAGCGTTTGATGAGTTTTGAAGACAACTCGACAAAGAATCATGGCAATTTCAGATTTGAATGCTTAGTTTTCCCTTATTGTCCGGTACTTAAGCTTATGCATAGCATAGCATGCACAGCAAGGCGTGGAAGAATATTCATCGTCATTCACTACTCTCCATCTCAGTTGTATGTCGCCAGCCTTCCTGGCTGGAAGTCGCCTATCTGCGACAAGTGAGATCCCGTCCCCATGCGCAGGCTCATCAAGACGATACCACTATCACCGCCTATCCATAACGAGCTCGATATTGTACATTATCTTTTATGGATTCACCTCCTGTCCGTCTGAACGGAAACTACTTCTGCCGCTTCTCTCTTGAGAAGGACCCCCGGAAACAAATGGCACAACCAGAAAAACATAGAAAATCTGTAAAAGGAAAAAAAAAACACAGCCGAGTCCCGCCCGAAAACTCCGATTTGTGGAAGAAACCTTGCGAACGTTGGTGCCTTCGTTACTTCCAGATATCTAGACCTGCTGCCACTGGTCAAAATGAGGGTTGTACCGATCGTTGCGTGAGGTCGAAATAAAGAAATCAGATGTAGTCGTAAGCCCAAATTAAGGGGTTCGTAGGAAGTGTGACGTATAGGTGGCATGAGAAGAACCCAAACGGGTTATAGAAACGATAGTCCAGAATGGAATACACCCCCAATTCGTGAATGATGATATATGCATGACACAGTAGCCGCTGCCCGGGTGCTGTAATGTGAAATATACACGAGTGGATTATTGATTGTGTCGCAAGAGTGGTAGAGAACAGTGAGAAATAGAGCCTGGATGACCAGAACCCGATGACCTATATGCGTCTCGAGCTTTGGCCATTGGGACCGCCTGGTTGGTCGTCGGTGTCTAGTCGCTTCCGCCAGTCCGCCAGACTTTCACTGAGACCTAGTCCGACGTCGTCCCCTTTCTTTGCCGTGACACCTTCAAAGTCAAAGTTGGTGGACAAGCGATAGTTCTCATTCGTCGCCTCCCACTTCGACCTTAGCTGATCGAGTTCATCTGCCAAATTGTCAAGGGCAGTGCTGTTTCTAGCATCACCAAGCCCGCCGTACAAGCTCTCGGCCTCGGAGCTCTCCTGGCGCTGGTGACCCGAATTGTTGAGGTTAGGGGTCTGCTCTGATACTATGCTAGGAGCTTGACGACTTCGTCTTCGGTAGTTGTCGACGGAGCTCTCGACCTGGTCGAGGAGTAGGCCAACTTTATGCTCAGCATCTTGAGCACGCTTCTCAAGCTCGGCATTCTCTAGCTGCATCTGCTGAAGCTCCCTCTCTCTAGTCGTAAGACGTTGAACAGTCTCGCCGCCGCTCTTCTTGGCGTTGTCGCGCTCCTGCCTCGTTGCCTCGAGTTCGTGACGCACTTCGTTCAGCTGTCTTTCCAGCTGTGCTGAAGAGCTCTTCACCTGCTCCTCTAGGCTCTGAATCTTCCTTTCCAGGGTCGAGCGCTGGCTGTCCCATTCAGCTGGAGAGGCGACGCTAGACTCGGCGCTCAGGGATCTCTCCTCAAGATCGAGGTTGTCAGTCTTTAGGCGTGCGTTTTCGGACTTATACTTGGACAGTTCCTCCTTCATACGCTTGAGCATCTTCTCAGTGCCCTTGACGTAATGGACAGCCGACTGGTAGTCGCTCTCGAGTTGGGTGATCCTCTCTCGGTACGTAGCTTCGGTCTGTTGCACCTGGACCTCGAAAGACTGCTTCAATTCGTCGTTAGCTGCGCGGGAGTCTGCGAGCTGTTGCTCCATGTCAGAGGTAGTCGGGGTGCCAGTCCTGGAGGTCATTCCCCTCACTCGCGACAAACCAGTTGGGCTAATGCCCCTTTCAGTCAGGATATCCTTCAAGGTGTTGTGTTGGACTGTCACCGCATTTGTCTCGAGCTGCTGGCTGGCAAGCTGGTGCTTTAAGTCCGAGTTCATTGCCTGAAGCGACTGGGTATCCCTCATAGTCGCTTGCAGTTGTCTGCGAATAGTCACACCTTCTCTGCTAGACTGTTCTTGATAGGCCTCCAAGCCGGCAATGCGCTCCTCGGCGCGTCGCAGCTTGTCGGATGCGGCGTCAGCTTCCTGCTGGTACTTACGCACCAAGTTATTCGCAGCGGCCACCTGCCCCTGAAGAGCAACGATGCGTTCAGCATCTGCCTGCTTCGATTTGTTGCCACTTTGCGAGATTTTGTCGAGGCCTGAAGCAAGCGCTTGGCGGTGTGTTCTGGCTTCGCTTGCGTGTCGTTCGCTGATTTCCTCCGCATCACGCAGGCGCTGACTGACGGCTACCAGTTCCGCCGTGCGAGCCTCATGCTCAGCTTTTAGTTTCGTAAGCTTGGACTCGATCTTTTCCCTTGAAGTACGTTCTTCGTCAAGTTTCTGTTCGAGATGGCTCCTCAAATTTGCTGAGGCTCCGACAGCTTCCCGTAGCGAATCCAGGTCCGCGCCACCGTCTTTGTCACCACTGCTGATATCACTGTACTTCGTCTGAAGGTCTCTGTGTTCTACCCGTAGCAATTGGATGGCCGCCACTGCCTCGGCACCGTTTGTTGCATGCTCGCGGGCTTCGTGCTGCGTCATATGTAACTCTGCTCGCAACTTTTCGACCTCCAGAGAAGTCTGTTGCTTGTAGGACTCAAGGTCTGCCATGCGCTTTTGTGCCGCAGTAGCAGTCTCATCCGCTAGTTGACGCGCACGTTTCTCGGCATCGAGTTCGGTTGTGGTTCGACTGAGAGAATTCTGCAGATCCTTGTGATAGTTGAGGGCGGCTGCCAGTTTCCGGTTGATATCAGTAGCTCGACCACCATCATTCCGTTCACTGTCCAACTGTGGCGTGCTGGCTGCGCTGCCCGTATGGGCTGCCATCTTCGCTTTAGCATAAACCGCTTCCTGGATCGCGGAGTCACGCTGCCGCTCCGCCTCGGCGATCTGCTTTGCCGCTAGAACGGCTTGCTTGTCAACAGAACTCTGCACATTGGCCAGTTCCTGCCTCATTGCTAGCAATGCTTCGATTAGGGGCTTATCCTCATCATCGAAGCTCTCTGCACCTCGTGTTTCCCATGTCGGACTAATGGCGGCGTTTTGGGGGGTATAGCCTGCCTTGCGAGCTAGTTCGAGCTCCGAGGCGTACCAGGCATTGCGATTTCTGGCTGCATCTAGCTCCTTGAGTAATGACACCGTTTGGGAGTTTCTGCCGGAACCCCTTCGAGTCAATGGATTGCTAGGTTGTCTAGCCGGTGGGGGCGGCGATGATGGACGGATCGTGACGTTCTTGAGAATTGGTTCCGTAGTGCTATCCACCGAACTCTGACCACGAGTTTGTCGGGTGGACTTGTTCTTACTGGCATCGGGAGCAACATTCTCGGGATTTGCGGCTGAGCGCCCTTGGTTGGGAGTGCGACGACCATTGGTGACGGGTGCGGGTGCGGGACTCTCTTCTCTAATCACTTCCCTGGCTATAGGCGACTGTGTTTTGCTACTAGGGTTGGGTGATCCCGACCCTGATCCAGCAGCTTCCCGTTCTATGCGCTCTATGGACGCGTTCCTAACTCGTCCATTCGGCACATTTGTGTTGACGTTAGGCCGAGGGGGTTGTCCTTGAGGTGGTGGCCCCGAAGGACCAGGAGGTCCGGCGGCCCTTGGTAACTTAGAAGAAGCTGCGGCCGCTGCTGCGGCCGCAGCGACAGGCCCAATGGGCTGGCCACCATTGGGGCCCTTGGAGGTCGGGCTGCTCGGACCGCCATTGGCAAGCTCCCGAAGTCGTCGCTGTTCGGGACCGTTCGAGCCGTCGCGAGGCACTCCAGATCTCGCAGAACCGGCTATGGGCGCTTCACTACCACTTGGGCGCCTAGCTTGCTGCATCTTCTGGGTGCTAGACTGGATCTGGGCATCGTTGGGATAACGGATCTTGGTGGTATCCAGCACGTAGACTAGCGAGAGATCGGGCACCGTGTTCGTTGCAGAGCTCGGCTCTCCTCCGACCACAACGATAGACTTCCCCACAGCAGTCATGCTATGACCGGAACGGGAAGACGGAGACGGTCCCATATTCTGGAAAGTGTACCAACGGCGGGAAGCGATACGGAATGCGGCCAAATCACCCAGGTCGGCTCCCTCCTCGGTGCGACCTCCGAAGATATACATTACATCATCTACCAGACATGCGGCATGACCTTCCCTTGGCACGGGTATGTATCCTATGCATTCCAACTGCTCCCATGTATTAACTGCAGGATCATAGCACCAGACATCGTTGAACCATTGGAAGCCATTTGTACCACCAAATCTACACGGATAAGCAACTGCTACCTGACACCAGCGCATATATGAATGACTTACAGATACATTTTGTCATTGTATGTGATGACGGAATGATTCGTCCTTGCTGGGGGCACCTTGGGTTTCGCACCAGGTACCGGGTCGGTGTTCTCAATGAGAATTTCCCATCGATTGTTTGGCATTTGCAGTTGGTTCAGGTCAAAGGCTGCAAGGTCATTCATGAAGTAACCCTCCACTTGACCACCGAAGATGTAGATCTTGGAACCAATAATATTCAAAGAATGACCATAGCGCCCTGAAGGACGCGGTCCCGATGGCAATGCCCTTGACCATTGTCTCGTTGCTGCATGATATGGATCAGTCTTGGACTCGAGCGGTCCGAGTGGGCAACTCACAAGTGTTGAGCAAGTACAGAGTCTCGTCTAGAACATCGGTTTCGTCGATTTTGGTATCACCACCATAGACAATGAAGGCATTTCCGACCAATAGAGAAGCGTGTCCTACTCTGGGGCTTGGTCCGTCACCGGTCGTTCCTAGCATGTAGCAACCCATGCTACCGCCGGCTTCTATCAACCATAGATCTCCCTTGACTATCGAGCTGTTGATCAGACCACCCATCACATATATGTCGCCTTCTTTCGACGATATGGAATTAACGGCAGCGCCATATCGCGGGAATGGGCCCGTAGTAGCCGAAGTGAAATTGAACCTCCGCTGTGACCAGGGGAACAAAGATGCATTGGGGCTCTGTGTCGGACCATTGCGAAACTTGAGGTAGACAAATGTCAGCATCTGGAAAAGGGAGCTACTGGTGCATGAATGACGAAAGACTACGTACAGGAAGATCGCTTGATTGTTGCTGTAATTGCTGCTGTGGTGGTGATACTTGTTGCTGTTGCTGCTGTTGTTGTTCGGGGCCTCGACGTACAGCATACTTCTCAATATCCTGATTTGGGCTCGCACCCTCTTCGAGTGAGTTCACACTGCCGGTTGGGGTTGATCGTGCCGCCGCGTTCTTGTCTTCCCGAGCGACGCGCGATGCAGCGCTCTGAACTGATCCGCCCGATGGAGGACCATCTCGACTCTGAAGCGCTCTGTCCTGGTTCTGCTGGTTCTTCTTGGACTTGAATAGGAACGCCATGGCGAATCAGAGCCAGGCCCAGTGGGAAAGCACTGGCAATTGATCGATCGCTACGGCAACTGGTCAGGCCCGCAACGGTAAGGAGGGTCGTCGACGAGGTGCGACGTCTCGGAAGAAAGCAGGTGGACGGGGTTTGGAGATGACGAGACAGCAGCGACTAACAAAGAAACGCTGCACAACTCGTCGCGATGTGGGTCGGATGTCGAGATGGCTGGGGGTTTCATGGAGGTTGGCAGTTGGCGTACTAAAGGCCGGCCGGTCGGTCGTTAGTTTCCAGGGTCCTGGCCAGGAAACGAAAGTTGGACCAAGTGCCGTTGTTATTTCACGCAGCCCCTCCAATTGTTTTGATGTGAGAATGGCTGAAAGAGTTTCGAGGAGAGCAGGAAAAGTCGAGTCGAGCACAAGTAAAGTCGTCTCGTAATCGCGTCGTGGCCGTAGCGCGGGTTATCGGGATGATGCGATTCGACGTTTACGATAATCCAACACGGAAACAAAAGTGCGACCTGCGTTATGCGTCTAGTTCTCTAGGAACACTCGGCGACCTCTAACTTTCGTGCGTCGATATAGTTCAAGTAGAGGCTTGCCGCGATGCGATGGCTTGTCGTTGTCTGAGTTTGGCGTCCAGAACAGCTCGAACGATGAAGCAGCAAGACGCTCAAAATGCAAATGGGGGAACGTCTGACAATCGTCAGGTGAGCGACCGGCGATAAAAAGACGATACAGGATGGGTGCAATCGTGTAAATTTCCAAATTGTCCACCCAGGGGCACCCCTTGAATTATTCCTTGGGCTGGCGCCGTGCTGCAGACTGCGCACGCTGCAGTAGATGGAACCTAGCAGGGTGGACCGAGCACCTCGAATGATTAAGTGGGAGATCTCCACGACACGACAGCTTGTGGTTCTCGGCAGTAATACGTTAACGTAAGTACCTAGGTAGGTAGGTAGGTGCTGGGTCAAGCTGTGACTTGAGGCTAATGGACCGGAAACGTGGAAGTGTGCAGAAGATAGGTACGCTCCCAGGATTCAGGATTCAGGATTCAAGCAGGTATTCCGTGTAGTTGTTGCCCGTCTACTCTTTTTCTACCGGGCAGTCCAGGTATGTTGCTCTTGTACTGTATTGTATGGTATTGTATGTAGTACACCGAGCAAGTGAATTGTTTCAAAAGCCCCTGTGCACAGTAATAGGTGACGAGACACGAGAGTATGTTGTAGTGTGGGAAATCTTAGTGGCCCTGGCCAATCAATCGCCTCCTCGTCATCGCCAGCGATTTTTACAAGCTGGGCAGCTTAGAATCATCGCGGGCAGTCAGGGGCTCACCAGTCCTACAAATTACCTCACATGGGATTGCTAAGTTAGTTAGAACCTTGATATGAAAGCTCCTTTGGGGCATCAACTCGGTTCTGCATCTTAAATTGGCACGCGCACGCGCCGCGGTTGTAGTACAGGACACCCACCGTACCTCGAGTTTTCTGTGTAGCAGGACTCGACGCATCTGGTGTTTGCGACATGAAATATGCAGCCCCTTATAAGTACGCAGTCGAGATATGCAGGAACAGATGAGATTGTGGTGTTAAGCTTTCGAAGAGGCAGGATGAACCGCTTAGCTCAGCCCTTTTATCAGGAATCATCAGTTCGATCCGGAAAAGGATAAGGGTTCTGCAAGGACACAACTCTTAGTCTTCCTAGTCCTGAAGCTATCTAGGTACTTGAGAAAGACTCTCACTCTCCAGCTTGCACCGGTGTTTTACGTTGTAGCTACCGTGGCGGAAATATCCGTTCGCTCGGAAGGGTAGGTATTCATCCAAGCGCACTTCAATTTCTCGCATCAGCTCAAGAAATCTAACAGACAACGGCGCCCAGAAGGGCTCATCACGAGTTCCCAAGTTCAAATTCCACGGTTTGCTCAAGGTCGATTCGTCCGGGCCGCATTGAAAGCCTCGGCTCATCGGGCAATTCTCGACCTGCAGATTTCCAGGCGAAGGGCCTTGCAGGCATGGAAACGAAACATCTAGAGTTGCACTCCCGGTCAAGAGTCATTTGGCGAGGAATCCCTTCATAGAAGCACGGGGTTGATCGTTGTAGAGTCACCACTAAAATATAAATTGAGGTCCGGGAATGTCCGGTGAGAGGCACCTGGATATCAAATTGGCGAGCAGCATCTACGATAGCAGGCAACCACGGCCAATCTTGCACATCTTTCGGATGACACTGGCTGTCGTCTCGTCTCTGGAGATAGGAGTGGTTGCTGAAGCGCCAACACATCCAGCTTCTGTCCAGTTGAGAGCAGCTTTCCAAAGTCGCACCAATCGTGCGCTATGCCCATAAAGTGAAGCTGACATATACCTGCTTGGGCAGCTTGGGGGAAGCCCCAGTGTTATCCGGCACGTGAGATACTAAACCATGGCCGGACTAGCCTGTTCCCCAAATCTGGCATGACAGCTCCCGTGTACTGTGGTAATACCCGGAAGCTATCCGGAAGAGCTGCGGCTGACTGGACCACTTTACGTTTTGCACGGGGAATATGCGTTTGAAGCAGTCATGCAACGGCTGAAATGTAAGATCGGTATATTAAAAAGTCTTCGTCCCGTTCCTTAAAATAGGCTTGTAGGGAGGAAGCTTTGAGATCAATCATCATAGCTCAGCACTGCTCAAGGACCCTTGTTTTGAGGTTACACGGGAAGACTATGACTCTTTCTCCAATCAGATTGGGATGGCAAGAGATGCTTGGATATGATATCAAATCACGCACGCAGTCGAACCACATCAGTCCAACACTTCCAGCAATTCGAGATTCAGCAACAGTGAAGCGTTACGCGAGAGGCCTAG
This sequence comes from Xylariales sp. AK1849, assembly GCA_022432505.1. NCBI lineage: Eukaryota > Fungi > Ascomycota > Sordariomycetes > Xylariales > Xylariales sp. AK1849. The sequence goes on from JAJKKH010000009.1 coordinate 1,844,089, forward strand.
CTCTAGCTTCTGGAAGCCGTTAATGACCGTTGGTCAAGGTCAAAAGCCCCACAATTACGAATTGCCGGCTGTCTTCCGAGCTCAAGACCGGCAGCAACTGTGAATATCCAATCCCCGATTCACTTCCCACACTGCACTCACCATCGCGTCACTCAAAGCCGCTGTCGAATACTCACTTTCTAGGCCACGCCGTGGAACGCTTCCATCCATACTGCGTCGACGTCCTTCCATACTCCGACGCCGCTGCCATTGGCCGTCATACACCGACTAGGTAGCATGGTAAATCAGCGACCAATGCTCTAAGCTGCCATCATGACGGCTGTCGCAATGCATACTGCGTACCCTGCGCGCCCGCAGCACCAGCTCAGCTTAAACCCAACAGCCCCGGCCTCTTCACAATCTCCCTCGTCACAGCAGTCACGAAAGAACTCAAATTCGGGCCACTCGCTCACATCCTCGTCGAGAGTGGCTCGCGACGGCCCCACGCACGCTGCTGTGGTTGCAAACGGCAGCTCGACCGATATCCTGTCACACCTCCACGCATCCAACGGCGCACAGCATCCGCCGCTTTCTCGACTGTCTACGGCAAATGGCCACGCCAACGGTACCACAGCCGACGATGCCTCCTCCTACGATGCCGACCATAGACCCTCGACCGCTCCTGGAGACAGCAAACTTCTTGTCGCCTCCTTCGACGACTCTGATCGAGAACAACCCAAGCGACGACCGAAACCTCCTTTGCTACGCTCGAGGAGTGAGCATATCATGCGTTACGAGGAGGCAGACCAGGCAGAAGATGAGGTGTATGATTGGAGCGCTCGGCATGGATTCGAAGACCACTACCAGTCGGAAGACATCATATCCCAGTTGGCAAATGTAAGTGACTCTGCTTTATATTCGCTTACTCCCAATCTCATGGGGCTTAGCTACTTCGTAAGGTAGTTGGCATAAGGGTGTCCATGGTGGTTTCTACCATGCGTGTCGTTTCGCGTACTCGTCAACACAAGTTTTCTATTTCCAGTTCTGGACTCTGAGCTAGACCTTCGCCCTCACCGCAAGTGCGCATGAACGACCCGAAGCTCAAGACTCGTTTACAAGTGCTTCAACATGGTCTTAAGCTCTGAAGGGGTAGCACATCTCTCGAGGTGTTTAAGAAGTAGACCTGGTTATGGGTAACAGGACTGCCATGGAGCCACCTGGTCCAACTGTGGCATTGTAGCGATGGCCGTCCCTCTTACACTACTCATATACAGCATGAGAGGCTGACACGTGTAACAGAACTGGTATATGTACTTTACCGATAAACGACACGAGACAACGGGGCAACCCAAAATCCCCGATTATGAGATTGAGGATTGGCGGATGAGAGATCGGTTAAAGACCGTCTCCGCTGCTCTTGCCGTATGCCTCAATATTGGTGTTGAGCCCCCTGATCAGCTGAAGACCAACCCTGGCGCCAAAATGGAAGCATGGACGGACCCCTTTAGCCAGAAAGCACTGGAGAATATTGGCAAGTCTCTGCAAGCACAGTACGAGAACATCTCCTTGCGAACTAGGTATAAGCAATATTTGGACCCCTCGGTGGAAGAGACGAAGAAGTTCTGCATATCGCTCCGGAGAAATGCCAAAGACGAACGAGTCCTACTCCACTACAACGGCCATGGTGTCCCGAAACCAACTGCCTCGGGCGAGATTTGGGTATTCAACAAGAACTATACACAGTATATACCTATCTCTCTTTACGATCTACAGCATTGGCTGCAAGCACCGACCATTTTCGTATGGGATTGCTCCGAGGCAGGAAACATCATCAATAACTATCATCGGTTTGTGGATAAGCATGAAGATGAGGAAGAGGCACAGGCGACTGCGGATCCCAATTACGAGAAGACCAAGTATCGCTCCTATCTGCACCTCGCAGCTTGTGCTGTGAAGGAGAATCTTCCGACGAATCCAGCATTACCTGCAGATCTGTTCACGGCATGCCTTACTACACCCATAGAAATGGCACTGTGGTTCTTCGTCTTGCAAAACCCGCTGAAGACCAGCCTTACCCCGGAGAGAGCCAAAAAGCTGCCTGGCCGGCTTCAAGAGAGAAGGACACCGCTTGGCGAACTCAACTGGATCTTCACGGCTATTACCGATACCATTGCCTGGACATCACTCCCGAGACAGCTATTCAGGAAGTTCTTCCGACAAGATCTGATGGTGGCTGCCCTGTTCCGCAACTTCATTCTTGCGCAGAGGATAATGACGGTATACGGCTGCCATCCGCAGTCGTATCCAGCGCTACCAGACACTCACCAACACCCTCTATGGGAGAGCTGGGATCTTGCTGTAGATCTGGCACTAGCACAGCTGCCAATGCTGGAGAAGAAAGAGAATGATGGTCTCGAATACGAATACCAAAGCTCCACCTTCTTCACGGAACAGTTGACTGCCTTCGAGGTCTACCTCGCTCGCGGCGACGCTAATTTACAAAAACCGCCCGAGCAGCTTCCGGTTGTTCTCCAAGTCTTGTTAAGCCAGCAGCACCGAGTTAGGGCCCTGATTTTGCTCGGTAGATTCTTGGACCTTGGTCCTTGGGCGGTGCAGCTTGCTCTCAGCATAGGGATTTTCCCGTATGTACTGAAGTTGCTGCAGTCAGCAGCAGCCGAACTGAAGCCCGTCATGGTCTTCATATGGACTCGGGTTCTAGCTGTTGATATATCGTGTCAGCCCGATTTGATCAAGGACAGTGGCTACAACTATTTCGCCCAAATCTTGAAACCTGCCGAGGGCTTGCCCGTCAACAACAGTGATGAGCACAAGGCAATGTGTGCGTTCGTGCTCTCGATGCTCTGCAAGGGCTACAAGCCTGGCCAGGTAGTCTGCAATCAGACTGATATCATGACCTCTTGCTTGATACACCTGCGGAATGACGACAACGTCCTCTTGCGTCAATGGGCGTGTCTGTGCATCAGTCAGCTATGGCATGATCTTCCCGAGGCGAAGTGGAGGGGCATCAGAGAGAATGCGCCCTTGAAACTGTCAGCTCTAGCCAAAGATCCCTGTTGCGAGGTGCGCGCCGCAGTCGTGCATGCCTTGACGACCTTCCTAGGAATCCCGGATCTTACCGATGAAGTAGCCCGTATCGAAGAGTCCATTGCCTGGACACTGCTTGACATGGCAAACGACGGCAGCCCGCTCGTTCGCAAAGAACTCCTCGTCTTTCTTTCGCACTTTGTGCTTCGTTACGAGAGCAAGTTCCTGGTTGCTGCATATGAGCAGTTGGCGGAAGAGAAGGAGTACCTACTCTACCCTTCGCAAGATGATGACCTAGACCACAAGATGGGTCTTCACTACACGCGGCCGGCGAACCGCAATCACGATGGCACCATCAAGGTCACCGCTCAAGGGTTGTCCCATAACACAGTCTTTGCGGCCTGTTGGAAGCACGTATTAATCCTGACTGTAGATCCTCATCCAGAGGTTCAAAGAGATGCTACACTAGTGGTGGACCATGTTCACCATACTTTACTAACCTCACCTACCGGCATATACGCTCAAACCCTCATGGAGGAAATCAAGAAACGTGCGAAGAGAACGCGAGGTCATAAGAAGCAATCTTCTACGTCACGCACCGCCATGATGGGTGCTATTGCGTCAGATTTGGCAACCCCAGAGCCTTCGCCAGGTCTACTCAAGCGTACAGCAAGTTTGCTCTTCCAAATACCGAGCCAGATCTGGGGTACCGAATCGAACCCTGCTACCCCCATGCCCTCACCAGGCCTCACACGCACGGGTTCCCAAAAGATCAGATCAGCAGCAGATTGGGCCGCGCCTCCTGAGCAGAACGACCAAACAGCGAATCCGTCGCATTACCATATCGCCCATGAGCCTGTCTCTGGTGGGTTCAAGGAGCGTGATTTTGATGGGTTACCCTCGCTTCCGCTGAAGAGCCCTTTCTTGAATTGGTCGATTGAGTACTTCCGTGAGCCTCAGATGAAACCGACCGAAGCAGAAGAGCCTGGAAGCACGGAGTACAATGAGAGGCTCTGGAGAAGGTCCCGTAACGAGAACATTCTCAGAGAAACTCAGCCCCAGAAGCATCACTCTGGTACGCACAAGTGGAACAACCAGCTCTGTATCATGAACAATGGTGCTCAGCCGGCGAAGATGACTTTCCACCAATTTGAAGACCACTTGGCGGTAGCTGATGACGGAAACACGGTCAACATCTGGGACTGGAAGAAACAGCACAGGATCGGCCGTTTCTCCAATGGTAACCCGGAAGGATCGAAGATCTGCGATATGAAGTTCATCAACGAGGACGACACGGCCTTCTTGATGACGGGATCTGCAGATGGGGTGCTCCGTATCTATCGCAACTACGATTCTGAGAAATCCACAGAGCTTGCATCCGCATGGAGAGCACTTACCCACATGGTCCCCAGCAATGTCAACTCGGGCATGGTCTTCGACTGGCAGCAGGTGACTGGCAAGGTCCTCGTAGCCGGCGATGTCCGTGTCATTCGAGTATGGGCAGCAGCATACGAAACCTGCGTCATGGACATTCCGGCTCGTTCCGGCTCCTGCGTGACTTCGCTCACCTCGGACCAGATGACAGGTAATCTTTTCGTTGCCGGCTTCGGTGATGGCGCAGTCAGAGTGTTCGACACGCGGTTGAGACCACAGGAATCCATGGTCAAGAAATGGAAAGACGACTCTGACCGACAATGGATCAAGAGCGTACACATGCAGCGTGGCGGCCAGCGTGAACTACTGTCTGCTAGTCGAAACGGCAAGGTCAAGCTGTGGGACATCAGACTCGAATCTCCCCTCAAGGTCTTCCAGACCACGCGAGACACGCTGCGGACAGCCAGCACCCATGAGCACTTGCCTGTATTCTCAGTGTAAGCAACCGCGTCCCCCATATCATGTTGCACTCCGACTTGTACTAATGTTTCGTAGTGGTACCTCAGCCCACACCGTCAAGGTATTCAACTTTGATGGCAACGAGCTCTCACGCATGGAGCCTTACTCTAGCTTCCTGCAGCAAAACCGCGGCGCCCCTATTGCGTCCACGGCGTTCCACCCGCATCGCATGATCCTGGGTTGTGCTGCACGCGATGACCATCACATCAACCTTTTCACATGCGCTCAGGAGAAGCCTGAGGCAAACCTTAACCCTACCTAGCCCTCGGTGCGGTCTCCCAAGCCCCTTCTTGCACTCCGTCCATGGCTTTCTGCATTGAAGGATGTCCACAACGCTGCTTCTGCTATGAAAAGTTCGGTATGAAAAGTAGAGTTGATGACACAAAACAATCTAATACGATTTCCGCTTCACGATATGAGATAGACAGACTGATCTGTTCTGCTGAAGCGAAGGAAGGTGCGGCTGGCGGTTGAGTTATGGGAGACGTTAGGCGTCCCGGTCTGATTTGGCTGATTTGATCCGCCTGGGTGTGCATTGGAAGGTGGCGACATTGATGCAATTGGTTGTTGCTGGGTTGCTTGTTTGTTCACGGGAGAAGGTCTAATCCATTACTTGATCAATGACTTGCACGGCCGACTTTGACTCTGGTTTCTCGCGAGGGAGAGGAGGAGTCGTGGATATGTATGTAATTTCAACAGGTCTGTCTGGTTGTGCATCCGCACCCAGGTAAATACTTGAAGTTGATGAACAAGGCATTTGGCTTTAAGCTTCATTTTTGGGCATTCGTCGTGAAACAGAGTCTCGATATCGCCCAAAATCTCGATAGTCATCAGTTACGACTCACCGCAAGACAGCAAGACTTATTTTATATCCACTGTGTCTGCGTCGGACCCCGAGGGCAGGCCAGTCCGGTCACGCTATCAGCATCGTGACGTAGGACGACGTCGAGATATAGAGACACATCGAGGCAGCCCTGGGACGGAAGCTAGGGGGAACATCCCACGTACCGTGAGGCTAGCATGATACTAAAGACAATGGTTGATAAGACATGCCGGCATCGCGAGGAAGGAGATGAAGATGCTAGTCGAGGGCCGCAGCGACAAAGGGGATTATGCCAAAGAAAGACGGGCAAGCACGAAGCTGGAGGTTGAGAAACAGAGGAGGACGGTCGATCGTATGGGTGCTGAAGAGGGATTAGGAAGCTTATAGCAGAAAGTGTCAGGTCCCTCTGCGGGTTACTGCTACTCTTGGCAGTGGAGCTTCGTTTGCGCCTCACCTCGCCACGCCACGCCATTCATTCACTTCACATCATCTCGCAGGTCGGTCATGGAAATGCTGATGCTACGGCCCGATACCTGCATTGAAGTTCACTACTACATCGAAAGAAACAGTCTAGGTAAAGAAGATAGGACCACCTGGTAACGTGGTTGGTACACTCTGCTTAGCTACGCTGTATCAATGGCATGGAAACATGATGCGATGAGAGAGCCTACTCCAGGTGATAAGTATCGTATGCTTTGCTTAATCCTGGATATCATACCACTTGAATACCTTCGATTTGCCATTTGCGTCAACGGCAAAATACCGAGTCATTTCCAATGGTGACTGGCGGGTATTGACGCACATAGACTCTGATGATTATTGGTTATCCCGCAGTAACTGCTCCTAGGTACGGATGTGCTGTGGTACTATCTTGATGAGTAAGCGCATCCTGCCATTATAGGTCTAGATTAATCTAACTGGACGCCTACCCCAATCCCGCAGGCCAGAAATACCGTACACCGTCCAACATCTATCTCCCATTTCTCCTTCTTGAACTCTCGTCACTACTTCCTGTCAGATTTCCAGTGCTGTTACTCGCGCTCGCACTAGTGATAACACCTCCAATCGGCTTCGCCGTCCCTATCCTGATCCCACCTCCCTTACCCTTGCTGTCTTTAATCGAGTCAAAACTCAAGTTGCTTGCGCCGCTTCCGCGTCGTCTGTCGGTTCTCTTCACACCGCCAAATCCTACAGTCGGAGAAGGGGTCTGTGAGTCACGTGCTGGCGAGTCCGCGACGCCATCGGCCCCGCTATAGGGGCTTGTCCTACCAGGAGATGCTGGAAACTTCTCTTCGGTAGTCGATGAAATGCTGAGTTTAGGGTTGGGATCAGGGGTGTGTGAAGTGAGAGTTGTGTTGGAGCTCTCTGTAGGGGTAGATACCGAGAGTGTTGATGGGGTGGCGGCGCGTTCACGAGCGTGATGTGCCATCGAGGGGTCGCTGGTGCTGTCGAGCTGGCCGTTAGAGAGCATCGAAGCCACGTCAGACTCAACGGCATCGCTGCCCTTATATCTGCTACGATCGGAATTAGTGTCACATGTTCTTGTTTGTGTGTTGGGACAAATGAAACTCACTGATGACGGAAGGATGCCGATGCTCCGAGACTCACGGTTCGGGCTCGGTGGTAGCTTTCAAACTCCTCCTGAGTATGTTCGGCATCGGTGAAGTTGTCTAGAGCATCAAAGACGTGCTGGAAGACCTGTGAGTCCACGTCTCGAGCCCATAAGAAGTCGAGGTGCTCGTAATGTGGAATTTCAGTAGCCACGGTCCTGGTTGGAAGCTCACGCAACATGACCTTGATGTCCACTAACGAGTCACTGCCACCGTACACAAGAACAACGGGCGTCTTGATATTGCGTGTTGGGTATTTAGCGACCTTGGTGTACTTGCTCGAAGTGCTCAATATTGGATGCACATCATCGTCGTACATCTGGAACGATCTATTGCGCATGATCTGAAACCAATGGACGACGGACTTGGTGCTGGTGAAAGAGTAAAGATGAGGATAAGCGGCTAGTTTCTGTGACATGGAAATGTTCTTCGCCTTCCAGCCAAACAGGAAGTTGAGTCCCATGTCAATGACACGGACGAAAATGGGTGGGTAGAGGATAGACTGCCACATGGTCGCCGATGCAAGGATAGAGCGACGTCCAAATAAGAGGAACAGGACCTGGGGAGAGGCCTTGGTAAGAGCGTCGACGATACCGTTGGAAAGCCCAGCTGGTGACATGGCGGGCGCAAGCGCGATGAAGACGTTGACTTGATCATTGAGTTTTGGGTGTACAGCCAAGCTTGCAAAGGATTGAGCAGTCCCCTGTGAGAATCCGATGTATGACAGTGATGGCTGCTTGGTGGATTGCAGGATATACTCAATCGAGTCCGGGATGTCGTGGAAGGCGAACTCATCAATGGAGAAGTTCCAGAATTCAATGGTGGCCGGCGATGTCTTGATAGACTTCTTTGAGTACTTGTTTCCTCGGTTGTTGCCCAACTGCAGTAGTAATTTAGCGTATGCCTCGAGCCGGATTATCAAAGTAACGTACCCAGACATCGAAGCCTCTATCGACCAATACGAACGGCAGACATCGTCGGGCGTCCGTAAGACAGACCCATACCTCGCTGTTCATCAGAAGTCCATGGTGCATATAGATGACCTTCTTTCTTAGACTGTGCTGGCCGTTGTTCACCTTCATGTCCTCCTCGCCCTTCCGCCATGCCAAGCGATGAAGGCCTAGCAAGTACCCATCCTTGGTCTGCACTACGTGTTCCTCGGCTGTATAGCCGGCCATGGCACAAAGGTCAACAAAATCTGACGCATCTCTAATGGAAGTAGAAGTAGCTGTTGAGCGGCGTTAGAACCGATCGCTTCGAGCCTCCAGACGGTGTATTCATCTTACACTTGCGCCTCTCCTGCGCTCTCTTTTGTTGGGGCGAGGTCAATCGGTTGAACAGCCGTCGTGAAGCTGCGTAAAATAAGGAGAGTATCGTGTTGGCTGTTTCTGGTTAGTGTCCAGATATTGAAGATATACACAGACATAACACGCGTACGCAGGGCAAGAGTCAGGATTCGGATGATAGCCTCGAGACCGACAAGGAGAAAAGATCCCACAAGCGCGATGTACTCGGTTCTGTGTGACTGCTGTTAGCACCCAAATGCTATCATCCCGACATGGTGTTGTACTCACGGATTCAACCGTCCAATAAACGGGACTGGCATCTTGACGGCGGACTAGAAGAACAGACTTGAACGCTGACAGTCCAAGGTGAACATGGTTGGTGATGAAGAAGCTCGTGGGGTTTGCAGTGGATCAGCCGTTGAATCGGGTTCTCAGTGATGTCACATGCGAAGGGGGACGCTGCTCAATTCCCCTTCTTGGAGGTGACAGACAGACAGGGCTTGTAAGGCTTACAATTTCAGAAGAAATGAACTCGGGACGGATGGTAGGATCATGCAAGATACAGGTATGCAATCATAGAATCTATTTCGACTTCTACATGTGACAGAGCATGTAAGCCGTCCCGCGCACCGTCCCGGAGCTGAGGCGCTGAGAGGTACTGTACTGTACCTAAGCTCCCGCGCTCCCCACCAACAAGACGGTTGGACTACTATGTAGTTACAGTAGCTACCCCTGCCTGCCTTAATCTGGACATGCGATGCGTGCAAGTTCGTGGCGGCGATCTGCCCAATCAGAGATTAGTGGATTGAAGTGTCGAAGCTCGCCTTGGATCGAATGAGCTTTTCGAAGCTGCGATACGTTCGTTCACTGGGAGCTCAAGCTGTCAACTAACCAACCTACACGATGCCGAGCTCGTGTAAAGAAATAAGTACGTCCTTGTTCAACTGATAAATTTTGTCAAGTCATAGAGAGATCAATCACACTGACGTATCTCCAACCCCCCAGGAGACGCGCTGGCGCAGTGCCTCCAAGAATCCGAATGCGTGATGGTCCAGCGACACACCGCAGCCGACTGTCTACGATCGCCTCTAGCCGACACATTGCCTACCAAATGTCTTCAGCTCAAGAAAGGGTTCGGCGAATGTAGGAGAGGCATGATCGACATGCGCAAGCGCTTCCGTGGGAACCAGCCCATCACCTTCAAGACCCTCGAGACCAGCGAGTCGGGCGAAGGATACCAGCTCTATGCTGGCAGATCCGCATTCGGTGGAGGCGTCAAGAAGACAGACGGTAATGAACCTGAACCGAAGGACTGGCGGGAGGTCGAGAATGAGAGATACAGGAAGGAGCAGGAGGAGAAGAAGAAATAGCCAAGAGTGCTCTGCGAGGCAACATGTACGATTACTAGGTGACCTAACAGCAGCATTGGGTGGCGTTGATGGTTCATGCATATTCTCTACGACCTCGTCTAAACTCTTTAATCTCCCAAATTACACTTGAAGTCTGCGCTTCAGGAGTCGCAGCATCAAAAAGTATCTGTTCTAACAGAATGAATCCTAGAGATGCCTCTAGTCACCAGCGCTTACTCATGGCATGGCAAAGCAAGGGCCCGAAACAGAGACATGGGCTTGTCCATTCGACCAAAGGATATGGCCTTTCAAGAAGTGTTAATAGGTCGCTCCGGGTGGAGAATGAAAAGGGTATAGACGCCGACCCCCAGTGCCACAGCGTATTACCAGTCTCAAAGAACGCGTGTACACGGGACTCTTGAAGCCAATATCAGCCCGAATTAGGGCACATAATAGGCCGATCAGTTTCCAGAACGCCTGCTAGTATGTTTGTTTGCTCAGAGACGGTACGACGATACGAATCGTTTGCGCGTTAGTATCTCGTCAGAATTTCGTTAAGAATTTGGGCATGGGCATGGGCATGGGCATGGGCAAGCGAAACCGAGAAATGGTTGTGAAGAAGGACGAGCATCGGTTCCAAGGTTCGAAGCCAGCCTCTACACAGTAAGTACAAAGCGCTAAATAAACGTTGTTAAGCTGTGCTGGAAAGGGTGTCGCGTGCCAAATTTCTTCCTTTGGCCGCGCGGGCAGGTGGGTGGGGACGATTTTGCCAAGGATTGCATGCATGCCATGCCACCTACATGCTAGGTATGTACCTAACTTACACCCGGAGGGAGCAAAAGCCTTTGGCACCGTTACGCTTCCCTGCCTCCTGACACTCGTTCGTGGAGAAGGAGAAACACGAAGGACAGCACGAGACTGACTGTATGGATGGCAACCTCTTACCAGTATTGGGCCTTGCACCAAGCCGGCCTCCCTTTCCTGATGTTGGCGATCATCTTGTAACTGCGGCAGTTCGTGTCAAAGTTGACTGTTTCTCATTCTTCCCTCTTCATCGACGGCGCTCTTCGCTTGATTTGCCCAACTTAGTTACAACTTATACTATGGATCACGACCTCCCCTGCTCATAGGTTATCACTAAACACCAACAAGCTAGCAATCTAGATTTAGATTGCCTGCCCCAGTTATCTGATCGTCTGGCCGATGCCCCCGAGTGGCCGGGCTCCCGGAACCCGAAGAATTGCTCTTGGCTCAAGAGAGAAGGAAAGTATATCATCTTTCATAGACGCACAGATCTCACTTGAAGCTTACTCACCAAACGCTCAACCGACGCGAGTCTGACGTCCAGCCTGCGTGACCTCAGGAAACATGGTCATCGTTTGTCCCACCCCACACTTGCATCCACGCTCCCGGCGCCGGCGCACCTTGTACGCTGTCGCCATATTCTTCATCCTCGGGACTCTATACCTCTGCTACACACGCTTCGACGGGATGGCGCAGAAGGCTCGGAGTATACTCCCTTTAAAGTCGCCGTTCGATAGCGGCGCCACGACAGACAACAGCAATATCAATCTGCTGCCTGCTCAAGACCAAGACGACGTCCTGAAGGACCAGATATCAATAACACCCATGTCGTACGGACCCTATGCCCGTCCACCACTGCACGGTCTGTTACCGATTTCGTCGCTTCCTGCTGAGAAGCTTCCGACAACCTCGCCCTCCTCGCCGCGCCTGATAATCGTCGGCGACGTGCACGGCCAACTCCGCGAACTCGAAGCCATTCTCAAAGAAGCAGGCTACAGCTCCTCGCGCGGCGATCACGTAATCTTCACAGGTGACCTCATAGCCAAGGGCCCGGACTCGGCGGGCGTCGTAGCGCTCGCCATGGAGATGAACGCAAGCGGCGTGCGTGGCAACCACGAGGATCGTATTCTACTCGCCTACGAGAACATAAACGCGAAGCACGTCATCGCGCCCGGCCTCGGCTCCATGAGCGACCTCAAGGGGACCGCCAACGAAGACGACGACCTGACCGAACCGACCCTCTTGCAGGGTGACCAATCCAAGGAGTTGTCGGTTGCGAGAGAACTCACAGCCGCGCAGCGGAGCTGGCTCTCCAAACTCCCGGTAATACTGAAGCTCGGCACAGTTCCGAATTATGGTGACATGGTCGTCGTGCATGGCGGTCTGGCGCCCGATGTGCCACTGGAGAATCAGGACCCCTGGGCTGTGATGAACATGCGGGGTCTCCTATACCCGGCCGAAACTCTCCGTCGCGCACAGATCAAGAAGATCCTCGAGAACAAGGCGTCGGCAAAGGCGCGGAGACACGTTACGGTCCCAGACTCCGAGGTCGACAAGGAGATGGAAGCTAGTCACGCCCGCGGCGAGGGAAGTGGCGATCGTGATGTCGCACTACCGACACAGGGAAGGGACGGCAGGAGCTGGAGCGAGGCGTGGAATGAGAGCCAGGAACGCAAGGGGAAGACGGAGAGAATGACGGTCGTCTATGGACATGATGCCAAGAGAGGCCTGAATGTGCAGAAGTACACTTTTGGCTTGGACAGTAGTTGTGTGAAGGGCGGGAAACTGAGCGCGTTGGTATTCGAGCCCGTTGACGATGGTACCGTTGGGCATCGCATCGTCAGTGTGGACTGCCTTGAGGCGAGGGGCCTCGAGAAGGATGACGATCAGAAGAGGCGGAAGCGGGATGGGATATAGGAAGAGTTAGAGCGGTACACGTAACAAAGGGGGGGGATGAGGCTTTGCATAATCACGGTGTTATTGGTTCGGGGGACTTTGTCTCTCTAGAGGAGTATCATGGTTTTGGCCAACGCAAAGCCAAACGGCAAAAAGGATTCGATGCATATATAGACTCATTCGGGGACAACCCCTATCCCAATGCTTAGTGCATACCAACAATACATACACACTTTCCAAGTCTGACCAACTCAGGTGACTACGCCTTGTACAACAACACGACGTTTTGAAGAAGACGTATCTCCCAAATAATTCATAACGATTTCTATCTCATCGGCTGGAGAACGCTCGATGCGGCTTTTCCCACTGTAGATGATTGTCGATAGAAACGGAAATTCCTTCTCGGGGTGTCTGTCACTAGTAATACCTATTAGGGCTGCCAAGCCCATACTTTGACACGTAAAGGTGCAACGGGTATAATATTAGGCATAAACCCTAGATACTGACGTGTAGTGTCACGTATGGTCGGGTTTCTTAATAATGCTGCTACTGTGTATACTGTAAAGTACGAGCAAACAATAGCAGCGACATGGAGTCTGCACGTTTGATTTAGTAAATCTCCATTCGCAGGTCCGCCGGCTATCCTATGATTACTGCGACAGAATAAGTAATCAATGAAGATGGTTTATTTTGATTTGTTTACTCCAATGGTATCTAGTTGAGTAACCGCAGATACCGGCGTGTTACAGTCTCGTTCCTCGTTTCATGAACACCCGAATGAATGACAAGGGGCGCTAGAGTATGACTATCCGTCTCTTATCCTCCACTGCTTTATGCCTGAATCTTCTTCTTAAGGATATCCTTGAGGGTCTCGGCGTCGGCAGCAAACTTGCTGATGCCCTCACGCAGCTTCTCGACGGCCATCTGCTCCTCGTTGAAGTCGAAGCGGAACAGGGACTCGTCCTTGATGTATGACTTCTTGGCAATGTCGAGCGATGAAGCTGCTGAAGAATCAAGCTTCTTGGGCACGTCGGCGCTCGAGTTGAGCAGTTCCTCGAGCAGGTTAGGCGAGATGGTCAGGTAGTCGCAGCCGGCCAGCTCGGTGATCTCGCCGACATTGCGGAACGAGGCACCCATCACGATCGTCTTGTAGCCGTACTTCTTGTAGTAGTTGAAGATGTCCTGGACCGACTTGACACCGGGGTCCTCCTCCTTGCCGTACTCCTTCTTAGTCGCCGCCTTGTACCAGTCCAGGATACGGCCGACGAAGGGTGAGATGAGGAAGGCACCGGCCTCGGCGGCAGCAACGGCTTGAGGGGTGGAAAACAAAAGGGTCAGGTTGCAATTGATGCCGTGGTCGCGCTGCAGGATCTCCGCGGCCTTGATGCCCTCCCATGTCGAGGCAATCTTGATCAGGATACGGTCCTTGGAGATACCTTGTTGCTTGTAGAGCTGTTCAGTTGCGGTATTTTGTCAGCAGCAGCTCTGGAGCCCCGTTTCCTCAATTATGCAAAGAACGGTAGAGGGACGTACGTCAATGATGTGCAGAGCTTTGTCAACCGAAGCCTTGGTGTCGAAGGAGAAGCGGGCATCGACCTCGGTCGACACCTTGCCGGGGATGATCTTGAGGATCTCCTTGCCGAACTCGACGAGGAGTCGGTCAAGAGCGGCATCGACCTGACCGTCAACGCTGCCACCGGCGGTTTTCGAGTAGGCGATGGCCTCATCTATCAGCTTGGCGTACTCGGTTTTCTTAGAAGCAGCGAGGATCAGCGACGGGTTGGTCGTGGCATCTTGGGGCTTGTATTTGCCGATGGTAGCAAAGTCACCGGAGTCGCAGACGACGACGGTACCGCTGGCCTTGAGCTGATCGAGAGAACTAGGCATATTGAGCTGAGTGTTCGTGCCGATGATGCAGTATCTGCAGTTAGGAAGTCAAGATAGGTATTGTAGAGAATGGACGATGAGCGTGGATTGACAATGGGCAGTGTCTGAGATATGGAATAGCAGTTGTTGGGGATGGGTCTGTTTCCATTTCTTATAATAAACTGGAGTCGATGGAGGGGGAGGGGGAGGGAGGGGCGGAGGGGCAGACGTGGGTGTAGCGTCATATTCCGGGCCAACCGTACCAGCCGTACCAGCCGTACGGACGGCTGTACTCGCCTCTGTAGGTACCTATTCATTACTAAAACTAAAATCAAAGCGACGATGCCGGTCCGGACGCGCAGAGTCTATCGTCAAATTCTTTCTCCAACCCAACACTTCCTAGTCCTTCACGGGGAACACCTCGTCTTCCCCCAGAGACCCGGCCATGAACTCTTCTGATCGCTGCATTCATGATCGTTTTTGCTTACCTTTGCGAGACATCTCTCTTTCCCGTGTACTTAGGTCCTTACATCAGGGTCCTTACTCATCGTGTCTGCACGTGGCGGCTCCTGCTGAAGCAAGTTCGTGATTGGCGCGTTTTAAGCCCTCACTCGGGTACCTAAGCTCTTGGTGTGGTTTGACCCGCCGATTCACGACAAGCTCTTACGAGGCGACTTACTTCAAATGAGCTACCGCCACAACTAGTAGACACCCTTGCCCTACAGCATTCGAGGCTTGAGGTAGTTCAGTTCCACTCGAACATAGTATGTTGCCCTTGTCTAAATCTCGCAACACTGAAGAAGTGTTCGTTATTGAAGGTTTCCGAGGAGTATAGAGCTCTAGCGCCAAGCATCCTGGCTGGCTTCGCATCTTGACTAAAGACGCAGTGTTGACTCTGCAGGTGCAGTTCTAACGCCTAACCGGCTGGCTGGATGATGCGAAGGTAGGTAGGTAGGTACCATGTAGACTCCGGAAAAGGAATTTCCTACCACCACACTATTATAGGGCGCTTATTGTGGCTGTTCCGTGGACGTCAATCACCCTGCATCGTAGGAAATGTCACTCTCTCTTCCTGAAGAAACATAACGTGAATTTTGTGAATCAATGTTGCTTTCCGACCTAGGGCTATGCATGATGTCGCTTTTCATTCGACGCCTAATTTCCAGACTCGATGATCCTTCTCCCTATGTATCTTAGAAAAACCTGGGTTGGCTCAGGGCTTCAAGAAGGGCCAAGAACCGCTTAATCCTCAGTAATATCACCATACTCCCACATACCGCGTCTATCCTGCTTGGCCTGATTCTCAACTTCACGTAGCTTCTTGAGGATCTCGGCGCTCTGAGCGCCTCTCTCCCAAGCCTTCAGCTTCTTGGGAACCATGGCATGACCCGCAGCGACGACCTCCTTATTGATCGACTCTGTAAACGAGTTGCTCTTGCCACCACCGGCCTCGAACAGGGTGATGTAACTTAGGCCTTCCTTGGTGTCTACAAAGTCGAAGCTCGCAACTAGTGATCTGCCATCTGTAGCCTCGATGATGAAGTTGGTGGCATCTTCGAAGTAGTCGCCTGTGGGGAGCTGCATGTAGGACAACACCGCATCGACAGCCTGGGGCTTGAGCCTCTGGGTGTTGAACTGCGGCTGGTCGAGAGCCCGCAGACTAGACCAGGGTATCTTCTCCGAATTACCATAGTCGACATAGACGACCTCAGCAACCTTTGCAGTGCGGTCGTTGGATCGAATCTTGGCACGATACCATTGGTTGTCAGCAGAGAACTTGGCAGCCACGAAATCGCCGGTTTTCGGTGGATTGCCGAGCGGCTTGTTGTTCTTCGAATCCAAGTGGAACTTCTTGAACTCATTCATCAACGTCTCCAGCGTTGCGGTACCCGAACCAATCTGTTGGATCTTGAGCTTGCCATTCGAGTCGATGTTGGTGACCACGACCTCGCGGTAGTCGGAAGCCTTCTTGTCCAATGTTGTGGGCTCAGCTGAGGTCTCTGCTTCCGCACCCTCTTCGCCGTCCTCTTCTTGGGAAGGATCCCAGTCATGCCACCTGCCTTTTCGACTCTCCTTCGCTCGCTTCTCGGCGGCGTTCAATTCGTTGGCATTGCCGGCTTTCTCCGCGGAATACTGGTGGACTGAAGCAAACCCTTCCTCGACAAGAAGCTTGGCAAAACTCTCCCGGTTGATGTAAAGATCACCGATGAAACCGCCAACCTTGTCGATATCGTAAACGTCGATCTCGCAGTCACGCTGGTTGGCACGTTTGGTGGCAAGATCCAGTGCTTCTGCACCGAAAGGCTCGCCCTTCTCTTGTGGCAAGCGAGGTGCTCGAGGTGCGCGGATACCAGCGAGAACTAAAGTAAGCTTCACTCCCTCCCGAGGAACCAGGATGGTAAATCTCGACCCAGATTTGCAGAAGTCGACAACGCCAGGTACCTTCTTTTGCCGTTGCAGAGTAGATGCCTGGATCTTGGCCCGCTGTAACGATTCGGAGGCATCAGTGTAAGTCTTGGCCTTGGATGCCTTGCCCCAAATCCCCTTTTGCTCCTCTTTCGCGGTTTCCTGGGCAGCGAGCAACTCATCGTAGTTTGATGACCGGTCTGTATCATCTTTCCGATGACGGATTACTGACGCCCAACCCTCTTGCACCAACAGCAGGTTGATGTTCTTGCCCTTCTCGGTAATGGTAGCAACATCCCGCGCCTCGAAGCCCTCGGTGGCAGGCTTAGTTCCATCGATGCTCACCTTGACGTGCTTTCCAATGAGCTTCTTACGCAGGAATTCCTTCGCCTCGTCTCTGAATGGGGACTCAGATGGCTCTTTAGCGCGTGGGCCACGAAGACTACTCAGACTGATTTGCTTCTCTTCGCCCGTCTTGGTTCGTACAACTATTGTATCTGCAGCAATGATCTTGGAAACGATCATGTCAGCAGCACCTCCCTCGGTAGCCTTGACGTTGCTGTTCTTATGCAGGCGCAGCTTGCCAATCGCTGCTTTCTTTTCAGCTGCTCGCAATGGCGCCATCTTCTCCCCAAGCATGGTAGAGTGGAAGTCGTTGCATCTCGCCAAGCCGTCGGCCAGTAGGAACTCTGCAATACTTCCGCGAGGGTGCAGGACATGGCCAATAAGTTGGCCTTGAGGACTGACACCAACCATTATCACCTTGACATCGCGTTGCAGAAGCCTCTGCTCAACATAAGCTTTTGCATCGTCGCCAAATTCCTCTGCTGCCTGAGTGGTGCCGCTGGACGGGTTGGCTCGCGCGGTGGACGGAGTTCGGATGCCAGCAACGAGTGTCATGACCTGCAGGTGTTTCTTGTCGGATAGTATCAGTCGGCAGAGGAGACGATCCCCACTCAAAACTCGCTCAACGATGGCATCCACCGTTTTGCCCTTCCACTGGTTGAAGAAGTCCGGCGTTCCGAGGTCATTTTGAACATCGACACTTCCTTCCGAGCCGTGCAGGCCCTTTTCCTCGGACTTTGCTTGGGATTCCAGAGATCGCAGGTTTTCGAGCTTAGCCAGAACATCCTCCGACTCCTCCTTACGTCCAGCCTCCTCTCTTACCTTGAGCCAACCGGCCTTGACCAAGACTTCAGGGAGCTCAGTGCCGTCTTGAAGCTGCACTGAACCGAACTCTCGTCCTGACGATGGAATCGTGTAGGAAACAAAGCATTTTACCAGTTTACCAAGCACTAGGCTTCGCAGGTACTCCCGGGACTGAAACGCGAATGGTTCATCGCCTTCCTTTCTCAAATGAGGTGCTGTCACAAAAGCCAAAGAGAAGGTACGCTCAAGTGTCGGGTTGTTCGGGCTGGTCAGGATGAAAGAGTCACCGCTCAACACCGATTTGACATTTGCCATAAACGACTTAGGTGCGGCCATCTTGTTGACTTAACTGGGGTGCTAGGCTCCTCAAGGACGTGTCGAAGTAACTGTAGCTAGGGGTGAAGAGCTCAGATTCTATATATCCTGTCAGTATGATACGTGGGCGCATCTTTCATGAGTACAATGGAAGTCCAAAAAGAATGGGTTGTGAATTGGTCAGGCCGAGCCTCTCGTTGGATATACCATGAAGAAAGATGCGAAGAGAGCAGTATTGTCTTCGTGTTATGGTAGGAGAGCAGATATCATGACACATTCTGCATCGGAATATTGTAGCTCTAAGGATTGAAGCAACTTTGCTTTGTGATGGGCTATGTTCCTGTTTCTGTCGTGAACTGATTGCCAGTGGGAAGTGGTGCAGGTCGACACAGTTTGGCGAACGAGTCCAGAAATCCATCTCTTCTACCAACGCCCCAAATAAGACCTGGCAGTCCGGAAGATTTGAACACATACTGTGAGTACTTCCCATGACCATTTTTCCTAAAGCAATTGTTTTGGAGGATTGCTGGGAAGGTATGGAAACGGGAGGCAAGGGTGTGGTAGGTTACAGGATATCTGTCACGGGATGATGCAGTAGATGGGTTAGCTGAATGGTGTTGGGAGTGTGAAGACCGTCGGATACTGGCAGAAAGAGCTCTGCTCATTCTAGGATGTGATTATTGGGTATATGACTTCGGCGTTGACAGCTCATCGACCAATACCTAAGTACGTTGCGAGTTTCGACGAGAAAAGCATGAACTTACACGAGCCAAAGGGGATTCAGATTCAGGTGGTACACGGTCTAGGTTTGGCGCGATGCTCAATGTCCTGCAAAGTGAAGGAACAAGCAGAAATGCGGAAGCAATCAAAGAGGCGTGATGACAGAGATCAAGTACCTCTAGAGTTACGTCGTATGTTCAAATTCAGCAGCTCAAAGCTCGTGTGCCTGCCCGGGCCACTTACCTTACTGCAGCTCGAATTTGACAACTTTCATCATTTGTGTGGAGAAAGCTCAAGTTCTAAAACACCGGCCACTTACAGGAGGCCAGGGCTAAGCGAGGGGTTGTTCTTGACGGGAAGTGTAATGGCGGGGCAGTTCCTGATGAGGGGTCCTGCAGCTTGACGCATTTATATGTCGAGCTGGCCACAGTTGAGCACTGGGCCCAGTGGAGCTCCCACGAATGAATTGAATGCGTTGTAAAGGCATTGCCCGAAACCAGTATGTGCCTAGTTTATCTGCTGAAGCATTGTAGCCTTTGAAATCGAAACTGGAAGGGGACGGGCGCGGTTACTGGAGCAAGCTCCGCGGTGTGAAGTCAATAGAGGCGAGAATGTAGACGACTGCAATCAACTGCTGAGAAGGAACTGAAGTGTGTCGAATTCCCTTGACCGTGGTATGGAAGAAGTACTCTAGGGTAGCAAGTCTCAGATATTCCGCGAGCTAACGTTAGGGCTTCTATGGACGAGGCAAAATAGCCAGCAGCTTGAGATAGCCGTACGGGTTTGCTATATAAAACTACGATGTTTGCCTGTGGTGCAAGGCCAAAGAGCTCTTTGTCGTTGGGATTGTACTTCCAATCAAATCCTGTTACCACAACCGTCCGCTAAGCGTAGCTTATCTGTACTTGAAGCTGACATTTCCCTCCTAATTGGAGATACCAATGACACCTGTAATAGTTAGTATGTGCAAACCCGAAAATCAATGGCTAACGTGAACATACCGCAAGCAGGTCGGCCACCGGCGTTGCCAGTCTTGAGGGATTCCTCGTGACCACCCTTGCCAAGGTCATCAGTGCCGGCGTGAACGACAACGGTTCGCTTTGGATACGTCAACATCTCGCCATAATCACTGTAAGTGGTATTCACTTACGCCAATGACGCTCTCGGGTCCGATCAGCTTGATGAACTTGTCATCAACGGAGCCCTTGGCATTGCCCTGGCCATCAGTCTTGACGTTGCCCAAGTCACCGACGTGGCGCTTCTCATCTGTGGGAGCACCGTGGGTCGAACCGTGAGGGTTGACTGTGCTATAGTGAGTGCCCTATCCATCGTAGACTGGACGTGTGCAAACATACAGTGAGGCCCAGCAGATGTGCAGCCGTTGGTGTTATCACCGAAGGTGTGGATGTGCATGCCACGCTCGGCGTCGGCGTCGTGACCGGTAATGTTCCATGAGACAGTAGTGGGAGCAGACTCCGAGGCCTGCTCGAAGGTGACGGTACCAGTGATCTTGGAGTCACCACGAACGACAGCGACTGGATACCGTGGCAGTGGTCAGCAGAGGATCTTCCGGAACGAACGGATTGCAGCTCGTCGCTGTAGTAGGGTTTCATGGCATCAAGGGTAAGTGACTTCTGAACTGGGCCCGTAGAGACGTGTATTTGTTGTATTGACCATCAAGGTGACTCCCATCAAGGTCGTCGCTGGCCTCACGAGAACGGCCGTCAAATACGCTCATGCAGACGACCCTCCATAATGAGAAGCGGGGAGTGGATAGCAGGTTGGAGAAAGTAGATTATAGCTCCTTACCGGCCTTAACCATTTTGACTGATTCTCGATAGGATGGTTGGTTTTGAGTTGGGTATTGTTGCTCTGAGCGAGATGACGATGGTTTCAGAAGCGAAGAGCTTTGAGGTTATCTATCCTGAGTAAAGTAAGAGGGGTTCAAGATCAAGGGAATTTCAGAGCTCGATCCCGTCTTCGGGCGAGAATTCGGACAACGAAGATGCTGCCGAAGTCCATACAACACAACACCTAAGCGGAAGCTGTAGGTGGGGTGAATACTGGCTTGCCCCGCTCGTCACTGCCGTCATTCGCAGTACAGCTTACAAATGACATGACATCACGTCCCCCAATCCGCGCCTGCATCCATCACTGCACTACAGGGGACTGGACTGCAGTGCGTCTACTCGTTCTGGCACCTGTTCTCGGCTGTTTGTGAGCATGCTCGACATTCAGTTCAGTTCAGCATCCCAACGGATGTCAGCTCGGGGTTAACAAGACGCGGACTTTATTCAGGTAATCATTTTGCTAACACTTAACGCATTAATCGAAAGCGAAGACTGCTCTAGCCAACTGCCTGTCTACTTCGCTCATTGTGGCTCAGGCTGGTGAGAGGATCTGACACGGTGGCAGTGACAGAGTCCATGATCGATCACCGAGTTTCATTGTGTTACCGGGACTTGATTACTGAATTGCAAGGCAGATTTCTCAAGTACTTCGGAATGAACGAGGTTACTTGGGTAGAAGTGAATTTATTAGCCTCAACGGTTTGATACGTAGAATAGCAGAAGGCTATGTAATCAAATACGTGGAGCTTCAGACCTCTGACAGTGTACAGCTACCTGTGCGATGATGTCCAACGTTATCTTTCCCGGCCAAAGCAGCCCTAGCGCTAGTGTTGCAATTACTCAGCTCGGCTCGAGTCAACCTTCAGTCACGTGCCTCTATCAGCCGTGATCATAAGAATCAGTGAATACCTATCTATGAGAGAAAATGGAGCGAAGCATCAGTATCTGCAATTCAGACATACACGGTGCAATGATGATTTACCGGAAAAACGCGCCCGGTACGAAACAAGTCAGTAATGGATATAATCTCCTTAGACCTCTGAATTGTAGAGGGAATTTGGTAGCAGAGAGAATACTAGAACAAGCTCTAACGATCATCGCCAACCATGAGCAGATGGTGTAAGACTTTCTATGGGTTTGAACTCCACGGTCAGGTGGTAGGTCATATTGGCCGCTTTATCGTCACCGATTGTCTCCGCAGCTGCCGCACAAAGAGTCGGGAGATTCGGTCGCTCAGATGTAACACCAAGCTTGCGATATGAGGCCCAAAGCCGAACCATAAGGCCACTTGAGTTGATTCCCTGGCGCCCGTTGGACGTCTTTGCGCCCCGACTCCGATAGCGGCAGACTTTGTGCGACTGCTAGTCCAACCACGATCGTGAGAGGGCTCAAGCCAGCGCCATGTAGCGATCCATACGTCCACCGTAAAAGCGACAGAGGTCTTGGATAGGCTGACCCTTTTCAGCGAGCCTTGCTGCGCGAAGCTGTCCGAATTCGGCAATACCCGAGAGTCCATTGAGAAAGGAAGATGCTGCAGCTTCTCTTGACAGATCAAGCTAAGTATGCCAGAGGATCTGTCAAGCAGACGTGAAGAGGCTTGCGTCCGGAGTTGAGGTATCATCTAGGCTCCAACTAACGTCAGGCTAGACTCCGGCCAGGTTCAGGCTGAACGAAGCGTGGCTCAGGCCCGGATGTGGTGCCTACTGTACGTCGGTATGGACACTACTCTCTTCGACGATTGATCTTGGACGTATTTAGACGTCCTCAGCCTGCTTTGCCAAGAGAGCCATCTGTGGTGTGATATGCATCGAGTGCTGGCTTTCCCGAGTGACACGGGCGCTGCAAACCTGAAAATGTTTCATTCTCGTTAAACACCACCCCCCATTGCTCTTTCTCGGCCTACGGTTTCAGACAATCTAACCGAGGACTCTTCGAAGACGACATACCGGATTCCCGGGGCACCTCCATCCCATGTTTCTGTATTGAGTACCAGGTAGGGGAGTGAGTGCTTGGGGACTGACCAGGAACTTAAGCTTCTTCAACCGTCTCTGCCTAGCCGTGCAGCCCGGCAGGTCGACAAGCCTGAGGCTCGAGATGAAACGGGCCCGCTGATCACCGAATGCCTGGCTAATCCTTCACCCATCCATATAAAGACACGATTCATCACTGTCGGAAAACTCAAAACGAGAAAAAGAGACATCCAGAAAGCCGGGACTGGTGTGCGTGGTCAGCTGTATCGGAGCTGCACAAAGTAGAATGCCGATTCAACCACGTCGTGTCAGAGCACGAGGGTTTGAGTATTGAGGATTAGTCTAGACTACGTTATGAACTAATGCGACTAAATGATACAGAATTCCATTATGGATTGCATGTAGAAAGTAGCTGAATGTAATAAATACTTCTCGATCGGCTAGGACTCTGAAAAACTGTCAGATATGAGTTGGTATGCTGCACATCGCGCTGCAAAATACATAGTAAGTGTAGGCCAGCCTCCCTTATCATTGGCAGTGGAGACCCTGTTCGAAAGTTGACGCCCAGAGTAGTAACAGAAATGCAATACCATCCGCAGCGAATAGGAGAATTTTGGCAGAATCGAGACGTGTTAGAAGTCGAGAATCTCCAGCAGACTCGCTTTTTGCCGGGATTCAGTAGTAGGAGGCAAGCAACTCGAGATGTCGATAGGTTCAAGGCCACTGCAGCATGGCTTTTGGGACAAAGAGGAATAATCATCACTACGGTCAATCGGATATTGTGGCTCACTCGGACGAAGTCGTATTGTATCAAATCAGTAGGTACTTTATGTAGGTACCCAGGTAGACTTGCGGTGGTGTTTTTCTTTGCCTTCATTGACGTAGTACGTGAAACTACTTAAGGTAACCAATGAGAGTTTCCTCGTGCACCACGATTCATAATTCAAGCTGCTCTTTCCCAACGAATGGTGCCACTCAATGTTGTATCACAGCATCTGGAGTCTTGGTTGCATTATGGCAAAGAAGTATCGTGCATTCAAAATCCCACGAATAGGGAATCTGCCCTATGAAATCAATCATCTCAAGTCCTGCTTCACAACTTGAATGTCGCACAGCCGCGCGGTGGCGTTGCCCGTGCCTAAGGGACCCTGTGCTGCACTTGGGCAATCCAGGCGGATTCCCCACCAAGTTGCTTTAGCTGAAGACGGACTACGTAAGTACCTAGGTAGGTAGGTTGGTAGAGTTGAGTGCCAGTTGCAAAGCAAATTCGCGGAGGGTCCGTTTTCTGGTCTTGATCACCATCGGGCAAATGCTCAAGCCGGATTGTTGTTTAACCCAGCCTAGCTCCAACCCACCTACCTACGTCCACCTGAAGCACAGCACATCACATCACCTAAGACCTTCGTTGGCATCTATCTGTATTACGCACAGAATGGCGATGCGAACTTGAATCTGTTCTCCGTAATCAACAAACTGCATTGGTCCCACAGACGAAACAACCCCAGATCTGGATAGCGGCGTCTCTCCAGACATAACGAACGTGTATTATTACGAGTATTTATTAATCAGCCTAGTAATCGAAGTCGCCCGCCGCAGCTGTCTCAGAGACCCTACCTAGATCTCACCGACGAAGGTCGATAACGGTGAACGAGACTGTTGGCTAGGCAAACATATGTCCTCGACGCTAGACATTGAACGTCTAACCTACCTCCCCACATTCGTCTGACGAGGTGCTCACGGAAAAGCCGAAGCTCCGAAATCAGCAATATCGCGTTGGCGCATTGGACTCATCGTGAACTGATGAATGACAGCGGGGTGGATGGGGACTAGATTTCGTAGTCGGGACATTTCGCATTCGGCCCCATCGTCTTCGATAATCAATGCGATAGTCCACAATCAGTCGCTGGCTTGCGGTTGATACCCGACCGGACCTGACCTTGAAAGAAAAGCCTGCTGACCAGACTTGGCTGCTTATTCCGCGCTGCCTTGTTCTTTATTGTCGCCAGACATTGAAAGCAGCTATGTCTTTTCGAGGCGACGACCAGCGCCGGTATGGCCATGTTCCGCCTGTCCAGTACCCAGTCGCGAACGACCAAACCCACGACCAACCGCCAAATCGGAGACAGAGCTTCAACAGTGGCGACGACTCGGCGCCATTCAGCAACGCAACTCCTGGAAGCCGACAAAGCTACCAGCCGACGCTGAACACAAGCGGGTTACGAACCGAAGACGAGCTCTTCTTGGCGAGTCCGACTGAAGCTAGCAGACTAAACTATGGCTCGACGAATGCTGCAATGTCAGGATATCAACATCAGTATACGGCCCAGACACCATCAACGCCATCGACATACAACCCTCAGGCCTTTGTCGGACGTACACAATCGCAGTCGCTGCCGTATCACCCACATCCGGCGACCAACAGGTATGGCGCTCAAAGCGCAGCACCATATAGCCCAACATTGGCTACGAATTACACCCCAGCACCGTACAATCCCGCTGCTTACACCGCTGCCAGCCCAGCCGTACCCCAGAGACAGTCGACATTTGCTGGATATAGTGGCTACAACAACCAGAACTATTCGCCGGCACCAGCAATGAATCCCTCCAATTACTGGCAGTCTCAACCTACGTATACGCCTCCTGCAACACAACCCATACAGGCGCCAGCACCGCCGGCAACATATCCTGCCTACGATCAGACGTCGCCTGGGTATCCCCCTTACGATGCCACTTCACCGCAATATCCTCCTCATAACACCTATGCCAACAGCGCCGTAAGTCCCCCGACGACTTCGTATTCGGCTACCTCTCCTCAAGCGCCGTATCCGTCATACAACAATATACCGACAGGGCCAAATTATTCCGTCAATGATCCACACTCGGGTCTAAACGATCGCGCTTCAAGATCAAGCTCGCAGGTGTCGCCCTTACCATCTCCGCCCTCACAACCTCATCCAACATCGCCAGGGTTGCAGAGACATCCTACAAACGCGCCATTGCCGAGCCGCCCCATGGTGGAAAATCCCTGGGAATCCAACGGAAACTATGGTCAAGCTGCCGCTTCGGAGTATCTCACATCAGACGACATTATGGAGGATATCGAGGCTGAGCTCAATGCAGGCGGTGGTTCCCAAAGGCACCGGCCGCGTGCGTTCGATCAGCGTAATGGCGGGGTGGGAACCAATGACTTGCAGAATCTTCGTCGTTTGACGTCTTCGGCAAGTTATAACTCTACAGCTACCACGGTCAACACGCAAGATGATCCTTTGGGGGTGAACCGTTACTCATCGAACGCCTCGACCCTGAACCGCGATCCTTCTCAGAATTCCCACACCTACCAAGACCAAGATGGCGGCAATGACAGTGACCCGGAGGCTGCTGCTGGATTGATGGCTATGCAACAGGCCGATGAGGATGACCGTCGGCATAGTGTCGGCCTGACTTTCCCTTACTTCAGTCAGCCAGAGGTTACTGTCCAGACGGCCCTACCCAATCTTGCAGAGGAGCCGAGTAGTGGTAACGATAGTGACTATGCTGCTATGGATCTCGGTCTTTTCAGTGGCGGTTACGCCGGCAATTTGGCATACGATAATAACCCTCCGGAGACTATGGGGCAAGACAGTCAGGCTCTACCAACTCCCCATAGCAACCACGCATCCCAGAGGAGTCACGAAAGCAACAAATATCCGGCTTTCGAGCAGGCCGAAACCGATTATGGAGGTACTGGCGGGCTTCAGGATCCGAGTGCGCATCGGCTTAGTTTTGACGAGGGCGATGAGCATGTTTCATTACATTCGCGGCAAAGCGGCAGCGATTCGCCTTACAAGGAAGAGTATCCGGACATGTTCTATCACCCGGGTCTGTCAAACAGACCACTTCCTGCTATACCAGCCAACTCGGACAGCAGTTCCTTGCTTTCGGTGCAATCTCCGAACCGGGCTGCGTATCAACACGGGTATTCCTTGAGTGTCGATGCGCGACCATACAGTGGACCGGATGCCTACTATGGGCAGAACGCTCAGCAGTTGCAAGTTGAGAGATCCATCTCCTTATCCAGCCATAGCACATCTCCTCAAGTGCAACCCCCAGCGAGATCGCGAACAGATGCCGAGGATCGCAACAGGCGCCTGAACCACATGCGACAACAACAGCAGTTGGCAGCACAGCAGGGACTACCGTACGAAGGCTACGATACAGGTACACCATCTTCGATCAACTATGATGTAATCACATTGCCGAGTGGTCGGCGGAGGAAATTCAACCCGGAAAAGCTTACAGTCGTTGATACGAGGACGTGTACGGAACCGTGGGCTCTCAGTGGCATTTCAAACTGGGTTCGCGAGATGGCGGAAGGAGATTCTGACCTCAAGAGGAAAATCGTTGAGGATGGGCTCGTACGCTTGTTCTGCCTCAAGGTCCCGACAATGAACGTTGCAGACGCCGAAGCCCTCAGTGCCAGCGTTACTGACCGGATGCTAGAGGCTGGTATTCTAGTTCCGGAAGAAGAGTGGCTAAGGTTTGGTCCTGGTAATATTAGTGGTGTTTTGTGGCAATTGACAGGTTCTGGATGCTATGCGCCGAAGGTCCATGAGTCCGATGACGATACTTCAGAGTATAATGACATTGGGAGGTGCTACTCCCATCATTGTGGTCGAACCCTCAAGAAGGCCAATCTGGACGATGTATTGACCGAAGGGGTCAAGAAGGTTGACTGGGCCACCTACTACGGCCTGACCACGGAGAGTCTGGAAGGTAGACACAAGAAGGAAATCGAGCGTCAGAACAATCTACACGAGATCATCACCGGCGAGGAGGAATACATGGATCAACTTGACGTCCTCGGGATCTTGTATCGGGACCAGCTTATACAGTCACAGCCGCGAATCATCGCGGAGAGCAGGCTTGACAAGTTTGTCGCGGCTGTTTTTGGCAAAACAGGGGCAATCCAGCAGATCAACAAAGACCATCTCCTTGCGCAGATGAAGTATCGCCAGAAGGAACAAGGCCCTTGGATCGTCGGCTTCAGTGATCTCTTCCGAGAATGGATACGAAAAGCTCGAGTAGCCTACATCGACTACGCCTCGGCTTTCCCTTATGCCACGTATCTCGTCAGGAGAGAGGCAGACCGGAACTTCATGTTCAAGCAATTCCTCGAGAATAATCGGAGTCACCCCAGATCACACAGGCTTGACTGGAGTACGTTCTTGAAGGCACCAATTACACGACTGCAAAGATACAATCTGCTGCTAGGAACCAGTATGAAGAACATGGTAGGCGAAAGTGAAGAAAAGGCGAATCTTATGAAGGCCATGGAAGAGATCAAGCAAGTTGCTTTGGAGGCCGACGCAAAGGTCGACGAGATGCAGAAGAAGGTGACCATGATCGAGCTGGATCAAATGCTTGTCCTCCGTCCAGGATTTCATGCGGATCTCAACCTGGATCATCTTGGTCGCGAACTCATCACTCAAGGCGACCTCCAGAGAATGGGATCAAAGGGTGTCCGTTGGGTCGATACCCATGCTCTACTGTTCGACCATTATCTCATCCTCGCCAAGCTTGTCACCTCGAAGGACGGCAGGCAGGATAGGAAGTTTGATGTGTCGAAGGAGGTGAGGCATCCCTTTTCATACTTGAATTTTATGTGCTGACAGACATAGCCCATCCCCATGCCATTGTTGTTCCTGGAGAGCAGCCTCGACGAGGCAGTTTCGAAACAAAAGGGTATTGCTGCGCCCCTGACGCGAGCAGCAAACTCGTCCACAGATGTCAAGAAGGGCTCGGATACTAGACTTAATAAGATTACGTCAAACGGTGACCGGCCTGGCCTCGAACACGCACCTACGAGCTCGTCAATGGGGTCAATAGCAGTGACCCGATTAGCTCCGACAGGCTCCAACGACACCGAAGGCAAAATTCTGTATCCCTTCAAGATCAAGCACTTGGGTCACGAGATCTACACTCTGTTTGCCTCATCCCACCAGAGCCGGCAAGAATGGTGTGACAAGATCATAGAGGCAAAGACAAGGCACGCCAAGGCTTTGTTTTCACAGAACGCTGAGCCCTTCCGACTTCGTGTCGTGGCAGACAGCGCCTTCGCCTATGATTCCATCTCAGGCATTGGCAAGTATGTCGGCGGTGTACACATCCGTAACACGCCCTTGGACCGAGCAATCCGCGAGCTAGAGAAAACTTTTGGACCTGGTCGTGGCCCTGCGCCTGTCTCTCGCGCTGCTGTGAACTGCGCGGCTGGCTTTTCGGCCTATGGAAAGAACATGATCGCGGTTGGCACGGATGTCGGTGTTTGCGTGGCAGAGGCTAGTGACCAGAGAAGTTGGTCAAAGGTCAGTCTCGGACTTGAAGTTGCTAATCAGTCGCTAACAACCTAATAGACTGTCACATTGACCAAGGTCACGCAGATAGCGGTGCTTGAGGAGTTCTCCGCGGTACTTGTGCTTGCCGATAGGAGTTTGGTCTCATACCCCTTGGACGTGGTGGCACCGCCTTCGAACTTCCCAGCCCCAGCGAATGACAACATCCGCCGTTCGCCCCAGAGGCTGGCGAAAGATGTATCATTCTTCGCGACGGCTCGTATGAAGGACCGTACGCTGGTGTTCTACAGGAGAAAAGAAGGTCTGCACAGCACGTTTAAGGTACTGGAGCCAGTGTTCCACAAGGCCACAGAAAAGAAGTCGCGTCTATTCAGAACAGGCAAAGGTTCCGGCGCGACCGAGAGCTATCGTGACTATGACGATTTCTATCTACCAGTCGAGTGCTACTCGCTCAACATCTTCAACATGTACATCGCCATCTCGACGGCCAAAGGCTTTGAGCTCATGACGCTGGACAAGAAGGTACCAATGAGTGTCCCTGATGTCAAGCAACCCGCCATCGCCAACATCGCGAGCCGCATCAGGGACCAGCGGCCCCTGGGGATGTTCCGCCTCAGCGACCAGGAATTCCTCTGCGCCTATGAAGACTGCGCTGTCTATATCGACAAGCATAGCGATGTCAGTCGCAGTGTCATCATGGAGTACAGCGGCAGGCAGAAGAAGGCCAAGAGTGCTACCATGTACGGACAATACCTCCTTCTATTCAACGAAGATTACGTCGAGGTGCGCAATGCAGAGAACGGTCGGCTGAGGCAGATCATCGCGGGTAGGGATGTGCGTGTGCTCGACTATGGGGTTAGGGGCCCCACTGGTGGACTGCACCAGGCCAACGGATACGCCCCCAACGGTGTCGACATGCCCTCCAAGGGAACTGTCAAGATCTGTATGGCGCATCCTGAGGTTGCGGGCCAGCAGATCGTGCTAGAGATGCTACTCAACAACGGGCATACGGAGAAATGAGTCGACTATTTTGGTCACGAGAAAACCCAGGAGACGGAGAGGTCGAACAAGTCTGAGTGACAGGGATGTATTTATGCGCATGGTGATTCTATTGTACTCGCTGTGGATATCCGGCCGGTTGTGGCCACGTTCCTTTTTTGATATTTCGCAGATGATCGATCATAATGACGGACGGTTTCAATGATCAGGGTCACGAGAAGGAAATGGGTTCCGTCTCTCATTCAAGAGTCAAGGCTCGCCAAGTTTTCTTGATTTAGACTATATTGTCGAACGGCGCAAGGCGTTTCTCGTCACGATGTCAGCTGGTCGTTGGATGCGTCGTTTCACTGAGCCTACGGGTTTCCAGTGTTGTCTGTGTGAGAATAGAAAGATGATACGTTGCCTGGTGTTGAGGCTCATGCCCTCTGCGATGGGTGATGGGTGATGTCAATTGAGATTTTACTCTTTTTGATTCTGTGGCTTTGTGCGTTCTGAAGATTCTGGCCGTCCCATCATCAGTCACACACGCCAAGCTTAGACACCTGTTATTCGGTCACCTGAACAGTGACATCTTCCTCGCGATCAATGGATATCTAAAGCTCCGACTATACAAGGTAGAATACTCGAAAGTTGCCACTCCGCTCGCTCTATGAGGCGATGCGGTTACTCTTCGTAGTACGGCCCGGACTTATATACCTGAAATGTTCTGGGGTCGGCACGGGGTTTTCCCATGGTCTGGATGGTATAAGCCCTGACAACGAGTTATATTGGCATTAGCTGATTGTTTGTCGCTTCATGTAGGTATTATACTAAGATAGCGCAAGGTTCTACAGCTTGCGAAATTACCGACTGTGCTGATCTTCGTATACCCCTCGCTCACGGTTTCAAGATAGCGTTCTGAGCCTACTTCGCATATGCTTACATGTAGATACGAGATCTCTGAGACAACATAGAACAAGAAGATTAATTCCTTAAACAACAATAAGTATCCAAGTAAATACGTAACGTTACTATGTATTATGCTTCACCTCCATAGTATAAGGTTATCTTCACCCACAATCCCGGCCTAGTGGACCCAATCCAACCCCTGGCTATCGGCCTAGCCTATCAAAACTCCCCGCCCAAGGTAAGTTCAACTTCCACTTCTGGAATCCGCAATAAAACAAACATGATAGGAACGGCCCGATGACCTGGGGAAGACCAGATGATTGAACCTCTCGAGCCTCCCGCTTCATGACTTTTGGCGACTTTCCAGCAAATATATATATATATAACCTAAAGTGTACGCTTGCTTACCGCTCCTTACAAAACACATGATATTTCCACCATGGCAGGCCATCGCCTCATCTCACTCTTCCTCTTTCTCGCGTCTCCGCTCCTGGTAGCAAGCGCCTCCGGGTCGCCGTTGGTGGTCAACACATGGGGCGGCGTCTTCACCGCTGCCACGGACGCGGCCTACCTCGCGCTCCTGGACCCGGCCACCTCGGCCCTCGACGCCGTGGAGATCGGCTGCGGGACCTGCGAGGCCAACCAGTGCGACGGCAGCGTGGGCTACGGCGGCTCGCCCGACGAGGACTGCGAGACCACGCTGGACGCCATGATCATGGACGGGGAGACCATGAAGGCCGGGGCCGTGGCGGCGCTGCGCCGGGTCAGGAACGCCATCGGGGTGGCGCGGCACGTGCTGGAACACACGTCGCACACGCTGCTGGCGGGTGACCTCGCGACGCGCTTCGCGTTGGAGAACGGGTTCCCGGAGCAGGACCTGGCGACGAACGACTCGGCCGCCAGCTGTGCGGCGTGGCGGGCCGGCGGCTGTCAGCCGAACTACAGGATCAACGTCAGCCCGAACGCCACGGAGGCCTGCGGGCCGTACCGCCCGGTCCCGCTGAACTCGACGTCGCCACTGTACCCGAGCCTCATTGCGCCGGATGCCGTGCCCGCGTCGCACGACACCATCTCCATGATCGTGATCCACCCGTCCGGGGTCATGGCGGCGGGCACGTCGACCAACGGCGCTTCGCGCAAGGTTCCGGGACGCGTGGGCGACGGACCCATCACGGGCAGCGGCTCCTACGTTGACAGCGAGGTCGGCGGGTGCGGCGCCACGGGGGACGGGGATGTCATGATGAGGTTCCTGCCGTGCTACCAAGCGGTGGAGAGCATGAGGCGCGGGATGTCGCCCCAGGACGCCGCCGAGGACTCGGTGAAGCGCATGGTCAGGAAGTACCCCAGTGTCGCCAGTGGTATCGTCGTGGTGAACAACGAGGGCGAGCATGCGGGAGCCGGGTCGGGGTGGACTTTCACCTACGCGTACAGAGGAGGCAGCATGAATGAGACGGCAGTGGTGACGGTACCGCCTGTAGAGGACAGCGAGGCCTTTCTGAAATACAGGGAGCAGCGTACACTCTGATGATTTTCATGTTTTTTTTCTAAACAACTCTGCATTGAAAATTCACCATTACTCATGAATATAGCTAGTGATTAGTCAATTCAAACCAGAAAAAAGTGTTGATATTACCGTTCGAGACACAACTCCTTACATACATTGAGTACTTAGTTCAAGAATCACAGGAATGAAGGTTTGAAAATTGCGAAGTATAATCATGTTGTTCAATATAATGTGTTATTAATTATTACTATACAGTTCCTCCACATCGTGGCCCTCATGTCCTGTGATTGGCCTGGCAATCATTCCGAGCCTCCGTCTTTATCTAAACCTGGAATGATGCCATAGTTGTAACAGAAATGCTGGAGCTCATAATATGGCTCTTGTGATAGGGTATATTACCCAGAAACTCTTCCTTTGATTGTCCTTTAACCCTTCCCCCCCAAATGCTATGTCGTAAGGATCGTAAGAAGTAAATTGGTACACCTCTGAAACTGAGGGATGCCTTAGCACAGCTAGGCAGCATGCTTATAGAGCAGCGACAGCCATGGCCGCAAGACCAAGGAAGCCGAGACCGGAGCCAACGTGGGCGGCTCCGGCGGTGACAACGGCAGAGGCGGTAGCAGTGCTGGAAGGCTTGAAACTGCCAGTGCCAGTGGGCTTGGCGGTCACAAGGGTGCTTGCACTGCTGGTCGGGTAGAAACCGGTTGAAGCAGCACCAGTGGCAGTGGCGGTGGCGGTCGCAGTCGCCGACGGAGCCGGAGCGGCGCTGTAGGTGCCAGGTACAACAGCGACGGAGCTGGAGCCAGCACCGGCACTAACGGTAGTGAAGCCAACCTGGGGAACGGTCACGGCGGTGCTGATGATAACAGTGGAGCTGGAGCTGGGGATGGTGGAGCCGCCCTCGGTGGTGCAAGGAACGACAGTGGTAGCAGTAACTAGGATGGTGGTGTAGCCAGCTGTAGGTGCAGAAGTAGGCGTGACGGTGAGAACGGTCGTAATGGTATCAGCGCCAGTGGCAATGCCGGGATTGGTAGGGATGTAAGCTCCGCAGATGCCCTGGAAGTAGCTGACAGCCTCTGAGACAATCTGGTCGCTCTCACCGTGGGCGTACAGACAGGTGAAGATGTTCTGGACGAAGGTGGAATCAGGGCAGTAGCAAGCGGTGTCAGTGTTGTCCTTGCAGCCGACGCTGAACAACCAGGTGTTCAAGCAAGACGGGACGACAGACGGGCAAGGCAGGGTCTCAACCGGGCCGGCGGGGGATGTGCTGGAAGAGGCAACTGGGACTGTGGCAGAGCTGCTGACGACAGTGCTGATAGAGGCAACTGGGGCAGTGGCAGAGCTGCTGACGACAGTGCTGGGAGAGGCAACTGGGGCAGTGGCAGAGCTGCTGACGGCAGTGCTGGGAGAGACAACTGGGGCAGTGGCAGAGCTGCTGATGGCAGTGCTGATAGAGACAGCCGGGACAGTGGCAGTGGTGCTGACGACAGTGCTGGACTTCTCCGTAGGCTTCTCAGTAGGGCTGACGACGCTGGTGTGAGTCTCGGTGACAGGGCAGACTGTGGTAGAGATGGCAATGGTCAAGGTAGTGACAGCAGTGGAGTGGGCTGGGCAGTTGGTGACGGTAGCAGCACAGCTGGTGATGGTGGAGACAACGGTGGTGAGAACAGTCGAGGTGCTCAGGTAGCTGGTGACCGAGGTGACGGTAGTAGCCTCAGTGGCACTTGAGGTGGTCTCAACAACGGAGGTGGTACCGACGGGGTAGGTAGTGGTC
Organism: Xylariales sp. AK1849; assembly: GCA_022432505.1. Classification (NCBI taxonomy): domain Eukaryota; kingdom Fungi; phylum Ascomycota; class Sordariomycetes; order Xylariales; species Xylariales sp. AK1849. Next base: position 1,878,544 of record JAJKKH010000009.1, read on the forward strand.
TCAACGGCAGACGAGGTAGTCTCAATAGCAGACGAAGTGGTCTCAACAACGGCAGACGAAGTGGTCTCAACAACGGCAGACGAAGTGGTCTCAACAACGGCAGACGAAGTGGTCTCAACAACGGCAGACGAGGTAGTCTCAACAGCAGACGAAGATGAGGTAGTCTTAACAGCGCTGCTGGTAGGTGTGGAGACAGCGTAGGTGCTGGAAGCAACCTCCGTGCTGGCGGTTGTGGTCGGAACGCTAAGAGAGCTGACAGCATATGTCGACGACTCCTTGATGCTGCTGGACGTGGTGATGGCCGGGACGCTGGTGGCTGAGTAGCTGTAGGTGCTCGCAGTCTTGGTAGTTGAAGCGCTGCCGCAGCCGAAGGAGATGGACGGAACGGCGAAAGAGCAAGTCGGCTTGGGCTGGCTAGGCTGGGAAGGGTAAACGATGGTAACATTCTTAGCGCCACCGCATTGGGAGTTGGTCACAGTAGTTCCGGACGAGGAGCAGGCAGATCGGTGCTTGCATGTAGAGCCATCGGGCATGTCGTAGTGGAACTCAATGTCGCAGTCGAACTCCGGGATAACGTGGAACTCCTTGACGGAAGTAGAGTCAACACCCTGGCTCGAGTCACAGCCGAAGCTGGGAGAGCTCCCCTTATCCGAAGAAGCACTACCCGTGATGCACTTCCCAGAGAAGGCAGTACGGCCAACCAGTCCATCACGCTTGCCGAAACCACTCTGGCAGCTGAAACCACTCCACTGGAATCCACCATAGCTGCTGAATGCGCCGATGGACAAGTCACCGAAGTCAAAACCAGCCTGTTGCTTGGCGGTACAAGTGTTATTCGTGTTGTCTGGGCAAGAGAAGGAGGGAGCGTTGTGGAAACCCTGAACGTATGTTAGTATGTGCTATTTATGCGTGTAAGTCATGTTGTTTGACGTACAAAAGCTGCGACCTGGCTGAGGCCAGCAGCCAAGGTAACGAGGGCCAAGGTGTTCTTCATTTTGAAGAGCTCGAGAAATGTCTAGTCTGTAGGGGAGTGAGAGTGATGGTACGTCTTGTGCAGTAGAACGATTGTGTATCTGAAAGAACAAACAGTCGGAACCAGGCAAGCGAATGACCCTGACTTCCAAGAAAATTATTGATATAGAGCCCAAAGAAGAACGAAAGTGGTTGGAGAGAGACTTTTGGGTGCACAGAGAAGACAAGGACAAAGCCAACATATATACTACTACCTACACAGTACCTACACATCGTGAAGGGGCCGTGGAGGAAGCTCCATCGCACTGACCAAAGACGAGCCGAGCACTAGCATACTGTGGTAGCTAGGGTCAGGAGTGGTTGTGTCTCCATACACCCATGTCGGCGGGCGACTGCGGTTCCTCGTCCCAAGTTCAGTGGAGTTCGCTAGCAGATGGATCCCGGCGTAACGACGAAAGAGACATGGCCGAGGATGCTGAATGGACAGACCTTTCTGAGAAAGGAAAGAGTTGGGCTCCACGAGCGTCAAGGGGTGAAGTCTTAGCCCCACAGAACTGAGCCCGGTTGAGAGCGCGCGGTTGTCGGGGTTAGGACTGGTATCTGCAGGGGCGCTGCTTGTCGATCCACTTCAAATGGATACCAAAAAAAGGGTTCTTCACGGCCTATTCAAAGACCCGATGAACAAGCCACGGCCAATGACGGGCACTCGTCCTCATGGATTGGCCGTTCCCGCGTTTGTACTATATTCAGCACCTGTGCCTGACATGGCCTTCGTTTGCTCAGCTGACAGCGCCAAGTTCATCAAAGGGCGTTCCATCGCGTACGCCAGCTTCAGCAGGGTAAGAGCCAGAAATAGGTCTAAGTTCAGAGCGAGACGAGAAAGATGCCCGGCGACGAAAGGATGCCCAGAACACGGGAATGGACACAACAATACAAGGATACTGGCACCCAACTGAGTAACTGCCGTCCGTTGGGTGTCTTGCATCCGCATCGTTGACAGAAAAGGCGAAGCTAAAGTCTAAGGTCTATAACTATGAAACGAGCATAGCCACCGACTGGTGGCTCGCATTGTGCTAATGCAGGTACGATATCCCCCCTCCGCATCGCTGTCCCAGAGGATTGGCCAGCGAATTCGAGCCATCGTTCTGTAGTCAGGGGCTGCATTTTCCAGGCATTTTCGTCGTCTGGAAGAGCCAGCAGCATTGAACGTGCGCCATCATGGGTCGATGAGAGCCAGAGGATGTTCCTGTTCGGAGACCTCCTTGCCTGCTCTGATCTTCTAGGTTTGGCCAAGCCAAGCCAGGATTACTCCCCGTTTGTCCCATGTAGAGATCCTAGCTTCAGATCCCCAGCGCGGACTTCCAGGATCCTATGACCCGACAGCGGTTTATCGGCCATATAGTCTCCTCGTAACCTACCACAGTAGACACTTAGTACGTAAAAGACGTCTCTGCCATATTGCGATGTTCAGAACCGAAACGAAGGCTAAAAGAAATAGAGCGCCCTAGCCCATGGCGCTTCTGACTTGACAACAGGTAGGCGACTTGGGGTGGCTTGACTAAGTGAGCGCGCTCCTCTTGTCCAGTGGAAGGCACGGTGACATTGACGACGGCGACGTCCTGAGCGCTAGAGCTCCAGAGGAGAGACAGGGAGGCCCAAAAAGGCAATGGTTTCAGGGGAACGCGGTGAACCTAGCGTAGCGTTGGGTTTGGGCCAATGGGGGAAAGGCCGTGATGGGGCACTCGGGCCAGACCGAAAACGAAAAGGCAGATGAAGGTACTGTAGCGGACAGGCATTACAGTGATGGCACAGGAAATCTCATGTCCAACTGCCTCCCAAAAAGCAACTGAAGTCATTGGAAGATTGTCCGCCCGTAGATTCGACATTTGTGCGCCCAAACTTGGAAGCGGCAGCGTGTGCCTGATTGTGAGCTACTCTTTCTTCCAAGTTCGGGTGCACAGTTGATTGGCTGTTATCTGAAGCTGGCGGCGACTGGAGGGCCGTTGCCGCCGTTAAAAATCCAGGTGCGTGCCCCTTTCCGCCCAAGCACAGCCGCAGACGCCATCTTCCAGCCATTTTCTTAGCTTCTTCAACGTGTTTCACCTCTCAGCCAAAGAGAGCTGTAAGAAAGCCGGGCGTCCTCCTGGTTGTTTCATCTCAGTTTTCTAGGCTTTGCGCTCGCTTTCGTGAGTCGCCGCGCGCAGTTGTTCGTCGGAAGTCAGTGGAACCGTTAAGCTTAAATTCGGTTGTTTCGTAGCGCTGGAAAAGATACTCATAATTAGACGATAGCAGTGCTCAGGCTCTGCAGTGTGTGCTGAATTTCTATACGTTATCAAGCTGGATATCTATAGGTACCTAGGTAACGTACTCTGTTATGAGTCGTCACAACGTAGTGCTTGCTAGCTGGCTGGGCCTAGAGCAGCCGGACGCTGTGGTCCACTGTCTTGCCCAGGCTCGCTCCCCTTTGATGAATGCCTACGAATAGTGTAGCTGTTAGCCGAGATCACTCGAGGTATTGACTGCTCAGGCTCGAAAATGACGGCATTGTGGTTATACCACGTCATCGTCATGGGCTCTATTTCTCACTAGCTGGCCCGACTCCAGAGTCTATCGAGTCATCTCCCACTTGTTACCGGCGCCAAAAGAAATGAATCGCCTGAACCCCAGACGTCCCCGAATGTCAACGGTCATCCAGGCGTGCGGCACCCCAGCGGCCACGATATGATATTATGTTCACAATCTCCACCGCGAACGGTCTCTAATATCGACACCGTGCACACTGCAGTCAAAACGGCTTTCGGCTGCCAGTTACCATGTGCCCCGGCCATGTGACAGCTGCGGCCAATCTCGGTTGACTTAAAGTATGTAGCAAGTCTAAATAAACCAAAACTTAGGTACCTAACCATCAAGTCCGGCTTGTCCAAACCAGGTTGACGGTTCACCGTTCTTGCTAACAACAGATCCTTGCATCGCCGTATTCAGCCGGCAAACCACTCGAACGGGTTTAAACCCCAAGGCATCCTTGTTATGGATCAAGAATTATTCGTGATAGTTCAGGCTGGCATCTGCGCATGCTGAACATGCCAACGGGATTCAGGCATCAGGGTCTGGTTAACTCTGAACATAGTTCTCTCTTGGCCGACACCTCGTGTTGGGTTTTCTGTTCTGTGGATATTAGCTACCTAGGTACCTGGACAGGACATTTTTACAAGCCCACCCAAGTTACTGCTACTGTAGGCACACAAGCGAAATGCTTCGGGACGTCAGTGCAGAAAATACGAATGTAGTATTATTGGCCAATACACCGGAAGCGATGTGACCGACCACACGTGTTATCTGCTGAGGAAGCTTTGGGCAATAATGAAGTTCCACAGAATGCGGGTATCGGAACCAAACTCTACGGGTAAGTAGGTAGGGCAAATCCGTCAAAGCTTTTTTAAGTTGGACCAAGATCCAAGGTTGTTGATCAACAGCACTAACAAACCGACCTCGAGGAATAGTGCCCATGGGTTACCCCTAGGCAATTCCAGAGCTGTGGACCGTGGACACGAGCTGTGCGGATCCAAACGATCGCACTCTGCGAAAAGGAGTATTGATCCACGGAGCTCAAGATGGGGTCAGATTCCGCGAAGACTGGCCGATTGAACGATGTAATCTTGGGGGGGAGGCGTTTCGGATGCAAACCCGACCCTCACTTAGCCTCGTAAGATCGCGAGGAATCCCGGAGAATACTGTGATACCTAGGTAGGTATATTGTGAAAAAGCGCACCGCGAATGCTCCACACGCCCTATGTCGTCAAGTTTGCATTGCACAAATCTCCGAGAAGAAAGTTCCATGTCCTTGCTTGACGGGTGTTCACAGCCTCTCCGCATGATCTAGGCATCCCCATTTTGAACCACTCAGAGGCCTCATCACCACGAAACACAACACTAATGAACACTTCCACGTTCGTGACAGTCGTTTTCTACCTTGCTTGAGATCGAGCACGACTCTATCTGTGACAGGAGGTGGCAATGAACAAGCTGCTCGAGTTCTCGGCCCCAAGGGCACCTAGATGGTTGCATTTCAGGTCCAAAGTCCCGATTAGGAATGCGACAGGGACAGATGCTGTTTTGGGTTTCAGGTATGCATGTCGGCGGAACTACTGCAGGTACAGAATCAATTATGTACACACGCATGCAACATCCCATCCATCCGCATCACCCGCCAGATCCTGTTGGATGCAGGCAATGCAACCGCCAAACGCGCTCATATGGCTACTGTTGGGGGCTGTATTATATACCTGAACTCAGTGATAGATAGCGGTTACTAAAGATCACCGAAGAAGCCAAATATGGATTTGCACATATGAGGTAGGATCAACGCGCATGTTGGCGGCGAAAACTCTCATCGTACGAGATGCTCAGTTCTATTTTCTCCAGCGCACCCAGATTCAAGTCTGTCAACCACCACCAGCCTGCATGCTGCGAAATCTCTCCTCGGCCGCCCGCGCCCTTCGCTCACGATCCAACTTCATCCTCTGTTCGGGCGTGAGCCCTCTCGCCTCTTCCTCTCGCTTCTCTTGCGCCGTCTTCTGCACACCACTCCCTAGGACGCCCTTCCCTCTTGCTTTTCCGTCGACCCTAGGCCCCTCTGATCTGAGACGAGCTTCCTCGGCCTTCCTCCGCTCAGCTTCCTTTTTGTCGTTCTCTTTCCGCTCTCGCTCATCGCGTTTCTCTGCCTCTTCCCGCTTCATGGACGGAGGGATCTTGGCGGCCTCCCAGTCCCACTTGTCCTCACCCAGCTCGTCGCGAGCTACTCTGAAGGAATCCCTCGTTGCACGATCTCCAGCAAGTTCGAAAGCCGTCTTGCCTTCTTGATTCCTGAGCGTGGGGTCTGCTCCTACTTTCATCAGTAGCCCCAATATCAACGGTGCCGAGTTCTGGCTTGCTGATAGGTGCAAACACGTAGGTGCATGATGATTCTGTGGCGAGTCTGTAGGCTGGAAGAGGAAGTCTGCCGGCAATTCGTTGTTCTTTAGATAAGAGAGAAGGGCCGGTAATTTTGATCTTCGAATGAAGGCTTGTAACTGTGATGTGTGAAGAAGGACCGTCTCTTCTTCTTCCGTGAGCTTTGGTGCTGTTGGCTTGGACGGCTTCGGCGTAGCTGCCTTTGGCAAAGTCTCTGGCTGTGGCTTTTCAGTCTGACTTGGGTCAATCTCCCGAACTTTGAATCGAGTCAGCTCGATGAATGACCGCATCAGCTCGTTCTGCGTTGCTCTCCGCGTGCTGAACGGGAAGCCTCGTATCCTGGGGTCATTGGCTCTCAGCACCTGTCCCTCGTACGGCCCAAACAGCGTTCGGCGGTTCGTTTGACCAGATGCTCGAACGAACAGTAGCTCTGATGTGTCTAGTAGCGCTTTCCATTCCTGAAGTAATGCGCGAACTTCGTCTACTAGAGCCTGCTCGTTGTACCGACGTATACTTGAACCGGCTGAATGTGCATTCCCTTTCGCGTTGTCATTCGCAGACTGGGAACCTCCCTGTTTCCTCCTCGTCGTATACCTATGAAACGTCTTATGCGCCAGTACCGTCGCCTCCCTATTAAGTGGCCCCGTAGACGAATGCCTCGTCTGCCGCGGCGCAAGGGATACCACCATAGCCGCAAAGTGACCACCACCTATCATGCACAGAAAGATATGAGGTCCCTTATAGACAGCCGGATCCGAGCCCGGCTTTGGCGCAGGGATCGGCTCCAGCTGCTTCTTCTTGATCAAGTCCGCTACTTCGGTGTCTTTCCTCGTCTCCTCCGGCGAGAAGATTGCGCGATAAACCGCAAAGTAATGATTCGCCGGCAGCGCAGGCGAGTTGAACCACAATAACGGCGGCTTGCCACTCCCTCTCGGTTTCCGCTTGGCGAACCCATCGCCTACCTCCCCTGAGTCATCCCCAGTCCCCGCTGTACCACCACTGTTCCGCTCCGCGAGCGTGGCCTGCTTCTTCAGCAGGGTCGTGAGCGTGCTCTCCTTCTTGTCGCTGTCCTCCTCGTCGTCGTCCTCAGATTCGGAGGAATCAGATCCGCTCAGGCTCTCGTCGAGGTCCCCGATCAGCTTCTCGAACTCGGCTTCTGAGACGGCGGGTCGGTTGCGCAGTTTCTGCTTCAGGTTGTAGTGATGCAGGTCGGACTTCAGGTGGCTGCGCTGGTCTTGCACGGTAGCGAAGGAGAGCGTGCAGAGAGAGCAGGTCTGAGAGCCGACGAGGTTGTCCACAGACGGGGTTTGTGATTGAGAGGTCGAAGGGGTCGCCGCCACTGGGGGGAGGTCGGCGGAGTCTTGCGATTCTTTGAGGGTCAAGGTGTTGAGGACTTCTGGGGGCAGATCATAGACTGTCATGCGCGGGTAGTTAGTGGGGGTTTGGGATGGGAGATGGGAGTGAAGTGAATACGCACTGTAGAGCGGACGCCGGAGGAGGTCGTCGGTTTTCTTGTCCTTCTCCATGTTGATGGCGTACCGCATGCAGAGGTCAACGCAAAGGATCGTAAGACTTGCTCTTGAGGTTGCTGCTGGAATCAGTCGCAGAATGAAGTCACTGGTTGGGTTGACAAGGCGCTGGATAGTGGAGGGGTAGCTCTTTATCGTATCGATAGAGGACCCGCTAATCGAGCCGGGAAGATGTCATTTTTCATGGATGTCATGACTCAACCGGGCAGACTCGTACCAACATTGAACCTAATACAACGGAAGTCATGTATCGTCGTGCTTCGAACGCAGAATCCGCCTGTTCAAGTTTCCTCATATCAGAGGCGAGGCTATTCATAGCGCGCCTCACAAAGACTGAAACGCTCTTATTGGAATCTTACTAGCCGCTTGACGTCAGGTACTCTTCCGCTTACACAAAGTATAGAGAAATACAGACTTAGATCAAAAAAAGCACGATCCTCGTTGAACACATATAGGTATTTGCCTGATTTCCCGACAGAGGCATGAGCATTTGATACAAAATCAGCCTGTTGTAGCAGACTAGTTGCTGACTATTGTATCATGGCCTCTCCTCGATTTTCTTATACTGATGCAACCCGCTTAAAGCCCGAGGATGCTTCGGAAAAGATACGGCTAAAAAATATAGTAAACAGCTGGTCTAATCCAAGGTCAGTTGCTTCAGTCCAGAGGTTCTCTTCAATCGTATAGCAGCCGACCTATTGCTAAGGTCGCTCGTGTTTGTTATATATACAATTGTCGAGAATGATCCTTGAATTACTTTATCGGCGATTGGAGATGCTACGCAGCTGGAGTAGCTTGAACTCCCATGCCACCTCCCATACGTCCTCGGTCGCCGGCCTCGATATAACAGCCATTAAGGTGAGATTTATGGACGAATACTGCTTAGCTAGCGAACCCCGTTTGTCAGATTCGAACAGAGAGCGATTGTTCTCCGGTAGTTGCCAGCTTGAAAATAGCACCATTTGCGTCGGAACAGCGTGGGCAACTCGCAATTTCGAGTCTACAACGCCGCCTCACCTGCTTACAGCCATGGAATTGGCTCGCGATACCAACCTAACACACAGCTTCTAGGTTTAGTGCCAATTGGGCAACGATAGAATGCAGAAAAGTGTCGTCGGTTGAAGTATTACGAGCGTGGCATATGCATCCACCGCGAAAATGGAGCTGGGATTAGAGCCTCGAGACTCACCAGCTATACCACCATGACTATAGTTGAGAGAGCAAGTCCATTGTTGGTCGCAGGAGTTCAATTTCATAATACTGCAACTAGAATTTCCAAGGTTCACAAATCTTTGGGCAATGCAAATTCAACTGTTGTTTGGTAATATCCGTATAGTGGAGAGCCATTGCCACCTGGAGACTGGATACGCGTTCAGTATACAAGTAGACATCGACATCTATCTCGTTTAGAAAACTTTAGAGTAACCGTACATCTGCTTGTACACATAAGCGCATTACGTATTAAATTGAAAAGATTATTAAGAATGGAAATAAAGTTCACTAACGCACTGGTTGCTTTCTTCCCCTTTCTTTACTCGTTATCATCAGCCTTACATTGCTTTATCTCGTGGTCGAGATGCCATGAATCTTTTTCAGGGGTTTCAGGGGTCCCCCTTTTCAACCTTCGTATAACTCATGTACCGCGCTCCAGGCCGAATCATAAGAATCTCCATGCAGGCTTCCCTCTGAGATTTTGTCTGTAAAGTGCGACAGACAAGGCTTTCTTACAGCCGCAGCTCAAGGACTCGCCAAAATCCGAGCTACCTCTCTATCAGCTGAAACAGGCAGCCTTCTCTTCGCTACCTTTCCAACCCCCACCGAAAGTGTAGCTTGATGTCGCCCAGCGAAATCTGGTAATAATCGGTCCAGGACCTGTTGGTTGTTGAAAGTAGTTGTAAGAGACCACAAAGTGGCCTCGCTTGAATCCATTGTACTTTGTCCAGGAATTTGCATCAAAGAGACTTGGTCCACAATTTCCCATTGGCTTGCACAAAGCTCCTCTATAGCCTGCTTGTCTCTATTGGACAAGGCTTTCATATTTCTCAAGACAATACCTTTATGATGCAGACTATTCTGCCTTCGAAATAGCCGCCTTTGGAGCAGAAAACCCCGAACAACGAGCTTATTAACACAGACACATAAATACCCCCTCATCCTAACCTTGTCGTTCGCTCTCCCGTCACACGTACTTGAACCAGTCGTCACGCGCAAACATCGACGGGACGGCATCTTGAGGCTTTCTTGGGATTTCTCGCTTTTTCCAGCTTTTGCTCCATTATTTCCGACTTTTATATATACGCGACCGCTAGAATGTGTACGAGAAAAGCTTATACCATGTCCTGCCTTCACAAGGAGAGGACTAGAGAGTGTTGCTGGAAGGCAAATTTCAGAAAAGAAAACCCTTGTATGGGGGCATTGTTCTTTCCGAGATGTCAACCGAGACGACTTGCCAAGAAGAAGTACGGGTTCTGTGCTAAATGCGAGGCACACTTTGGGCTGAGCGAAGGCATCAGTTCCGTGCACGTCGAGCGCTATCTTGCGTACAAGGACCAAATAGGCTCTAGGAAGACCAAGATGAGTCCCCAGAGCATCCCTGTTAAGGCTGTCTATGATGCGGCTGAGGTGAGACGACTATACCAGCAAAGCCCGATGCGCGCAACCTTGAGCAGCTCAGTCATGACTAGGGCTCTATCGATTGTTTCGCAGGAGCCAAGTATGATCAGCTTCGAGCTCGCCGCTGCAGGAGCCCTTCCTAGCGAGTACGCAGCTAGTGTTCATATGGGGGAGAGTGAGTACGAAGATAGAGAGGCTGAGGACGAGTATACAGACAGCGAGGATGAAATTGCCCATGCAGAGAGCGCCGCTAAATATGGCCCTATGGTATCCAGCCCTGTCCGCGAGGCTGGTACGGACCAGATTATTGACCTCTCGGACCTTACGGAACGTGTAGAGTATGATGGGCCATCATTCGTCGACAACATGAGCATGAAGGGGCGCGGGCACGTCGGTAGAGCCATGTTGAACCTCTACATCGAGCCGCCTATCAAAACTATGACCCTGGATTACTGCGAGACTACCTCTAACCGGCATGCAGTTCCGATACTTAGCCCAGTGCCCCAACGACCATACGCACGCTCGCGGCTTCTCGTTGCCGAGCCATCACCAACCTCCCCGACCGGCTTCCACTGCCGTGTTCGCTCGCGGAGTCACAGCTGCTGGATCCCCGTCCCACCCCCTCAGCGGCTCGAGGCCATATGGACAGGCTGCAGTACACACAATCTACATCCAGTGATGGGTTGCATCGAGTGTCGTGAGGGAACATTCAGAGAGAGAGGAATCCCAACCGAGGAGTACATGCGAGACTGCAGATCGGCCCCGCCGATGCTTGTTCGAGTTCATACACCAGAGGCGCGATTTTCCTGTGCCGCTCAACCCTGTTGTGTGTGTGCTAAGATTGGCCGCGAACACTGCCTGACGTGTCTCACCAGGAAGAAGTCTAGTATAACGTTGAATGCCAATTTCTTCTAGGAAGAATCTCATCATACTGATCGAGGTAAGGAGCGTCCACTGTACGGTATGTAACTTCGTATTAATTATGTATATCTATATACAAGGTAAGTGGGTCTAGTGGTCTAGTATTTTCTAGGTAAATATATTTCCTATGCACGTAAATCGTGTTGTCACGGTTATTGTTCGTTATAATATTCACTAAACGTGCATTCGAGCCGCCGTTCTCAAACAGTACTTAAGTGGGCTTCGATGCGAACGCCGGCTGCAATACCACGGTAGTTGAGGCACTCCTTAAGGAAGGTTCGGAGCTATCAACACGGTGTGATATCTCACTACTGATATTTATACTGTATTGGGGAATATTGAAACCTAGTTGACGGCTGAGAATACAGGTTGTTTCATGGCGCCGAGCGAGTAAAGCTCGCCAGGTGGAGCTAAAGAACACAGGAGCGCCTGTGGTCTGAAAGCCGAGTGTAGTGCAACGAGTGTTCACGTCCTTCCACGGACGGTTCGCTAAGCCTTCGCGAGTATCATTTTTTATCCTTGTCGTCCTGAACTCTCCTGCGAACGGAATATAAACGATAGAAAGCGTCCCGCACCGTCTCAATCACACGAAACCTCATAAGCCACAAGTTGGTTCAGTGCCCCGGGAGGATAACTGCACACTGCTGGTTCATCATCTTCGTCGATAGCATCGACCAAGTTGGTGCAACCGGGATCATCGTAGAAGGTGACTTCGCAGTCGGCATTGATGAATATCTTCCACCAAGCAGATGCAGCCCCGTTGCGTATGCCACCGGTACAGGCCTTGTCGCCGGCACCCGAATAAGTGTCGTTGGCCCCGGTGCATTGGGTATTCTGGAAGAGACTGAATTTCCAGTCAACGTTCTGGCGCTTCCCGCTCTCTTGGAGTCCTGGCGAGGCCACGGCGAAGGCCGCAAGGCTTGGTAGTATGACTGTGGTTGTCAACTTCATTTTGCTCGATATGTACCTGATGGTTTGGAATAGGAGGTTTGCAGTTTGGGAGACCACGAAGATTTCGGTGGTCTAGGCAATTGATGCTGTCTCAGTATTAATGAGTTATTCGTCGGAGGCTAGTGTTTTCTACTTTCACATCTTTAGAGTAGACAACCGGGGAGAATGGTGCCCTTTATATAGAGACCAGATGAACTCAAGACGATGAGTAGTCACAATGCACTGCTATGATTAAGACTCTTGGGGGCTCCTTAATTGAATCTTACTTGACCACTCTTGAGATACCCTTTCTACATGTTTATGGCATTTCGGCCGTAGATCATGCTGCACTTTGATAAACATCATATAGATCGTCGATGATCTCGTATGTTCCGAATCCTTCGTTGTTGTTTTATATCCTAAGGATCGTGGTGGGATGGGGCGTTGTAGAAAACATGCCCACTGACGTATCGTTCATTGCATCAAGAGTCCGGAACCTCCGGCCGAGTCCTCACTAAAGCTGAATACATCCATAGCATCGTATATGTTATCTGCGAGAAAACTGATAAATGCAAATACGTAGGTGCATGATGCTCCCGTGGATCGCAGGTAATATCAAACACGGTGAGCAAACCGACAATAACAATCCCTTGGAGGATATCACATTTGGGATGTCGGACTCGTGCCGTAGGCATCGTCTAGAGAGGGCTTATACGGCTTACATAGCGTATAATATTGGTATACGGATCGTGCGGTCAGGCAGCAAGTAACACCTGAATTGGTAGAAACGTCGACATGGCAATCATGCACTAATGAATTATAAGTGAGATTTCCCCTTTGCCGTCCAATCCGCTACAAGTAAGATCACGTCTGTATGTCACAAGGCGGATTATCTTTTCAATAGTCCCTCTTCGTATAATCCGCTATAAGTCAGATGCCGTCTTCGTATAATCCGCTATAAGTAAGATGACGTCTTCGTACAACAGAGTGGTACAACTTTCCAAAAGTCCTTCGTCGTATAACTCGCCAAAAGTAAGGATTATGTCTTTGTGCGACCGAATGACTCTTCCTCTTACAATCTTACATGTGACGTAACCAGACACAAGCAGCTTACTCACAAAGATAGCCAGTTGACCCCAAGTAACAAGCTTCTCAGGATAAGCGAGCGTTTAGGCAGACTTGGCAGGCATTCACGACGACTGGAATCGGACCCCTTTTCGACAGGCAAGAAATTTTGCATTGCAGAATGTTGTGTTCATCTGCGAGATCTTCTCGCGGCACCGCACCTAAGCCACGGACTAGAGATGGCGGATGAGTGATGATGCCAGCCTCTTGAGCGATGGCTAGAGCTATGAGAGCGGAGTCACCGGTGACCTTGACTGGGATCAGCATGCGAGCACAAGGTACTGTATCAAACTCCAAGGAGACTTACCGTGGAGAAACGAATTTCGGGACGAAGAAGATCAAACGATCGCGTCAAGGCCCGCCAAGGTCGTATCAGTCTTGGCTTGCTCAGCCATCTTATCTTCGAAATGTGTGGTACCAGTGCTGTTTCGAATGTCTTCATTGAGAATGCCCTTTCGTGTGAGCGGTATACATCGCTTGTCCTGGCTACTATACAGATTCTTAACCTACTCCGTATCAGCCGGCCTGCCGATATCGAAAGGATGGGCGTATCGAGATTTGGTAGTATAGTGCGAGCAGCGACCGATAAGGACGTCAGGGGCACAGTGAAGTCCCTTGTTTCTTGCACCTCTTAGTGCCGATGGTCGTATGGAAGCAAGCCTGGTGTTTTTGAGTATCCTTGGAAGGTAGGCATAACCAGTATATCTATCAAACAGGGCATTCAGATAGACGAAATCGGGTTTATCCTTTCGTGCGACGTGGTCGCCGTCACACGCGGAGCTAAAGAGCTCCTGCGGAAGGACTAAGGTCCCCGAACACATAGTATTCTGTCGGCATACGATGCGTACTTTTAACGAATGGCCACAACGGCCTAAATACCCTCCTCAGACGAGGAACGAACGACTAGACTACCTCTGGCTACTAATGTCCACGCCAAAGGACTTCCAATACTTCCTAAAAGTTACCGGCTTCTACTCTGACATCTGTACCCGCTAACGGGTATAAATTATTCTCCTTTACCAATTTTCCTTTATAATATATCTAGGTACACGAGACGTCTTTAACGCCCACCATAAAGGCTTACGTTAATAATACCAGGCTACTAGCCTTCTAACTTTGACTAGGTAGTTACTATTTGGTCCTGAAACTCTACTTTCGACTTATACTAAATATTACCTTTAACCGGCGGAAGGAGGATATAATTTGGAACGCCTAACTAGGCTCACGCTTTTACAAGATTTGTTAGATGGATTATCGGATTATACGGGTTAGCACTTATATATATTTAGATAGGTACAGCTCAGCACGCCCTTATACCCTTCGGGAGGCTGGAGGACTATACTACGCATAGACTCAGCGGCGTTAAATACTACTACTACTACTACTACTACTGGTCGTCGTCACATGTTATCTTATGGTGCATACGCGCGATATCTGGCATTCTCTACTTGAGTAGCAGACTGTTGGAAGTGGAAGCTAGGAAATGTCTTTATTACAAGTACTATTATTCTGACAATGTACAGCTTCATGACATTTCCATTTCAACCGTGACGTTTTCTTAGGCCATAACGAAGTCAACACAACTCTCATACGTCTGCTTCGCCGCAGTCCCGAACCAGAACCACTGTAAGACGCAGGCTCCAGCTTGGGTACACTGTCCGGCAGCTAGTTCCGGGATCGTGACTGAGAAATTCGTATTATTTGCTGGTAGCACGGCCAAACTCTCATCTGCATAGCTAGCGAACTCGATAAGTGGGTCACCGATCACGGTGTTCGTTGCTGTATCAACGACCGAGACGTTCATGGGTCCTTCGTGGGGGATGGGAATGATAGCTTCCATCTGTACGACCTGGCCGGGCGTGAACGTCTGCACTAGGTCGGCGTTATCTGCAAATGTTGCTCCACGGCAAAGATCCAGTTGGCCTTGTCACACGTCAGCGACTTGCACCTGTATCAGGGGTTCCAAAGATGGAGAGTATACGAACAAGTTGACAGCGCCCCAAAAACGTCCTCAAGAGGGATTGTGCCATCCGCCTCGACATTTCCAACTGACTGTGTTCCACAAGCAGCGAGCATTGCTGGGCCAGGGAGACGTGCTGCAGGCGAAGTGATATTGCCATGAGCAGATGCGCTTGCGACGAGAAGGGCCGCCGCGCTGATGAGAGATTCTGAGCGCATGTTGATCGGTGTTATAATCCGCTGGATCCACTTGAATAACGGCTGCCGTCTGAACTTGCAACGAAATAGTAATCGGGACTAGAATGAGTGACCAGCACGAGAGAAACGAAGGACTCGACCTAAATGTAATGAATGAGTGGCTGGACGAAAGACGGGATGAGACAAGGAAGGGCCCAAGGATGTGCTCGGTCGTATGTTATAAAGCAGCTATATGGTGCTCAGAAAGAAGCACAGCTTGAAACTGCCAAGGTGAAGGACATCTCAAATCCCATCCTTGCCCCGTCGCAGATGTGCTTCAGGCCATTGCCCGGAGTCGGCTGCTGCAACGGGATGGGATCGGATTCAAGTCTGTAGAGGCTGCCATTGTCGAGCAAATGATCAAAACACAGGCTTGCTTACGCCAAACCAACAGTCACATATGAGTAAATGGACGTCGCGTCTGCGTGGAAACTGTTTGCCGCCCCCCTGAATCCCCACTTTACAGATCTTGATCTGGTGTCGATAAGCTATCCCAAATACAGCCTAGCGAATCTCATAGGGCTGAACGGTGAAAACCCCTGTTGCCGATTCGTATACCAGAAGATTACGATTGTTTACTCACCTTCCCTGAACTTCCGCAGCTTAGAAGACTGCGCACACCAATCAAACGAGAACTTCAACATGCGAATTGATGTAACATATCCCAGGCAGTCACAACGTCGTCAGTACTTCTCCCTATCACATACAGTCATCCCACTCCTTGTCATTATTTTCATCATTCCTATTACAAGTTCTACGGAGCAGTCGTTCCCCTACCGAGCAGCAGCAGCAGCCTTCAACGCACGCTGCTTGCGGACCAGCTTGTCAAAATCCATCTTGATCGCATTTTCAGGCACATATGCACCACTGGCAATACACATGACCCGCATCCGCTTATCATACCGCAGGCCATTCAGCAGCTTGGGTGTGATGAGAAAATACTGGCTTGTATGCTCGCGGCAAGCAATCTCGACCATACGCTCATGTACCATGCGCTCGTTGCGCGGGTCCATACCCTGGTTGATCTCGTCTACCACTCGGAAAGGGGCTTGGGCCATAGACTGTAGTGCCATGATGTAGAAGACTGTGGACACGGCGCGCTCACCACCGGACTGGCGGTGCTGGTTGAGAAGCTGTAGGGCCTCCTTCTCACTATGGGAAGGTGTTAGTAGAGTACCATTGAGTACCATTGAGAAAGAAGTGGATATACATACCGGAACTTGACCTTGACCTCGATGGCCCACTGATCGAAATCCTCGTCCTTGTGAACGCCGACCTGACCAGCACAGCTGATCATATCGAAGTTGTGACCGAAGGCTTCATTGACCTGGGCGACGAGTTCATCGAGCTTAGGCTCGAACTTCTCCATCAGTTCCTTAAGCTGGTCGCCCAAAGCATCAAGCTTGGCAGTCATCTCCTCCTTCTTCCGTGTCAGGGACTCAATCTCCTTGGCACGTTTCTCGAACTGCCGGACCACGCTAGGATCAACTATGTGGATTAACTCGAGCTTGGCCTGCTCGGCATTGATCTCGTGATCGATGTCCTCTGGTGTCTTCCCCTCTACAATGGCGTTGTACCGGTGGATATCACTAGGATCGCCCAGTGCGACGATGCGTTCAACCTCCGTCCTTGCCTCCGAGGCCTCCTTCTTAGCTACTTCCGCATTGTTGGAGAATTCTTTGATCTCTTGCTTTTTTTCCTGAAGCCGATTGGTAATCTCTACGTTGCGAAGCTTCAATCCCTTGACGTCAGAGGTCGCTTCGATAAGTCGGATTTGGACATCTAGCAGAGCCTGGTGAGCCTCCCGGATCTGCGACACCGCTAGTTGGTGCAGTAAGACGGCCTTGGCCTTCTCGACCAACATTTCATCGCGTTGTGCATCGAGTTCCATGACTCTTGTCCTGCAATGGCTGAGAGCTTCTTGCTTTCCCTCCAAGTTGTTTTCCTCCCTGGCTAAACGATCGTTAGCTTACTTGCGGTTACAGTGTAGGTATGGATAAACGAGCATACCGATTTTGTCTGGAATGGTTGCCCATTTCGTGTGAGCGGATTGTAACTCGCTCTTTTCTGATTTGAGGGTCGTCTATCGCAATGTTAGCCTGCTCAGGGGTAAGAGACAGTCTAGACTTACAAGCTCTTTATTCACGTCTGACTCCTTCTCTTCAAGTTCCTGCGACTTGGCCTGGGCTACACGATACTCTTTGTGCAGTGCGTCCTTTTCCTGCACCGTCGCATCCAACTTCCTTTGCAGCTCCGCTTTTTCGGCAGTATCCACGGGTTGATCGGTCCAGAATCTACCTGCATTTATCTTTTTCGTACTCGTGGTTGTTGCACCTGGTCCATATTCTCTCCGCCTAATGACACGGAAGTACGTCTGACCTGTTGCCCAGGTATTTATTCTCTGGCCATTCTGAAGTTCATCAAACTGTTCAGACGTGATTTCCCCAAGTGCAACACCCGAGGAATGTAGATACCTCTCCGAGCAAAGCATGGCAAGAACGGGTTCAGGACCTTCCAAGTAGTCGACAGCGAAGCCGTCAAGTCCGAGGCGATGCACCTCATCCGCGGAAATAGGGGGTCGGAATGACTGAAACTCACTGCCACAGGTTCGAATGGTGACAGATAAGCCCATAACCTTGTAGAACTGTTCACTGAGTTTCTTATGATCATTCCTGGTTTGTGCTGTGAAGCATAGGAAGTCGTTCTGCTGGAGCATAGACTGGATGAGGCTCGAGTACCGATCGTCCTTCAGCGAGCAAGTAAGCATAGGCGGCCCGAAAATTTCCTTCTCGAACTCGGCAAGGTTGCCCTGTAGCCATTCCCAACCCTTGGCGACTTCAGGGGCAACGGATTTCAGATGACTGATTTTCTGTCCTTCCTGTGAATTCAGGTCCTCGATACTGTTACGGATCTCTTTGATCGCAGCGTTGAGTACGATGGCTTGCTGCTTAGCGTCGTCGATGAGTCGATCGACCTCTCGCTTTTCAGTATGGACTTCGCGAAGGAGGTGTTCTTGTCCACGCTGTGATACCCCATTAGCAACTTGACAAGGAGACAAACATATAAATAACCTACGATCTTCTCGTTCCACTCAGCAGCAATGAATGGCGGGGGTTCTTGTTTTTTCTGTGATTCGAGTGAGGTGATGGTTTGGCGACATTTGCCAATCTCCTTTCTTCTAGCCTTGAATGATATCTGTTCTCCGTTGGTCTTGTTCTCGCAATCCTTGACCCTCTCGCTGAGGGCTTCAATTGCGTGGAAATCTTGATCAGCGGTCCCCTCAGCATCCTTAAGTGCATTTCTGCGCTCGTTGAGGACGGCTTCAATCTTAGCCCGGTAACGCTCCTTGTGATTCACAGCTTCGAGAGCAGGTCCACAGGCCTCTTCGAGGTCCCTCAAGCTTCTCTCAGCCTCTTTCTTCTTCTTCTGCGCCTCCTTGTACCTATCGCGACTCGTATTGTACTCGGCACATGCACGGGCCTTCCGCATTTCCTCAATGTTGTTTTTGATGGCATCCCGTTCATTCAATCTGTCGACATCGGCCTGCAGACCTTGCTGACGATTTTCGTAGTTTTTCAGCGTCTCAGCATTTGAATCGAACATCTCCTTGACCTTCTTATAGTCCCGATGATAGTCCTTAAGTTGTGACTGCCATTCGATCATCTCCTCGGGCGCAGCGGCTCGCAAAGTCTCATGGAGGAGTTGCACCGGTGTAAGAGCAGCAAATGAGGCAACCTTCTCCTGGGGAAGAAATTGGCAAAGGTTGTCACACGCAATCCGTAGGCCCTTGACCACCTCTTGGACTTTCTTGTGTGTGGACTCTCGGCCATTTAGCCACCAGGATCGTGAGCTGGTCTCTCTTACGATCCGGAGCCGGACGACGGGATTGTGGCGGTCACCTGGTCGCTTCTGTAGCTCTGTCTCGACAATAGCAGCATCTTTACCATGTGTAACGAAATCCCCCATCTTACTAGCGCGATCGAGGACCGAGGTGGGATAGCCAAGTCCTAGACAGATGGCACAGACCAACGAGCTCTTGCCCGTACCATTTGGCCCGATGATCATGTTGAGATTCGGACCGGGGAAGAATTCAGCGTTCTCGTAGGTGACGAAGTTGGTCAATTTGACACGAACAATAGCTCCGGGCTGGTACCCATTACCGCCATGAGAAGAGCCGTTTGTTATCTGTGTGCTGAAGAATGAATCATCATCCACCTCATCCTCATCGTCATCGTTGTCGTCGATGCCATTTGAGCCGCGGCCACGTCTTCGGCGCTTGAGTGACTCTATTTCAGAGGATTGTCGGTCATCCTCGCCTTCTTCATACACGGATCTAGATCGACGGCGGGACACTAGAGAAGGCATCTTGACCGTCTGCCAAGGAGACGGACGCCTGTTGGTGATGTCTCGATGTACCTCGAGAAATTCCAACTGTGCATATGTACAGTGGGCACTTAGAGGGCCTCTCTCAGTATCATACCACCATACGTCGTCATGAATGTTGTCGCGAATGAAGAAAGCTTGACCACCGTTTCGTTTGTCGCGAAGCCTAAAGTTGAAAGGAAGACGCGTAGCGCGTTGATTGACAAGCGGAAGGCAGATAGCGGGCCTTACCTGAAATAGGGAGCCAACTAGACCATTTCAAGTTAGCCAGGTACCCGGGGAGAAAGTCCCCACTCTCGACAACCCCCTTCCTTTTCATCAATAACGTCCGCGATCTGAGGACTTCTGACACATCAAATGACCCTGAAAACCATCGTGTTGTCGTGCCAAGTCCATGACAGCGAGTTCTACCCTCGAGAATATGCTCGGAAATATCCTGAGGTCCTCACCTGTATCGGAGACGTCAACGCCTGGATAAGCCATTCTATATCGAAGCTCTCCGTCCCTCTGCTTGTTCTCGATTATACTCGAGGACTAATTCCTTATGGGCATATACATCTTCAAGTGCGAATGTTGCGAGGCCCGTTCACCAAACATCAGACGATGTGCTATTATACTTGTCGCAAGCTTTCGGCAGTGGTCCATCGTTGATACCGGATGGCCTTGTACAGTCCAGACATCATTACTTACGACTCCAAAGCTGCTTCACAACTTTTGATAGAATAGTCGCCCTGAATGGTAAGCCGCATCGTAGATACGTACTTAGGTTATTTCTGTTCCACCCTAGATTCTATTTGACGTGTTATATTCGCGTCTGGCCGCGTCTCTCAAGAAAGGTAATTGGTAAATGCCGTTGGGCGACATCCGTGACGACCGGTAGTTCAATGTACTCCATCCGGTATCCAGGAATACTATTGTAGTTGAGGAGTCGACTGTCCTGATATCGGTATCTAGTGGCCGGACAACATTGTCCAAGGTAAATTCCCTAGACCCAGAACTGCCCTGTCAAACAAACACATCCTGCACCATGGTATCGACTTGACAATCTTCTTTCATACTTAGGTACGCAAAAGAGCTTCACCGGCTCATACTCGGTCAGAGTACGCTGCACCACCCAACTCCATTGATTTGCCGCTCGTTCAGTTTCCTCTCAATTCTTCGGTCAGAGCGTGGCGTCGTACCTTCCGCTCACTACCCACACTCACTGACTGTCACCTCCTCTCTCCCACCCGCCTCTTTTCTCTGTACCTACGCTCGCTCGCGTTTCAGCCTCGTCTACTCTGTTTTCAATCCAGTTCGCCAGCGCTATCAATTCTATGAGCCGTGAAAGTATGCGTTGATATGGACACGAGAGGCGGCTCCAAGTCCCGATCCTCACGGGCACCACTTGGCGATGCTACCGACAGGGTCATCAACGCCCCAGCACGGCACAGCGAAAAGCACACTCAGCCTAACAATGCCGAGGTCAATCCATTGCGGGCTCATCCCGTCTCCAATGCTCCTCGCCCTCGCGCACCCGCCCCAACTGGCAACATGGCGCCTCCATCTGCACCAGCAAACCCGCGAGTCTCGTCTGGCGCCAAGGATGACCGGGACGCGGATAAACGCGTATCACAAGTATCGACTTCGAGTGGCGCATCCAATGGGAAACGAAAAACTCACATTGGACCCTGGCAGCTTGGCAAGACCCTGGGCAAAGGTTCAGCAGGCAGAGTAAGACTTGCAAGACACCATCTCACTCAGGAACAAGTAGCAGTCAAGATACTTCCCAAACACAGCCAACATATGACTCAGGCTGGTAGCCTAGCTGATATTGACAAATGGGACAGAAAACAGCCTGAGTTCTCAGCAGATAAGTGCATGCCCTTGTCCATTGAGAGAGAGGTTGCTATCCTCAAGTTGATTGATCATCCCAACATCATGAAGCTTTACGATATTTGGGAGAATCGTTCTGAGATGTAAGTGTTTCCCGTCTCTCGTTGTTTCAGTTGTTGACTTGCCGACTAACCCTACCTCAGCTACTTGGTCCTCGAGTATGTTGAACAGGGTGACCTTTTCGAGTATATCAATATTGTTGGGCCAATCCCAGAGCTTGATACCGTCTACTTTTTCCGCCAGATAATCAGCGCGCTGGACTACTGTCATTCGTTCAACATTTGCCATCGGGACTTGAAGCCCGAGAACATCCTCCTTTCGAGTACGGGCCAGATCAAGATTGCAGACTTTGGGATGGCTGCCATACAGCAGAGTCCGGGCCACAGACTCAAAACTGCCTGTGGAAGTCCTCATTATGCTGCGCCAGAGCTCGTGGGCCGCAAGAGACATGGCTACCATGGTCCAACGATTGACGTTTGGAGCGTGGGGATCATTCTATATGCCTGTCTATGCGCTCAACTTCCCTTTGACGACAAAGACATGCCGAAACTGCTCGCCAAGGCCAAACGGGGTGTCTACCATGAACCCAAGTTATTGAGTACGGGAAGCAAGGATCTGATTCGGAGAATACTCAGCCCAGACCCAGAAGAACGCATCACTATCGGGCAAATCTGGGAGCATCCCTTCATGGTTTCATACGACTTCTTGGATGATCTCAATGGAAAGCGCCAAGATGACAACCTTGATGACATTCGCAAGTTTGGACGCAGCACACAGTTGGCACCCGAGGATATCGACATGCAAACTCTGAGACAGCTCAAGTCCATGTGGCATATGTTTTCAGAAAGGGAGCTGGCTATAAAGCTCGTCAGTGAGGAGTCGGTTTACAAGCTTTCGCATCGTTTATGAAAGCCGGTCGCTAACGTCTGTCTAGATCGAACGACCAAAAGCTATTCTACTGGCTGCTGTTCAACTACCGGGAAAAGCGACTTGAGAACTATGATGGCGATTTGACTTACTCCCCGAGCGACTACCATCATTTGCGCCCCGCAAACTGGAAGAAGAAATTCACAACGCTTGAGTTTCCGTCTCGTTATGGACGAACGCCGTCTCGTTTCACTGTCATATCCAACGTCGCTTTAGACGAGAATGGACTGGAGACGGCGACCGATGGTGGCACTATTCAGAGCTACGACCCGTACAAGTCATCGCGAATCATGGGCGACAACGAAGCCAGCCACGCAAAGATCACTGTGCATCGGAACGGTAGTTCAGCAAAGAGTTCTACTCGTACTACAGATACCCAGAGGATGAGGAGTGGCTCAGTCAAGAGCAACTCCACTTATTCGCGACGTGGAGGGCGCGGTGGTGGTCATCTTGCCGTACCTCCTAGCATGAGATCTTCTCGGCGATCTTTGAACTCGGCCAGAAGTGGAGATAACAACCCGTATACGCGACCGGCTTCACGCCACAAGCGAGGAGTTAACTTCTCTCACGCCCATAAACGTCCACGGAGACATCAACGCGACCGACCGTACAGTGGTCCAGCCAGTATAGCTAGAGATGATACTACTTATGCCCAAGATCACAAATCGCCTGCAAGTCTAAACAGAAGACAGCCTAGGGCGCCTAGGACTCAGGGCTATGGTCGCGCTGGCACGCAGTCGATGATAAACGTGTCCAAAACCAAGGATCCCCATCACATTTGGAACGATGAGCTGCGTCAGTTCAGTCACAGCATTGCTAAAGACTGCGACGAAGCATTCAACAGCTCGCTCCTGACGGCGGAATCCTGCCTCGGAGAAACCACTTGTGAACCGTCGACATTGGAATCTAGCATGATAGACACGAGTCGCTACACCCAGTCCCTTTCTATGTCTGTGGCAACGCCGACGCCTGGCGGTCCTGCTGTCAAAGAAAGAAATCGTGACTCACGACTCTGGGACACACGGCCCTTACCTCCAGCACCGCCACCCACAGACTCGGTCCTGCATGAGATTATGCTAGCTAAAAAGAGAGTAGAGAACCGACGCGGCAAGTCCGATGAGTCGCCTGGGCATATTGACCGAATGATGACTCACCTCGATAATTTGGCTCCTGAGGATTCGAAGATGAGAGATGAAGGTCGTCGGTTCGCTTCAGCCCCCATCTATACCCAGTATAGTACCCAATGGGGCAAGGACACAATTCCTCTGCCATCAATTCATGAGAGGCATCGAGAAGGCTCTCCTGGAGAGCAAGACAAGCAGCGTGTCGTTTCTGCTCCTGCGGGTCAGACACCACTGGGAGCGTCTACTCCTTGTTTCTTGACCGAACGCAATGGACTCGAGTATCTTGCCCGCCATGAAAACACAATCCGCATGGTCATGTCACCCTCCGATCAGGGTAGTCCGGTCAAAGTTCCGGCACCACTGAACGTGCGGAAGAAGCTATCGAGAGGCGCTACAGCATATTCTCAAGCACGGCAAGAGCTGAATCTCCGCCAGCAGTACGTGTACGATGAGATGAAGGAGCCCGTTCCGGAGAATCCATCCACACCCTCACGACATAGTTTACCTGGCCCTATCCGGAAGAAAGCTTCGTGGTTCAAGCGTGCGTCTAAAGAAAAAAGCGACATATTCAACTCGAAGCTGGCTTCTAGCTCTAGCCATACAGAGGGCATGCCTTACACCGACAGCAATGCCTCTTCCGCTCCACCGGTCCCGACTGCTAAGAAGAGGAGCTTCAGCTTCGCTTTTTGGCGGAACAACAAGAGCCAGAATCAGATGAAGCTGTCACTTGCAGGTAGTATAGCACTCAGTCGAGCTTCATAAGAGGTCGTGCGCTAACTGAACACAGATGTCGATTTTGATGACTCCCCCAGTCCAGAGCCTGTCCGAATGTTCAGCCATCCTGCTCGACCTCCTCATAACGGCCAGTGCAAGGACAATGTCGCTACACGCAACATCGAGCCGCAACAGAACTGGCTGGCCCGTTTGTTCCGCGTAAAGCCCGCTACCGAGTACCTTTGCTTTACCATATCCCGGCGTCGTGCTCGCCAGGAAATCGCCATCTTGCTTAGAGAATGGCGTCGTTATGGGATTCGTGAGGTACAAGTTGATAAGGACCGGAATATCGTCTTCGGCCGGGTAGGCTCGCAGAACCGTATGTAACCCCATTTACTTACCACGTAGCACTACTTCGTCGCGTTTGGATTTTTATGTTCTACCCCAACTTTCATACGATGTCTGCTAACATGAGCTTCCTAGACCTCAATATGAAGGAAGTGTCCTTCGCCGCTGAGATCATGACGGTCATCGAGCACGGCAAGCGCAGCCCGCTAGCGATCGTGCGGATTACTCAAGAACGTGGCGCTGCGAGCAGCTTCCATAAGGTCGTCGACACAATGCATGCCGTCTTCAGCGTCCGTAACCTACTCGTCGTCGACAAGTATAAGATCAAGATGATGGTCAAGACGCTCAACTCCTGACTGTTTCGCCGCATGCTCTGTCCTGCCTGTGCGGTGCTCCGCACGTCTCTGTTACTCATCCACAATCCGAAAATTCGGTACTGTCATTGTTTCTGGTCTCATTCCACTTTCACCCCTTCTTCCGCACATCCCTACACAACTTCAGGCCGAGGTGACAGATTGTCTTCCGATCCATTGGAATCGATGCTCATAGTTTCGCAACCTACTACATAACCCGACCCTTGATAGCTCAGGGAATCACTGCGACCGTCGGCCTCAACGCTCTATCTCTCTCCCCCCCCCCTCGGTTTCTTTTCTTTCTTCTCTGGAAGCATATATGTGTTCTTTACGCTTTCATGGTTGTACTTCTCAGCAATCCGTATCCGTTTTGACCTAGAAACTTGTATCCTTTGAGTTTCTGGAAAAAAATCGACGACGCAGAACTGGATAAGATCGACAACCATGATGTTGGATTACGAATTCTCTCTTGAATCGTGTAAGTATACATTTCACAGCCGTTTGTGTATGAAAGACGGCGGCGACGCAACGGACAGCGCATAGAGTGGGTTTCATACGGTTATTGTTGGCGAGTTGAGCCTATGCTAGGATGGTGATGGTTGTGGTATGAGGTACAAGAAAAGCAAAAACTCAGGGGTAGTCGTTTCGTTGATAGTCGATCATATGGGCTGAGAGGCTTTATGATCGGAAAACTAGGGCAAGGTAGGGAAGGCATAGATTGATAAACAATGGGATTGATGTTTATTGCATGAAAGTATAGTGCACTACCTGGCCTGGTGTTATAACCATCTCTACTCGACGAATTACTGACCAACGGGTTCTTCAATAGTGTCGATATACGTTTGTATGTCGCCCTTCAGATTCTCTCAAGCGTTAGTTGTAGCTGTTGCGCTAATTACTGCCGGATCGTGGTGACTCTTTTGGCGTAATGTAAGGGTTCAGGCGATATTAAAGCGTCATAATGTGGTCGAAAACATCAGAACTTTGCGGTGGTGCAAAAAGTTCGTATTACAGAGGATCATTTATAAGAATGCTAACGCAAGCTAAATCCTCTTCAGGAGTTCTGAGTCATGAATTGATAAAATAGTGTCTTGCATGTTCAGTATAGCCTGGGAAGTTCTATCTAAAAGCGACTCAATAGTTTCTTGGTGAAGGACGTGTGCTTTTGGATTAACAGCATTCCGCACGTATTCTCGAGAGTTTAGGACTTTTTTTGTTCAATATCGACGAGTTTATAGTCATTGCTTTACTAGCACCCGTGTCGATCCATCCCTTTCTCATGTCATGTTTCCATGATAGCGGATATCCAATTGGTCTACCTACCTTTACATGCCATCATGACTGCAGAAAGACAAGACCCAATCTCAGTCGTTGCTGGATTCCTACTAATATAGAAGCATTTCGCGGGCACTACTGCAAGCCACCTACAGGGGTCCTCTCTTGTCTATTGGGCAACGTTCAAACACAATTGTGAAAACAAAGCTGTGATTTTGAATGTCTGATTTATTCCCACCGACGAATACATAATGCAAATGACAACACCTCAAGATAAAAACATCGTCTGCTACCAGCAGCACCGTTCTTCGCTCTGTCAAGTCAATCCTCATCAAGGAAGCCTTTAACAGCCTGAAAAAGGCCTTATCAATTTCGCGGACTGGTAAAGGTTATAGCCGAAGCACATCATGGACGGGAAACCACCTACCTCATCCCGCCATGGCCTTGAACCATTGAATGCTCCTCAGCGAAATGACCTACAGGACGACAAGCGGGAGGTCGGTTGTTCAATGGAATGGTCTGATAAAACGGAGCTTATCGATCGGCGACTCTCAAGATGGCTCGGCGATGATGGCGATCGGCTCATTGCGCGCCTCAATGGACTTAGTCCAGGACCCCGTGCTAACAAAAATGGGTTGGTTAGTGATTGCAACTCACTGCTCTCGCCTCTTCCGGGGGTTTTGCTTCTCCCTGTGCCTTCGGCCGGCCGCTCGGAACAGACTCAACCTTATGGACGTCAGTTGAAGGGGGATACATGGCCGAGCCGTATACAGCAGTCCCGTTCCAAGGCGAGAACATGTGCCTTGCCGAGGATCAACGAGGAACAGCTCTGCACGTCGTATGCTTTTGAGGCCACTTCACCTCAGTCGGCCGGGTTAGCGTCAGTAAGCGATGATCTCACATCCGTACAGGAGGAAAGTTTCAGACTATCGTTGGACCTATCCCTGCTAGCCATCAAGCCCTCGCGGGAGACCTCGACCGTATACGAAGCTATGATCGATCCCGCACAGAGCGCCAATCCTCGATTAATTCAGGTCGGTAACGTGGGCAAACCTGCTTCTACATGGCAGGACAGCGGCGTTGATGTCCGCAGCAAATCGAGAAGCTCGTCGCCAGCCTCTTCCATCATTCTAAGACCAGTTCTCGGCCCTAGAGCGATTGGACAAGGAAACTCTGATCCGGATGCGTATCACTCAGGAAAAGGATATAGCCACTCACTTCATGGGGGCCTTGACCTTGGTTCAGATTGGAGCGAAGATGGTGGGAATCCCGAGCCCGCTAGGTATCCAGCTACACCTCCGATGCCACAAGCTAGCGAGGACAGTCAGTGCATGATTCCAGGAACATGTGCCGCTAACTCAGCACCTCAAGGTGGTCTCCGGCTTATGCCCGCCGCCAAGGAGCAGATTGTCCGACTCGTAGAGTGCGGTCTCGACAGGCTGTTCGCAGCCGGACTTGCTGAGTCACAACAAGAGCTCACACACTACGGAACACACTATGGAAAAAATGGGCAGGCATCTCACAACGAGCCTCATGGCAGCCTCTCATCCCAGTCGCACAAGAAACGTAGCAGAGGCAACCGACAGAGTGATGAAGGTAAAGAGACCATAACTGACGACGACGATAACGATGATGATGATGATAACGGTGGCGAGCGTCCGCATAAGCGAGAGAAGCATGAGCCAGAAGATAAGTCGGCCCAGGGGCCGCATATCTTTGCCTGCTGTTTTCTTAAGAGAGATCCAGGTAAGTATGATCAGCAGCCTCTCTGTACTCGCCCATGGAATATTCGAGAGTTGAAGTAGGTGCTCCTGAGAAGTCTTTACTGTTGACTCGTCAATTAACAATGCTAGACAACACATCGGGCGAAAGCACTTACCTCGTCAGCAATGTATTCGTTGCAAAGCCTACTTATTCCCGACAGAATTCAAGTTGCACCGCCGCCTCGATAATTGCCATGAACAGGAGGCGAGCAATGTGGAAATTGTACACGAACGGAAGCTTCGAGATCTCAAAAAGCCGAAACGAAAGTACACGACTGATTATGACCACTGGTTTGAGATATATCACATTCTCTTCCCAGGAGCGACCCCATCAGAGTGTCCTGCCTCACCCTGTAAGTCTCGATACTACTGATATATCATGTTCTTCCTTAACCACACCACAGATCATCCTCTTCACGATGAGGCCTTGAGACACCGGTCGGATCAATGTTACGCGACCTTTGCGCAATCTGAGGTGCGGGGGATTCTTGGAAGAGAACTCGATCAGCTGGTCCTTGACGAGCATAGCTCGATGGTCCTTTCCCCTGAGGGTAGACGGAGACTTGTGGATGCTCTCACGCGAACGATTACAACTGTTGGGGAGATGTTCACGGCATCACGGATTCCGCAAAGCATTGTGACCAGCTTTGAGGACCGGGGGAAAAACATGGATCAGGATGTCACAGAGAGTATGGCGTCTCACTTGATACCATGCGATTTGGTTCTCAATGGCACAGTTCCGTGTCTCAACCCATTGCCATGTCCCACCGAACTTAACAGTCAGTGGGCCAGCAATGACCCACACAACCTTCAGTTCTCTTGCGACACGTCGGGCGTAATGTTTGCCCCGGATTCTGGTTACCATACAGGTCAATCTTCGTCGAACGAGCAGACAGATGTTCCTCGGGTGGAAGACGACCTCGACTTCAACGCAGTCATTGATTGGTCGCCTTGAGATTCACCACCACCACCACCATGGACACCGTTCGATCAGAGAGGCAAACCAAGAAGAAGAGCAGGATCAAAAGAGAGGAAAGGGGGGTGGGTGGCCGACTGGACTTGAGCTGATCTCGTGTTATTTGTGAATGAAAATCATCCTTATGTTCCCTTCAACGTCCGAGAGCAGTTGAGTGCTCAAATGACCGATCTACGAGGCCTGATCTCAGAGGCCTGATCTCAAGGCTGTTCACGTCAATTGAATCAGTGGACACGGTGTGAAAACCAGCGGAGATCGTAAATGACGCCCCTCGTCACTTCATCCTGACAATGCAATGGTGTTACGAATGAGACAAAATGGACAACGCAGTCTTGCTCCGGGTTACTGCTGTATAATGTTGTGATGTTCACTACGGCATTAGCCATCGTGACTTGCTACCTAAATATGATGCCTGAATAGAAATAGCGAGTTATCCTGTGTCGGGTATTCCCGGCCCGATCATTTTGCTGCGAGCCTGCCGGGCTGCTCTGCCGGGCGATTTGGCAGGGGGCCCGTCAGAGCTTC
Organism: Xylariales sp. AK1849; assembly: GCA_022432505.1. Classification (NCBI taxonomy): domain Eukaryota; kingdom Fungi; phylum Ascomycota; class Sordariomycetes; order Xylariales; species Xylariales sp. AK1849. Next base: position 1,908,043 of record JAJKKH010000009.1, read on the forward strand.
CCAAACCGAACGGCCAAAGCTCTCAAAGATTACTTTGTTTCGGGATGAGGTCTTATTTTGCGCGATCGTGATAATACTTTCCAGTCTAACAGAGTCCTCGAGGGCGGATCTGCACCTTCATACGGCATCTCTGACCAGTAACATACTCAATTGGCAGCTTCAGCCTGCAAGAAATTCGATTGACAGACGTTCTGGTCAGTCACGCATCATGCTTCGGTCGGTAAGAGCTACAGCCGCCGGTCCAGCCAGGAATTTGCTTGGGCCGAGAACAGTCCCGCGACTCGCAGCGGCCTGCACATGCAAGAGCAGCACCAGCTACTCCTCCTCTCCATCCACATCATCGTCATATTCGACTGCTTCTTCTTGGAAACCGGCATTCAATCAGTCAAACCCGCTACGACTTCACAGTAACTTCCACTCGACATCGATAAGAATGAGTAACACACGGACGGAGAGCGACGCCTTTGGCGAGATCCAGGTACCCTCTGACAAGTACTGGGGAGCTCAGACTGAGCGATCTCTGGAGAACTTCAAGATCAACCAACCTCACGACCGCATGCCCCCGCCGATTGTGAGGGCTTTTGGTATTCTCAAGGGCGCTGCAGCTACTGTGAACATGCGTTATGGACTTGGTATGAGAGCCCCTCCATCTTACACCAGCGTGGCATCACCATGCGTTATGCTTGGTGTACTCTAGTTAACGGCTTTCATCTTGGTCTTAGACGAAAAGGTCGGCAAGGCAATTCAACAAGCCGCCAAGGAGGTTGCGGACCTCAAGCTACTCGACCACTTTCCCCTCGTCGTCTGGCAGACCGGCTCGGGTACACAGTCGAACATGAACGCCAACGAGGTTATCTCGAACCGAGCTATTGAGATTCTGGGCGGCACCATGGGGTCCAAGAAGCCAGTTCACCCTAATGACCACGTCAACCGCTCCGCTTCCTCCAACGATACCTTCCCCACCGTTATGCACATCGCTGCTGTACTCGAGCTCGAGGGATCGTTGCTGCCATCCATAAAGTCCCTCCGTGATGCACTACAGAAGAAGGTCGACGACTTTGAGGAGAAGAAGATCATCAAGATTGGACGAACTCACTTGCAGGATGCTACACCTTTGACATTGGCCCAGGAGTTCTCGGGTTATGTCGCACAGCTGGATATGGGCATTAAGAGAGTCGAGAGCTCCCTGCCAGATCTGAGACTGCTTGCCCAAGGTGGCACTGCTGTTGGAACCGGTATCAACACATTCCAGGGCTTTGCTGAGGCCATTGCGGAGGAGGTTACAAACATGACAGGTACCGAGTTCAAGACAGCACCAAACAAGTTCGAGGCTCTTGCCGCACACGACGCTATTGTCCAGGCCTCTGGCTCTCTCAACACCTTGGCTACTTCACTCAACAAGATTGCCCAGGATATCCGCTACCTTGGCAGTGGTCCTCGCTGTGGCCTTGGCGAGCTGAACCTACCGGAGAATGAGCCCGGTTCCTCGATTATGCCCGGCAAGGTGAACCCGACCCAATGCGAGGCTTTGACCATGGTTTGCGCCCAGGTCATGGGTAATCACGTCGCTACGACAATTGGTGGCATGAACGGTCAATTCGAGCTCAATGTCTACAAGCCCCTTGTCATTCGAAACTTGCTCCACAGCACGCGTTTGCTGGCAGATGGAATGACTTCTTTCGAGAAGAACTTGGTTGCCGGGCTACAGGCTAATGAAGAGAAGATTGCTACTATCATGAAGGAATCTCTTATGTTGGTCACCTGCCTCAACCCCAAGATCGGCTACGACATGGCAAGCAAAGTGGCTAAGAACGCGCACAAGAAGGGCCTCACCCTGAAGGAAAGCGCCATGGAGCTCGATGCTCTAAGCTCAGAGGATTTTGATAGCCTTGTTAAACCAGAGCTCATGATCGGGCCTTCGCCTTACAAGGGATAGATTCTCGAGGAATATCATGAAGACTATGAGGTTTGGGTCAACAAAGACAGAGGCCAAAGTGTTGCCGTTTATGATCGTTCGACACCCGCATGGGCCAATAACATGCCTTGACTGGGACGTGCTACGGTGCCTGTTCTATTCGAATAAAGTGTAGAATAAGTTAGAGTCTTCTACTGTTTCTAATAGTTATTAGTGCGGGAGACATACCATAGCCAAGTTTATAACGAGGCTACAGAGTTGATTTCGATTGAACAAGGGGTAGAACCGACTGATATTTGCTATCTCTTCTGATCCTCAAGGGTATGAGACACACCGAAGTCCAGCTTATACCAAATGATTGGCTGTCATACCGTACGGTCGTGATAGGATGGTTGCGCGAAGTTGAATTTCAGTTATTTCGGCAACTCCCGGAAAGACCCGGCAAACCAAAAGTTCCTAATCCGACCTCGGCAAGAATCCTCGGTAACTCGGCGCCTGGCGTCATCCTTCCCGTGCCAATTAGTTGTTCGGTGCTGTGTTATCTCGCCTGGATACTTCTCGATGCTGTCGAGCAGTTACAGGTTCGATGTCCACTGAACAATGCGACTTCGCTGCGGGCTCGGAGAAAATTCGCAATTGTAATTGATCGAGTAAGCAAGATGCAGAGCAACGATTGGTCGCCGCCGTAGAATGAACTGCTTCATTCTTCACTGCCATCAGGATCACCGGCCGAATCGTCAAATCGTGGACAAAGCCGCTTCCGTCTGAGCGGCCGAACCCCGCCCTGGCAGCTAGAGTATTTGGCGTGTTGCTAGTAACTACAGGCGGGCTTTCATAAGCCGGGGAATGCTGCATTTTCCAAGAGACAACGTAATATATAGGCAGGCCAGCTTGCCCACAATTACTGTAAGGCATAGCCCAATCTACATAAGGAAGAAGCTCGAAGCTACCCAAGTACCTACGGATAGTGTAACTCCAAGATCTGTCTCTTCCCCACACTTTCACAAGCTCGACCTCCGTCACATCGCCGGCTAGAAGGGCACCACTCACATCACCCCTCTGCCCGAACCTCAACGATCAGAGCGCCGAGCTTATTATCAACGGCATAGCTCCTCCCATACAGCGCGGCTTGTTAAGCTCCCTGCACACACGCAAACAGAGTACCCCGGCAATAAGTGCTGAAGCCTCTCCTTTCCAGCCGTCAGTCCTGCTGAATGCCGAAGTTGGAGACTTGGAGATCCGTCTCATCCTCGTCATCGTTGAACCAAGCCGACCAATCACGCTCTGGTTCCGACACACCCCGGTTAGGAATTCGATTTTCTCATAAGAGCTTTCTTCCCCTTGTAGCCTTATTTGTTTGACCGTTCCTCTCTTCCGGCCCAACTTATACCTTTGTATACTCCATCAGCCTATCGTTGTTGACTGGCATACTGCAACCGACGCAATAGCAACCATGGCAACCACCGAGACCATCCTCCAGGGCGTCACTATCTCGGGTACCATTGCTCCTGAGCATAAGAAGATATTGACACCACAAGCACTCGCATTCCTAGCTCTTCTGCACCGCTCCTTCAACGGCACACGTAAGGCTCTCCTGGAGCGTCGCAAGGTCCGCCAAGCTGAGCTGGATAAGGGCACGCTGCCGGACTTCTTGCCTGAGACAAAGCGCATCCGTGACAATGCCACGTGGAAAGGTGCTCCGCCCGCGCCAGGGCTGGTTGACCGCAGAGTGGAGATTACTGGTCCCACGGACCGGAAGATGGTTGTCAATGCTTTGAATTCAGAGGTCTGGACTTATATGGCCGATTTTGAGGGTATGTCCCCCACATGCCTTTATCTTGGCTCCAACCCATGGCCATGAGATCTAGGAGACGAGTATAATTGTTTGGTATCCACTAACATGCCACACAGATTCAAGTGCGCCGACGTGGGACAATATGATCAATGGCCAGGTAAACTTATACGATGCCGTTCGGCGTCAACTGCAGTTTAAGCAAGGGCCGAAGGAATACAAGATCCGTACTGACCGCGTTCTTCCAACACTCATCGTACGTCCCCGTGGCTGGCACCTCGAGGAGAAGCACGTCACCATCGACGGTGAGCCAATCTCGGGGTCATTGTTCGATTTCGGTCTATACTTCTTCCACAACGCCTTTGAGAGCGTCAAGCAAGGATTCGGTCCTTATTTCTACCTGCCTAAGATGGAGTCGCACCTAGAAGCCCGCCTGTGGAACGATGCCTTCAACCTCGGCCAAGACTATATCGGCATGAGCCGAGGGACGATCAGAGGCACAGTCTTGATTGAGACGATCTTGGCTGCTTTTGAGATGGATGAGATCATCTATGAATTGAGGGATCACAGCTCGGGTTTGAACTGCGGTCGCTGGGATTACATCTTCAGTGTCATTAAGAAATTCCGCCAGAACAGCAACTTCGTTCTCCCGGATCGAAGCGCTGTAACTATGACTGTGCCATTTATGGACGCTTATGTAAGTTGTGAAGAGGAAACTCCTGGTGACGCACCACGATACTGATCACATTATACAGGTCAAACTTCTCATTCAGACATGCCACAAGCGCGGCGTCCATGCCATGGGTGGGATGGCGGCTCAGATCCCCATCAAGGACGACAAAGCTGCAAATGATAAGGCGATGGAAGGCGTACGCGCCGATAAGCTACGTGAGGTTCGCGCTGGTCATGACGGGTATGTTCTCAAGTTTCCCCTATACCCCGTACTCACCTGGTAACCCGGCTGTAATTAACTTGGTACCAGTACATGGGTCGCTCACCCTGCCCTGGCTGCTATCGCATCCGAGATCTTTAACAAGCACATGCCGACTCCCAACCAGCTGTTCGTGCGCCGCGAGGACGTCAGCATTGGTCAAAACGACCTTCTGAACATGAATGTACCTGGCAAGGTTACGGAAGAAGGCATACGGAAGAACTTGAATATCGGCCTTGGATATATGGAGGCCTGGATTCGTGGTGTCGGTTGTGTGCCGATCAACTACCTCATGTAAGCCCCACTATTCCCCCCTTTTTCACGGACCAGGACCAGGACTAACCTCCTAAAAGGGAAGACGCAGCCACAGCCGAAGTCTCCCGCTCTCAGCTTTGGCAATGGGTGAAGCACGGCGTCACCACCGCCGAGGGCAAGAAAGTCGACAAAGCATATGCACTTAAGCTGTTGAAGGAACAGACTGAGTCGCTCGCCAAGAACGCTCCCAGCGGCAACAAGTTCGGTCTGGCGGCTCAGTACTTCAGTGGCCAGGTCACCGGAGAGGACTATGCGGATTTCTTGACGAGCTTGCTGTATAATGAGATCACGGCCGTGGGGACTGCTAGTCCGGCTAGCAAGCTGTGATGTAGATGAATGACTGGGAGATGCCGCTTGGACAAGAATGTATTGTAAGGTGGAGGAGATCTTCGGGGAGTTCAAGATGTCGTAAGACCGGAGTGAGCGCGAGCATACAACCGCGTTCCCAACTAATGCTAGTGCCCTAGCTAGTTCGTCTCTGCCCTCCGAATTCTCAGAATTGTACCATCGTGTACGCCGTTGAGGATAGAATCTGGCAAAGTGATGGCCCCTTCCTCCCCATGTTCGCTTCTGCCCTTATTCCCGGATGGGGGACCAATAGTCCTGCAGTATTGCATAATAACATAACGCTGACTACATATCATCTCTCTACTAGCTTCGATCAAAAGTAAGTTCTATTCCCAATTGCCTTGATAATCGACCATAGCAAATCGTAAAAGGAGAACTCTGCATACCATAGTTCCATGCTATCGTCTTGAGCAGTCTAGTGAGGCAGGCAATGGCCCCTTTCTCTCCTCCTCTCTAGTCTCTATCCTATGAAAGTGACCGCAGCCAGTATTCGAAGCCAACCGGCATCGTCGCCATTGCCTGGGTAGCGCGCCCTCTTCCACGATGCGCAAAGGTGTGCTGATCATTGGCATCGCTATCGGGAGCTCGACCTGACCGTTTCCCTTCATCTTGGGGATCCCGTAAATCCGACGACGGGGGCTTGGGGTTCCAGGGTCGTAGTTTTCGAGAGACTCAAGCACATCGATAAAAAGCACCAGTCCGCACGCCTGTTCAATTGGTTTGGGGGGGGGGGGGGGGGGGGGGGCGGGGCGCCAGCATAACGAGAATGTAGAGCCGGGCACGCCTTTGGGGGCCCCGGCACGTTGGGTAACTATAAGCACATATAGCGCGGCTCGTAAAGTCTAGTCTGGTCTGGTCTGGTCAGTCCATCTGCAGTGTAAGCACGTGTTTCTCCTCATGCCCAAGTCGGAGGAAGATCCCGTGCTGTCAGCGGTCTCGATGTCTTAGAACCTAGCATGTCTTCATCCACCATAGCATCTAGGGCGTGTCGCGTTACGAGTCTGGTGTAGCGTTTGGGCTGCACCTTGGCCCGCATCAAGGCGTCACATCACACTCCTTCACCTCCAGCCCCGCTTGTGGTGGGTGTGTCTCCTACCGTAGACTGTCTGGCTGCTCATCCCCAGCTCACGTCCACGTCCACTTCCCCCCAGCATCTACCGGTAGGCCCATGGTAGATGATGGCATGTTGATCATAATTCTACCGCGGTCCCTTTGGTGTTCATGTATCAAGTCTCTGTCTAGTTACTAGGGGGTTGAAGTTGGTTGCATACGTCAGGTATTCGAGCCAAAGTGTGGGCATTTACGATGATATGACACACTGTACTTCCTGCGTCTTTCCGAGGTCGAGGGCCAACTCACCTCTAGAATGAGTATCACTGAGCTCAAAGTCAAGATATACATGTAGTTTCTGACCGTTTTGTGGTGGGCTGAGGATCTGGGCTGTGCTGCCTCTATCTAGACACGCCTCTAGGTTCGTTCTTATGATGTCGGCAGTTATGACGATGAACATAAAGGAGACGAATTCGTGGGGAGAAGTCGATGTGAACAGTAATTTGACATAGCAACGTACATTACCATTGAGGGAAGTCGGCTTCGTACTTTCCTGCAAAGCCTAGTATTCTATGAACCCCTAGGAAGGATCTGTTACAATAGGGGTGAGTCTTTCTCCGAACTGTCTGAGGTCAAGCTCAAACGCAAACAACGCTGGTGCGTCTATATAGTCAGGATGGCGTAGTATAAAGATGACTACTATCAAGGCACAAGGCATTATCCAGTAGTGCAGTCTCCCACGACGTGCAATAGAACCCTCAAGGTCTTAATACCCAAAACAACCCACACAAACGTCCTGCTTAAGCATGACGGTGGTATTCCTCGAGAAACAATCTGATATAGAGACAGAATCTTGATTGCCTTCGAGATGTAGAAATCTAGATACACATTCCAGGATCGACATGATTCTCCAGATAAACACCAACAGTTGGGTAAGTACTAGCTAGGCGGTACCAGAATGGGGTGCTGGAGCAAGTTGTTCATCTGAATGAGGCCCGTAAGCAGCGGAAGCGTTGTACTTACCAGTATGGGTTTCAGTGCCTACCCGTGCGTCTTGAGTGATCCTTATAAGCATCTACCCGTCAGGTGGGCTGATGGACGAAGCCTGTCCCCGACTATCGCCCAGCACAGCTGTCAATGTCGGTGTTGCTGCCCAACCTTATACTTGTCAAACAACGGACATGCTGTCGCCAGCTTGGACTTCAAAATTGCCGCCTGCACTTTTCCGTGATGCCTACCCGTCCCGTCCCCCCCACAACACGCTGGCATGCGGCGGCCTAACTGAGCAAAGATCAACTAGCAGCCCCTGGCAGTTCGTGTGCGTCGCCTTGAGATTTCCCCACAGATGTAGATGTTTTCCCGCAGGACATTGAGACTCGATCCCATTAGCCGCTGCCATTGCCGGAGTCCATGATGATGTCGTATGTCTTGCCCTGCAGCCTCCCGCGACCGGGGAAGAATCAAGAAGGGGTCGCCCCACAGAAAATTGCAGGCTGAGCGTTGCCCCGAAGGAAAGGCGGACGAACGCGTCAATGTGTCCCTACCAGGCTGTTCCGTCGCAGGAGTGTAACGCTACCGAGTGACCGAGAGAGCCGAATACCGGGATATTGCTGGGTTGCCAAAACGGATCACCCGAGCCTAATTTAACGACAATGGGGCAACCAACAATTGTTTTGTCGGACAGAAGACTGCCAGGCCATTGAGGAGTTTTTCCGTCAGTGTTGTACTTGTACGAGCATGCTTCGACGTCGTCAATACTGTAGCTGGTGTAATCCTAAACTTCCGGTCCGGTATAGTGTTTGTTGGTATAGGGCCCGATAGGGTGTCAGAACTGCGAGGCTCGCGTGAACATGCACGTATTGATCCTGATGTCTTAATATCATTAACGAAGTCCGGAATATTGTATCAAAACCTGCAGCTACTCGATAGTCTCCCACATTATTGAAGATCCAAGCAGAGAAATCGCGCAGTTCCTGAGCTGAAAGATGGCCATCAAGTCTTGTTTGCGAATCATTAAAAGTTGGTGGGAAGCTAGAACACGGTTAAGATTGTCCGGAAACGATGAAAAGAAAAGTTTGGATCGGGAGACTAGAGAATGCGGCAGGGAACACATCCTCTCACCGGGACGCACCTGTTCTATTGGAGACCGGTGTTGGATAATTCAATCAATATGTCTACATCGTCATACCCGTGGAATACTCCATTCTGAGGGTGATACTGGCTTTCTCCATTAGGGGTATTGTTGCGAGGAACATGTTCTGGTACCTTACATTCTAGTGTATTCGCGTCATCACTCTCACCGAACTGCTGAACGCGTTGCATACTGGCTGACGTGCGCAGGGTGCGTGATGACCCTCATGTCGAGGGCTTGTCGGCAGCTGAGTTTAGGTTTCATCAAAATGAGAACGGAATGTCCAAGCAATACTGGGCTGTATGACTCGAAATTAGAGGCCTTGGTGGTAATAGTGATCCAGCAAAGCCCAATGACCGAGATCGGACGGATTGCGATGCGATGGCTGCCGCCTGGATTGTAAAAATAGCAAGCTGATATCTGATCAACCACGATGAGCGAGTACTGCTCTCAATCCTTCATCTGGGGTTACACAGCCCTGATACTCATCGCTCATCAGCGAATCGGAATGAAACCAGTCAGCTGTGCGCAAATACAATTGAGATAGTAGCTTCGATCCGGGCAAGAGTCTTGTGAAAACCGGCGGGAAGTCTTTCATCTCAGCTTTGATGTACAGATAAACAAGGTTTTCTACGGGTAGGCAGCATGAGGCAAGTTGTCGAAGCTGTCAGTAATACTCGACTCGCGGCCTCACCCTGATAGCGTCTGTCCATCCCATAAGTCGGGGATCATCCAAAAACGCTGAGACCTGATGATACAAAAGTTGAAAGATGACAGCGCAGTAGGAAAGGCCTGGCGTATACCATAGTCGTCCAGTCCAAGCTCAACCAAGTCAAGTCTCGCGCCCCCAAAGGTGGCTGCCCACTAGACGAGATACACCCGCCGCCTCTGTAGCGCGGGACATGGCAAGCCAACAAGCGTCCGATACCACCCTCCACGATCTGGCAGGGAAGATACGATAGCGTCTGCTACCCGGATTCCAAATGGGCGTCCCAGGATTCCATCCCCCAATCCTACCCATTCAGATGGCTGGAAGCGACATGCCCACGCTCTGTCACCACATGTCGAGGTCGCCTGAGGTTCTGCCAAGTTCATCCGAGTTCTGGGTTCGGGGAGGCTTGCAGAATCCACAAGCCATGAGATACGCTGGAGTCTCAGGCTGTGCTAGACCATATATTGTGCATGGCGTACGACGCTAAGGGCGAGGTTTATCGCGATACTACGGTCCGAGTAAGCAGACAGGCTTTCGAAAAGCAGGCCACATGCTGTCGCTTCGAGGGCTTCGTAGGGCGACTAGTAGCAGGGTTGTGTACCAGAAAATCTGCAGGTAGGGAATAACCAGGCCAGATCATGTCTCGTGCCATCAACCGAACTGACAGCCCAGAACTTTCTGGACAGTTAGGTTACTTCTCGGGGGGCCAGCCGAAGGCGGTCCCCTGGCCTGGGCAGACTAGATAGAGCCTGTTGGTAGAGTTCTAGCCATTGTGTTTGACATCTCAACCCCTGAGAGAGAGACAGATCGTTTACGCGACCAAGTGTGCACCGGACACGGCTACTGCCACGAGTGTTGACGGGCAATCGTCGTACACGTGGGGGACGATAAGTGTGCCAAAGGTTTAGGGCACCGCCACTTGCCGTTTCCGGCCACGATGATGATGGCCTGGAATTTGAGTTTGGTAGAGCCAAGAGCGAGCTGAAGACCCTGTGAAAATTTTAGTTCTATCTGATTCAGTTTCCGGCGTGTTCGCGTCCAGGGATTACAGACTAACCCCCTCAGGTGACTACCTAGTACGCAACTACTTCGTGAGACTCCGCTGTCGCGCAAGCATTTGGATCTACTCTCTACCAGTTAGATTGCTCGATGAAGGTAAACCTCCAGTGGTCATCAGCTTCCTTTGCCGCAGCGCGGCTCATGGGGTTCTCCGTCTCCTGAACTGCTAATTACGTCACATTCAATGCTACGTGGTTACCGTGATAATTGAGTCATGCAGTGTGGTCCGGCTCAGCCATAATCTAGAGGAAGCGAAGTATCGTCACTGGTGATCTACGAGACGGAGATCTAATCAAATTCGCTGCAGTTTCTGTGGGGAGATCTCTGCTTTGACCAGCCTGCGTATCTTCTAGGCCAATGAAAGTTGGGAACCTTTCCACAGAGAGCCTTGTTCCAAATTGAAAAATCCCTTAAGTTCCATTTGTCATATCCGTACAGTTATACGCCTTACCACACTTGCCCCAACGCCAAATAACAACATTCAACCCCTGAACCGATTTCATCGCTCCATGACAGGATCCATACATATGAACGACATTCGGCGAAATAATCGAAGTTGACATGAAACGGGTAATTCGATTCGGCCCAACCCATATCTCCGCTTTTGTCCAGATGAGTGCCATGTCCAATGGCAGCTGTCAACCTGGGCAATTAGAAGATGTCCGCAACTGCCGTCTGCTATGCTTCCGTGTCCGGTGATCTGCCCTAGGAATACAATAGCTCGTGAAGCCAACCATGCCAAAGTCTATGAACCCTCCTTGGAAACCCTCCCAGAACTGGGGCAACAGAAACGGAGACGTAACAGACCCCAACTAACGCGATATATATAAATCCTTGACCGAGCGAACGTTTGACGGAATACCAGAGCCCTGTCTCCCTGACCCCCCCCCCCCCCCCCCCCCCCCCCCCCCCAATAAATGCAGTGGCCGTAATTTTTGTTGTCCTTGTAAATCTGTGATTCCATTCCGTAACCCGTACTCCAAAGTTGCCTCGTAATTTCAGCATTGTGTTGCTATTCCAGTTACTTGGCCATAGTCAGTTGTTGGTGTTGATATATTGGTGTCCTCGTTGTTTGGCGGTGCTCCATCCTACACAGGCCCCTGCATCGCTCTGAATCTCGGCACCACGTCAGAGGTAGATAGCTGAGATATATCTCGTCCTTCTTTCCGTTCGTATGGGGCAATTCCGAGCAGCTCCTGCCTAAGTATCTTTAACGTCACCATTCGAGATGCTGTCAGGATCGACCTTCACTTCATCCTGCGGGGAAGCATCGTTTCCACTAGTAGGAGAGGTCTTGCCGTTGCCACAGCCTTTTACTAGTCGATGTCGCTGTTTCACATTAGCCTGTGCAAGGATGAGGGGGAACAGTCTTGAACTAACCTTCAGAGCATCCTTTCGCGAAAAGCTCTTGTCGCAGTGACCGCATGGGAAGGGCTTCACCGCAAGGTGTATCTTCTTATGGCGTTTCAGGTCGTGATTCCGGTTGAAGGACTGAGGGCACTGGTCGCATTTGAAAGGTCGGTCATTCTGGGTCGCAGGTTGGCCATGCGAGTACATATGATGAGGCCCGAGGTGTGTTGCATATCCATGTGACCCCTGATGCATGCCACCACCGATCATTGCCGGTTGCCCGTTAGGATTTGCCACATTTGACAGTACGGGTCCTGACATGGCTGACGTAAGGGTCGGGTAGCCGTACTGGCGCTGGGTATAGTATGACGCATGCATTGGAGAACTGTGTTGCGTGTTTGACGCCGGAATTCCCCTCGAAAGCGATCCCGAAGTCGTTGGCGTCGGATGTGTGGGAGAATGTGAGGAATAAGCAGGAAATGATGACTGCTGTGGTGTCGATGTCGGTGGCACGTAGTAACCTGGCGTGTGTGGTGGTCGTGAATAGCTGTCAGTCGGTGCTGTGGTAGATGGAGTGGGTGGTTGAGAAGGAGTCTGCTGAGAATTCAATATCGGGTTGTGCAGAGGTTGAGGTTGATGCGAGCTTTGCGAGAGCATCGAGTGATGACCTGAACCACCTCCGGCGAGGGGAAACGGCGAAGAAAAAGAGTCAGAAGGAGGAGCGGCAAGCCCGTCCGCCATTGCCGGCGATTGTGAGGTTCTGGCATTGTACCCAGCACCAGCAGATGGCGAATATATCTGCTGACGACCGTAATTTGGCTGCATCAGTCCTGCCTGTCCTTGACTCATCGAGCCATACGTATACGCGGAAGACCAGTTGCCTGTGGGATTGTAAGGCGCAATACCACCAGTCTGAGAACTTTGTGAACTACCACTATGAATACTCGAAGACAGAGGGCTAAGACCGTCTGACCCAGTTACTCCTGAATGCAACGTTAGATCGTGGTACAGCTGAATGGGTGAATGCAGTCTAATGGAAAGTCGCCCTGAAAGTACTTGTGATTCGGGTGAGGAGAAGAAAGTCGGACTGGGGATTGCATACTCGGAATTTGGATATCCACGGATGGATTCGGCGGAGGAAGGTGGAAGTGTGGGAGCCCTGTTGCCGCTGGCCGACGAGACGCAAAACTCGCGGTCTCCATGATTTTAGAGTATGAAGTTGTCCTGGCAGGCCCGAACGCGAGTTATGGTTTTGTTTAGGGTTGCGGGTTGACGAGTCCCCAACAAAGCAAGTCCCGAGACAGCCAAATTTCTGCTAACGATAGTAACGTTTATGAATGGGCAAATAGCCAGCCTCGAACACCTAAAGACTTCTTGCTACCTGTGGCCAAATCGATCAGGCCGTCCTAGGTGAGGTTCCCTCGGTCAAGTTGCGTGAGTGTCGTTGCTGGCGATGTTCCGCAGAGCCGGTCACGTAGAAGCGAACGGGGATGCTGCAGTTGGTGTGTCCGTCCCAGAGATCTGGTTTCCAACACTGGCGGCGGCGTCTTCTATGTAGTTGTGGATATATGGCTTACGATTCGGGCTGGCCGTTGCAGCAACCACTGCTGCCAATGGCTTGATGAAGCCAGGAACGCGTGCTAGACGAGAGATAGATTCCGAAGACGGTGATGAAGGTTTACCTCCCAAGGTAGGTGAGTTCACAAGTCTTAAGGTACGTGGTTTGTGGGTGGGGACGTCGATCATCTGGATGGCGCCGGGAGGCGCCTGTCGAAATATATGTGGGAGGCTCTATTGGGTGACTGTGCCCCGGCTCTCTGGCGCATAGGTTTGTCTTTGCTTTTTCGGCTGGCGTGTGGGCTACTGGGACTGCCTAGTTTTCTTCTGTACGGGATCTCTGACCTTGGGATGAGCTGGGACGGACTAGGCTAGGTAGCCCCCTAGTCTAGCTTGAGTGGGCTGAAAGGGCTGTTCGGACTGGCCTTCGAGACTGGGAAGTCTTGCGTGGAGGTGAGTAGGTATGTTATGGAGCCAGGTATTGAGTACCAGGGAAACTCTATTTCACTCGTGACGTCGCCTCTCCTTTCGTCTGTACCAAGTCTCATCTACAAGGCCTCCCTTGCTCCAGATTTAAGTGCACAAACAGGTCAAAGTCCTAAGCGATGCTGGAAAGGGTGGCTGGCTTCCCGATCAGTTGTCAAGCAGGCTAGGTAAGAGCCAGGAGGGGGACAGGTGACTGAGGACGACACCAACAAGACGCTTGTTGCTGTCACAATACCGTGGGTTCACAAGCTGAACCCGCATTTGGGGACTCACATACGGCTCTCAGAAGGGGAGGGCAGGGGAGCGCCGGGTCATCATGAAGCAGGCGGGGTGATGTGTGTGCAAGCAGGTTGGCGTGATGTCTAGACTCTGCTTAAGCCTTAAGGATGCCCATACAGAATAGAGGAACTATCAGTTACAGAAGGGGGGAGGGGGGGGGAGTCAAGAGTTCGGGTCATGACAGAGAAGTCTAGAACCCTGCCGCTTGGCGACCTCCAATTCCCCATGCACCCAAGATTCCGGGATAGCTTTAGTGGCCATCCTTTGTTGCACGTTTCCCACTATTGGCACATTGAACGATCAGCATGCCGGGGTTCCTAGAGGTGTTGATGCAATAAGAATCGAGATAGGAAGCGAGATCTCTGGTTACCCTATTGCTTGAAGTCTCTTACTGACAGACAGAATAAACAGAGACGTGTCTGATCATCTCATCAGCGCTTACTGAGATTCAGCAAGCAAGCAACTAATTAAACTAGCACGCAATATTACGGTCTCCCGCTGAAGGGGCAGTCCCCGATGTGCACCTCCCTGGTGCCCGAGCTTGGGGGTCCAGATTACTACCAGGGTATTTTCAGCCCCTGCTCCATTCTCGACGGGAAAGAACCGCACGGACGCGACCCATGAAATAAACTATGTACGGCCGTAGATTCAGGCCGGCCCATAATCGATCAAATAATGGGAAGGCTAGACCAAAAGAGAATGAATCCATACCGGACAACACGCATACGAGATGCAAATACGTACGGATCCCGTTGCACAAAATTCACGTCCTCTAACTTCTGACTTTATCGTCAAGAAAATGTAACCTTTTTTGTCTTGGCGAACACGATCAGAGATGGCTTCTGATGCAGACTAACTAGCGGCCTCAGCTGCAGAAATTTCAGCTTCATAGCATTTCGGCTGCGATACGATGAGCCTAGATTTCAACAATAATTCCGTCATACTATAACATCGCGGAATCGGACTTGTAACAACTGGAAGCATCCCTAGTAGTCTAGAAGATGGCTTACTAGATGCTACCTTGGGTTTGAACATGGGCTACGCTCGCACGTGTATAAGGACACCTCGCGTTTTGTGTTTCAGCAAAGTTTTGGAAGGGCTAATATCATACCTAGGCAACCCAGTGGCGACCTTCTCTTTCAGGACAAGGGATCTGAGATGTTTTGCTCGTGCTCACTCAGCCCGATGCTGGGATAGATAGGCAGGGGAATCTCTTGTTGGTTCTCTTCACGTAATACCAGGATGAACGTGCTTTCAACATTTTGTCCATGATGTTCGAATACAAAATAATGTTCTCGTCCCCGTCAGAACTCTTTACTTGGTACTCATCACTTCTCTTGGAAGGGAGAACACAAAAGGCTAGACCGAAGACCATAAACAGATGGTGCCATACGCAGTTAGGGTACGCTTCCCGGTACTAACTCATGAGAATATTGAGTTGGCCTTAGGCATTCTTAGCGCTATCAGACCAGCAGAGCGCTAGCCCTGCATAGGATCACAGGCGAGTGTATTCAGGTGGTGGCTGCAAGGACTGGGGTGATCATCGCCTGTCCTCCCCTCTCCTCGGAATCGCGATGCACACAGTTGATGGGATTTCTCCAATACGGTGATTCAACGTTCACGAAGTCTACACAGTAATGAGGTACAGAATCTCAGACTTGCACACAGGACTGCCACGCAACCACATGAAGAAACCAGCATATCTTTGGAGTCTGGAGATGGATGTCCTGTTATCCGAGCGCTGCGGAGATGCGCTAAGTTAGGAGAGCTGTCAAACCGAACTCGGTCCCATCCAGAGAGAGCTGTTGCGACTGGGCCTTTGAGATGCAGGGGTAGTTCGAGGCTTCCGACATCTGAGTGTCATTCATTGCAAAAAAAAAAAAGAACGCGCTTGGGGGGGTCATGGCACGCCTCACGCTGCTGGCAGTGAAGCGCTGGGATTCCCCAATGATGGAACCATTGATAATCTGGCATTGCTGCACTGACCGATCACGTATTGAATGGGCTAGAGTGACAGCAAGCTAGCACTTTTTGCGCGAGATGCTCAGATTTTAAAATTTTTCCTTTTCTTTTTTCTTCGGAAAACAAGAAGTACTGTAAGTGAAATTCTCGGTTGAGCGATAGTGAACCTACCTGCAATGGGATCGTAAATATTGGATCTCGTTGATGCCTTCTCGACCTGACGTCTGGGGAGCTGTACCAAGCAGGAATGGGACTAGAGGCAGGGTGTGATTCGAACAGAGCTTGTCTCGTTCCGGGAAATTTTGACGAGAGATGATGTATGTACTGAAAGCCTTGTTTATCTCACGAGGCATTCTTACCGCGACAGTTCAGTCTCTCTCGAAATGTGTTGGACTTCTCGACCAAGATTCTGGGCAGCTTCCGCGAATTGAATCGCTGCCCAGTCGCGAGAAACGCGGATCGTCTGTGAGACATAAGGAAGTTCCTCCGTGCATTCATGGTTGTGCCTAAGTACACATATTGAAAACTGGTTATTGAGTGAGCATCGATCACTCAATATTGATGTCCAATTTTAGAATCATCCCGACCGGTTCATTTCGCGAGACGTGTGATTATGCCGCCTTTGCATTGACTGGTAACCGACGGCATGACTGTGTAACCTGACAGCTCCGAATCCCACACTACCCAGATATTGTCTCTACAACATGGAAGGCCCGGGATGGCGCAGAGGGAACGACTTGCTTGACCTTGACCTTACGCTATGTGGTATCATTCGATGGAAGGACTGCGGTAACGAGTATATTGACAGCAATCTGCAGTTTATCCTCAGGCAATGTTGAAGTTAGGTATGGTATACACCTACACAGCAATACCATGGTACACAACAAACCCCTGCTACTCACAGGGATAATCCTGCACAGACGCTCTGACGGGAAGTCATTGGGCGGGACTCTCAATAGCTCGAGAGAAGTGCAGGAATGGCAAGCCAGCTACTATATACTGTAGGTATGTACGGTTAGTCGGTTACAAAAACATCCATTGTGCCAACATTCACCTGTGCTCATCAGCTTGAGCCTCGTTGCAGGACGGCTTCGAACCATTGACAACGGCTTAGCATTTCCAACGTCAGTCAACCATCGTCGCCGGCACCAACCGTAGAGAGTCATTCCAACTCCATAAGCCAAATGCTTATGGGTTATTGTTTGTATGATGCCAGATGCCAGATGCCAGATTGCTAAGCGAGACGTCTACAACTGCATCAACTTTGCTCACTCTGGTAGCCAGGAAAACGGTGGCGCAACACCCCCAAAACCTTAGATCTGCATGGCGTAAAGAAGGTTAGCCGACACACTGCAGTTCCGAGCTCGTCTATCCTCCTTCTGGCTACTTTATGGTTCCTCCTCTTCAGTCCCATGTCGGATTCTCATCGGGCTCGATGCCCCAATGGCCCCTTGCCGATACTGGCGATGTTCAAGGTGTCGGAGACCGTGTCCAGCAAATGCTGTCCGCCCGCGTAGAGAAACTCATTTATTCGCAGCACGTAGTAGGCTAGTGTCAGTCTCGTCTAATCCCAGGACGATTAGCCTGCTGCACGCTGGGGAGCTGTAAGCTGCGCTGCTTGCGATCCTTGGTGTGCGATTGGAGCGAGAGAGGCATGCACAAGCAGAGTCTCTGAGGTAGCTACCAATGAGACTCAGGATAGCCATAGCACTTGGAGGATAGTTATAGGGTGTTTCCCTAGATTGAATTGCTCTTATCCTG
Source organism: Xylariales sp. AK1849 (assembly GCA_022432505.1). Lineage (NCBI taxonomy): Eukaryota > Fungi > Ascomycota > Sordariomycetes > Xylariales > Xylariales sp. AK1849. Next base: position 1,925,691 of record JAJKKH010000009.1, read on the forward strand.
ACAGCTATGATACGGGTCAAGTTTGATTCCCAGATGGCCGTTCAGTAAGCTGTCTGGTCTGGCAGCCCCGTAACCTTTGATCACTGGTAGGCTACCGACCGTCCATGTCCTTATTTCGAGCGCTGTTCGAAGTCTGTGAAAATCAGTCTGCAAAGCCGACCTTTGGATGCGCTTGGACTGGCATATGCTCCCAACTTTGGCGTCACATCAGGGATATCTGACCTCACTGCCACGAGACAGATCAAGCAGATCCGATGCAGGAGCCATCCCACCCACGCTGCATAAAGACCAGAAACAGGTAGGGTGGCTCGAGTTCACATAGCAGAGCTTCGACGGCACAGCGCATATGGGTGTGGTTCACGTTGCAGACTACCTAATGCATGGATCGATTCAAGGTAAGGGCCATTGCCTCTGCAGAATACATGGGGTGCTTTTTCACCGGTAGAGCAGGTAATGATCGTGCAGCAGACAAAGGCCATTGAGACATAATTTGCAGATAAATGCACCATATCCCTCGCGCGCTGTTTTCCTGAAAAGGAATCGGATTGTCCCGCCGTCGGTGGAACGTTCTTTTCCGCTCCGCCAGACTAGGAGGGATCTTTCAGCTCATGTGCTCGGCTTATTCCGCGCTCTGTGCATGAGGTCGCCAAGCCGCCTAGACCAGAGGTGAAGCACAAACTGCTTTGACTTCCAGGTTGGTCTGTCTGTGGTCTGTCTGTCTGCGTGGTTAGCGGCCGCGATATGATATTGCGCGCGCGTCTGTTCCAGGCAGATGAGAGGACTACAGTACGGCAACTGCGGAAATCTAAGCCTGTGTCTTCTGATGCCGATATTCATCAATCCCTCGATCGGCTCCTTTCCCCTTTCAGGTGTGGTGTTTTCAGCTGTGCTCGTCTAGCCCGTCTGGGCCTCACCGGGCCATGATCTGGGCTTGATCCGCCCCTGGTAAGAGGCTACCTGGTCGCTTATTGCTCTGTGGTGAATAGCTCGGAATTATTACGTGGCCTCGGCCGGGAACTTTGCTGGCTTCGGGACCACCACATTACTCATCAACTAGCCCCCCCTGGATGACAATGACAATGACAATGGCAATCACCAAATACATACACACGCTCTCCCTTCCCTCCTGCAGCACAGGTGTCACAGAATGAAAGGCAAGGGAAGGGAAGGGTTGGCTGGCTCATGAAGTCAGCCACGGCTTTGCGATCCTGCGCGCCTGGTTACTGGTACGCGGCTTGGGTGATCGATGCATCCCAATCAAGGGATCTTATCTGCTGCCGATGGATGGGTCAGGGCTTCGGGACTGTTCCGAGCCAGATCGCCGACTCCACTAGTCCAACCAAAGTATTCGTGTGAGCCAGTAATGCTTGCAGTCAGCGTCACGCAGAGTCGAAAATAGTTCACTTGAGCAAACACACAAAAGAGCCTCATGTGTCCCGATCTGTGTTCTGGTGCTTAGGCCACCAGTCTCGACCGCAAAAGCACATTGCAGCTTTGATCCAATTGCCGGTCCGTCGACCAGCTTGTTGACCCCTGCACCCACTGCGTAAGCAATTAGTCGATTGAGATTCCAGGCGCTCACCGATCAACTCCGTACTGCGTGGTAGGTACCATCACAACACAGTATACCGAGCTTGTCAACCCCACGAGTGCGGCACTGGCAAAGGCTGATCTGGAGCTGACGTTCGTCCTTCCTTGATTCCAAGTGGTGGCTGTCAGATCCACCCAACCCCGTGTCGGTGTGGATCCTACGATCGGATGTGCCGCCTCGACGACGATCACCACCATTCTCCATATGTTTCGCCGGATGCGGCGAAATGCCCCTGCGGGATCATGCATGATTCAGCACCGACCATGGGTAGATGATATCGACCACTGCTCATGATCCTGCATTCCGGGGTGACACATTGGCATCACTAGTATTAGTTTTATGATAAGAACATTCCAACAACGGGATACTTGTCTACGTCTGAAGATTGAGGAAAGCTGATTTTAGCTCGATTGCACATCGTTGCACGGGGAAGGACACCTGTTCCAAGCTGGCGATCTACGTAGATCGACGGGAGATTGATTGCGGCAATACTTTGCAGAAATCCATCTGAGACTAGGCAGCTTGGCATTGCGATACTCATGCCCGGGAGTCGATTCATGTTTCTACCAAGCTCGGAAATCACCAGAGCTTCGGGAAAGAGAACACATGATTGACACGCACGGTGCCCCTGCAGATTAGTTGCTGTATGTGTTGCTCAATGATCCGAGGTCTGAGGTCTATATACCCTTCGATCTGTGTCGAAAACCATGTTACATGTCCATTATACAAGAGCTTAGTTTAGACAGGCTGACTAGTCAGCTGTGTAGTAACCCCTTTGAGAACACGACCACGCCACACTTAACCTGGATCAATACCACTGACCTGGACAACCCAAGATGTGCGTGCTCATATGAGGGCAGTTTACTACGTACTCGAGTATAAGGAGTTAAGAGTCACTTCTTTGCCATTAGTAGGTGTCAAGGCTCCTGCTCTACATACAACTCACTATGCGGAAGGGGGTAGCGACTTCAGGCACGACCGCGCGAAGAAGACGTTGACTGGGTGATTTGGTAGCTGGTGGACTCGAGAAACTGGTCTTCAATCCATATCCATTGTCGACTACTGCGGATGGTAGAAGGTCAGGCTGCAGAGTCACATGAGCTTCTGAGCATCGCGTGGCCATAAGTAGAGGAGTCGATCGAATGCTGCTGTCTATTGTTATACAAGGTGCTCGGGCGACGAGTTGAAGTGCTCTCAGGCTATAACGCCAATGTTTTACATATTGCAGCCTTTGGTCCTCCACCAAGGGAATTGTTGACCACTGTTGATTTTAATTGTATGACCTAGAATCTGAATTAGTGAGGACACCCGGCGATGTTAACGTGGCTAATGAATTCTATCTATCCAACCTCGAGGGTGGTGATACACGTTGGGCCGAACCAATACACGTCTCCGAAATGCGATATTGTCGTGGGTATTCAAGGAGTAGTAAGCATTGCACTCCAAGCAAAATGCAGTAGTAGCTGCGGGCGTAGCATCAAAGCCGAAGGAATGTCTGTAACTCATCAGATTCTGTTTATGGTAATGCCCATCTCGATTTAGCTACTGTTACCTAGCCTGACAATTCACCCCAGGACTGCGTGTAGCAGAGTCTGAGATGCCATGCAACGATATCCTTGTCGGCTTAGGTAAATGCTTTGAGTATCTTGGTGGAACAAGAGCTTGGCGTCCTTGGTTCACGTAAATTATATCTCCATTGCATCAAAATAGAAGCTAAGCTACCCAGTGAATCCAGGGCAGTGTTACTGCACCTGTGAACTGGACAAAGCAAACGAAGGAGGGTTTAGCTTGCGCCCAAGGGCTATATGCAGAGTTGTCGATGCGTCTCCTCATTGCAGCCAAACTATTTGAGATTCACATCTTCCTTAGGCATTGGCCTATCGACGCCAAGAATATGTCCTACCGAGTCCTGCTTAGGTTCCTCAGACTAGCCAGCAACCAATATGTAATCATCTGTGCTATAACATGGCATTGGGTGTATATCATTCAGCCTATATCGCATGATGAATGAATCTATTGTCTTGTCACACAGAAGCAAGAGATCTGCCCGCAAAGTGATGGCCTGAGCTGATATCCGGGTGAGGCCGCAAAGGATGTATGGCTCTAGTAGTATAAAGATCAAACCATATCATCTCAATTCGTTGGTGTTTTCGTGTGGGATGGATATGGCGAGTACGGCAAAGCAGCCGTTAAGGCCGCTTGATGTTCCGCGTGAGATAAATTGCTATTCGGAATGGCACAAGCCACCAGTAAGCATCGGCAAGGATGACTTTGATGACTTCGAGAACGAGGCAATGGGATATCCCGATAGGAACCGAGTGTCTCACATTAGAGTCACCTCTGACTTGCCACAACATAGTATGAGCATACCCGTTCTACGTAGAGGTAGTCTTCTTGTTGTATACATATCCAAGTGTTTTCACTAGGGGAACGATAGCGTCTTCATCGAGGATCGCGGAGCTAGCAACCAGCGTTGCGACAAATACGGAGGTAGTAGACGACCATCTGAAGGATGGTGAGCTCCCAACCCCGTCATTAGATGTGGGTGGTCCAACCGGCTGATGAAGGTCCCTGCTGAGACGCTGTACCGTGATGAGTTGGCTCACTCTTGGAGGACCCCTGTAGCGTGGACGAGAAGCTCTAGGCTGTACAGCCTTTAGATCAATCGGAGATCCAATTCATACAGCTACTTGGCATCGGAAACAAGGTGCCCCTGAGTGGGTCAATGTCATATGTGGATATAGCAGAGGAGACTGGACTTGACGTGGTTGATATTAGGCGGATGTAGAAACGCGCTATGTAATTTCATCTCTTCCAAGACAAGGATGGCAATGTTGCCCATACGGCAGCCTCGAGGGTACTGAGAGACATTGACTCCGTATCGAACATGGTCGGACTCACGAACGAGGACGTCTGGCCGAGCTTTGTGAGGGTGTGCATTCATCGTATCTTCAGATGGATCGAAGCTAATACTTGACCAATACAAACGATGCGATAGATCGATACAAGGGTCGGCGGCATGTCCTGAAAGAAACGATAAGGCTTGCGACCACCCAAGGCCGTCAAGGTGATCCCTTTTGATGACAATATAGGGTTTCAGCACGGCAGTCGATGCAACCAAGGGCAAGAACTAGACCTCCAGAGACGATCCACCACGCATAGAGTGCTTTACCAGAGCCATGAGTGGCTTCGCTGCACGAGAGGACTTTGAGCTTCTTGTTCGGGGTTCGACTAGTCGATAGCGTCAATAGTAGTTGACGTTGGAGCAGCACTGGACCCAGCCTCACTTGGACTGGCAAAGGCGTTTCCAGGAAGCAGCTGCGTTGTCGGGACGTCGAAGATATAGTCGCAGAGGGCCTATCGCATGTGAGCCCGGCCCATGTCAGCTACCTAAGTCCGCAACCCCGAAGGCCTTCAAAGAGCCCCTGTACTCAAATCTGTAGGTGTAGGTGCCATCATCGCTCAGGCACCGCGTCTCGTTCGTTACACATAGCACGTTCGAGCAAAAGAGGACCGAAGGAGCCGGTGTGCATATCTCCAGAGCTATATTCAACAATTGGAGTGATGCAAGGTGCATAGAGAATACTTCGAGCCCAGATCCTGCTCAGAAGGTCGGATTTCACATCATCAAATGCAACAAAGTAGCGGCGACTTCGAATGTCTACCGCCATGACAAGAGAAGATATCGCGGTAACCACCGTCAAGGGAGTAGCTGAATAACTGAAGAGTACTGACTTGCATGAATTGAGTCGCTGGATTATACAATGCTCGCCCTGTTTGGAGCGCGAGAGTGAACTTATGAAGATTCGGTTTCCATCATCCAGGAAGCCAGCGACATGTTCAAGGTCAACTATGTAGGACCTCCTAGTAACGCGATAGAAATATTTTGGACATGGAAAAGTTTCCAGGAGAGTTGAATCCACCGTGTGTGTAGGTTCCTATCAAATATAGCACTTTCCCCGAGCAGATATCAAGCACGGAACATGACGTTGAGACAGCAGTCAATGAGCCTGTTACATTATAGCATTACTTATGATACGCACAAACTGGCAATTGCCATCATCTTGACAGAGCAACCATAAGAAAAGCAAGGAAAACCAGCTCCTTCTGCTGTTGATCGTGATGAATTGACCGTCTTATTCTACCTTGCGTCAAAGTATGACTTTGCTGCAGCTCGCCTCGCCTCTTGCTATCATAGCGTGATCATGCAGTCGAGATATGAACTCTATGGGACACTCATGTGAGATTGATCGCCTTCAATAGCCAACTAGGCGGAATTGGAGCCCACGGAGTTCTTAAGGTCTTCTCGCATAGCCGCACTGAAGGGTCGAGGCTCGCTGTATGGTTATCATGCTTCGCAGCAGGCCTTATGTGGAGGAGCACAGCTTGGAGGCTGGGCAGTACCAAGTATTGCACTGGCGAACTTATAGGAAAAGAGAGAGAGACAGTTAGGATCGATATACTAGGACTAGTCACCTTGGCGTTCCCGAAGTAGTTCAAGGCCAAGTTGGGATGGATACATTGGTCAAATGCTGATCAAGATGGCTACTAGCCTGGATGAGATACTCGCTGTAATAGCGTCAAGGGGACGTTGACGATATCAGTCCAAGTCATTATAAGAGCGCTCGGCTCAGGCCATTCTTCAAGAAATGGAGTCATGCTACCAGCTGTGCATACAGTCTAAAGAGTAAAGCAAGACTTAGCTAGGCGTGCCCATTTGAGGCTGTAAGCGCTCGTTTCAAGATCTCATGAAGGAAGCCCAAAACCTGCATCACGAAGTCTGATACTCTTGACTCCGACTGATCTGATAAGAGATTCCAAGGCAATGGTTCGACAGCAAAGCTCACTGCAAGTAGAAAGCTTAGCATCTGCACAGAGGAGACGAGATGAGACGAGACGCGACGTCTGAATCTCAGGCATGTATCGCTACTTTGCGGGGAATGTAGGGGTATGATCCGAAAAGGACTAGCAAGATCTCATCTGGCGAATCAGCAAGCAATGTGTCGATCTGCCACCAAAGCGGTATCCACTTGGGACCTGGGAAGCCCCTGCTTGTTGAGCACATTTGAGCATATACTTCAAGTTAGTAGCAAAGCCATCGACAATGATCTGCCTTCCAATTGTCAATCAACGTTATCTCTGGGTTGATCTCTGGGTCGATCTTTGTCTCGTTCGCACTGAAGATTGGCAGGTCGGCTCTGTAGATCACCGTACTACATAGTACTGTGTAGGTAGGTTAGCTGCAGGTGCAGCGCTGCAACATCCCGAATAGGCTGGTCACTCTGTAATGCTGAAAGAAAAGGCCGTATATTCCGCGTGCTTTATCAAATTACACCCAGCTTTCTTCTACTTTCAGGTCTGAGATCCGTGACTCTGGTTAATTTGTGACATATCGCCCCCAACCGCAACCGTCTTGTCGCCGAAGTACTGCATGCTCTTCCAAGATCCAGCGAAACCCTGAAGCCTGTCATCAGTGCCGTCCTGTGACAGTTGCTCGTGTTTGAACAACCAGCTCACCCCCCCCACTTTCCTCTTACACCCACTCTCCCAGCACTGGTTGCAACTTTCCGGTCTTGCTCGCATCGTCTCACAAATACTCGCAAACCTGCTCGCCATCTTGGTATATTACATACTCAATTCTCTCACTCTCTCTCTGCTGTGCCACCAATTCTCCAGGCCGGATCTCCATCGTCAGAAGATACTTCACTCACTCCACCTGACGCACCTTCACCATTCCTATCAGAGCACTGAATATCAGGACCGGCGCCTGCTATATCCACTTTTGCATCTCATCCACATATTTCAATCGCCCATAATACCATCATGACCGACACCATGAGCATGGACATGTCCGGCATGGACATGTCTACCGACTCGTCCAACACCACCACCATGATGATGATGTCCGTCTTCCAGAACAGCATGAGCACGCCCCTCTACTCGGTGGCCTGGACACCGGCAACCGCTGGCGCATACGCCGGGACATGCATTTTCCTCATCGTGCTTGGCGCTTTGTTACGGGGATTGCTTGCTGCCAAGGCGATCCAGGAGTCTCGATGGCTCGACCAGGAGCTGAACAGGAGATACGTAACCGTGGCGGGCAAGCTGCCTGTGTCGGAGCAGGTCTCGCAAGATTCTCTCAGCAAGAAGATGACGCTGACCGAGAACGGGATCGAGGAGAACGTCATGGTGGTCAAGAAGAGACAGACATATTTGCGACCGTTCAGGTTGTCGGTTGATCCCGTCCGAGCTGTGATTGATACTATCATCGCTGGCGTTGGCTATCTTCTGTGAGTTCCGCTTTCGTCGTTGCGACAAGTCCACCCGATGCTAATGTTACGAACAGCATGTTGGCGGTAATGACGATGAATGTTGGCTACTTCCTCTCGGTACTAGGTGGTGTTTTCACGGGGAGTATGCTGGTCGGTCGGTTCACTCTTACTTCGGAACACTAGTGCTGAGCGAATGCACTCGATATATTCTACATTTATGAACTTTACGATGGGAAATATGAAGATGTCTGGGATTCAGCATGGAAGTAGAGAAAGCATTGGGCATATATGTGTTCACTATGCTACGACGGGCGTTAGGTGCAAAACGGGAATCTTCCAATATGTCTGTTCAATAGCACCATGGAAAGACTCGACGGCACATTTTGCCAGCAAAGGCTTGAGACCACAGTGTTCCTGAAGCCTTCACCACAAACAAAACTCAAAAACATCCCAACCCTCGACATGTTGTTTCGGTGATACCTAATCAACGATAAGTACCGGTACAAGTCATGGCCACTAAGTCTTAGAAACCTTCTCAAACTCGCTCACCTCCCCTGCTAGCGTCAGAGCGAGATCAGGGGTCCTCCACCTCAATAGGAATGTCCACATCCATGCCGCAGCCGCCAACCGCACGCGTGGTGTAGTGCTTATCTAATCGCGATCCTTGCTCGGACTGCCGGGCATCACAGCGTGCAGCGGCAACCACCAGTTTCCGCGACGCAGCCACGTCCGACGAGGCTGATGAAAGCCGGCTTTGCAGGGCGGATTCACTCACCCATCATATCACATCGACGGTAACCAGTGTTCCTTATAAGGATTTGGACCGTCCCTGAACACCTTCGTTGCTCTGCCGGCTCGATTGGAATTCCCGTCTGTCCACTTCGAGGGCCACCATTCCCCATCTGCCTAGCCTATTGCCTTTCTCAGTATACGGTCCACCTGCATGAACCAGTCGTTGGCATTGTAACCTCATGGAGCTTGGTGATACCTCTTCGCGGCTTAGCTCTTTCTATCTCCGTGGCTCTGTTTCGTCATCACTCCTGGAATCGAAATTTCAGGTGAGCTGTTTTCCGAACAGCCGTCTCGAAACTTCTCTTTCTCATCTCCTCTCCTCACCACTCCTCCTGCCAACCTTCCGGTGATGCCACTCTTGTTTCTCACACTTGCCGTACTCTGGTCGCGACTCGCTAGATCGGGTTTCATGTGCTCTGTAGATGGCTGGAACGACACACTGTTGTAGTCACATTCATTTCTATGATTGATTGTCCCTTGGCGGTACTGTCGGCTTCAGATACTCGCATGCATTGCAGGATGGCGGTTGCGCCCACCGCCCCTATTCTTGACGCTGTCAACAGGGCGGCTGGACACCAATTGCCGTAGCATGTTGGGGAGGATACCTCATTCGAGCCGAAACAACAAGCCGAGCTCTACTTAAGCAAGATCTGGCCCTGATATCGTCTTCCACTTGCACCACCCGAAGCTCCCGACGCCAGCGTCCTGTTCTGCGCAGGGATACCATCTGTTCCTGGTCTTTGGGATTGGGTTGATATCACATATTCCTACAACACGCTTGGGGAACCGGCGTAGCTAACGTACGGGCTGCATGTGGAGGATGCTCAGGACAAGGAAAACTGGTGGCACTTATCAACAGCGATCCAAACGACTGCATAGTCCGGCCAGCCCAGCAAGGTAGCTCGAAATGGGATTCCGACAACAGCCAACTTCCAAGGACGCGGAGCTCCTGCTCGGGGCTGACTTTCCACGCTGGATGTGTGGTAACCCCCCTTCCGCCAATCTTCGTCGAACGTTAACGCAGCGGTCTCACCCGAAGTGATATGTCCACTGACACAGTCCTGCCTCGAGAGGAAAGAAGTCTATTTCAAACGATGAGCCAAACTGAGCAGGAGCAGCTGTTGGCCTAGGCAAGTGGACCACCTAGACTGGATAGAACGGGCATCTTTCGCTACTTCTTCCGTGCCGCCGAGACGCTACGGATCTACGATCGCGTCCTAGGCCGATCACTAAGTAGATTATGTTGGGACATCCCACCTGGACGCCGCTATCTTGCAGAAGGTCTATCTACGCACGGAGGCACGAAAACACGGACTTGGACATCTCATCCCACGACTTTGCACAATCAGGGCCCCGGACCTACTGCTTAATGTGGCACCTTCGCGAACCCAATTTTGCGATCATCGATTGGTTGCGTATGGAGACTGCTCATCCTCATGTAAGTCAAGGAGCATAGAAGCTGGGTACAAGCTCTTTGTGACGATGTACGCCTGTGACAGACTTTACAGTGGCCAGCGCCCTGATCGACGACAGGCGAGGGACTGTGAAAAAGTGTGGTCACGCCTTCATTATTCGCGTGAGGAAATGTATATCGCTCTTCTCCTAGCTTCTTTAGTAAGTCGATCCATTGCTATATTCCTAAGCTGTCTTGATAATTGCTTCTGTTATCGTTTCCTGTTACTCTCATTTTTCCAAACGTGTGTTCCGTCAAGCTCGTGTCGGCGATTTCCCCCTATGTCCTATGCGTAGCCTTGACGACCAACGATTGATGACTTGTTACCCGTAGCTGTCTTTTCCACCCAAGAGAGAGAGCATTGCCGGGCAACAAGTTACAAGGCATGGAATACACACAGGTACGGGTTCAATAGAGCATGTCCATTGCATGCATATATCTATGAGCTATCATACAAATCGCCTTTTGTGTGGCAGGAAGAACCACCAAATAAAACGCAATTGCAAAGGTCCAAAATATGGCGACTGACGACGAGGTTAAGAATCTGAATGAGAACGAACGTTGGGAGATGTGTCGACGCGTCGCCCGTTGACTCCAAGAATCCATTTCCGCGTACGTCGAGGGCATGTCATCATGTGTCGTAGAGGTCGTATTCCGCTCCGTCCGTAGGGGAATTTTCCATGGTTCCAACGGGAACGGTGAATGGGGAGGGGGGGGGGGGGTCGGGAAAGCAGTGTGATGAGCCAGAGTTGTCTCAACCTCTGCCGGTGGGAGGTTACGGTGGTGTACTTAGGATGTTGCGGTTTCGAGCCCACCGACAACTAGCGAGATTGGCTGCTGAGCAGGTCAAGAGGGTTATGAGACTCGTTCGTGGTGTCTCGAAAAGAAGTCGTAAGGGAATCAAGAAGGAACGAGAGGATCACGCCGTAGGAAGAAGCAAGAAAGTCCAAACGACCGAACAACGCCAAACCACCAAAGCCTCGCATATTATGACTTGAGTGACAAACTCGAAATCGATAGACTCGGTGGGGATGAGAACCTCGTGAATGCAGTTTCTTCTGGGTATCAGGCAGGCAGGCGCAGAGGAAGATGACTTTTAGGACTGGTGCGACGAGTGCTGCATACCTCCTTGCGGCGGCATCGCGTATTGTGCACCTCGCTGCTGAACGTAGCTCTGGTAAGCCATTGCCTGCTGCGGATCCATAGGGACGTTCGGCATGTAGCCACCAGGCATATGCGAAGGAGCCATGCCGGGTCGCCCGGACTGAGGTGGGAGATGGGCGTTTGGGGGCTCCTCAGGCGAGTCAATTTGGTTGGGATCGTCGGCACCGTTCTCACCGCCGGGTGTGGGCTCAGGCGCGTTCAAACAAGCCTGAGCATGCAAAGTCAGCTCACCATGAACTTGAAATGTAGTGATAGTGGAAAGGCATACCTGGATTAGATTCTTGCCCTCTGCCTTGGTGACCAAAGGCTGAAGCTTCGGGGTGGTGAAGGTGTAGACGAGACCGGTCTCCGACACGACCAGGAGTAGGACCTGGGTTCCGGTGAGGACAGACAGCTCGTAGGCCTGGCAAAAGACTGCCTGTTAGCATCAATTCAATCTCAAAGCGACGCGTTCAATGCGCGCCGCTGTTCGGATGCAAATAAGTGAAGTGCAAAGTGAGGGCGAAATTAAAGTAGTGCGCGACAGGATTGGTGAGAGAATGGTATCAGCACACACCTTCTTCATGATGCCAGCCTTGCGCTTGGAGAAGGTGATATGGCGACGCGACTTGTCAGTGATGAACTTGATCTCAATCTTGCGACGCTCGCGGCCGCCCTTCTCGTCGTCGTCGTCATCGTCGTCGGCAATGCTGTTGCGCGGTCGCTTGACGCCTCGCGACTCGCCCGCGCCACTGTTGCCATTGCCGACAGCGTGGGAGTCATCAAGGTCGTTGGCCGAAGCTTGGTCGTGCTGGTCAGTGATGTCGGCCATTTTGAGTCTGATGTACGAATACGCGACGGTATCACGAGAAAAAGGCAAAAAAAATGGTGGAGTTGCTGAATTGAGTGTGGTGCCGATGACCTAGACTTGTTCTGGCGCTGAGCGTGGAGAGCAGGTGGCCCGTAGCAGGTTACTTGTCTTGTTGCAGTAAGCGGTGGGCAGGCCGAGCTTGTAGATGGCTTGCGCTTCTGGGCTTGTCAGAGACAGAAACCTGGTTTGGGTTTGGTTGATTGCTGAATCGAGTCTGGTGTGTTCTCGGGGGGAAAGAGAAGATTATATTTGTCAACTCAATTCAATCGATCAATTGAAGAGGTCGAATAGGGCAATAAATTGGGTGAAGGTGGTGGATTGATTGTCTGCTAGTGTTAGGTACCTGATTAGGCAACGTAGATCGGTAGTAAGTCGCAGGTCGGCCAGTGCACTCACTCACTCACTCACTCACGCAATCAGTACCCAGGCAGGCAGCGAGCAACAATTAGGTAAGGAATGAATACAGGCAGAGTCGGCGACCAAATGTGGTCTCGACTTGGTATTCTTCTTTGGTAACGGGCACAATCCCACAAAGAACAAATTGCTGCAGATCTGCCGACAATTCGAGCTGGCGGTGGGAGAAAGGGTCAAGCCTCGGATGCTGTCAAATACGCTTTTGGAGTCTGGATTCCCCTGTAGAGAAACAACCAAACAACGTCAGCATCGATTTGGTTTGATTGATCAGGAAAGGTGAATGCGGGATGAATGAAAAGAGGATAGTGAGGTGGTAGCACACGGGCTTTTGCGGCCACGACCACACTGTTTAAAAGGGCGAAGGCGGGGGCGTGCCCATCCTTGGCCTTCGGGTCAACCTCTATTCACTGCTGCAGAGGTGGACGGGACCCAGATATTCAGATGTTCTCATCAACTTACCGTTCGACAGGGGCCAGCAGCGGGGACGGAGAATGTCAGAGCAGCCTATCAGAGGGCCACACGGCCGCTGGGCTTGACGAACTAGGGAAGGTGCTTTGAGAGGAACCGAAGGGTAGGCTTGGAGAATGTGGATGTAACTATGTAGCGAGCAGTCCTAGTCTCACGCACCATCCAGATAGACCCAAGCTTGCAGCGCTCGAAACTGACAGGGCTTGGGGTCTTACAGTTCACCTGCAGCTAGGAGAAAGCCCAATGCGCACAGTATCATGAGTTGTGTCGGAAACATGGTAGATAGGTAGATAGGTAGGACAGACACCTTGGGAAGCGCTGAACCGACTTGGACAGTTGCTGAGGCCTGTCGCAAACGGGCGACTTGCCCGGTCTGAAGGAAACAATGTCGGAGCCGGCTGTCGAAAGTAATCAAGATGACTCGAGTGGGGGAACCTAGGGCCACAATGGACGCTGGTGGAACCCCGGCGTGCTTAGGCACATGGGAACCGATGGCCAGGACATTGGTGCACAGAGTATCATCCATACAGCAGACTGCAGCATCAATGTGGTCGTTATCCGTTGGGTGCATTGCCCCGATGAAGTGAGATGTCTTACTTACCTATGGAACGCCGAATTTGCAAAGCTTGCAATGCTTTCGCCTCTATCATGAACTGGCCTCTCCGTTTTGTCGGAACTCGAAAACCATGTCACTGTCACTGTCACTGTTCTGGTTCTGTTGCCGTCATTTGTCGTTTCGTCACTGCATCGGCCACCGCTTAGCTCGCTTCTCTAGTTTAGAGTCAGGGACCTCGAAGAGTCGTACTGTGGAAATTCTGTTAGCAGCATGCCCGACAGGGTCGACGGTTCCTGAGGGTACAGTGTTTCCAGGACGGGTCGCTATCAAAGTAGAGACATGGAGAGGCCTGCCCTACGATGTCGACGGAACAAACGCCGTGCATGGATGCATAGGTGAATTAATTAGTACTATAAGGGGCGTGAGGGCGCAAGCTCGTCATGAGGATCGGGAAGTGCTCAGTGCCATAGCACTCCCCGGTCCTAGCTGACAAGCATCATAGTGCTGACGGACGGAAACCAAACGTACTCCGATCTTCCTGTTGCTTCAGACTAGAACACTAGCTCATCTGTCCGAGTAAGTATTGCAAGTGCTCTTCCCCAACACAAATGCGCCAAAGCCATGTGAATGGAAGTATCTCTGCGCGTAAAGCTTCCGGCAGCGGATTCGCAGGATGAATTGTGCAATAAAAGGCTGCGCTGCCATGGGGGCAGGGGTGGCAGCAAACAGCAGCAGGTTGTAATGGGCTTGCGGGACAGGGTTATGATTGGGGCTTCAGAGCTCAAGGTCACGTCCCCCTCGAGAAACGCAGCTCGCTCGCTTCCAGGCTGCATGTCAAACGATAGCACTGACCATGAGAACAGATTGGTCTCTGGCGCAAACAATTGATCGAAGTCGGTAGCCTCGGACAAGCAATACTATCAAGCATCCCGCCATCTTACGATTTTGGCGGCGGGTACATCGCAATCCCAACCCACTGCTATCCCGGGGCTGGTGTAGTAGTACTAATGACGAGATACCCTGGCGAAGGATCATCTTATTGGCCAGCTGTCAATAGTATCGGTGCGGCGCTTGGAAATGGACATTGGGGAGTTGATCAGGTGTCAATATAACCCTTACAAGCAACTCTGCCAGTCGTATTTGTACCGTTATGCCCTGAATGCAAAGGATGTCCACGGGTTTGCCAAATGTTGAGCCGCCAGATCAGCAGCAGATCAGAAGGCCAGAGAATCATCGCTGGAAGAGTTGGGTGTTGGGTGGTCCGGCTCGGTGGTCGAACTGATTGAAATGTCTCCTCCACATGGCCCCAGCGCACTGGCAGGGGCACAGATTACCGTAGGTCCGCAGCTTGGATTCATGATGGCCATCAACGACGAGGGGTGAAGAAGAAGAAGCGGGGACGCGCAATAGCGTATGATTGCTCTCGTCGAATGAGAAACGACCTTGATGCCGAGAAGAGCAAAAAGATAGCTTCGGAGATGGTGAGGAGCGAGACAGCACATTGGTCGTCGGAGCGGTTCATCAAAGAGCGATGCTCCGCCGCAGTAGCTTGCATGGAGTAGAGCATCCAGTAGAGCATCCTTGGAATTAGGTGCTAGGGAATTCCTCGTCACCCGAGACAAGTTTGACGCCTCGAGGCAAAGCAAAGCCGGTAGAGAACAACGTACGTGTTTGAAGCGATCCGTCAAGGGGAAGGTGAAGGTCGTGATGCGAGTTCAAACCGAAGTTCGGACGAAAAATAGAAGATTTACCTACTTACTTACACGATTGATTGCCTATTTGGGCGAAGCACTTCTTGCTTTCAACCGCCGCCACGCCAACGTTGCTTCTTGCCGTTTGCAGGCGATGTCGTTCTAACAAGCCTTGCTTCGGTTTGGTTATCGTGCCGCTGCCGCTGCGCTGCCGAACCAGAAGCTGGAGAAATCTATTAAAAGATGACACCGATGGCAAGTTATGCCGAAGAGGGGATGGCGTCAAAATGACCACGAGGCATCTCGAGTCCTTGACGAAGATTATTGCGTTGCTCGGTTTGGTGGAGAAATCGACGGGAACTGGGACAACGTTCGTTATGTGCTCTTCTGTGTATCTCAATTTTGATTGCTTGCTTGCCTCTGATGAACGGTCGGACTGTGGAGGGAATGTAGCCAATCGCTCCTGCCTGCTTTGTGAGCGATTCAACGTGTCGAACCTCCACAATCTGCAGTCTGGACAATTTGCATGAACTCTCGCCGTTCTCGGAAGGCAGGAATCTTGATAGACATGCAAGTGATTTCATGTGATGATGATTCAGCGTATGACAAGAGAGTTGAGACTCGCAGGGACTGGTCGGCCGCCGGCTCTATCGTTCTTTGCGAATGGGGAACAGACAGCAAACACCGGCTATATATGCTATGTACTGTGTCGAAGTCAAGAAATTTGCTAACCAAATGACGAAATTGTAGATCACGAGAGAACAGGAAGGCTGTAATTACCTCGAATGCTCAGCTGGATGTAACTTGTGCCGAAGGAGCTACGGAGCCAACATCATCAACTGTCTCCCTCCAGGTTGAATGTTGTTCCCATTCACTCTGTTCGAGTGTTAAGAGGGCTAGGACAATTGGCGACCAAATGTGTATCAAATCGAGTTATTTCATGTGACATTCTAGCTACCTATCTAGGTGATCATTTAGGCTACCAGCCCAAGATATGCAAAACCAAGAGCAGAGAGAGTATGGGCAACTTGCCGCTCGCAATCCCCCCATGATCCGCGGTCTTCTGTGCAGCCGATGCGCAAAAGGAGGGCCGCCGCATATATCCTGCAATTTTTGCCCTGCTGAAATCAACAAGAAATAGCTCGCGAGCCAAGTCTCTACACCACCGAATGAGCTACTACTTAGTTGCAGCAGCGGACATGATGATGGAGCCTGATGCCCAAAAGTTCCCGATGCCTCTCGGACATAAGCCTTCGTTGATGGAACCACCACATCGCTTCTTCGACGACTCGACGCCTCCTGTCTTGTCCCGTTCCGCTGTGGCTTGCACATCCGTTTCCGTCTCCGGGAAAAGCTAAAGGCGAACGCATCATCGTAGAACATTCCATAGGGCCGCCTGTAGGTAGCTACGCATGACAGTTTACTGCCACCTGACAGTAGCGCATGCTGTGGCAGCAGTACACTCTTCCCATAGATCCACACTACTCATGTAGGCGCCTGTGTCTCTGACGAGGCCATATTTGATTGCACAAGACCAAACTCCTGAGCCCATGGTCTATTGCATCCACGGTCTATTGCATCCACGGTCTGCCTTCCAGGGTTGGTGACCTGTTCTTAGCTAGACAGCTTTTCGTTGTCTCCGTTCAAGCTTCCCGTGTCCTTCACCATTCCTGGCCTCACGTCGTGCACGTCTCCAAGCAATCGAGGCATGTATCCGTCGGCACTTTGCCAGGGGAAACGGTTGCAATGCAGACGAAATCATACGCGGCCAAGCTGCCGAAGGTTCAAATGAACCAACCATTCGATGACGCTGAATGAGGAAACCAAGTCTGACTGCCCATATATGCGTCTTAGGCTTCGAGAACGCTGTCTTGCTTTCGACCAACAGTCCTGAAAGAACGAGATGAAGCTCTACAAATCCTAACCTGGGATCGTCCTCCCTCGGTACAACTCTCTCAGCGGGCGACCTTCCACACGGTTTTGGACGCCAAATGCATGCGAATTGTGGTTCAGGGGCTGATTCTATTTTAACCACGAATCCTTGCTGTCATGCCCGAGGATCTTCACCCACTCTCTGGCTGTGACGGGTGATGTGCTGCAGTTCACGCCATGCACGATAGATTCAATTATGGTACGAATTATGGTACGCATGCTTCACCACCCTCAAATGCCGAAAGTAAGTATTGACTTGCCGTGACCACTGACTTCAGCCCCACGTCACGAATGCTTAAATTTCAACTACAGCACCGAGTCAAAGGACAGACATCCTACCCACAACCCATGCCGGTGCCAGACTTAGCACCACTCGGCAACTCTCTTTGCTGGGTCGATGAGGCTCAGCTACAAGTAGACAAGAACGGTTAAGGATACGCAGGAAGCTCGTGGGGGCCTGAATGAACGTCAGATCTCGCCCCCTGTCCAGCACCCTCGAAGCCGTCAGAGCCTCAAACTAAAATCATTCGATTTCTCGAACTGCTCCAAGGGTGTCGAAGCCACCCTCCAATTGATTGGTCTACGAGCTGCGGGCGTGCGAAGCATGGCTCACAATATGGCACGTGCATGCGCCAAAGACGACGTCGCATTGCCTCAGATCTGGCGATAACCTATCCCCTTACAAATGATGAAACACCACGCGTCTTAAAGCACCGCCCTCCATTTCTCGCTGAGGCAGTGTCGCAACACGGTAGGTGGAGCCCAGAGGCGTTTCTTCCGTGTTTCTGAAGGCCAGCCAGACCATTACGGCTGGTCGACGTCTCAATCTCTCCTCTCCCCATTGGAGTGTTTCTCTCTTCACTCCCTGGTCGGCTTCATTTGTCTTATGTCAGTGTAGCAAAACCCGGCCGTGACTTCGTAGGCCTGGCGCTTGTGTCTGTGTCCCCCCTTTCGGTTTCTTCGTGCCTCATCTTCATCTCTACTACCTTTCATAATCATAACCTTCGTTTCACTCTCTCCTTCGTTCCCTTCCGTTCTCCGGTCGAGGCGTGTGCTTTTTCTTCTTGACACCATAGGTCGGTAGACTTCGACATTACGTTCATTCTCAACCTCAATAGAGGCTGTACGCCATTCCTTCTCTCGCGACGTCTTTAACAAAACTTTATCACCATTTCCAAGACGCCGGTCGTCGAATCATCTTACCGAATTTACTGATCGTGGAGGATTAGGAGGCAAAGGGTCCAAGGACCAAGAGGTGGAATCAGAGCAGCCAGGCGCTTCGAGATCAGCAACCTCTGGGTAGACGGGTTTACTTAGCAGGCAAAGATGGTCAACAAGGTGCAGGCGGCCTTCGTGGCCGTCGACGGGTTGTTCGCCATGATGGGTGCTATCATGTTGGGGTTCTCCGTCATCGTTCTGAACACGTGCTTCAACCCACCGACGGAAGGAACACAGGCGGCCCAAGATCTACTATACCAGAGGTTTCCCTTGACAGGTGAGTGCTTCCTGTGGCATAGCAGTGGTTAGGCAGAATGGAATTGCAACTGATAATCTCGCAGCTGGTGTTGCGAACGGCGCCTTCACGTTGTTCATTTTCCTCGTTACTCTTCCGGCGCTGGCTACCCCAAGTCGAGGATGGTTGAAATTTGTGGGCTATCTGGTGGTGGCCGATGCGCTCTTCACCATGATTATTGGCTTGGACTTGTGGATCATCACGCTCAGGACGAAGCAAGAGTTCTCTCAAATATGGATCGCGCAAACGGCCCAAGTCCAGGATCTGATGCAAACAAGCGTGAGTAACGCAGTGGATGGCTTCTGCGGCATAAGTTATTGACATGATGTAGTTCCAATGCTGCGGTTACTTCAACAGCACGAGTCCAGCTTTCGTCACCGATGCAACCTGCCCGAGTCCCGCTACTGCCGCTCTCATCAAGGGATGTTCTGCGCCATTGACGTCGTTCACGAATACCTTTGTCGACAACATTTTCACTGCCGCATTTGGTATGGTCGGCATCGATGTTGCCCTCATCATGGCCACTGCTTGTCTCCTCAAGGAGCGAAAGGAGCAACAGCGCTTTCGAGGCATCGATGAGAAGAATGGTGTCAGAGGCACTTTCTAGGCTCGAATCCTGAGCACCCTTCTCTTCTCCAGATTGCCTATGCGAGCTTCCTTTCTTCTTGGGGCACTGATGCGCCATTGACTGGCATAATGAACCCCAAGTGGCCTTTATCTTACACCAACTTCGATATATAGGGGGTTGGAATCTCTTGATTATCTTGGAGTATTGCACCGGGCCGTGAGAAGACGGAATTTGAGTTATGAGATCCAGGGATCTCGGCCCTGGCATCCCAAACGCACCACCACAACAAGTCTGCCAGGATTTCTTTGGCAACGTACGCATTGTAGCCTAGACAAGCATACGAACCTAATATGGGGTCTCGGCTCCTCCACTTTTGCTTTGAAAGTATTCACTTCTACACACGTACGTTGAGTGTGCGTTAGAGACTCGGTAGACACAGATATAGAATAGTCTCACGCGACAAAATTTATAAAAAGCTGGAAAAGCACTCGTCTTGATAGCAATCCATTGGAACGACCTGAACACCTGGTGTATTCATGTCCATAATTAGGTTAAGTGTGGCGAGGAATCAACCTGTGAATGCGATGTGTAACTTCTAGCTGAGACCTGCACTATACGCTACCATTAGCCTTGATCGCCAGGACTCGATACGGTCCTCGGTGTTGGTCAGGGCTCGGATTGAATAACGAAAGTAAACAGCGAGATTTGATCCACGAAGCCATGCTGGAGTCGGTCTCTTAGGCCGTTGTGAGAATCAAAGATCCACTAAAGCTGCTACAGTACTGTCATCATACAGACTTGATGATTCATGGATCCATAAAACGCCGCTGAACGTTCTCATTGAATAGTAAGCAAAGAACACCACGGCAATAACAGGTAGGGCGATCTCTCCCAATCACTGATAATAAGCATCCGGAGCTATTTTCATTGTACTCAAATCACATGCACTCAACTGAGATTGCGGTACGGGAAAGTGTTGTGTCGATCAGGCAGACAATTTCGACTCAGCAACCAATAAGCTTCAACCATCGAAGCCACTTATACCTCCCAACCAATCAGCCGACCAACCAGCGTCAAGTATCATCCCTATAGGGGCAAGCAAACGACCCTTCCCAGACCCCATGTCGAAGCCCTGGATCCTGGTGACGCCCTCCAGCCGCGGCATAGGCCACGCGCTAACGCAGCACCTGCTGCGCACCACGACGCTGCCCATCATAGCGACCTCGCGCAACCGCGACCTCTCGGCCACCAAGCACTCGCTGCTCGACCACGTCCCGTCCTCGCAAGCGCACTCGTCCTCGCCCCACCAGGTCCACAAGGAAGACCTCGCCTCCCGCCTCGCCGTCCTGCACCTCGACGTGACGGACGAGTCCAGCATCCAGGAGGCGGCCGCCCGCGCCGCCGAGCTGTTCCCCAAGGATAAGAACCATCTGCACCTCGCCTGCGTCGTGCCGGGCGTCCTGCACGCGGAGCGGAGCCCGCGGCAGGTCGAGGGCGACGCAGCGCTGGAGACGTTCCGCGTGAATGCGCTGGGGCCGCTGATGTGCCTGAAGTGGTTCGGGGACTTTTTGCCGGGGAAGCGGACGGTGCTGGACCTGTCGTGTTCGCCTGCTGCTTCTTCTTCTGGCCCGGAAGAACAGACCCGAGCGGAGGGGGCTGACGACGACGCCGACGCCGACGCCGCCTCGGGAGAACGGCTACAGCTGCCGCCCCACGCCACCTGGCTCACCATGTCGGCGCGCGTCGGCTCCACGGCCGACAACCGCCTCGGGGGCTGGTACTCGTACCGCGCGTCCAAGGCGGCCGTCAACTCGCTGACCAAGACGTTCGACCTGCATCTGCAGCACCGCAGCGGGGATCGGGCCATGGCGATGGCGTATCACCCGGGGACGGTCAAGACGGGGCTCAGCGAGGAGTTCTGGGGGAACGTGAGGAAGGAGAAGTTGTTCAGTCCCGAGTTTGCGGTGCGGAAGATGTGCGAGGTCGTGGGGAGCAGGGGGTTGGAGGATAGGGGGCGCGTCTGGGACTGGGAGGGGAAGGAGGTCTTGCCGTAGACGTGGAAAGGACGGGACGAGCAGGAGGGCGAGAGCGAGGGCGAGCGCGAGGGTTTAGGTTGGTTGGTTCTGTTGGGTAAGGCTCATATATAGGGAGATTAGGATATGAGTATAGTTCTGTTGCCTGAGACGCAAGAAGAAGATTGTACGAAAGCATGTGCAAGAGCATGGACGAGCGGGCCATGATTGCCTAGACGGTATACCATTTGATAATCGAACATCCCTTGAGGTTGGCACTTCTTGTGAAAATCCATCACTTGCCAAACAGCTGCGTGGACAGGGGTTCGCCTTAATATTCATACATCGTGGGGTTAAACGTGAGATATATTGGACATGGAGCCTGCCAGTCATATCAATATCCTGTGAAGGCGGTCCCTCTCCTGTACGAAACGTTCACTAAGAAATTTGGCGGTATACAGATGAAATCTGGGCTAGTTCAAGCCGCACCGTCTCTGTTCACTAGTATGAGCTCGTCGACCGCTTCTAAGTAATACAGGTTCCATCCGCAGAACTCGATGCTCAATACCGTCCTCCATCCATCTATCAATTCAGGTCCCGACGCCCTCACAGTGCGACGTCCTGAAAGCTAGCCCCGTCACCCGGACTTGGCGCAAGTTGCTTCTCGTCCGGACCACCCTCATCTCCATCCTCACTCTCCGCTGAAGGCCGTGCCGGCCGTAAGGCGACTTTCTGCGTCTCTCTGTCCTCCATCCTCATCTTCTGTTCGGCCTCGGCCCTCGCTTTCTCCTCTCCCATTTCGCTGTTTTCCTCGCCGTCGTCTTCGCCATCACTGTCGCTTTCCGATGCAGGCTTCTTTTCTATGGAAGTAGCGCCGTTACCATTCTCAGCCGCTGGCTCGGGGGGCAATTCCTTCTGTTGAACCTCTGGCGTGGCCACTGCTCTCGAGACCTCCCCACTGGGCGGTCCAGGTCTCAGTGCATCGAGGTAGAACTTGGTAACGCCCAAGATCCTGCCGTTCTTCTCGCAGGCTTCAACCCACTCCGGTCGCACGACGGGGATGTTCATCTCGACGGCCTTCTCCCAGGCCAAACCGCGCCCTTCGGTTGTCACGAAATGCGTCGTGTCGATGCGCACGCCATCCACAATCTTGGCCCCAATACGCTCCACGGCCTTGATGAGACTATCCCGCATAGGTGCGGGCAGGATGCCGGTGGTGATGGTGATGCCGCTTAGGTCTGTCATCTTGTGCGTGCTGACCACAACCTGTTTGGAGCTGAAGGTTCCGGCGCTGGTCCGCAGCACCAGATGGAAGGTATACTCGGTATCGACAGCCAACCCGGAGATCTTGGTGCTGTGCATGTGTAGCGGTCTTGGGATATTGCCCGCCTTCTGGCCATTGCGATAGAGGGATAGTGAGATCAGGTCTGCTGTTGCAAGCTCGATGGGGTCCCATTCGAGGACCACGGACGTCTGGGTTGCGTTGCGGCACCGCAGGATTGGTACCGAGGGCTCGGAGGCGCCGAATGCAGAGAAGATCTGGTCTTGCAGGGTGGAGAAACGCGTGTCGGCCGAGGACTCGGAGGCGTGGTTGCGGGCGACGGTTATGTCTACTATGGAACCCGAGGCGATGTTAGGGGGTAGGAGGATAGATGGGAACTCGATCTAGATAGAGTAGGATTAGCCTATGATACTTAGAGAGGGTCTAGAAGTTCAGAGGGGTATCTTTGTGTAGGAGAGCGTTGTGAGCGCCGTTGCGACGCCTTGCGACAAGTTCGAAATTTATGAGGTAGGCGTCGACGAGCTTCTAGAGCTTTCGGACACGTACCAGTCGTTTGTCAGGCGTCAGAAGCACCGTGACGCCGGCGTCGACCTTGCCGACAGTGAGAGAGACCAGCATCGCGTTTGTGCGCAAATTGGACTTGGGCTGTCAGGATGTTCAATTAGCGTTATGTCGTAGTCGTGGTAGGGCTTGCGTTGAGTCTGGGACTGATACTGGCTGAAGTTGCGTGGCCTGTAGATTGTGCCAATCCAGCTTTCTGAGCTTGGACTTTTGACATCACACCCAAGATCGAAAACCGCTATGGCATGTAAATTGAAATTGAACCACCACAATCACGACGAGTTACGATCTGAATATTACGTCGTTTTCATACAGGGCGTTTGATCTAGCTGCAACTTGAGTAAAATATGGTTGCGTCATGTACAAGCTCCTGGCTCATCCGAGACTTGGGAGTATCAAGTATCTTATAGCTGATATATCTATACACATATCCTACAGCATTTACCAATTCGTCTCAATCTCTTCTGTCTGGAACCGGACCTCTTTTATTCTAGGATTCGTTTCTTAACTTCTTTGGGCTCAAGGAATGCTTGTGTCCTTCTTCGGACAGCGTTATGTGAACTCTGATACTGAGGATTGTGGAAGTCAACAGCATGCTTGCCAGTCTTATCCCTCCTAAGTGCCAGCTCTGCAGCAGTTACAATGGCCTTGGACGCTTCCAAGATCTCTGAGAACGGGGCCTTGCATAGATCCTTGGGTTCCCGACAAGTTACCCTTAGCGTACCATAGATATCGCGTATGGCAGTATCTTGTGAGTGCGTCACGAGCCTCCTACCGTCACTGTCGTAGCCAGCTGTCTCTAGAGCCATTCTTATCCCGCGGCGTAACAGACGCTGAGCCGTGGAGGTGACGAAGGGCGAGGCTTGCGGGAAAGCTGCGACGGACCACCAGAGAGGCTTCCCCTTGTCTGCGATATAGCGATCCAGGACAGATTGGGCGTAGGGGTGCAGGACCTTGTCGAGGTATTTCATCGATTGGATGGCAAAGCAGTGACGCACGGCGAAAAAGGCACTGATGTCGCCTGAATGAGGCATTCCATTCAGCTTGAGGCGCCGCACCTCTTTGGGAGTGCCGAAGTGATGTTTGCGGCTTACAGCGCGGACCAGCTCGCCCGGCTCGACATCTTCCTCGGATACGGGGCCTACAAATCGAAGGAGGGAAGGCTCAGGCCGCTGGTTTTGTTCTTGCTTGACCCTGGAATTCGAGCTTTCGTTCTTCTTTATTGTCGATGCATGGCGTTGCAAGATGTGCGGCGCAAATACTCGAAGCCGAAGTGAAGGCCGGCTCAGAAACAGAAGCAGAGGCGCTCTTGTCATGACCTCGGCCGGAACCCTCTATCTTCGAGCTGCGAACAGCTCATTGCTCTGGTCTGTGACTTAGTTGAGTGGGTTGTCAATGGAGGCAGAAGACGGGTGTTGATTCCAGAGTGATTATCTGATGCTGCTGGGGGAAAAATAATTACTTAGGTACCTAAGTAAGCTTCAGTTGTCCCAGGTATTCGAAGTACTTGGAAGTATCTTTGGCGGACAGTACTTTGCGTGCGACGCGGATGCACTGCAGTCACCAGTAGCTTTGCCTGTGAGTACAGCGCTCTGCAGTGAATAAAACGGCATTGCCGTCCAGTAAAGTCCGAGAAGACTGCGCTAAGAGCCTAAGCCTCACAATCGCCTCGCCAAACAGGCCCCACTGTTACTCACACTCCCACTCCCACCTTTACTGTGGTAGTGTACAGCCACACTTTGTTTTCGCCTTTCGGAGACGCTGCCCCAGGTGATGTGTGATTGATCTGATCCCCACTCCCATTTAACATCCCACCACCACCTGTCGTTACACATCGTATTCTACCTTTTCCACTCCCTCAAACACCTAAACACAAGCAGCACTACGAATACCGCCTGCTCTCTTCGTGTTCTACACCTCATTCACACACGTACGCGAATTCGCAGCAAATAATTCGTCATCATGCCTAAGAACAAGGGAAAGGTAAGCACACATTATCCTTGGCGAAAACCCCGCGCCCACTGCGAGGCGGGGTGCAGTGTAGTACCGCTGCATCGCTATGGGAGAACGCAGAACGCAGAACGCAGAACGCAGAACGCAGAACGCAGAACGCAGAACGCAGAACGCAGAACGCGGACCGCGATGCACGATGAAGACCATGAACTAACACGAGACAACAACAGGGAGGAAAGAACCGACGTAGGGGTAAGAACGAGAACGAGAACGACAAGAGAGAAGTGCGCCTCCACCTACAACCTACACAATCTGACCGCAAAGGCTAACTTCATGACAGCTCGTCTTCCGCGAGGACGGTCAAGAGTATGCACAGGTCGTCAAGATGTTGGGCAACGGCCGTCTCGAGACTCAGTGCTTCGACGGAACTAAGCGTCTTGGACATAGTACGCGACCTCTCCCTTCCCATTCTTCACCAGCATCACCGACTAATATACTCATAGTTCGCGGCAAGTTGAGGAAGAAGGTCTGGATCAACCAAGGTGACATTATTCTTCTCAGTTTGAGAGAATACCAGGACGAGAAAGGTAAGTTGCAGTCTACTCCCCAAGAACCCCAGACAATTGCGAAAGTTGTAAACCAGGATTCTTACTGACCAATGAATCTAGGCGATGTCATATTGAAATATACTGCCGATGAGGCCCGTTCCCTGAAGGCCTACGGTGAGCTTCCAGAATCGGCAAAAATCAACGAGACCGACACGTACGGTCCTGGCGAGGACGGAGAATGCAACTTCGAGTTCGATGAGGACCGTGACAGCTCCGATGACGAGGGCGCTGGTGGCAAAGAGATCGAAATCGATGACATTTAGAGGTCACTACTTGATCTGGCCTGGAGCATCGTCCACCTGGCCGTCTGTTTCCGCGGCACTCGGAGTGTTGCGCAAAATGATGATCAGGAAAGCTGTCTTCTCTCTCAAACCTGACATATTCGATACCTCATCGGTACGTCCGGTTCCGCGACAGTTGGACATGTGGTACTAGGAGGGAAGCCATGGTGGGAGAGACGTCATGGTTCTTTGGTTTTTTTGGGGAGGGGGGGGGGGGGGGACGTACACTTCTCATCTTGCTCTTGATGATCTAAAAGTTGGGAACGAGGTAATGATCATGGTAATGATGATTTGCCCTGCGGTAGACTCAATACATTCATACCTTTCTCGTAGAACCTGTGCGTTCCTATTCACTCGTGGAATTGACTGTGCTCTAAACATATAATTTCCGCTACGGAGATGGCACAAGGCACGCAAAGATTGCAAATCCGTGCAGATAACCGTCACGATAGCCGTAACGAACAGTACATTTTGCCAGTAAGCGGTCATATTCTCTCCGTCAGTTCACGACTCTTCGCCACCCCTAGAGCCCACTGTCCCTTATCGCTGTCCTCGCCCACAAATAGTTTACTCACTCCGACCAGTAGGTGCTAGTGATTCATCCCTGACAAAGGTGTATTGGTTGTGGTCTTCTCGGATGTATATACGGGCATGCCTGCAGGAGAACTACCAACGCGCGATAGAAGATCTCAGCTTCAAACTGATCACATCGCATCGCGGTAATGAATCTTTTTCCGTTCGACCTCTGCCAATTCTCAGACAGTGATATGCACTAGCCATTCCCACGCTGCCATGATTCGAAGAGATCTATAGGTGGACAGAACATCTCTATATACAGGTGTCGCACTTCAAGTCTATCAATGACAGGGGGTTCAATAGAAGCCACCAGCTCCTTCCTGACTTGGTAATCTCTTTCATCAAGATTATAACACGACCTTGAAGCTAGGTCGAGTATAGATACGTTTTTGGGTTTTATTTGAACCAAGACAACTACAAATGTAATCATCTCCTTTTCTCCGTCCCTACCCCTAAACTACCAACTACCACTGTGTGTCCCTCCTTCTCTTGAGTTCTCGTCCTTCAGCTAGGAGTTGATTCCTCTCCATCTTTCCAGAGAACGTCCAAACGCGTCATCGCTCTTCCACTGCCCATCCTTGTCGTGAAATTCTACTACTACGACAGATGTTACTCAAACGCGAGAAATCCCAAACTGGCTCGCGCGTGATCATTCTACTAATACCACGCCTATTGTGATATACCAAGGTCGTTTAGGAAGCGAATCCTTGCGTAGTTGATCATCGTAGCTTGACGTAAGGTAGTTCCATACCCTCGTGACTCGTCTCCCTTTTCCTAATCATGTCTTGTCCTGGGAGCCTCCGGACCTGCTCTTCTCGAGCCTCGAACCAAAACCCAATATAGCGTCAACCCCTCCAACAGCCACCACATCATCAGGTCGATGCAGTTCTGATTTCGTTTACCAATCATCGTCATCAGCTTCGTCGTCTGCTTCAAAATTAGTAAACCATTCCCATCATCATATCCGACACGCATAGGAGAACTCACCACTATCGCCGACCTTTTGCTTCCGCTTCTGCAACGCCGCCGCAAGTGCATCTGCCATATTCGGCCCTCCTGCTCCGGGTGCCATACCTGCAGGCGGTAGCCCACTCCCATGAGGTCCGGTATCGCTTCCTCCGCCGGCGGGCATGGCAGCACTTCTGTCTCGAATCTGGGTCCGGTCCACTTTCTTGAGCGCACCGATACCGCCAGCTTTCTGAATACCATCGAGCACGGCGCCACGGCCTGAGTCGGGTTTGGGTAGAGCCGGTGCCGGCACGCCGGATGCGTAGCCGCTGTCTCGGTTTGGGGGTGGTGGAGGCGGCGGGGGCGGCCCACCTGCCCCTCCTGGTGGTGGAGGAGGGGGGGGCGGTGGAGGCGACGCTCCCGTCGATGTTGGTGGTAAGGGAGGTGGCGGTGGAGCTGAGGAGTGAGGCAGGGGAGGCGGCGGAGGTGCGTTCGATGCTGGTAGAGGTGGTGGTGCTGGACCACCTCTCGGCGGCGGATTTGGAACTGGTCGAGAGGCTGAGGGAGGAAGAGGTGGTGCACTGGATGCTGGAGCTTTCGGAGGTAATGACGGCGGGAGCGGAGGAGCGACCGGTGTGTCTCGTGGGGGCGGTGGAGGCACCGGGCCCCTAGCTGGCGGTGCTGGAGGTGCATCGTTGAGTCGTTGGCCGGTAAAGGCAGGTGGTACACCGAATCTGTGACCGGATGTATCATCCCCGGCCACAGGCGTCTTCGGTGGTCTCGGGGGTGGAGGCGGACCCGGAGCGGGTGCTGCCGGTACAGCTCGAGCAGGTTCCGTATGTGCGAATTTACCTGCATCGGGCAACGGGGGAGGCGCGTTGAAGCGTGGGCGTGGAGGCGTAGGTTCTCGAGGCGGAGTCGGTTCGCGATGAACTTGTGGTACGTCTGCCTTACCGGATCGCCGCGGTGCAGGCGGTGGTGGTGGAGCTCCGCGGCGTGACCCAGATGAAGATACGTTCTCGACTGTCGGTCTGGCTCCTGGAGGAGGCGGTGGAGGTGCTCGCGCATGACTCCCGGTGCCATTGACGGGTGGTGGTGGAGGTGCAGTCGGCTTAGTGACAGCAGCACCTCCCTGCTCCTTCAAGAACTCTACAATAAAGTCTTGATTGTCTTTAATGAAGTCGTCGGTAAGCCCCTGCTCGGTCAAGAAGTTGCCAAAGTTCTCTCGCCAGTTAGGATCATAAACCTCGAGCGTAGCGAACTCGGATGGCGGCTTGTGAAATCCATTGACGTTTCCTGAAGATGGTGACCTTGAGTGTGCCTCTGATACTGACGGAAGGGGCGGTAATGGGTTGTTTCGGGGTGAATCCGGCGGCGTAGGAGCCGAGGAATGCCTATGCCCTCCGAAGATGCTTCCGAATAGTCCGCCTGACTTGACGGGTTGGCTGTGGCCACCGAAGGGTGTGTTTCTTGTAGCTTTGCTTGCGTTCTTCTCTCGCTCATCCATCTTCTTCTTGAATTGTTTGGCCTCCTTCTCATCGACAAAGGATAGGCCCGCTAAGCAGTCCTCGAGCTCAAAGGAGTGGAAAAAGGTTCGGTCTTGGTTGTAGACCCACGTGTCGAAGATCTCTTGATCCCATATTACTCCTCGGCCAGCGGGCTGGGATAACCACCTGTAAGCTTCTCTTGACTAGGAAACAACACGCCTTGCACGAGACAGTCACTCACTGATATGTCCACCATCTTAATCCAGTATGTGTTCCCTACCAGGTCGTTGGAGAGCACGATGGCTCCTTGCAACCCGGTATATGTCCATCTTGCTTTGTTGGGATATGCCACGTATAATCTTGCGACGGCGACAGCTTGGATCTTGTTGGTCTGCTTGGGCACCATGCGCTTGACCGTCTCCTTGTCCTCTTCGCCTAGGATGGACGGCATGATGGCTGCGGGTGGTGATAATGTGACGTATTCGGTGGTAAATGGGGCAGAGTCCTCGATAACTCGTCCCTATCTCCAGCTACCCGTAGTAGCACCTTCAGTGATCATGGATACGATCTGAATATGCCCCGCCAAGAAAGTAAAGAATGCTGCCTCGTTGCGTTGCGTTGCGTACGCGTGTGTGGTGGTGGCGGCGCTTACTAGTAAGAAGGTTGTAAGGAGATAGTATCGATGCGGCTCGATTGATGTCTAGAAAGCTGGTCTTGTGCCTGAGCTGAGCCGACGGCGGTGATTGCTTGGTGTGGTTGCTTGGTATCTAGGAAATGAGACCGTGCTACACATTCAACGGAGCTAGGACAAGTCGGAAGTATCACTGATCCTATTGAGATATGTTTGATTATCGTGGAGTGTGATTTGTTTCAGGCTTCTATGGTTTGAAGGAACACAACTCGAAGTCGTTCATTGACATGGATACGGATGGAAGCCGGTTTGCCGTCACCGTGCAGCGTTTCTGACTGACAGGGACCCGGTTTAGTGGTAGTGGTAGTAACCAGCCACAAAATCCCACCTCTGGAGGCCTGAAGTGGATCGCTTATAGCGCACAGCCACCATACCCATCACTGCCATTCCTCTACTTAGCAAGGCGATATTTGAACATTTGAGCAGAAACGATCCTAACATGCTACTGTGCATGTGAATCACGGGATCACGCAAGAACCAGGCCGAGAGGCAGAGCTTCCTCATCATCGGTGCCTATGTCGACATCAGCGGGCACTGGGTATTGTACTGTACAACACCGTTCGGGGCTAAAACTGTAATACTTAGCTGATGACCCTAAATACTTACATTCTTACCTTCATTATACACGCAACGAGACCCTTAAATCATCAGTATGGCAATATATGACTGAATCATGATGGTTTCAATATGATTGCATTGCCTCGCCGATCTGTCTTTATTCATACAGCCCTGAGCCGTGTGTTCCTTGAGGCCAAAGCTCTCACGATTCCCATTCCACCAGACCAACGCCTACTGCCCTATCGCAGCAGGGCGATCGCTATGGAGTGGCTTATTTGTTGAGCTCCTTAGCCTTAGCCTGACGCTCCTCTTTGCTTCCCTCCTGCTCAGGCATCGACTGAGAGACAGCCGGGCCAGGGTGGGCTTGGTGAGCCGCGAAAGCCTTCGCTCCCTCGAACTGGGAAGCCTCCTTGGGGTCGTTCGGCTTGGAGTCGGCATCAACCTTGCCAGTCTAAAGTGATTAGTATTCCGTCAAAATAATACTTGGTAAATCGCGCGTCGTGGTAAAGCACTCACCTGGGGAGAGGGGAAAGAGTCCTTGCCAGTCATTTTGATGGGGTTTGAAATGCTTTCTGTAGTACGGATTTGCTGTTTTGTGTTGTGAGTTCTCAGATGTTTAGTGACCTTGAATTCCTTGCGTAAATGGTAAAAGCTGTTTGATCTAGGCTTCTGGTGCTCTTATAAAACCCAGAGTTTGGATTTCATTCAACTTACACCTGACCTGGTGATGACGTATCCGGTACCGCGACAACCCGTGATTGGGTGTCACAGTGGCGGCGATCTAGCCGATGATTCGCAACATGCAACCTTCAACCCCAGGATCTATGCTTAGGATCTTTTGGATTCGGATTCCACACCACCTCTATAAACGTTAAACAGCATTCCTGCGAGGCTTGCCAGGGAACAGGGCTGAAATTTCTAGGCTAGCAGCCTACGTGGACTTCCGCCTGGCCCGTATCTTGTGCTTCGTGTCTGAAGTAGCTGCCGCTACCGATTGGGCGAAAGTTTGACACAGGCAAACAGCAAGCGCAGTAGTCACAACTGACTGGCACAGTTATGCCACCCCTTCACGCGTTTGCTGCCGTATCGTAAAGTTGACGTGCCCCGCATGTCTGCGAATAATGCTCCTCAGCCGGTGAAGCTCTCGCTACCTCTTGTATGTCCTGGGTGCCTCGCCGCAATTCTCAGATCTCTGACATGCCGTAGGAGTATCAGCAACACCTCTTCCAGGAGCTACGCAGCGAGGATGAGCTCGTCGTTGTGGCGAGGGGTCTCGGCCTCATGCGGCTGATCACCAACCTACTTCACAGTTACGATGCAGCCGGGAACAACCTGATTGTCGTGGTCGGTGCGGAAGAGCGTGAAAATGCTTGGATGGGCGAGGCGCTCGCCGAACATGCTGCTATCAGCATGTCTCCCAAGTCAAGGGGCCTCACCGTCGTGAACACCGACTTCACCAGCGTCGGTGCTCGGGAGAGGATGTATGCTCAGGGAGGAATATATAGCATCACCTCTCGGATCTTGGTCGTCGATCTGTTGACAACGCTGCTCAACCCGGAGACTATTACCGGCGTGATCGTCTTGCATGCCGAGAAGATAGTTGCGACTTCACTCGAGGCGTTCATCTTACGAATCTACCGACAGAAGAACAAGGTCGGCTTCCTCAAGGCATTCTCGGACAACCCAGACCCCTTTACGATGGGGTTTTCTCCATTATCGACCATGATGAGGAATATGTTCCTCCGCAAAGCGTCTTTATGGCCACGCTTTCATGTATCTGTGGCAAGTGCCCTCGAAGGCAAGAAGAAGGCAGAAGTCATCGAGCTCGAAGTCCCCATGACTGATACCATGAGAGAGATCCAGACCGCCGTCATGGAGTGCGTCGAAGTCAGCATCCACGAACTGAAGAAGAGTAACCCTGGATTGGAGATGGAAGACTGGAATCTGGAAAGCGCTCTGCTGAAGAACTTCGATATCATGGTACGACGACAGCTTGATCCTAATTGGCATAGGGTCAGCTGGAAAACAAAACAGATCGTCAACGACCTTACGGTTCTTCGAAGCATGCTGCATTCAGTTCTGGCATTCGATTCCGTGTCATTTCTTCAGCATTTGGACACTATACATGCTGCGCACTCTCCACAGCCCGGATCAACGAGGCAAAGCCAGTCGCCCTGGATGTTCCTCGATGCCGCACACACAATTTTCAGTACTGCGAAGCAAAGAGTCTACGCCAGCAATATGAAGGCGACAGAGAAGACGAACATAGACTCGCTCAAACCAGTCCTCGAAGAACAACCAAAATGGGCGATTTTGGCAGAGATTTTAGAGGAGATCGATCGTGATCTCTACTTCGACCCGCCCATGAGAGACGACTCCAACGGGACGATCCTGATCATGTGCTCCGATACCGCTACATGTCGCCAGCTCCGTGACTATCTTCAGTTGATGCATGTCAAGCCAAAGGCCGAAGAGCCGACGGCCAAGAAAGACAAGGACGAGGAGACGAAGCCGTCTGCAGCCTTCATGATGAGGCGACGGCTGCGAGAATATTTGAAATGGAAACGAGAGTTTGCGCAGATAAGCACTGCGTTGTTCTCCGAAAACCAGAAAGCGCTCGAAGGTGCCGCAGACCCGCGTCTTGCTCAAGGGGGCTACAAGGGCAAAGCCCCAGCACATAAGCGAAGAAGACAACGCGGAGGTGGTGCTACCGGTGCGGCGCCTGGACGAGCCGCCAACGGCAGTCTGGTTCAATATTTTGAGAAGCCTGCGGAAGTGGCAGATCTCATGGCCGAAGTCCAAATTACCGAAGGAAGCGAGGAAGCCAATCAGAAAGCTGATATCATCGCCGACCCCTTGGAAGACATGGACGATTTCTTCGAACTGTACGAGATGCAGGACCTGGTCGTCGTCCATGCATACGAAGGCGATCAAGACGAGCATGTACTGGAGGAGCTTAAACCTAGGTATATCATCATGTATGAACCGGATGCTAGCTTCATCCGTCGGGTGGAGGTATACCGCTCATCACATAATGACCGGAACGTCCGAGTATACTTTATGTTCTACGGTGGCTCGGTCGAAGAGCAGCGATATCTAGCTTCAGTCCGTCGAGAAAAAGACGCCTTCACCAGACTCATCAAGGAGCGGGCCAGCATGTCCATCGTCTCTACGACCGACGCGCACGGCATCGAAGACCCGCAAGAGGCCTTCCTCCGAACCGTGAACACGCGCATCGCTGGCGGAGGTCGCCTCGCCGCCACGGCGCAACCGCCTCGCGTCGTCGTCGACGTGCGCGAGTTCCGCTCCTCGCTCCCGTCCCTCCTGCACGGCCGCAACATCATCATCGTACCCTGCATGCTGACGGTCGGCGACTACATCATCTCACCTACGATCTGCGTCGAGCGCAAGTCCGTCAGCGATCTGATCTCATCCTTCAAGGACGGCCGCCTCTACAACCAGGCTGAGACCATGTTCCAGCATTACCGGAACCCCATGCTACTTATCGAGTTCGACCAGAACAAGAGCTTCACGCTCGAACCCTTCGCCGACCTCTCGGGTAGTCTGTCGTCGGTCAACCCGGCCCACATGCCGTCGGACCTGCAGTCCAAACTCGTCCTGCTCACGCTCGCCTTCCCGAGGCTCCGCATCATCTGGAGCAGTAGTCCCTACCAGACGGCCGAGATCTTCGAGAACCTCAAGACGCAGGAGGACGAGCCGGATCCCATCGCCGCGGTACGGGCGGGGCTCGACAAGGACATGAAGGCCGAGGACCAGAGTTTCAATCTCGAACCCCAGGAGATGCTGGGTGTGGTGCCGGGCGTCACGCCCAAGAACGTGAAGAACCTGGTGTTGGAGTGCGAGAATCTCAGGGAGGTGGCTAATATGGGCGCTGCGGAGCTAGAGCCGCTGGTGGGCAAGGAGGCTGGGCGGCAGATTGAGACTTTCTTTGCGAGGAACTTGATTGATCTGGATTAAAGACATGCACTAGCTACATCAGGCGTCTAGTCTCAGCATCACGATCTTCGTGATCATGAGACTCCTTCTCGGGAGTGCATTCGAGTTCACTGTTACAAGCATCCCAAATTCATGACCGGGACGTGTTCCTGCAGTTAGTCCTCGTGTAATATTCCCATACGGACGCTCCCGGAATGTCGTGTCAGATTCTTGGGACTACCATTAGGGGTTACGGCACGATCTTAAATTCACTCAAGTTGTTGTGGTGGAGAGGCAGATCAGACTCAGGGTTGAAGAGGAGGGGGAAGACTGTAGATAGGCTTTCGCTCTCGCTCAAGGTCAAGCTGCGATGTTGTACACAATTCATCATATGTAAAAGTAAGCAAGGGAGGAGACATGTGGATCAACTTCGATCTTCGCATGTAGTTGATTCGTGATTAAGTGCACTATTACGATAAGTTATAAGATAGGTAAGTCTCACTATGCGTGGTTGTCCACATGATATAGCAGGGCTCGATAATTCGTATCGCATCTTCACATTCTAAGTCATTGGAGGCCTTTGTGCAAATCAATGGTATTATGCTATGAAAGGAGATCGCAACAGCGTCATGCCGATCGTCGTTCGTTCATAAAACGGGGTATCGTGAAGAACTATCCACCAAGCGTGTATCCAACTCTCTCCCTCTCTCTGCTCCCAATGCAAAAGCAGTAGAGGAGTCTCTGCCATCCACCATTATCCCCCACTCCTCGCCTCGTCTAGCAGGTCAGCACCCATCCGTTCCGTGACAGATGGGCGCGCCTATTAGACATGACTCGTCGAATGCGCGCCGCCACGACTGCGCTTCTTGCCACAGTAGCCGCAGGTCAGGAACGAGATCAGGATGGTGAAGAAGGCGGCGATGCCGTGGATGATGGCCGTCAGGATCGAGGCAATGCCATTGACGATTGCCATCAGGACGTTGCCGATGGTGCGGAAGAGGCTTTGAATCTGCGAGGCGCCATGTTAGTCCATGTTCGCGGGAACGCCAGCGCTAAAGCGACGTTTGACAGGTCGAGCGAGGCTAATCGGGAACTTACGCAGGAAACAACGGCACCCATTTTGGCGGTTGTGAAGAGCTTGTCTGGTGGAGTGTTCTGGTAGTGTGGTGTGTATTAGGTTGGGTTGAGAATCCTGTGGTTCTCTGGAGTTTTGGACTTGGGTGCTGTTGGGATGAGGGAAGACTTCAGAACGATTTCACGAATGACGAGGAAGTTTCGGGTCTCTTATACATAGTATTCAATTCGGGTGACAACAGGATCCCTGGGATCCCTGGCCACATCTCATCTCAATGCTGTGACAGGACAGGTAAATCTTAAACTCACTCATTAGCCAGGGTGCTTAGCTCGACAACTGCATACCGACCTACCTCCGTAGCTTCGCCTGCCTACGATCACACTGACACTTGCTGGCAAGAAAGCAAAACTTGGCCATGTGGTGGGTCAGCCCTTTGGATGGGAAAGCACCCACAATTCTTCGGTCATAGACTCTATTCGACGGGAATGACATAGGTCGTGGCACTACTGTACTGTGCAGGTAGGGTAGACTGCCGGAATGGGACGCATGGTTCGCGTTTTCATTCGTTATCTGCCAATTAACGTGCACTGAAATGAGCCTGGACGAGCTCACGAGGGATGTGTCGTAACACGCCACCGCCTCAAAGTCGCTGGTCACAGCTACCGTAGTATGCGAAAACGGGTGCTAGTCGACAGTGATCTACGGCGCAGATGGCCTTGACGTCATGGCCTGGAAGCCCACTAACGGTCGCCCCAGCATCGACGATCCGGGGAGTTGCCAATTGCTTGGCCTGCGTGCAAGCTGCTACGTGATGACATGGGGGGGTAGCTGGGGCCGTGTACGGCAGTACCATGTAGCCGCTTGCAGCGCGGTCATCTCAAATTCCTGGCATTGCGGAGCATGAGTGGCTGGAGGTATGGCAATGAACGGCTTAAATGTCCCGGAATACAGTGCCGTAATCTGTGTCAGATGAAAGGACCCAATTATGTTTCACATTGATGGGGGTCTCGGCTCATCTGCTCCGCACTTGAGCCTCCCAAACAAACCTGTTGTGAGGCTTGACATGTAATGGAATGACGTACGTGGGGTTGGGTTGGATTGAATCGGATGGGATCGTAATTATCGTATCGGACAAGCAGCCTCTTCTTTTGTTTGGTACGCAGACCGACAGACGCTCAGCCAGCCATCTTTTGCGGTATCCCCATTGCACACATAGCATAACACATGCATACATAGCATGTTCACATAGCATGAAAGGTATTGGACTTGGCTGATACCGTACCTACCCCCAGCATCAGAGCTGCGCTGGATTGGCGCATTGGGTCGCAGATTGTTCAGCCACCATGTGAGGTTGGGAAAGCAGCATCACTTGATGCATCTCTTCCAATGGGGGCTCACTGGGTCTAATGATGGGACTGCCACACCTGTCTGCTACATATTACTTGATTTGACTCCGTTCTGACGCACAACTACGCCACAGCCATGGCTCGATATAAACATGTGGCCGTATCCAGTAACCTTGATGTCTTTCTTCTTTTCCCCATGCTCGCTGTGTGCGCCACCCTGATCTCATCGCATCATCAGGTGACCCGTCACTTTGAATCCATCATGGATTAGAACGTATCAACATGTTCTTCACGCACTGGTATTCCAGCAGAGCAACCCGTTGACCGCGGATACCGGTCCTACCCACCTCCAATGCTACGGTGCAAAGAAAGCCGAGCCTGCTGCTACGGGGCGGAAAACACGGTACGACTCTTCGGCCGTGGCAGCAGACTCGTGTTTAAGTGACCTAGCAGTCCTGTCCTCGAACGACTACTCGAGCTACACGGTTCCTCGCTTTCTCCCTACCATGTCAGACTGCACTAGCAGTCACCGTCATGACTCCTTCGATTGAGACAGTTCACGAAGCTGTGCGCGCCGACTTGATTCATCCGACTGCTGAAGTTGGGGAGCTGTCCACGTCCTCCGGTTGAACCTTAGTTCTCGGACTGATTGTTGTTGACCAACCCCGACTCGCCACCGCGAAGACATCTCGACCCCTGCTTCGAAGAGAGATTTCTCGAAGATGTTGTCACTACTCTGACTGCCAGCTGTTTGTTGTTGATATGGGAGGGCTTACCGAGGACTACCTGGTTTCCAATCGCCAACCGCGGCCATGGGACTCGATTATTCATCAGTCTCATCACGACGCCGAACATCAATTCAGATATCGATAGCAATGTGTGTACCCCTGAACGTACTGCTACCGCTGCCAACCACATCTCCGAACCCAAACCAATGCTCTGAGCACTGGGTAATGGACCAGTTGAAACTGCGCCAGATCGTCAAGCGGGGGTTTGACAGTGACGAATATTCTCATCGCTGCCAACCAGATCTCCAAATCAACCTCGAGGGCACCGCTGATCTCGGCGGCTTCACTGCCGTCGAATGAGCAGACCTCTTGAAATTTTGACTCGGACGAAGCCGGACAAATAGCTCTTCGGCGTCACGAACTCGGACTCGAAGAGGCAACCGGTAGACGTCCAACGACAAAAACATTCACTTTATGGCGATGTAGATGAATGCAGCACCAAATTGGCAAAGCAGCATCCTCAAGAAAACTCGACGAAAACTGTATGAAACCACACTTCAGGCAACTGGAGATTTGTCGTTCTTTCTAATTTTCCTTTTCAACCTCCTGCTACAGTTTCTATAAGAACATGTACGTCGGAAAGAATGGCGTTTCTTATTATCGTTGGGAGGTTACTCTGGTACCTGGAAACGAGCTTACCGTGGAGCATGAGTAACTAGCTATGACCTTGACAGAGGTGGCTATCTCATGGAGACAACCAATCGGTCAACCAGGACTCGGCAGAAGAGTCTGGTTTGTCTAATTGGAAATCCGAATGGGAAGCACCAAAATCGATCTTATACAACGTTGTGATGTATTGCGGTAGGCGATATTTGCTGTACCAGTGTGGGAGCTACCTTTATCTTCCCAATTGTATATTTAACCCATTGTGTCTATATCTTGCCAACGCGTTCTATATGCAGAGGCTGCTCATCAATCAAATGGTTGATCAAACTTGTCGATCGATTGTTGAGTGAACTCATGTGACACTGGCTTTATATGACTAGTAGTGGTTGTAGTAGTATTGTGTCAATGTTTCCTGTTGATTGAGTTTGCCCCCTTTTCCCAGCCATGATTGCTATCGCCTTTGGGATTCATGGTTATGATGCCCCATCCGATTATACTATACTGCACTTCATCTTCACGAAGTCTAGTTCCTCGTACAAGATATGCCCCAGTCTTGCAACTGTATACACAGTGTCTACCTCGGAGTAACTAATGAGCTCGCTCCCAACCGTGCTTAGGTGACAAAGCTGATTATCTCAAGTTCGTGGTATGGGTCCCAAAAACTGATGAGCTCGTAATTGCAACGGACAAGACTTATGTCCATATGATATAGCCCGCTGGCTCAGCGTTACTTTTACCAGGCCCGGATTGCTAGATACAGTATACTGGACCTGCGCACAATGTTGTCCAGGATCTAGACTTACTCGAGCTCCTCAGCCGCAGCTCGTCGGAACCAGTGACACAACACACGTGAGGTTATGTAAATGAGTAGACTGTCGAACTGGCTTGAATACAATATACAGATGCGATGAGGCCCTTGAAAGCGAGGCCATGCCGCCAGCCATGGTCCTTCCTGAGCATGATCAAAGTCTAAGTCGATACACACGCTTCAAACCAGGGTATAGCGGCAATGGTGGTGGTCACCACTCCTATCCCTCCTCTTTGTCCCGGTTCCATGCGACGTACTGGACAGTGACCTCCTATAACGTCGGATCGGTGAACTATGAGTGAACTTTTCTCAGACTGCAGCTTAACGTACACATCAACACCAAACGTCGAAACGGACGCCACTCCCCGCGGCCACGGGCGCGGCGTGATGGAGCTCTGGCTTCCAGAAGCGGGCGGCGGCCGCCGCGACGACGACGACGATAATAGTGAAGATGGCACGGTCGTCTGCTCGCTCGCCACGGGATGCACGAGCTACCGCGTGTCATTGCCACCGTCCTCCCCGTGATCTCCCTCTTGGGGTTCTGATCTCGCTGTGGGAGCTGTGCTGTGCATCACGCGGTCGCAGGCCGCGGGGAGGCCCCGAGGTCCAAGCTGTTCTGTAGCAGAACTGGAATCCTACGAGAGCGGAGGACGGAGGTTCATATCACGGTGGCTTCCGGGGGGTTGGGGGTTTAGACTTCGCTGTCCTTGTGGAGTTACTGGGGGTTATCCTGATGGCGCCCGGGTTGGAAAGCCAGCCCAAGATGGGCCAGGAGCAGTGGGATCACACTC
Organism: Xylariales sp. AK1849; assembly: GCA_022432505.1. NCBI lineage: Eukaryota > Fungi > Ascomycota > Sordariomycetes > Xylariales > Xylariales sp. AK1849. The sequence goes on from JAJKKH010000009.1 coordinate 1,965,262, forward strand.
AGCAGGCTCTGCCTGTTTGCTATGGCGTGCCTGGTCAGCCACGGCCTACCAGGGGATGTCCTATGCTCAGGGTTATAAAACAAATTACTCCTGCGCATAACGGGCTACCCGGGCAGCAGCCGTTGGGTCATGACAGCGCTTATGTCCAGAATAATACATATAATCAGGGCTGCTGGTAAATCCTACCCAGACGGAAGGATGTCAGGCGTTAATCATCTAGAGCTGCATTATATTGGTCCAATGAATGTGTAGGAATGTTTGACAGCATCCGGCGAGTAATGGGTGACTTCGAGGAAGTTTAGTTTGGTAGTGGGGGAGAGGCAGTGAGGGCAGAGTACTACCACGTCGATGAGAGAGGAGACAGATGATGAACGTGAAAATTGAGGAGTGGAGGATACCGCTTTGCGTCAAGAGTCCGACGTGGCTGAGAGAGAGGAAGTGGTAAAATAAAGGGTGGTTTGAAGCTCTTCGGCTTTGGAAAGATTTAGAACCCAGGAAGCGTTCAGAGTATATCTGGTCAGTCCTTGAGAGCCTTCACGTGGGATTGGTCAAAGGATGCTTGCTGTCATCCCAACAAATCCCAGAGCCTAACCTATGGATGGTACTTTGAGGTTCCAAGCCTGGGGAGAGCGTGACAGTGTGAGGGATCTTGGGATCGAGTGACGCTAATGGATGCATCGATATCGATATGGACAGGAAGGATGTAGAGTTTGAGTAGCGGTCCATTGAGATCCAGAGCATCGGCTCTGTGAGAAAGCCGATCTAAGTTGTGATTTATGTAGACATGGGTGGTGAAACACATGCAATGGCCACCTTGACTATGCAGACGTCTGTAGGACATACTGAATCCCGGGGGGGGGGAGATGAATCAAGTGGTCTAGCTTCCTAGAGGGTAATGGTGAAGTGATAACGTCGCGGCATATTGCTCATCGCCTCATGATGCGGTTGACCTCAAGTTCTTCTTTCACACGAATGCATTAACCGCACCATTCACGATCAAGTATCACGAAGAGTCCTCGATACGTTATCCTTACGTTTAGGATACTTACCACGCAATCCAGGCATCGCCATATCGTCAATCATTAGTCAATCTTTGACTCAGATCAGATCTACGAGACTATACTACGCATTCCACTGGATCCGAACCAAGCGACAGACTGCCCGGGTAGTATTGAGGAGTCTGCCGGACCAGGATCCATCATCAACTGCTATCTTGTCTCGCCTATGATCAAAAATGCAAAGCCCAGAGAGTAGACTGGGCCCGAAAGGATCTCCGCTACGTTAGGAAGCAGACTCTGGGAAATCAACCGACGCCACCTGATGCCTTGATACACTGCGATCATGTGCCGTGTCTTATGCTTGGTCCTCTCTGCTGTTAATCAAAGCCTTTGCGAGTGGGCAAGCTCTCGCCTCAACGCCTATCAAATGCGTCTATGTTCCATTTATAGTACAACTCGTAAAGAAAAAGTAATCAGTCCTTCGTCACCAATAGGTGGATCTGTTACTAAAGCAAAGGCGCTCGAGGTGATTATCGGGGTTGGTTGGATTTTCGTTTGATGAAGGGATCTGCTGCCGGCTTCTTCTTCGGGGGCATCATTGGGTTAGGTTGTCTAGGGCCCTAGGCACATGTCAGCCGGCGAACAGCTCGTCATTCCGTATACACAAACCTTGGGAGCATTGGGCGGGTGTGAAGCTGGTCTTTTATTCCCGTTAGACCCGTTAGACTTGGTCTGCTCGGGTATGCCCAAGACAGACATTGCGGAAGGGTCGCTTGGTCGTGGAAATCCTTTAGGCTTGGTTGGCGCAGACTTGCCCGGCAAAAATCCAGTTGAGACCTTTGGAGTTAGCCGTATTAGCTATTTCGATCATGCACAGGGTGTTGTAATTCACTGACCTTCTTAGCAGGCTGTCCGCTATCAAGAGGGCCTTCTCGCGGTCTCTTCTGACCACTAGAAGCATTGATCACTGGACGTTCATTTGTCATGACCACACCTGACATGTGCTCTCCCCGCTCGTTCATCCCTGAATACCCAGTGGGATGCTTGCTAAACTTGTCAGCAGGCGGCTCGGATCGCTCAAGAACAGTATATGTCTTTGGCAACTGTTGCACCTTTCTGTGAGACGAAGTCGGTCTCATCGGTGGTGCATCCTTCATATCTACGTCATCTACCTCCACGACGTCCTGAGGAGGTTGAACCGGGGCTCGAGGGGCGCTAGCATTGCTAAAAGCCGGGGGAGGCAATCTTGCACCGGGCCGGCTAAGTTGGGATAAGACGTCGCCGGCTGTGTATCGATTCCGGGTTTTGGCATTCTCGATTAACTTATTCCAGAACTCGCCCTGGACCAAGGCACGGGAATCTCCCAAGATCCACAGAGAGGATTTGGCACGAGTCAAACCGACGTTCATACGTCTGATATCAGTCATGAAACCAATGCCGCCAGTCGGGCTGGCACGAACGCAAGAGAATATGATGATGTCACACTCGCGACCCTGAAAGGCATCTGTAGTGTTGAACTCAATATCCTGGGTGATATCAGGACCGTATCGCGCCATGAAGCGTTCTCGAAGCTCAAATAGTTGGGCTTTGTAAGGGGTGATGATACCGATCTTGCCTTTGAGATCAACCTTGGGATTGTCGAGCTTGAATCGCTCATAAAGCTTCAAAGCTACATTGAGCTCCTGAACATTGACGAATGAGCGGCCCTTGCGACCTTTCTCTTGGCTACCCTTGACGTCGAAGAATCGGTACGGACCCAATAGCCCTGTTTGATGCCAAGGTTGGTGGCGCAATTTGGCCATGTCATCGCCATCAGCGAGCTTCCCTTCGTAGAATTCAAGACTAGGGAACTGGCTGATCTCTGGATGCATCCGGTATTGCTGATCCAGGAGATGGACGTCGTCCGGGTGATTCTGCTGCATGCGGACGAATAGACTTTGGTCATATCCATACCGCTGAGCGGATTGCGAAAGTACAGTGGGAGGCAACTGCTTCGGATCACCAACGAGGATGCACTTGGAGCATCCGTATTTGAGGGGTATCAAGGCGCTCAGCTCAACACATTGCGCAGCCTCATCAATGATGACCGTCTCGAACTCTACATTGAGGTTCTTGAACATTTCGTGGCCACTACCACTGAGAGTAGCGCATAAGACGTGGGCAGAATCCACGATCTCTTGCTGAACCTGGCGTCTGCGAATCTCGCTCTCTCGTGCGGCAGTATTGCCGCTATCCTTGTCCGCATCGATTCTTTGCCCAATTTGCGTTTGACGGCGCTTCAGGTCATCGAATCGCCTCTGGAAGGTGTTTATCTGGGTTCGGTCATCTGAGGCCCGGGCAGCGTCCAGCATGGGGCGCACTTCAGCGAGTTCCTGTTTGATCTGGCCGGCCTCTTCATGCATCTTCTGCCGGTCGGTTGGTCCATTGTCCTTGGAAGCATCGCCTTCGATGCGTTGCCTGACCATCTCATCCAAGGTGACATCCTTGACAGCAGCATTGATGGCGTCGCTTCGCCCCAATCGGAGTACGTTGACTGGGTGGAATGACCCGGTCATCGTCTTGACACCTTTTTTCAGTCGGAGAACTAACTCATCGACAGCAGCATTACTCGGTGCACACACTAAAAGCTTCTTGGAAGTGCCCTGGTTACTGGGTGGTTGACCAGGCTTCTTGATGACTGTGCCAGTGACCGTAGGAAAGTTGCCCGTCATGAGCGCGCCAACCATGGCCACAATCGTCTTGGTCTTGCCTGTGCCGGGAGGACTATCAAAGTTAGCTAGAGGTAGATCTCTGACGACCAGAGTGCACTTACCCTTGCACGAGCGTGAACGCGTCGTTCTCCCTTGCGTTCAATATAGCCTTGGCTTGACCTGTATTGAGATGATAGTTGGCCATGACCTTGTTGACAGCCTCCTCACTGAAGGTCAGCATCGGTGATGGCTTCGCTTCAAGAATCTCCTGCATGAGGTCATAGAACTGAAGACTTTCGAGAGAGGCGAATTCGCGCTCAATGGTCCGCATGTTCGTAATCTTCACGGCATAAAGCTCTGCCTTCGGATTTAGGAGAGAGATCATCGGCCCAGCTCTCCCGCTGACACGATATGAAACCTCCCGAGATCCATGTTTGACCTGGGTCCGCCAGATGCGTGCCAAGCAATGAGGATCATCCCGACTCTCTAGTGGTTGGGCTGACGCGGATAGGAGAACTATGTCGCCTTCGGTGAGATATTCGTCCTTATTGTCCGGCTTTATCGGCATTGCGGTGGTGACTTCGAAGAACTTGTCTACGTTCATACGATTGACCACCTTGATGCCAAAAGGCTTAGATGTAGACTCATCTTTAGCTGTCACGAAGGATCTCCAAGCTTCATAGATGAGGAGAGGAAGGAATGTCTCCTTGTACTGGCGCGGATCTCCGTACGTGGTAGAAACCCTGGAGCATCTGATACCGTTGGGAGGGTCGTTCCCTTCGTGGAATATGTCCCAATCCAGAATGGCCTGGTGAAGAATTTCCATCGGCGGAATCAATCGTGCCCGCATGTCTTTGGCGGACCGCTGGATTTTCTGTTTCTTGACGGGACCGCGATGTTGCAGCTTGAGTTCTCTTACACGCCTGGAAGCATCTTCGGCGCGTTTCTTACCAGCCTTGGTTTCTGCTAGAAACGCAGCATCATCGTCCGAGTCGCCTTCGTCTTCGGAAGACGAGTTGACCATCATCTCACTACGAGGGACATGGTCCTTCCCTTGAACACCGGCAAGGCCTTGAAGGCCCGAGCCTTCGCCAGGCACCAGCGGCTTTGGTGCCCGTAACGCCTTGGCTCTAGCGATCACATCGGCGTCTCTCTTCTTCTTCGCCTCTTGCTCCTTAAGGCGGGTTTCTTTCAGTTTAGCAAGAGTGGCAGCCGAAGGTTTCGCATCTAGTTTCGGAGTGGATGATCTCGATAGCGTCGGCTTCACTTCAGATTTCAAGGCCTGCCGAGCTTTCATTTGCTCCAGAATACTGCGGTTCTTATGCGCAGTTGGCGTAAGATCACGCACATCATCCCTGTTAGTCCTGATGACCGTTGACTCCGTCTTTGGCCCAGAACTCGAAATAGCATCTCCAGATTTCGACCATGCATCTAGTTTGGATTGCTTCTTCGGTGGTGGTGCCTCGACTTTTCTTATATCCAGAATTTGAAGATCGTCCTCATCCTCGCCTACCGCGCGCAGGAGTTCAGCGCGCTGCTGATCGGTCAGATTCGTCGGTATGTTGTATCTTCCCTGTGGGTTCTTGGTGCACGTGTCCTGGATGTAATTGTAAACGGCTTGCGGCACGTCGATCTCGTATTCGGCGAATCGCCTCAAGAGCTTACACAGGCCATTGACGGTGACGATAATCAGGTGATTGTCCTTTAAGCGCAGCATCTTGGCCATCCCGAAGCATTTGTCTCGAGGCGGTTCCAGGAGCTCCTGCATGGTGGCCTTGTCGTTCATCGGTCCCAGCACACTCTCCGAGATCGACTGCGGCGCGAGCGCTGAGGACAAAAGACCATCCTCGGCAAGAAGAGCGTCTGCATGCTCCATTGTTTCGCGGCAGAATGTTTTCATCGTCTCTGTATCAACAGCCCTGCTCCAGTTTTCCAAGCAGAGAAGAGCCTCTTGGATAAACGCCCACTGCGAAGCCCACCATTTACTCAGGACACCCCGTTCCACGTCACTCAATATCTTCGTCCGAAGAACGCCGACAGCAGGTTCGCAGAGTCCGTCGAGCACGTCTCTAGAATAACGGAGGACTTGTCGTTGAGGTGACCACAGCTTGCCACTGACGACGTCAAGTACAACTTCTGTGAATGATACTAGCAGGGGCGAGAAAGAGGACTTGAGAAGTTGTAGTATCGCCTCGCCACGGCTGGTTTCGTCAGTAAGATTTTTGATGAGTTCCAAGCCGCCCTGGCTGATAGAAGTCTCGCCGTTGATCAACGTAGCAACTACTGGCTTGATCGTCTCAGACGCCAAGAGGACCTGATTGAGGTCGGTAACCCCAAACTCAGTCAGTTTCTCCATCATTCTGCCAATAGACGTGGCCGTTTTTCGAAATGTGGTGTTGAAATCCTCCTTCGATTGTGACAAACTTGCTTTCTTCTGCGGCAGCAAGACTTCCACAGAAATGAGCGGGCCAGTCGCAATCAGCATTGCCTTTGCAAGTTCCGTAGCTCCTGGGACGAGCAGCTCTAGGAAGGCCCCCCAAAGTTCTGAGTTCTTTATCACTTCACGCTGAACTAAGGTGTCTTTCTGAAGGTATGCAGCGTACTCCACCTCGGTGACGCGGGAATCGAGTGTAAGTGCGACCCCTATTACAAACAGCGCAGTCTGCGATAAAGCAATATTTTGACGGTCTAGCTTCATCATGAATATTAGCATATCCTTGTACTTCAGGGTAAGGTTGAGCATGCGATTCGTAGATATGGATGGCTGCCCGGCATTAAGCTTGTAATTCGGTGAGAGGAACGCCGTCATAGTGGTCAACAAAGCCTCAGCAGCTCCTCGATATGAAGCCGATCGACCCTCGATAGAAAGAGAGTCATCTTTGGCGATGTCTTCGAGAAGATGGTGTAGAACGGAGTCACAGACGTCACCCTTCTGACTTGGTGGGATGGAATCTATGAAAGGCGCTACCCAAGCTATAGCTACGGGTCCCTTCATGTACTTGTCTTCGGGCATGGAGATGGAGTACTCTCGCGTCTGTGTGAGCAGTCTCCTGAAGGCGGGACTTGCAAACACTGGTTCGGCCACCGATACTGGCGAGAATGTGGCAAAGTAACCCCAAAGACCTCTCGGTCCTTTCTGCAAGACCATGTTGAAGACCTTGAGCACCACAGCCAGGACAGACTCTGACTTGATGGCCATATGGTTGAGTATCATCTGGTAAATACTCGGCTGCACGTCCAAGGAGCCCAACGCCGCGACCACGATGCCCTGGCCGAGAGCGTTCAAGATTAGTGCAACACCTTCCCAGAAGCGTTGCACTTGCGGAATTGGAACGCCAGGCGTAGATAACTTCCGCATCGCGTCTTCCAAACTGTCCTTCACTGCCCACTCAAAGTCATTGGCGGAAACCTCGGGCATGCGCGACCATGCAGTCTTGGCGAACGTGAAACGAATTTTCTCCGAAGAGTCGTCAAAGAGGAACTGAGTCATGGTTGGCAGGACCTCGGCGAGCTTCAAAGGGCGTCTTTGTTGCACTCTTGCGAATACGTAGTTGAAGTGTACTCGGTTTTCTGGCACGCTTAGGTAGGTGATGCAGCACAAGGCCTCATACAGAGCCACCAGGAGCTCAGAGCGATCCTCCTCGATAAAAGTCTTCTGCTCCACCGCGCCGTTGTGTGTATCGATGAACTTCCTGGCACCTTCCAGGCCTGATGTGATCCGTTCGGCATCGAAATCGTTCAGCATGCGTTCCATTCCGGCGGCGACGTATTCCTCGGTGCTTCTGCGATAAGTGTCAGTAGATAGCATGTAGCAGTGTGCGGATGTAGAGTCGTAAGAAAACATACCCTGATAGGTGTTTGAGGAAAGGCTTGCGGTTTCTGTGCCAACTGCGAGCACACTGCGCACAAGTCTGAAGAAAGCCACCGGTCCGCGACTTGAATGCTACTTGCAAGTCTCCTGCAGCGTCCTCTTGATACCCGAGAATGAGAGAGCTGCGATATACTAGTCCTACGCGGTCCTTATGATCCTGGATCCTGCGTTGCTTCTCTACGATGCCAATGGCGCCAGGCTCCTCCATATCCTCGTAGTCCTCATCGTCGTCTTCAGAGACCTTGGGGCAGAGCAGGTGGACCTCGGGTGAGATGGCAAGGAATTTGTTACAGGCCTCTTGTATGTCTTCTACGTTGAAATCGATCGCCATCTTTGCTGAATCGGGTGATGCCACCACGTCGCATCTCTGGGAAGATCTCGGGATTGTGGGTGGTAGTAGAGGAGAGGTCAAGGCAGGTCCGGCTGCTACTTTGGGGTGGTCATGTAAATATTGTTGCTAGGGCGCAAACGAGGGAAGAGTTGAGCAACTCAGTTAACAACTACTCGGGAAAGTTGCTTGTCAGGTGAATTTTGCTGGCAGTATGAAGTCTGGCTTGGGCTCTGGGGTCAAGTATCGAAGTGTGAAGAGTGCGCATCGACGTTGGCCACAGGGATGGCAGTGGAAATCGGCGATAGGCAGTTGCAACTTTGAGGAGGTTACGAAGTCGTTGCCAACATGTAAACATAAGTCAGTAAGAATAGAATCAAGCCTTAAGAGGTATAACCATGAACTAGGCAGGCTTTGAGCCCAACATAAGAGCAGCAACGACGACAAAAACAAAGAAGTTGCACTGGTGTGCGATGGTGGAGGCAGGTACAGTACATTGAGACGGTCATAGTTGCCATAGCGCGTAAAGTTCTAACTCTAACTGTACAGGTAACCCTGGCATTGACCGTGACCGTTACCGTGACTGTGACCGTGACGAAGCTAACTCTATCGATAAAGGAACATGCATGTGGCCCCGCCAACTGGTCCTATTTTCACCCAGCTTCACGGAGGATATTCTACGATGGTGCTTCGTCCTTTACAGATTGAATCCCTTTTTCACACCCAAAAACACTGCCATGGCCTCAGGTGAGACAGGATATCCTCTAGCTACGGTATCTTGGCTTAGAGCCCCTGCGCAATACATGCCAGAAGTGAAAGAAATCAATACAAGCTACCACCCTCAAAACTCAAAGCATACTCCTAGTAGGCAAAGTCGAAGACCGTCTGGACACCACTCCCATTTTCATGTCTCACAAGCGTAAAGGCCTCGCGTATGAACCCCAATCACTTATCAAACGTCTCAACATCAAATCCGGCCTCGTCGAGTTCAGATAACTCCGGCTCGGAATCGTCATCTTCGTCCACGGCATCTTGTACCTCGTCATCTTGTTGCTCATCATCTTCCCCCGACTTGGCTTCACCCACGTCACCCTCGTCAGTTCCCTTCCCATCCACTCCAATTTCATCCACGTCGTCCATATCCACGTCGCCTTCTTTGAGCTTCTTGTTACCCTTGCCCTTCTTCAGTTCCTTCGGCTTAGCAACGCGCTTGGTGAATCGGTTGACCAAGTGCTCCAGTGGGCAGACTGTCTTATTCCATGCTTGTGTGCCCATGAAACTCTTGTCGTTACATCTGGTACAGGCCTTCCCATGGCGGATGAATAGCTGATGCAGACCGTATTTCATATGTTCGGGGCATCGTACCTCGAGGTGGCTAAACGTGTTGTCTTCGTTGGTCTTCTGCGGAACCCACCCCAGCCATCTAGACATACGGAAGACATGAGTGTCGACCGCAAAACAGGGTCTCTGCAGCGAGAAAAGCGTGACGCATGCCGCTGTCTTGACGCCAACACCAGGGTACCGAACGAAGTGCCGCATGGCTTCATCCGTGGTCAAGTCGTGCATGTGATCTAGTGAAAGCATCTCTTGCTCTGCCCTGAGGATCTCAAGTTCCTTCTGTCCCTTTGTCTTCGTTTCTGTCCCAGTGCCCTCTGCTTGGATGCCAGTCTCTTTCTCTTGGAGATAAGCAGCCCGTCTCTCCAAGTTCTCATCGTAGACCATTTGAAGGATTGCTTGAATGTTCTTCGACTTGTTGCCTCCTAGTCCACCATGCTTCAGCTGCTGGTAGACGTCATCGTACTCGGCGATTCTAACATTGTTCCAGTTGACGCTACCTTGTCCAACACCTTCCTTGAGGATACCGAACTTCTCCACCAGAGCTTGCAACATTTTATCAGCCATGTCGAAGGTTGTCGAGCCGCTAAGAACTGTCCTAATCAAGCCGTCGAGGACAGAAGGCACCTCTCCACATCCAGCAACCTCGAGAGATGGTGCCGGGATTTTGCCAGGGGGTAAAGGTTTCACGTCGTCATGTATCTCGACCAGAAGCTTGTACACCTCTTTGCACTGTTCGTCACTTGGACCCACCCAGTCGGGATAAGGCGTCTCTCCAGGGGTCAAGCCGTACGGATTGTCTTTGGTCTTTCTGGCCTTCCTCTTCCATTTCTTTGGCATGCTCTCAATGCCAAGATCACCCTCGGAACCTAATGCCTCACCCTCATCCGTAGCCACTTCTTTCTTTGACCGACGTTGTCGTTTCTTCGGCCGTGCATCAATGGAGTGGATTTCAGCGGACTGCCCTCCATGCTGGTCTTCGGTCTCTGGTTGGACTGTAGTCGTGAGGGATAACGAGGCACCAGCACCGTTATTTGCGTATGCCCCGGCCTTTCTCGGGCGTAAGCAGTAGGACGTTGACGTTGTCGGTGCACCACCTGCGTCAGTTGCCGTAAGTCCTAACTTCGCTTCATGTAGCTCATTGCCACCTGTGTCAATGACCTCGTTGGGCGGATCTATTTCAGAAGCGGCGGTAGTTCCTGTACTAGGTGTCCAAAGCTGTCCAAGATTGTGCGGTAGAACATCCCAGCCGCCACGAACAGGCTCTGCAGTGGTCTTGCGGACACGCTTCCTCTTGTTTCCAGTAGCTACTGACGATGTAATATAAGGGGCTTTGATGTCATGCTCATCACCTGTCACATCTTTGATCGTAGTTGACTTTGCTCGGGTTCCAGAGGACGGCGGGGTTGGAAGTGTCTGTTCGGCTTTGTCAGCCACGACGAAACCCGTCTTGCTAATAGCCAACGCAGCTGTTGCGTTGACAATGTCCGGCGAGGGTAGGCATAACGATATCTGATGTGTTGCCGCTGCGTTAACAGCAGCCTGTCTTGCAGCAGCTCGGGTCTGCATTCTGACCTGAAGCGACGAGGACGACTAATAAGGAGGTGATCACCGATATTGGCTCCAACTACGAGCTCTGGTGGACATGTAGCTGTAGATCTGCGCGTGCGATACAGCGGTCTTGCGCAATCAAATCTGGACGTCTGAGAGATTTGTAATCCGCGTCAGAATACACGGTATATTGCCGCAGGTTAGGCTAGCGTCACGGCCCTGATCTTATGACTCGCATGTATCTTAGAGATTTGTGAAGAAAAGGTATCGAAATGAAACCAGGTATTATTCTTTAGGGGCTCAATCGCAGGTGGCGTATGCGAGTCCACAGATAGTGACAGATAGTGGCAGTCGTGATGGTCCCACGTCGGCTTGACTAGGACTGCAAACTTTCTGATGGCTCGAGATGAAGTCGCCAGATGATGCGAAGAATGCAGGTGTTTGTCTCCTCAGTTGATTCGGTCGGAGAATACGCTTAGACGACGATGGAGGTCGGAGGTGAATTCGTAGAGAAGATTCATAGAAAAGTTTCCTTAATGATGGCAGAGTGCAAAGATGGGATGTGATGAGTTTGTGGTCAGTTGCTCTTCCCCTTTGTTCTCAGGACCAATCGACGTTCGTGCTTGCCCCCGGAGAAACATCAGACACGGTGCTCTTTTCCCTTCGTGCTGTCAAGTCTCAATAATGCAACACACCTTCTCTAGTAAGATGTCGGACTAATTGCCCCTTATAATTGTGCAATCAATGTTCGATGTTACAATGCTCTTAACACTTCATCACATATCTTCAAATTGAGAACCATACTTTGTAGCTTTTGACTTACTTCAATCACTATGTATTCACGTGGTAGTCCCTCAATGCCTTGCGTTTGGTTGCTATTGATATAATGCTATATTCTAGCCGAAATTACTCACGTATAAACCAAAGCATGGTTCATTGTGATTGGTTTTGAGTATCTGGCTTATCAGTTTAGGCTTTCCGTATAACCAGAAGCAGTTTCTGGATGACCTGGGTAGGATCACAGCGCACTCTTTCATGGCCTTAGCTGTGTAATGCTTATCACATAGGTATGGTTGTCACACCTGCAAGCAACTCTAGCTACATCATGTTCAGTACCATCACTGAATGTCGGAATTCGCGCAGTCCAGATAACATGGTCACGTCCAGGTGTCGAGATATCCTACTGTGTGAAATATTACTCACCTATTCGTCCATGTCTTGAGTGGGGATGTAGCCAGGAGAAAATATTTCAAGAATACGCTCCCGACTCCTACTCCCGAACCAGAGTATAGGGGGGAAAATAGGCTCCAAGACTTGTTCACCGGAAGTGGCCTATAGCAAAAGAGCCTGGCAGGTCGTGCACTTGGTTGCTGGCCTCATTCAACACGTCGGCTACAAGTCCGGTCCCCTTGCACTGATGAATCCGACCCGCTGATGCACAGGTCGCTATTTCGGTTGCATCCTACGAAGATTAGTCGTGGTGCTAATACCGGCTGGCGGTGGGATCGTTCTTGACCGCGGTGTTGAAGAACCAGATCCGGTATGAGCAACCTTCTCCTTAAAAAATCGACACGAAATAGGCAAGTCTAAAACTATTTTGGGGAGTTTCGGTCGCTTGTTCAGTCCCCGAAACGACTTGAGAGTGGAGGTAAAACGTAGTGAAATTCTCACAGTAGAGTTCATGGTGCAGCTCGGCGGCGGCTCTGCAAGGCACATTTGGATCATCGCCAATCTGCCCCAAAATAGGTGCGAGAATGCCACACGTCCTTGGACCTAGAGTTGTCCACGTACAAGGTCAGCTTGTTGGCTCAACGCTAGAAGTGCAATGATCGAACAAATAGACTGAGACAGAAGTATTCAGAGGTTGTTATAGTTCTCCGCAGCATATCTAGGCAGTCGAACATTTGATATAGTAGAGCTCATCATGTAACAGTAGATAGTTGAATTTCAAAGGTGTGTTTGCCATCGCGGATCACGATCCCTGGTAGCACAGCAGCATCGGTATTCGAGTTATGCAGTGCTAGGAAGGCGAGCACTTTGCGACCTCTCGCGAGAGCAAGAACCGATGACAGCGCGTGGTGGGACAAGGAGTAAGACTCACCTGATGAATGTTTGTGACCCTCAGCGGCTAACTAGGTATACTAGTATCAGGAACACTGGTAATGGAAGTGAAGCCGAAGGGGCAAGACACGGTGCTTGATTTTCAAGAGCACAGGCGAAATCTCAAACCTTCACGATAAGGATAAGAAGGACTCCGTGGAGTGGATACCACAGTAGGTACTGGCGGGGTTTTCAGACTCAAGATCCAGAAGCACAACAAAGCTTCTCAGGGACCCGTCAAACCCCAAAGATAACGCCCTGTGGCGAAAGTGCAAGGCACTATCATAATGAGAAAGATGTTGGAAGCTCAAAGCTGACGTTTTGCGTTTCGTTATCCGTCTGGTAGATCCTTAACCTAGGTCTGACGGCATTGAAGTAGGAAAGGAAAGGTGGGCGGCGGTTCGCAGTTGGAAACGAAGTAATTCTCAGCAGAGGATCAATGCTGATTGGTCCATACGGTCATCTCTTTCTTCCGCTTATTTATACTGGTGAGATTACTTGTATCGGTGTTCTATATCACTAAACTTTAATCTGATCATTCTAGTAGTAATGTATCATTCGAAAATATGTCCTCAATAATTCCATGATCCCAAATCCCCTTATATTCAACGCGTGGATGGAGAAAACGTCGTACTTTACTCTAGAAGCTCCGACGCACTTGTGCTGCTCAGTCCGATACCGCCCGGTTGAAGCCGAAGCTCAATCACACATCACAAGTCCGACGTTCAGTTCTCGGATATGGATGCTGCCCAACATCAGGTTTTATTAATCCAAGGCAAGGTCGATGGACGAAAGCTTAGCCCATTGAGGTATCCAGATATTTCTCTGATTTCGAAATGTACCTAGGTATACAACGCTCGTATACTCCGTCTTATATGCCTGTCTGGGATTTTTATTCATCACCGTGTTGTGTTACCCGTCCACCAAAGCCGAGCTCCTAGTGGGGCAGTTTCTGCATCAGCATTTGCTAATCGCTCATAAGCAAATTGAAAGGCTCGTCATTGGTAGAAAAGTCACGCGGCATCACCAACAGACAAAACTGCTTCAAAAAGTCAAAAGGTATTTGTATCGAAGTCAAGTCCGCGTTAGGTAATCCTTTACAATCCTTTACAATCATCAGTCACCATTCAATCCTGCTACTCGTGGCTTCCAGAATATCAAATGCATTATATATGACGCGCTTCATCCTGCTCTTGTCGATTTTCGTCATCTCAATCTCATTATTCCTACATAAATCTGCCCTGCTCAAGTCATTCATAGAGACAGCGCCCAAAGATAGCTTACCCGTGTCGATTTTCAAGACGACGAGTGCAACAACAACTCTCACCACCTCCACGGAGTCTATGAACGCACTGAAGAATACCATGTCGAAGGCACTCTCCCATGCAAAGATCACTCCGCATCGGTCGGGTACCCGTGGTCACTCGGATCATGGCTGGCTGAACACTTATCATTCCTTCTCCTTCGCGGACTGGTACAATCCTAACTTCACCCACTTTGGGTCCTTGCGAGTGTTGAATGAGGATCGCGTGAAGGCAAATTCTGGCTTCCCCACCCATCCGCACCGTGATTTCGAAATCTTTAGTTACCTCCTGTCCGGTGAACTCACCCATCGTGACAGCATGTTGCAGAAAGGCTCAGAGGGCGCACAATCTGACAAATTCTACCGCATGCACCGTGGCGATGTGCAGTTTACCACAGGTGGTACCGGCATCGCTCATTCGGAGCAGAACGAGCACCGCAAGGACACAGTGCATTTTCTACAGATATGGGCCATCCCCTGGAAGAGAGGGCTTCCGCCAAGATATCACACCCAGCGCTTTCCAGATGAAGAGAAGAGGAAGCAGTTCGTGCCCATTCTGAGCCCACTCAAAGGAGGGCCAGACGCATCAGCAGAAGAGGAGAAGAAAGCCGAGCCGACGATACCGGAGACAATCCCAATTCATGCTGATTTCGTCATGGCAGCAGGTCTCATCGCTCCGCAAGAGAGGTTCGAGTGGACTGTCGGGGCGAAAGCCACCGAGAACAACAGGAGAAAGATTTATATTCACCTGCCAATGACCAAGGGCGGGAAGGCTAAGATTCGACTGGACGGGCGGGAGGATGTTCTGAGTGAAGGCGACGGTGCCTTCATTGACGGAGTCCTCGCTGGGGACAGGCTGTCAGTCGAAAGTGTAGGTGAAGCCGAGGCAGAAGTTGTTGTACTCGACACGGCATGAAACCGTGGATTGAGATCATACCCCTGCCATAGTTTGGTTTCCTAGACGGTGGGCTGCAGAATTTGAATCACTCATGATATTGTGTTGCTGTATATCAAATGGATTAAAGCTTAAAGGTGCCATATAGTCATAATCGCCTTTAAGTATACCGTATTGTTGCACAAGACGTTCATGGAACTGTCAGCCAAGGTGTCAAGTTTCCGTCGTGTCCCTGCTGCGTTTGAGGTCTAAAGATCAGCTACACATAGTCTATATCCTCCTTTCGCCGAAGTATCTTCAAAGCAGGACCCACAGTCCAGTGAAGGATACATCGAAAAACCCTATGTCAACGAGACGTCATATAAAACTGGTTCTTACTGGGTGTCTGGTTTAGATAATATAGGCTGTTCGGATAAACTAGAGTCTAAAAGTCCTAGCCCTTCATGTTTTTTAATAATGTTCCAGAGGTCTGGTCCAGTAATTTTACAGGAGAAAACTCGAAAGTGACATTACAAGTATTACAAGATGCTCCCAAGGAGAGCTGAGGACAGGCGAAGCTGATCGAAAGTTCAACATTTGGCCCGCGTTCTGACTATGCCCCCTGTCAACCCGCGCCGCACTCATACTTGAGGTATAACCCACTACGTTACATAACAGACTCACCAACAGTCTTGACCGGTCCCAAAAGCGGTAGCCAAATCTCCCGGTATGCGCTCTTGCATGAGACAACGATCCTCGAGTGAGCAATTCCCCCGCCCTATGCGCCGCTTCGCACAGGCACTTCCGAGCGCTGATTTCTGCTCGATAGCCACAAGTCCACTCCCCGTATTTTTACCTGAGCGAAAACTGTGGAATTGGCGGAGAGCAAACGGGGCGACGTTGGTAGCGCCGCCATCTTACGACTGGCAGCCACAACCTCCAGGTAAAATCGAATCGGACGCCGCTTGTGTGCTTTGCCAGATTCCACCACATTGATCTACAGCTGCAAAGCTGGCGGCGGACGCTCTTGAGCTGCAATCGCATTCTTGAGGACCGAACGAGAGTTACGAAGAAGAACACCACGAGGTGGGCTGGTAGAAACCAATTATGCTCCTTCATCTAACGCATTCTCTTCTTTGGAAAGAAGCAAAGAATCCGGCTAATATTCCCGAGCCATGATGACACCTGAGGATATCGAGATCCACTCACACGGAGAGTTCGTGAGCTTCGAGTTAGCGCTCGTAGGGCCGAATCTCCACTCGACCGGGCCTTGAGTCAGGAATGACATCCCAATTAGCTTCTGCGTCCATCTGCACTACACGGTAGTGCGAGCGAAACCCGTCAGCATTGCAAAAGTAAGAGGCGCGACAGCATTCAGAATTCAAAAACAACATCCTGAGGAGAACCATCTGGAATCTCCGTTCCTTGGCGGGATGTCGTTGACCAGCTGTGATGATCTTTTCCACTTCTCGCGTTTCCCCATTGAACAAGCTTATCCACGAGCAAGCGTTCGGGATTCCAAAGCAGCGGCAGAAATCTGGGATCCAACTTGGTAGCGACCAACCAACCCCTGAGAGCTCTTAGACCTCGACCCAATGGAGCGGATTGCTAGCCGATGTGATCCCGGGGCTAAGTAACCATAGGGGGGATGTCTAAACAGCCCACTCAGCTCTTCAAATAGCGCACATCTCCATGAGACGACCAATCAATCATGCCTGCGCAAGCCCCTCGAACTGTCTCGAGCCTCAGCGCGCATATACGCTATTCCTGTTCCTGGTATTCAACTTCCCAATATTGACTTGTGGCGTAGTTTCTATGCAGCGCTGTGCCGCTGAAAGACAGACCCTAGTATCAACGGTTCGGCGCCATCTGCCTACCATCGCGACTACAGAGCACAGCTCGTTGTCCCTAATCTCCAGGAGAGCATGGTGACGAGACAAGGGGCCTGCACTCGCCTGATCTGCTGAGCGAGCTGTGCCGTAGGGCGCGATGCATTGTTGCTCTTGGGTCTAAGTGGTCCACATCTATTCGGATGGGCCTAGGCAGCTGAACGAGTGTTCTTATTTCTCTCGCGGTGTTTCTCACTTGCTTCGATTTTCTTTCCTTCCTTACTTCATCTCCAGTTCGTCATTGTCGTCAAGAAACGGTCTGAATAGCCAGCCGTTGCAGCCTTTGGGTTTGCGTCCTTTCGTTGATCTCACTGATCTTTACACTCTTTCCGGCCTCGGCCATCAACAATCATTTTCTTATACATAGTTCATAATTTATCCTTTACTATACAGTCATAATGCATTTCAGCAAGTCACTCCTGGCGGCCGCAGTCTCGGCCGCCCCGGCCCTCGCTTTCGAGGTCAATACTTACTGGGTAAGTGATCATCATCATCGTGGAAGTCGAATTTGTTATTGACGTCTCATATTAGGGTCAAGTCGGTGTTGGTGATACCCTCGGCGAATACTGTGAGTCTAGCAGTATCGACTACGTTACCCTTGCGTTCGTCAACAACTCTCCTGAGAATGGGAATGGAACTCACTATCCCGGGACCAACTTCGCTGCCCACTGTGCTTCCGACGTCTACGTTGTAGAAGGCCGCAATTCAAAGCTTCTCAGCGGTTGCTCATTCATCAAGGACGATATCAAGAAGTGCAAGGGTCTTGGAAAGAAGATTTTGCTGTCAATCGGTGGCGAGATGAACTCGATTAGCAACTACACTGTGTCGACAGTAGAAGAGGGTGAATACTTCGCCAAGTTCATGTTCGATGCGTTCGGGCCATACCAACAAGGTAGTAACGGGCCACGTCCTTTTGACATTAGTGATACGGAGCATACTTTTGTTGATGGTTTCGACTTCGATATTGAGTACAAATTCGGTAAGTTGTCGGTCTTGACACGTCGAACGCTTGAATGTAGATACTGGCACTAACAATATCATAGAAAATCAGGACCCATACATTGCCATGATCCAGAAGCTTCGCCTTCTGACAATAGGTTGTGGAGAGGACATCATTCTGACTGCCGCTCCTCAATGTCCCCTATCTGAGGAGTACATGCAGATGAAGGACATCCTGGAGGGTGTTGCTTTCGATAAGATCTGGATCCAATTCTACAACAACCCAGTCTGTGACGCCACCGGCTCGGGCTTCAACTATGCTGACTGGGTGCAATACCTCAGCGGTACTGTCAACTTTGATGCTGAGCTGTTTGTTGGTCTCCCCGCTACCAAGGGGTCAAGTGGTTACATCACCCCCGACGCCGCTAAGACCTTGATCTGCAACACTCGATCATCTGACAAGTTCGGTGGTATCATGTTATGGGACGCCTACTCAGCTTCCCAGAACGTCAATCAGGACGGCAAAACATATTACGAGTGCATCCACGAGGCCCTGCACGGTTGCTGGTATGTGATCATTTCACTTGCTTCTAAGACCCCTTTCTCGGACAATCACTATTCGGTGTACTAAATAGAGAGTATTGGGGACACTGACATGCTTCCAGCCCCGGTGAAACCTGCACTAGCACCTCATCAAGCTACACTATGTCTGCTACCACCTCTTCCAGCAGCTCAGCGTCGTCGTCTACCGTGAGCACGACTTCCAGCAGCTCAGCGTCTTCGTCTACCGTGAGCACGACTTCCAGCTCTATGACGACCGCGTCCGCTTCATCTACTGCGAGCAGCTCCTCGGCCTCAAGCTCTGCGACGACCTACTCAGTATCTTCGTCAACAACCTCCTCTTACAGCGCCAGCTCAACCAGCTCCCCAGTCTCAAGCTCTGCGACAACCTACTCAGTATCTTCATCAACAACCTCCTCTTACAGGGCCAGCTCAACCAGCTCTTCCGATGATGATGACTACTGCACTGATGACGATAGCTCCAGCTCATACACCATGTCCGCAACCTCCAGCATCTCAATTACCCGTGGAAGCTCGAGCAGTTCATACGTCATTACTACGAGCTCAGCCTTTCCCATTTCCACTTCTAGCGCGTCTGCCACCCTTTCATCACCCAGTTCTTCGAGCGCTTCTTACACTGTCTCACAATCGGTCTCTAAGTCCGCCTCCGAGTCCGCCCCCCTATCAGGCACCTCGTCTTCCAGCCCACACACGACCAGCTCATCCTCGGAGGAGTACACGACCAGCACCGTCAGGACGACTATCTCTTACACTGTCACGTCATGTGCTCCCACCATCACCAATTGCCCAGGTGTGGGAGGAGTCGTCACCGAGACTATCGATCTCTACACTACGGTCTGCCCAGTGACCGAGACGCAGAAGCCTACCGACGTCCCGCTTACCACATCCACCATCTACAGTACCCGCGTCGCCACCGTTACCAAGTGCCCGCCTAGCGTGACGAACTGCCCTATCGGCTCTGCTACCACCGAGATTATTGCTGTCTCCACCACCATTTGCCCCGTGACTGAGACAGAGAAGACCAAGCCGGTCGCCACCGCCACCGCCACTTACCCGGCTGGTGGCCCCGGATCGGAGACCGAAAAGACCAAGCCCGCTGCTTACACAACCTACCCGGCCGGTGGCTCCGGTTCTGGCTCTGAGACCGAGAAAACCAAGCCTGTTGCTTCAGCCACCACCTACCCAGCAGGCGGCTCCGGTTCCGGCTCCGAGACTGAGAAGACCAAGCCTGCTGCTTCGGCCACCTACCCCGTCGGTGGCTCTGGATCCGGTAGCTCGGGCACTGTGACCAAGCCCACTGCCGTGCCAACCTACCCGGCAGGTGGCTCCGGCTCATCTGGATCCAGCAGCTCAGTCGGGGCCTACGCCGGTGGTAAGGACTACCCTAGCATCCTGACGACTGTCACCATCCCAGTCTATGCAACAGGCAAGTCTAACAGCACCATCGCCGCCACTGCCACCGGCCACGGCGCGTCGCCCACCAACAGCTACAGCGCCACCACGACAGCGTGCTCCGGTGCTGGGTGTGCTCCGGCTGCCAGCAAGACGGCTGTCACGGCTGGCTCTGCCAAGACCGCTGCTTTCAGCCTCGGTGGACTTGTCTTGGCCATGGCTCTTGCTTTATGAAGGGTGTCCTAGCGCCTCAGTTCTTTCATTTGGATACTTCAGTGTACAAATACTGGCATAGCATTGGATATGTGAAAAATTCCTTGTCAATTCTGGATACAGATACAAGTGTCGTATAATGCATATTCCCTAGACCATCGGTTCGTTACTTCATTGGGTATTACGGCTTGAGCATGGTATCATGGTCTTCGACAAAAAGGCAATGGAGTGCATTGTTGATCATCTTGAGACAACCTGAAAGGCATGGTGTCACAGAGCGCGGGGGGTTTTCTGTATAATTTGGATAACAATTTCAACTCGTTGACAATGTATTGTATCCATGAACGTGTCATGAGCATTATTCACTTCGTTGGCCTTGTAGAGCTTCCTGTGCATCGGTTTCCCGAGCTTGCACAATGACTTCATACGTGCATCTGTTAGACAAGAATCTTCATCCGAGACATACGAGCTCATCTACGCGCCGAGGTACCACTACTTCTGGGCTGGCATCATGAGGACGTCTGCTATTGGGGGTGGAGGGTCAGCTTAGGATGCACCCACGTATGTCAGCCACTGTCCTTGCGCTCTGGTTGCTGCTCCGGCCGAAGATTCGTTACTGTCTTACACCAGAGGTTATAGCCCGTCGTTGCCTTGACCAAGCTCAATGGCTGTCCTCAGGCCCACTCAATACTTGGCGGAATTCACTCCTTGGACCAGTTCAGGCAAGCAAGCTGGCCCAACTCAGAACGAGCCCGGCACGAATATCGATTACCTGCCATAAGCCAGGGTTAAGTGATTATCACACTGGAATATTCAACGGAGTCAAATAATACTTTCCGTCTATTCTGATAGGCTGTTAGCTTAATGATATCTAGGTTTGAGCAGTATTTGGTATATATGGCAGGCTCTTTTTCAGTTTAGACTTGCGTGACGAGGTAGCAAACAGTTAACGCCGCAGATTTCATGCTCATACTCGGAGGGGGATTCCCTAGCATACAACTGCCATGGCTGAAGAGAAAATGAGAATTTCAAGCTGCCGATGGCTGAATCCGTAATCTCTTTCCCTCGCTTTGACGATTGAAGCGAGGCAAGTCAGAATATCGTCGAGAGTCCAGGCGAAACTGACCCTATTCTCACGGCCGCGAAGGTCAGTTGATCAGGACGATATAAGTTCATGCGATACTTCAACAATGAAACGCTGTATATCACATACGAAAAAGACCTCACATAGTAGCGATCGTTTCTTCATGTACCCGAACTGGAAATGTATTAGCCTCGAATTGGCTTTCTGAGAAGAGGAGCTCGTAGCGACAAGCCTACGTTTATTTTGACTGCGTCGTACCACTGCCAAGATAGAAGCATGTCCAATGCCGAACTGGACTGCGAATTTGGGATGATGGCTCAGCCACCTGCAGCCACAGAGACCAAGAACTCTGGATGCAGTTGCAGTACCGCAAAAGTCCCTTCAAGTTCTTCTGCATCACCAAGCACAAAAACGGCACATACTGCGCCCGCCCAGAAGCCCAGCATTGCGCCAAAGCTGTCTCGGCGTTTTTGGTTGAGCAGGCCAGCCGGGTCCTCATTGGGTGCATTCATCCTGATTGGTATGAACCAAGACGAGATAGACTTTCCAAGCCGAGGTCAAGCTGTGGGCGACGAATCCGAATGACTGTGCTCTCGCGGTGGTCTCGAAGCCCGCCGGCGGCGATGTGCTTGCAACGATCAGATGCTATACTGTATGACGAAAGGAGTTACGGAACGGAGATCAGTGACACTCGGCCGATGCTTCACTTTGGAGTGGATCAATCATCGCCCGTCCGCTTACCCAGCGGATTTGACACGAGCGGTGCTCGGAATCACTTTGTGTCAATTCCGCTCCGGTGCGAGAGAAGACCTTGGGCTGCGGTCAGGGTTCGTACACCTAACCCATATGATTATGGGGGACCCCCCCCCATAGGGCTACCCTGGGTATCGAACGTGGCATCGGGGGTACAGCCCGGGATCGACAACTCCACTGATCAGCCTTCAGAAACTTACGATGTATTGTATCATTGACGCAGTGGCAAGGTGGAGCAAAAGCCGTGCTACGGCGATCCCTCGAACGAAACAGGGCCTCGGGTTTTGATCACATGTGCGAACTCCCGAACTGAGCAGGAATCAGGACATGGTAACCCAGAACGTCCAATAGGGGATACGGGCGAATACGCGTAAGGATGCCAACGCACATGAAGCTCAAACAGCTTGATTGTTCACTTGGAAAGTTGCTGTGGATTCCCTCAATCTCTGCTCAATCCCTGAATGCGGAGATTCAGGTGAAAGACCCGCGCGGAAGCTGATAAATCTACCCACTGCGCAGTCGTGCCAGCGACGCAAGGGGTGAGATTCTGCAAGACTCATAAAACGGTGAGCAATGCATGAATTAAAATCCCCCCCCCCCGGTCATGTATCGAAACCTGCGCTAATCTCCAGCCCCTGCTGCGCATCACCTTGACCTGTGTACATTATGATTGCACAATCAGCACAACTTTTGGATAAAACTTAGTCATCTGGCCTCCGCGGACTAGCCCAGTACCTGGTGGGGTAGGTAAAATCTACCTATTTCTTACTTACCTACCCATAATCACAGAAGGGTATCGCACCCCTGAAGATGTAGGATTCTGCAGTGTGTCTCATTCGGTGCGCGGCGTCTTCACACTCGCCGATGTTGGTAATTCTAAAGGTCCGCAGTGGTCTCCGACGGGATTCAAATGGCAGCTTTTGGCGACGGACGCGTGCCTCGAAGGAGTGCGAACTACCTACCCTGCTCAACTGTCATGCTGGTCACAGGCTCGGGTTCGCATCGCGCCGTGGCTGAGTGCACCGACATTCGTAAGCTTCATACCTAGGTAGTGAGTGACCAGGCGCCTGACTGCCCTAGAAGAGCCAGAATCGACAATACTTTGAAAAACCCCGGTGTGACTTCTCGTGGGAATACCAGCTGCCGCTCCATGCTGTTACGAGCTCGAGTTGATTCCATCCATCGTCAGAGTCTCAATGCATGTCAGCAAGAGAGGCTTTGCTCCGCGCGTTATGCCGTGTCCGGTGTCACTGATGATAGGGCCAGCCCTACAACCTTAATATAGCATTCATTCATACCTGGAGTTTTCAAACAGTTAGCGTCAATACTCTGATGTAAGATTCCGAAATCACAATCTGACTCAATTTAGAGTAGACCTATAGCAAGGTCCCATTAAGTTGATGTCGCCCGCCAGGCAGGGCGATACGTTTCTTAGGGTAGGCGACGTAGAGGCAGCTTCAGTCTAGGCCTGGTAGCTGCCATAGGGTCCTATTGCACAGTACGATATGGTCAAGAGAGGGTTTTTTTTTTTTTAATGTACCAGTTTCAAGCTTGGTTATGAATTGATACCCGGATATCTAGCTTCTGTCTAGGAAATCCCCCTGACCGCAATGGATGAGAGGTTGATGTAAGCGCCGCCCAGCGCCCTGTATCACACATCCATTCGGGAGATGTAGGTAATGATACATTTTGTCCACGAGCGACTCCTTCTATATGTAGTGTATTTAAATGCCACCCAGATGCTCCGTGTGGACTAAAGGAGTCCAGTATCTCCGAGGTCATACGCCATGGCTCATCTCATAATTGCCGCACCCTTCCACCGATCGTAGTTCCATTATGTCGCGACCCCTCACGTTTTGATCATGACCGCAATGAGTCCATGTTGAACCCAGAATACATCATTGGATCACCCACTCCAAGCATCACCTCCGGATTCGGGCATGAAAGAATGTGGGGCTTGATGGTTCCAAACTCCGACTCTACCAAGCCTTGACTGAGCATCATGTCGGACATGTTTAAGTCCATCTGTTGCATATATTGCGGCGGCATCTCCATCGATGCTGGCCTTGCCATGTTCCAGGTTGCGTAGGGCGCCGGCCCTGAAGGGGATTGTACAGGAAACATCGTCGAAGGATTGAGTTCCGTTGGTATCGAATTCGCGGCTTCGAAATCATTATATGTATAGCTTTGCGGTGATAACGTCTGCACATTGCGCCCGTTCATCATTGCTTTTCGGTAGTCCTGTTCGAAATCTGAGTGGTCTAGTTCGGACGAACTCGCTCGTTCCGTTTGATTGCATGTCGAATCCGTTTCCGATTTGATCTCTGCCATGTGCGAGTCTCGGTCGTTTTGTTGAACGTTCAACTCTAAGGCTAGTCTTGCCAGGCCTGCCTCGTCTTCGGGGAACACTGTATGGGGAGGCAGATCGGCATCTGCGTTGGGCCGTATACATCCAAGTTTCGTGGCGATATTATGTATGACGGGTTGGCCTCGATCATTAAGCTCTGGCTCGCCCAGGTCCCATTGTTGGCCGTTGCGTACCATGGCATAAAGCTTGTGAACGGTCGCAATCAATGCGAATTGAGTATTCTCCAGTACTTCGGCATAACTGCAGCGATGTCAGTGTAAAGACGGTTGTGTGGTGGCTGGACAATAGGTAACTGACCCTCGTGGTAATTGCTTATACTCGGTCTTCTTTCGGGTGCCTGCCGTACAAACCAGGCCGTCGTCCTTACACCTCTTGCAAGGGAACTCTCCGTCACACTTGGTTTTCTTCATGCGGCATCGCTCACAGGCTTTCCAGACTCTCTTATGTCGATCCATATTGGAGCCATGTGGTGAGAGGGGTGCCTGGTCATGTACAGGCGAATGTGAGGTGTGGCTCACAGATCGTTTCGAGTTTCGGTTTATCGGTTTCACAGTCTTTGTGCTTGATGCTGTACTTTTCCTTGATTCTGACGATGCTTTGATGCTCTCCTCTATGGGAGGGGTGGGTAAACCTCTTTCCATCCTTGGCGACTCTAAACCAGACGTTTTCGAAGTGTTGATATAGTAGTGCAGGTGGGTTCCGCCACAAAAAGCAACTCTTAGGGAGGGGGGCGGGAGGGTAAGAGAGATATAGGATTATGAGACCGAAACACGGAGGGGTATTAGACAGTCGACGAGTAACCACGAAGAATGCCTGGGCCTAATGGGGGATTAATAATGCCAGAACCAGCCCAACGTTAGTAAGGCGTGACGATTATGTGATGCTGCTTGTTTTCAAGACCTCGGCAGATTGATAGATACTAATACTTAAAGCGACTCGGCCCTCCACTGAAACGTACGAGGCACGGTGGGCTTTAAAGGACAGTCCGGTGGTTTATGTCCGAACGTGGGCCAATTCCTTTGATGACCTGACAGGGGTCGATCCAAGTCGATAGAAGTTCCGCCCAAGATCCAATTGTCAGAATAGTAGCTCCTCGAGCCCCCGCCACCCTGGGATTTGTGCACTGTCGATTCCAATCTCGGGGAGAAATTTCCACAAGTACTTTCCAAGTAGTCTGGACTCGGTGTCAAGATTTTCTTCGAGAGGAGATTCAGTTTGCAGACTGGTGTCTGATACCCGTGCCGAATGGAGGCTGGGGATGGTACTGTATAAAAAGTCGAACGCTTAGATCACAAATCGCAGACGCCAAGATTCAAATTCTTTATCAGATCATTTGTAGCGGCGGGATCGAAGCGGCGGGATTGAGGAGTTGGCTTCACGCTCTGTGGAGTGAGACAATGATCGAGTCGCAAAAGCCTGCTGATATTGCCCGTCTTATCCAAACTACTCTATTCATGGGCAACGTGTTCGTGGTGGCTTGTCCCATGCCATGCCATGCCATGCCTGACGAAGCCTTCGTCTCAAGACATTGGTGTTCATCACAACTGCAAATACCATCTGGGCAATGTTCAGCTAGCTACAAGGGGGGTACATTGCAGGTACATCGGGCTCGATATTTCAAATGCTCCGACCCAGCTCGGATACAAGCCATGAGTAAGCCGTGCAGATAGACTTTCTAGAAGACGCTCCGAGTAGCGACAAGCAACTCAAATGCGCCATCTTTTATGCAACTTTGACCTACTGCATCTAATTGGGTGACTTGCCGAAGCCGACTTATTTTCGCAGGAAATGATCACTTGCATTATGGCAGGGGTCGATTTGCATAACTCCGTGGGCGGGATCCACCACTCCGCACAGTCTATCATCATCATCACTGTCTACTTTAGTGATATATTGTTAGTTCGCGATGCGATTCGTGCGACGAGATCGACATCTTGCAGGGTCTTGTGGCGACGTGACGGAATAGAGTGCTACTAAACGATGAATATCGTGCACTGAATACCCACAAAGTGTAAACTGTGGGTATGGACAAGCGGCCGCGGCAGGACGATTATCATCAGTTCATAATTTTAACCTAGGAATATTCACACTTCTCATCCTGCTCGTGAAAGATAGTACTGTCATAGCTGTCAAAGCGACATCCCGCGGCGGTATTTACACAGTAGACTGTACACTTCCGGGCCCACATTGAGAAGCGTGCAGTCTCTAAATCCCACCGCGGGGACATAAGTTTTGAATCAAGCAGGTCTCAGGAACGATAACCCGTGGCGTAGCGCCAGGCGTCGATGTCTTTCGGCTCGGTAGACGCGCGCAAACCTTGCAGATCACAGCAATGTTTCGGGTAGAATCGAATCACTTGCTTGCACCCAAACGTGTATGGGAGGTAAATCCCGAGACCTGTAGCTTGCAACACACATGTGTTGGCTCAGTAACTCCCCCCACTCAGCTAAGGTATCTTTAAGTTGCATTGCTGCTGCTGCTGCTGCTGCTCCGCATGAAGTCGCCCTGTAAATTCAGGTGAGGCTAAAGTCAATGTCACGCGTGGATCCTAGGGGTTAAGGCTGTGAAGTTGTCCTGAAGACCATGGGCTTCTTGAAAGAAGACTGCAGACGCTTGGCTAAACCTTGGTACCAAACCATGAATGCAACAGGTATCGAAGAACTTAGACAAGCCACTAGATAGGCTTGGGTTTGCTTGGCTACTTGGTAGTGCCTACCAGGGAACTCTGCAAGCAAAGTTTGAAACGCATAGGTATACTCGGTATCAGCCACCAGAGAATTGAGTGGAACGAATCCGGCAAGTCGGCGTCGCAAACATCGTGATCCAGAGACGCGCTAATCTTGCACGGGGACCTTGTGGGCATCAATGGAAAGATGCCCATCGTCTTTTAGCTTAGGTACTCACTCTCGATATCCCATCGAGCAGGTGGGCCGCTATCTCTCTAGCTTGGGAGCAGGCGCAAAACATCTGTCAGGCTTGGAATGTGTTGATGAGGTGAGAATGATATCATTATTTTTAACGACATGTCAAGGTGAGAGAGGCAGGCAATTCCGATGCATGAAAACGGGACGCCAAGTGGTCTCCATACGTAATCTTGCCATAGCATTGTCATAGCAGCATCGAGTTTTCCCCATCCAGGATCGAATGATAAGGCGGATAGTGAATCATGATGATTTGAGCATACCTAGCATTGTGGGACATGGTTTCATTGAAAATTCTAGAAGCAGCATGCGATCGCATTCTCATTGGTCACTGAAGGCTCCCCGTTTCCCTAGTCTTCCCAGATCAAACGGGCGTCGCTCATTGGCGACCGGGTGCCGCTCCGGATATCTTTCGACTCCCGGGACAACGTCGACTAGCATTCTACGGGTATGCGCAAACCACTATTGTCACGCTCTGGAAATCTAGCTCGTCTCCGAGTGCGAGTCGCATCCCGAGTAGAGGCCGCATAAAGCCCGACAATGGACAACACCACCGACAATCACCGAATGCAGCGATGGCCAGCGAGAGATCAGGAGACTCGTCGACAAGACGCAAGACAGTGCGAAGGTCGATTTCAGAAGTATTCGTAATTTTTGGGGAATAGTACCTAATCAGAACTAGATATTGCGAAGCCGCTACACGAATAATGGCGAGTTACTCTCTCTTAAGGAGCTCAAGCACACTGTAAGCCTACTCCAAACACGCTAATTCATAGCGTATTTGGCGACTGTGATAGTGCAAATTGTTTAATCGTGCACAGTGTGCTGTCTCAAATACCTACTTTCGAAATCGACCTTCGTACAGATGCCTCTTGCACGAAATGCATTGAAAGCGGAAGTGAACACTGCACGAAACCTGCAGTCCGTTCTCGGAAGACTTGCCTGCCTACCGTGTCCGTGAGTCGCAATTCAGGTAATTCTTGTTTGTGCTAGGAATACCATACCAATCCCTGTCGGGAAAATAGTTGACACTTGCACAAAAGGGGACCCCTTCTGTCGGGTGCGGATGCATCTCGCGTTCCGAGTGACAGCCCGAACCTGCGGCACAGCTACCTATGCACTATTACCAGGCATTGGATTGGTTCG
This sequence comes from Xylariales sp. AK1849, assembly GCA_022432505.1. NCBI lineage: Eukaryota > Fungi > Ascomycota > Sordariomycetes > Xylariales > Xylariales sp. AK1849. Next base: position 1,993,599 of record JAJKKH010000009.1, read on the forward strand.
CCCTGCTCGTGATTGACAAAGTCCCCGGATTCGGGCGAGAAGGCATCAGGAGGGTTTGATTACTTTCGCCACCATCTCTTCTATGGAGTGTAGGAAGAGCCATAATATATACTGTCGCGTTGGATGCCAACGACAGACCATAAGGAGTAGGAGGTTGGTAAGCACAATCTTTAGCAGGATTCCGTCGGGTCTTCGGTGTTTATGCTTGCTAAACGCCGTCCTAATCGCCGCAAAGGCATGGGATTTCTTGAATGGCCGGGGGGCCGTGCAGATTGATCGACAAGATCCTGGCGATTCCAGGTTGATGATTATGTGAACCGTCTTATTAGAGTTTAGTATGGTAGCCTAAAACCTGGGCTTGCATTGCATACTACAGTATGTACCATGTAGCCCTAGTCACTATTACAATGCCGGTACAACCCACCACGAGCGACTGCCGTATTGCGGATTCGCTCAGTCCCCGAAGACTCAGATCTTGGCAAGCCTCTGTGGTTCAACAGAAATTGCCTGCAAATCACCGTCATGCTCGAATGATGCACAGTCGAGCTAGTAAGTTCATTACCGTTGTGATATAATATTTGGTACCCTGTTCCATGCAATTGAGTTTTGACACTTGTTCCCATGTCCGGAATTTGCCGAAGAACGGGGTTGAGAGACAGAGAGCCCATCTTGGAACTTTGAGGATTCCGCTAACAAATAGTGACATATCCAACAGACGCTAGCAACAGTCGGATGACTCGAGTAGCGCTCGATAAAGGGCCTGATCCCCAACTTCTTCTATTCACTGCGGTAGAAGATGTCGCTGACACATAGCCTGGAGTAGAGATTTAAACTATTCGACGCTTCGGTGGGCATTATATCTTAACCATTTCCGCGGTAGTTACCGTCGTGAAAACACCATCTGTGACGTCTCATCTCGGAATCTGGCGATACTACGTCGCCCTCCATGGATGTTGGCTCTGTCTTTTCGGAGACTGTCTAAATTGAATCCAGGAGATCAACATGCCAAGAACGGTGTTTGCCGCTTAGTGCCAATCTTGGCTCTACTATTGAATTCATCGTCTGATCGAATTGCTTGTGATATACAGATTACAAACTGTGACGCACTCTCGTCCCTTGATCGATAGTGTCCATCTCCTTTGCAAAGGAAAACCCCAGATGGCGGTGAACGCTCGCTGCCGGGAGGTTCAACGGACAAACAGTGTTGATATGCATCATCTATAATTTGGAACGTTCCAGGTCTTCCTTCTGCTTCAGTCGTACAACACCCTAGACGGAGCGTTTAAGTTAAAAACTTCGGAATTCCTTGAAATGGAAAATGGGCTTACCTCTTGGAAACACGTCGCCAGCAGCGTGCCGTCCTTCGAGAAAATCTTCTGCGTGACAACTCCGCGTCCATCGCCAGACCATGGACTCTCCATCTCAGCGAACATCCACTCATCGGCGCGGACCTTCGTTGGGTTGTGAAAGTATATAGTGCTGCGACGCCTTCCGTCAGGACGCTCTTCTACCATATGGAGGAGAACAAAATCTTCTGAGTGACTCAGAAAGGACGAACTGAAACGAGAGATATGCTTACTGATCTAGCGAGACCATCATCCCAATAGATGGCTGCCCCTTCATATCTTCCACTTTGCCACTTCCCTCCCAGTCGTTCAACTTGATCACGTGGTCTCTGACCTCGGATGGCAGTTTATCAAGATCATCGACCTTGAAGGGAAACCGCCAAAGACGATGAATGTGGCTGATAGTCCCAATAAAGTAACTGTCGCTTATGTATGCCAGAGCACTCAGATGAGCTTGGTGCCCGCCGCTTTCACTAATCTTGCCCTTGGCACGTACCCATTGTCGAGTCTTTTTGTGTTCTGGCGGCCCATGCTTATTGGTCACTTCAATGCGGTAGCTCTCGAATGGTGAGGTACCGCCACCAGGTTGATCCTCGAAGTCGTCCGGCGGGGGTGTTACATCAGATGGCATTGCAGCAGCATGCCTTACCTGCAGATCGCCGCCGCTGTTCACCTTCGTAAATGACATGGTCACCGTGAAAATGGCCCTGCCACGCTGCCGCGCCTGCACAGTCCGCGTCGAGAAAGAGCGTCCTTCACGTACTCTTTCCACATGGTATAGGATGGGTGTCGAGGCATCCCCTGCTAGTACAAAGTAGCAATGAAACGAGTGCACCACGAAATCTTCGGGTACAGTACGTTGTGCTGCCTGCAATCTCGTAAGTGACGGGCCCCAGGAAGTATCAGCTGTTGTAACCACACACAGCGAGCGTCTGCGCAATTACTGCGCCTCCATATATTCCCCTGGCGCCAGGAGGGTGCCACAGCTCCCTGGTGTTCGTGAAGATATCCTATGAGAAATTCAGCAACTCAGAAGGACCTCGTTGAGGGAACCAGCAAGAACCGGCGACTTCGCGAACTCACAGGTCCAATGACGCTCAAATCCGTCAACTCGAGCGCATTCTCTATCTGTGCCTTGCTCGGGTCCACCTCCGGAACCTTGATCAATGTCGCACGGCCGGCCATCGGAAGGGTGATGCCCGGTGGCAGTCAGACTACCCGCTCAGATTCGACGGATGGCGCAGATGTATGAAGGCAACTACAGCACTGGGACCAACGAAGTTCTAGGAAGCCAAAAGAAACGACTACTTCGGCAATTTACAGCACGTCGATGAACGTTAATCGCTTGCGGTCCTTTCGCTCTTTAAGGAGTAGAGCCTAAGATTGCACACAGACAGCTGAAACTTTGCCGAGGTTCGGGTGCTGCCATTGGTAGCGGGTCTTAGCCGTCGGAGATTTTCTCTGAGCGCCGGCGTTTTGGAAGCACATGGCAAATTCACTCTGCCGGACCGTCCACGTTAGTGCGGCAGCACGCCGGGCAACACCACAACAATAACAGCAACCAAAACCGAGCATCCCAGACACCGTTGACCGAGCAAGACGTTACGAGAATCACAGCATGCTACTAGTGTTCTATAAGTCTCTTCGCAACCAGGCGCTTTGAAGGGTAGAAGGACTAATCGTGTACTCCGAAGCTCTAGAGGTAACATAGCAAGTGCCCAAAGCATTTGCAGCAATCACCGTACTCATTGTTTCCATTTTCAAAAACATTCGCTTGCAAATCAAGATCCGGACGAGACTGAGGCTGAACGATGAAAAGCAGTGGTTGAAGTCGTCAATAGATGGGCATAACTCTTGCACTAGCCATTCCGGCCCAACGCAAAAGGTCTAACTTTCAGTGCTGATGAAAATACGTCATGGCCGTTTATCGATTCCATCTTGGATGCGTTCAAGGGTCGGTTCCGTAGTTGGATGATACTTTGACGTCTTGCTTTCGTATTGGAGTTGCTGGAGCGCTTGATATACCACGGTAGTTCGTTCAGGTTCTTGGTCGCCAGTAGCTCACGAGGGTCCTGCTTAATCAAAAGAAATGCACCGATCAGACTGAGAAGGACTTGATCAAAGTCACACATGACTTCCTAGTCGAGTGGGTGAGCCTGGGGCGCCGCGGAGGCTGCCATAATGTAGGGTGCAACAGATGCAATGAATATGTTCTGGAGGAGCCACATTGAATAGCAGAATTCCCCGCTTCTCATTCACGGTTATATAGCCGAACTATGGGGCAATGGGCTCGGTAGTATCTCAGGTTGGCACGCTACACCAGGGCCAGGCATATGGTTCGCACAGCATAAACTGAGGCGAACCTGTGTTTGTCAGATGTGACTTCTTGCTAAGAGCTCAGATCCTTGCGTCAATCATCCTGTTGGTGTCTTAAACAACCTCAAAGTCTTCAGAGCAGCTTTATAAATGAATTGTACGTTTCACATCTTTGAATCCATTCCGAGAACCCCAAAAAGATGTATTTTCTAAAGGAATAGCGCGTTGTAACTAAGCTTTGCAACAGCCGACATACCATCTGCCACATTCTTCTGACCATTTGAACTCGTGAGCAGATAGTCATTGACTTCACCAGCGCCTTGGTTCGACACCGGATCAATCCGGAAGGACACATCCTGCACCACGTATTGATCGATTCCAGAAACGGTATTCATCGCCGCTGCGACCGTGGGAATATTCATGTACGCCTGTCCTTCCTCCGTATTGGTGCTCATGACCATTGAATTGGGAATCGGATCTCCTGTTTTGGCAATCTGCTCGAATCGGGGCCACGGTAGCTTCAGATGCAAGGTCGCCGCTCGCAGTTCCGGCGGGACATGTTTTCGGCGCCGGCCAAAGACGTCGTCTGAGAAGTCACGGAAGCCTGACGTCTGGTCGGCAAAACTCCAACACAGTCTGATTTCGTCACCTTCCCTGATGTGCTCGCCCAGGTAGCTACCACCCTTCTTGAGAATACGCCAGTACTGCACTTCGTCGCTATTGGACATGCCGGGGAGGAAGACGCCTTGGTGATTGCGGAAGACAATCATAGAAGAGGCGGGAACGGGACTCTCTTTGTTTCCGCCCCCGGGCAGGTCGACCATCGTGCTGCCTGGCAAGGTACTGATGATGACTCGTGACCCATGTTGAAGCTGAGTAATACGTTAGCATCAGCGATCCCAACACCTGAGGAAAGAAGAACCCACAGCTTCATGAAAGGGTACCGTAATCTTCCAGACAGTGCTTTTCGCTAGAACCCCCTTCTTGACGGCTTCGTCATCTGAATTCAAGCACCCAATGATCATGGGTGCGCGATATCTGGCGCACACGTTAGGCTTTCCCTCAAAGCTGGCACAGGACCTTTGCTCTGCCAAGGCGTCGTAGGTAACTTACCGCTGGGGTAGGAAGAGAGGTGGATATTCGGGATGTTCGGTCAAGTCTCCCCAGAATGCGTGCTTATAAGCTTGAGTGAGGTACCGTGGTTCGACAAAGCTCTCGGCCGCGTGTCCGAGGTAATAAGTTGGCTTGATCATCGACTTGGACTCCCTGGTTACGTAGGACATGGATAGCTGAGTGGTCGGCGCAGTCAAGCTGAGTCTGATGTGCACTTCGCGCGATGCTCCAACCTCATAGTACGATGTGAGTTTGGCCACCGATTGTATGAAGTCATTCTTCACATTTTCCCATCCCGAGAGCAGAGATATGAAGTCAGCCATTGCCGTCACATCGTCTCGCTGTAAGTATAGAACATGGTAATTAGCACAACCCGATCTGGCTCACACGTGGTTCCTGTGACGTACACTGATGGTCCTCCAGTTATTCGGATGGGCCACGGTGGCTGCCCAATCCAGGGGACTTGACAAAGAGTTAGCATTGCGCATATGTTGGGTGGTAGAAACCTACTTTGAAGCCAAGATGGTGTTTCCCCCGACTGCTTCAAACACGTTCTGTTCGTCCTTCTGTATAACGACATCACCCGAGCTAGATGACTTGCCAGTCTCCTTTGAGTGCTGGATGCCAGCACCCACATTAGCAGGAGTGCTAACTTGCAAACCAAACGAAGTCTTGAATTGTTCCTTTTGTTCTTGCTCATTGCTATTTCCGGAGCTTGTCATAATCTTAGTCGCCATGAGTCGTCCACCAATCGTCGCCTTTCGACAGAAGATATGACCAAACTCTTTTTGGAGCTTGCGGAGATCTTGAATACGTCTGCGTGACCGGATAGTCTCCAGTGCTTCTAAGAGTTGGGGCGTAGGTTCGAGATCTTCAGGGTTCAAGAAGATATCTGCTCTGGGAAGCTTTGAAGGGTGTCAGTGGCTTTTCTCTCCATCCAAGCGAAATTCACAATGGCCTTACCAGGTACTTTGCGATCATTGTCTTCTTGTAGGTATTCGTTGTTTCCCTTTTGGTATCTGAAGTTGCGCTCGAGCGTCCATATGTGGCACTGGCCGAGAATCCGGCATATCCTCCTGAGCTACGCAAAGTTAGGTAAACCGCAAAGCAAGGACGACGGCCGTGATGAGCCCCAGACTTACATTGACCCTTCCGTGGATGATTTACTAAAGTCATTGCGAGCCACTGCAACATCTGAGGTCAGTAATAAGTCTAATAGGCAAGCTTGGCGAGTATTCGGGGGTTCTGAGAGCTGTCTCGGGAGCTTTCATTCTGTTTAGACAATATTTGCCTCCAAAGCTAGCCAGAAGGGGTAGAAAATAACTCCAGAAAATACTTACTGCTTGTCTCAAACTCATGAGTACTCACCGTTATGTCGATGCGCGAGTCGTCGTTGACGACAAAGCTGGGCAGAGCCCTCTTGACACCGTCCTCAGCGAGATCGATGCTGTGGACCGGCTCGCTGACTTGCTTCCCAACACCAGCCTCTCCCTCCCCGATTCCGGAGACATCGCCTACATCACCACCAGTTTCATTGCCTCCATTGAGACCTCCTGTATCCTCCTTCGCGTCCTCTCCGCCGTGCGGGAGGGTACCAGCCTCAGCACCCCCATGCTGTTCGCCTGGCTGCCCACTACCTGCATCGCCGCCTTCGTCAGATTCGAGGTCAGAGCTTTCTTGATCCGTATCGTCATCGCCTCCTGCATCACCTGTGACCTGGCCCGCGCCCGTGCCTATACCGGCACCACCGCTTTCTTCTGCATCACCTGGTGCCTCGGCTGCATCTGTCACGTCATTGTCATTTCCGTGCAGCTTAGCAGTACTGTGAGGAGCTTGAGCCATACGACTTACAACAGGCTCGGCCACGGCAAAATGGGGTGTTGTCTGCATGATCCCCATGGGAGTTGTGTCTATATCTTGAATGAAAGTATCGTCCTGGGGTGATTCATCGTCATCACCATCTGGCTCATTGCCAGCAACAGAGACGTCTCCCTGTTCAACATAAGTAACAGCTCTTGAGTTCCCCTCATCTTCGTTAGCCCTCGACTCGTTTTCTTCTGAGAGGTAGCCCTCTGAACGCAGGCTCCCTTCAGACTGAGGCTTGCCAGAGCGAACGTCTTGGGGTGTATTGACTGCAGCCGGCTCCTCAAACTGTATATCATCGTCCTCCGATAGTACATTATTAGCGGGACTAGAAGCGGTTTCTCGCTTCAGTTCTATCTCTGGTTCAAGATTCGATTCCGGCTCAGGCTTAGGCTTAGGCTCAGGCTCTGGCTGAGGCTCTGGCTCAGGCTGGGGGTCGGGATCCAGTGGTGAAGGGTCAACTGCAGGCTTTGGCTTGTCAGATCGAGCCGGCGACTCTGAAGGCTTGCTTCCAGCCAATTCTCCGGGCTTCAGGCCGCCGCTGCGGGGATCGATCTTCGATCTACCTTCCAGATCGACTTTTGTATCTATAGGTAACTTTGGAGCTTTCGGATCAAGCTTTTCGGAGGGCTGGACAGGCACTGGGTCCTCATCGTCCTGTTCATCTTCCGAAACTCCGTCTAGCTTCGGCGAGTCGCTTTCGATCTTGATCTTACGTAGCTGAAATGCTATATGTTGAAAATCGGTAAGCTCTCTGGCATCATCATCCGTCGAGTGTTGGGCCATCAAACATGTACGCACCAGCTTTTGGGGCACGGTAGATTTGATTTGTCTCTTGATCTACCACCCATCCAAACATCAGGCCACAGTTCTGAAGCACACTTGCCCAATTGCCTTCAGACAACATGCCAGCAGACCTGTTGATACTCGTTAAATGACACTGCTCTGAACTGCCCTGGAGGAAGTCACTCACATGAGGGTCATTCTTGGTATTGTCTTGTATGTTACCATCGAGTCCTCTATGTCAGACTGCCGGGTCTTTTGAACAAAGGTTTTGGCCTTCTTTTCATCCTTGAAGAACACCTAGGTTTCGTTAGCATCATGTCGCTGGTGTGGAGCAAGGACTGGTAAGGTAGTCTCAACCCCAGTAGTCGATAACCTACTTCTCCCTTTGTCAGACGCATCTTCCCTATCATCCGCTCTCGACCACCCGGCATGGTAGCCATGTCGATCTTGGGATTGTTCAGGGCAGTGCTGAGTTTGTAGAAAACGGCGACTGTTGGTAACTCTGCATCCGGATTCGTCTCACTCTCCTGACCCGCACATTAGCGAGTTGTTCCACGTGTTGTTCCGCGTCTTCCTGTGAGCACCCACCTCAATGTTCAAATAGTCTTTGAACGACATGCTCTCCTCGCCAACAGTGACGCCGGAAGCGGTACAGAACTTGTGAATCTTCGCAAAGGATGACCTTCAGCGATGAGACTTAGTTAGCGGAGTCGCAATTGTATCCAACATGGTGATGCCCTCACATAGAAGAGACTTTGGTCAACTTCTGCCGCAACATGGCCAATGTCAACACGGGTATCTGAGCCGCTGGGAACATTGTTGACTGGAGGGTTCCTTTGCTCGTGATGGAACCTGCTCCATCGCCTGCCTCCCATTGAGACACAATAACCAAGAACTTTTTGCCCTTCTCCAGGAGCGAGGCGGCCCTTTTGCCACCAGAATCTCCTGGCTCTGGGTTTCCATCTCCGCCGCCCTCTTCTTCGGACGTCCCCTGTCCCGGATCTTTGCCCTTCTCCGGTGCCTGCACGTACACCCGCCTCTGGATGATGCTGCTTTTACCTCGCTTAGCTGCGGCATCTTCCTGGGAGTTGATCAGAGACTCCTCGTCAAGATGTTTTTGATACTTGTCCAGTCGATAGTTATCTTCCACTGTCAGTCCATCTGGGTAGCAGAATTTCTGCGAGCTCGATCTACCAAGTCTCAGCGATCATATGCCCATCTCCGATCAGGCGATGGAGTTCAGCAAGGACGGGTAGCTTACATCTTCCCAGATAATCGTGACCGAATATCCTTCAACTGCGGATTCGATTTCAACCTGTTTCACTCTAAGTTCGAGCCGATGTAGTCAAGTCATCGAAGGATGTCTGATACATACTCCGCATAATCGAATTTACCAATCACTTCATCCTTCTTCGAATCTGTAGTTTCAACGCCAACACCAATCTGATATACCTTCACTAGTTGAGAGTATCGGGATTCCTCCACAGGCTTGGCTTTGGGCTTGGGCTTGGGCTTTGTCTGCTTGCCGCTGTCTGCCATGTCGATTTGTTGCCTCTCAGGCCTGGGACTTGACTAAACCAACGATGAATTTGGACCAACAAACCTTGAAGGGCAACTTATCTGCCGAACCAAAGTTGTTCTCTTATAGACGTGATCCGCGTTCAAAGGCCACGCACGCTCTACTACCCTGTGACGGCCAATAAGAACACAGAAAAGGGTATGCAACAACAGACTGCTGGGTACTCGAAAAGGACTGAGGCCGGTTGCTCCGCTGCTACGAGGGTTGTGATGGATCACCGAGCGCTACAAGCGCTGGACCCTTCATCGTGGGGATCCATGACGGTAGATATCTCTCCCTGTACAGACCGCACTAGACTTCAACGGTACCCTGAAGGTGGTCGTCAGCTCGTTCCCGCACGCTCTGGAATACGCCACAGTGTAATATAGGGGTAAGCTGGCGACGGATTCGTTCATCCATAGCTACATTGGGCCATGATTAGCTTTGTCACGTCTCAGTCTATCTCCCCCAGCTCCGCAGACCCACTTCTGCTCTCCGGACCACGTTCTATTCAGCGCCTTTCAATAGTGCCGTCGGGGCGTCATTCAGCTTGAAGATGGAAGAAGCACGTGAATTCGACCAGGACTCACGTATAGAACGCTCAGCCGACAGAAGACGAAAGATTTATATAGAGCATATGAGCCACTCATTTCCGACCCATCCAATTTCAATCCACTGAATTTCAAAGGAACCTTTTTTTCTATCTCTTCAAGCAACTCACTCTAGACTTTACAACTCAAGCACGTTAAATATACAGCAGAAATGCGCGGAATCAAGCAGCTTCTCCTAGCTACTCTATCTCTGAGCACGGTGGCACACGCCTTGGTCATTATTGACCCAGAGGTTCAGATCCTACTGCAAGATGGAGAATTCGATGATGGCCAGTCCGATACCACTATGGTCATCTCGGACAACTGCCGCTGCGGTGCATGGAATACCAACACCCACGTATTCAACTCTTCGGTTGCCAACACCCGGGCTGCCTGCACAAACCTCAACGACCAGTTCAACGCAGGGACCGGAAGGGTACGCGACATCTTTGCAAGGCCTCGAAGCTCCATGATGCTAACCTTTGCATGTTTAGTGTCTCCTGACGGGAGCCAACAAAGACCTTCTAGTGACGAAGAAGAACAGATTCCTTCAGATCTGCAACGCAAATCCGAGAAACGACCCAGTCTGCAGAACCTTCGGCCCCTGTGTGATTAAATGCCCGTAGATACCAATCAATGGCAGACAAGAGAATGTAGCACCTAGGTAGCAATGTCACATGTTAAATAAGTCTCAATGACATTCTGGTGGCTTCCCTCTGTTTAACTGTAATTGTCTTAGCAACGAGGTCTTTGAATTTCAGGAGCGTGATAGCTGGTATTTCTGTGCCGTGTGGCTCATTACGCACGCCCACGTGTAAATCGTTGGTGATGCTGGGCAAGCAGGCAGTCGGGAACACATGCCGTGTTCTGCGAAGTACCCAAGCATACTTACCTAGGCGGTAGTTGCTAAAAGGGACCCCTAGATGTGCAGTGACCAATCGGGCCACTGCCATGCGCCTCGAACGTACTAGTCAAGTACCTAAGGTAAGTATTCTGGTGCTTCGGTGGGTCGGCGGGCGGGCTACTCACGGTTATAGCCTGCATACTTAGTTCTGGCGCTATTACCACAGTAGCTCCCGCAAGATGGCAAAGGCTACCACAGTACGTACGTACTTGATGTGGGAATATGGGAATCTGTCTCGGCAGGGCCAGGCCCGGTTCACGAAGCCTTTTGGGGAGTGGACCGTCTGCCCACGTGCCCGGCTCCGTCTTTCAGCTGAAGTAGGAGAGAGAACTAAATGGACTATTAGTAGGACCCTTGCACAACGAGGCGGATCATCGAACCGCCACTTCGGAGAGCCAGCTGTTGTCAAGAGCTAGGCGTGCTGACTTTACCAAAAAACCAGTCCCCTTACCGTCACGATGTTTGACCCCCAGCCAACATCCTTTCAAGCCGCTCCGCCGGCTGCAGTCAGGCTCAGCCAGCCACCTGGGCAGTCTGCCTCGCTAGCATGGATCGCAATGAGCTATCCAGGGGTGGTCCCTTTCGAGAAAGGAATTCAACCCGCTGTTCTGGGCCAGAGTCTCCGCGGGCACCATCTATCACAGTTGAGGGCCGAAGCAGCAGGTTTGGGACAAAACTGTGCAGCGCCCCTTATTAACCAAAAGAACAGTCCAAGGTCGAAAAGGAAACAGAGCCAGATAGTTTCTTTGCCGGAACCACAGTCTTTTGCTCACATCAGTAAATTCCATACTTGGCCGCAAAGATGTCGCTTTTACTCGCGCTATACAATGAGTCCATGCGCCTTGGCCAGGGCTTTAATTCATACACGCAGGAGTCTTGTCTGGACTCCGCGGTCACTGTGCCGGCGGAGAGAATAAAGACGGCCAAGTCCCCTTCTCAGGTGAGAAGCCTGCCTTGTCTCCTTCTGGTGACCAGCTCAAGACAGCGCACTAACATGTCGAACCTTACAGATCGTCTCCTACAGCTCACGTTGTGTGGAGAAGTTGAGCGACGTGGTCGACTCCATGAATGTATCCTACAGTGCGGCCATCAAGAAGGGTACCGTAGAGATCAGTGGGAATGCAGCGGTGCTGGACGAGACAAACTTCAAGTCTGCGGACCTGAACGCCATTGTCTCCGTCAGAGTGATCAACCAGACCACTGCTGCCACAGACAACTGCGTATTCAAGGGGATCGAAGGCGTGCCGCCGGGGAGTTCCAAATTCAATGACATCTACGGCGATTGCTACATTTCCGGTGAGTGGTCTTAAATATTGCAGAGCGCGTGTAAGCTGGCTAAAATCACGGAGGCTTCATGAAGGGAGGAGACTTCACCGGTATCATCTCCATCAAAGTATTGGATCGAACCAGGAAGCAGGCAGTTATTAACGAGTAAGTTCTTGATGAACCCTTGCCCAGTTCACTTTCTGAATTCGTCAGGATCAAGAGTGCCCTTGGTACCAACGTCAAAGATGACCTTACTCTGGATCCTATGCAATCAGGAGAGAAACAGCTCAGGGCGATCAGTGCTGTTCGGGAGACAGAGTGCACTGTCTCTGTGAGCTGGATGGGCGGTGGCCAGATCAAGAATGGTACGCCTCTGATGCAATACAGGTTCTAGCTGACGAAGTGCATACTGAATAAGCCACAACAGAGAATACGCAGTGGGATATCAACTCCATGTTCGCTGCCGCGGCTGCATTCCCCAACAGAGTGGCCGAGTGCCCGCAAAGGACATGGTAGGCTATCCTTTGCCAGACTTGACGAGTTTTGACTCTGACAACAGTGCTTTAGGGCGATTCTGACAAAATACCGAGCCAACAGAAGTTTCCAGACGTTGGCCCATAGTACGTCGTACAAAATCCTTCAGTATGACCAGATTAGCAGCTTTACTGCAGAGCTGTTTGACAACTTCATGGACTATAAGCTCTTGTTGAAGAAATTACAACACATCATACGTCACCGAGACGCATATCTGAACAAGGAGAAGGATGACAATAACACAACAATTGATCTGAGTATCCGAACCCTGATCAGTGTGAGGTCTGCACTCCGCGACGAGCAAGCCAAGATTGTAGATGCTGTGAGTCTCGCAATGCTGCATCCCTATGTGCTTCTCGCCATGGTTTCTAACAGACGTGGCCAGATTGAGGTGCTTAGCAAAGATCCCGAGATACTCCAGAGACAGACGCGCAATGGAAACAGAACGTACAAGAGTGTTATCGTGCAAAAGATTGTCGCCGAGGCGGTCGCGGATATGTCGACTATAGAGGACGAGGAGGAGGACCACCCCGAGACACCAGATACGTCATCTGAGTCGCTAACTCAGACCAAGGGAACATCGGGTATGATTGTAGTGGACTCTTGCAAACTGGTGACTGAGGCTTATTGACTGGTCGGTATAGGTGAGGGACTAGGCCGAGCAAATGCGGTGGGAAGACAGACGGAAGAGGCACAGTCCTCGCCGCCCCAGCCAGACGAGCCTTCAGCGCCGAAGCTGACCTTCGATTTTGACAAGCTGATTCCGCCAGAAATCTGGGAAGACCTCATGCCGGTAAGTTCTGCGGTTGCGGCCACTTTTCCGGTGCTGCCCGTGATAAAATTGCTAAAGTGTACCCGTTAGCGCCCCAAAGGCGACATGGCTAGCACCACTGGTACACCAACGACCCCATCCGACCCGAAGGGCAGTGCCGGGCAGGGTGCACCCATCCCGCCGCCAGTGGGTGATGACCACGTCTACCCCGATGTCCTTTTAGCCCAAGCCAAGGCAGAGTTGAAATCTTGTCAAGAAGCGCTCGCTAAGGCGAGGAGTGACCTGATCACGACAGAAAACCAGCTGCAGCAAGCCGTCGCGGGGAAAGACAGGAGCGATGAAGCGAAGACTGTAGCTGAAAAAAAGAAGGCGGATGCTGAAAGGCTCGAGAGAGAAGCGAGGGCATCCCTGTCGAACAAGGCAACCGAACTTGAAACTGCAAACCAGAGGGCCAACGCGCTTCACAGTAAAGTCGATGGCCTAGAGTCTCAAAAACAGAAACTTGAGTCGGAGAAGACGACTGCAAACCAAGAAATAGAGCGCCTTCGTGTTGATATTGACTCGATGAAAGGTCGACTCTTGGACGGAGGCTCAAACTCCAACAGACGTATCTGGATCGCGGCTGTGTGGTGGGGGACTGTCAGGATTGACACCTCTCAGCCCGAGACGATGACCAAGTTGTATGAGTTGGCGGAAAACAAGCAGATGTTCACGCCAAACGTAAAGTTCTTCAACAACGTGAATCCATGGTTGGGTGATATTACATTCTTCTGTGCGTACAGGATCGACAAGACCGGCTCACTGCGATATCTAGTTCTGAAAGAAGGCTCCGCAGGCCAGTTCCCAGATTGGTGAGGATCCAAAACTCAATAACGAGGGTAGGAGGGCTACTAGGAAGGTCAAGGGTAGTGATTGAGTTTGTCATTAGGGGCGTGTACAACCAGGAGAGCAACACTACAGAGCTCGTTAAAACAAGGATGGGTGTAGATATCGTATCTAAAATGGCTTTTGCGTGAACGGCAGTCCATCGTGACCTCAGGCTCGTATCTCAGGCACAAGACTTGTACGCTGCAGCGTCCACCTACTCAAACTACTGGAGCATTACAACATGATTAGTAGAGCATCCATACACTTTGTGAAACGGTTACCACATGTAGCGATATTAGCGATTTGCAATCCTACAGAGACTACCTCCGACCCAAACACTCAAACAGTGATTGTCATCTTTGACCATCCTGCTGCGTCTCCTCGCTCCGGGAAATTTCCCGATGCCGCCTGCCCAGCTAGATCGTTCAAGGCGCCCGCATTGTTGCTGCCATTTAACCCGAGCTGCTTGGTGCTGGCGTTCCAGCCAAAGACGAAACCCACGCCATTTAGTTGCGCTGTACCGACAGGCACTTTGGTAGTAATCGTGCTGCTTCCTGCACCAGTCAAACCATATCGGACATAACACTGGTGCGGACGTGACCACCAGCCCCAGTCCGAGGTGCTGAGCCAGATCGAGCCTGCCGCTTTGTAGTACTCCTTCTTCCCGCTATTCCCACCAGATCCTTGAAGCAGGAAGTCTACGGTCACGTCTGGGCCTTTCCCGGAGTCTGTGCGGTTCAAAGAACTGAAATGGGACTCGCCGATGATACCTTGGCCAGAGTCTAGATTGAGTTGGAGCGGCAGCTTAGACCTCTCGTTCTCGATCTGGATGCGAAGACATCCCGGAAAGTCAGTCACCTCGCGTATCAAATCCAAAGCAATGAGGACATACAGTAGTCTTGTAGAAGCTCAAAGTCCTGTTGACCGTGCTCACTCCAGGCCACCAACCCCCAGCGGCATTGTTTAGCTGGATATTGGTGATGAAGATGTCCCATCCCGGAGGGAGAGCTCGAAGCTGTAAGAGTTGACGGATTTGGCCAAAGGTCATTGTATTCGTGGTATACAACGGGCCGCAAACAAGGTCCGGTTGCTGAACAGTCGTGGGTAGCTGCCCTAGGCCATCATAAAGCCCACGGGGAAGTGCCTGATTTATCACTGCCGTGTAAGGAAGTGGACATGCACTCACTACATGCCCCCCACCTAGCTTCCCAGCTGACGCGGGTGGCCTTCACTTTTGGCGGCGCGTTCGAGAGCAGTCCCCCCATTCTATCAGCTGGGTACTTAAGTAACTATCGAATGTGGCGCCCGGTGGGGAGCTGACGCTGTAACGCGCAGCTACTGCCGTATAGCTTACTTTCCAGAATAACTGATATGAGTTCGGAATTAGTGAAGATGCAAATCTTCCGAGAACAACAAGGCAGCTTCTCTTCAAATCCAAGACACATTGGAATCGACAGTGTACCTGCTGATTGGTTCTTGCAGCAGAGGAGTGACCAACTAGGACTTGTAGGGCGCTAAGGAATATTCCAAGTTGGGTAAGGTGTAATCCCCATACGACAGCTCAGAAAGGGTAATTCATTAAGACATCTGTTCTGGATCTCTGTAGAATCCTGCCACTACAGCGGTAACGGAGCGGCAGCAGACTTGCAATGGAATCTGATAAGAGTCTCACATACTCCAAGTTACTGGCCATTGTGGAGGAGCGACTTAGAATCTTAGTACTACTTTGCGTCACATTTCTTGCGTTTCCAGAAGAAATAGTCGCTTGAGTTTCTTGATCAGGCACTCACTCGCAAAGCGCTCAGTTTGGGTGAAATTCCTCGGTAGAGAAAGCCTCGGCTGGGGAAAAGAACCCCGTTTCGTCCATGTGGCTAGCCTTGTACCATGGATTACGCAGTCCGCTCTAGATCCGCGCTGACTTTGGCGCCCTTTTGGTCCGGTTATCCATGAAGTCGACGGATCGCGGTTCGTGCCGAGCAGTCGAGGTATGCTGGAATGTTATGTGGCGCCCGCCCGCCCCCCCCCAAGTATGTATACGTGGTATTTATTGGTTTATCTTGAGGTAGAGACCCGCTTATTTAGTCAAAACGATACCTTCAATTCTTACTCTAAGGATATCGTTATCCAAATCTAGCTATATATTAGCACTAACTAAGTAGCTAAATCTAATATGCTACTATACATACGCTTCTGATAACGAACCTGCCCTCGAGCGTATATACTTTGCCTTAGGTCCTAAGCAATCTATCGTATCAAAACTCATATTCTACTTAAAAAACTTTACACTGAACCTCGAGGTCTCTGGGCTGGAAATTTCATTTCAACAATAAAATGACCTAAAGCAGCTGGCTTCGAGGACGAAGATTTGTAAGAAGAGATTAATGGCAGACAAATTTCAAAGATGTGTGCTCGCAGGTAGGACGACTGTTTATAGAGTGTTGTTTTTTCCCGAGAGGACGAATCATCCATTCTCATAGCACTTGGTCGTAAATGGGTCCTTACTGAAAAGATTTTAACGCATAAAGAGGACATATAAATGTGCTCGTAGACAAGGAGAGCCATCTCTAGATGTTCGGGCTGATTGATCAACCGTTTAGAACACGAGATACTTGGGACCGCTGCAAGGGCTTTCCGACAATTGGCGCAAACTTTTTGATAGGAGGGCTGAGGTCCTTGTACATACAGTATCTCAAGCAAACCCCGCTATTTGCCCAGACGGGGTAGACTTGTGATCATCAGGCAATGTTACATTATAAACTAACATAAGCGAATCGTCGTCAACGAATCACAGTAGCATCAGTGGTTTAGTGGTAAAATCCATCGTTGCCATCGATGGGCCCCGTGGTAAATACATCTGCCAATGAGAGATTACTTTCATTAACTAACAACTTTCAAAGTTCGATTCACGGCTGATGCATTCTTTTTGGACTTTTTGACATCTAGGTCGTTACATCCCGACACCTAGAAGATCCAATATTGTTAAACTCACTGTGACAGAGATTACAATGCAGGTATCCTAGGATGATCTTGGTAACTGCTTACACCATATTTTTGCTATGATGGTCTGTCAGAGGGCATATATACTTTTTTTCGCTCGCATGCTGAAGAATTGAGACAGCATTATTTAGAGTCGGGGGCCATCCATCACAGTGCAGCTGTCCGTCAAACTCGGTAGCCTCCTAGAATCAGGTTCCTCTATGGTTAATCTACATACACGAACCACTCTTGTGGAGTTCTAAAGTATGGAAATCACAAACACATTCCATCATATCGGTGGACCCCAAAAGCCGAAACAAAGTGCATTCAGCGCATGGAGTCTCGACCTGCATCGTGGGATGCCTGCCCCCTTGGTCTAATGACTTACTCTTCCCCTTTGACAGCCGATTTGCTAACGTACCACCGCATTTCCGCCTCGGCCAACTCTTACTCAGCTACTTCGGACGAAATACAACCATGCCAGGCTTACGTGCAAGGCTGCCCTTGCTGATAGCAACAATCCTACCTCCAGCCTGGCGAGGCTATCGCTTCGTCTTCAGGCCGAGCAGCATGAAGGTAGCCGAGGGTTTCCTGCTGTGCCGACAGCAGTATGTCAGCTTGATGGACCCTGTCATGTCAGGCTACCCCAGTGTTTCCCATTCGTTTCTTCAGCGTCCAGATGAGGGGCTCCTGGAAATCCTGGAGTGCTTAGACGGTAATAACCTGCATTCCCCTCTGCGACTTTCACGAAGGTGCCCAACTGTTCTATGATAAGTAGCCTTCATGCTTCACATGCCCCTGGATTAGAGGATCAAGACAATTAGGTCTCTGTGGCCGCGCTTCGAAGGCTATGCTTCACGAATCGCGCCAAAATATCCATTGGTGAAACCAATGTTCGACATCGGCTACCGTCCATGTCAAAGGAAGCGCAAGCCTGCAGTGTTATGCCTCCTTTCGTACACTGTTTTGGCCGCATCAACTGGCCGCTTTGTGGAAAAGAAGACACTGGCCACGTCTATCCCTGTCGTCTGAGGGACGAAATTCCAGATCCCTCTTGCCAACGACTGATCAGTCAGCATTCACATTCCCTCGAAAGCAGTATAGAATGCAATGCGGCTTGCTGTATAGGAGTCTCACCCAGGTCCGGGCCGAACTTTGAAGTGGGAATGGATCAAGTAATGGAAATATTCCCCGAGCCCACGGTTGTTGCGCTGAAGCCCTGGATATCTCAGTGGTATCTTGCTCCAGATCCTGCTCCAGATCCTGCTTCTCACCACCATACAGACGACGAAGCCATGCACGGGACTACCCGGTGTTGGGAAAGTTACTGTTGCAATTATTTTGCAATGTGCTCAGGCCGCGGGCATGCAGAGTCAGTCATCAGTCAAAGACTGTAATTGTGGATACTTCTTCCCGTTTACGGCACCTCCAGTCAACACGGATGCTTGTAGTCGAAATGGAAAAGCTACGGACGGGATCTTATGAAGTGACACTGAGAGTTGTTAGGGGAAACGGGAGGAGAAACCCGGCCCTAGCTGATCCCCCGCGGAAACTGACAAGAGCCTAACATAAGGTTTTCCTTTTCCAATACGCTCTTTCTCGATTCCGTTGCTTTGCACCTTACCCATTGCAGACTTTTTAGTACGACTTGACGATTACCTCACCGGCGCAAACGAAAGTGTGTGCTTTGCAATGACCTCTAAAATGAAATCCGTTTATAATCATGCCATCACTGGTACGACCGATCATCAGATCAGGGCACTGGGGTTTCATCTGCTGAGCCTTTGCTGCCCATCATTGGATCAGAGTACTAGAAGACACTTCTATCCACAGGCGTGAGCCATGCTACAACCTAAGCCTGCATCTCGTGGGAGCACTGAATAACAGGAGTATAAAGGTATTTCCCGGCGAAGAAGACAAGATCAGAGAGACTGCCTAGGCATTATATGGAATGGCATAAGCAAGAGGGTTGTCGACACTCATCACCTAGATGCTACCGGTTCATCGAATTGAATGTCAGGTGAAGTTTGAAAGAAACATCAAACCTCAAAGCCCATATCTATCATTACTTACTGCGCGACTGATTAGACTATCATGTCAACACGAAAGGCCTGTAGCGAATTGCTTCCTTGAATGACTGGGTATAAGTCCGGCAAGCCCCACTCTGGCTTCTCAATCATACTAGGCAACGTCATTGGCCGATGTATACGTTGCCACGTCTGCTTCGCTGTCTCTACATCGTACAGCACAAGGTCATTCAAACCACTACGACGGGGGATCATGCAGTCGTCAACGACTCCGAGAATATTGCTCTTCAGTAAGACGGCGGCATATCGCCATGAATCCATTCCAGCAGGCGTGAAAGCGCTCACGCAACGGATCGATGCGCCGAGCCCTTTCACCACTGATTCCTCAGAAGATGCGTCTCTGATCAACGCAGCAAACCTGTCGCAGTACGACGCCGTGGTCTTCCTGCACACGAGCGGCAACTTCTTGGACCAAGCGCAACTCGCCGCACTGAAGGACTACCTGCAAGCCGGTGGTGGGTTTGTTGGCATACACTGCGCAGCCGCGGGGATGCCGACAGACCTGTGGTACGGCAGCTTGGTTGGAGCCGCATTCACGGATCACCCACTCCCACAGAAGGGGGTCGTGACGGTCGAGGATGCGGACCATGTCATCACGAAGGGCTTACCGGCAAGATGGGAGTGGTTCGACGAGTGGTACAACTTCAAGACCAACCCCCGTGACAAGGTCCATGTGTTGATGTCCATCGATGAGGGATGTTATGAGGGAGGGACGATGGGGGGCGATCATCCACTTGCTTGGTGTCACGAGACTGGTAAGAGCAGGTCGTTTTACACATCTTTGGGACACTTCAGTGAGGCATGGGAGAATAACGATTTCCTCGGGCATGTGAATAGGGGAATCCTTTGGGCTGCAAGAAAGATTTGATCCTTACAGGTGCCAAAGGTCACGGCAGGCTGTATAGTTGATGATCATGGTTGACAAAGGACGTTGCTGCTGGATTAAATGGTCAACACCCCTTATCAAGTTCAGAGCTGGTTGTGCCGTATAGATGCATGCAGTCTCGTGTGTCCGTTGAGTTCTTATTGCCATAACTATAGCTAGGATTCCCTACGCTTGAGGTATATTGCTTGATATGCGGACATAGCTACCTCAAAAGTTCATATTTGCTATCGCCCCAAACATGGTTGGTTCCACACCAACCGCCAGAGACGGAACTATTACACTTGGTGATTATCTGCGTTCGTCACTAAATTAGAGGTGATTGCAACAGTCATTCACTGGGCCTTGCGAACCTCTTGATCAAGTCGCCCTCCTCGGTTACGGTCCATCCTTCATCATTGGCATGATCAGGGATTGCTTTATCATGTCCATATCAATACAGGCATCGATTATGTTTTTCCGAAGACTAGTTTGTGTAGATTCCCCTATAAGTGGGAATAGAAGACACGACTTACGGCCAGGGACTGTTGACTCGGACCTTGTGGATGAAAGGGTAGAAAGCTACTAGGATGATGGTGGGAATAAGGTGATGTAGTCTACAATAACTCACTTAATTACGCACCTAGAGTAGATAGATTGTTTACAGGTTGGACTTTACCTTCGACCTGCTGCGTCGGAAGATGACCCCCCATTGCAGTCAAGAAGGTATATCAAGCTTCAAGCCCGAGAAATGGTCCCCTTGCCTCCCCCAGACTTCCCAACGTTATTCTATTTGGAGTGGGTCGTGGACGCTACATCTTGCATAACGGAAGCTAGAGTTCCATTGATGTTCCGTATGGTATTCCCGATCATCACAAGTATGGCAGGGGCTATTTTAGCTGAGAGCCCTTTCATCCCACGTTGGGGACCGTATCACATTGATGTCGTATGTTGTGAGTCTGACGAGATGAGAATTCTATCTTTCCCCTGTCGATCGTTTTAGTGTAGGTGCCCAATGTTATTAACTCCCTCAGTAACGGTCTGGGCATCGTGTAGATCTCGGGTTGGGCCGGTGGAGTTGCACACGTCACAGGCCAGGACTGAGAACAGGCTGCCAATGACTTGCAAGTTAGCAACTTGGATAATGTCAGAAGTTCTCTGCCAATGGCCCCTACTTGAGCAATACCGCCCTGGAGTCGTTCAATTATCACTGACAGCATTCTCGGCCCTCAAGTTGAGATGCTACTTTAAAAAGGACTTCACACAGCTAGAGGAGAAGAAGTGGCGTTTCGGTCGAAAGAAGAGTCAGAGATTAGTCGAAAACGTAGATTCTTTTGGCGATTAATCAGAATGCCCTTATA
This sequence comes from Xylariales sp. AK1849, assembly GCA_022432505.1. Taxonomy (NCBI): domain Eukaryota; kingdom Fungi; phylum Ascomycota; class Sordariomycetes; order Xylariales; species Xylariales sp. AK1849. The sequence continues at coordinate 2,014,800 of JAJKKH010000009.1, forward strand.
AAACCTCAACGTCAACTCTTCGTCTAAGCTATCGGACGAGCCTCAGGTCACCAGCCTTACTCAAGACGGCGACACTGTTCGAAGCTTAACAGTTTCTTTAATGAGTTTGGTCTAATCTCATCCTGGTTTTGCATTTGGCAGTGTGTTATTATGCTCGGGGTTGTTGTTACCAGCCAAGACACATGTCTGCTGTATTCTCGAAGCTCCATTTGAGCGAGCTACTGTGCCAGAGTCAGTCAAAGCCAGATTATCGCCAGGCCATCTAATCGCCACATGTTTAAGTACATTCTAAGTTCAAAGCAGCCGTTGTGTTGTGGATGCTAAGACGTCTCGAACGATATCAAATGGTACACTGGCCGTTATTCCCACCAAACACTTGATAGAATGCGATATGCTAGATGACACTATGACTACTGCTATTCAACCAAGTCTGCTAGAAAGGAAAGAAGAAAGAAAGAAAACCACGTAGTTGCAATCGAAAAACAGATCCCTCCCCGGATTTACAGTAGGAAAGCGAAGACAGACCAAACCAAGCCACGAGCGAATTCGCAACCAAGCCGCAGTCTCCTATTCAAACCTTCCCATCGATAACCTACCGGGCATTAGTGCAAGGACGGAAACTCGGTTCCGTAGGACTGGTTCCGCCTCGGTGTGTGATTATTCAGCAGTAAGTGAAAGACCTCATACCCCTTGTCCGTGGTTCTGCGCTATAGCAACGAGAGTATAAGCACCCATTGGGACATGATATACTCAGAGTGGTCCATTTTCCGCGGGTTGAATCCTAACTTCTTTATAAAGTCATATACGCGACAGTTGTGCGACATGAATATCACGATGAGGGAACTGGAAGGACCAACATATTCTCTTTCAGCTGTAGATCATAGCGGGAAGTAGGCTGAACTCATAGTCTTGAGTGTTCGGTATATGTAATCCTTTGACTATTGTCGATCAAGCATGCGGCACGGGAACGTCTCTATGGCCATCCCATCCCTTTCGATGATGAGCAAGACAGAACGGCTCCTGTAGGGCAATGGAGTTGTGAGGGATCAGAGTTGACTTGAGATGGAAAATCCTCTGATGTTAAAGTAATAAATAACCCTCTGACACTGGGCTTCTGGTACAGATCCATTACCACCATAAGCCCTTCGCCTTACCAATCATTTCTCATTTCCTCAAACATGACCCAAAATCTTCCAAAGTCATACACATAGCGAGCATGTGTTTCTCAAAAGGCCGCGGTTGCATTTACCACCACCCTTGTCCTCGTCTCGGCTCACCCCTCTTGTTGCAGTGCGCCAGAACGGCGTGACTTGTCAAAATTTCTTGTGCATCCCCTTTATCAGCGGACGTCACCGATGTCATGAACTAGGTCAGGGAAAAGGAGGCTTACGCGGTGACCCAAATGGCAAAGCTTCTGGTGAGTTTATGTACGTCTGATCACTCTACTCAACCCTCCATCTTACCGGTGGCTACACTGACACGACTTCTCTCAGACTGCGCTACCCCGTGAAGCACATCTCTGCTCCCATTGGGATATACGGAGAGGTGGACGATGATAACGATTCGCTGACGCGCGAGCAGGTTGCAGCCTGGGCAGATCAAGTCCAGCGAACTTGCCAGAGCGACGGGAACGCAGGGGGCATGTATACAGTTTGTACATCGCAGAAGATTATCGGTTTTAACTCCAAGGAAGCTCAAGTTCGGTGCGGGCGACGTTTCAGGAAAGATCAACATCATTCTGCTCTAGATCTAGTGCCTATTCAACGATGACCTTGTTCGGCCAAGCAGCTTATGATAGTGACTGATTGCAAGTCTAAAGATAGTCTTGAATATGGGCAGAAAGCATTCAAGCGTGAAATACCCACTGCCATGCTAGACATGACGAAGCAATACCTAGATGTTAACGTACCTCACGCGCTTATTTATAACATTACGAGACAGCCTTCATCCGGCAGTGTAGTAATTTGCAGAGAGACCGAAAACAATTATCGGTGATAGGGGGATGGTGGTCTGTGGTTGTCCTATCTATAAGCTGCTTCTTACTGCGTTGGGTCCCGATTTCACCCTGTGGGACACGCTTTGTGCTACATTCTTAGCCCTCGGCGCCATATAACTACCCTTCTAAATCCTATTATGCATATATGAGCAAGGTGAGATGCTTCCCACTATGTTCGCGGGGATGCGGATGGGCGCTGGTGTCAAGCATCGTTAGTTGCGGTACGATAGCTATCATCTTCTGGCAGCCCATTCAACCCTTGAGCCCTCCACACCAACCTTGACTCACCTTCAACAGGGGGGCCATTTCGTAGAACGATTCTCAACTTTGAGTTTGAGATGCCATAGTTTTCATGACGATAGATGTTATCTGGGGCGCATGGGGTTTCGTGTTATCTAGGACGATTACAATAGACCATCGCATTCACGGGTAGCCGCGGTGTACCATTGTCGTAAGTACGGAAAACTTATAGGATAACCCAGGGACTCTAGTAAGACGAATACAGCATCTCAGCGCGATGACTACGGTCTACTACCTAGGTGGTATGTGAATGTAAGAGTCTGCTACCTGCTGTAAATATAACCTCTCATGGGCTGAAAACTTGCACTCATCATCTGATTCCAGCTCGTATTATGTAATAGCATCTCTTTTGTCCGGTCAGCGTCATGTCAGGAAGTGTAAGCAGTATTCCGGCCGAAGGATCGTGAACGGTGCCTGTAGGTCACCGCTAGTTCCCCGGAGGTTGAGTCAGGAGTCGTATACGAAGACGGCAATATCATCTAGTAAGTCACACCATAAGCCCTACAGGCTTGGCTTGCTCGAAAAAATTTGCTCCGCCAGCCCTAAGTAAAGTAACAGATCACGGTCCATTAGATGGTACTGTGGTTAATCTGATCCGCCTACACAAACTAAGGACATCTAGGTGCTCGTCATTTGCATGGAATAGTGTTACTACCGCATAGCTATACACGTACACTTGCAATGTATTAAAAACAATGTATAGAATTTCACTAGGTCCAAAGCGAGCACGAACATGATCTATACTTTGACAAGTGAGGCTCTCGCTCCATTGACAGATGGTGATTAAAGGCACAACACCACAGGCAACAGTGCTTACTGGACTGTGGTAGATGTCGAGCAACTCTCCATCGTGTTAGATCGCAGAGGTCTGCATGTTCGTGTAATGTTCGATACGACACTAGTAGAGTTTCCCTGTGTGGCTCTGGGGGTAGAGGCGGGACCTAGTGATAGGGACTAAACCGCGCCGCCTCACATAGTAACGGGACGGCGTGTTCCAGAGTGTGCGCGGAAACTATTGCGAGCGCCACTGACACACGCAGGTCATAGGAACAAGACGTGCTATGCACGGTGAGCAGGAAGTGCTCAGGGAAGGGTAGGTTCTAGCAGGGAACGGGCCGCAGCGATGCATTGGGACTGAAAGTGATGTGATGTTGAGGGACGAGGGATCTTGTACCGCTCATCCGCTGACCGGTGTTGTTGGTGGTGGTGGGCAGCTGGGACCTCGGGTTGGGCAGCTTTGCGACGTTGTGTACCTGCAGAATAGACGGTAGGTCTGTTGAATGAACTACTGGGATATGCGGCAGGTCAGAGTTGTGCGCACTTCAAGGTGCCCACCTATGTTCATGCTGCTAAACTGTAAGCCAACCGGAACCAGTTACAGCTAGCTTAGTATATTCGATTTTTATGTTTTATGTGCATCAACCCCCACGAATGCCCAAGGACTTCTGAGCACTGGGACAAGGGCACTTAGGGCACCTCTGAGGCCGCGCAAAAATGGGTTGGTTGGCAAGCGCGCTGTTTTGACGGCAGGCTTGAGCCGTTTCAAGCCCGGCCGACGAGAGTATATAGAAAGCAGGGTGATGCTCCCGAAAAGGAAGCTTCAGAGAGGTGTATATCCCCAAAGTAACACAAGTCGGACGCCCTGGCGAGTCGTCAGCTCACAATCTGGCGGACGACTGTCAGCATCTTCCCGGACGATAGTGTGGAACCATGGATTGTCCATCTCTTTGGAAGCTTGACCTGTGAGGTAACAATGGCTCAAATGTCATGTGGCAAGCTAGTAAGTCAGATCCCATCTTGGGGTAGAAAAATGCATGCATCCTGAATCACTATTGGCGCAGTTCCTAAGACGTGGGGAATGATGAGCTTGTGGGGAACTCAGGTCAGATGATAATCTGGCTATTTTCAGTCAAGGGTAGAAATCGGTGTGGTCATGCTGAACAGGGCCGGGTAAAGGGTTTCAGATATTCGAGGATACTTCCTCAACAAGTTGAGTATGTGTGTATATCGGTAAAAGATCTAGCTAGAAGGCGGGGAAGTCGAGGACGTTGGCTGACCGTGCATAATGACGACTCGTTCGGGTTACCGTAATACTTGATGAGCATACTCAAAGTCGATAGGATTATGACTCAATCGGGCCATTGCGTGGGTTGAGCATCACAGGACAGCCAATATTTGATGACTGAGCCGAGGCGTTTGCTTTCTGTCTGAATGAGGATGCTTGTTACTTGCTCCTAGATTAGTTGAACCTTAACGATTGATTGGCAAAACATCGATGTAATTAGAAGAGGTCACACGACTTGCAACACCCCGCAGAAGGTAGATCACGGGGTCTTATATCTGAATTTCGGAGCTGGGAAAGAGACAATATACCTACCGAATGACGACGATTTGACACGAGTGAGGAAGCCAAATTGTTCGCAATTTCCGGGTCCCTTCTCGCTTGCCTTCTACACCGGGGTAACCGAGAGCTTCATGGAAACACGATGGCAGTCCTTCGTCCGGCCGATGGGAGGCCATCTAGCATGGTGAGTCCCTGATCAGAGGTGGCAACGTCCAGATGGGATGTAAGAATTGGTACTAGTCTATGCCTTGCAATGATCTCATGGACTCTTCGGACGGCACTCGAGAGAGCGGTGAAGAGGAATATCCAGTTGAGATGGATGGTGCCTGGCAGCCGAACCCAATGCCGTCTATGCCTTTGTCTGAGCCGGCGTTTGGGTAAGTATCCAAGCGTTTGGAGCCATGTCTAGTCGAAATTGATCGGACTAGCCTGTTCACTTTTTTCTTTGGAGAAACCCTTCTTTCGCGAAAACGCATAATGCTTACCGAAAGTCTTGTGAAGTCTAAAGCTGGTGGGTTCACGTTTACATAGTATTTCTGAAGTGCTGACAAGTGTAGGGAAAGCTGGGAGAATCACCCGCGGCGCGAACGAGTCATGAACACTGACACGGCGAACGGTCACAGACTTCACATCTAACGTTCAGGAACGCCAGGGCAGTCTGCAAGCCATGTATATTGAGTATTCTTGCTGTGCAACGATTTTCGTGGAACGAATTCTCGTGCATGAATGAATGAATAAATGCGACTGTGAGAAGCTGGACAGAGTACTTGAGGTAAACTGTAACCAAGAAGGATCCTTGTCACCAAGGTTCCAGGAAACATTCTAGAACACGGTAAATCCATTAGCATACCTCCACGGCCGTGGGGGAAGACCGTTTCATGTAGCCTTGTTTGTCTAGTAACAATAATCATAGAGCGTGGGTTTCCAAGGTACTTTAGGTGGCAGGTCAGAGGTCAGAGGTCAGAGCCACAACGGAGGTTGTGACGTGACCTAAGCTACAGCTATAGGTACCTGACTGCTCCTCTGTGATCTGGGCGCTCCTTCCATCATCATCCTCTTTCGTGCGCCAAGAGACAACTAAATTCACTCTCGCAACGACAGCAGACCTTGTCCAACTTGTCATCCCAAGTACCATCAGCTTGAGTAATATAATCGTGAGGTGCGCCCCGGATCCAGTTGTCTGCAATGCAATGGGGCTGCAAATGAGCCGCGCTCTTACTCGCTGAGCCTCGTTACGGGTCTCTCCGTCAAAGCCGGCATTTCTTCAAGGCGAGTCCCGCTACTCATGAAGAAGGAAGAAGAAACTCCTGAAGATGTAATTGATTTAATCTTCAAAGTCAGAATGTAGCAAAGCTGGTCTCTTGTGCAAGTGCCTACGGGGGGCTTTGCACCTGGCAAGCATAATTGTGACGAGCGTGATCATTTCAATTTGGGACAACTCATATAAGCCTACTGTTTTTATAATTTTCAATATACTGTAGATATTAACCTACTGCACGGCGCATGAAGTATCCAACTACGACTATCTCGCTCTCTTTATTCCCCACGCCCAAGAAGTTTACTCTTGATACAATACTGTTCGCTTTGTGGCGTGAGACTCCGTCTCGCTCAGCTTACCTAGGTATGTATCTGATAACCTGCAACAGGGGAGTTCCAGGATGCCTGACGGCCCTGGTCAAATCAGGCTCCAGTTGGTGGGATGCAACTCCCTAGCGGTTGCATCTAGGCTCTTTAGTGCCTTGCTTCATCCGAAAGTAGTAGCCGTAATCCGCTACCGCGGAACATGCTTTTAGCGGAGACCTCGCCTTGTAGCGCCAAAAACTTTTACTGGCCTGTGAAATCATCGAGTACTTTAATACATGAGTGTCAATGTCCAACCACATCCCATCACCTGTATGGAGTCCTATGGTTTGAGAATCCGTCGTCAGCCAGGCACTGATCCCACGGCTTGAAAAGTTACAGCTCTAACTCCTCATTGCCTTGATCAATGCTCCGCCTGGCTATTTCATTTTGATTTCAGGTTATATTTGTCACATCTTTCGCTTGTTTACCTTACTCTCTTACCAGCTACCTTTCCTCGGGCCGCCACTTGGTGAGGGTGGAAGATATCGGAGCAGCCCTTTTTGGTGTTTCGGGTCTGCCGTTGTCCTGCTCGCACTCTCTCAAATCCTCGTTGGTTACTTGCTAGGGGACCTAGGGAACGAATCACTTGCATGCTCTTCGAAAGCCGGCGCTGTTCACGTGTCACCGCGACGGGCAAACACGATACGGCCTGCCACTACTCGCTTCTAAGGTTCAGCATTCTTCGCATCCCTCATTCTGTTCCATGACATATGCCAGTACCGGTATAAGTGGTTCCAGGTCCATCGGCGCACCCCAACTTTTAGAAGCGATCCCGTTGTGGACTGACAGGTAGTTTCTGCGCCTTATTAAGCCCGCGAAACGCTTCTGAGGCTGTCCATTTTGAACATCTGTGGTTGGCTCATCAGTGTCTCGCAAGGATCTCTTACAACCGTCCATGCGCCCTTACTCGTATTTGGTCTGACTGGGGCTTCAACTATGAGTTGCCATATGACATTGAGCAAGATTCGAGCACCGGAGTGAACGAAAGACACAATCAGAGTTGAACATCTGAAGACCCTGCCCCAGTCATAACCCAAGCAACAGCAGCCACAAAGGACACGGCGGCCATATCGAACCTTAACCCATACCTCCGTTATCACGAGGATGAAAAGTCTTTACCGTTAGTCAGAGTTTGCCATATGCATACCTCGAGGATTGAATCGAGTCTTTAAACTTGACGCAACTGGAGGATTGATCTCAAGCTAGTCGGATGCGGTGCCCGCTTAGTCCTCATTTTCGACTCAACTCCGGTAGAGCCAAATGGAGCCTCCACCGATGATATTGCCGAAAGGCATTGTCCTCAATACTGATCGTGTATACAAGGAGGTGGCCACCTATCCTACCGTCCCACCTGAGAAAATTTACGAGTACTGGCATGGTATATAACTCATGGCCACACGTTTCCGGCTTCTTGACCAAGCTAATCGAGTTTTAGTGTATACTACAACTTTCAACAAGCTGAAGGACCCTACTGCTAGTCGACTCGAAAACTTCTGGTGGCATGTGATGGGCAGTGATAGACGCTTCCTTTCCGGGCCAACCCTTGCAAAGCTGTTCGAGGACATCTCGAACGGCCCTACGTTCGTGAGACTAAGAGGACCACCAAATCGATACGAGGGTCCTTCATCTCCGGTACGTCCGCAATATCAAGCTCGACTTCGTAGAGACTAATTGCGTCCTCTAGCCTATTCCTATAGCGCAAAACGCGCCTACTCCAGGTAGTCAAGCAGTGACTCGTGAGACTCGCTATGCAGGCCAACTGGAACGGAAGACAGATGTAACCAGACCTATCCAATCTTCGTCGTCTAAGCCTCCCCCGGTACATCCCATTCTGAAGAAGCCGAGGGGTCCTTCTGCGTCGGGACCTCGGCCTACTGCTCGGTTTGTCTCGCCTCCACAAACCGAAGGAGAGGATGACAACAAGGAAAGCGCAATTGGCGTATCGGCTACTGCAGTAACGAACGCTGCCACAGATTTAAAGGCGGCGAGTAATTCCACCACGAAAGAGAGACAGAAAAAGTCAGCGGGTAACACGCCAAAGAAGAAGTCAACGTCCTTCGTTGCCTCGTCTGCGACTAAGCGTCGGCCTGCCATGCCGCGGCGCCCGAGCTCTCAGTCTTCTACGGGTGGATCAGAAGTTGGATCTCGGGAGGGCAGCTCCTCTCTGAGCTTGAGGTACCTTGGATCACAGCGACCTGTTTCTCCAATAGCTGAAAGACCACACAAAGGGGCCACCTCCATGTCACAGCATAGTGACGAGCGTCCCAGTACCAAAGCAGCCGGTAAGCGACCGGCAGTCCAACCAGCTAGCATGTCCGCCGCTTCTGAGTCAAAGTGTTCGCAGGCTGCTGCTACAGAGCTGCAGGAGAAGCCTGTGGTAGTTCAAGCGGGTACTGTAGATACCCAGCAGCATAAGATTACGTCTCGTGGGCAGAAGGAAGAGCCGATCTATGAAGTCAATAGAACAAGGGAGGCACAGACTGGGCCACCACACAGACGGAACGATGCGCACAAAGGACCACGGGCTTACGCTGCAGCACCGACAATGGTGCGTTCAAGTTCCGATATAGGCACTGTTCGACCTGACTCACGAGAAGCAAACCCTGGCCGACGAGGCCCCCCACAAGGCTTACTATCATCGAGTACTGCGACAACCTCCAATATTGCCGCTCAAGGAACTATCATCGACTTTGACGAGAGTGCCCCTGCGAGAGCAGTTGCAAGTGCCATGCATGCGCAGCAAGAGAGTTCAGAAACAGGGCTACGGAGATCGGGGTCTACGGTGACCCTTACTCCTACTGCTCCGAGCAACACACCCACGGTACCACTTGGTCGGTCAAAGAGCCAGCTGACCCTACTTCTCGAACGCCAAAGCGAGAAGAAACCACGAAGATAATCGTAAATGCCGTACATGAACTTCAGTCTACGTTTGCACAAGAAGCACAGCAATTTCTTACTAGTCTTTATCACATAGGACGAATAATCGGCGGGTACACAAAAAACTTCTGTTCAATATTCTAAAAGACCTGGCAGGAGGTGTGTATTACTGTTAGTCATTACACGAAGCACGGTCAAGGTGCCCCAGCATTTGCGCATATTGCATTGCATCGGCGTTTATCGAGGCGCTGAGGATAAGCCTCTAGCCTTCTGTATAGTTCTGTTTAGTTGATGGGAGGTGTCATACGACGGGTCATTCTGGCATTGTCAGGCTTCGTGGCTTTAAGGGGTTAGGATCTAGGTATTTAGAGGTTGCTCGACTTGTATACTGGCGCTGGTGGAGGGGAACTCGTATTCTATTAGGACTACTATTTCCATACCTACTACTTCACATCACGGTAACACAACAGCGTTGAGAGTACCCAGGTATACCCGTGGACAAACCCTGAGCTTATCAGCCACGGGATTGAGATGCATGTTGGCTGTTCTTCCACCTTGGCTGCAGTGCTGTACGTCCCGATCCCTGTCTCTCGGAGCGTCCTAGCCAAACGAGCCAAGAGATTATCATCTTCCAAGGTCTAGGGTTCTCGCTTCGAAAGCCGGCGCAAACCGCACTACGGGCTGGCCACGACCGTCCCAAGATATTTACTCACAACCTGCAAGGTGGTGATTGATAAGGCCACTGCGGAGAGCCTCAGAAGAAAAGAGGAGACAATGAATCTTCAAATCCCTCGACTTATTACGAAGGAGAAATTGCGACATCCTGGGCAGTTATTATCTAGGTATCGTGTAATGTCGTTATCAACTACCGTGGGCAACACGGGGCGGCTCCAGCGCAATCGAGCATCCCACGCGACACATCGGGAATCTCTAATTGCCCCCACGTCTCCCCCAGCTTCCAAAACCCTACCCGAACCTCGGACGAGGGCCAACGTGACCATGGCTTCCTTAGCTACTCATCACGGCAGCGCTGCCACGTTTCTGATCTGACAGGGAACAACGCCCAGCACAACCCGTGAGAACCACCGGTGTGAGACTGAGACTGGAGATCGGCACCGCTTTGATCTATCGGTGAATTTGTTGGCGGGCAAGGCGCGTTTGCTGATTTACTACTCACTCACTCACTCACTCACCCCCTCCCCAGGTTACTTGCCTTTTGGCTCTCCCTGCCGGCCTGCCCACGCGGATATGAGCTTTCCTTCACACTGCATGTGGGGGAGAGGGGGGGTCTCATACGGGCGGCTACATGCATGCATGCAATTCAAGGTTGCAAGAAACCCCCCCCCCTCTTCTCCCTTCTCCCTCCGGATTGTCACTTGACTGCTAGTGGGTGCTTCAGCCTTCTGTAATCTCAACGTTGTTTTCGATACCGGGAGGGGGGTCCCGCAGCAGCCACCTCGAACCGGGCGAAGCCTTCCAGTTTCCTGGCTGGCGGTAAAGTAGCTCCCGCAGGAAGCATCACATGCACGTACTTTGTGCGACATGACTGCTCGATACCGTTAAGTAGATCCCAGCAAATGACACCTCACTTATCTAGCGTTGATTACCTTGGAGTTTACGGCATTGCGCGGCAAGGAGATATTATTACAAAAGCCCCACGCAGTGACCCTTGGGTTGGCGGCGAACTTTCGAATCGCAGCTAAAACCTACCTACCCGGTGCTGTTTGACTGAAACTATGTCGAAAATACTGGAGACGTGTCAACGGACCTATTCTTGACATGTGCACGAAACACGAGACGCCGGTGATTGGGGAGCACTTGTGACCCAGGATTGCGCATGTTCGGCGTTGTCCTCAGCCTTGCGCTCTCCCAATACGCCCCAGTCCGTCTCGGCCGTCGCTCCGGAGCCAAATTTATATGCTAAGTCGGTAGACTCGTAGCTCATGAATCAATAGTAAACACCACCAATCTCCCGGGCTAGACAGCTGCATGAAACCTTGTCATTTTGTGGCGAAAAGATCGATTACTCAGCTTTGCTAGTTACGGTCATAGCCCTTAACTCGCCGGATCTCTCATCTGCCAACTTTTTGCGCTCGCCCCATGTGGTGCGATCCCCTGACTCCGCGGCTTCCAACGCAGCGAATACCATCGCACTTTTCTGTCGCGCTGTCATATACTACAAATAGATCGACCATCGCCGACTGCTTAAGTCACCGTGTAACCCCCATCGACGCGCAGATCCGCCCCAGTGATGTATTGGGAGGCATCTGACAGCAGGAAGGCAACGGGGCCCATCAAGTCAACAGGCTGACCCATCTTGCCCTGTGGAATAAGGGAAGTCCATTGCCTCTTCAACTCCGGGTTGTCATCAAGAATCTTCTCGGTCCTGTTCACAATCTCGTCAGCAATCATGATGCGCAACTCTTAAAGGCTATGGACTACTTACAAAGCGGTTGCCATATAGCCAGGCGAGATGCAGTTGACTCTGATTCCACAATGTGCCCACTCAACCGCAAGCGAAGCAGCCAAGTGTCGAACGGCTGCCTTGGCAGCGTTGTAAGGCCTGCGAAGTCCCGAATGTTAGCAACCGCATTCTGTGAACGTCGAGGGCAGCGATTTCCTCGCCTCTTCCTACTCTGGGGAGCTGCGGATGGAACTCACGCTTGAGGCTGCGGTACGTTGACGATGCTTCCACTCATGCTCCCAATAAATACCATACTGCCTTGGGCCTTGCGCTCCATGAGGTGTCGTGCGATGGTGGTAGCGAAGAGGTATGTGCCATCAACGTTGACGCTCCAGAGCTTGCGCATGCGCTCGATCGGATAGTCGATGGCCTGGAAGTTCTCGGTGAAACCAGCGCTCGTCACCAGGTGGTCAATCTTGCCATGCTCCGCAATGATGCCATCAATACAGCTGTGGACGCTATCCGCATCTGATACGTCGGCGAAATGGGCGGTGACCTTGGGAACACGAACCGCACCCGGGTTCTCTTTTCGGAAGACGTCAACCAGCTCGGCAGCCTGCTTCTCGGCCTCTTCTTCTGTTTGATGAAGACTAAGGTTACCATCCATCCATTACAGCAATGTGGCGTGATGGGAGAGGTTTGACGGGGACAGATAGATAAAGGGGGGAGGATTGGGATTTGGCGTTCGAAGTGAATCCAGTGAGATGTCTTCCCAGCATCTTCATCCGACTCATTACTTTTTACCTTGACCGGCTCAGTGTATGAAATGGGTATTAGACTTACTGTTCATATCGACGATGGCCAGGTTCGCACCCGAGATCACCATACCCTGACCCATCACTAGACCCAGGCCGCGTGCACCTCCGGTGACAACGCCGACCTTGCCCTCGAGCGAGAATGATGCCAGTGTCCGCTTCATATGGAGGCCACCTCGACCTTGAACCGGCACACTAGACGGCAGCTCGCCTTCCTCGGGGTATTCAACCGTGATCGAGTCATCCGTACGGGCATAGGATCCAGCATGAGATTCGGGCGACTTGTTCTTCTGCAGGATGCGAGTCGTGTGTAGGGCCGAAGCAGGAGCAACGGCAGATCGAGGCGCTGCTGAGCGTAGAGCTCTTGCTGATGCCCGGAGAAGGGTTCGGGAGAGCATTGTGTAGTTGTTGGGTATGAAGATTGAGAAGGCACGAGGAAATCAGGCGGCTACTCTGTAGTCGTGAAAATTGTACGACTTGATCCCTTCAGGAGTAAGGAAGTCAATATGACGTAGGTGTCAAGTAGCTTTTAATTAATCCTTGGGCTAACAGGAGGCAGCTTGTGAATATGCTAGCTTGCAGCCTGATCTAAGGGGATTTTCGTGATTGTTTAGATTAATTGACAGAAGTGAATGTAAGGAAACAGCCCGGAACGGGAAGACGGGCGAAGATTAAGGAGAAGAGAGCAATTCCTCCCCAACATTTCCACAGCAACCCCAGAGAAAATCTCACGATCGCTCAGCTGCGGTCACAGGGACTTCTGAAATTGCCCCTCCCTTTTCTTGGGGCTTGGCTTGTCCAAGAGCTTGGGAAAGCTATGGTGGGGGGCATCCTTGCGGCTGCAGGGACCTAAGATTCGCCTTGTGGGAGCCCGGGAGCCAATCCTATTGCCGGACAGGCACGCTACGGAACGCGGCACCCCCAAAGCGGTCTATTCATCACACATCTACGGTGGGATAGCCCCTTGGGACTTACTGATTCAGCGGTGATTGACACCGTCCCAAGCCTGCATCGTATTTGATCCCATGCTGATCTAGCTGTGATCTTGGCGCTGGTGGAGCCCTGTTTCTGCAAGCATTCTACACGATTGGAGCTCAAACTGCCCAGAGCGCGGAGTGAGGTCACGATAGTTTCAGTTCCGGAGCGGGCGATGTCGGCGCACGGAGAATGTAAAACAGGTAATAAGGAGACTTGGCCAGAAGTGGTCAATCCTACGGGCTGCAGCTCAGAGCGGTCAACACTCGTTCAGCTGCAGCTTGAAATATCGCTACTTGCTGTACGTACAGTACAACTGGGCGTTCCCTCCCAGGTCACACGAAAGGCTTTATAATAGAAAAAAGTAATTATGACCCCGCGCCATTCCCGTGTCAGCGGCTTAACACCCCCATCTAAGGGCACGATGGGAACGACAAATGGATTCGTATCAAATGAAGGAAAGTGTTGTCGCTTCTCAAACAGTCTACGATTCAAGCTTGATTTTTTGAGCCAACAATCCTGCATAAGAGGAAGGTGATACTTTCAAAAACCCAAGTTCACGAGCACAGTGAAACGCAGACTTGCACGCTGGCACAATGAACACAATAGTCACGATAAGAAGAAATTATCTGGTCTGAAACTGGTGTCTGTGATTGATTTACGAAAAAGAACTACCAAGCCCGGTCTTATATCAGGTCGGTCACTTGTCAATCCTAGTATACTACCCACCCTGCTCTACACAGTATTGTGTGAGACCTGCTCTGACATGGAGTATGGCACGCTGTTGCTCGATCGCCATAAACATCAAAAACCGTGACCGGAAAATTTTGTCCTTGTAGTATTTGATAGACTTGAAATGACTGCTCAGCCGATAAAATCACATTTTATTTTCAGTTACTCCCGTGACTTTTTCTTCGATTGCTGCTCCAGTCTACCCCTACATCTACGCCTACACGATCACAGCTAATTGGACTTCAAGATGACGCAATCATGTTACCAGTTTCAGAAAGCTTCGTAGCTCCCATTGAACATCTAGATCATACAGCCCCAATACAGCAATCGTTCATATGGTCTTCTTAAACATTTGCAAACTCCTTGTTAAACGCTCTTCCAATAACCATCCTCCTGATTTCGGAAGTACCTGCGCCTATTTCATATAATTTGGCACTATATGCGTTAGTTATATTGTACTGGGACAACGGTGATCATGACTTACTCTCTCAATAGCCTGGAAGCCGGCATCTCTTCCACGTAACCCATACCACCCAGTAGCTGAATGCAATCCAAGGAACACTCGGTCGCTCTTTCCGCAGCATACAGAATGGCGCCAGCACAGTCTTGCGTCTTGATAATGCCTTCTTCGTCGACCGCCTTGGCCGTACCGAAAGTATATGCCCTTGAAGCTTGCAACTTGGTATACATGTCTGCAAGCTTCCCTTGTACAAACTGGTTATGCGCAATAGGTTGCCCAAACTGCTTCCTTTGGTGCGAAAAGGGCAATGCAACATCAAGAGCAGCCTGCATAATACCCAATGGCCCAGCGCTGAGAACCAAACGCTCAAGATCCAGACCTTCCATCAAGACTCTCACGCCGCCGTTGATGTTGCCGAGGATGTTCTCGTTCGGTACAAACACCCCTTCAAAGACAAGTTCACCAGTGTTGCTTCCGCGCATGCCCATCTTATCCAGCTTCCTCGCACAGCTGAATCCCTCAAACTGTTTCTCGACAAGGAAGGCAGTGATACCCTTGGAGGCCTGATCAGGCTCGGTCTTGGCGTATACAACGATGAAATCTGCATCTGGACCATTTGTGATCCACATTTTGGTGCCATTGAGCACATAGCCACCATCAACCGCCTTCGCCGTGGTGCGCATGCTCACGACATCACTCCCAGCACCCGACTCCGACATAGCAAGGGCACCGATCTTCGTCCCCGCAATCAAGCCCGGCAGGTATTTCTGCTTCTGCTCCTCTGACCCGTTTAGCTGGATCTGGTTGACGCACAGCTGCGAATGCGCTGCATAACTGAGGCCAATCGACCCGCTGGCCCGAGAGATCTCTTCCAAAACAATGCAATGTGCCTGGTACCCCATGGCGAGACCGCCGTAGTCCTCGTCCGCTGTCATGCCTAAGAAACCGGCCTCACCCAGTTTAGACCACATATCATTGGGGAATGCATTGCTCTTGTCTGTTTGCGACGCAACCTCTTCCGTGATTTCGCGACGTGTGAATTCCTGGACTCTTTCTCGGAGTTCCACCAGGTCAGCGTGTGAAGGTGGCTCAAAACCCTTAGGATGTTTATGAGAGGACGCATGGCGGACTTGCAGTGCCGGAAGAAGGTGCGCTCTCCTCGACAACGCAATTGCTTGCCGCGCTGGCGTTGCTAACGATCTAAAAGTCCGTACGTGAGACATTTTGAATTTGTATGTGCGTTTGCTCAAGAATGAACAATGGCTTCGCTCTTTTGCCACAGAAGTGAGCATCTAACTAGGGAGTATCTGACGTCCTCGGTTGCTTCTGCCGAGCGGCATGTAGCGGCAACTGTCGGCTTCACTTTCACCTGCCCTCAATGGAATGGGACGTCAGCTGCCTCAACGTCTCAGCGCAACATTCCCACTTGCGAGATTTCTCAATTCAAAGATGCTACAGCTGTAGTAGAGGCCCTCCGATCTTCCAATGATGTCGATATCACGATCCCCGAGGGACCTTCTATGCCTGTTGCGCCGATTGAGCCGTACGCCTCGCCATCTTCCCCGCTACGGACAACCGGGTAGAGCACCCTCTCGAGCGATCGCATCGTATACGGCTCCTTACCAAGCGAATGCTATATCTGTGTTGCAGAGCAATGTGGACTCGACGAGCGATGAGTTCAAGGAAAACGAGCGGCTTATGGGCGAGGCAATGGCGAGATTAGAGACGTTGACCCGGACAATCCATCAGGGAGGCCCGGCGAAGGCCAGAGAGAGGCATCTCGCGCGGAAGAAGATGTTACCGAGGGACCGAGTCATGGGATTGATTGACCCAGGTACTACTTTCATGGAGCTCTCACCACTGGCGGGCCATGAGCTATATCCGGAGGCCGAGGTTCCCTCGGGTGGAATCATTACTGGAGTCGGTGTCGTGGAGGGCGTAACTTGCATGGTCGTAGCAAATGATAGCACGGTCAAAGGCGGGTCGTACTATCCCATCACAGTCAAGAAACACTTGAGAGCACAGGCTGTTGCGCAAGAGAACAAGTTGCCGTAGGTCGCCCCGTATAGGGCCAGCTATAAAGCTAGCTAACAGACAGGCCCACAGCTGCATATACCTCGTAGACTCGGGCGGAGCAAATCTTCCTCACCAGTCTGATGTCTTCCCAGACCGCGAGCACTTTGGTCGCATTTTTTACAACCAGGCCCGCATGAGCTCGCAAGGCATCCCGCAGGTCTCCGTCGTTATGGGTCTTTGCACCGCCGGCGGCGCTTACGTGCCGGCGATGAGCGATGAGAATATCATCGTAGAAAAGCAAGGAAACATCTTCCTAGCTGGACCACCATTGGTAAAGGCTGCCACAGGCGAAGAAGTATCAGCCGAGGAATTGGGCGGAGGTGAGATGCACACTTCTATATCAGGTGTATCAGATTATCTCGCCGTGGACGATGCGCATGCCATTGTGCTGGCTCGAAGATGCATCAGCAACCTGAACTGGCCTAGCCAGAAAACCGCACCTTCGACTACGTTCTCCGAGCCGCTATACCCTGAGCCCGAATTACTCGGCATTGCCTCCACCAATCTGCGAAAACCCCTTCCAATATACGAAGTAATCGCACGTATCGTGGATGGCTCTCACTTCTCAGAGTTCAAGCGCGACTACGGCCCGACGCTCGTCACCGGATTTGCCAGTATATACGGCCATCGCGTAGGCATAGTAGCAAATAATGGAATCTTATTTGGAACATCCGCGCAGAAGGGGGCGCATTTCATCGAACTCTGTGCCCAGCGCGGCATCCCACTTATCTTCCTGCAAAACATCAGCGGTTTCATGGTCGGCAAGGAAGCAGAGCGGGACGGCATCGCCAAGCATGGCGCAAAGCTGGTTACTGCAGTAGCGTGTGCTGATGTCCCCAAGTTCACGGTGGTGGTGGGTGGCAGTTATGGTGCGGGCAACTATGGCATGTGCGGAAGAGCATACAGTCCACGGTTCTTGTGGATGTGGCCGAATGCTAGGATAGGGGTCATGGGAAGCGAGCAGCTGGCCAATGTCATGGAGGCTGTAGGACAGAAGGCAGACCCGGAGTTGAGGGATCGTATAGAGAGGGAGAGTGATGCTGTTTACTCCTCTGCCAGGCTATGGGTGAGTGGAGCTTCTACTCTGAGCACTTGAACAAAGTGATTGACTAATGACTCTTCACAGGACGATGGCGTTATACCGCCGCAACATACTCGAAGGTACCTAGGCTTGGGCCTGAGAGCTGCGCTATCAGGCAAGAACGAGGTCAAGCATGGTGATACAAAGTTTGGAGTTTTCAGAATGTAGATACAAGTCTGTTTGCGTGTAAATATCCCGAACAATACAGCGGCTTGTAAGTGGTTTGAGCAAGTTACTGCACGCTGACCGGTAAATATCCCAACTTCGATTGCGCTGAGCGGTACCGAATCCTGTGAAACTAGGAGTAGGTGATTATCAACATGTCATCTATTCCTATACTTCAATGGAGGCGCAATATCCAGAACCATTGAGTTGTGTAATTAACTCCCTGATTACATTACTTATAGGGAGGGATCTGAACGCCTCTCTACTTTTCGGTAGTGCACTGTCTGTACAACCTATCAAAGGGTTTGGTAGTGCGACTATTTGACGTGCTATGCTACGAGACAGATATATACTAGAGCTCTAGAATAGTGTTGAACGCAAGACACTTTGCCGCGCCTGCGTACCTAGGTAGTAAGTAGTTTAGTGACGAGGACACCGGATTCATGCACCTCTCCGGCTGCTTAAGTAGACGTAGGTAGGCTACGAGACTATTAAAACGGCTCTCAACCCGAATTTCCTCCTCCGGAAGGAATACTGATTTCTACAGCACGCATGCCGACGGTACTCCGAGCGAAAAAGCCAATGGCAAGTCAAAGCCCTACCCCAATTGAGGCGCACCTATCGGCACGTGTTAGTGCTCACTAGGGTACTTGATCCCCAGAATCACTGATATCGATGGGGTTCTTGAAGCATTTGTACCCGGAGAGGCTCAGAGCATGAAACCTGCATCATATGACTTGAGGTCGGCCACATTCTATCATTCAAGAAGAACCACTTCGGGGGATTCATAATGCCCTTGTTCTTTGGAGGATGCTGAAGTTTGAGAAGTCACACAACTTTCAAGCCGTAATCCCGGTAACTCCATATCTGGCGGGACATGGTCCGTGCATACGGTTATGTCATCTCATTCTCCGAGGGGAAATGCAGCCACCGAAAGTCACAAAGACACCTGTTGGACTGTGAACAGAATTTACGAGAGGCTTTACACACCTGTTGAAGTTGGCCTATCTATGGCAATCCCTTGATCTTCATCTCCCACCCTCCACCATCGGTAGACCTGATCTCTCTTATTCAAGCTCTCCCTGACCATGTCCGACACAGGGGAAAGGTTAGTGATCTCCAGCTTATATCTAGCAATAGCACCCTCCACTGCCAAGAGACCACATCTTCTGTCTGAGTAACTGAGGCTAAATTGCATTCACGGTCAAACAGTACACATAAACGTTCGAAATCTGCGGCGCTCTCCCTGCTCCGTCGCAAAGACAAGGAAAGCCGTAACGGCGACGACGCTGCTTCAGACGACGGATCTCAGGGCGCTTCTAGTCTCGCCGGCCGTCCGACTACCGCACAAACTCCCGCTTCAGTAGCGCATTCCCCTTCTGTCAAAGGCCACGGAAGCTCCAAGATGTCCCTCGGCCGGGTTTCAACCCTCCCACAGCCACAAACCAGTGCTGCCGCCCCAGCTCGATCAAGTCTATCAATAGTAGATAAAGGGACAACACTAGAACAATCTGTCCGCAAGTTTCGCATCGTCGAAGCCCTCCGAACTGGTAATACCGCCGCTATATCGAGAGCTGCTCGGGAGACGTCAGAGAACGCCTCCAGAGCAAGCACTTCATCCGTGAACGCAGCTGGTGTTGGGCCCCTGGACGATACCACTGTTCTCCATCTTGCTATACAATGCGCCGAGTTCGATGTCGTCGAATATGTGCTGTCTGATGGCGCAGGTTACGTTGACGTAAACGCTCGAGACAAAGATGGCAATGTCCCTCTGCATGTAGCTGCAACCCAGGGCCGTGGCCCCGTTGTACGCCTGCTGCTGGAACAGAAAGACATCAACGATGCCATCGCGAACAATCAAGGCAAACTCCCCTTGGATGTTGCTCGTAATCCCGAGATCTTCCAACAACTGCAGCTTTCTCGGACCTTATTCGTACAGGACAAGGTGAAGCAGGTTCAAGACCTCGTCAAAAGAGGTGCCTACGACACTCTGGGACAGGTGCTAGAAGAGCCTCGCGTCAAGACCATCTTGGACATTAACAGCGATGAGCTCCCGTCCGACCCCATCACAACACAGTCAGGAGGAACTTTGCTTCACGAGGCAGCTCGCAGAAAGGATACAAAGCTGATTCAGGCCCTCTTACTGCATGGTGCTGATCCGTTCCAAAGAGATCGCAAAGGCAAGCTTCCTCAAGATGTCACCAAGGATGATGTCACTCGAGCCATGCTTAAGAAGTCTCCTGCTGCGGTCGCAGCGCAACGGGGCATCCAGGAGAAAGCCGTGCTAGGACATGCTGCGTCCACTGGAGGAGCAGCACCGACTGCGGCTGGCGATCCGCTTGGTGGTCGCGACCCTACGATGAAGGGGTATCTCAAGAAGTGGACCAACTACCGAAAAGGATATCAGTTGCGCTGGTTCGTTCTGGAGAACGGCGTACTGAGTTATTATAAACATCAAGACGACGCAGAAAATGCTTGCCGTGGCGCCATTAGCATGAAAATCGCAAAGCTCCACATGAGCCCTGATGAGAAGACTAAGTTTGAGATTATTGGTAAATCATCCGTGAAGTACACATTAAAGGCAAATCATGAAGTCGAGGCGAAACGTTGGTTCTGGGCCTTGAACAATGCAATTCAATGGATGAAGGATCAGTCTAGAGAAGAACAGAAGCACAAGGCTCAGACTGCTGAGTACCTTCGTCACGCTAAAGACCAGCTCGGCGGAAAACCAGCAGATGCCTTGAGCACTGGTGACCTTCACAGCGAAGCCGCCAGTGTTACCGAGGGCAGAAGCAGCATGCAGCTGTCACGATTCCCCTCGGCAAAAGCATCCACTTCAAAAGTCGGTCTGTCCCGTGCTAGCACGACTGCCAGCGGCGATGATGACTTTACCGATGCTGGAGCCGCTGAGGGGTTGTCCAGGGCACCCAGCAACGGCACACGGGGGATACCTGGCGAAAGGGACGACGACGATGATGACGACGAATCCGAAAGTGGCGAAAGACCTACTGCTAACAAGGATGCATTCAACATTACAGCACAGTCTGCAAAATTGCAGCTTGACACACTTGCGCAGGTCAGTGCAGCTCTTCAGGCGGAAGCCCACCGGACTCCGGGTATGTCTCTAGTCGATCCAAAGGCTGCACAAGCACTGGCTACCTACGATTCCGCGATCAAGAGCCTGAAGGGACTTATGGGAGACCTTCTCAGGATATCGAAAGACCGGGACGCGCATTGGCAATATCGCTTGGAACAAGAGATCGAGATGCGTCAAATGTGGGAGGAAAGTATGGCCAAGGTGGCTAAGGAGCAAGAAGTCCTCGAAGAGCGTGTCGGAAAAGCCGAGTTGAAGCACAAGATCACCAAGAGAGCCCTCCGGGAAGTTATGGAAGGCCAGGATGGCGGTCGCCCTGGAAGCAGCTACAGCATCAACGCCGCACCCGCTGCTGAGACTACAAGTACTATCGAAAGGGATGTTGCTGAAGGGACGGTATCGCCATCGACGAAGAGTACTATTCGTCGGCCCACCGCCCTCTCCCAGCTTGTCGACGTCTCAGAAGACTCGGAGTCTGACCAGGAGGAGTTTTTCGATGCTGTGGATGCTGGAGAAGTGGACGTGGAACCGATGCCCCCAGCAGACAGCTTTCCTCAGGATAGTCAACAGCATATCCAACAGGATGTGGTTGTCACTGGGGGGCTAGATATCAGCAGTTCATACAAGGGCTACGAGGATGGCATAAGGAAACGGCTTAAGATGGATGCTGATGACCGGCCAAAGATTTCCCTCTGGGTAAGATACTGCGGGAGCTCTCATGTGACGATATGCTAATTCGCTTTGCAGGGCATTCTCAAATCTATGATTGGCAAGGACATGACAAAGATGACACTCCCAGTATCCTTCAACGAACCGACTTCTATGCTGTACAGGGCTGGCGAAGACATGGAGTACGCCGATCTTTTGGATCTGGCAGCGGAACGCACCGATTCCATCGAGCGACTGTTATATGTTGCTGCTTTCACAGCAAGCGAATTCGCTTCCACTATCGGGCGAGTTGCGAAGCCATTCAACCCACTTCTTGGCGAGACATTCGAGTACGTCAGACCAGATAAGGAATATCGGTTCTTCACCGAGCAGCTCAGTCATCATCCTCCAATTGGTGCAGTGTGGTCCGAGTCTCCCAAATGGACATATTATGGCGAATCCAATGTCAAGTCCAAATTTTACGGCAAGTCCTTCGATATCAATCATCTCGGCACCTGGTTCGTCAAACTACAGCCGAGCGCGGGCGGAAAGCCAGACTTCTACTCATGGAAGAAGCCCAACTCCGCTGTTGTTGGCATCATTACGGGAAACCCAGTCGTCGATAATTATGGTCCTGTAGAGATCAAGAATTGGACTACTGGAGAGGTTTGCCAGCTTGATTTTAAGCAACGCGGTTGGAAAGCATCAAGTGCCTACCAACTCACTGGTAAGATCCTCGATGCAGATGGTCGCCCACGCGTCAGCATAGGCGGCCGCTGGAATTCCAAGCTATACGCTCGATATACGCCGGGATATGAGGCAACAGTTGACGAGCCTGCGGATGGAGGGTCGTTCCACAAAGGCAGCATCAGCGACACCAACAAAGCTTTCCTCATTTGGCAAGCGAACGAACGACCTAAGAACATGCCGTTCAATCTCACCCCATTTGTTATTACCTTTAACCACATTGACGACAACCTACGTAAATGGATCGCGCCGACGGACTCTCGACGCCGCCCTGATCAACGCGCCATGGAAGACGGCGAATACGACTTTGCGGCTACCGAGAAGGAGCGTCTTGAGAACGAGCAGCGTAATCGACGAAAGCTGCGTGAAGCCAACGGCGAGGAGTATCAGTCTCCTTGGTTTGAGAGGGCAAAGTGCGAGATAACGGGAGAGGAGTACTGGAAATTCAATGGCAAGTACTGGCAACAGCGAGAAAAGCAGGCTTGGGAGGGCGCGGAGCCGATCTTCGTGCCCCAGGAGTAGGGACTACACTACTGGGACACACGGTTCGGAGCGATGGAAGAACCTGTCTGAATAACGACGATCTGAATATTGTACGCAGGAGATGGACTGTACGAGTTACGCAAAATAGCATTACCAATGCAAACCATATTCCCCTATCACTGTCGGCTGAAGTCTACCGTTGATACTACTATGTCGAGTGGGGGAGCATCACGCCTTGTCGTCAAAGCCGCTAGTGTTCATGGCCGTCAGTCCGCTTGGACTTGCCCTAAGAAGCCAAGAGGAGCACTTCCCCACGGCCCTTTTGGAGATCGGAGCCAATCATGTTTGCGCCGATTGAGCTTAATATCGAACTTGGCGACAGTGGGCCCGACCCCAGGGATCCACGAGCTTCGGTAATAGAAGGAGTATGCGATCGTGTGGGGCTGTGAGTCGGAAAGAAGTTCTTCGTATAGTCGGTATCAAATTCTGGAACAGCTTTGCGAGTCCAGGTCGCGTGTCCTTGCGTTGCAGTTGCATCCTACTTTGAACAACAGCCTCTCATCTCACTCGCATCCATCTACAAGTGACAACAAGCGCTCCGGCGGTTCACGTACTCACGTCCAAAGCCATAAGCGGCCCAGTAGTAGCAGCCATCGTCAAGATGCCCTCCTACGAGCTCGAATACCCGAAGCAGCCCTTCAGTACTGTGAATCGGTACAACAATCGAGGTGAACATGGATCCCCCTTCTTACCCGGATCTCCTCGCCAGTCTG
Source organism: Xylariales sp. AK1849 (assembly GCA_022432505.1). NCBI lineage: Eukaryota > Fungi > Ascomycota > Sordariomycetes > Xylariales > Xylariales sp. AK1849. The sequence continues at coordinate 2,038,393 of JAJKKH010000009.1, forward strand.
ATCTCTCCCACTGATACCAGTTGTAGCCTCGTACTCACTGGAGCAGATCCACTCGATCGTAAACACGACGCACTTCCTCAACGTCTCCTTCACAGACCCCCAATCCCCCTTCCCCAAAGTAATCCCCATGATCGGGCAGATGGGCTCGTTCTCGCGCCCCAGCGCCGACGCGGGAGAGGTACTGGATCTGTATCTGCACGGCTACGTGTCCTCGCGGCTGCTCAACCTCTCCCGGGACCAGGACGCGAGCTCGGGGGGTCGAGCGCAGGCCCGGGAGACAGGCCTCCCGGTCACCGTGTCGGCCACGCATGTCGATGGGTTGGTGTTGGCCCTGACGCCAAACAACCACTCCTACAATTACCGGAGCGCCGTCCTCTTCGGCCACGCCGAACTCGTGGCCGACGCCGCGGAGAAGCTCTACGCCATGGAACTCATCACCAACGCCGTGGTGCCGGACCGGTGGCGCAACTCGCGCGTACCGCCTACGAAAGGCGAAATGAGCAGCACGGGCCTACTGCGGGTCAAGATCGTGGCGGGGAGTGCAAAGATACGCAGTGGTATGCCGGGGGACGACAAGGCCGATGCCGAGAACGAGGAGGTTACGGGACGCGTGTGGACGGGCGTCGTGCCGGTCTGGAGTCAGATGGGAGAGCCGATACCGAGCCCGGAGAACAAGGTGGGCAGCGTGCCGGCGTATATTGGGGAGTTTGTGAGTGATGGGAATGCGTGGGCGGGGGAGGCGGCGGTGGAACAGGCGACGAAGGTCATGAAGCCGAAGGTGGTGCGTGAGGATTGAGTCCTGAGGGCCGAAGGAGGGCGCGAAGCGTTTGGGGACCTAGGGAAAAGCACGGAAGACTCGTTGGATCGAATGCACAAACTACATTTTACATTTGCGTGTCTGCAGTATTGAGGGTATCAGCCTGTGAGCATGGCACAGATCAAGGGCTTGGCTCCCTTGATTTGCATGATTTAATCCATCCGAGCTTTGGCTCAGTCCTTCGTTTTCCAGCCATAGAATATCCTCTATCATCAACGAACCCAAGATCTAGAAGAGCTCGGCTATCTCATTTCCACTAAGCCTTATCCGGGCAAACATATCATTGACCCATGCTATTTCACGACGCCAGTCACCCGGCCAGAACTCCCAGCAAGTCTTCACAACAGCGAGAGCAGGTAATACCGCAGTAGCGCCGATGCTATGCATCTTATCCTGGAGGAAATACTCTACAGACTGGCAGATGTTGTATGCTGTTGTCTTTGGCCAGTAGAGCCTGTCGCCAAGTGGTGGCAATGAGCTCGTCTCGAAATGACGCAGACATGGTGCCAGGCTCTGGCACTTTACATCTTCAGTACTGCAGCAGATGCAGGGTATAGCGTCCCTGATCGGTTCCAATGTTGCCATGAGGCGGTCAAGCCTTTGGTACATGCAGCACATATGGACTTGAACGACAAGCAGCCCGACCCAGTAGTACAGCATATGTTGGCCTACGATAAACGCTGGGAACCACAAGGCGACGGGAAAGACTTTGCCCAGCTCACGGTCGTCGGCGGGGCTTCTGATTTCAGACAGCTTTGGATGGTATAATGCCCCGGTGACTGTGTTATCAAAGAGCCCAAACCACTCGGCCAGTCTAGATTCCAGGTGCTGGCCTTGGCTTATAGTCTCGAGGCCATCTCTGAGCCTGGCACGGGGTGAGGCCATCTTGTCCAACGCATCACTCTGCGCGGCTAACGTCGGTATCTCCAGCAGGATATCGATCAACATATCCATGTGGCTCTTCCTGTCGCTAGATGTCCATGGGAGCTCCCGCCAAGCTGACTCCGCCAGAAAGCTCGTCGAGCGTTGGCCAAAACTCTGAAACACCTGGTCTCACAGAACAAACGATCAGCCCAATGCGTCTTTTGTACACATGAATGCCTTTCCCAAGGGTAGGATATTGCTTACCGCGTGTAGACGGACGACCCGAAAGAGGCCATGTGCCAGACCTGACTTATGGGCACCTGGCCCTCGAAGCCGCAGAAGCTCCATGACGCCGTTGTAGTGCGACAGGTAGCCATGAACAGTCCGCCCCGGACACTCCCAGATCTCGTATAAAAGCAGTGCGTACGCAGCAATGAAGTTTTGCTCGTCGGTCAGCATCGCTGGCACTTGGAGAGCTCGGCCGAGTTCTCGAACACTGGTAGTATAGAACGATAGACTCTTATGGACAAGGTCCGCGTGGCTATTGCTACGTCCTAGTCGGGCGGCACAGATCGCCAAGATAGCATGCTCGAGAGACGGGCTACGAAAAGCGAGGTTCAAAACGTCTTGTATCCAGCTGCGTTCACTGAATGCGATCCTCGAGTGACGAGACACCGGCAGTTGGCAATCAAGGAAGGACCCAAAGAGTCTGTCCCGATAGGCACTGCCTGATGATATCTCCATCACGGAGGGACTGAACTGTTCGAAAGTCGGTCCGGGAAGATTTCTGCACTGTGATGCCAGAGTGGAAACTTGATTAGGAGCTACCCTCCACCGGGCTACCAGAACTTGTCCGGTCCCTGCATGTCCGACTGGCTCGGCATCTGATTCCTTGATAGCCATGTCCCTAGACAGGATGAAGGCATGGTTCCGTTGATATCCAGTGCATAAGCGGTGGAACTTGGTACAGTTATCACATTCAGGTCGTTTGCCATCGCACTTCATGACACGATTAGCGTTGGAAAGAGACAGGGTGGAACACCCATATTACCTTTACACGTCTCTGTCTGCAATTGTGGCACGCCTTTGATCTACCGGGCACCCCGACCATTCCTGCGTCGTCTACAGTGTGGTGGTCTATTGTCGATTGATGGAGAACAAGCAGCAGGCGTAGTTGCAATAGGAGGTAAATTAGCCAATACTCCTGGCTGTGTTCTCAATTCGCGAGATGCACGAGAGGCAAAGACATCACTCTGAGGGGGTCGTAAGGCATATGCGGCGAAGCTGAATTCCTTACCATGTAGTAACGCTGGTGTTATCCAATCAAATAAAGGTATGGCTGTGTCTTACAGGTGCTTGACAAAAGGCTAGGCCCGATTAGGTCACAATCCGCGGACCCACTTGATCATATATATACATAGTACATACCTACTCAGGTATACATATACAAGTACGTAAGTAAGCATATATATATTCTCTGGCTTCAACTGAATGCTTATTCTCCTCCCTCCAAGCTGGGAACGCCAACAGATACGACCTCCTCCTCTTGAACGGACTACCGCTGAGACTTATACCTCTGCTTGCCGGTGAACTGGCTAGAAGGAACAGCATGATGACCTCTCATACTGCTGCGGCAATTGCACAGACGGTCTTTTACGTTCCAGCTGTACCGATCACACTCTATATCCTCATCCGCAACTGGAAGAATGGACCAAGAATGGCATGGTACCCTCTTCTAGTATTCAGTCTCAGTATGAAGAACTTTGTTTCCCTCGCCTACCAAGTCCTTGGCTCTAACAAACTGGAAGTGCGACTAGCCGGTGGCATCACTGTCATTAGACAGTCCACAGGAGGCGACAATCTAGGCACGATGATCGCTTCCATCATCTTACTCAACGTCGGCCTGATCCCGCTCATTGTCGTCACTCTCTTCTTGGTTCGATTTGTGTAAGCATCCTCGCACCTCGAGTCTAGCCAGCTGTACGATTTTAACGAGAGAGGCAGAATTCTGTCCAGCTTGCCCGATAATCGTTGGGCTCTCCAGGTTACAATCGTGGTCCGGTACGCAATCTTCGGTGCGGTCTTACTCCTCATCGCCAGCGGCAGTCTCGCCGGCAATGCCGCCGAAGCCAACACGCAGAGAACCCTGTCCCAGGTTGGATACATCGAGTTCACAGTTATCCTTTGCGTAATGATCGGGATGCTTATCTACCTATATTTTCGAAAAAGCCAGCTTGCCCCTGATAATATTGTTGTGCGTAAATCCATCTATACACTTCGCTGACCAGAGCACTGATAGAAAATATGTCTCTAGTATGTTAAACTCACTCTCGCGATCACACCTGCGCTACTGCTGCGAACGGCGTACGGGCTGTTATACGTCTACACGTCGGACGATATCTTCGCGACATGGGATCCCCTTTTCGGGTCGGCGGTCGCATTCACACTCATGGCACTGCTGCCTGAGTACATCATACTTCTCGTATATACCTACCTCGGGTTCTATCGCCTGCGTACTTGCCACCGGAAGCTTGACTCTCTGGATGACTCGAACAGAGGATTGGCCTTGGAGGATCAAACTGCTACCAAGTAATAAAGCATTCAGTATAGAGGAGAAGGTTCGTGAACTATGGCCAATTTCTTTTGGCTATATGCTAGGTTCGATCTACAGGACAGGTGGGCGCACATGATTACTGTATTGAGTTGTGCATAGATTTCCTAGACTTGTAGAGTCGCCCGCTATCTCGCCGAGGCTCAACTTAGAGCCCGGAGTCAGACATTATCTTACTGGTTTACTACAAGATGAAACAATAGTATCTTGTTGACTAATCATATGCAATACTAATCAAGACTCGTCTGTCAAGTTTCGACTTTGATCTGCCAGGCTCGCTTTCTTTGCACCGTCGTGTCTACTCAAGAGGCCTGTGGATTTCAGATCGAAACCCAGGAAGCCCATTATGACGATTACAGGCAATCCGGTATTTTCCCCTTTGAGGGTGAGAAGTATCCTATACGACACATGGCTAACAACACTAAGACGGCAATTCAACCGGTATCTCCCACGAGGCCAGTTCAGGCCGGTTCGCTACGGTCTCAAGCTCGGACTTATTCGTGTCTGCTTCAGGTGTAGTCCTATCACCATGCACTACGGCGTCGCTGGCTTGAGCGTTACGCGTCACTCTGTAGCCGCATCGCCAGAGCGCATACACAATGATGCCGATGACAATGACGCTAGCGGCACTCCCAGACCGATACCGAATCTTGCCTCGCCCGACAGTCCGCCGGCTTGGGGACTTAGTGAAGACGTTCCGGAGGGCACGCCGCGCTGTTTGGAACTGGTGGATCTCGAGCTGGTATCTGTAGTAGGAGTAGTAGCAACACTGGTACTCGTCGATCTCATGTCAGTCGTGTGGGTAGCTGACGTTGTGGTCGAGATTGTACCCGACGCTGCGGTGGCTGTCGACGTACTGATCGTGACGGACACTATGGCCAATATCTCGTTAGCCGCCATTCGGCGCACATAGTTGTGACGGGCATGCGGATGCACCAGCAGCACACCAACTCGACAGGTAATCGACCGTCTCTTCCGTGTCGCTCGGACTAGTACAAAGCTTCGGGGCACAGTTTTGGATGTCGTTGACGAAGTTCTGGCTGCGGCACAAGCAGGCTATATCATTGCCATCGCAACCGAAAGCTCCAGCCTCGCCCATCATGTCCGTGATGCAATTGGCCTTTGCGATTCTTGTAAGCATGATTCCAGCCCCAGCACCACTTTCCCAAGCGAAGCGCTTTGCCTGAGTTGGTTACTTACACCGCAAGGTGGGAGTGATTCTTGGGATGTTGCTCCCCGTGTGGCGAGGGCGCAACCCACGATGTAGTATAGTTGGCCTCTCATCTTGGACACTGGCGACTGACTCTCCCGTAGGGGAAAGAAAGCCATTCAGTAGAAGGTAGGTTTTGGGTTCCCCAAGCCAAACAACAGTATTCAGAGCGGGGTTTCTGTTGGTAGCCGCAAGCTCAAGAACTGTGCGCTCTGCCAGGGCGAGGCAGCGTGTGACACTCGGCTCGAGTGGCTAGGCATCCTAACGAATATCGGGCTTGGCACTACAGTCGAGCGGCGATAGGCTATGCTTACCCATGTCGAAGGAAATATACTATGAATGCAGTACCAAGTGTCCAATTGTACCGCGGATATAGGAAGATAGCCGAAGAATACCACAGCGTTTCTAACCCGTGCTTCCAACATGATGGGTACCAAGAGAAGCGAGGCCTAGCTCCTTAGTCTTACCAACTATCCGGTAGCCGCTTGGTCACCATAGAGAGAGTGCAAGTTGAAGAGCCTGGGCTTGATTCTGTGTGATGCCGGTCAAGAAGAGGCATTGGCTAGCTCTGGGGGGGTTGGAACCTCCCCTTTGAATAGGTAAGACTGAAGGTAGGGACTACCAGTGTAAAGACACCCCACCCTCCGTAAATAGGTATAAAATATTGTTGACTCCCCTTCCTCGATGGCCCCATGACCAACCACCACGGATCCACCCCTGTCATGCACTCAAAGCTTCGGGTGTCGTGTGAAAATCTTCGTACTCTTACTCTTACACGGCTACACGGCATCTTATTACTTTACCACCTTTCTCTCTTTCTCTCTTTTCAGCGGGAATCTCCCTTTTCTTCAGTATAGTAGCCTCAAGGGACCCCCACCTCTGACCATCAAACGCAGGAAAACCCGGTTGGCAATTCCATCGCCAAAGTGTCCTAGTCTGGGCTTGCCGTGTTATGCAAAAGTTCCTGACCCTGTGTGTATATGCGAAATCCAACAAAAAAAAGAAATCGCATCTCAGTCTGATGCAAGTGTATGCCTGGTTTGGGTATCATCGAATCCCTCCTGGCCAGATTCTCCCTCCAATTTCCTTTTCCGTATCCCTCTGCCTCGAATACACTTTCGGGTCTCTTGAAACCCATTGAGAATGGCGACGACTATAGGGCATGGTACACGTATCCCTCCTCCCTGCTCAACGTCAGAAAACCGGCACTACTACATTCCACTACGCGTGCCCCCACCAAGCTTCTTCTGACCACCACTCTTCCCTTAGGCCTCTGCGCCACGATGTCATGATAGTCGCCGCCCAGACACTAGTCGTCCAGCCTGAACATCCTGCGCAGGGCACCAAACTTTTTCTTTCTCTTCTGCGGAACACCGTCAACACCATCGACAACGTCCTGCTGTTGCTGCTGTTCTAGACCAGGCAACCCGAGGCTCGTGCTCCGTCGTCCTGCAAACGCAGGTCTTGTGGGCCCTGCGCCAGTGACAAGATCGCCGGCGGTGTTGGGCCGGCCGTCGTCGCCAAATTCGGGTAAGGGCCAACTCTCACTTCGAGAGACCTGATTCCGTTTCTGGAGTTTGGGACTGGCGGGCTGCGAATCCCGGATCATCTTCAGTTGATTGGAATCTCGTTCGAGTTTGGTATCCCGTCGCGCAGCACTGTCCATGAGCTCCGAGCGCGTGATCTTGCCATCCGCTTTCTTGTTGCGGCGGAGGATATTGCTCATGAATGAGGCTCTGCGTTGTGTAGGGGGCGGCATAGTGGGCGAGGAGACAATGGCAGCGCTACCAGAGCCTGAGCGTTTGAGCGTAGAGGTACCGATTCCGGAACTGGCGCGCTTGGTGCCCATAGTCGGGCGGAACGCGGCTGCGCCGCGTGGGCTCTGCATCGGACTCGGCATCTGCGTCTCCTCGTCGGAGTCACGTAGATCCTCTGATCGCTCGTCTTCCTCAGGTACAGGCGCGGTGACATTCTTGAAAGCAGCGGGCGCGGTAGCCGATCCTCTCAGTGTGCCCTTGGAAAGTGGGCGGGATGAAGAGCTAGGACGGACATTGTCCTCATCGCTGGAATCATCGAAACGGCTGGGGAAATTTGATGTACGATCATCCTCATCACTAGAGTCACCGAATCGACTGGACTGCTTGGCCGGCTTCTTAGCCTTACTCGAGCGGCCGAAAGAGGGGAACTGAATTGAAGAGCGCCTCGACTCGTTGCTACGAATCGATGCACGATCCGAGCGGAGAGTCTGGCGCATCGATCCGGCAACAGTGGAGCCGCTTGTGATGTTAGTCGAGGTACGTCGGAAAGGCGAGGCGGCTGGAGATGTGGAGCGCAAGCTAAAGCGACCCGAGTCTCTCGTAATTTTTGGCGAGGCCTGCGGGGCTGTGTCCTGGCGCATGGTTCGCCTAAAGTTGAAGCCCTCCGTAGGTGCACCTCGAGATCGCTTGAAACTGCTGTCGCTAGCATCGGAGCCGCGTCGTCTTGGGGCCTGCGGCTTAGACCGGGAGGAAGCAGTGGCTGCTGAGGCAGCGACTTCGTGCGATGTGGTCCTGCTACGATGTGAAGCGTCGTCACCAGGTCCGGTAGCAGCCTTGAGTTTTGAAGTAGTCGTAGACGTAGGCACCACTCGTTCGGGTGGGGTAGAGACTCGGCGTGACGAACGATCATCGCCACCTGTGTTGGTTCGCATGGACTTACGCATGTGAACTTCACCAGGAGCGCTTTTAGTAACAGCAGCCGGTTTCGCAGGTTGCACATCACGCATTGAAGCTCGCATGCGTCCAGTTGCCGTGGTGGGACTACCTTCATGGGTAGCTCTACTGCCCGGCTGAATCTGGTATACTCTCTCTGGGTTGACGGGTCGTGCTGGCTTCGATCTTGCCGAGGGTGCTGCTGCCTGAGCCTTTGCCATCTGAGACACTGATGTCGCCAGCCTCTGCTCGGCCGTCTTCTTCGTTCTGTTACTGAGTTTTCGGGTGGGAGTTCTGAGTTCCTCATGGTCACCGTCAGCGCCAGCATCCTCCGTGGCTTCCTGCTCGAGCTGACGTCTCTTATCTGTAGTCAAGCTTCGCCAGTAAGACTTAGCCTGCTCCCAATCATCACCTGACTGCGCTATTCCGGAGGGTTGGGCAGGGAACGAGATCTGCGCCGCGGGGTGCTGTACCGTCGGCTTGTTGTCTTCAGAAGCAGCTTGCTTCCAAGTGTTCGCATCGTGAAGCTCGCTCATCGGAGCCTTGGTAACCGGGCTTTCGACAACAGCATTCAAGGATTGGAAACCGTCACCTTCTGCCTCGGACAAGTCCTCGTAAGCATCGCTGTAGATACTGGCATTGGAAACGGAGTCCCTATCCGACTGATCGGCATGCCAGGCGAGGTAGTTATCATCGATAGTCTGGTGAGGGGTAGTGGCCAATGTAGTCTGCGGTAGCGACTGTGTTTGAGAAGGCTGGATCTCGGCTTCAGGCTCCTTCATCGCATTGGCGCTGACAGCCAGTATCTCAGCGTCAACAACTGCATCTTGTGCAGTTGGGCCATCATCCGAATCATCCTCGGGGAACATACCCGGGATGCCGAAGTAGGGTCGTGCCGGTCTTCTGTTCGTAGCCATGGTTTCTTCCGTAGCAGCAGGGCTGGGCTGCATGACTGTGATGGATGGAACCTCTCGGACTGGTAGCTCGGTTGGTCTCTGTTCCGTTGAAGGCTTTTCTGCTTCCGCGGGGATTTTCTCTTCCAGAATCATTGACCCATTCAGTGAGTTGGCTTGTGATTCAGGCACCGTGATGTTTGTAGTCTGTGTGCTGGGTATCGCCTCCACGTCACTGTCGTCACCTGCACTGTTGAAAAGCTTATCCGAGTTTCGGTCGCTATCAGACAAGTCTCCGTTGCCTTCAAGGGAAGTCACAACCGGTGGCAGTGGTTCTCTAAACCGAGATGTGTTTGCCTCGATTCCGCGTGCAGTCTGGTCTTGGGCCAAAATCGACCCTATCGCATGGTCATTCGACTGGCCAACAGCCGTAGGCTCCGCTTTTTCGGATTGATCAGCGGCAGCTTCACCGGGACTGCAAGGCCGGATCACCGGGGAAGCAGGCGCAGGTGTGGTTTGTACCGGCTCGTGCGGTCGAATTAGAGGCCTTTCATCCTGCTCCGGCTCACGAAGTTTCTTCTCACGTACGCTAGCAAAGCTCGGCAAGGCGGCGCGAGGCTTCATTACTTCATCGTCCTCAAGCGCGATGTCCTTCTTCTTGCTTCGGCTGATATTGCTATACCACGGCCTTTTCGTCTGCTGTGTACTCTGCAAAACCGGCGAGTCCGCATAATCGTCAGGTAGCCCCGTAGACTCGCCAACGACCTCCGGTCCCCGATCATCGAAACTAACCCGAACCGATTTCTTACGCGGTAATGGAGGCTCGCGCTCAGGTGAAGCTAAGCGAGATCCTCTTGCAGCTTCTGAGCTATGATCGGACGGAGACGCATCTCGCGGCGAAGGGCTACGGTACTTCAGCGCCGACTTTATCGGAGAAGCGGACCTAGGAAGAGGTGCATGTCTGACCATAAGCTTGTCAGCCGAAACGTTCGCGAAGCGAGCCTGACGGACGGGGCTGGGTGACGCTGATCTCCTGGGTCCTACTTCAGCGCGTGCCAGTCCAACAAGAGTCTTATTCTCCGCCAGAGGCTGCTTCTCTTCTCTCGAAACTTCACTAACAGGCTCAGGATGCGCATGCGAATGCGTCCAGGGCTGGGTATGATCAACCGGATGCGGCTTCAATCCCGAGGCCCGTGCTCCCTCTAAAGGTTGCGCAGGAGGCTGTTCATAAGACGTTCGCGTCGGTACCGCATCTAAGGCATTCATCGCCTCTCTTGATTGCACAATTTCAGATGCGACTCCCCCCTCTTCCTCCTCGGGCTCCTCTCGCACAACGGACGGCTTCCTAGTAACCCTAGTAGGGCGAGGGCTCGCAATCCGCTCTGGATCTACAGTTCCCTCAGGTACAGGTGACGGAGTTGATAGCCTCTGATCTTGCTGCTCCGGCTGTCGCACATGTTGCGCTACCTCCCTCCCCTTTTGCTTTCGTTGTGGCGTCGTAATAAACACGTCATCTGCAGTATCGTCAGGCATCTGCATTTCTCCATCAGAGCGATGCTGGGTCTCGGCGACATGTTGTTCTCGTCTCGGTGGGTCGTGCTGTTGCCCACTTGGCTCGACCGTGCTTCCCTTAACCCTTGCGACGGTCCCCTTAGCCAAGTGGCTTCCAGATCTTTGCACGCCACCTGATGTGGCCTTCTTCTTCTTCGGCTGCTGGTAGGCAGCTTCCCTAACCCGGTGCTCGGTAGCTTCCGTATCTACTTTGGGAACCATTCTCCGCGAATTCGGGTCGTAGACCAAGGCATTTTCCAAAGTCCCCATGGTCGACGAAGAACCCGAAGCTCTGTTTGATCTCGGAGGTGAGACTGGGGTCTGGTGAGACGCACTACTCCACTGAGGATTGTAGTCAGTGGATGGTGATGCCGGAGGTGATAGTGCGCGTCGACCAGGGTACGAGAAGTTGACGGATGAGCTTCGACTATCAGGCCGTTGGATCGACGCGATGCTCTCGGGTCTCGCCTTTGGTGTCGAGGTCATTGGCGCATCGGAAGTACGAACATTTTTCGTATCTCCGGTAGGTGCCGTGTACCAAGAAGGCATTCCGGCGTCCATCTTCTGTGAAGCAGTCTTAAAATTCTGCATGCCCACGCCAGCGGAGCTCGTACTCCTTGACACTCGGTGGCCGGCTGGTATAGCGGGGACAGGCGGATGTTCCGGAGCTGGTCTCCGTTCGCCATGAGGTGAAGGAGTCCGGAAGGTGCGCTCTGTCATACTAGCTGAGCTGCCTCTCCTCTCGAGCCTCGGCAGCTCACTCCTTCCCACAATCGGAGCGCTGCTGGAGGAAGAGACCGAAGGACTCCGGCGCATGGTCCGTTTTGTCTGTACCTGAGCTACATTGGTCGGTGTATGAGGCCGGGCACGCAACGCCGCAGCGGCAGCCGCGGAAGAGAGCGCCTTGTTCTGATTCTGACCGCTGGAAGCCATGAAGGCGGCGGCGGCGGCTGTCGAGGCGTTGGGGTTCGTGGTGCTCGAGTTGAGCTTTTGCTGTGAAGAAGGAAACAAGAATGTCAGTCCAAGTTTGAGAGCTGTAGCAGTCGCGACGGTGTGCACTAGCTCGGATATGCGGGTCACGACATCATCGTTATTTGAGAATGCGGCTTGGTGCCAATAATGGATAGCTTCATCACTAGATTAGCTCCAAAAGGGCTGGCAAGCCATACCTACGAGCGATGCCACGAGGTACATCGCACTAACAGGAGAGCACCAAACCTTGATCGCCAACCTCCGGATTCCAAGGAAATGTATCGAGACAGGTTAGAGGAGCCAACGTACCGGATACGGCTGTTGCCGATGTCTTCGCGAGCCTCCAAACATCTTGGGAATTTATATCTCTCACTCGCTGTTCGTTTGGAGCCTCCTCGCTACTCTTCTGGTTCAGGCCCAAAGCCTGGTGGGATAGTTATGGGCTAATCATGCGGGTGGTCATGAAGAAGCAGCGCGATTGGTATTTAGTTACGCATGTCCAAGTGACAAATACGGGATGTCGAAGATACAAGCTTAACTGATTCCAAGTGACGAAGAACTGTCGTTGTTGATACTGGCGCATGAAGGAATGGCCAGAAACTTTAGACATGGACAGGGACAGCCCGGGAGACCCAAGACATGATGGGACTGATGACGCCTGCGGAACTCTCCGGCTCTGAGCCACACCCAAATTTGGACACATAGTTGGGAGCCTGGCCCTGCTGGCACATCTTTGCGGAGCTACCATGTACTCCCAATTCGGCAACATGTCCCTAGTCCACACCGTCGATCATTACCTGATCGTGGAAACAATGTCTGTTTTCGAGCTGTCGTTTTGCGGCACCTGGGTTTCTGCTAGACAGCCGCGTTATCGTACAATTAGGGTCTGGATTTTTTTTGATATGCATTAGGTTTGATAACATCGGCGTGAGCACTGTAACCCCTGAAGCCGACCCAGCAAGTGTTTGAGCTACATATCAAGACCGCGTCCTATCCTTTGCAGTGAGTGATACTCGGCACTAAACCCAACCTCGTTCCTTCAGTTGAAGGATACTCCCGGTATCCGGGTAGCCAGTTTTGCGAGCTAAGTGACTTTAGACCAATTCCATATAATCCTGCCAATTACAATAACACTGACACTTGGCGGTGCGGTGATGACCCGCAAACGTAATTTCCTTGGATTAAGCTGGCAGACCGAGACTGACGTCATGGTCGATTCCGAAGATCCGGCTAGTCATGAACAGACGTTGCAGTCGTGTGCAAAATAATTGAGACCACAATGGTCTGATCTCTCAAGTTGGTAATGTGCAGGAACGGACATGTAGATACTGCCAACAGTGGATACGCCTAGAGGCAAGCGCAAGAGCTTAAGAAGGCTGGGTTGGGTCATCATGCATGAGTCTCCGACCAAGACCGAATATTGAGTCAGGCGAAACATCACTATGACTTGTCTGACTTTTGTCTCAATATGCCATACTATCAAGGGATCAGATGTTATTGCGATGCCAAACTCTCCACTTACTGAAGTGCCTCAACAGACATATGACCTGTATTTTCGCTATGCGTATATTCTGTCATCTGATGATTATAAAGGCTGTATAATCTTAAGATGAGAGTATACTGCTATCCTGTGATGTGCACTGTTAGCTCTACAGGGTAATGTCCTAGGCAGTATTGGAAAGTCACACAAACACTGCACTCAAAGGCTGTCTAAGGGGGGATTTGTGCATTGTTCTATCTGGTTCTACCAACCTGTGTAGCAGTTACATACAGTATACTGCTGTTGATGCTGTGCTAGCTCACCCTAGGTAGCAATTTCTGTAGAGATTGGCATTACTAGCTGTCAAGGTCCTGAAACACCGCCAAGCTGCGAAGATACAATCATCTCCCAGAGACACGAGTATCTCTCCCGTCTTCTCCGGACCCACCACCTTTGCGCCAGTACCTCGCAGCTTCCAAGGACGCCGCATGGGAATCGAATTCCTGACCAGGAGCAACGGAGGGGCAATTGTCGTCGTGAAGGTCGTCTTCGTAATAGTCGTCCTCCTCATACTCCTCGCTTGGGATATCCTGACCAGGGTCGTTGCCCGCAGGCGGAGCCTGATGGCCTGCGGCCGGTGCGGGGTTGCGGTCCTGAGCTGGAGCGTTGTTCTTGGCAGGCAGCTTGCTCGTCTTCTTGCCCTTTCTCGACTTCATCTTTGCCTTCTCTAAGAGTCTGCGGCGCTCAGCTTCCTCTCGTCGGCGTCGGCGATCCTTGATTTCGTATTGGCGAATCAAAGCCACGGGGGGCTCGCCAAAGATTCGCTCGTACTCGCAGAACTCACAGATCCAGACGTCTTCGGAAGCCGGAGGGTGGTGGTAGTTCTGGTACTCGGCTTGTTGACGTCGTTCTTTCGCAGCTCGACGCAGAGGGTCACCACGTCGCTTTGGCTTTTTCTGTTGAGCGGGTGCGGGTGCTGGTCCCTTCCCTGGACCATCTAAGGAGGGCACACCTGCGGACTGGGTTGCAGCTGCTCCCGAAAGAGGGATCTGACCTGTCGATGTAGTTCGTGCGTTGGCTCCATAGTAGGGATCGCGGTAATCGGGCAGCATGGCCGGTTGAATTTGAGAACCCGTCATCTTAGGCGGAACCGAGTCAGGAAATGAGACTCTTCCCGATGCCGGCGAGTCGATGCTGAAGGTGAACGTCGAGTGAGCAGGATTCGCTTTGGAAGAAGCTTCCTGCTGGAAAAGACTGACGTTTTCCTGACCGGCGGGCACTGGAAGGTTTTCGGCATTAGCGATTGCATTCGAAATGATGCCGGTGCTTTCAACTACATGGTAGGGATTGTCAATTCCAGTTCTAGTGAATTTGAGGGCGACGTAAGAGTCCCCAGGGTGAACATAATGCGACGTGAAAGTGATCTGCATTTCTTAGAGGGTTCCCCCAAAAGAAACACACGATAGCAATGGAGCTCAACATATAATGCAGATTGGAGCGTTTCTCAAGTGTTCATCGCTTACCTTCGTGTGAGGTCGGATATTGACCATCGACTCTCGAATTCGAATTCAGAACATTCGAGTTAAGAGTGTTGGGAAGTTGTTTAAGAGGACTTCTGCAGTTGCGATTCTTTCCGAAAAGGCCCCTGCCCGGCCCTGATATACGCTGCCCGTTCGTGTAGGTGACACCGGGATGGACATATGGTGAAGGCATAATTGCTGGGGAATCGCCAGGACCTTCGTCTCCAGTCGTGGGAGGTGAGGGAACGCCTAGAATACTCGAATCGCTCAGCACGTGAGCTCCGCTCAAAACGTGATCTCCTGCTGTTGGAATTTTCCTCTTCTTCTTGTTGTTGGTATTCTCGAATGAATCATATCCATCTGCCGAGGACGCTGTAGAGGGAGGCGGCTGCGGGTGAGGCTGTCGACCATGACTCGCTCTCGGGGGCGTACGAGTTAGCTTCTCAGAAGTCTCGTGGAATGGTTGTGACATTAATGCTCTTCTGGCCTGATACATCAGGCTTTCATCGTCGTGCTCACCACCCAAGCCACTCCGGCGAGATCCGGTTTCCTGCGCGAGCTCGGCTCGGTTTGCTCGAGCGACCACGTTCCCAGCTTCGGTTGCTGCTACGCCTGATTCATTCTTGAGGTTGTAGGGATAATAGAAGAGAGGCGTGGCGTTCTGCGGTGCCGGAGGGTATGTAATGGTGTCAGCAACATCAGGGGAGAGTCGTTCTCGTAAGCGACGCTTAGGAAGCGGGCGAATGGGCCGGTCAGGATACTGGGAAGATACAGAATCTGGAGACATCTTGTCGGTGGAGCCTGTTAATCGACCAAGTCGAGACAGCGTTAGCCATGCGGTCGGCGAAGCCAGGAAGGAGCTCAGGGTGAGGATTTATGGCCTGATGGTCAGGTAGGACAAGACGCCGAAGCCTAGAGGCCTGAGGTGGGAGGGAATGAATGATCACGACATGGTAAAAGAAAGGAAGGAAAAGACACGAGCGAATGTAGGCAAAGGAGTATCCTAAAACGATGATGTCGTCGTCGAGACCCGTTTCGTCGGGAAAATGGTACACGCCGAGATGAAGCCCCGACAAACGGGGTGAATATGGACGAAGGCCAGGTGAGGTCTTGAAGCCTCGGCGATGATTGCACCCTTCACTGGTGCTGCTGCGAATGTGGAAGGGACATACCCATTACATATCGAAGCCAGATTTCCTTTCTGCTCAGACAGCCAGCTGCCTTGGGGATCTATCCAATCGTTCGTTTGTCGGTTGACAGAGCAAATAATGCGTACTTGCACTGGATAACACAGTGACGGACGGCGATAAAGGGCGAGGGGTTCGGGCTATTCAGAAGATCGGTATGTTGATAAGCTGTTCTATGTTATTCTAGGCACTTCCTTCATTGGAAGTAAGAGACAGCGACCAGACTCGGTTTCACTTCAGTATGAGATAGGCACGAGGGAGTCGGGAGGGGATGGATTTCAGGTTCGCTTGCCCAACTGCTTCTGACATCGTAGGTAATACTGAGCCCTGCGGGCCTGCGGGGGTAGCTACTACTCACATGTCGTAGTAAATATGTAGTGAATCATACCCAAGGCATACACACGTCCAGAAGTTACGATGACGAGACCAGAGGGCCTTGGAGGTCCGATTGCAACGGCGCCAAAGGAGGAAGGACAGACGATGTGGATGACCAATACGTAAGATGTAGCGACCGAATCTCGATGGTTTAATCCCCTTTTCGGGTGAGCCAGATCAAGCCCGGTTGTAGTGAGCACACGACAGGACGCTTTAATCGGGAGGACTGTCTGTTGGCAGATGGATTTCTCAAAGTTTGAATATAGGTAGGTAGGATATAGAAAGGTGACACACAAGACTGCGAGCACGTGTTCGTTGCGAAGAAGATGGCCTTCAAACCGTCGGGTACTGGTTTGGTTTGCTGGCGATAGGAATGCCAAGTGGGCCAGTAGGGGAGGTGCAATGGCCGATAGCAGGTCTTTGACCCTTGTGGTCCAATCTCATTATTCAGCCACGGCCACTACTTCACACACAGCACTCCATGTTTGAGATTTGGGATTTGAGATTGGCCTCAATTTGGAGGTGGGGTTCAAGTTTGGCCCATTGCATTGAGTGCCAGGTGGTCACTGCCGGCCCGCTGCTCGACTCTACCATAGTATTCTGCCAGTGCACCCATGCTGGCAACTCTTGAACTTGAACTCACCTCCAGCGCCAGGCCGACGACTTATTCACGATCCAATCTTTCTCATGATCGCTTTCTTCATCAAAGGCAGGGATTCTAGTTTCCTGCGGATTCTGTCCCCTCCAAGTATTGCGCAAACCAACTGACATTACTTTCCCCGAGAACCCTCTCCCCAATGCCCACTAATCTAGCAGAGCAAGGGGTATCATTTTGATATAAACCTCAATGGTCACCAATGTCGGAGTCCTTCCCTCGGCGTATCATACTGACATGACATGACATGCAGTGCAAGTGGCAGCACATGTCAATTGCCAGCTGGCTGGAGGCCGTTTACCGGATCAATCATGGTCCGTGACGTAACTTGGACGTCGAGGGACACCCGTTTGTCAGCTGTCGCAATTTTTGGCTTCAGTTCCAGTCTCGGTGCTTTGGGGTCAAACGCCTCCGATGGGCCTTGAGGCTTGACCCTGGCGGATGGTCAAAAAGTCGAAGGGCCGGTTGAGTTTGAGCGATGGCAGCAATGGAAAAGTCCCCGCTCAGAGTGTGTAAAGTGCCTATTACCTACCACACACCTATTACCCTTCCCGCATTTCTTCTTCTCACCATTCGAGAACTCTACTATACAGCACTTGTTTCAGTCATGCTAGAACTCAAGTTATACCGTCAACCGTTCTGTCTCCTCTCATCTTTCTCCCTTTGATCAGAGAAGCTGTCGAAGCTCTCCCCTCTGGAGAGCTACCACGGTCTGTCGCGGTTGCTCGAGAAGCCTTCCGCTCTCACTCACCACCGACCACCTCGACCCTCGACACACCTCACAAGCTATACTCTCTACAATCGCGAGCGGGGGCTGGTCGCTTGTTCCTACATTTACAAGTAACGAGTATCCTCGACAGCTTTGCCGAACCCGTCAATCGACTCGAGTCTTCCTGGCCTAGCGATGGCCGACACGTCCTCCACTCGACGGTCTTCTCGGGCGCGAACCACCCAATCCCAATCACAACTGTCCTCCGCCACCTCCAGCTTATCTGGACGTGCTGAGCGATCAGCCCGAGGTGTTGTCAAAGCCGGATCACCTCAAAAGTCCACGGGGAGCGGATCGCTGTCCTCGGAGCCACCTGAAGATTCCACGGCGACTACGGCGAGCACCGACGACAATCCCCTTCTCCGCCGACGGAGCACTCGCGCCAGAGAAGACGAACGAGAACGAGATAAACAGCCCAAGATAGAGCTGTCTGACATGGCCATCGCAAGCGAAGATAATGAGATTCAGGAGGACGACGAGGCAGTCCGCTGCGTCTGCGGTTACGATGATTACCCGGGCCTACCGCCTCTCGACGAAGACAGCAAGAGCAACGCGCTCAAGGATGCAATTGACCTCGAGACACTCTTCTCCATCGAGTTGACAGACGATTTGGCAGGCTTTTTTGTTCAGTGCGACGTATGCAAAGTCTGGGAGCATGGTCTTTGCATGGGCATCATCAACGAGGACCTACTGCCGGACGACTATTACTGCGAACTCTGCCGGAAAGACCTGCACAAAATCTATACAGCGAACAATGGGTGCGTATATTCAACTTTCTTGTCAATTCAGGCATATTCAGCCCCCATGCGATCGCATTGGCTTCATTGGCTATTCCTCTTCTTTCAGCCGTGGCGGAGCGCTGATACTCCACGGTCGGCGCATCCGTCGATCATTCCCATTCCCATTCCCCTCAATGTCGACGTCTCTGTCCCCGCGAAGTCACGCCATATTCTATCTTCCATATAACTCCATGCATCTACGTTCCTGTTAGACCACCATGCTAATGCGATGGCGCCCCATAGTCAAAAATACTCCATTTACTTACCCCTCCATCGGCCATCGCGAGCCACGTCAAGAGCGGCATCCACGACGGCGAAGGATGGGACCAAATCACCCAAACCCGCTAGCGAGCGGAAGACGGCACGTCAGACTGCTGCCGAACGTGCACAAGCTTCTGCCAAGCGAAGGTCAACTATGAACAGTCGCGATGCTGCTTACGATGAGGAACAACTGCGACGCGCTATTGAAATCAGCAAGAAGGAAGAGGCCATCCTCGAGGATGGAGAGTCCGCTGTCAGGCGTCCTAAACGAGGTCGTGACGATGATGAAGAGTGCGTGTTGACCAAAAAGAACAATTGATAGGCGCTGACATTGGCATGTCTAGGCAACCGGACATCAAGAGACAGAGGACTAATTCCAAGTCGCCTTCACCATCCGGAGACCAGGCTATCTTGGCTAGTGAAGACGATTCCGACGACGAGTCGGGCCTCCGGAATGGATCCTCCAAGAAGTCATCCCGGAATGCTGCTCGTACCCAACGCGAAAAGGCAGAGCGGGATGAGCGCCGTGAGGAACAGGAGCGGAAACGGGCCGAGGCGGCTAGCAAACGCAAAGGCCGGGCTGAGCGCCGCCGAGCTGATGGTACTACAATTGAATCAACAATCTTCGTCAAGGTGAACCAAGCTGATGTAGATATGGATGTAGACTCAGATCCTTCCGAAGAAATGCCCCTGGTTGCGAGGACTCAGGTGAACCGGACTACCGAGTCGCAACAATCACCGGACAACCCGCCTCCTTCGTCCCAACCCGTGCCGGACACTCCACCTGCACTCCAGCTGCCAGTAAGCTCTCACAAGAAGAAGGCTCATTCGCAGCATAAAAAGAAGGGACGAAATCAATATACCAAGGACCGCGACGCACACGAGAACGAGGTGTCACCGGCCAGGTCCATGTCGCGAGATGTACCGCGCAACCAGGACGAGCATGGGACCACTCATGCCAGGCCAGCTACTACCCACGAGGGCGGTAGTAAGCACAACAGTAAATCCAAGGGCGGCATGAACTCCAAGATCACCATGACTGACCTGAAGAGGCGCGCCCACAATATCCTAGAATTCATCACGCGCACTCAGGTGGAATTGGCCAATGAACCACTTTCCGAGAAGAACAGCCCAGGCCAGGCCGCAACAGAGGACAGTTCTGGCGGTGATGTGCCCGCAATTCGAGTAAATGGAAACAAAGGCAGCAAGTCAGCTGATGAGTCGGCGTCAATTTCGAACAGCTCTTCGACAACATGCTTGCCATCGTTGAAGGATTTCAAGGAGCAAAGCTGTATAGAAATGATGGATACGCTCACGAGGGACTTGGTCAAGTGGCAGCAAGAATTCACGCCTTCATAATAACGAGTCGAGAACATCCGCCTGCAATGCTTTGTTCTTTTCTTGGGTGTCTTGGCGTTAAAGGGTCGAAATGGGATATTGGGGAACTTGGATCTTGGTACCATGCCAGATCTGCAAATCATTAGCATTTTCCTGCATTTGCTTGGAGTTATTCTGTACATTGGGGGGGTCACAAGAGCTGCGAGTGCCTCATAGGTTAGGTACGACAGGACAGGGAGACAGACCACTTGTGTCGCCACAAATTCTTGACGTGAGATGGGAAGGAGATGCTTTTCAAATACCAGCACGGTTTTACTAGCATCTGATAAGACTCTGGATCACTCTCCCTATTGGCGAGCCCTAACAACGTCGTAGCGGATTGATGAAGGACTTGCCTGGGGAAAGCATCTAGTCGGCGGTGCACTAAAGGTGTATGAAAGATGCAACTGTAAAGCTCTCGAGTTCCAAATATGTGGTGTAACTCAGATAAGGCATGTAACATATATACCCTGACAGGGTATGAATAATGTACAACGAATGTCAATTCTCATCAGAATCTCACTTCGAGATATCCTATAGCAAAGTATTACCTACTCCTGAGTTATCGCATGCTTAGAGAGGCAAGCCGGGCGGAACTTTGTCTAGAGTTCTTGTATAGTCGCAGACAAGCCCTTCACCACGACCAATCGAACAGTCCTCGTTGATATTTGTAACATCCAGCCTTGAACAGCGCTACGGCGGTCCTGTGTCGAATCTCAATTTTCAACAAGGCGGTCAACAATATTTCCAGATAAATAAAGCTAAATACGCGGAACGAATTTGGGAATTCTAGATGGTTTGTAAACAAAAACTACGGAAAGGTCAGTCTAATAGGTATGACAATGCAAGGACCGCAGAGCAGGACTCCAATCCAAGGATGCCAGCCATATCGGCGATGGCTCAGTCGTCGAGGGGTGGTGGGATATGCAGGACACAGCGTGTCCCAGTACGGCTTATGATGCTTATGATCGGCTTTGAAAGAGCTATGGGCAAGGTTTGGTTGGGGTTTTGCTGAGTACAGGCTACGGAGGGTCAAATCAAGGTCGACAACTCGGTTGGGGACTGAAATCGTTCTGCTAATAAGGTGAGCAAGATGCTGTACTGGGGAATGAACGCTGGTTATGTCATAGATATATTTTATAACATTAGGCGTTTTATACAGTATGATACACTGGCTCTGATAGTGCCCAAACTCGGTCTAGATCTCCTGAGTGTGTGATTCATCAGGAATGGAGCGTATGTAACTTCTCAGATCAGGTCGGAGCCAAGTCATACACTCGACTCAGTCCGAAAATCCTGAGTAAGCATAGTCAAAATGGCCCAGCGTCAAAGATGACTCGTGCTAGGCAACGCTGTGCATAGCACTCCCCACCCGCTGGGAGGATCTGGCTGGTCGCGCAGTATACTATCGTACGACAACCAAATTTCTTGGCGCCAAGAATACTGGTTCTTAGCAAGCGCTCTTGATACCATCCGCCGTACGATCAAGGTCGTTGCGGCGGGTGTATGATAGCTGGCATTCCATTGACCCTCTTGACCCTCAAGGGCCTTCCGCCGCCGCCGCCCGCTTCGCGAGACTCCTCGCCTTCCGTCTTTCTTTCTCCTGTTTCCGGGCCTGGTTCATACTCATCTGCTGCTGCTCCCCTGCGCCAGCAGCCATCCCCTTCCTCGCCCAAGCCTGCAGCGTCTCTTCATTGACTTCATCCAGACTAAACAGCCCCAAATTGCCCTTTCTCCATTGCTGGATTACCCACGTAGCTGCCAGGTCCGTGTCTGGCGCACCCCCTTTCATGAGCTTTCCTGTGCGTGTGGCGATTGCCTCTAGGAACTCGAAAACATTGTTCGTAGGCGGGCAGAACTCCTTGTATAGTGAGGTATCTTTGAGGTTCAGGTGAAATAGAAGGTAATCAGCAACCGTTTCAACCGGGACAAGGTTGTCCTTCACGCAGCCGACTAGACTAAGCTTGAGCATAGCATCCAGGTCCCCAACATACGGCACGAAGACACCTGGTGTATCGACGACGAACACGCCCTGATCGATACCAGCCTGGCTGTCCTCGGGAATCACCCGAACAGGCGAGGATAGCTTCCTTGTAATTCCAGGTTGTGCGCCCGTCTTCGCGGCCTTGGGGAGATGCATGCCGACCCTTCGCATGGCATTCAGCAACGTCGATTTGCCCGCATTCGGCATGCCCACCACCAAGGCCCGCATTCCAGTTAACGAGTCCATAGCGCTGGCGCGTTCTTTCACGGTATCCAGGAGTGCCTGTATGCTCTTCGGGCTCCTCTCATCCGTAAACACAACCTCATTCCGCGCAGCTCCGTCCAATTCCGCTCCCCCGACCAGACCCGCGCTCCTGATGCCATTGCGCTCGGCATGCCATTTACTGAGCAATGTCTGTTGTCTCTGCTTATGTCTCGAGGCCGAGACGGGAAAGCTCAGGTCGGACTTGGTGTACACGATGATGCGATCTCGGCCGGCGAGCGAGGATTCTAGCAGCGGGTTCGTGGATGTCAGTGGTACTCGACTATCCCGGGCCTCGATTATGAGACTGATGTTGGAGAGTATCTTGCGCATAGATGTCAGGGCGCCGGCATGGTGGCCTAGGAAGTAGGACCGCGTTATTGAGGAGGAGACTTCGAAGGTGGACCTGGGGACAAATGCGCCGGACGCTGAGGCGACTGCAGTTTTGAGCGCAGCGGCCATTATGAGAGGTTTGGTTGGGGAGATGTGTGCAGAGGTGTTAGATGTATCATTGTGGTGTTCTTATATCCACGACTTCGAGAAGACTTCAGGACGTTGAATTGCGGTTGGTGGTATGAGTTCGACATGCCTCTTGGAAATAAATATTTAAGCCTTGCAGTGAGGTCACAGCGCGATAAGATGGCTGTGCCCGTGCCCGACCGATCCCCCGGATCCACTAGCGCTAGATGTGTTAACAGGGGTTCCCCAGCTTGACTTCTACTTCATTCCGGGGTGTGAATAACGTGTCACGTCAAGTTTATCAGGAGCCTCCCAGGTCTTGTTGTTACAACAACCGGACCGGGTTTGCAAGAAAGTCCCAGTCTGGCTTCGCAGCTCAATCATTAAGCACGCTTGTGGATCTCAGCCCTGTCAGGGGTAGACCTACTACATGGCATCAGCTTTCGATGATTGTACATGAGCAGGTATTCAGAGACTCCGCGAACCGCCTCTCCGATATTACCTGTCCCTGGCCAACCTACTGCCGATAGTCCGGTCCTCTGAAAAGGCCTAAGCCAGCTCTCCCCTCATTATTGCCGCGCGCCGCCGGAGCTTCCCCTCACGAACCCCAAGTTCCCCCATTGTGGACCTCGGCGCCTCCCTCACGGCGATACCTGCTTAACGTATGTACCTTGCGGATGCCAATAACCGCCTGTACAGATGTAACTGTCAGGAAAGCTTAGGTTCATTGTTGTATAGTAAAGGTAACTCAGGAGACCACTAAGGTATCTACGGGCACTGTACACAAGTAGTCTTAGACACATACCCAGTGCCATACTAGTTAGGATCTTACGGCACGTGATCCGACGTAGCAGTGACTATACCGACACTTGCTCGAAGACATGGTTCAGTCTACTCGGTCAGACACTAATAGTAGTCAAAAGCTTAATAACCCCGATTCCTCTATGACTTGGTGTGTTCTCCTAATTTACGCAATCTTAACCTTCTGCCAACCCCCCAAGATTTCCCATATACCGTCTGAGTTTAGCTGTCCTGGCAGCTGTCCCCACGAGAAATCCAATTCCCAGTCGAATAACATTACATCCACGAGTGCACTTTATCATGTCATCTCTGTCAGTAGCTGGAAAATACGCTATCATAACAGGTGGCGGCTCAGGTAGGAAATACTAACCCCTAGAGCATGGACATTCCACTGCTCCCCGAGTACATACCACTTTACACTTATACGTCCCACCAGGAATCAATCTGGCATTCGCCCGCCTCCTCCTATCCCGGGGCTGCTCGGTGCTAATCGGCGACCTCAACCTGCGCCCGGAAGCGCAGCAGCTCTTGTCAGAGTACCCGTACCAATCGCCATCTTCCTCTTCTTCCAAGAAGCCGTCGGCCCTCTTCCATCCCACAGACGTGCGCTCATGGCCGCAGCTCTCTGCTCTCTTCACCAAGGGCCTCACGTCTTTCCCGCAGATCGACATCATTTGCCCGGGCGCCGGGCTCTTCGAGCCGGCCTTCTCCAACTTCTGGCACGCGCCCAAGACATCTTCTAACCCGGATACGCCATCACGGGATGTTGTGGACAAGGAGATCAGCACGTACGCGACCCTGGACGTCAACCTGACCCATCCGATCCGCATGAGCCAGCTGGGCATTGGGTATTGGACCCAGAAGCGCATGCCCGGCTGCTTGGTCCATGTCGGTAGTGTTGCGGGCCATATGGCCAGTATAGGCACGCCGATCTATTATGCGAGTAAGCATGGACTGCATGGCTTTGTCAGGGCATTGGGCAGCTTGAGGGATGAGCTGGGAATCAGGGTTGGGGCTATCGCGCCGGGTGCTGTCCGGGTAGGCATCATGTTGAGAACCCTATTTCGAAAAGTGTGCATAATTGACATGTTGCAGACCCCAATGTGGTCGGAAGACCCCCTGAAAGCAGCAATGTCAGACGGTGGAAATGGTATTTCCATGATGCCGGAACAAGTCGCGGAGGGGATGTTGGAGTTGTGCGAGAACCCTGAATACGGAAATGGCACGATTCTAGAAGTATCTGTAACCAAGACGAGAGTCGTACCACTCTACCGAGCAGAACCGCCTAGTGGTGGAGGGACACCAATGTTGGGATACGTCAAGGCGGAGCAGGAGCTGCTCCAAAGTATCAAGGATAATGGGCTGAGCACTTGAGTGCTTGGATTTACGAGACAAGGCTAGTCAAGACATTTGAACAACGATGCTAACGGCTGCGTTGCACCCAACAGTCATCGAAATTATGATTCCCTGACAATTTCCAGCCTGTTCTTAGCCAGGGCTGTTGAAGTCATTAGCATCTGTGCGACTTTCTACTAAGTTGCCACCCCCTTCCCGCCTTCTCTCTCAACATGCCAGCTCCTCTCAAACTTCAACCAATGCCCGTCCCCCTCTTTTTATCACTCGCATTCTCAGTATACGTTCGCCTCCTGACAGACGTGTTCCGCGTATCCCGGACAGAGAAACGCACATTCTCTTCGTCTTCGCACCCCTGCTCTCAACCTGGCCTGCTCTAACATCTCCGGATGAAGGGTGTCCGGAGCTCTCCCTTCTCTACAATGTGTTTTTAGTACGATCTTCCCTACTGTGTCTTCGCTGAGTGCGCTCTGGCCCTGCTAGCACCCCCTGCTCGACAAGCCTTCCTCTCCTATCTCGGGACGAGGAATGCTCATCGCTTCTCCAGTACTCACCCATATGATCGATACGCCTTTCCATTTCTTCTCCCAACTCTACATGCCTTTTTCTCCTACCTTCCGACTCGATACAACCGAATTCATCACGCCCATCACTCCTCCGTGGAGCCACTTCGTATCGTTTCCTCTGTTGTATCGGCATTTCTCCACTCTCATAACCCTCCTCCCGCCCACGTCCAGAGTGCTCTTTCTCACGCCGCCGATTCTCAGCATGTCCACAGCGCGCGGCTTACCGGAGCCGTCGGCTGCCACTACTGAGGCGATTTCTTGTCAGTTGTCAGTAGACAATCATACTCCAGCCAACGACACGAACAATCTAAAATACGCACCGATCCTCTCCCTATCGGATTCCCAGTGGCTCTACTTCCCCCAGGTCGGCCGGAAGCGGTCGGATTGCTGGGCGTGTGACCCGGACCTCCCTGTTGTATTTGCTGATTCGCTGGCAGTGGTGTCGCCCCGGGGTAGCTGCAAGGAAGGCGTCCCACTGGTCGGTATCCCGCTTGTGGGAGCGGCCTAGTTGTCCGTCTCTGTTGTATAGGTATCGGAGGGACTGGCCGTCTTGGTCGCATCGGTCCTGGCACTGGTTGTCTTGGTGTCGGGGGTGGTACCGGTGAGGGAAGTGGTAGAGGTACCGAAGGTGTTGCTGAAGGCATTCCGGGTGGTATCTGAGACCTTCCGCCTCCTCCGGGCGGTCCTCCTCCCGATCGTGTAGGGATTTCCCACGAAGTATCACTCCCACTCTCAGTATCACTCGAGCTTCCTGACTCGCTACTCGTGTTACTCTCCGAGTTGCTCTCGCTCAAGGTCTCACTCGAGTCCTGACTCCCCGGATCTGAGACGTAGGGCCGTCTATACCTCGGGCTCGGGCACTTGATGATCGGTCTCAGGAACCCGGGAGGTCTGCTGCCCCTCCTTGGACGGGTGGTCGGGACTTTCACGTGGAGATTGAACAGGTCGGGACGGCGACGGTGTGTTGATGGGTTTAGGTTTGCACAATACTGGGTAGGGTCCGCGGGTTGCACGTTCGTGCTTCGAGGGTCGATGGCTTGTGAGTCAGTGACTCGGGGATCCGTAATATGAGGGTCAGTAACTTGGGCTGTTGTAAATTGAGTATCCGTGACCTGGATGTCCCCGACTCCAGGGTGCTCGGTCTTGGCGTACCTGTACCTGGACCCGGCATCGCCCCCTTGACTTCCGCAGTATATCGTCGTGTTGCACAGTTTGGAGAAGGGGAAATATCTTCTCCGACGTTTCGGCGGACAGGAGATATCGAAGTGAACATGCTTTTCCTTCAGTTTCGGATCTGATTTTGGCTGAGTTCGGTGTTTTCTGGGATCATTATATGACTCTGACTCTGGAACTGGCGTTACCCCTTTCTCCTTGCTAGAGGACCTCCGTTTCATCTTCGTCGCAATGCCGCCCATCTCATCCGGTAGCCCGGGGATATTGACCCTCGGGTCGTATGTATAAGACCAATAACAATGGTCCCACTTCTTGCTATCAGTCCCATAGACCCGGAACAGCCAGCTCCCCAAAAGTCCAGGAGATGGAGACTCATGACTTACAACACCCTTAGGCCGGACATAGCCCCTAACAGTACCTCCCCATCCGTTGTTTTTACGAGTGCCATGTTCACGGATAGACTTTTTCTTATTGCTGCATGACAATAGAGTATTGAGTATGTTCTTGCATGAAGAGTGCGATACTGCCCCAAGGGTCTGGCCGCACTCACTGCAGCGGTGAGGCATCTCGGAGGAGCAGCTTGTGTAGTATTTGCCCCAGACTCCGAAGAGCTTCTGGTCTTCTTTAGCAGCGGGGTTTCTGTGGTGAGGCATCGTGCTCAGAAGGATAGATCGGAGCTGATATGATGACAAGGAGTTGGTACATACCTTCAAAAAGGGTGTAAGTACTACGGTAAGAAACTAGGATAGTCTTATAATTGATGTATCCTGCTCTCTTGAGCTAGGGATTAGAGGGCGGAATGTTTGCTACTACTACTACTCGAGAGCTGGAGATATCCCTTCTGGTGCTGCAAGGGCCAAGCTGTCGAGATGGACGGCTCGCTGGATGAGGACTTACCGCCCGACCGGCGTAGCTCGATGCTAGACTCCGAACTCGACTCGCCTCGTCTTCCTCGCTTGCCTCGAAGCAAACTTTGGAGTCTCATGGATGCCAAACCGTATCCTTAGCTGTGACCTGCAGACAGACGCCTGCATCTGGAAGCCTGCGACGCAAAATCTACGATCGGGGAGGAGTGAGGGAAACGACCTTGGAGATCAAAGCAAAAGTTGACTGCCCATATGGGGTTGGTAGAGTGATGTCCATCGCGATCGCCACCTCCCACAACCCGATGTCAATATCTCGTACAACGCAAACTTCACCATTCTCTCGCCCGACGTCGTTCGAATTCTTTTAACGCATGTAACGTATTCCGCGAGCGCATGCCGTCTTCAATCCAGTTCCAACCGTTCAAAGTCCACAGTGTGAAGAAGTAGGTCGATGTCTATGCTTTATTCTCTATACAGTTCTCACCCTTGCCTTCATCTTGTGTAATCGAAACCTATCTCAATATCCCGTTCATTATCCATACGTCTCTCTTCATAGTTCGATCAGCAATACTGACATGTCATACGTAGCCCCATCCATCCGTCCTATACCATAGCCTAACTAACAATCATCGACAATCAATCATACACAAAAACGCCGTTATCGATGATGCCAGCCTAATGTCACCCCGTCCCATGATCGCAGCTTCTTTTCTCCCGCCTCACCAACCAAGCACACTCTTTCACAAAAAGCCCTTCGTCAAGCTGGGCGCCCTCCCAATACTACTCTTCCGTTTCGGGACCTCATACCCAGTACCACTGTGTAGACTGCTCGTGTCGTCCGCCGCGTCTCCACTTCCCCTCCACGCACTGAGCCTCCTTACACTACTGCCCTCGACGCCATTCGGCGTGCCGAGTCTCAGGCTACCATTGACGCTACCTTTCTCCATACGGAGATGCTTCCATCCCTCTAGCTCACGTTCTAGCCTGCGGATTTTCTCCTTCTCCTCGC
Source organism: Xylariales sp. AK1849 (assembly GCA_022432505.1). Taxonomy (NCBI): domain Eukaryota; kingdom Fungi; phylum Ascomycota; class Sordariomycetes; order Xylariales; species Xylariales sp. AK1849. Next base: position 2,066,876 of record JAJKKH010000009.1, read on the forward strand.
GCAGTTCGCGTTCGGCACGTCTCGCTGATAGTTGGCCGTTACTCTCAGACGCTTGCAGCTCATCGATGGTCTTGAGAAGTTTCTCGACTTTGTCACGCTGTCGACTAGCGTCGTCGCTAAGCTGGGCAGCCTGCTTGTCCCTGCGCTCGATCTGGGATTGGAGGTCTTTGACAGTGCGGTCAACGTTACGGACAGAACGTGCCGACTTGGAACGCGCCGTTTCTTGAGCTTCGAGTTGTGATTCGAGCTGTGAATTGGATGGGACGTTAGCATGTGCGTTGCGTTTGGTAAGTCTACGCATAAGTGATGCAAAGGGGCGGGTTGGTGATCTAGATGGTGAAAGTGCGTGCTGAAGGTTGTCGTGGGTTTTTTGCTCCGATTCTGGAGAGTAAGGAACGGATGTACTGACCTCCTGGATGCGTTTGTGTAAAAACTTGATGTCGTGACTGGCGCTTGAGTATCCCTTTGTTTCAAGATCTACGAGACGGAGTTGCACTTCATTCAGACTCTTCTCAAGAGCAGCCTTTTGCTTAGATAACTCGGCTCCGATTTCGCGCTCCACGATCATCTCCTTCTGTAGCTCATTGGCAAGCGAGTCGGCGCGTCTCATCTTCTCTACAGCAGCGGCAGCGATGTCTTCCTGCTGAGCTAGGCCGGACTTCAATTCCAGGATTTCCTTGTCGGTATGAGCCGCGTTGCGCAAGGCAGGGCTCCCGCTCTTGGCCAGGTCCTCCAGGCCCGCCTTGGCTTCCTCGAGTCGTGCCTCAACTCCACGCTTTTCACGAATGAGTGCATCGCGTTCAGCGGTCACATCATCGATGGATGTGCGCAATGTGCGGACTTGTGAGAGAAGCGAGACAACCTTGCCCTGAGCGTCGTTGTGGGCATTGACAGCCTCGTCACGGGAGGCGACAACGTCGGAGAGGGTACTTTCAAGACGCGACTTCTCCTTCGACCAGGTGGAGCTGTTTAGCACCTCATCATCCCACTTGGAGCGTAGATCATCAAGCTCCTCCCGAAGGCGAGTGATCTCGGATTGCTTGAAAAGCTTCTCTTCTCTGGCAAGGTCGAGTTCCTTAGCAAGTGTCGCAAATTCGGCTTGGTACTTCTTGCGCGTCTGCTCCATACTTGACTCCTTGTCTTCAATGTCAATAGCTCTCTGGTTTCTGTAGTCCTCAAGTTCATGTTGAAGTCGCTTCTTGGCATGCGTCGCCGCCTCCAAATCCGTAGAGAGATCCTCAAGCTTCTCCTCTAGTCGCTGGTTCTGCCGTTGTATATCTTCCATGCTGCCGTCAGTTCTGTTGCGATCAGACATTATCTCGGCACATTGCTCCTCGGCCTCTTTAGCCTGGGATCTGGCAAATTGCTCAGCTCGAGTGGCTTTCAAGACGGCAATCTCAGCCTGCTCTAGCTTGCTGAAGTACTCATCGGCACGGCTTTTGTAGAGGTCGAGACTCGACGTGACGTCTGCCAGATTAGATACCTCGGCGTCAAGACGAATCTGAAGGTCAGCGAAGTCTTGGAGAAGCTGGCTGCGACTCCCGGCTTCTTGCTCTCTTGAAAGAGTCATTTCCTGTAAATCAGACTTCGCGTCGCGAAGTTCGACCTCGAGTGTCGCACGGTCACGTCTTATCTTCTCGAAATGTTCCTTAACATCAGTCAACTCAGCAACAGCGTCATTGTGGCTGTGCAGTAGTGACCTGCGAGAGTCCTCCTGGCTATTGAGCAGGTCGAGAATCTCTTCATGTGACTTCATTTGGATGTCCCGCAGTGAGAGTTCTCCGGTTCTCATAGTTTTCTCCAAGTAGGAGACCTTCTTGGCCGAGTCATCGAGCATGTCATGTAGACGGCTATTGGCTTTCTCTAGTTTCCGGACGCGATTGACAGATGGGCTCTCCTCAAATGGCGTCAAGTCTCGAACGGGAGTCGATCGTTCAATCTGGCCTTGGAGGTGGCGGTTCTGCATCTCAGCCAGTTGCAGCTGGTTCTGCAGTTCCTCGACTTCAGTTTTCAAATCCTGCCGGTTGTTGAAACTAAGCATGTCCGCAGTCTTATCGGATCTACCGGAGTCCTGGACAAGCTCATTCTCAAGACCAAACCTACGCGTGGGGGTTGAAGTATTGGAGTTGTATCGTCCGTTGAGCTTGTTCCGCTTTTGCGTAGGAGAACCATTGAAAGGGGCCTCGTTAGGGTGCATTTCTTCGAGTCTCGGTCGCATAGGAGAGTCTCCCCTTGAGGCTCGCATCTCAGCCAGCAGGGCTTCGGCATTAGCGCGCCCTGCAGTCTGTACTCGCAAGTTCTGCTGCAGCTCTTCAATCTTCCTGACCATATCGAAGTTCTTGCTCATAATCTTATCATGGCCTCCGTCGGCTTGGACTGGGATGGATATATCTGGATCGACGGCTTTTAGTACCCTGAGCATTTGCGCTCGAAGCTCATCTAGTTCCTTGCCGCGTGAATCCAATGTTGCCTGCATTGTCCGAACGGTGGTCTGCGCTTGGGCGCGCAGTTGACGTTCCGATTCCAAGTTGCGGTTTGCCTCTGCAAGCTGAGCAGTCGATTGAGATGACGTCTTCTCAGCATTCCTGTTGGACTGCACTTCCCGGGCAACTTCATGATTGAGGTCTTCGACGTTGAGTTGCATCTTCTCGAGCTTCTTTTCAAGGCTAGCGACAGCCAGCTGAGAATCGCCGAGCTGTTTGTTGAGCTTGGTATTCAGTTCCTCGAGTCTGGCCTTCTCTCGCTGTAGGCCTAACAGTTGTCCCTTTGAGGCTTCACTAGCCCTCGAGCTAGATCGGGCAATCTCCAGGCCCTTTTGTTGAAGTTTGTTGAGTAGAGAACGATTGTCGTTCTCGGATGCGGTAAGTCGACCCTTGACCGTCACCAACTCCCTTTCTAGGCGCTCTTTAGCCTGATCGTTCTTGAGGCCGAAGTCTCCGGAATCAATCATGAACTTATTAAGGTCTTCAACCTGGTGGTTCAGCTTGTCGCACTCGGCCTCAAACCACCTCAGTCGCTCTTGGCTTGCATCGAGATCCCTTTGAAGACTGGCCTCTCGCTCAAGCGCGGCGCGAGTGGCACTGCGTTCACCGGCCTCTTCCGCTAGCATTCGAGCCTCTTCAGCTTGCGCCTTTGCAATTCGCAATCTACGAATCTCTTCGCGTGCCTCGTCTCGCTCCTTTTCAACGGTGGTACGTGCTTCCATGGTCCGTCGTAACGTGTCTTGTTGTAGATATAACTCCTTCTCAATAGTGATCTTCAACTCCTTCAGCTCTTCGTGCTCGTCTTTCAGAGTCTGGAACTTATGCTCAGCAAGGAGGGCGACATCATCACGGGACTGGCGTTCGCGACTGAGGTCCGTCTGTATCTTGTAGAGTTCGTCCTTCAGATCTTTGATCTGCGACTCGAGCACTTGACGATTCTGACTGGCTTGGGTATCCTCAGAGAGTCTAGCCTGGAGTAGCTGTTTTGCATCTTCTGCCTCTCGTTGAAGTTGAGACTGCTGCGACTTCATCGCAACCATCTCAGCCTGCACTTCACGCAGTCGGTCTGCCGTCTTCACTTTCTCGGCTGTGAGCGCTCTCCTCTGTTCATCAAAGCTGCGCTGCTCCATCTGAAACTTTTTGTTGTCTCCACGTAAGATAGCGAGCTCGCTTTCCTTTTTCCGTACAAGGTCCTCATAATCTGTCGAAGTCTTGGACAACTGTGATAGCTGTTGCTGGACTTCCCGGTGCTCGCGATTGAGGTGCTGTTCGCGAGACCTGAGTGACTGGAGCTCCTTTTGCGCAGAGGCTAATTTGATGTCTGCATCCTGGTCGGTTTTGAGCAGCTTGCCTTCGAGATCCCGTACCTTGCGGTCCTTGAGCGACAATTGACTTTGCAGCATCTTGACCTCGTCTCCGAGTGCCGCTTCTTGTGCACTTCGATCTGCCTGTTTCCGAGATATCTCCTGGATTTCAGCTTCTAGGTCAGAAGCCCGTAGATCCAGCTGTGTCTTCTCTTCCTCGAGGCGAGAGATGAGGCCTGCAGCTTGCTCCAGTTGGGATCGGTACTTATCGACATCCTGCTCTGCACGCTTCTTGGCATCAAGTAGATCATCCAGTTGGTCCTCGAGTCTCTCTTGATCCTCAATGGCACCGACAAGCTTGTCCTCTAGTTCCACCTCGCGTTGCTGCAGTCTCTTGAAGATTTCATCTTTGTCCAGGGCTAGAGCACGTTCACTTTCGAGAGTCTGCTGTATCCGCGTCAGCTCTGTGTGGCAGTTCCGTCGCTCATCTTCTAGTCTCTGACGGTTCTCATTCTCTAGTCGCATCTGATCGTTCAACTGTCGAATCTGTTCATCACGCTTCTTCACTTCTGTTGCTGTCCGAGTAGCACCCAATAGTGGCTTCATCTTGATAAGAAGTTGCCACCATGGGCTCTCGCACAGATCAAGGTAAACGTTGAAGTTTCGTTGGATGACACGAGTTGCCTCAGCACGGTAGAGCCTCTTGAAGGCACTCCGTCTCTGGATATAGCCTCGAGCAACCGACTGGAACCGAGACATGATTTCAGCAATCAAGGCATCACGTTGCTCTTCCAGCTCAGCCAATACACCAGCACGGAAGAAGACCTTAGTGAGGCCGACACGGTATAGTGCCTTATCCAAGCCGAGTTTGTCGAGGATAATCGCTGCTGCTGCTTGTCCCTCCACGTATCCCTTCGGCATGTCTCTGCAAAGGACTTCATATCGTTGACGGAATTCAGTGAACGGGAGCCTATTGGGGAAACCGGTTCGAGCGATTCGTATTCCCTCGAGGACGCCATTACATCTAAGCTGGTCCAGGACAAGAAGCGCGTTGAATAGCTTCGGACGTTTCTTGTGGTTCGGAAGAATGCATCGTACGAAGTGAGGATGAGTCGAGTGGAGCTGCGCCATTAGGCTGGAAAGCTGCTCCTTGTGTCGTTGTGCAACTGTGCGGAAGAGTCCCCTCTTGACTCGACTGCGACCACCACCATTATCATCCTCCGAGTCAGCGCAATCAGAGAAGAGATTGGCGACGTGCTTGTCAGTGGATTCTGCCAACAAGCGAGTGATGTTGTCATTCAACGGATCTTTGTTCTTCTCCAGCCAGCCATTTGTGGAATATTCGACTTCGGCAGCGTAATGCGTCAGGATGAAGCCATGCTTGGATCCTGGTCGTGACGGACGATATTTTGTGGACTTCTTGTCCCATAGAGAGTTGAGTTTCTCAGTGAAAGATTTATCCGTTGCTTTTGGCATGACGCTGTCTTCGTCAAGGCATGAGAAGATACCAATGGGATTTGGAAGTTCGATGAGGTCAATGGTCGGCTGGAGGTCGCGGCCGAAGTCAATAAATTGCCATTCAATCTGCTCCCGCGCATACTCTTCTTGTTCCAGAACAAACATGTGATGATTGAAGAACTGCTGGAGCTTCTCGTTGGTGTAGTTGATGCAGAGTTGCTCAAAGCTGTTCTCTTCAAAGATCTCGAAACCAGCAATATCAAGTACTCCTATAAAGTGGGAGTCATCCATGCCCATACCGCTACGGTCAAGTTGCTGATTGATTCTTGTAACCAAATCACCAAAGCCTCGCTCATAGATACCCTTGGCAAGGGCATCAATACCAAGTCGCACCTGGTCTGGCGTCTGCTCTTTGGTGACCCATTCCCGGCCAGCCTTGACTTTTGGGTGGAGAAGACCTTGCAGGAACGGCTCGAGCGGTATGCCAAGTAGTTTGCACACTTTCGCAGCAACATCCTTGGCATCTGGGCTTAGTCGTGCCTGATCTGCCATGCGGCTCTCCTTGACTACGGTGATGTTACCCAGATGGAGAACGGCGGCGACTGTGCGCAAGATGGAATTCTGATCCTTGTCAGAGAAACCCATGATGTGGAATGCCTCCAATAGAGAGTTCCACTCATCGCGGTCAGATACCCCGGTGATCGTATCATGTCCTTCGCGAGTATAGGCAAAGTCGTCTACCTCCATATCATTCAGGAGATAGTCTTGTCTCATCCCCCGATCCGAGCCCTTCAAGAGTTGGTAGAAGATGTGGTAGTTCCGCTCTTGCGAGTTGATGTGGACAACTCGTGACTTCTCCAGTAGATACCAATCGATGAAGGCACCGGCAATTGACCCCGAGTGTGTGAACTCGATCCTTATGAACTTTCCAAAGCGAGATGAGTTGTTATTCCGGACAGTCTGAGCGTTGCCAAAGGCTTCGAGGATCGGGTTGGCTCGGAGGATCTGCTGCGAGAGATTGGAGTGCTGGCCCCTGCCCTTCACGGGAGACTCTGAATGAGCAACTGCTGCTAGGTACTGGATGACTTTCTTGGTGTTTTCGGTCTTTCCAGCACCGGATTCACCGGTGACCAAGATACTCTGGTTTTGACCCTCCTCAACAAGATTTCGGAAGGCCTCATCAGCCATAGCAAAGATATGTGGCTTGGTGTCTTCGCGACTGCGGCCTTTGTACATGTTGATATACTCATTGGTGTATATTGGTAGAGGACAGTAGGGGTTCACGGTAACCAAGAAGAGTCCCGAGTACGTGTAGATCAGGTCGGCCTGGTACCTCATGTGTAGATTATGGACGACAGATGCCTCGTTGAGGTGAGTTAACTCAGCCATATCATTGGCCTTGTCGAATTTGGCGGGGTTGACCTTATCCACGCTCTCAGCATCGACCTCTCGTTGCTATAGACAGCGATTAGCCCACTTCTAAACGTTCATTATCCTCGAGACATGTCACATACGCTGTCATCGTCACACTGGACTAACATCCTTCCACCACCTAGTTCTTCCACCACCCAGCCCTTCACGAATGCCGTTTGCGGGTCCTTAAGCCACACATATCTCTTGCCGGAGAAGTCATTCTCGCCTTCAATGCCTCTGACAACATCTATGCTCCGTCTCATGTCCTCGGTCTTGATAAATGACGGAGCGAATGTAGAAGTGTTGGGCGTACCACTTCTAGAGTCGCTGCGCTGATGTCGGGCGCCATCCCCGGAGGTTGGTGCTAGATTAGCAGCAACCGCGGCCAGAGATTGGTTTCGACTGTGGGAGGGAGGCATCGTTATGCTTGAGAAGGGCGTCAGTGAAGAGTAAACCGCGGATTTGGGCCTGCCCGCGGTGCTAGAACCGCTGGGGCCTGGAGAGGGCGAGCCGGCTCGTAAGAAAGGATTATTGCGTCGTTGTGACATGGTATGCGCATTGGATGCCATGCCCGATCATGTATGCGTTTGTATTGTCAGCGTAGGTGAGCCGGCTGGTCGAGCCTGGATATTCTCGTGTGACTATCAAATGGGATTGAGTGAGGTGCCGAGTCGCGAATATTGAAATGCAATGCAATGCAATGCCATGAAAACAAAACGCGGCCGGTTCGCAAGACGGAAAATATTAGGAGCCAAGATCTATCGTCATCAAGGTCATTATCAGATATGATTGAGTTGTGCAATAGACTGCTCCAATTGCACTCGCATCAAAGGTAGGTATGTACCTAAGTTATTGTAAGGGTAGCATGCTCATTTGTTTACTTGCGGTTGCTGTAAACACGAATAAGGCGCACTGACCAGTTAGAGCCCGGCACTGAAATGGAGAGAACCTGGTTGCTTCCGCTACTTTAACTAGAAAAGCTCTAGTGCCATGTATCTTCCGGATTATCTCTTCCTGCGTTCCGGTTCCGCGATGCTGAAGTTTTACTGGGGGAGGTCGCGCGCTCGGTGTCGATCAATTTCATTCGAGCCTGAAGATGCACTTGATATCGATCGCAGAGATCAAGTTTCCATCCACAACCTGGACAGACATCTTGGTTGTTCACCATCCAAGACTCGTTCTGATAAGTGCTATCCTATTCCAAGCAACCGACCGAAGATAGAGATCCAACAGCTCCAGCGATCGCTGCGCACTTATTGAGTTGTCTGCTTGCAGTCTATCCTCAGCGCTACACGCTTCGACGACCTGGAATTGCTTCCTCAAAGTTACGCGTCCACTAAAGAGTCTGCAATGTTTCTTAGGATACGGACATCTTATCCGTTCTTCTGCTTCAGACACCTATGATCTTTACGATCTGCCTGGACAAAGAAGCCCATCGTCATATCCAAGACGCGCCGCCATGCTAGTGGCTTTGTTCAGATAAGTTTGCTATACCATTGTCGTACAAGTACTCGCATCGCTCCTCGCAACGAGTCATCACATTGTACCAACAGTTTCGAACATGTCTCAACCGCCGTATTTGTACAGTCCATATCCGGGCCAACAGTTCCAACAGCCATACCAGTACCCTCCGCCTCCCCCCATACAATCTGCGGATTCCTACTATGGAACTCCGCAAGAGCCTAATCCTGCCGCTGTTGCTGGCAACTTTGCCTCAACCAACGAATCTTTCGAGTACAACGGAAGTAGGATACCCGGGTTGGGCATGGGTGCTGGTCCTCCCGCCGCTTTGCCTCCATCGTACCGTCCTGAAAATCGTTCAGTCTGGCCGCCGAGCGCATTTGGTGGAACTTCAAGCTCTGTTGCTCCTCCGAACATCCGTAAGCAAGGTATAGTCGGCTTGCAAGAACCGCATCTCCCACATAGCTCTGAGCGCTCTGCTGGTTTTGCGTCTGCCAAGTCTCCAGCCATACAAACAAACGACGAGGCCTTGGAGGAAGGAGAGTTGAGTGATGAAGGACAGTTTGAAGACCTTTATGAGCCGAGGGAGTCCCTTGTTGGGAGTGCGAAAGGCAGACCGCAACAAACGAACCAGTCTACTGGACTTATCGAGGATCTATCAGGTAGTATTGGCGATGCCGATGGCTCTTCCATCTATGATACTGGATCCACACGAGAAGAGGTTGTGATTGATAGCACATCTGCGTCCCTCCCTGCAGGTGATGAGGAGGAGGAGGAGTATTCGCCGGGTGAGTATGAACCCGAGTATCAGGAGCGCGAACGATCTGGGTCATATTCTCCTTATCTGTCACCTAGTGAAGTACGACCTGGGGACTCCACTTCTCATGAAGCCAAGCGTAGGTAGCACTCTGTCCTTTCACCTTCCCTCTAGGACCAATCTGATAACAAACAGAATCTCCATCTCTACACCAGTCTTTACCGTCGTTTGCAGCGTCTGGTGCCGGCACAAAGCAGACACTCGGAAATGCAGTGCTTTCAAACGACCGTACCTCACCGGATCGAAGTCCACCGGGTCGGGCATTGGGCCACTCAGAGTTGGCTGAAGCTGCTCTTGCACCTAAGCCCTCTTACAAATCTGTTGCTGAGGCAAGAAAGAAGGCACAAGAAGCAATATTGGGGCTTTGGCCGTTGAAGGTCCGATATCAGGACTACCTCCAGGAAGGAATTGATGCACAAGTGATAAAACTCCTCTTCACTGATTTAGGCCTCGATGTTTCTCCACCAAAGCCTGTTGCACCCTTGTCGAAAACATCCGTAAATCCACAGCCGATACCATCTACGACACTTCAAGCAGAACACACAACTTCACCTAAACCATCTGAGACTACAACGCCTTCCTCTACTGCGTTACAACTCTCCAAACTTGATACAGACAAGTCAACTGCGAAGAGCGATGAAAAAATGGCCGACAAAAAATCTGCACAAGAAGAGCGTAAGGACAAGATCGCTCGCATGCTTGCAGAGAAGAGCAAGAAGAGTTCGACCGTGGCGGTTGTTTCCACTAAGCCTGCTACAGTCACGGCTCCGTCTGCACTGGTCGCTACTGCAACTACTACATCGAATCAAACCGATTTAGTGAAGGCGAAGACTAAGGCTGAGAACACTCTCAAGCTACAGCAGAAACTGGCATTGTTGAGGAAAGCACAAGAGGAAGCTGAGGCCAAGAAGAAGCAGGATCTTGCCAAGCAGGCAGGAATCACGGCCATTGTAGAAGATCGCAAGAGTCCAGTTACGACAATCCCAGTGACGACCGCCACTATCGCAGTTTCTACCGCTCAGCAACATGAGCAAGCCTCGTCTTCTGGCGACCCCGATGCCTCCACGCCTACAGGCATCACCGAACTTTCCGTGTCAACTACACCCCAGCCGACATCCAAGAATCGTAATCTGAAGAGGCCGGTGGCATCCGACTTTGATGGTTATTCGACCAACGGCGGTACATCAAAGCGTACTCGAACTCAAGACACTCTGATCATTGATGTTAGCGATGATGAGGACGTCGAGATGGATATCGGGTCTCCAACTGATGGACCCATTAGTGCAATCCAAAGCAACAACATACTTACCCGACAGAACACCCTTGGCACATTCCCTCCCCTCACAAATTCTTATACTTGGCGTGGTCCTATATCAAGCCCTGTGACACCCGGCCCTGGAACACCTGGACACGGACACAAGCTTGATTTCTTAACTCAGAAGATAGAAGAAGCCAAGAGGAGAATCGCTGAGGCAGAAGCCAAGAAGGCTGCCAAGAAACCGAATGGAGTTTCTACGCCTTGGGCGCAATCGCCAGCTCCTATCTTGGCCCAGTCTCCAGCACGACCTCTGCTGCATATCCAGTCGGCAAGATTACCTAAGGTCGCAGAGGTTGTCAAAGTCGAGAGGGATGAGAGACGTGTTAGAATTGCGAGCTATCATCTACCTGTCGTCGAGGCAGCTCTTAGAGAGAAGCAGGACAGGCTGAAACGTCTACAATTAGAGGCGGCGCAACTCGAGCTCGAGGTCAAAGCGAGCCTAAATGAACGACAGGAATTGACCGCCGAGATGGAAGATCTTGAAGACGATACTACAACTGAGTCGAACAAGCCCAACAGCCAAGTAGAATCACCCTACTCTAGTAAGTGGATCACGATTAACAGCTCTTTCCCGTTGCTCTCAGACAATCTTGGCTTTGCCCTTCCAATATGACCCAACTAACTCGGTACTAGATCTTGAGGCCGTGCCTCAGCTAGCACAGCCTGATGTCACTGTTGAAGCTGCAGTGGATCTAGGTTCAGCTGTACCCAATAATCCCCAACCGATTGCAGACGAAGTTATCGAGGAACACAAGCCACCAGGCGACAAGTCTGACATGGATATTGACTCGTCAGATTCGTCTGCCGGTGACGATGTTCCCGACATAGACACGACTGCCAATGCTGCGGTTATTGTTCATGACGAGCCGCGTCGCAGCCTTTCTCGTGCACCACTAGCATCACATACTGATGATTTCCCAGCCGCCAATGTTTACGACGCAATCGCGATCGCACCCATAGGTGGTGACGAGGCTGACACCATCGACTCTACCAGAGCTATCAGCAAAGAAGCAGAGGCTCAAGACCCTACAGATACAGACATCCGCATGCAATCAGTCGGCGAGATCATGGCGAGCGATGAAGATTACGAGCCACATCCAGCCCAGATCTCCGGGATAGAAAAGGTCCAGATCTCCGAGGGCGAAGATGGAGAGGTAGCAAAGCATCCCCAACCGACACGATCTTTACTCATTGCCGATCAGATTCTTGACGACGACCCTTTTGAGCCGAGTCCGGCCCAGCTTTCAAATGTTATCACTGAGGCAGCTCCGGCAGCTCCGACCGACGAAGTACAACTCCGCTCATTGCGGAAACCTCGCTTACTAATGATTGAACAGGCTAAATCGCAGAACAAGTTGACAGCACGAGACTTGCTCACCTATGAGAGTCCTCTGAGATATTTCCATGCTTACAGATTCCACCCTCAATATCTGGACGATGTGTCCGGTGGTCTCAAGTCGATGACATACAGTTCTAGGATTGACATCACCCGTCCACTCTGCCCCTTCGTTGTTGATGGTGGACAGTGTCCCAATGGTTCTAGTTGCGAGTTCCAGCACTTTGATAAGATGGTGCTATCGGGTGAGTAGATTTCAAACATGACCGAGCTCGGAGATAGGACCGGTCCCTGGATTATTCCCCCTCTTGGAGAGCTGACCTTGACGCCTTCCTTGCTAGACACCGAAATCATTGCCGAGCTCGGCTCAACAGATATGTACGCCGGGGAGCAGAAAGGTCGTTTTATCGACGGACTTAAGACAGTCCTTCACGACCTCAAGGCCAACAAAGTGAAGGATTTCGATCGTATTACGAAGGCCATCGTCCAGTATCGGGCGAGCTTCCTTGAAGACAAGTCTAAAGTCTTACCTCTCAACAACGTCACGATTTAAGTAACGTCAGTCTTCTAACCCCCGCAGCAGAACGTGGCCATCATGCAATTTTGGCTGCTTGTAGTGTATCTCCAGGTTCCACGCTTACATCTACCTGATTTCTCATTCACGCCCTTTGAGTCGACGTAACAGTGTCTCTGTGCCATACTGGCTCTGCTGTGCCAGCAGCAAAACTTTCACAAGCATAGTGGTATTTGCAATGGAGCATTTTTGCAGGAAGAGGCGGAAGGCGTTGAGGTCTTTGGCTCCTATCGATACCCATTGTCACATTATTGTCATATACATGTACATCAGACCTCCGCGCGACTTGGCACACGATTGCCGGTCATGGATCAGGTATCTGAACCACGAACAAAAAACCGCCGAAGAGATGAGAAAGATGCCGGCAGGCACAAGACATGAAAAAACGAAGCATAATTTTTGGAAGGGAATTGCATTGCATTAATAGGGACCACGTAATCAGTTGCTTCTATAAGCATACAAGGATCTTGGCCATGGCACCGTTATCTGGCAGCGGGCAAACCGCGAGATAGTGTCTAGGAAAGAGCAAGAGTCCCTGCCAGGTAGCTTCAAGTAAGCACGCCATCAATACATGGTTTTTTTCTGATAAACATCCATCCCGAATCGTTCGCATTCGCCTTCCCTGATATTTTCTATCTAAGTGCACAGCGACTGACTATAGATGACTGTCGCCATACCATCCAAGCATTGGGCATTGGATCGACCGCTTGGTAGGCGTGAACTGCGCGTCTAGATGAGCTAGCTCAATGGATGATCCTGCAAGTCGCTGGCGAAGGATGCAGACTCCCCATTATGAATTTTGATACAAAGGCTCCCTACCCTCGACGTTCAGATCAGCTGCAGCTACACTCTCTTAGTGCACGAGGAACCCTCCGTTCCAAGAAAGCTTCCCATCAGTATAGCGTAGGACCAAGAACTCGTATCCAAAAGTAAGCCTGCTACCGAGTAGAAGCCCGAAGACTCTTGGAAGCATAAGTGATATTAAGGAAGGAAGTGTGTGAAGCCCATTCAGACATTTATAGTGCATCGGTGGAGGACCATGTCTATGGTCGTCTCTGGAGGGACAGCTTCAATGCGAATATACTAATATCTGGCTACGTATCGGTCAACGCGGTGATAACGTATCTCGCATTGCAAGATCGATTTATTTATTCATCTGGTAATTCTATGCTGAACCAACGACGAAGCCAATGTATGTGAACCACTGACGAGTACGAGGGTCACACTCTTTTCCGGTTCCCGGCACGTTCTCTTCCCTATCCAAGTCCAATCGCCGAACTGTCTATCATCTGCTTAAAGCAGATGCTGGGATGGAAGATATTCAAGATCAGGCAAGCAAAGATGATTAGCGCACCCTCCATACCATAGAACAAGCCCTGTTTCGTCATGATCGGACCCGTCCAGCCACCGCTCAGCTCGGCAACACGGAATACGCTTCGCCATAGGATCGCTAGTGTAGCGAGAGCCAAAGCCACCAGATACCCTTTGAACATGAAGGCGTTACGGATTTTGGTGAGCATCGGGTCCTGATCGAGTGCAGCGTTACCTACAGCCTTGCGGCGGCTGAGGGTGCAAAGGGCGAAATCGGTAGTCAGGCTGATGAAAACGACGATGGTGGCGACCTGGAAGACCAGCCCAGCAATCATGATATTGTCGCCTGTTGTGGTCGGTTCCAATCTATGTGAAGCGACGGAAGCTAAAGCTCCCCCACTGCCCTGAAGGACCAGGGAGATGATATCGCAAGGGATGAACTGAGGCGGGTTAGTGCAACTTGAACACTAATTGAATAACCAGTTATTTCAAGGGGAGCAAGACCCACGATCGTCGCGTACATCTTCGGCTTCAGCCTTGAATTTCCGGCCCCGAATACACATACGATCCTCCGCAGACAAAAGTAGATACCCGCAGCCATAAAGGCTGGCCCGACGGTGAGGCAGCAGACCTGCATCAGAAAACCATTCTCGTTCCACTGGTTTTTCCAGCTTATGATACGGCCTGCATATCCTAGGATCTCGGCGGTGACACCTAGGCACATTGAGGTGGTGAAGGAGCGAGCTCTTCGGGTTATGGTGAAGACGACCAGGTACCCGATGAAGGAGAGGGAGAAAAGAGCCAGGAATACCGCATTGGGGATTAGGCCGATGCGGTATGAGTAGTATGACCTCTCGTAGGGACAGATATCTGGGCTACAGTCCCTGAAGGAGAATCGCTTGGTTAGGGCTGCGCTCATGATGGACATGGCTGTCGACCTTATGGTACAAAGAAAGAGCTTAGTCTTCAATGATGGTCGCAAGTAATTCTGTAGAAAAGAAGGGCCAACCGCTACAATCTCCAGGAGCAAGATCGGCGTAAAGCACAGCAAAGCAGGAGCAGGAAAGATGTGTGCCGGTGGCATTGAGTGCATATAAGTAATTCTCTCATCTCGACGGCCTGGAAGGCGTAAGCTCAGGAGGGGCTTCGCTAGAGGTCCAGATCAAGCATAGGTCAGTAGTCTAGACATTATCTAGAACCCAAGATGGAGGGCAGTCAATATACATCTCAAGCCTCAATTTCGTCTCCATGGGCATCGCCCGTCATAACTCGGCATCAAGCCCATCGTCTCATGGCTGAGCATAGCGGCTGATTGACTACTAGAGTATGGAGACATTCAGTGTCCAAAGGTAGCCTCTTCTTGCCCGGTCTTCGACGCTCCCAATCCACAAGCCCGGCTCGTAGCTGAGACAGTCTCGGCAGCCGGACAGAGCGAGTGTAACCTCCATTACTTTGACATCGTACCACTAAGATAAGTTCATTGCGTTGCAGGAGTCGTACGGGGTTCGAAAGTTTGGATCATCAGCGGTTCTCATGAACTATCTTTTGTAGCTTCTGAGCCAATGGCATTTCTAGGCTGGCTAGCAATGAATGTACAGAACGTCAAAGTACACAGAAACACATGACCCATGATGGATTGCGTCGTCGATCTATTGTGAATAGTAGTGGCATCACCGAGTACCCTATGATACTGTAACGGGGTCCCCATCGAAATGAATGGTAGAAACAACTTTGCTGATGATGCCACTAGTTGTATGAACATAAGCTGAGGTTTCACGATTGCAGGTGAGAACTCCTACCCTTATGTGCATTTTTCCTAGTTGTGCCCCGGGTCCTCAGCTGGAGATAGCGTTGTTACACGGAAGTGAGTTCGAGGTTGCGCATGTGGCTCCATAGTTGATATGGGCTTCATCGTAAGCTATCCCTTCCCCGGCGCCGTCATTGTAGGTACACTCTCAGGACGTTCTTGGGTGCAGATTATGCGCTTACGTCTGCAACATCCAAGCTGGGGTATCTGACGAACCGATGATGATATGACACATCACGAAGTCCTTCACAATTATACGCTCCAAGTGCTCCTTCCTTCCTTCGTATTATTGGGAAGATATGGCTGCCATACGGCACCGCTCCCGAGACCGAATGTGGGGCACAAGTCGGAGCCGAGCGCCGAAATTTCGAATTTGAGATATGTTATCCACAACCGCGTAGCGCGTGTCGTGTTTTGGCTTCGCGACATTTCGCAAATTTGATTGGTGATCTCAGGTGAAGAGATGATGATATGCATAGAGACTTCGCGTGAGAACGTTGCAAAATACCAGAGCCAGGTGTATGGCTTATGTACCTCAACCAACATCTAGGCAATGCCATGTCACTAGGCCGCTATCATAGAATCAACATAAGCACACCGTAAAGCAGATGAAGACGGCCTTACACTAACAGGCCTCGTGCTACGAGTTGTCGACTTGGTGCTGTCTGCTCCTCACTAATTGCTTTCGACATCTCCGTCAAAATATGAGCCGACATTTCGGTCACCCGCTGGCTCTCTTCCCTTCCAAAGCTCCTACTATCTTCCTCATGTCACCACATGAAGTGATGGTCACAACGAAAACAAAGGTAGACATAAAAAATTGCTCCGACTACGACCCCGAAGAGTAGTAGAGCTCGAGTAACACCACGATGTGCAATGTAGGTTCCTCGAACTAAGAAGCCGCTTGCTTGATCGCGGCATTTTCCGAAAAGGTAAGTATAATCAAGGAAAGGAGAAGCAAGAAGAGTTTTGGGAAGAGAAGAGGTTTATATATGGGTAGGGCGGCAAAGGATCGGCTGTTTGCCGCCGGAAACGACACCACTTTCGTGTTGCCATGGGTGAATACAACTTGACTAACAAAGTGGTCGATGGGGATTTAGCTAGCCCAAGCGTCTGAATACGGTAAGATCAATCGATTGTACCTTGTAGTTAGTGGCAGGATATGATTTTTCTCACGGTTAATCGAGTGCATCTGCAATGGCATGACCCTGCGAATAACAAGTGAGTGATCTGTCTATTGAGATGATTCCCGAGCCATGTACTATATTATCTATATCTAGGATGACCAGGGCTTTACCTGTTTACTCAAGTAGACGATAGGCCGGATGGAATGCAGAGGCAAATGTATAAATGAGGTGTTGCCACTCCTACATCGCTGTCGTGTTATCTGCTGACACATCTGCAGTCGTATCAACATATCAATCAAAAGATGGCAATTACCATGTCAATGCATGAATCTGATATGACTTGACTATCTGAAGGGCTGAAGGGAAAGTGTTGATACTGTTCATGGTGACAGCACCTCTTTCCTACGTCGTTCCCCGCTCCACTCCGCTCCGCCCCCGCCCACTTATGGTCCTACATGTACGTACTGTGTAATACAGTAGTGTCCCAGAGGGGAGCATCCACGGCTGAACTCCGCTTGAACCAAGTACCCCAAGCTCATGAGCACCCGGCAGGCAGGATCAGCAACGTCATTCTGAGCGCTTGTTCAAGCCGTCCGTGGTAGCTTCAATCACGGTAGCTTGCATACCTGAGGACTGGCCTATGTAAAATTCGTCAACAAGGCATCAGCTGAAGATGCATCCTCGACAACACCATATTTGAACATTCGAAATCCATCAAGATGTTGTCGTCCTGCTTCGGTTGGGGGAAGAAGAAGATCCTTGACGACGAGCAGCAGCCGCTGCTGCCTCAATATGATCAAGACACTCACCTGCAGCGGGAGCTGTACCGCAAGCTCCACAGCTATCAGATGTGGCAGGCCTTGACCAAAGGATACATGCCCAGCACTGAACAAACCATCATCAATCTACGCACGCTATTGGCCAGCGATGTTCTCAATCCAGACAACCCAGATCTCTCGGACAGTGGCAGAAGATTGGTCCGCCTCACCAAGCAATGGCTTCATCAGTTCATCACGCTGTTGAGCAACAAGAATGACAAGGACCAGATTCAGGACCTCATCTGGTTCCTGTCAAAGAGCAGAATCTCAGTCGATGTCGAAGATCTGGCTCATCGAGCACAAAAGTCGAAGGCCAAGGCGGATGCGGCAGCTGCTTACAGAAGCCTGCAGACCGTCGGTTCACTCCTATTCACTAATTCAGACTTCCGTGTGTTCCTTGGAGATCTCAACGTTGTCGCACGTGAAATCTTCAAAGATTCAGCCT
This sequence comes from Xylariales sp. AK1849, assembly GCA_022432505.1. Classification (NCBI taxonomy): domain Eukaryota; kingdom Fungi; phylum Ascomycota; class Sordariomycetes; order Xylariales; species Xylariales sp. AK1849. The sequence continues at coordinate 2,084,548 of JAJKKH010000009.1, forward strand.
TCGCTTTGAGTGCGGCCGCTAAGGATGCTGGAAAGAAGCTTGAGCCATCTCCAGAGGAGCAGCAACATGCTTCTCAGCCGGATCCCCATACCAACGGCAAAGCACCATCCGGAGAGGAACTGGGGCAAGATGTTCAAGACATCGGTAAGATTGTTGCACAAGAAGGTGCCGAAGTTGCCAGCACTGCTTTCGAGAGCACAAAGGACAAGCTGTCTGGCGATGAAGGACATACTCTTCTCAAACGCCTCCAGCAAGTTGTGCTGAATCTTCGCAAGCGCAAGGACTATTCGGACTCGGTTTCCATTCTGTCCCTACTCATTAAGCGCTATGCTTTGGTCTACTCACGTGCAGCCGAAGAGATTGTAGAGGTAGCTCAGACCGATGTGCACGAGAACCAGGAAACCGATCGGGCTCTCGCGAATCTATGGGAGTTCGTGGCGAGTTTTGGCGACAAGAAAGAATGGAAGAGATGTGAGGCGCTGTTCAAAAAGGTCGTGGCTCACAAGGAGAAGGATCCGGAGTTCGAACACTTCATGCAAGATGTGGGAGACAGCCTGCAGAAACTTCTGACAGACCCCGACTTCTTCAACAATGCGGACACCAAGTTGCAAGAACTTCGAGAGAAGAGCAAGAAGGTCGGCACTGAAAGCAATCTTCGCCAAGATGTCGACGAGCTCCTTCAGCAAATCTCTGTCACTTTCCAGAGTGTACTCAAAGACGAAGATATTCACAATCTTACTACAACTACCCTGCGAATCCTTGGTGTCCTCTCCCCTGTCAACACTGCTACCAATCCCGAGCTCATTCAAGACGCTTTGAACGTGTTTATCCCGCTTCTGATCAGCGCCATCCAATATCTACCCATCCCACGACTCGAAGTCAGCACTCCGGTTATTGACCTCCTTTTAGAGAACCTCATCATTGAGCCAGGTGTGACTGTCAACCACACCTCGTTTCTGCCATACCGTCTCAAGATTGAGACCTACAATGACCTCGAGTTCCGTAAAGCACGCTTCCGCACTGCCACTAGCAGCAAGAATTTGGTCCTCATCAAGATCGACGGTCTTTCTGCTAGAGCTGACGAAATTGGGTTCTGGCTTCGCGCACATAGCGGTCTATTTCGCCTGGCTGATGAAGGTATCGCCAGCTTTGCTCTAGATGAGCGTGGCATCGATATTCATCTCGAGGTTGAAATCTGCCGTGAGCGTATGGAACAGATATTGACACTCCGTGCCGTCAAGGTCAATGTGCACAAGCTCGACTACAAGCTTCGCCAGAGCAAGTTCTCTTGGCTTGGATGGCTATTCAAACCATTATTGCGCCCCATCATCAAGACAACCATGGAGATCCAGCTCGCAGCTGCCATTGGCGACCTCCTACATGCCGGGAATCGTGAGCTCCTGTATGCGAGAGAACGCCTACGAGCTACAAGAATAGCGGATCCGAACGACTTGTGGACCTTTATCAAAGCTATCGCTGCGCGGCTGACGCCGGAGGAGGATCCCGACCTGTACACTAGAGTCGGTGTTGCTCAGCCAGGTGAAGGTGTCTTCAAGGGAGTATACGCTCCAGGCAGCATTGTCAAGATTTGGAATGAGGAAGCAACACGTGCCGGCGACCGCATCGAGGAGTTTGAGGCTGGCGGATGGAAAAATGAAGTCTTCGACACCCACGTCAGGGTTATGACTTGAGACAACATGTGGCATTTCACTTTCGACAGACATGTTTTGCTACTGTACTGAATTATTGAGGAAAGGGACTTCTTTTGAGGCTACTTTAGTAATTGTTTTATGGGAGTCCCAGGTCGCAGTGTACTATACTAAATTGTCACTGGAGGAACGGTACACGGCCACATGGGTGTTATGGAACATAATTCAATATACGCTTAACGTTACTCTTGTAATGACATGAAATCGCTCCCGATTCTTTTCTATCTTCCCCAACGCTAACGTGACTGCTTCAAGTCGCCAAGGTACTGACTGACATTCTCAAAGTGCATCACAATCGGCTTCGCGCTCTTTTCAAAGTACGCGTTGCCTATGCCGCTTCCGCCGCACGGATAAAAATGCCCACTTGGATGATTAAACGCGATTTCTAGTCTTGGTAGTACCCTTGTGGACGCCACGCTCCACACCAACGGCGAACTTATGTTCAACATGCACAATGTAGTTGCCAATACTGTTATACAATGGAGACTCGAGTACGTTGTCCCGGTAGAAAGCCATATGACTGAGAAGCGCTCCAATGCCACTTCGAAGGTTGCCGCGGTTGCTCCTCCCGTCAAACAGAGACGCCGATAATGACCAACAGAGGAAATCTTCTATTTCTTAACCATCTGTGGAGATGTGTCATTCCATATTTGTGTCATGAACTCAGCAAAGTGCTTGAGTACACACAGCATCCCCCCCAACGGCGCAGGTTATTTGACTATAAATCTGGCGATTGCGCGATCGTGCCAGACCAGAAGAGGTAACGTGGCAGTCGATTCACTTGAAATGACTCGAGCTGACCAATGAAGAGGAGGGCTATCAGGTATGCTAATGGGTACAGCCGTTTTCAGATAAGGCCGTGGCCATACATCCCACGCTTTCTTCATAATTGATAGCTGCTTCTGTGTCATCAACCATAGTTCCCCTCTTGCGACGATGATCTGGTGTAACCCTAGCCTATTTAACTTACAGCTCGGTATGATGGGGGTTTCTGGAAATGCACGAGGAGAATGAGCGAACCGAACTGACGATGAGGAGGTGTGCTTACCTCATCATACTGTACCTAGATTTAATCTGGGAAATCGTTGCGTCATGGGCCAGGCAGGCATGGAGGCAGGCAGGCAGGGGGGGCTGATGCTGAGCCGCTAAGCTGCGATTCGAAGCTGCTAGGCTAACCCGTCGGCTACCGATAGGTATTAATGGGGGTTAGCGTCGGCGCTGAGCCAAACCCCTGGAACCTGCTGTAGAGTAGAAGGAGAAGTGAAAGTAGAAAGGCGTCAGTCAATGCTCCAGGACCTGTCATCTCCTTACTATGCAACTACCTACCTACACAGTAAAGTAGTGACTAGATCCCCTGATATTTGGATCCAACCGTTCTTTTGATGTCGATAGGCAGCACTCATTGTATGGGCAAATCGAAATCCCAGTTCCGATAACACCAAGAATAATGCCTTCAGTCTGCACTCCGCTCCGAACACAATCTTCCGCGAATACTGCGATTCGGCAATGATGCAGTCGGAAACTGGACTTGACGCGGTCCTGGTCGAGCTGCTCGAGTGTGATCCTCGAGCCGCATTCGTCGTCGAATCGCCCGCGAACTCTACTTCAGCAGCAAGTTCCCAGGTCGCCTTCGCGAATCCCACATTGGTGGCAGACACGAGCCTCCACAACGCCGTCTTGGATACCGTACGAAGTCGCGATGGAGACTTCTGGTGTTGGATAGTCGGTGAAACAGGAAGCGACTCGGAGAAGACTCACGTACCGAAGACAATGTGGTACATGGACTGCTACTGGACCCGATCGGTGTTCCGTCACGAATGGTTCGTCATAGGATGCAACGAGCAACACCGCCCGAGTATCCCACAAAGGCCCAGTATACGACAACGTGAGCGAAATCACATACCTTACCCGACAGAACCTCAAGACAAGGCGGAAGACGAGGCTTCTTTCAAAGAAGACTTCGCCGTGCCTAGTCTGTCGCCAGCCCTAGAAGAGCCCTTTGTCCTTACAGTAAATAGCGTCGACTGGTCCAAGACCCCGCTTGGCCCCATGCACCAATGGCCGGCACATCTTCAGCAGACCTGCAACCAAGTGCTTGCTGACTCCCGTCCAATAGTCATCTACTGGGGCCAGGACCTCACCATCCTATACAACGAGGCATTCAGCAAGCTCTGTGGCGCGAAGCACCCAGGCTTACTGGGGAAGTCGGTCGAGTATGCCTGGCCGGACTTCTGCGATAAGATCAAACGGACAATGAAGAAGAGCTCTTCTAGACGGCGCGCTACTACTGAAGAAGAATGGCGCTTCTTTATCGAGAAGGCAGACGGGACCTTGGAGGAGACGTATCTGAAATGGTCCATAGTACCTATCATGCACGAGAACAACGACGTGGGATTTCTGCAACCAGTGCAGGACACGACTTCCATGCGACTCTGGGAGCGGCGGAAGAAGCTCTGGATCGACATCGGCGAATCCTTGGTGACTGCGAGAGATGTCAGGTCGTTTTGGAGGAAAACCATCGACTCACTTGAAGCCTGTGATCCCAGCTACGACGTTCCTCTGGCCATCCTCTACTCTGTCGAGGATAAGACGGATGAATCACCTGAATCCGCAAGGTTACACGACTCTGACAGAGTCTGTCGCTTGGAAGGATGCCTAGGAATACAGAAGGACCACCCTTTCACTCCACAGACACTCATACTGGGGGAAAGCAATTCTGGTCTATGTCCCGCTTTCCGAAAGGCATTAAGGGCACAAACGCCAACTTTGATTCAGACTAGAGACGGTACTTTGCCGGATGCTCTCTTGGATGGAGTTGACTGGCGTGGCTTCGAGGACCCTTGTCACGAGGCGATCGTTTGCCCCATACAACCAACGAAAGACAAACAAGTGATGGGGTTCCTAGTTCTTGGGATCAACCCTCGTCGACCTTACGATAATGACTATCAACAGTTCATTTCACTACTTAGTCGGAATCTCGCTACGACCCTCGCATCAACCGTACTGCTCGAGGGAGAGGCACGCAGAAACCGCAAAATTGCAGAACAGGCCGCCTACGACCGAGAAAAGTTAAAAGAAAAACTAGCGGTACAGACCAAGGAGGCGAATGAGTGGGTGTCCAAGTTCCAGACCATCGCCGAGCTCATACCCGTGGGCATGTGCTTCGGCGATCCTGAAGGCCATATTACTTTTGCGAACGACACATGGCACCTCATCACTGGCGTGCCCAAGTCCGATTCCATCACGCTTGACGCCTTTCTATCTCGCGTCGTTGAGGAGGATAGGCAAGCCGTGTCCCGCGCCTACGGCGAATTGCGGAAGACAGAATCTGTCACACTCGACTTCCGCATACATAGGGATGATAAATCATCCATCCAACCTCAGATCGGAAGCTCGCCTTCATTCGAGAAAGCTGGGTTGGATTTCACGGCGGAGTCCCCGACAGAGCGCCATATTTCAGCAGCTCTGAAAGCTGAAATCCTTCCCGATGGCACCGTCTTGCGAGTTCTGGCCTGCATGACGGACGTCACACTTCATAAAAGAGCTGCAGAAGAAGCCATTCGCCGCGCGCAGCAAGCAGAGAATCTCAAGAAAATATCCGATTCTGCCTCTGTAGGCATGTACGAGATGCAATCAGATGGCAGGTTGATCTGGGCAAATAATAACTTCTTCGAGATGTGCGGCCTGGAAAAGGTCGATGTCGCACAACATGCGGTCAAGCCTTTCGAATCTTGTGTCGTGGCAGAGGACTTGCCGAAGCTTCACAAGGCGATGAACAAGCTGGTGTCCCAGGGAAGGTCGCGATCAATTGAGATCCGCTTCAACATGCTATGGTCTGAAGAGGATAGTTCGGGTAACAAAATGGTTGCTCCACGCTCAATGCTCGCCGTGTTCATGCCAGTCAAGACATCTGAGGGCGTGATCGATACGTTCACTGGCTGCCTAACCGACATGAGCTTACAAAGATGGCAATTTGAGACGCAGTTTCAGACGGAGAGGAGACGTAAAGACGAGGCCATCGAGTCCAAAAGACAACAGGAGAACTTCATCGACATGACATCCCATGAGATGAGGAACCCACTGAGTGCAATCCTCCAATGCGCTGATTCCGTTGTGGCTTCTAGTTCCAAGGTACAACAACTCCTGGCATCTTTGATGGGCGACAAGGAATCAAATATCTTCTCTGAAGCCATGCTATTATCACAAAACTGCATAGACAATGCTGAGACGATCGACGTCTGCGCTCAGCATCAGAGACACATTGTGGATGATATTCTGACAATGTCGAAGATGGACTCAGATCTACTAGCTGTATCGCCGACCACGGTCGATCCCAGGTTGGTAGCCAAAGAATCCCTAAAGATGTTTGAGGTCGAAGCCCGCCGTGTGGATATCGATCTTGGGATGATGGTGGACCGATCCTATACCGACCTGAACATCGACTTTCTAGACCTAGACCCGTCACGGTTGAGACAGATCTTGATCAACCTGCTCACCAACGCGTTGAAGTTCACCAAATCGCAGGCGACCAGAACTGTATCAGTGACATTGAGCGCCACTAAAGATCAGCCGACAGATGCCACATCGACTGTCCAGTACATTCCGCGTACCTTGAACATACCTGTCTCGGTTGATCCCCTCCCTGAAGGCGAGGTCGTATACCTGATCTTTGAGGTGAAAGACACGGGCCAGGGGCTCACTCAGGAAGAGAAATCCTCTCTGTTCCAACGTTTCGTCCAAGCATCCCCAAAGACTCATGTGAAATACGGAGGCTCAGGGCTAGGCTTGTTCATAAGCAAGCGCCTGACGGAAATGTTGGGAGGTGAGATTGGCGTTGCTTCCAAACCAGGTCAAGGGTCAACATTTGGATTTTACATCGCTGCAAACGTCCCGGGAGAGGCAGCCCTTCAAGAAGCCAGAGCGACTGCTAAGACTGCTGCACCAATCATCCAAACGCCTACGACCGCCTCAGGCGACAAGTTTAGTCTGAGTGGTTCGCCTCGAGTCCAAGCTGCCGAGTCCCCTGATGACCTGATCAAGGGCGTTCTGATAGTGGAAGACAACCTGATAAACCAACAAATCACCCGCCGCGGTCTTCTAGATAAAGGGTACAGGGTAGACGTCGCAAATCACGGACTCGAAGCACTCGAGCAGCTCCAACAGACCGATCGCATGACTGGCGCGTTCCCGCTGAGCGTCATCATGATGGACATGGAGATGCCGATTCAGGACGGTCTCACATGCACCCGGAACATCCGCGAGATGGAGAGGGACGGCAAGCTGAAAGGTCCAAGGATTCCGATCATTGCCGTCTCTGCCAACGCTAGGAGCGAGCAAAAACAAGAGGCCACGGCGGCTGGGTGCGACGATGTTCTGGTGAAACCGTACAAGATCCCGGAGCTCGTCAAGGTAATGCAGAAGGTCGCCCGACGGTTGGATACCGGGGACGAGGGGACGAGACTTGGAAATGGGAGAAAGCCCTGAACGTTGGCCAGGACGATCAGCTACAAACTCAACGTGCATGGAAATGATACCCCTTGGGGCAGGACGGGATGACCTGCCAGGAAGAAAAGAAGAAGCGCACATACGGTCCAATTGAGTGTTGATAAAGTTCACGTGAGTTACTTAAGTATGATGATGAACATGGCTGTAAGTATCGAGCTACACATAGCTGAGCCGGGGGGGGACCCGGATTTTCAAAACGTGCTGAATACATGAGAATTGGCAGTCCCGAAGTTCATGCCGACTGAAACTATCGAGTAACAGATTTCATGTTTATCATCCTTGGAAGACCAGTGAAACAGACCAACAAACAGACAAACAAACAGGCATTCGCTGCTCGTGCTGATGGAATCATCGCCCGGTATCAAGCCAATACCGGGGTCCAACCGTCGCGTAGTGGGCTCATTGGCATTCGGCCTGGACTTCAAGTTAAATGAATCACTAGCACTCAGCCAAGTCCCCGCCGTCCAATCAGCCATCTGGAAAGCCACTGACAAGACTTACACAGTAGTGTCTATTACAGGGTCTCTTAGCTTGCTTGTCCTACGTAGCCGCACTAAGTGGGACCACCTATGTCATCGACGCAACCGAAACAGACCTCCGCCTACACTGTTATGCATCAGTAGTATAGATGGCAACAATGGCATGGTGTTGCTTTGTCATTTCATAGAGCAAAGACATGAGTCGCTTTCTTTTCCAGATAATAACCATCAGTAGATAAGCAATTTATTCTGTTGAAGCATAGAATGGCGCTACTGCCTCGCCTCCGACCCCGACTCACCGTTAGATACGTGCTATGCTCACTGACAGCCATGTACACGGGCTACCATTTCCTGTCCGGACAGCCGCTTCTGAGCAACAATCTCCCGGGCTACTCGGGCGAGTATGATGTCGGTACCGTGGACATCGAGGTGCCGGCGAGCGAGCCGCGCCAGTTTAGCGACGCCATCCTGAAAGAGACCGGAGATGTAGCCTTCGAACTAGAGACCGTCATGTTTACTCTATTCTATCCGGCAGAAAAGGGGGCGAAAGGGGCCCAACAGAAACACCAGTGGATTCCGGAGTCGAATAAGTTGTATGCCGAGGGCTATGCGAGGTTCGCGCATATCAGCAACTTCTTCACGAATACCATCTTCGAAGCTGGGCTATGGGCGCTTGTCGGGTCTACTACGATTCCCGCCGAGGTCGATGTGCCACTGCATGGCATTGAGGAACGATACGCCACGGGGGACAAGGATCAGCAGATATTGGAACGCGATGGCTCGTCGTACAAGTTTCCAGTCGTTGTCTTCTCTCACGGTATGGCGTCAGGACGGACTAGTTACACCCACTACCTGGCTTCGCTGGCTTCGCGAGGATATGTCGTGGCGGCTGTAGAACACCGGGATGGCAGCGGACCTGGCTCCATCGTCATGAGAGCAGACGGAACTACCAAGACCGTCTTCCACACTCCTGGTGGTGCCCTCGATCCGGTACCTGAGGTAGAAGAGTTGAAGAGGGTGCAACTTGCTCTGCGCCAGGCGGAGGTGGAGGAGACCGTTCGGGTACTTCGGCTTATCAACGAGAGCAAAGGCCATAGTGTTTTCCAAAGTAACCCCCGAGGCGAAGGGACAACATTCTCCACGGAGGATTGGTACAACCGCCTCGATCTAGACCAAGTCGTCATGGCAGGTCATTCCTACGGTGCAACCCTAGCAATGCAGGCCTTGAAGGATGCCCCAAATGAAGCCAGGCCGTTCAAGGCGGGTATCGCACTTGACCCTGGAAAGTCATCTGGAAGGCTCAACGACAATATTAGTGTACCTCTCTTGGTGATCCATTCGCAGTCCTGGTCCTCTAAACACTCCATATTCTTTGGTCGTCCGCACTTCGATACGGTCAAGGAGATCGTGCAGAACGTGATAGAAAAGAGCAAGAAGTCCGCCTGGTTCATGACTGCCAAGGGGACGACACACCCAACAGTTACGGATGCACCGTTGATCGAGCCTTTCTTGCTCTCTTGGACAACCGGAGCGACGGTAGACGTCAAGGAAGGGTTGATGCAATATGTGAACGTCTCGAGCGATTTTTTGCGGTATCTAGATGACGGTCGGATAAGGGGTGTCCTGAAGGAGCCTGTGAGCCACCCGGAGTACAACAAGGAGGAACGTCCGCTCCCCAGAGGTATGGCCAAATTCTGGCAGCTTCATGTCTCTCCTGAAGGCGAAGCGGTTGTATCGTAAGGAGAAGTTCACACGATGTCGGAGATCTGAAACAGGTCTGCCGAAGCAAGTTGTCAGTAACTCTTGAAAATATGGTAGAATCGAAAATAGAACATCGTCAGCAACGAAAGGCATTCTTTTCTGATTCCCGGGCGGATGAGGTGCTTCGGGGGTCGAAGACTTCGATGCTCCGTTAACTGTATAACCCTGAACGCGAAATCCTGCTGCTACTGACCTGTCTTGAAGATCACTGATTACCCGAGCCAAACAATCAATTTCGAAAGCTGGCCTCTTGTCGTTCTCTCGATCGTCAGATTTGTTATTCCCCATCTTCGTGCATCTATCCCCCACCGGAAGCCCGTATATTGCCGGTGTTACAAGCCATCAGGGAGATATGGGGCCCAATCTCGACTTTGTTCCTGTTTCTCTAGCTGTGTCGATATTCGTCAGCGTTGAGCTTGTCTGAGTCAGAGGACGTCGACCGTTGGCATAAGCCTGAGATGTTTCAGTCCCCTCAGGGTACTAAGACAGCTGAGTAAGACACGAAGAGGTCCGGTCGCCTCGGAGTTCCATCCCTCGAGAGGGATAAAATGGCTAACAACAGTAGTTGCATGGGGAAAGGTCCGGCCGGATATTTATGCTTTAGCTACCTACCTAGTCTGACCCCCGGGTCCCCCGGCAGGATCCGTGTCTGCCTCGATATAAGTGTCGGCCGAGCTTGCTCTTGTAATCTCGTCAGTTGGTCTATCGAAGGTCGTCTCCGTAAATATATGCCTATTCCCAAGATCGCAGCTAGAGTCGCAAGTCAGTATACGAATCCCTCTACGTTATGGTGGTGTACCTAGCCAACATCATTCCTAACGATGACATGGCAGCAATGGCCGGCCGTATCCATCGAGTGACGATGTTCAAGATCCCTGAACCGGAGTCTCAGGGGAAGCTCGTCGAAGCATACAAGACCCTTAGCCAGAAGCAAAAGAAGGTAAGCAAAGTATTTTCACGTATTCTGCTGATTACGCTCCTGCACCATGCATACTGTCCAGCACCCAGGCGCCAGTTTTTGGTTGACCTTGCCGATTGGCAACTACTGTGCTGTAGTACCTGGGCTGCCCCACGCTAACTTTAGCCCTCGAGTCCGTGCACTACTATCTATACCCCGCTCTGCCACTACCCCGCACTACAGCCCTACAAGAGTCCTTGTAATATATGAAGTAAACCATGCAATTCATGGCTTGACTCTCTTATGGAAGGTTAGGTCAATTACGCAGATGCTAATGCTTGTACATGCTACAGGATGGCAAGCCATACATCCTAGCTGTGACTGCCGGCCCTGTCATGGACGATCCACGCACGCAAGGCTGGACTGTTGTCAGCAAGACCGAGTTCGCCAGCCTTGATGACATGAAGTACTACGACAACGAGTGTGAAGCCCACGCCTCTCTCAAGGCTTATGCTAAGGGTCTGGGTATTCAAGGGGGGCCATCTGGCGTGATGACTGTATACTTTGAGGCCGGTACTTCCCTATAAGTCTATATGTCCTTTACAAAGGAGCCGGCATTTTGCAGCCGTTTGGGGAAACGCGCTATATGACACACTCTTGAACACATCTGAACTCCACGTTAAGATATGTAAAGGGTTCGTTGTATGGTGTCAAGCTCCTGCAGATAGCTGAGCTGTATGAGTCACGGTTCCAGCTAGCAATGCAAGATTATGGCTGAAACCTCCCCTTCATGACATCTTGAATACGCCTCTCTCGTTCTTGATGGATCTGCGCTTCGCTGTCCTTAACCTCAACCTATGCGATAGGCCTCCCCGACCGGTGAGATAGAAACTGATTGCTCACGGTCAATAACTACCAGTCAACGGTATAGATATAACCCCGCGGTTGTTGCTTTGTCTGCACAGCAACGCGTTGCTCATTCACGGTGTTTAATACGTCTCGCAAGGCTGCCGTCTTTCGGCTCTGGCTTTTTCCACTGCTTGATAGAAGTCGCGAATGATTACTCGGGTCTCTGAAGTGAACAACTACACAACTGAACAACCGAATCAACAAATGTCCATAATATCTGACTTTTGTATTATCCGTCCCAACAATCAACGGGTGACCGATTGTCTAGACAACTGATTGTCAGGCGCGTTTGTCTGAACCGCGACGGGTTTCTATAAATTACAGGTTGCTGCCTTGAATTCAACTCTGAAATTCTCAACTGCAATCGGTTTGGACCAACGTGCTCAGCCTCGTCGAGTCTTCCACTTCTATTGACAAGTTGAAGTCTTTTTCTACTGTCGTCGCAGAACCTTCCTCGTGTCGTCACAGAACCTCTCTCGTGTCGTCACAGAACCTCTCTCGCGTCCTCGCAGAACCTTTCTAGTGTCGTCGCAGAACACTAGATTTTCCGCCGTCAGTTCATTCGTGATCTCTCTCACTAGCCTTGAACATCTCGTAACCCATATATCAGCAGAGTTATCAAAGACAACTGTTCACTCAGAGATCTTCTCCCAACCACCAACAACAACATGGACGAGCGACCCGACGCTGCCGGAAACGGTAGCAGTTCTTGCAACCTCAGTCCGCTCGATGCAGCGATCGCCAATATGCTGCTGGAGCAAGACCACCGACAGCAGCTGCTCACCGAGGCAAGCCAACCTGGCCTTGGAGAAAGCGAGAAGCGGGACCTCGACGAAAAGAATCGCTTCAAATTCCTCGATTTATCATCGAAGAAAGGAGACACCTTGATGATCATCAGTTTTCCGGGTCGTCTCGTTTCCCACATTTCCTGCTTGGGCATCGTCTGGGCCAAACAGGAGTACGTGATGGAGTCCTGGAAGCTCCTCGCTACAGGTTCAGACTTCCTCAAGCAGCAGTTCACTGATGAACGACAACACCGCTTCATCACACGTTGGGGCCTTAACCCGAACTCTCTTCCCTATGGTGTCAAGTATGTGATTGATATGACGCCGGATTCGGAGGGCGATACGTCGGCAGCTATGGTGGCAAAGCTTTGCTTGCCCACCGCAGTCAAACTCTGGTGGATGGCCAAGGAGAGACTTGGAGTTTCACGCTGGCTGGTATGTGGACATGATGACAACTGCCCCGAGCACGAGGCAGTTCAGGATATCTGCAACAAGCAGAACGGATGGGTTCAGCCCGTCCAGCCCCCTCAGAACTCTGACCCTACCCAGAAGTTCATCATCACTCTTGGCCTGGAGCATGTCGGTCCTTGCCCTGTCCGAGAGATCGACGAGTACTGCCCGACTCGACACAGAACTAACATCATGCGACTACTCTTCCTGATCCAGGACGACGGTGGTGATCTCGTGTTGAACTCGGCTTCTCGAGTATACACCATCACTGCCCTGGCGGTGTCCCTTGACTTGGTGAGCCTGGTCGTAAGTAGAACTCCCAGGTCATTTGAACGTATAAACACTGACTCATTTCGTGTCTAGCAAGCCCCAGTCCTACAGTGGCTCACATCCACGCCCAATGACAATTTCATCGATGTCAACCCTGAGGTCAGTATCCGAAATCTTTCTGTTTCCTAACCAGACCGCCGTAGGCTAGGAGCTTGGCCTTTTCCCCCTTTCCCTCCCCCCTACTCCCGCAACGTCTTCACTGAATGGTCACTAACCACTAGACGTGCCACAGATTGCGCTTGGAATCGCTTGGGACCTCGAGCTCCACAGTGTCACTCGTGCAGCCTTGAGCGTCGTCGTTGTCGAGAGAGCCATGGAGATCGTCGGACCTCAGGCTCAGGCCACTCCCAATCTTGTGACCATCTTCGGTCGCAAGCGTGAGAATGTATTTGATGACAACGCCAAGAACGTCGCAGAGCACGCGACCAACCAGCTTGCTACCCGTGCTCAAGAGGCCGCGGCAGCTCTTGGTGGTCATCGTATCTACGAGTGGCTGAACGTACGAGCATGGGCAACCTTGATGAAGATCGGCGAAGGCATTCTCCAAGGTAATGCCGACGAAGAGGCGCACCAAAGCGAGATCGAGGGCATCCGCGACCAGTACCAGCGTGTTATGAAGGGACTCCTCGAGTACATCGAGAGCATGGTTCATAACGCTTTCGCCGCTAGACCTTCCAATTTGGGAGCAGCTTCTATTGACAACGACAGACTGGCATACGCGAACCGAGATACCTTGGTATCTATCGGCGAGATCATGGACTCTTTATCCGAGACACAGTTGCTACTGCTGTCCTTCTTCTGGAAGACCTTGCAGTTCGAGACGATGGAATCGGATACCTTCTACAACTGGGTGGGTGACGCTTCCCGTCTCCCCTTGGCTAGCGATCTGAACAGCTTCATGTCCCGTCTGAATGACGCGATGTACCAAGGTAAATTCAGAGACTTGGGTGTCGAGTTCCCGAACGGAATCGATGTGGACGCTACCCAGTTCCATTTGGAGGTCCGTGGCGCCACGAAGACAGCACAAGATGAGTGGGCTCCACCGCAGTACCAGCGTGAGATCGCATTGAGCCGGACTGATCACCTAGCCTTGTGCCTTTCCGACGCCGAGTTCAAGTTTCTGCCGCTGTGGGCTGGCGGCAATGATGATGGCAGTGGTGGTGCCTACGAGCATGGAGTGGTGCCCGATGCCGACATGGGTCCGATTGGACCTGGGCCTAACTTCGTGACTGGTCAGACAGTAGCAGCGTCGACTACTGCATCGGAAATGACTATGGTGGGTACGACGTCAGCCGCCGCTCTCCACGATGGTGTCGGCGGAAGCCTCTTGAGTACCGGCGTCAGTGGCAGTTTCGTGGAGGTGACTCGCGGTGACGAGACTGCTGGTGCGCTTGAGGATGCCGGCCCCGGTCTCGGTGACAGTCTCGAGCTCGAGCAATATGAGGATGATGAAGTCTCGGGTGTTTACGATACTGGTGTAAACCTTGAGGATGCCGGTCGCGATCTCGCCGACCTTATGCAGCTTATGCAAGGTGGTGGCGGTGAGGACATGGATGTTGACGGGACCGGTGAATCTGGTGATCAAGACGCCGACTTTGGCGTTGTTGATGAACTTGATCGTGACGAGACCGACGACGAGAAGGATGATGGAACCGAGAGTGACGAGCTTGTTGGTGACGTCACTGACGGTGACTCTCGCAGTGACACCTGGTCCCTGGTCTAACCATAGACAAAGGCCAACATTGTCATTTGCGTAGGTTACAGTCATATGTCTGGAGGACCTTGCGAATACCCCTGGTGAACAGATTTTCACCGCTGAGAAAAAGTGTTCGGATACATTGTTCTCCGACCTACATTTTTGGAGTTTCATAGCTAGTACAAACAAGCTATGAATCACAGTAAACGTTGCACCCATATCGTGACTAGGACCTGAATTTCTTAGTAGCTTCACTGAAACTCATCCCCTTCGCTATTTCTACTGCCATCTTCTCGTCCGCCTCGACTTGTTTTCGCATCAAAGGTAACGCCTGATCTGCTAATTCAACCGGAAGCACGACAACCCCATTCACATCGCCGATGATGTAGTCGCCGGGCCGGATCTCCATGTCCTGCTCGTCAGTCTGCAGTTTCACGGGAACATTCACCCCAACCACTTTGACCAGTTCCGCCGGCGGCGCCGTGCCGACGTCCCGTGCAAACACGGGGTACCCTAGCCCTCGCTGCTCCTGCACGTCCCGGAACCGCCCATCTATGACCGAGCCCACGGCCCCGAGGGCCTGGGCCCGCGTGGACATCAAGCCGCCGTAGACCGCGTTGGGGATCCTGGGCGGGCAGGAGACGAACACCACTGCGCCGGCGGGGACGGCGTCGATCTGTTGCAGGCGTCAGACGACTGGAGGTTTGGTCAACACCCTGTTCCCCTCTCCTCCCTCCTCCCCCCTGGCTTTCGTCGCTGCAGATTTCATTGGCAGAATTACAGGTCATTGTTGGGGGGGAGGGGGCTGGAAGGGGGATGCTATGTACGCGATAAGGGAACCGGGGCATACGTAATGCGTGGGGTGCTTCGGTGCCGGGTCATCCAGGGGCACGTATTTGACGGTGTACACCGGGCCGACAACCTTGGTGCTGCCGCCTTGCCGCTGCGGCGACCACATGGTCAGGCCTGAAAGGAAGCCTCCGTTGCGGTATTTGAGCTTGATGAGGGCATCTGAGACATCGCATCTTTCGTGATGTAAGCTGGATTCAGTGCCTACAAAAGGAGAGAGGGGGGGGGGGGGGTTGGCAATTACGTTGTGTAGTCCTGTAATGCCTTGACGATGGACTCTGGACTTGATGCCATGGTGTTGAGATTGCGGACTCGGAGGGGCCGGGGAGAGGCTGGAGATCGGCGGATGTGCTTTGGTGATGCTCTGGGTAGTACGACGAAAGCCCTCGTCCGCGTGAGGAGCATGGCTGGGTAGGGCTTCTGGTGGAAAGAGTGGGATATCTCGCCAAGGAGCAGAGGGAGTGTGACGTTGGTCCGGTTCTCGCATGCCTCGGTCTTAGACGCCGGCCCCGCACCCGGGGGTTTCCGGGGTTCGGGCTTGCGGCGCTACGCCAGATACATGCTGAGTATAGAGCTACCAAATGTGCTGGAGAGTACTTGGAAAGTTCCTAGATCATTCAAATGAAAAAGACAACGATTATCATTGCACTATGTGCAGCTAATGGTCTGTCTGCAAGAGTCAAATCCGATGTCAAATCTTGCCCAATGATTAATGTTTAAAGACTGGACTTGCCACGCCCTTTGGTAGCTACGATCGATTGCGGGTCCATGATCAGATGACTAAAGCAGAGTGCGAATTCCGACACTGTCCCCTTGAACCATCCGCCCCCTCCTATATCCCGATTTCGAGCAAAAGAAAATTGTAATAACTACCCAAGCTGGCCTGAGGACTTGATACCGGGCTTATATGATGTGGGTGCTCTATACGTCTTCGTTCTCGGAGCTGAACATGCATACCGGGGTGTCCATAGAAACATGTAGACTCATCTGGTGGCCGAGTACGGTTCTATCCGACTGATTCACAGGCTAGAGGTGTTATTGTCCGCGTTGAAGGAGACAAGCCCTTGAACCATTCCGCGGTTACGGCGTCAAATAGGAATCTGACTGCTATGACTTCGTGTTGGGAGAAATTCGCTGCCGGTTGATCGCAGCTATTGGAGCACGTCCACGCCTGTTGAATTGCTTTCCCGGACCCAGTGTGAGGGACGTCTTGGTTATGCCCGAAAGAGTTCAGTGTGCCAACTGAAGAGGGCTTCCGTGAAGCCGTGCCTTGGAAATGGTAGTCCACTTAGCCACTTGTCGTACATGGAAGCCGTTTCCTCTGGCTCTCAACACAGATAAAAACCCCTGGTGCCTCTAGACAGCGGTAAAATGGGTAGTCTACCCCGAAACGTCTGGAGACCATGCTAAGATTCGAGAGAATCGTATGCCAGCACTCGATCTCAAGGAGGCAGGTACCAATCGCCTGTGGTATTCTCCATATGTTGCTCCGGAAAACATTCTAAGAACGAAGAAGGGTCGAGATCCATCCCACCTAGGCCCGCATCACCTCCGAGATTCGTCTGATGGTCGCGGTATGGGAAGGCTGGCAAATAGTGCCTGTTCAGAAGGTTTTCCGAGGCCGGGTTCGGGTTGACTGCTGCGATTCCAGTGACTTCAGAATTGAGACCGTTCGTAATGATATCAAGACTACGTTGGATCAAGTGACAAGTCTTCGCAGCCGTTTTGAGTGCTCGGAGAAAAGTTTCCGTCTTCCTGCTTGCAAGAGCATCGCCGGCCTTTGAGTCTTGCACCATGACGGAGGCTGAAGTATATATGCAATATGCCATCAGGTAGGAGAGCTTCGAAAAGCCGAAGGTGCTATCCAAGAGAAGCAGGACCTTCTCTGCACTATCTGAAGCTTGCCTACAGGCGGCATGGTGTGCGGGTGCTGAGTTGAAAGGTCGATGTAAGAGTATAATGGTCGTGAAATACAACAGACTATCGGCGTTAGTAGCTTGTCATTCAACGGTGATTATCACTTACTTTTGGCTGACAATGTGAAGTGGCGGACTGGCATTTGGCAGGTTATCGGGTTCAAGCTTGAGATGGTCCGGCGTAAGTGCTCTCCACTCATCGATCCTTTCCCTAATGCCCCTCAAATCGCAGCCGCTCCCATCTTCAACAGAATTTCTCGAATACAACTGTAGCATGATATCGCTGAGGATGATTGCCAGTTTGCAAGAGTTTTCGAAGCAAGAGATCACATGAGATTTCATCGGCGGATATGTTACTGCAGAGATACCGTCCGAGGTGGCTGGCCTGGCATCTTCTGGGGACCATAGTTCGTGTTCAGCGAAATCGTCCAGCAGCTCAGGGGCTCGGGCTGACGGGAGTTCGATGAGGGCTGGGGTACGTCCTAGATAGAGACTCATCGCCCTGCGAACATAGTGAGTTGGTAGCCATAGATGTGTTGAGCGTAGAGTTGACGTACTTGTCCCAAAAGTAGCAGCTCCAGAAGAGCCTTCGTCGAATTTCGAGGTCCTCCGCATTCAAATGGCCGAGGCTTAAGATTGACCCGCTGCTGTGACGAAGGCCGAGGTCGCTGACCATTCTGAAGGCAATGCCACTATAGGTCCACGCTTGTGAGACCTGGCCATAAGCAATGTCCCTTGCACTGAGCTGTAGCAACGCTTGCACAGTTGTGATTGAACTTGGCCGATGCAACTCTGTCCCGAGTAAGAGCCGTGCTCGAGAAATCAGCATTTCACCAATCTGCTTCTCATGGAACCGAGCAGCATGCCCGCACATTACGATTAAAAGTAGGGGCGAATAGTATTGGCCCCCTGTCATCATATCTCCTGTGTCGCTGTTTCAGTGGACTGCTTCTTCTTCCAGCATAAAAGGAACTCACGCATGAATGCCGGCCGATATACCCACATAAACATCGGAGCAATCCAAACCCAGTGGTTTTTCAGAAGCCTCGACATAATGTCTCGAGGTATGTCATTCTGTTCCGTATTTAGCGATCAGAGGTGGAAATCCATTGGGAAATGAGAAAAGAGTGCGCTTGTTCTGGATCATAACTGTGTTTAGAGCATCAAGCTGCTTGAATAGGCTTAGAATGGAAACGGTGACGGTCACTACTGACTTGGACAGCTGCGTTCCCCATTGCAAACTCTTCCCAGGCTCTTGACTCCATTGCGTTCGAGGTAAGCAATGATCTTACGTCGATCTTGGAGGTCTGTTCATCATAGTTGCGAAAGTTGGGTGACCGACCCCCTGGACGTGGTGGGTCACGCACTGCGGAAGTTGGTCCGTAATAACATATCTGGAAAGTCTCAACACAGCTCTTGGTGAGCAACCTATTGGAGTGGAAGCTTACCTTTCCACTCTCATCCAGGCTTAAATCAGACAGTAGCTCTTCTGTGGTAGATCCCTTCGGAGAAGTGCGGTCGGGGAGGCTGGACGCGTACAAAGCGTTTGGCAGCGGCACGCGCGGGCCGGCAACCTCGGGCTGACTGGCAGCGATGGGACTTTGAGTATCTGGAACTGGGTTTGAAGTCTTCTCATAGCCCGTCACATTCTTTCCCTCCAAGGCCGTCTTCAATTCAGCGATAGTCGCTTCTGCCTCCTGCAGCCTCTTGGCCATGCCGATAATCTGAGACATGGGCGGGGGTTTCTCGTACCGACATTCATCCTGATAGACCTCGCAGGTCTTGCAGCTCGGCTGAGTGCCATCACACCGGGTCTTCCGTACACGGCAATTCTGGCAAGTCAACCCTCGGTGTGTGCGAGTCCCAGTCCGAGCTCGTTGCCCCGTATGATTCGAGGCGCTGGATTTGACCGACAAACGGGGAACTTGCGACATAGTGGCCAGAAAGACCGGGGGAAGACATGAGACGTCAGAAGCTTCACTTATTCTTGGGAAGACAGTTCCACAGCTCTGGCGAGGGAACTATGCGTCATGGTAGAAGGACTTGAAGAGATGTCGATGTCAAGAGCAGGACGTCACTTGGCAATGCTAGGTCTAGGTAGTGCGTAGGTTCAAGTAGGTTTGAAAGTGAAGCGCGGTTCACATGCTGTGCTGTGATAATTGGTGATTTGGACGGGCTCCACAAGGCACGTTTGCGGAGAAGAGTGGTCTCATGCTGCAAAGTGGGGGTTCCCCGGGATGCTTGTATTGCTTGGCAAAATCACACCCAGTCCCTACTCTCAGACTTGTTTTCGGGTGTCAGATTCGCAAGTCTGAGTCTGAGTCCGAGTCCTACAAAGTAGACTCAGGGTCTAGCCTAGGTACTTACGTAGGGAATGAGGCATGTTTTGACGGCTCCCTAAACTTAGCGTCTATATACCTAACTACTTGAGTAGGTAGCTACTTTAAAGTAGGTAGGTAATACCTAACCAGCGTTTATGGAGCTCCAAGCCCTCTCCCCCCACCCTACCTACTTGGCGGGCTGCGCCTTAGCTTCGGCAGCCTCCTTCAACCCATCCATCCATAGCGTTAGACCGCCCAAAAGTTGCCTTCCGACAAAAGTCTTGACCGCCCAAGTCAACGGCCCGAAGAAAGTTTCGTAGCTCCTGTACTCAGATCCACCATCCGCAGTCTCCAGAAACTCCTGAACCCGCTCAGCACGGAGATACCACGGATCACCTTGAGTCTTCCATGCGACGCGTAGCCCCTTTCTCCCGTCGCGTTCGAAATCTTCGAGAGCGGTGACAACCAGATCCGTTTTATTGAACGATGCGCTGTCTGGATTCATGTGGACCTCCATATAGAACTTGGTTTCTGGGAGAATCTGCCCCGGCTTGGATGCTACGTGCGCGAGTGAAGCGGGCGCTGTGGAGGATGAGGCTGAAGGCGCCGCATCAGCATCAACAACAACAACAACACGGGGAACCCATTTGTTCCATGATGGATACGTCGCCGGATCTAACATGATCTCGAGGCAAGTCGCAGGTGAAGCAGCAATCAGAGTAGAGAAGATGACGGACGCCGAACCTCCGCCTCCAAGGGTTCGCGTCGAGACCGGCGCGACAAACGTCGGAACTTGATTGAGAGGAATATCCGCCGCCATGACCGAAAATGAATAAGAAGGCTCCTCGGATCCCGATGCTTTCCCCGAGGACACGAAAACGAATATCTGATTAGCACGACTTAAACCCAGACGAACTCGACAAGCCAAAATCGTGTGGTTCGCCGCGAACTATATACAAACCGACCATTGCCCACCCCTAGCAACCCGACCATTGATGTGGGGACCTGAACCGTGCACAGCCGACCCGACCCTTGGTTCGTATAATTATACGGAGTACGTAGGAGTCTCATTAGGCGTATGTACTACTGCGGTGGGCTGGTTAGCAGAAACGGTCAAAACTCCACTGTGTGATTCGGACGCTTCCATATGTGCCAGCTGCCAAAGCTTGGCCTCCCTGCAGTGCTTCGAACAAACCTGACTCAGAGACAAGCTTATGTTGTTCAATCTTCTGACCTCATCCCATAGAATCGAAATAGATCAGGTACAGCCTGAACATGAGTCCGTTCATTAGTCTTTGCAAGGCGTACGTATCTTTCTTCAAGATCGGTACATCCTGGAATTATATACTTCCTCACAGACCTAAGGCGGGGCCTTCCATACCCATACCCAGATGCTCATCACATTGTGAGATTACAGAACTCGGCCATGCTGCCGAGTTAAGACCTGTACGATCCCGAACCGAGCTATATCAAGGAACCACTCGAAATCGAAGAAGTCAAACAGAACTTGTCGGCCACACTACCATCTAATAGAACCTGTGCCTTCCGATGGCTCTGACATCTGCCTCCCGCCGGCGTCGCGGGCGTGGCGCCTGGATACTGGTGCAACTATGGGTGTATATTAAGTATATCGTCCGAAGGTCATTGCGCTTGCTGCCTTGGCCTTCCGTCTTGCACTCGTTCAACTAGACTCGTAGCCAATCACAATGAATACGAAGGAGACGGTGTCGGTAAGCATGATGAAGTCGGAATAGGGCAAACTACGCCCAACGCTCAGGCCCTAGTGGCTGATTTCGACGAAGAGGGAGGATTCTCAGGGCAGAGGCGGTATTCACGGGCTAAAAATTATGTAGGTTCCCCACCACTGCTCGTCGCATAGGGGCGATAGTGCAATGCTACACTGGCATCCACGGGCATGGGCAGTTCACAAAACACGATGGCGTCTTTTCAAGATTGTAGATCGTTCATTACACGGTAAAGTGCGATGGGAGTGGGAACTGGGATGGATTGATCTATATTTATATGGCAGTGAGATCGTGCTCGAAACGCTCGGAAGAAAAGCACTGCGAGTCTCGATCCACCCGAAAGAAATCCCGTGTAGGTGGACCAGCCACTTGTAAGCCCCAGAGCTTCACACACTACATTACACCATTGGTACCATGGGAGCAAGTTCTGTCTGATCCAGTGTGGTCATCTATAGGCACCTCGAACCGATAGACATCATGAGTAGTTGAACTCCTGACCAACGAGCTGCTCACTCAGCTTCCACACTTTTTCGGCTTCGATCGAACTCGTCACCCAGGGCTTGATCGTGTTGGTCCAGGGGTCGCCAACTTTGCAATTCTCCAGGTATGATCCATTGTGCGCTGTGGCGACTTAGCGATGCTCCGTTCATGAAGAGCAGTAATACGTGTATACATACGCCAGAGATAGGGATCGAAAGCAGCATAGACGTACGTTGCCGCGCCTTCATCTATGGTACCAATGGGTAACCCTTCCATCCAACCTTCGCGGTTTCCAAGGAAACGGTCGACGTGTCCTGCAAGACGCAGTAAGTTAACCAGGTGGGACTATCAGGGGGCCATGGCAGGATTCACCTATTCTTGACCATTCCTTGCTCCAGTCGATATGCTGATCTATGTTCGAATTCACATAAGCTGGGTGAAGGCTGAATGCCAACAGATTGCGTGTTGGGCCCAATTTCTCCGCCAGAGACAGGGCCATCAGGCTGTTTGCAGTCTTTGACTGGCCATAGGCTTGCCACGGATTGTATGTCGCTCCATCCTATAGGTGGTCAGTAAAAGCCTGACCCGACCCCCCTGTGAACACCGAAGGGACCTCACTTGAAAGTTGTAGTCTGCGAAACGGAAAGGGCTGAGCCGATGACACCCACTTCCCACCGTGACAACTCGAGGGGCTTTTGACTGGAGGATCTTGTTCATGATGAGGTTGGTGAACAGGAAAGGGCCCAAGTGATTCGTCGCCAGCTGGCTCTCATACCCGTCTAGGGACATGGCCCAGTCGACAGCCATGGTTCCAGCGCTGTTAACAAGCACATCGATGTGTCGAAGGTCGGCCCATCCGTTGATGGTGTCTGCAGCTTTGCGCACGGTCTCCAGCGATGAGAGATCTAGCCGGAGAAGACGGATCTTCATCGATGGGTTTTCATCCGCTAGTATCTGGGCTGTGTCCTGTACTTTGGCTCTATCGCGTCCAGCAAGAATGAGCTCCGAAGGGTCCATCTTCGCGATGGATTTCAAGAATGCTGCGCCTAGTCCGCCGGGAGAGACCCCAGTCACCAGCACAATCCTGCCCCGAATGTCTGAAAACGAGAACAACTTAGTTTCTCAGCTTCGGCATCATCATGACTAAGGGGCTCATCGATTCACCGGGCTTTGGTGTTTTGCCCAGGGCAATGACCGCACTCTGCATTCTATAGCATTGGGGTGGAAATAAGAATATGGCTTAATTTGAGTACTCACAATGGGAATAGGCCCTTGCAAGGCCGCTGGCGGTCTTGCTATCCATTGTAGGTTCAGTGCAATGTTTGATTTCAGCGAGTTTTCAACCCAGGCGAACGCCCCGACACCGCTGTAAGAGAAGTTGTCGCTGCTTTCTTGATCTGTGTAGTTGAGTGGCCTGGCCTGGCCTCGAACAGGAGGTATGGGAGAGCCCACCAACTTATATGTTCAGGACTCGGTATCGTTGACGAAGGGACGGAGGGCCGTCTTCTCCATCGTTGGTGTTCTTATACTGAATACCTATTAAGCTAGCCACATGCCCTTCAGGGCTGCATATAACATACATGTACTTTGTAACTAATTGTATGCTTACATAGTAGCTGAGTTGCTAAGTGGGGTTTACATGGGACTCGGGCGCCAATCAGGATACGTCGTCGGTATCGCATTCGTGTTGATCCTGAGGGAAGAGGCAGCCGTTTGACTACTCTGCCCTTTGTTTCTCACGGAACACGATAATTATACCATTCTGTATTTATATCAGACTAATAAGGCAGTGCGAATGCGAGCACAGACACAGCCAGGCTACCATAGAGCACGACGTTCCCTCTCCGTTGCGCAGGAGTAGACGTTTTGGCCACTAGCCAAGATATTCTCATACAGCTACGAAGTTCCTACAAAATGTTTACACGTCGGATTGTATAGCGCGAGGTTTCGGCATGCGTGTAGAGGACGTGAATGTGTAATATATGACGCCTGCATCTTTACAGTTTGTCGCCTTGCAAGGCGTCTTGCTATCACAGTCTTAACTTGCCGAGCTCGGGTGCATCTAGTGCCATCATGTAGCCTCAAGAATGCTTCTGAACGAACACGCTGATAAGGGAGTTATATCAGGCGACAAAGATTTCTAGTGAACCGTTGGCGACGACAACACTTGGGACGAGTATACCTACTAGCTTAAAATCCAAGCATTCGTCCAGAGCCTTCTCAACGAGATGGTTGGGAAATGACCGAGGTGTGCAGTAGATGACCTTTAACCCGAAGAGTTTGTTGTCCTCTTTATCAAACTTGGTCCACTCTTCTATAATCGCGTCCATGGTGTCTTTATTGGTAAGTTGACCAGACCCGTTGTTTCTCCAAATCTGGTTGGTCTGCATAAAATTCAGGCGGATCTCAGCATACTGAATGTTGTCCCTTTCGAACTCTTTGAGGCAGCGCCGTGTGTACTCCCTGAAAGCACGCTCATAGTTGAACAAACCTTTCATCATTCTTGTACGGCCGTTGAATTTGACCCAGGCGCTTGATAAGGTTAGCATCATTCCCCATCCTTCCGATCAAGGTACTCACCCGTCAGCTGTTTGTGCCGGGTGATGAGCCTCTTGCTCGTTGAATACAAGCTTGCTGATCAGCCACTCTTTACTGCTCAATCCTTTCAGGAGTCTGCACGCTTCGCTGTTCTCCCACTGCTTTCTGAAGTCGTTGTACCTCATCCATAGGCCCTGTCCGACTTGTGGACATTGATACCGCTCGCTAAGTAAGTTGCACATTTCAGATTCGAGTTCCTTGCTAGCCCGAGTTCGTTTCTCGTCTTCAAGCAACTTGGCGCGTTCCGTCTTGATAACGTCGTCTTGCTTGACGAGAAATTGTATCTCGCAGCAGCTGAGGTTCTCCAAGGAGGTGAGCGGCAGGTTGCTGCAGATACACATGGTGTCCATGCCCTCGGCGATATCCAGTAAAACATTAGGCAACAGGGTAGAGTTGAAATGGATATGAAGATGTGCGCCTTTTGGCAGTCTTTGAGCGACATGATATAAGCCCGTGGTCTCAAGCAAGTCGGCATTAGACATGAAATGGTCGCCGGCGAAGCGACGGTGCTTCTGGCCACCGTTTTCTTTACGCTCCGGCGCACCGTCATAGAACACAACGTCGTCATTGTGCTTCATGATCTTGAGCCTACGGTCTGCATCACGCTCCAGCTGGTCGGCCGCTTGAGCGAGCGTGTAGTCGAACGCGAGTGAGTCTCCTCGAGCTCCAAGTTCTGCGCGATCCTTGTCGTAGTCTCCCTTCTGTTGATAAACGAGCGATTCGTTATTAATTTTCTTTTTTAATTCGTTTATTCTCAATATATCCGGACCGAAAATAAGAAAATCGTCGACGTAAATAACGATAAACATTTTTAATTTATCGTTATAATAAATAATGTAATGGTGTAGGACACCATGGTCACATGTTAGTCACGTGATCAGTTAGTCGGCCTTAGTGGCTGAGCTTTTGCGATGCTTTTTCCTTAAGAGACCATCAGCGATGGCAACACAGATAGCAATACACGTCTTCCACACACACTTTTGCTACCCCTACGTAGTGATCGGTTGACTACAGAACGAGGTATGCCTTCACAGAGAGGGAACTCCCGTTCTGGCTTGAGTGGCACTCTCAAGGTCTCCAGACCTTGACGCACCACTCTTGTTCATTTGGCGACCCCCACGGGACTCGAACCCGCAACCTCAGTCTTAGGAGGACCGATCAGTTCACACGATGAGACGGACAGGTAAGAAGGTCGGGGCATCGAGAAGACCCTGATCATGGACACCGGATTCAAGCAAGCCGCGCGGAAGCGACTCGGGCAAGAACCGAGATATCATGCGAACACAAGAGCGAAGCGAGATTCGATTACAGCAGATCAGACTTGGCAAAGTGCAGAAGGAACGGTCTGGGCTGCACAACCAGGATTGTACGGGCCACATAATGCGCTAGAGCGAGCGCTAAAATGTGGAAAGCTACAAGACATAAGATTGAGACTAGCCTGTTATGGGGCTGAATTAGGGGTAAGACTCCTTGAACTTGCGGTAGAACTGATCAGAGTTGCAATTAGCGGTGCAAGATTGGTGAGAGTCACCATACAGATGTTAGAAAACAGGTTAGAAACAAAGGCACTATGCGAGAAAGGTAGTCAGCACCAAGGAATTGGCGGTGAAGTACACGATACCGGAATGGGGCATGATGATCAGAAAGGAATTGTCGGTGAAAGGAAATCACCCGGGGAATCCGTTAGACGGACAATAATAGGGACAGTGCTGGGATCGGCGATTGTCACAAGACACATTTATTACCTAGTTGCTAACCTCACGCTCAAACTTGACAGCCAGATCTCGACTCAGCAGCAGTAGTAGTAGATAGCCTTCCCCGAGGGCTGAATTGGTCGGCCCTACAGGTGACAGAGCTTTAACAGCGGAGTTATTTCACAGCTTTCACGATCGTCCATTCCCCCCAGGTGGGCCCTTTCTCAAATGCCTGTATTCTCAGGTCAACGGGGTAAAGATCCTGCTTTGATCGAGGATAACACTAACATCATTTTGGCTCAAATTATACCTTATAGAATTCTTCCAACCCCGCACACCTGTTTTCACCGTCCTCTCGCAGAACCATAAATAAATATCTTGCACACTCAATGTCTGTTGCCCTCGCTCCTGGTAAGCCTGACAGATGAGGTATGCGTACTTTCCATCAAGCTTGGGGGCGCTTTGCAACCCAGATGAATTGTCCACAGTCTCTGGATGTTCTTCATAAAACTTATACAAGATTGAATTGCTGTATGAGGGAGCCTGGTACTGTGGGAACGCCTCATATGCTACACCTGGATTGGAACGATATGGTAATTGTAAGTTACGGAAGTCAGCCACAAGTGGCGAGGTTGGGTAAAAGCCACCAAGCTCCCCAGTTAATTCATGAAGAGTAGTAGGTGAGGAAGAGTAAGCAGTATGGGTCAGGACTATATCTAAGTACAAGAATCAGCAACCTTAACCCTAACATGTTTCGAGACCTTATTGAAGACTTACTTGAGGATTGTGGTAGATCCTTTCCATCTGCAAACCTATAAAGTTGTTGCTCCTGCCTCGTATCAAAAAGAGAAGCAGGCTTCCGTTCTTAACATAATATCCAACTTAAGCTCCTTCCTTAATAGGATAAAGAAGCCTAAACTATTCTATAACGGTAATAAAGAGATAGCCAAACATCCCCTTTACATAATTAATAGCTTTATAAAAAAAGATAATAAAGACTACCTCGATATTAAAAGGCGTATACAAAGGCGCGGAGCTAAAAAGTAATAATCGGCTTAGAGAAATACTTAAAATTCAGAAAACTAGAAAACTAGAAATGGTAAAATTTATAAAGTAGTTAATACCTAGGTGGCCTACTAAAAGCTATAATTAGCAGTTAATCTTAAGCAAACTGCGCTAGGTAATATACTTATTTATACTCTTGCTTAATAGCAGCTTTAGGATAATAGAGCATACGAGTCCTAATAATTTCAGGTTTATTATACGTTAAATAAAAGTCTTTACTCCGCCGTTCTATATTAACTAACACAGGTATTTATTCGCTCTAATTAAATACTTACTTAATATAAAATAAAATTATATATATTTAATAAAATTTAATCTCACTCTATACTAGCCGGCATAAAATCATTTAATCTTTTCCATACCGGCTAATATAAAATATAATAATTTACATAATACGGTTAAAAGACGTCTCCAAAAACGTAAATTCTGCTATAATTATATTTTAGATAAATGGAATATAAAAGCTAATTATTTACTTAAAGATAAATATTAGCGCCTACGTCGAATAATAAATACTAATTAAAAGACGGGTCCGATATTATAACTTTAGAAAATAAATTTAGTCGAATATATTTAATAGGAAATATCCTAAAATTATACGTATTAATAACTAGATATATCATTACCGTTATGGGAACCGAGAATGCAAACGGCGAGCTAAAGGTCGTTAACTTAAAGTTCCCAAATTTACCCCCTTAACTAGATCGCTAAACCGTATCTAAGCCGCCCACTACAAACGGCACAAATAAGGCTAAAAAAAACGAGGATAAGAAGATAACAGATTCTCACTCGAAAGGAAGTGGCGGTAAGATTACGATCGTATTTAGCCTAGGCTTCTCGGGCATAGATATTTCGCACGCTATCGAGCTTAATCTTCTAGAATATCTTCTTAACGAGCTTCTAGATCGCTTAGCACAACAAGAATTATCCTATATTAGCCGACTAATTATAACTAGAAACTTAATATCCCTAAAAGACCGATACCTCTTATCGTAAAGTAACTAAAAAAAAAGACTTAAAAGAAATATAATTACGACGTAAGCTTTTATAACGCCGTTCCGTCCTAATTATTTGAAAAGTTCCTTTCGGCTCTTCTGCCTATAATACTTATTAATATACTTCCTAATACTTAAGATCCCGCTAACGTTAGCTATCCGTAACAACCGGTACATACCGCCATATTCCTAAATATAAGAGCGTACGCAGACCCACCTACGTCGAATGAGGCAGGGTAATTCGATAATATAACGAAGCCTTAAGAAGGTGAGGTAAACGGGTAGCGGGTCTTAAAAACAAAAGGGCAAAACGTCGACGATATATTTAAGTATATTAATAATAAGGACAGAATCGGGATAATGGAGGCGATGTATAGGTGGCGTTATTGCGCTCCTACGGCACCGGATACATTATATAAATTAGCCGAACGTATGTAATATTACGAATCACGAGCTAATTAGAACTAAAGAGCTATCCCTTTCAAGACGACGACCCGTTCGTCTTTAAAACGTGTCCGCATTTGTACTTTATAAGCTATTAATTAGAGTTCGGGACGAGAGTTATTATAAAGCTAAAGGGATAATTAATGCGGCTTATTACTATTCCATCTTTCGTTATTACGAAGGAAATAATCTTAGTAAACTCCGAGACGCTTAATATAACGAGGGTTAAGATAATTATAATGTAAATAGCTTTAGGATATAAAATTAAGATTTATAAAATATAATTTCGTTAAAATATTACGAGTAGTAACGAGTAATGATTAACACGAGGAGAATTAGTGAAATTATCATAATTTATTAATTAATCTATTTAAGGGAACGGTTTAGATAATGAACAAGAGTGGTGCGTCAAGGTCTGGAGACCTTGACATTGAGAGTGCCACTCAAGCCAGAACGGGAGTTCCCTCTCTGTGAAGGCATACCTCGTTCTGTAGTCAACCGATCACTACGTAGGGGTAGCAAAAGTGTGTGTGGAAGACGTGTATTGCTATCTGTGTTGCCATCGCTGATGGTCTCTTAAAGAAAAAGCATCGCAAAAGCTCAGCCACTAAGGCCGACTAACTGATCACGTGACTAATATGTGACCATGGTGTCTTACACCATTACAATAATTTAATATTACCGCAAAATTAAAATAAGCGACGAGTTAAACGAGCGCGAAAGGCGAGACTATATTATATTACATCCGTCTTAACCTAGTAACCGCTTTTGGGAAATCGTATAGCGAGCATTTAAAATCGGTACTTTATTAAAGACGCTTAAAAATGCTAGCTTAACGAAGCGCTTCTTCGTAGTACTACGACCTTTACCACTACCTATAAATAGCGAGTCGATATTATTATTATTATTATCCTCGCCTATACTATTATCAGAACTCTCGGGCTCCATTTCCTCGTCTTGGTCCTCGCTCTCCTTTAGGAATCTTTCCGAAAGCCTTTGCGCCGCCCTCGAAGCCGATACGCGACCCGAAGAAGTGTAGCTCGTGCCGGAAGGGAGCTGTTTTAGCGGTCCCTCGTTTTTAACCTTAAGAACGTAATACCGGAATGGACCTTTCTCTAGCGTATATAAAGGCTAGGAAATAAGCCGCTTAAATTAATATATATGTTAAAACATTGGCATTGCGGTATCGTACGAAGGCCGGTATCCCCGAAGTCACGTGGTCCAGGACCGTGGATTCAGGGGTAGCCAGGCTAGTTTTAAGTCTCGTACGGAGAAGCTGAAGCTTCTTCCTTTAACCCTAACCCTAACCCTAACCCTATACCGATGCGGGGATCGACGACGTAGATCGCTCCGTATTAGAGGAGATTGAGAAGTTCTGCCACTATTGTCAATCGTACGATCAAGCTCCACGAAGATTTAAGTTCTCCTTGAAGGATAATTGTGATTTTAATTACGAGATTTTCGTGGATATCGTACATACGACAGATGGTAACGTACTTCGCGTTATCGACTCGTCGACATCGTACCAAGCGGCAGAATTCCTCGAGAAGGAGGACGCACGGAGCGTATGGAATGCGCTATGTAAATGCTGGATTTATGTGTATTTGGGACCTCCAGATATCATTACGCACGATCCGGGGACGAACTTCGCATCTAAGGAGTTCCAGAACAGCGCACGAATCGTAGGATGTACGTGCAAGGAGACGCCCGTAGAAGCCCACTGGGCTATCGGCAAGATCGAGAAGGCTCACGGACCGTTACGACGTGCGTACGAGATCCTAAAGAAGGAGTTAGGGCATAATACGGATAACCGTACGATCCTCCAGATGGCAATTAAGGCCCTGAACGATACGGCAGGACCTAACGGCCTCGTACCAACTTTACTCGTTTTCGGCGCGTACCCACGGATCAACTATAGCTCGCCACCATCGCCGGAGAATATCGCTCGTGCGAGAGCAATCTCGAAGGCGAAAGACGAGCTCCGGAAGATCAACGCTCAAGTGGAGATCAGTCGTGCGATTCACACACGTAACGGACCGAATACGTACGCAGTCCAGAGCCTCCCGCTGCGAAGCAAAGTGCTGGTATGGAGGGAGAAGGAGGGCTGGCAAGGACCGTACGAGATCGCATCGCACGAAGGACAAGATGTGATTCTTGATATGGTGAACGGACCGACGAAGTTTCGATGCACGCACGTTAAGCCGTATTACGAACCTCCTATAGAGGAGGAGGAAGAGGAAGTTGCTCCTATCGTACGAGAACCACCACCCGTACGGAGGAGAGGGCGGCCAAGGAAAGCCGCAGTTATTCATCTATCTCAGAAGGAGAAAGATAATCGTGCGCTAGCTATTAAGCTACGGGAGGATGGAGTGATCAATACTCCAGGAGCACCGTACGAAGAATCCGACAGGACAGAGATTAACGATCTTATCGCACGAGGCGTATTCGAAATCTTGATGTTTGACCCCTATATCCACCAAGGGGTCAGAATCTTCAAGACACGCCTCGTACGAGAGATAAAAGGCAAGACAACTCGTCCGTACGAGAAGAGTAGGCTGGTAATCCAAGGGTACGGAGATGATTCTAAGGATAAAATCCTTACGCAAGCTCCTACTATCCAGCGGATGAGCCAGCGCCTCCTCCTCGTACTAGGACCTAGTCTTATCAAGTCGTACGGAATGGTAGGAGAGCTACGAGATATTACGCAAGCTTATCCACAAGCCCACGATGAGCTCGCACGATTCATCTTAGCAGAGCTTCCACGAGAGCTGCAAGAGGATTACCCGAAAGGTACGATCCTCTGGGTCAGGAAACCTTTGTACGGATTGGCAGAATCAGGATTGTACTGGTTTAAGACGTACCACGCCCACCATACGAAGAATCTGGGCATGGATACTGCATCGTACGACTCCTGTCTGTTGATTTCTCTCGATGGCTCGCACGAGTTCGGAATCACCGCTCTCCAGACCGACGATACCTTTAGCTTCGGAACGCCTGAGTTTTCTCGGCGAGAAGAGGAAGAGATGCGAAAGGCAGACTTCCGTACGAAGCCGAAGATATCCCTTTCGCACGACAACCCTTTAGAGTTCAACGGAGGACGTATCGAGCTCGAAGGGGAGGATATCCTCTTCGTACAAAAAGGACAAGCAGATGATCTAAATATCGTCGATCATCGTGCGGAAGATGCTCCCCAACATTATATCTCCCAACGCGCACGAGGAGCATATATTTCATCGGTATGCCAGCCAGAGGCAGCGTACGATCTCTCTGTTGCTGCCCAGGTTACTACCCCTAAAAAGGAGGATATCGTGTTCCTGAACAAGAGGATTCAGTGGCAGATAGACCACGCACGAAGAGGCTTAAGGTTTATTCCCCTAGACCTCACTCGTACGAAGCTCTACGTATTTACGGACGGATCTTTCGCGAACAACCGTGATCTTTCTTCACAGCTCGGATTCGTTGTCGTTTTCGGGGAAGAAGTTCATCGTACGAACGAGAATCTAACTCTCCGAGGGAATGTCGTACATTGGAATTCGTCAAAATGCAAAAGGGTTACACGAGCCGTATTAGCAAGCGAGCTATACGGTATGGTAAATGGTTTTGACACTGGAATTGCGTTATGTACGACGCTCAAAAAGATTACCGACCGCCTCGAACTCCCTCGTACGCAAATGGTAATTTGTACGGACTCCTTTTCTGTGTACGACTGCCTGGTTAAGCTCGGTACGACCCAAGAGAAACGACTGATGATCGACATCATGACCTTACGGGAATCGTACGAGAGAAGAGAGATATCCGAAGTTCAGTGGATTAACGGAAGCGATAATCCAGCAGATGCATGTACGAAAGGGAAACCGAATTCTGCTCTCGAGAAGCTTATCTCGACGAACCAGCTTACCGTACGGATAGGAGGCTACGTCGATCGACTGGGTATCGATCACTAACATTCTTTCTCGCACGAAGGCCTGGTTTTTGGTACGGAAGGTTATGGAATTCATCGCGTTTCTCTATCGTTTCTCTATCGTCTCTCTATCGTACATATTGGAAAGTCATCGCCATCTCCTATCGTACACCTTACCCCCGTCTAACATCGCTGCGCGTGCGATCTCCAGATGCAATTGGCGCAGGCGCCATGCTGGTATCCAGCAACACGTACGCACGCCGTGAAAGGATTCGAAGTCGAATTGGTGTTTCCGCACGTATGACCACACGGAGTCGGCGAGACATGACCGACGGCGGCGACGAGACTCCCCAGAATTAGTATGGCGTACGACAGTAGGGTATTACCAACTTACAGCGCGGTAAAGTACGAATCTCTTCGTACAATCTTCGCCAGGCAAAGCGAGAGATTGCCCCAGTCGGTGCCGACTTCAACTCGTACGTCAGACATCGGCATTCTGGCCAACGCAAGTTCCTGGTCCTAGATTTCATTAATTCCTGAGCGTACGAGCACGACGAAGGACGGGATACAAGAACTTCGAGGACTTGAGGCAGGCATTACATACTATCGCCTCCAATATCATGATTACTATAGCTAGCATGGTGCGTTCTGTCAATGATAATCAAATGGTTGGTATCCTTGAGAACAAAATTACTGGTTTAGACTTGGAAGAGGACGAGGAGGCTACCAAAAGCAAATACAAGATATCTGCAGACAGTTCGTCAATCGCAGCATCTGCAATGAAGACAATGATCTCTATCGTTACGTCAAAATCGGAAAGACAAACCCTTTGGTTACCGAGCTCCCGTTACTGCGTGGTATCTGTTTCGTCCTTCCGAATTCGATCCACGGTTGGCGCTCAACACCGATCATCTTATCACAACATACAAATTGTGCCCAAAATTCTGACCCCTGGATTCCGACCACTACTTTCTAACACCCAAGGTGCTAGATGATTACCAAGACATGATCCGCGACACAACTATCGATCTGCAAGAACACCTTCACGGCTCGAGGAAAAGTTCAGCTACTGAGTGCTGGTACCCCCGAGGCTCCAACGATAAACGAGGTTGAATGGCAGGCAATGCTACAAGAGAAAGAAAGCACAAAACAAGGTCTCAACATGTGTGCCCAATTGTCCGCTCAGATTGGGCTGCTCGAGATAACGCCATGGTTCTCCCAGTTTTCTTCAGCCCAGAAGTACATGAAGAGTGGATTGATCCCCGTCAACAGCTCCATTCGCCCTCTGATATCTCGACTGCACAGCCATCAAAGCGAAATCGACGAGCGAATGAATGCCATAAAGTCGAACAGTCCGATGTCCGTGCCTACTGCTACGCAGCTTGCACAACTCCAGGATACGAAAGACAGCATACGCCAATGCATCAGCGTTGTGTCTAGCGCGAGCAATGACCTAGTCATCGAGCGACGCAATGTATTCGAAGATATTACTATGGCTGACGACACTTATGACTTTTCAGTCTCAACCGTCGGGGATCTTGTCACTGCGCGACGCATTAACCTAAAAGGCCGCGCACGCCATGTAGGCGGGCAAGACTATTGAGGCCTTCACACAGTTGGATCTGATGGACAGATCTACTCACCAGCCCAAACGAGACCCCAGCGACATGGGATCCGTTACGAGGCCAGAAGACAAAAGCACTACATCGAAAGGATTTTCCAACCGCCATGGACCCGGGTTCACTCTTAAACCGAACAAACCTTGAACTATCGCTAGCTGCGGTGCTTTGCGAAAGGTGATTGTGCTTGAATGTGGTACATGATTTTTTTTGATGATTTCTTTTGGCAAATTTCGTTTAGAGCCATGTGCTTCGTATGAGTGTATAGTAAGCTTTATCAATACATGTGCGCCATTTGATTCTCCAGGTGCAAATTGTACCTTCACTATTCCTAAACTCGCAGGGAATCGGAGACGGACAGAATCTGATATGGCATGACAGAACAAGCTTGTTAGTTCTAACCTCACCATCGAACCCCGACACCCGATCGTGCACGAATTCACCGTGATGCTCGAGGCTGTGGCACGATCATCGCATAAAAAACATGAGGGTTGGTAGCGGATCATTAGAGGTTTTCGATACTGGCTTTGCATTAGGAGTAGATAGTGCTAAGACTACACGTATCACGAAGTGATCGACCAAGGTTATTCCCGAGAGATAAGCATGACTCTTATTCTGTTATATCAACGTAGGCAGGGGCAATAGGCCGTGCATCCGTTATATAGATGTCACGCTCGTGAACGCTTCACTTTAAAGGAGCGGAGTGCAAGAGTAAGTGCTTACGGATACATCATTGCTCTCCGTATCGAACATACGGAAAGAGAAGATGTACGTAGTTTACCGTCGCTCCGTAGCCATACCGTTCACGATAGGTGAATCGTGGCAATGGAATATAATGAATGCTTCCTCAAGGACTCGTTTCTCTTTCAAGGGGTTATTTCTGGGTGCTGCAGAGGAAAATTGGAGATTGATTGGCGGCAGCGTAGCTGCCAAAACGACAATGTGGAACAGCTTTGACTTTCATCTCGAAGATGCAATGGCCATGGTATCGTACAGAAGTTGAGGGGCGTTACGAACATTGAATACGGGAAAGCTATAAAGACAGAACTCATTGAGTATATGAATCAATCAGACTGTGCGAATATAACCAATTATACGCTTTAATTCATGCATATCATGCTTGCGTAGCTATTTGTAGACTTTCCCACTATACCTCCACGTCCTTGGTAGATTTCAAGAAACCGGCCGTCAACCTATCTACCAGCAAACCAGACTGAGCATACATCCTAGCATGGATGCGACAAATAGTTAACAAACCGGCATCCATCTCGTTTTCCAACATACCCCTTCATCCGTAGGTACCTTCAAAATAACCAGTCCACCGTAGAACGCCAAGCTGATTTCGAGCGACAAGAAGCTCGAATTGGGCTACGGCATCTGCTGTCGCCTGTCTGAGTTTCTCAGGATCTCGGCTCCGAGTTGGCTGTGGCGGAAGCAGGAGTAAGGACGACGAATTCAAGTCTTGGTCGTGGTGGAGGTTGGTTGCATTGTAGTTGCTAAACATATGTAGTGCTCCCCACTATGCATGCACAGGCAGATGAGAGTGAGAGGCTTTTAATTACGTCATTTTGGAGTCTAGTCATGAGAGTCTTGACTTCCACACGCTATGAATGAAGACTCGGGACTCCTTGAACGTCGAACACCAAGGGTTCAATGAAGCAAGACAATCGGCCGTTGACTATCACGCACCCCATCCTGCGGGCGGCAAAGCCATATGCCTTCCCTTCCCATTGAATGTCGGGCTCTGCGACAACCGAATTCTATCCACAGTAGCACTCTTCACTCTCTCCCTCCAAGCAGGCTTGAGTTTCCCATCATAGATACGCCACAATCGCGGAAGGAAGCGAACATCTTCAAGACAATAGTCTCTGATCCCTTCCGCAAGGGGGCGCTGGTTGAACACCTCGTATGAACCCCCCTTTTCGGGAGCAAAGAGCTTAAGACCTTTCTCCTTGCTAACCAACCATGTTGTTCTCTCCGACAGGGTCAGGCCGGAGTCTCGCTCAATGCACTTGCCAAGCCCGACGATGAATTTTCGTGGGAAGGTTCTGGTAGCGAGCTCCATGAGCTGAAGGTCGACGATGCCAGCTACACGGACACCGTAGTGACTGAACAAAGCATCGGAGTCGTTGCGGATATCGAAAAACACCTTGAGAGTAAAGTCAGACTCCAAGATACCCTTGAGCGTACGGCCCTTAGAGTTGGGAGTAGTGAAGGCTGTCTCCTTCATGGTGTGGACGTCGATGAGGTGGGTCTTGTTCAGGGGTAACACATGAAGCTGAAGGATCGAGATGCTTCCGAGGCGGCTGAGGTTGATGCCCTCTAAATCGATGTATAAAGACGGAGGGCTGGTGGGGAGGTCCTCGAGTGTGTCGAGGACGTGAGACAAGGATTTCTCTGTATCCACCATCTCAGATTGGTAATCGTCCTTGAGATCGACCTTGCTAAGAATAGTGGCTAGAGAGTCAGTGGCCGCCATCTCGAAAGGGAGATAGCAATAGATTTCTGTGAAAGAAAACCAGCGTTGGTAGCAAGATTTAGTTATAGGTTTATACACGCTCTGTGGTCCAAGTGCTAGAACCAGCGAAGCCAATCATCGTGATACTATCGCTAACAGAATGAGATTTGATGGCTTTCAAGCGAGTATGATAAAGTCGAGTATCACAGCGTATTCGGAAACGTGTGATATTCTATTGACGATGTACTATAAATCGTTGCAAGGAAAATCCACCTAAAGACCAATTGGCTACAGAAACCACGCAATTTGTGATCAACGGCGCTATCAGGTGATTCAATAGTCGCTAGGACTATCCAGGAAACTTTCGAATTGACTTAATCTTTGTGGGCTAGGAGCCACTATTCTCTCGTACAAGCTTGCCGAGCTTGGTGAGACCTGCTTTTGCATGCTTTGCATCGCGCCGTAGGAAGGCGTCATAAATTGACCTACCCCCAGCAAGACTTCTGGCGATGTTTACAGTCCCGGACAATGATACAAACGGTCTTAAAGCACTCAGAGTTAAGTTTATCTCCTCTGAAATGTTACGACAAAAGCGCTTGATGCTATGCTAAAGGTTATGTCTGTCATATAGTTGACGTCGTACGGGACTTAAAACCAACCTGGCTACCCCTGAGTGACGGACGTAGGCTGCCACGCTGCTACCATCCATCCGTATAACCTGTGCCGTCTGCCCTTCAGGTTCAATGGTTGTGTTGCGTTGAACTCGTGTCGTTATTCGGTCTACAGGCTACTTTACAGATTGGCTTCCGCGTTGGCTTTGGAGTGTGCTTGTTGTCGACATGTTTCCTCAACGCGTCAGCTGAAATGAATGGACCGAAAATAGACCCCAAAAACATTTGGCCGGTAACGCCTGAGGGGTAATGTGGTCCGTGCCCTAGATGGCACATGAAGCCCTGGTTCGATCACCCCCAGATTTCGTAGCTTAGATCACAACAATCAAGGGACCCTATACTTGAAGCAAGAAAAGACAACAGCATGATTATGACGCAAATATAGCGCACTTAGCTGTGAACGATCTCTGTGAACCCGCCGGAAACACCAAGCGAGGATCCTCAACTTAAGGATGGATTGATTACATTCGCGGCATATTGGAAAGAGTCAAGGTTAGAGCCTGAAATAATCCGGCAGCTTCGATTGCATTGCCGAAGATCCGGATAGCGGCCCGTTAATTGCTTTATCCATTCGAGATAGGAGATGTCAAGATTCGATTCAAGGAAATCGCCCCGCAGGGTCTCATCGGCTTTAATGCCAATCAGAAGGTTCTTCAGGTATATTCGATAGCTTCGCTCCCCAGCCGC
Organism: Xylariales sp. AK1849; assembly: GCA_022432505.1. NCBI lineage: Eukaryota > Fungi > Ascomycota > Sordariomycetes > Xylariales > Xylariales sp. AK1849. The sequence goes on from JAJKKH010000009.1 coordinate 2,122,513, forward strand.
GGCGGGTAAATAACAGGATTACACAGGGTATTATATAATGAATTATGCTGGTTATGCTGCTGATTAGTACTCGTGCTGCTCAAACCGAGGCCTTCGGCTCTTGGGCTTTTTTAATAAATTTCGTAGACCAAGTTCATACTTAGCAAAGCTAGTAGTCCTTAACGTATACAGAGCATAACATTGAAGAACTGTAATGATAGGCTGGCTATAGATGGATTTGTTACCGGTGAACGGTTTCTTTTAAAGCAAAGAAACTGTCCAGGGTTGATTGCTTGTCTGCCTCTTATTGTTGATCCGTATCCTGTGGCACGTAATGCCGGACAGGGCCGACACCTGGAGTGATTGGGAAGGCGCCCTGAAGATGCCCGAATGATTCAGTTCGTACTCGGTTCATACGAATCTCAAAAAAAGTCGGCGCCAAAAACAAGAAGACGCGATGTTCTCGGGGCGGGCAGCCAAAACGGGCAACATTGACTGTCCCCGATAATTCAGCTATGCCAGCAATCTCAATATGACGCTGGTGATGAGGCTCATTCCAAGGAGTAGTATACATAGCGCAGCTAGGTTGCTCATTGAAACATAATGAACTGAATACACAACATCTTCATGGACGTACAGGACGCGGGGTAAGTTGTGCTGGTGCTCATCAAGGTTGGCAGAGAGAGCTCTGCTCGCCCGACTTGGCCGAGGCTTTTGAAGTGGAATGGTGACTTGGGCATGAATGCCAGCTTGGGGTTGATTCAGGGTCAAGATGCAGTTGGTTGTTCGTGGAAGCTTCGGAGTCAAGGTAACTGTGTCTTCTTTCATAGCAATATCGTCGGATGAGCGGGAATCTACTTTACTGCCCAAAGCTAATAACGAATCGGTAATGTCATCCTCTCGACGTAGACTCCCTTCCCGCGGGCAATAGTGAGGAAAGGTGCAGCTCCGGTTCCCAGGAAGTACAGGATTTCTATGGGCAAACGCGTGGTATGGTCAAATACGTGTAGCCAATCTATTCTACCGTACTCGATCGCGTCCCTGCGCGCCACGCTCTCAACTATTTCAACCTCGAAGGCTGTCTTTTGCCACAGCCGCTCTGACCGGCTACTCTGCCCCCTTGTCATCATCTAGGTGAAGAAGATGAGAAGAAACGTCTCTGAACCCCTGACAGGCGAGCTGCAGACAAACCAGCGTGCAAGGCTGGGACATAAGCCCATACTGCGAATGGGGCAAAGCGGCAATCACGATATTATGCTTTCCGATCCGACCGAGAATATATGTGTTGTTGTCGTTGACAGGCAGATGCTCCGGGTCGTCGTGTTTCTCGTCGAGGAAGGCTGTAGCTGCGACGAGCTCGGTTCCGACGGCGCAGATCCAGCCGATTGTGTATGCGTCTGGGTTTTGACATGGTCGGATGTGCGACGTCCAACTGGAAGGCGATCTTCTGAAAGGAGATCACCCCGCCCGTTTTTCAGGATCTCCTGGGACCTATTCGACTTCCCAAGGGGGTTCAGCGGATCACAGTGGCTTATATTGATCAAGGACGAGTATAGCGGGGAAGTTCTTCACGTCAACCTTACCCTCAAAATCATTTTCAGGCCCAATCCTATAACGAGTGGAGTAGAATATCACCAATTACTATCGTTGTTGCTTAAAATGATCACTCTTGGCACTGCTATAGCCCTGTGAACCTTGTTTCAGTATTATAAATCAAGCCAAAAGCCGCCTTTGTTATATCGTAAATCCAGCTTCACGCTTCATAAGAGTTAAACTTTCTTAACCTCTTCAGGCAAAAGAACTGGTATATGCAAAACGCAGCTGCCATTTTTCTTTCTTATAGCTTCGCAGATATGCTCTGCCCGCCGCCTTTCGCCCTCTCCTTCTCCACCAACTCCCACGCGAACTCGACCAACGGACCCAGTGCCTCGGCCTAATAATATATAGATGACGAGCAGGAAACATCTGCAAGGATGCGTACAGATAGCATCAGGGGCTCAGAAAACGAGTCTCTTGCTAGCAACCGCTGCGCCGTCGTCATTCTTCTCGATTACGCCCTTCAACCTGCCCGAAATGACCATGTTTTGGATCAAAGTCTTGACATCCTCGTGCTTGGCGAGAATGCTGCCCGTCTGCGCGCAGCGTCTCGGTGCCCATGGATCCTGCCAAGGGAACCCAGCGTCGCCGCCTCCTCCTCGGCTTCGATGCCCGGATCAGGGTTCATTCCGCTGTACGGTGCGAGGACGAGGCCTGGCATGAGTCCGTCGAATTGCGGTGTAGGTGCAATCGTCCGGGAAACAGACCTTGATCGGTTGCGGTAACGTAGTCGGCTGATCCAAACACGTCTACGCAAGATAGTTTTTTTGTCTCTTTACAGGCAAGTCTCTTCTGCGGCTGCTGGGTTGCGATTTCCTAATCTTCCGGCCGGTATCGGTTCGCTGACGTAAGTGCGGGGCAGGTTGAATGATTACCTCACTGCCGCCTCGCACGCTTTCGTTTTGCGCCACAACTTCTATCAAGCCCAATTATTTGGACAGAGTTGCAATGCCTGAGGTTATCGTCGTCGGAGGCGGCGTAATGGGCTCCTCCGTCGCGGAGGCATGTCTAATTGCCGGAATTGCCGGAGAAAACGTAAAGTGGATTGACGATAATGCGAGCCAGAGAACGGCCGCATCCGATGACATCGCACGCATCACCCGCCCTGGATACGCTGATCCGGCATATGGAAAACTAGCCAAAAGTGCCTTCGACATGTGTATGACTGAAGAGCCCTACTCGGAATCTTTCCACCATTCTGGGTGGTGGCTCATCCAAAGTGGCAAACAAGCACAGAACGGCAGCATTTCCGCAGGAGACATGGCGGAGGACGCGAACGATACTTTTGCTGCCTGCTTCCCGGACGCGATCGATACGAGTGGCCTACGCATTACGACATCAGATAGCGCGGGATGGTTGGAGACTGATAGGCTCCAAGACGCTCTGAAGGTACGCCTAAATATCAAACCTCAGCAAGGAACAGTAGCCAGTCTTATTTTTGACGGGAAGACCTGCCGTGGCGTCGAACTACAAACAGGAGAGAAGTTTCTGGCAGACAAAATCATTTTAGCCACCGGGTGGCGAACTAACAAACTTCTGGAACCTCATGACCTCGGACCAATACCTTATATTATTGCCGGCATACCGACAATATATGTCAAGCTTACTGAACCGCTTTACGAAAAGTATAAGAATATGAAGATCATCTGCGAACCAGGGAAAGGTGAGTCAAACACATTCTTTTCGTTACCACTTATTGCTTATATAAAATGCAGGCGAAATTCTACCACCGACACCGCAACGGTTCATGAAAGTGAACAGTCCGAAGTCATATGAACTTGATTACGCCGAAGCAACGGATGCTATGTCACTTCCCTCTACGCATCCATGTTTCGAAACTCCTCGGAAACACCTACAAAACTATATTCAAGATCTGAAAGGATGCGAAGAAACGGCTCGGTTCTACTGGTATGGCTTCAGCTCCATATTATTTATGCCGTAAAAGCTGACTCCATCATAGCGATGCTCTTGGGAAAAACCAGGAATTTCACGTTGGGAAAGTTGAAGGCACAGAGAACTTATTTTCCCTCTGCAATGGCTCATTTCATTTATGGAAGTTCCGTCCGGTTTTGCCGAAATATATCGCGGCTGTCCTTGGTTTTACAGACGATGAGCAGTCGAGAGACCAATGGAAGTCATTGCGAACAGACAAGCCAAAGCATGCGGATCTGATACCAAAACAACGATGGAGAGACGTTCAGTGGTAAGACACAGTGTAGGAAAGTGTTATATCTCATACAAGACTAACAATGTTGGTGACGGCTTCGCGAGCTATCTCATAAAAAGAAAGTAACAGCACTTACGATTTTAACCGTTTGAAATAATTGGCGTAGGAAAGGATCAAGGGGCTTTCTATTCAACCTTCGGTTAGCTTGTTTTGAAACCTGGTTGTATCCCGCAAAGTTGCCGTGCACCAAGTCAGGCCGGTATCTGATCTCCAGAGCATTGCAGAAGACTATACGGCCGTGGAGGAAGAACCGCAGGCTTGTCAGTTGAAGAGGAACTGCGGGGAGACAACCTCGTAAATGCGAATCCTTCAAGTAGATGGGCAAATTGCCAACCGTGTGACAAAGACAACGAATGGTATATAGGTGCCGGTATCAAATCCTGAACTGGAATATATGATGGACACCTGGGGCGCCACGAATGTGGACTGTTCCGAGGACGATAGCCTAGTCTCAAAACAAGAGGGCAACATGAGACTGTCCCGGATCTGATCTGCGGTTCTTGCCTGATTCCGTTCTACAGCTTCTTAATGGCAATATGTATTACCAATATTGAATGTGGTGATAATAACCCAGGGAAAAGTCGATAAGTAGAGACAAATTTAACTGAAAGACCTCAAGATCACCTGCTCCCGAAGATTCCTGTCCATCGCCAAGCGGCTCTTAGTTCATGATGAGATGCTTTTATCGTTAAAGGACACCCCAACGATCTACTCCGGGGTGGGTACATTGCCGATACTGTCGATCCTGCACGATGAGTTCGGTAATACTGGAGCCTTATGACAACGAGTTTCAGGAAAGAGAGCGGCCAGTCAAGGTACGTAAAGTGCCATCTGCCTTCCTTCAGCTCAAGTTCAAGCCTCCGTGAGATACCGATGAAATATGTCTGTTCTAGACGATGTCAAGGATATGCCTGTGGGCTCTCTATACTGTGCTATGTCCACACAATCTAACATTTCATGTCCATAAGGCCAATCAACGTACGACCCGCGCGTATAATACAAGCGAGTAATATTGGGCCAACAAACTCACAATAACTGTTGATAAACAAACAACTAAATGTTCTGACTAAGACTCACTGAACAGCTCGTCTCTATGAAGCTATTAGCCACGGGACACTACTCGCTTATGGCCGCCAGGGAAATCAACCGTCAGGCAGCCGTCCTCAAATACTTTATGAAAATTTTCGCCTGTTCCTTCGCAGTTCCTGACCTTCCCCCGATCTCTTGTGCGGAGATTGGAAAGCTGCGCGACGAATGACTGGTAGCGTTTCTCGCGCTTGGTGGGAGGAAGCAGTGAGGATGATGACGTCTCTGATACTTCACTGCCGACTTGTATCTCGGGGTTTCGTCGCGATGCTGTTGTTATCCGTGGCTGGGATAGAGGAGGTCGCGACGCCCTTCTTCTATATCCATTCTCCCCTTATCCTAGACGAGTATGTGAGCGTCGGAAGAGTGGTGGAAGCCCTGGGTTACGACAGATAACACAGGTCTAAACGTGTAGCGAAAGAGGGACAAGCGAGCTTCGTCAGATATGCTGGAAGCTAGTTGCGTCGCTTTTCTGTCTCGAACTCACTCATCAGCCAGTCCAGCTGGAAGCAGGGCGTATGCTGTGTAAGACCGTCGTGACTTGCCGTTATGGAGATAACAAAGCAGTCATGAATAGGGTTTCAAGATATCGAACTTATAGTCGCCGATGCCAAATTTCGATTCTTCGGGCACCAATGTTATGCTACCTTTCATGTCACCTCACTGCATGACGTTATTTCAGTTCAGCTGAAGTCGTCTACGGACTGCTCCGAAATCAGTGGATTTCCAACTACAATAGATGACATAATCAGTTCGCAGGATAACGTATTCAAAGGGGAGACTTCTGAGACTTCAGTTAACAAAAAAAGGAAGCCTGACCTCATGGGTACAGAGCCGAAACGGCATCATAAGAGGAGAAGAATGCTATAGTCCAGCACAACTGCACTGGAAAAACATGGGATTGGACCCCTACCATTCACGGGCTTTCCAGGCAGCAAAGAACGCCATGAAACACGTAATTGCAACCGCTCGCTTTTCACCCAATCACTATCACGGACGGGAGAAGTGTTCGATATGCATCGGCTGGTGCACTTAATCATGTAGACGCAGATGCAGCGCGGTAGCATCAACCACTGGCCTTATTGCTATGAGTGTGAGAGTCGATGGGCAAGGATAGCGGAGTTACCGTGAGCGAGCCTGAGCCGAAGTTGAGCAAGGTCTGGCTTTGGAGTTTGTCCAGGCCAACTGGATCTGTGGTCAAAGGTGGTTGCCTCCCTAATAGCCTCTATACAGACCCTGTCAGCTCAGATAGCCTATCACATTCCACTATAATTAGCCACACAGCCTTGCCTGAAATATGGAATTGCTGTTTTTACCAGTGACAGCGCTGGGCAGGTGGTACCGGGTTTTCTCATGACCGCCGGGTGGGAAACCTAGAGTTGATAGGTTGAATTAGATAACCGTCAGTCCTTTCTATCTCTCTGGTCATGGAATCTGACCAACGAAGTACGTGGGTACTTCTTCTGTGAAGGCCGGGTTGGATGCTTCAACGAAGCCAGTACTCATGGAATGGGAGCTCTCTCAGATGCGACGGAAGTCAGGTTCGAGATCAAGGATTTCGCAATCTGTGACAAAGTGAATATCTCATGGTATCGGGATGTGCCCTCCAACAGGAACACTGTGGATACTGAATACAACTCGATATAAGTAGGCGTATCAATCGGTGACTTTATGCAGCCTCTTTAGAATTCATGCCATGATCCACTGGTAGAGATGATCGGCTTCCGGTTGCAATAGCTAGTTCGTGAAGGAATATAACATTACCAAATCAGACAATGTTAGAACAGACTTGCTTGCTACTAATAAACCTGTAGCAATATTACAGTGGTATGTCTCTCAAAACATCCAGATATCCTCGCACAAGCCACATTCATCGCGAAAACAGTCGACCTCCAAGGCTACGTTGAGCCTTGATGTTGTCAAGTACATAACAGTAAAAAACCTCCACAGCAAATCTTACAGCTCAACCTGTTCGTGGGTTGTGTATGAGTTGGGGTGCGGTCGGATGGTATGAGAAGAAGGAGTAGATGAAGCGGCTTAGGTCTGAACAGCCACATCCGTGTCTCGAGTCTATTTGCCATTCTCTTTCGTCGCATCTGAGAAGGGGATTACGCCTTCTTCGCACGACCACGCTTGGGCTTCGCTTGGGCAGCATCTGCGTCAACTGCGGCAGAAGCCTTGGCCTTACGACCACCTCTAGCCTTAGGCTTGGGAGCGGGCTCTTCCTCCTCCTCCTCCTCGTCTTCTTCAGGGGTCGGCTCCTTCTTCACTGCAGCCTTTCTGCCTCGAGTCTTCTTGGCAGGGATTGGGGCCGGGGCCGATTCCTCCTCAGCCTCGGGTTCATCTTCGGACTCAATCTTGGGAACGGCCTTTCTGCCTTTACCTCGAGCCTTGGCGGCAGGCTGCTCGGGCATCTCATCCTCGGACTCAATCTTAGGAGCGGCCTTTTTGCCTTTACTTCGAGCTTTGGCGGCAGGCTTCTCATCCTCCTCATCAGCCTTTACAGCAACCTTCCTGGACTTCTTCTTGGGCTGGGCTTCCTCCTCGTCATCATCAGCAGCATCGGCCTTCTTGCGACCACGCTTTGCAGCCTTCTTTGGAGCAGAGCTGGCAGGTGGAGCAGAGCTGGGGGGGTCTCCATCTTCATCTTCGTCCTCGGCCTTTGCCTTCTTGGCTCGACCACGGATGGCCTTCTGACCAGGAACGTTGTATTCGGGATCCTAGAGAGTTAATAGTCCGAACGCGTGACTAGACCGGCGGGGTTACTCACACCATTGAAGTCATCTGCATCGATGTGTCCCTGCTCGACTGCACGTCGGATCTTGGCCTGGACGTCAGGGTGATCGCTAGCGTCAATGTCAGCAAGACAACCTAAGGTGTGCGTGCAGAACGTAGACCTACTCCAACTCATCATAGCCGTCGATCATGTTCCAGTCATAGCTGCCATTGCGCTCAATTTTGGTCTGAAGATTTCCAATGCTGGCTCCCGAGACACAACCCCTGCGCGAATCCCATCAGTCACATCAAACAGTTGGTCAGAAAACAGCCGAGGGCCATACCAGTGTCTCCATCTCCAGCTGCCGTGCTCTTGCACCTCGACCCAGACTCCGAAGCGGATCTCACCCTTCGTGACCTTCTTACCCTCCTTCTTGCACACGCCATCCTGACATCCGGCGCGGTTGTTGGGTGAAACCTCTGGAAACAATATCAGTATGGGTGAAACCTTGAGAACCTTGGGCACGCGTAGGCCATAGTAAGGTGACGGCTCTCGCGGAGAAATTGTAACGTCAGAAGCTGCGATGAGATAATGGAAAGGACGTCTCGACATACCAACACGGTAAGACATCTTGTCTTGTTTTTGTTATGAAATCAAACGAAGTGGTACGTGAAAGAGAAGTGGTCGACGTGGATTCGGACGGCGTGATGTCTCAAGTGGGTGGTAATGAATGGTGCGGTGCAGATGCAGCAGGCGCAGTTCGGAGGAAAGAGGGAAAGCGGGTTAGGTTAGTACAAGACAAAACCACCGTTGCTGAACAAGTCGACTTTAGAAGTAGATTCTATCGAGTAAGTCTACCATTGACTGGAACCCGATTTCCTCGAGGAAAGAAAAACCACTTGCGCAAGGCAACAGAAAATTGGGTGGTCAGGCAGAGGCAGGGGCAGAGGCAGAGGCAGAGGCAGAGGCAGAGGCAGAGGCAGAGAGGGATGAGAAGTGACGGGGGTTTTGGCACGCGCGATGGGCCCCGACCGCGTCGAAACTGGAGACTGCAGGTGATCGTCAGGCCGCACCCCTGCCCTGCCACTTATTTCACCAATCTACCTAATTGATATCGACCAGACCTGTCCTTTGATGATTGCACTTCAATGTCGTAGTAGACCAAATTACATCTGTCCCTCCATTCCAATGCATTTCAGTCAGGAAACAGTTGCGTGTAATAGTAATGGAGCTACAGCTAAAGTACAGGTACACCCGGGAGCTTCTGGGAGCTATGACCAGCATTCCGTTGGCGTTGGCACAAGCTTTCAGGAGCTGCTACACTATCTGGAGTACCTACCTACGTATAAGTACTGAAGTTACTTAGGTAAGTAAGTAACTGCCTTGACTTAGGTGCCTGGTCACAAATTTGGACCTATGCTCATGGCAGCACTGAGTATGTGGTTTACGCGGCTTTCAACGCCTATAAACTCTTCCCTGCAAACCCACCCATTCCTTCTTGTGGCCTCAGAGAAAAGGACACCAACCAATGTACATGGCCGCCAGATTCTTGGGGTTGACAGCTTGCTTGATGAGCTCCTCGACCTGTCCTTCAACACCTAGCGGGATACTTTCATCAGGCAGTAACCCCCTGACCTTTCTCTTGATGCTCTCTACTACACTGTGGGGATTTAACCTTACCACCTCGTTCTTTCGTTTCTTGTCCTTCTGTAGATCCAGTGTAGGGTCGTAGATGAATGCCTCGAGGATGGTCATCAGGGTCTCTTCTTGCTGCCTGAGGATGCTGAGAGTCAATTCGGAACACTTCCTGAATGGTCCCTCGTATCCGTGGATGCCCATGGCTGTTACCATATTGTGCGTGAGACGGAACGGTACACGTTCGGGTTGAGCAAAGGTAAGACCCTTGTCGAACAGACAATTGAAGTCGACATGGAAAACACCGCCGTTTCCTTCCTCGAGAAGCACGTTCTCGCCATGCCGGTCACCCAGACCTAGAATGGTGCCCACCATTGACATAACAGCACAAGAACGCGTATACTTCAGTCGCGCGGCAAACCACGCAGACGGGTTCGGGAACTGTGAGATGAACCAATGAGGGAGAACCGCAGGGAACATCTGCAGCACCCCTTCTGTGAAGACCTTGGTGTTCTTCTCGTTCATGACTGCATCCTTCATCATCTGGGCGAGATGGCTGTAATTAGGAACAATCCCGCGCGATCGGTAGATGACGAGGAGAATGTCCCGCAGTGTTTTCAGCCCGTCGATCCATTCGATGATACCACACTCTTCGTTCAGTGGCGTTACTGCGTATGTCTTGATATAGAGTTGCCGCCTGCTGGACTCGGCGTCACGCTTGAGCGAGCGGTTGATCATGCTGTTGAACTCCATGAGGCGTTGATCTGTTCTCAGATCGTCCTTCGGCTTGATCAACAAATTGTAGTTGAGGCCATTAGACCCACGAGCCGTGAGTCTTCGGGGTTTCGCCAGTGACCCGAGCACTAGTACCTCGTCTAGAAAACAGTCAATCGTGATGACATCCCGCGAGAAAGCCTTATGCTTCTTGACGTTGTCTGTAAGCGTGGGCAATGTTGCTGTAAGGGCAGTCTCGATCGGCACGACCAATGGACAAGGTGTGCATTTGTGGTTGAAGTTCAGGTCTCTTGTGATACTGGCATGGGTTGTCCTGTTGCTCTGAAAGTCGCCGTTGTTGCAAGCGAGCAACAGCTGATCTGCAAGCTTTTCTCCCATTCGGAGCAAAGTCTTCAGATCATAGGATCCGCCTTCCACCTTCTTTCCTAAGCCCCGCAGTTTCTGGAGTATCTGCTGTCCTCGCGCTCTGCGCTCAGAAGTAGCCTGCTTCGAGGTCATGATCGCGAACAAGCTCCATAGGGCTTGTTTCGGATGGGCCTCGACGACCTTCAAAATGATTTGCTCCAGCACAACGAAGACTTCGGTGTTGGGGTGGGCAATGCGTGCAACGATCTGAGGAAGCGCGGTATAGAAGATGTACGCAGGCATTCGCGCCACGTACTTGTAGAGGTAGGAGTGAAGCGACTGAAGCTGTGTTTTTCTTCGATGGTGCAGTTCGCGAGATAGAGAAACCTTGCCTTCAGGTGCCTTGTCGACCTGGGCTCCCAATTCTAGCCACAGGGTCAAGATCCTAGGAAGAGTTTGGTAAAGGTACTTAGTACCATAGTTCAGAGAGCGTATGTAGTTCTCTATGACGAGCTTTGCTGTTTCGCCCGTGAGATACTCATCGCTCTGGTCATCAGGTTTCAGTGTCTTCTCTGACTCAAGGACCTTTTTGTAGTGCCTTCCCAGATAGTAATGACCCTTCTCCCACTGGCCATAATTCTTTGGGACATTCTGGTACTGTTGCCTTAAGGCGCTCGCATGTGTCTGTCCAGCACTATCGAGCCATTTGGCGAGGAGAAGTTGCGCTCGAGCTGTCAACATATTCTGTTGAGATTCTGCGTTCTTCTCCGAGGACTCTCCATCACCGCCGAAACTGCGGTTGAGGAAAACATTGCTGGAGATTGCACCCTGCAGGGTCTGTATAGCCTTCCTGTTATGGCCGTCTTTCCAGAGTAGACGGGCATTCTCAATCGTGGCAGAATCATCTCCAAGCTGTGAGGCGTGAAGAACTGCATTGAAAGATTGATGTATCGAGTTAGCTTTCCGGGCAAGCCTAGCACTAGATAGCCACAATGAGGAGACATCCAGATCAGTGAACCGGGATCTGGTCGGGTTAGTATACAGAACCGCTTTCACCATTGCTCACTGATAGAGACCTACCGGGATAGCTCCATTGCTGCACGCCTGATGCCCAGAACGTATTGCTTATCGTTGACATAAGAACCGAGAACTTCGAGGCGCCGATTCAACGACTTTAGTATCTCCTGCGGATGCTGACTTCCATCATTGTTGATCCCGGCAATGAGTTCAAGGTCAGTAAGTACATGACACTTCAGCAAGGCTTCATGGCAAGCATGTAAGGATGAGGTTGCCGTGAACGTCATTGACGAACCGATGCGATCTCGCATTGTATTCATCTCCTCGACGAATGCCTTCGTGGAGCCCTTTTGCAGGTGCAGGAGGGCTTGCGCAACACAGACATTGAAGTTCTCAGTGCGATCACCCTGGTACTTGGAGATGAACTTGTGCATTGTCTGCCATCTTCCAGTAGCCCACGACGCCTCCACGGCATACGGCACTATTCGGTTGATTGTGGAGACTGCCGTGTGCCTTTCGATACCTTCCACATAGTTCAGGAGAACATCTGCACTATGTCAGTTTCAAATATCAAGTCGAATCGAAAGAGTCACGAACCGTGCTGACCGGACTCCTTGAGACAAGTAAGAAGATCGATTTGGACATCGACGTTGTCTGGGTTTTCGGCTAGCTTGATTTCATACCATGTCTGAGCTGCAGTCCACCTTCCGGCTTTTCGATGGCTCAGTATCTGTTGGTTGATGTCGAGGACGTGGAGATGGGCCGAAATGCCTTCTAAACCATCAGGTTCGTCGATCTGTGTATATATGTCTTGTAGTCTCTGAAGAAGTCGCTCCCTCTCTTCGCCGCTTTTTTTCTGTTCTTCAACCTGGCGGATGTGCTGTTCCAAGTGGAAAAGAGCTCTTGAAAATGCCTTGCAGTCCACCGCACGTTGCGATATGAGTTCTGGTGGGATGGAATCGAGGACACTCTGGACCTTGTGCATAGCGGCCGCGTCTTTCGGAGTCTGATTTGATTTGCTTCGTTGAGCATGAAGCCATCTCATGGCATAATCTAGAGCGCGGAATACAGCCTAGCCTAGTTAGCACGATACTTTGCAGATATCGGACTTCCCTACCTCATAATATAGCTTCTTGTCTTCCCTCTCTACATACGTAGCTTCCTTGGGAATGTCGTGCTGCAATACGTTAAGTAGTTCGCTTAGAACATTGGCCTTGACTTCTTCGGTTGTTCCCTCACCGATGATCATGTGGAGGATTAGATAAGGGAAGAGAAACTCGGCTATCGATAGATCTTTAAGTCGGATTACGCGGCAAAGAGGCTCGAAGATGAGTTGCGCGAAGGGCGTTTGCGGTCTGCGAAGCAAGTCAAGAGTCAAGTTTCGCATCCATATGCCGTACATTCTGCCTGGTCGAAAGATAGGATACTCTGTCTGCTGCTGCGTCATCCGGACAAGCTTGTACCTGGAAGTTAGGAAAGGAGTAATGATCTCTCTAGCCCCTTCAGAGATCGCCAGAAACCTCCGGTAGATGTGATCAACGTCCTTCTGCCTGGGATTTCCTCGTACGCCAACCATCTTGATCGCTGCACCAATGTCGCATCTATCTAGCAGCTCCTGCATAGCATATGACAGAAATCCTTGAAATCTAGTGTCTGTGGCAGAGACGAAGGATTTGACTATAACATCTTCCACAAGAGTCAAAACAAAATCAGTAGTCTCCTCACACTGCTCAAAGTTGTATTCAACAACAACTTGCCTTTCGGCCCGTACAGTCTCAACGCGATTTGGATCCAAACAACCTAGCAGACCGAGGCTTTGGGTGCAGAGCCGGCTGATCTCGCCCTGATCCACGACATACCTGGAGGAACAGTCAAGAAGCGCTCGTGCTAAGACCGGGACGACAGAGTCTGGCTGTTCGCTAATAGCCGAAGCCTGAAGATATTCCTGTTGCCTTTGCAGATAGGAAGCAAGTTCTCTCAAGGCCTGTAACACGACGCCTGGGTTCTCGTGGGAAATTCTTTCAGCGAGAAGATTGAAGGCGGTCCTATTGTCGACAGGCCTCCGAAGCTTGTTTAGCTTCGCTTCAACCTCTGTTAGACTATTTATATGACTGAACGACGGTAGTTTGCTGATCAAGGCCTCTATGATGGGGCGATCTTTCTCAAGCAAGACTTCTATCAGCTCCCGAGACCGGCGGCGGGTGTCGTCGTCGAATGAACTCCAATGATGATTAATGATGAAGAATGTTGTTTCAATCAGTACTTCTACATCTTCTCCCTCCAAGTAGAGAATCATGGCAGCCCAACATGAGAACGCAGGTGCGCGAAGCTCATCATGCGACATAGAGGAGAGAATACATGCAGATATCTTGGTCTAACGTCAGTTACCAAGTTCCAATGGTGCGCTCACCTGCACAGATAACTTACTTGAGGCCTTGCAATACGTATATGGGCCTTACCGATTCGAATCATCTCCTCCATTGCTTTGATACAGCGCTTCTGTTCTTCAATGACGGAACGATTACTGGACGGACCATTGAAGATGTCGGTTAGGCGAGCTACTAAGCCGAGAACTTGGTCGAAAAGAAAACGACCGGTAGCATGGGCCTTCTTCTGTTTCGGTTCACCACTGGTAGACTGATACATGCCGATCATCAGATCTAAGGCATTTCGGATCTGAATAACGTCAGGGTCTCTATTTGAGCAATTAGCTTGTTACTTACGTGAGGCTTCCGACTCTCTTCCGCATCTCCGACAGCTTTCAGCAGTTCCAAGCACGTCATCAAAGGGTCTATTGAAATTATCTCGCTGAGATTAAATTCATCAAAATGAGGAGATATATCTCTCAGAAGGCCCATTGCATGAGCTGGGACGTCCGGAACGTCTTGTACAAGCAAGAGAGCCAGTATCGGGCCTAGATTCTCGTGGTCCAGACATGGCTGCCACGGATCTGTCTCCTTGCGGACGTCGGCGATTCTCTGTATGACTGCTTGCTTTCTACTCAGCACAAGCCAGGGGAGGGCGTATCTTTGGATCAGCAGTAAAAGGTCAGAAACCGATAGCTCAAGCAACTCGGCCAACAAACGTGCAGTCTTGGGTTGTGAGCATAGATCCTTGGCGGCGGTATAAGCGATATGCTTCCAAAAAGGTTCGAGTAACTGTCTTGGTGACATATGTCGACACCGAGCCAAGCTAAGCATCTGCCAGATACAACCATTCGTCAGCGGAAGCCCACATCAATGTTTACATGATTACCTACTTCATCGAAAGCCACAGCAGATGTGATGGCGCTGCGGTGGCCCAGGTTGGTGATGAGTTTGACCAAAACAACCCCCAACTGATCATCGGGAATGACACTATTTACTTGTATCAGTACAACGATAGTAAGGCTTAAACTGTCCGATGCCTACCAGCCTACTTGGGACCATGCCATGATGCAGGTCTCCGCAAGGTGTGGCAAGCCCTGCTCCATAATGTCATGAAGAATACTAAAAGCATGCAAACGATTTCTTCGAACTACGTCCGAGACAGCCAAAAAATGCGTCGACTCTTGCAAAAACATCGGCAGTGTTCGACTGTGACATATCAGCTTCTGCCAAACTCCGGTCATCCCAGGGATTCCAGGTCTCTTACCTAGCAGCTATGCGCAGTTCCCTGAAAGAGCTTGAAAGCGACCTGACACACCATTGAGCGGCTGTTGAGACCTCGAGATCGAAGAACGCAGGATCGTTCGAGTGCTTGGCAAGACGCCTGAGAGCAGCCATTGCCGCGATGCGAGGTCGTCGCGACTCAACGAAGCTTGGCATAATTATCACGTGTTGGAACAAATCGACAGCTGCTGATTTTGCGACGGGATCAAGGCAGACGGGTACTAAGCTAGTGGTATCCGGGACGGAACAGTATGCGCATTCCAGCTTAGATGTACCCGAATTGCTCCATGTATCTATCACTAGTGTTTCGTCCGCAGCACAGCAAATATGACCTAAAAGATCAATCACTGAGCACTTATCCGAATCACTGAGTTGTGCAAGGGTGTTCCTATTTCAATAAGCAAGCGAACGCAAGGCTTGATAGCATGAACTTACTTGATCAGATCTCCGAGATCTACCTGCTCAACCTTATGCTTAGAACCTAGTAAAAGGTGAATAAGTGCGAGAACCCGAGGCAACGTTTGCGACTCCGCAGCTATCTTCCTGCGTTTGGGCAATGGCTCGACGGAAGCTTCAAGGGTGGGCTGTAGTTGCAGTGTTTTGACCTGGTGTCGCAGTTTCTGATCTGCAAAAGAATCCAGGCGTATCCTATTGCTCTGCGATCCGGACACAGCCCCTTGTAGCAGTTCGAAGCATCTCTATCACCCTATCAGCGTTTGTCAATTACAATTCGCAATGTTGCCCTACTCACCCATAGATCAGTCTCAACCAGCATATAGTTACTGGTAACGGAGAGCTTCTCGAGACTTGGAAGCAATTGTGAAGCAATAAGTCGCAATGTGGGCTTATGGTTGATGGAAAGATTGGACATGGCGATGAGTGTCGAACAGAGCAGTTGGTTCACCGAATCGTTATCCTCTGTATTGTGTAGACGGTCAAATTGCTCTACCAACTCGACAGAGAGGATGACCAGCAGAGCGAATACCTTTGGTTTCAGTACGTGATCGGTATCTCCCAGGCCTTGAAGTGCGGCGGTAAGTCGCAATGTGCTCTGGAGTAAAGAAGGCAAACAACTCGGACAAACAGCCTGCCATCGGTGCTGGGCTTCAGATAGTGTGAAGTACGAGTCAAGGAGCCAAGGCAGAAACTCCACGGACGACGAGATCATATCATCGTCTAAATGATGAAAGTCTATATGGTAGCCCATGATAGACAGGAGGCTGGAGGCATGGCGGAGAGCATGCGATACTGTGGTCAAGTTATAGGTGCATTGTTGCCGAAGGAGATGAAGCTCTTCGTTTGACGCAGATTGCAGAAATGAGTCGAGTGGCAGACGTAAGTCTATAGCACTTTCCTTTTCGGCGGTAGAGCATCTAAGGCCAGTAATATGGCCGATTATGCCTTTATCGCAAGTCAGTAGGGCGCACGCAGCATATCATAAGCACTCACCCCTGAAGTTACTTCGAATACATTCTAAGAATCCTGGAATCAATGGCCAAAGCGATCCATTCTGGCACATCACTTGATAGATATCATGAAAGAACCCTTCAATACCCGTGGTTAAGGCAAGACATTGACTCCGTCCAAGCAACTTCAAGACCTTTGGCAGGATCCAGAGCCAGAGGGGTTCCCGTCCACGGAAGATGAATGATGCCTCAGTGTCATGAATGAGGAGAACATCTGGGGTCTCCTTGATGGTGACATTCAAGAAGTTGACGGCCCGGAGGGCATCTGCGCGTAGCTGTGCTAGATCGGCAAAGAGGTCGTCCCACTTAAGACCTTCTAGAACCACACGAGCATAGACATATATGAGCATGTGATTATGCTCAACACGCTCTTCTGGTGTGTTCAAAAGCTCTGGTTGATTTTTTACCTTCTCGATGATGGCAAACAACTTCTTCAGCTCTGCTGTCTCGTCGGGTCGTGAAGATCTCGTAGATGCCGAGATATTCTCCACAAGCTGCGCGGCCAAGGTGGAAGGGGGCGGGCCGTGAACTAAGTTTCCATTAGTGAAGCTCTCCCGGCTCTGAGGTCCGGTCCTTCCATGAGAAGTTGGAGCCATGATGCTTCTGTCATCAATCTATGGGCGGAGAGTACGGGTGTTTTTGAGCTCATGGTTGATGACGGAAAGCTCCACGCGCCTCGATCTGGACGCGAATCGGGCTCGCGACATCACGTGACTGGAACGGTTTGGCAAATAGACCTCTAGCGCCAGGCCAGTAACTAGCCAACCAGCAGAGCCTCAATTCAGGGCCATTTTACGGCTGATGTCACCGAAGCTCGAGCTTCTAATCACGACCTACCCGACTGTCATAACGTCTAGGGTTTAAAGAAGGCGCTTCGTGTCCCTCCCTATCCAATCACCTCAATCGCATTAATCTGAACCTTGAGCATTCTTACGACGAAGGTCACTAATTCATGCACTGAAGTCTTGAGGTGCGCGAGCCCGGTATCGACCTCGATTCGAAACGATGGCCGTCTTCCAAAATAAAAAGTTTCGCGGCGCGGCCGACGCTGGCACGATCGCAGCAAGATACCGCGGACTCATGGCTAAACACCCCTTTTTGATGTTTGGATTGCCGTTCATATCCATTGTTGTCGCAGGGTCCTTCGTATTGACGCCCGCGACGGCTGTACGCTACGAGAAGCATGACAGGAGGGTCCGACAGATGACTCGTGATGAAGAGCTGGGTGTTGGCAAGGGAGGCCGGAAAGTGAACATGAAGGACGAATATTATGTTGGTCTCTACATCTAACTCGTGTCAAATCATATCAGTACTAACAATGGTGCTTTCACAGAGATTGGCTGCCAAGGACATCGACACTTGGGAGCAGAAGCGTGTCAAGCGACTACCCGGAGAATCCGACGGTGTCTTGTAACGAACCATATCATAAATCAACCTCAAGTGACCACAACTCCAGCGCACTGTTATTCTGACGAGCTACAACCCTATTTGACATCACGTCTCGCGGCCACTGATTTCACACTTATCGACAAGTCATAAGGGTATATTCGAGACTCCACCACCACCGGCTTATTGAGCTTCACGCTGGTCTCTCCGGTCGAGGCTTCATTGGCCTAGCGGATAGCCTCGGAAGGTCGACATGAAGAGCCCTTGACTAATGGATCCACCCGAAGGACGGCTGGCGATGAGCTTAAAGAGCTGCTCAAGGTTACTGAGCATTGATCATGCTGGACACTGGGTGTAAGATCTTCTGGTAGAAGCCTGAAAAGGATGTCGATTCCTCAGCTGAGACTCAAGCCACTTATTCCCAGGTATCTAGCAGCGCGGACCCTCGGTAGCATCCTGTGCCTTTAGCTCTATACTTAGTCTGAGCCATTGAAGACGACTAAACGCGCAGCGTCATGCGGGCGTAGCGTACTGTCGGGTTGCACATGAACTCTGAATGCACCCACTTCGCAAAGAATACGCAGTATGCATGTTTGACATAAACTCAACCGCCATCAACTTTTGAGTTCCTTAGGTTCCTACCGGATCATGCAGCTTGTTTGTCGTGACGAGATAAGCTTTCTCTTATCTATTCACTGCACCGAGACTTGTTTAGGATTAGTTGTACCGCCCACAATACCACTGTCTGAACTTTCTACACATTGATGACTCCCGTCTGAGTCATACGTTCTGACCGTTCCTGTGGCGTGGAAGAGAATTTAGGCAGTCTAGGCGATAACGTTCCACATGGCAAAGCCGAAACCTTGGACACGCGGTTTAGCTCGTCACCGTCTTTCAGGCGGGTTGCAACCTTATCAAGGCTGTGGGAGTCGTAAATCTCTTGCAAGTTTCGCATGGAATGGCCGAGGGGCTATCGTTGTCTTATTGACGGGGGATAGAGAATTATGTAGTCATTGGTCACATTGCCGAGAATCCAATCAAAGCATCAAGATTATATCCCGTCTTTTGACATGCAAAGCGTAACGGGCTATCCACGGCTATTTGCAAGCAATAGCCCGGAGCAAAGATGCCGAGGTGACGGCTGGTCCTGGTCATGGCAGGCAGCGGCCAGGAAATTTATTTTAGGCTCGCATGTCAGCCAGGGGCAGCAAACCCGCAAACCCGAATGCAGAAATCAAGCGGGGCCTGGTTGCCCCAAATCGTCCCCATGACCTCGTACCCAGCAGACTGGTCGTACTCGGCTGTTGGTACCTAGTATCTCGCTAACCCCTGTGCCTGATGACATCCGAACGTCTTGCAGAAACCTGCAGCGCAAGTTCGCTTCCACCCGCATTCTGCATTGCGTTTCTATCCATCATCTCATTCGCCTCCCCAGGGTTGGGATGACGACTCTACATTTCTTGGGAAAAAGAAATGCAGGATTGCGCCTCTCCAATTCACTCGGCCCTGTCGAGTGATGCAAAACACCGATTGACCCGGTCTTCACCCGATTCTGCATGCTGATGCTGCCTACATAGTACAGATAGATGTTTCAGCAGGCGTTGGCAGACCTGGTGCAACGCAAAAACCTGCCCTGAACAGCCTTGATCATCCCCGCCACTACGATCAAGATCTGCAGATCATCACGCCAGACATATCCCTAGTCTTTGTTTCTCTGCGCCTCTCGCCAGTCAAAATCACGCATCCTACCTGCGGACCTCGTTGCGTCCCATCGTATCCGGAGGTACGGCATTGCTGTGTGAGTACATACCTACATAGTACTATGTAGGTGGGATTACTATGTAGGTGGGCAAAGCTGCCCTCTTCGGCTAGTCGGCCGCCCACCGCTGCCCCTCTCGAGTCCATGGCAAATGGTCCAATGAGGAACGTCGTCCGGGAGATGAGTGTCAAGCTTGTCATTGAACCGGCCGTTTCTATCAGTCTAATTCGTGCCAAGCGCACTTCGCCTTGCTTCCTGCACACCACCAGCAACGTACCGGCCGAAGGGATTAAGACATAGGTTTACGCCGGTAGGCAGCACTGACCAGTCCTTCACCCGGCTGGCGTGGCTTATTGAAATACTATGACGCATGCGTTTGTTGAATGATCGGGTACCATGCCGCGAAATCGTTCCCAGCTTGGGAGGGCGCAATAAGCTTTTGCCCTGATACGAGCACTGCAACCTAAATTCTGCAAGGCACCGGCTTCTCATTCACCTTTCTTTTCAAGGATCTTCAGGGATGGGTTCGTTGCACTCGATATTAAATGTAACAAGGCCTGCCACTCCTGGAATCTTTTCCCCCAACCCTTTTTGATACTCGAGAATACTATGTATATTCGGCCTCGGTCTACTCACTGCCGCCAAGCCTTGATCACCATCAAGTCTTATACCACAACAACAACTTTCACGTAGGGGCACACAGACACATTCACAATGTCGTGTGTTCAAACACTCTTTCATAAGAAATCTAGGGGTAGCCTGCGGAGGAAACATACCGATGAGGAGCGTAGTTTCGCCCAGCATGCAAGAACCATGAGTGTCTGGAGCCAAACCACCGCCAGCTCATCTTCTTCCACGGTTTCGACGGGATCACATAGAACGGCAGCTTCATATGACCCGCTTTCTTTACATCCTCCGATGTCACTCAATGCCTCTCCGAAACTCGTGGATTTCGACGAAGACGTTTTCCCTGACGTTAGAGAGCAGCATGACGACTCCACCGAAGATATGCCAGAGGCTTCGCCGTATTCACCGTTGAGCGAAGGGAGTTATTACTTCAACCAAGACGCGCGGAGGAGAACTTATGTCTACGATCAACAAATACAATGGCCACTCAAGGACTGGCAGGCAGTTCCCCCCGGTCTGGCCGACGTGGACAACGTGGAGGGCGTCAAGAGGCAGACGACATCACGCACAGTATCTTCAACATCGATATCAAGTCATCGAAGACCACCAAAGGAGGCTATGAATGAACTAGACATGTTCGTCAAGCGAGGCGAGTGGAAGCGCCGGGGTATTGTCTTCGGATTGGGCTCTGATGAGGAGGAGGATCAAATGCAGCATTTCGAGCTTCCTGGCTGAAGCATCTCTTTTACATGCACATTATGACATTACTACAACACATCCTACGATATGAGATACGCGCCTTTCACACGACATGGGCTTTAGACACGGATGGGCAAGCTCACGCTACTAGCCACTTTTTGTAATACCAGATCTAGGGATACAGCATGGGCTGAGGAGTATGTGGGAAAATGATACCATTTTGAGTTTATTCTCTAACACCCAAACTTTGCAAGGACTTGTCTACATGAAGATGCGAATCCGACATCAACTATGCCTTTGCGATACTTCTATCACAAAACCCAATAAAAAACCATAAGTCCGATACACACCTAATTAAATGATCTTCAACCAATGATGTAATCACGTGTCCCACAATTTCAGACCCTGGACTCAGCTTGTCGCGCAGCCAAGGAAACAGCTGCGCGTCCCGCACATCGCAATATAAACACCACCACTTGTGGGTTAAACAACCAAGCCACAGCCGTCAACGATGTTTCACAGCATTCCCTTGAAACTGCAGCCACCGAGCGATCGACTAAGTTATGACATAAGGCTCGTCGGCTTGCGTAGCACTGTTTCTGTTTTTTTCTGGCAGATCGCTAATAAGATTGCATACTTATGCAGCTTGAAACCCCCCCATCAGGTAAAGCCTCAACAAGCTAACCGCCAATAGTGCCAATCAGACGCGCGATATGAGGAAAAGCCACCGGCCGCGCTTATCAACAGGCTGAACTTTGCTATCACTGAGGCGCCTTGGATGTATCATCTACGGCGTGGTACTGTAAGTGGCCATCTCTTGGGATGAACGGATCCGCGTAGGTTTCACTGCTGGAGCATAAATTCGGCGCCAGATAGGAGGTGTTTCGTCCTGTTCTGTACCAAGAAGGAAGACGCCTCCGAACTCTGTTCATATATACACGCACCCCCTACACAGCAGCCCGAATGAGAACATCCTTCGCTTTGCATAATGAAGGTAGGCGCCCCCTAAACTCAGTATTCACCCATCCGGTTCGTATATCACCCTCTATGGAGCACATGCTTTCGCTAGCAACCGCGACTTCGAACAGAAGACTTGTTCATGGGTACGGGTCGTCCATAGTACACGATTGCCTCGTTTCACGATTATAGTTCGTCCATTACACATTAGAGTGCGATGGGATGAACAGAAAAGTTATGGTCTGTTCTTCCAGCTGATCCAACCTTCTCCTCTATGCTGGATTGTCAGGAGAGTAGTGCGTTCGATTTCTGTATAGGTAGGACAATTGAGTCACGACGGAGGATAATTCTCAGTTGATGAACCCACGACATCTAAGACAGCTTTATCGTCCTGCTTCGGCGAGTCTGTATTGTAACACACGAAGACCCCGAACTCCCCTAGCTCTTACATATCCTGTTGGCTATACTGGGAGAAGATCCAGACATAATGAATTCTCAGCAGCAATCGACTATACGCCATGAAGCAGCCTGCATGGGTTCCGGCCTCTGAAGTAATACTATATTGATGCCCACTATGATGCATAGAACAGTTCAATATACTATGATTGCTACGTAGGCATTAGAATAAATACAAGTCCTCGCTTAGAGCTAAGATTATATTGTCATTACCAGCTCAGACCTCGAGCCTCAGTTTCGATACATCAGCACTCAAGTCTCTCCCCTGCAACATCTCCGCAACGACCTTCCCCGTCCCGAGGCTCATGCTAATACCCCAAGGCCCATGTCCAGCAGCCAGGTAAAGGCCCCCCTCCGCCCCGGGCCTCGTACTCACGCCCTCGCCCAGAATGCTGTCCGGTATCCTATCCACAATCGGCAACCCGCTGTTCGTCACCGGCCGGAAACACAATCCCTCCCTCACGACCTCCAGATCATCCTCCTCCTCCCCCTGTCCGAGGATCTCCCTCGCCGTATCACGTAGCCTCTTGATAGAAGATTCGTTGATGTTGGAATGCGAGTCGCTGGCCAATAGCGGCAACGGTTCAGAAGCCGAGTTTAAACCTGCGATATAGATGTGACCCCCTATCCTGCTGAAGATCTCGGGCGAGTACCCGGGCTGACTCGTCATGAAGACAGCATGGCAGCCGTGTTCCTCATGTTCCTTGCTCCAGCGTGGGCTCTTGACAACGAGCGAATGGCCGGCGAGACTCGACACCGGGATCTGGACCTTGGATTTCGGAAACAGCGTCCCGAAAACCTGCGGGGACCAAGCCCCGGCTGCGATGACGATATGCGTACACGGCACGTCGGTTTCGGTGCCGGAATGAGTGTCTGCAATGCGAACGCTCGAGACTTCGCCACGCAAGTCGGACTGAATCGACATCGCCTTGGCCGGGTGGTGAAGGTGTACGCCCGAGTCGACGCATTTCTGCAAGAGGAAGTGCGATAGCCGAAGGGGGTCTCTGGAGAGTTCGCAGTATCATGTTAGATCAACTGTTCCTAGATTTGAACCCAGAAATAGCTCACACTTGCGCAACCGTCCCCTCCTCACTAATGACCTCGACAGCATCGCCCTCGCCTCTCCATATCCACGGCGGTGTTACCCCCGCCTCTCCATCGCCGCTCGCAGCATCGGCTCGACTGGCACCATCACGACACCAAACATCGACTCTGCCACCTTTGTCCTTCTTCATTCCTGGTGACAGACTAATACTCGTACTCCTCGCGTAACCCCATTTATCGGCACCGTTTTCCCTCTCAGCAAGCTTCCGGTGCTCCCTGAAACTCAGCGCCCCTAGCTCAGCCATCGCAGGGGAGAACCAATCTTTCGCGAGGAAGCCGCCCGCATATCCGGAAGCCGAGGCGAAGAGCTCTGGCGAGAGCTCGACGAGGTGGATGCTGGAGGGCGTTTGGTGTTTAGAGAGGTAGTACGCCGTGGAGGTGCCAATGATGCCGGCACCTAGAATGACCGTGTTTGACATGGTCCTCGAGCTCGATGTCAGTCGACTCCCAATAACAACCTAGACAACTTGATGATCGGTTAGATTCGAATTTCTTTTTCCCCAGGTTCATTATAAGTTTAGAAATCCGCTAGTATTGTTACTACATCACCACCAGTCACAACCTAGTAAAAGTCATTATGGCATAGGAAAACAAGAAGTGTAATGTAATTGGTTTATACTACCAACTTGGAATTCTCTTACCTACCTAAGGTACCTAGTCCTACGTGGTGCATATAGAATGACCTCACACAATAGGAATGCAAGTTACCCCTCATAACCCCGCCAAATATATCGACGTACCCGAAAAGATAACGTCTAATCTTGCACACAACAAGCCTTCCAAATTTTCAGCACCAGTTGGAAGACCAAGTGAAAAAGGGAGCGATCAAGTTAGATTGGTTGGCATACATTATGGAACTTGAATCTGATCAAATGCCGTCTAAGGTCTTTATTGTGACTGGCGCCAGCCGAGGTCTCGGTTTTGCCATAGCACAATTGCTCCTCAAGGCTTCACACAGAGTATTTCTTGTGGCCAGATCAGAGACAGGCTTACAGAAGCTGAAGAGCGACTATCCATCCTTAGTGGAGTACGCGTCTGCCGACTTGAGTGATCTCAACGTATGTTACAGGTCTTCGGGTGTCCCTTTGTGAATCAACAAGCTTTGCGGTGCTCATGAGGTGGCAGGTAGTACCCAAGATCATCGAAGAGACGGTCAAGTCATTCGGCAAAATCGACGGCATTGTCATCAATCACGGCGTCTTAGCTCCTCTCACTAGGATCGCAGACAGCAGTGTCGAAGAGTGGCGACGGGCTTACGATATCAATGTTATAAGTGCCTTTGCTTTGGTGAGTCTGGCTAGCGATGTCGTATGGAATTGGCCATGCTTAGTTTTATCACAGGTCAAGGATGGTATCCCGGAGCTTCGCAAGTCGAAAGGACGGATAGTTCTTATTTCTTCAGGAGCTGCAACGGGTGCGTATGCTGCTTGGGGAGCCTATGGCACGTCGAAAGCTGCTATCAACCACCTATGCGCGCACATTGCAGTAGAGGAGCCCGATATTATTAGTGTCGCTATCTCTCCGGGTAAGGTCGATACCGGTATGCAGCAACAGATACGAGACCAGGGAGGAGTTGGTATGGCAGCCGATGTCCATGCAGGCTTTGTAGACGAGCATTCCAAGGGTCTGTTACTTAAGCCAGAACAGCCAGGTGCTGTTGTAGCGAAGCTGGTTGAGGGTGCATCGAAAGAGATGAGTGGCAAACATTTCAGGTACGTTGGAGGTATTCATCCTAAACTGTACGCGTTGCAAATCTGATACTTGCACAGATGGAATGCTGCGGAGCTGTCGAGCTTTCAAGGAGCCTAACGTCGGATGCCAAAACTAGTAATGTCCATACATTAGCATAGGACACGGACAAATTCATAAAGGTCAAGAACAAGAAGTATAGCTTCAGTCGAAAGATGAAAAGGCTCTATAATGTATCCACATGTAGATTCGGCTTTAGCATGGAATATAGGTTCGTCATCACAAGCAGTTGTAGTAGTGGTGGTGGTAGCAAAGAAAATATATGTTGCCTACCATGGTAAAGAATTTGGGGTGCTTGTCCACTTGTGAAGTAAACACCAGCCATTCGGACAAGGGAATGCGCATTTGGCAATACTTCTCGAATCTCCAAGTTAGCTCTGGCTTCCTCAGTCATATCGAAATAGGCTGTGATACAGGAGGGTCGGGTAGTCAGGATTCGAAGGTGTAGTCCGTCATCAAAGGTCGGAATTTGATAGTACTTGGAATATGGCATCATGTATTGGTCCGATGGAGTATCAGTGTGGTCGATAAGGGTCGAACGTACGTGTATCTACAATGGCATCGCCACTAGAGCAACTTGTCAGCGATGTGATGACCAGCTTGCGTATATGAAGACGAGCAGGAGAGACGGTGCTGGAATATCAGAAAATGTCATTTGGCTTTGACCTGTCGATCACCATGTTGCCCTTGTCAGAAGGCATAGTAAGACTGGGGCGACAACGTGTTCATCATGAAAAGGTCGAGGATATTGGACCAGTTTGAACATACCTTCAGTGGGATGCTGGAGATGGCAATGAGAGCTGCTGGAAGAGTAGAACCATGGAGAAACCCAAGGACTCTCCGAGAATGTCACCAAGACTCTCGCAGTTGCTCTGAATCATGCGATCTTGAGCTCATATCGACTGGGAATAGTCTGGGTAGTGACGACAAGTTCACGACGGCTTGATGTGATGGTGGGTTTTTGCAGCTTTTGCTATTCTAGAGCATCGCTATGGAGAAAATCTGCTAGAGTTGCAAGAGCAGAAGGCGGAATTTTGAAAATTTGGACGCAGGATGAGATTGAGCCGTGGCCCGTGGCCAAGGCCCCTGCAGATGCTGGCCTGTGCACTCAGCCACCGCAGCCTCACAGGCCTCAACGGGCCTCAAGCCTAACAGTAGGCAGCTTCGGACATGGAGTAATTACCTAGGGAGGGATCTTTCTGACCTAGTTCTCCACATCAGCACCAAAAACGGCGACCGCATACTTAAACGCCAGTCAATCCACAGCCGCATGCCTCGTACTAACCTAGACGCTCCATTTTCACTTTAACGCCGATATCAACAACACAACTTCACGACCACTTCACCACCGCGTATCATTCCAGATCTACTCCATCGCCACGGAAGCATCACATTCTTACCAAAGCTTCACCTCAAAGGGCCGCAGGTCCAACTTTCATCCAGCTACCATAATTATTACATCCCAACATGTCGGATCACGAGTATGGAGGTGAGTTTAGTCGTTATTCAATTTCATTCTCTTCTGTCTCAAAATCAGACTACCATGCAAGCGATAAGACGACGATTTTGGAGCTTTTCACTACTGCAAGTGTACTGTGACAGTGAATGGGACTTGTCTTGTCCAAGTCTCTTGATACTCACTCTCGGAGTAAAAGATTTCGAACGCCATGGTCGCTATTTCCTATTCATGCCCCGGGGAGATCACGCTCCAGACACTCTTCCTTGGTCGACTAGAAGTTGGCGGCTTCGCTGGCAGTACTTAGCCTCTTACCATATTCCCATTACCGCATTCATCATAAGCATCCCTTGTTCTTCTACGTATCTACACGTACTTGGTTTTTACTTAAGCTTCCAAGATGCCGCCTATGACGAACCAAGACCGCTACTGGGTGACTTTCGATGGCGGACTAGGTCATTTGGTTCCTTTCTGGTTGAAATTGGCTTCTGACAAGGTTGCGTTGCAAGATGCTGACTCTCGGATCTGCAGGTAACGATGATTTGTCTTTACCCAAAGGTACGTTACTATAATATCCTCGTGTAGCGAGATGGATATTCTGAACAGATTCGGAGCACCTCCCTTACTCTACCCGGATCCCCTTACCCCTGACCTTCAAAACAAACCAACACTAACTTTGGTTAGCCACCGTTCAGAAAATCGTCACAGAAATCCTACCCGCAGCAACGGGGATGAGTTTCTCCAAGGAGGCTAGAGACCTGCTCATTGAGTGCTGCGTAGAGTTCATTACGCTAGTCTCATCTGAGGCAAATGAGATATCCGAAAAGGAGGCCAAGAAGACCATTGCATGCGACCACATTACCAAGGCTTTGGACACCCTCGGCTTCGGGGACTATGTCCCGGCAGTCCTTGACGCTGCAGCACAGCATAAAGAGACGCAGAAAGTCATCAAGAACATCGTAAGTACCCCAACTCTCTTGACGTGGACCAGTGCTAATTTGACAACAGAGAACAAACAAATTTGAGGACAGCGGCATGTCGCTCGAAGAATTGGAACGTTTGCAGGCTGAGCAATTTGCGCAGGCGGCGGCAAGGCACAACTAGCGACTGGAGGCTCAACGGTCTTCGCAGAGGGCGGCGATAAGGGGCCGATGTGTTAGCCAGTGGTTCATCTGAATTCATCTGTTCGTGGAGGCAAAGCATGGCACGGCGTTTTGACGAGTAAGGAAATTTCGAGGTATAGCAAAGGCGTTGAGAAGCTCATGAATAGGCGAAAGCAATTGATCAACATCCTTCCGGGTTCGGAAGCTAAACGGACACAGATTCTACCCTCTTTCCACAAAGGACTCGATGGTGTATTACATAATTTGCTGAACGCCCAAGGTGGACAATCTGTCCGTTTGATGAGAGTTGGCTCCGGTTGGTCAAACAAATTCGAAATGGCGCAGTGCGTGTTCAATGTATCGAAGGTTAGGCGAGCTGGGGGATCTACAACAATGTGTTCGTTATCTTCATCGTCACAGCCAACAAGTGACTCTTCAAAGAATCACAATCGCAAAGTCTCAAAGTCGTAACACTAACTAACTACTTCTCAGAACTGCGCGAATTTATTCCAATATGATGGTTCATACTATCCCGCCATTGGTTATCAAAATCTTAGGGCTCATCACGGAAGTGCGGATCCTGTGTGGAGTCTATTCAGACTCTAGTTGGTCTCCTCTCCACTGCCGCTTCAATCCTAAAGAAAATAAACAAGACACGGCAGGTGATATTGAAAAAAAAATTGAGGCAGTTCGCCCATTTCCGCCCAGATGATGCAGATAACGGGCAAAGTGTCACCATGCCTTCGGCGATCCCGCAATGACTTCAGATTATCACTCGCGACTCCTACACCAAACAAATGATGAGGGGTCTTGGAGCTCCCCCCCGCCTTTGATAGCGATAAGGAGCGACAGCTCTGCAACTCTGGGTGCCAAGCTGCAAGTAGTACCGAAATTGACTTTATTAGGCACAAGATGACCTGCTGTAAGCTTGGATCCGGTGGTTGTCCTACTAGAGTACAGTAACAGTAGAATCATCAGGTTTATTATTGGTTATCTTGCTAGGCACTTAAGGGAACAACAGGGAGCTCAGGCTTATGGCAGACTCATTCCAGTCGGACCAGCGTACTCTGGTTTCTTGCCCGATAAAACGGAGAGTAGGTAGGTACTGCGTCACACCTACCGCCAAGCTGACAACAATCGGACCTTTCTAACGGTCAGTCAGCTTTAACAGCTTGGGTACGCCTACCTGCAGGTCGTTCAGAAAGCCTCACATAAAACCCTCAATATCTATGCAAGCTCATTCCGACTGATTTGACTGTTCATGTGACTGTAAAGTTCAACCTCTTGCTCCTGACCACTTGCCAAGATCTTGCCGTTGCCTTGGCCGAGATTAAAAACAGCTGTTTAGTTTAGGTGCACGTCCAGTCTACCCGAACAATTCAGCTTTGAAGCTCATTCCCAACTCTATATCTTTCAACGTGCTCCCTCAGACTGAGCACTTCTTTTCCTGCCGGATACCTCTCAGAATCCATTATTTCTTGCTGATTTACACACACTACCCCTGCTTCCTTGATCACAATCATGGCCGGCCCGAAGAAGAAGATCGGCGTCATGACGTCCGGCGGTGATTCGCCAGGCATGAACGGCGTCGTTCGAGCTGTTGTCCGTATGGCAATTCACATGGGCTGCGACGCCTACTGCGTCTACGAAGGCTATCAGGGTCTCGTGACTGGCGACATCCGCAAGACCGAGTGGCAGGACGTCAGAAGCTACCTCTCTGAGGGAGGTACTTTCATTGGAACTGCTCGATGCATGGAGTTCTTCGAACGTCCCGGTAGACGTGCTGCTGCGAAGAACCTGATTCTTCATGGTATCGATGCACTGGTCATCTGCGGAGGTGATGGCTCACTTACGGGTGCAGACAAGTTCCGGGCCGAGTGGCCTTCGTTGCTGGAAGAGCTTGTCTCCATGGGCGAGCTCAAGAAGGCGCAGATAGCGCCGTACATGCACCTGAACATCGTTGGACTGGTGGGATCCATTGACAACGACCTCTCTGGCACTGACAACACGATCGGTGCTCCTTCGGCACTCGCCAGAATCTGTGAGATGGTGGATTACATCGAGGCTACAGCTAGTTCGCATTCTCGTGCTTTTGTTGTTGAAGTCATGGGTCGGCACTGCGGTTACCTTGCTCTCATGGCCGGCGTCGCTACCGGCGCTGATTTCGTCTTCATTCCCGAGAAGCCCAGAGAGGACGATTGGCAGGAGGAGATGTGTAAGATCATCAAGGAGGTACGAAGCAGCCTGCGCCTTGCCGCCTCAGAACCTAGACTAACCAGATACCAGCACCGAAATTTAGGAAAGCGCAAGACCATAGTCATCATTGCGGAAGGTGCCAAGGATAGACATGGAAACAAGATCGCTTCTCAGATGGTCGTTGACCTTCTCAAGGACAAGAATGGCCTTGGTCTTGACACCCGCCTGACTGTACTCGGTCACGTGCAGCGCGGTGGTGCTCCTGTCGCCCTAGATCGAGTTCTAGCAACACTGCAAGGCGTGGAGGCAGTCAAGACCGTCCTTGAGGCTACCCCTGAATCCGAGACTTGCTTCATCGCGATCACCGAGAACAAGATTGTACGAAAACCTCTAATGGCTGCAGTCAAAGCCACTCAGGAAGTCGCCAAGGCAATCGAAGCTCAAGACTTTAACAGAGCAATGAGTTTGAGGGATACGGAATTCGCAGAGATGTACCAATGCTACCAGCTTACTACCACGGTTGGAATGAACAAGAGTTATGAGCTGCCGAAAGACAAGCAAATGAAAATCGGCTTCATCAACGTCGGAGCCCCCGCTGGCGGTATGAACGCGGCAATCCGAGCTGGCGTGGCCTACTGCTTGAATCGTGGACACGAGCCCGTAGCCATTCACAATGGATTCGCTGGATACGTCCGCCACCATGATGACAAGCCCCTTGGTGCTGTTCGAGATTTCGATTGGCTTGAGGTCGACGGCTGGGCAAGCAAGGGCGGCTCGGAGATAGGAACGAACCGCGAGCTCCCTGAGGAATCCGGCATGGCCAAGGTTGCCGAACTCATCAAGAAGGACAAATTCGATGCTCTATTTCTTATTGGTGGATTTGAAGCTTTCCACGCAGTCTCCCAGCTACACAAAGCCCGGGAGCAGCATCCTGAACTGTG
This sequence comes from Xylariales sp. AK1849, assembly GCA_022432505.1. Classification (NCBI taxonomy): domain Eukaryota; kingdom Fungi; phylum Ascomycota; class Sordariomycetes; order Xylariales; species Xylariales sp. AK1849. The sequence goes on from JAJKKH010000009.1 coordinate 2,153,398, forward strand.
CATCCCAATCACGCTCCTTCCGGCAACTATCTCCAATAACGTTCCGGGCAGCGAGTACTCCCTTGGCTCTGATACCTGCCTCAATGAGCTGATCAGCTACTGCGACAAGATCAAGCAGTCGGCATCAGCGACCCGACGACGAGTTTTCGTGATCGAAACCCAAGGTGGTCGGTCCGGCTATGTTGCCACGCTTGCCAGTTTGGGAGTAGGCGCTGTTGCCGCTTATATACCTGAAGAAGGCATCACCCTGGATATGATAGTCACAGACGTTAGCCATCTGAAGGAGGTATTCCGTAAGGACAAAGGGCAGTCACGAGCGGGACGCCTGATCCTCGTCAACGAGAAGGCAGATAAGCTCTTCACAGCCAAGCTGATCGCTGATATCATCCGTCACGAATCGGAAGAGCGCTTTGAGGCCCGTGATAGCATTCCTGGGCATGTGCAGCAAGGCGGGGTACCTTCCGCAGTCGATCGAGACCGCGCTGTACGTCTGGCTATCCGGTGCATGCAACATCTTGAGCAGTACGGTCCGGCTGGTCCCGCCTCAGTTAGTGCCGTCAAGAAAGACCCCTTAAGCGCCTCCGTCATTGGAATAGTAGGGGCATCAGTCGTGTTCAGTCCGATGGACACGTTGGAGAAGGACCATACCGACTGGAAGAATCGTCGTCCCATCGCGGCCCACTGGCGTGATGTGAAGGATGTCGTTGACATTCTTGGTGGTCGACCGCAGTATAACAAGCCGTCCAAGCCTCTTACTGGTGCAGAGGCGAAGGATGCGAAGCGAGGACTTATCCCCGAGTAAGCAGGACTCCTCGAGTAAGCAGGACCAGCGTGGTATGAGCTTGGGGTAAACATGGCGTAACAGTGGTATAAACATGGAGAAGCAATGGGATAAAATTGTATAACGGTTTGATTAAATAGATAAATGCTCTTCTCTCCCTTTTTTTGCTCTTACGGTGCCTCCCGATAGTGGCCTTCACCCATCATCTCAAGCGTTTGCCGGTTCTCCGGCATCTCGTGCAGCATATGATCCTCACTGCCCAATTCACCGGGCGGCTTCTCAACGGGCTTGTAGGCATTCCAGGCGGGTTGTCCGTCGTACCCTCCCACTTGACCATATCCTCCCTGACTGTAAGTTGAGCTTTGCGGTTGCTCCGAATAGCCGCCCACCTGCGAATGTGCTGGGTCAGAAGTGTGACCCGTCGTCGTCGTCGTGCGAGCAGCAGCATCCGCTGCATCGCGGCGCTGCTGCCTCTTCCGCAGTAAGAGAATCGCCCCGACGACGCCCGCGACGGCGAGAGCACCGACGGAAACACCGACACCGATCCCGGCCTTCGCGCCGGTGGATAATCCCGAACCCGCGGCTGTTGCCGCGGCGGAAGAGGAAGTCCCAGCAGCGCCACTCGAGCTCGGCGAGGGCGTGGCTTTGGTCGTGTTGTAGTTCGGCAGCGTCGCGGCCGCCTGCCACTTGCCCCCATCGCCCGTAAGCTCCATCACCTCGCCGCCGCTTTGGTAGTACACGCGCAGCTGGCTGAGGTCCGGGGTGCTGGCCACGGCTAGGGGCGCTTTGGGGTCGTCGGCCTGGGGCCAGAAGGTCTCGTTGGGCCGCGATAACACCCGCCAATTATCATCAATGTTGGCGATTTGGAAGAGCTCCGAGTCTGTCCCGATGTAGAAGATACTGCGCGTGTTATTGTGGTCTACGGATAAGCCGAAGGAGGAGGGGGTCCCGTCCCAGGCGGGCAGGGTGAAATTGAGCGTGCTGGTTTGGTCCAGAGAGATGGACGTCGCGTTTGTGACGTTGGTTGTCAGGTTTCCTGCGAGAGGACGAGGAAAGGTTGCTAGGAATTTGTTAGATATGATGGCGTTAGAGAGGGGGAAATGGGGGTGTAGACTTACTGAGGTGCCAAAGGTCATCTGGGTAATATCTGGCGACTTCCATATTCTCAATGTCCTTGGCGGTCACAACGGTGATGTTGTCCGTTCCCGAAAATGTGGCTCCGATAGCCTTGCCCAGAACACTGCCGTCACTCGATACACCTCCCTTGTAGTCCCACTCCGTTGTCGACGTATATCCGAGCTGGTGCAAAGTGTTGTTGGCGTCGTGGTAATAGACCCGGTATCCAGCATCCGCCCCCAGCAGCACGGCGGCGAGCCCTGTCGTGGAAGAGACAGACGGCGCTCCGCCGGATATGATAAAGTCGCCATTGTTAAGCCAGTAGCCCGTGCTGGTGTCGCATTTCAGGAACGAGTTGATGATCTCATCGTTTTCGTCCTGGTAGAATATTGATGCCTACGACTGGCGTTAGCACAGCTCCACGCACTTCAATCACTGCATCTCCCCTGGCGCCATGCTCTCAGCTGACCTGCGCAGAGCCTCCTGGTAGAACTCACATATGTCGTTTGCGAATCGAACCAGCCGGTTCCTGCCAGACTCGTCCCGTTCTTCGGCGTGTATGAATACAGCGGGGCAGTTATCGTCTTGTCCTGCGGCAATATTGGCGTGCCGTTGCTGTTACACAAACTGTAACGGATGGCACCGCTCTCATCGTCCTGCACCAGCAGACTGGGCCCAACATCCGTATACCACGCAGCCATTGAGCCGCAAGACGCTAGTCTTGCAAGCAGCCATGTTGTCGCCGGTATTAGGATCCGTATTCTGAATGCCATGGTGACGACAGACAGCGTCCTATAAGGCTACACTTATCCGCCACGATGAAGTGCAGACCAGAAAACGAGAGACTGTGGTCAGCGGGTAGGAAAGGGAAAAAGGAAACAAAGGCAATCAATCACCTCCGAGATGGGGGGTGTCACACAATGTGTGAGTAAGTAATCATCCTAGAGGATCTCCATACCACCTCGCTTCCATTGAGCCCTAGACGAGCACAGTTGTATGGTTCGCGAGATTTCCGTTGCTTACCACAGTACGCAATGTAATTTGGACGCCCAGTCCCCCTGCAAGAAAGGACCCAGGCAGGTCAGGATCCTGGCAGCGGCATGCAATATTGAACCCTCAGCTTCGGGTGGGGGCCATTCCGACCTCATGGTCTGTACACAGTAATAGGACTTTATACGGACACAAGTATCGGGGCGATCCCAGCCTGCTTGGGCGCCTGGAACGGCCGCTACACACTCAGCTGGTCTAGCGCTGTCTCGTTGTCTTCGCCGAGTGGTTAGCTGTGTCCACTAATTGTCGAACCAATGCCGGCCTTAAGCCGGGTGTCACGTAGTTCAGGCAACACAACAGCCTTTGTGGGCAAAATGGAGTCTATTTCTGCCGGCGCCCCCGGGATCTTCTCTTGGACAGACGCGGGAAGACGGGCTTGACCGCTCGAATTAGACTACTGTGTAATATAGAGGAGCGCGCTTGGCTCTTACTGTGTAAAAGGCGGTTCATCGGCTAGTGGCTTTGCTCTGGCTTGCAGATCTAATTTCAGAGTTGCACGTGTCGTCAAACGGGTGCGGAGGTTTGGCGAAACAATTGCCGTTCTGGATCTTACCTATTGGTTGCCTAGGCCGTGTGTTTTACGATCTAAGTGGAGCTTTGCAACGATCTCCCAGGTTCTGGCGATGAGTGTCCCGCTTGGGTTTCTGGAAGGATCAATATTCCCTTTCTGCCCTGTTGCTACACGCGGGCAAATCGAAGGGAGGATAAGATAAAGATCCGCGCTGATTGAGAAGCTGCAAAACTGGGCAAAATGAGCAAGACTCGAGAACCGCAGCTTGACGTTGCGGTGACATTACACGACCGCAAGAACCTTGCCGGCATATGCATGTCGCAGACTGTAGGATTCGCTATGGCTCGGGCCCGAGTAAGAATGTGCCATGTATCAGTGCTACCATACGTAGGGAGTGAGTATCAAAGAAGACGAAATGAGGTGATACGGTCTAACAGAGGTGATACGGTCTAACAGACAGATGGGCAGACTCGCCTCAAAGAATAGATATACCTACGAACTTCTTAGATGGGCTACACACGAATCTATCACCTCGTAAGATTGGGGACTCCACATGTACATTTCACCACGTGCGTATCACGTCTCTCTCTGTCGCTTCCTCACATCAGCTTGCTTGGCGATCCAATTGAGTAACGAGCACGGCCGACCTCAAATGCTGATATCAGCATCGAGGAGCTGACACTCTGTTGGGTAGGGTTCAGGATATTACATTAGGGTATAGGTCATCTCCTGTCCCGGGACCACGGGCCAGCTCTTCCTCACTTCTGGGCAGAATACCACTGGTTGGCGCGCTTAATTAGATGAGTTGATGGATCAGTAAGCAGAGCAACGCTGATAAGGCTGGTTGCTACATTTTTTCAGTCTTGGCGGCTGTCATTAAGATGTTCATATGGCTGCTGCGAGAGCCTTGGCGATGTTAGTGTTCGTCCGATCACTTCAACATCGTTTCCAAAGTCTGATCATCAACAATGGCTTGAGGATTTCCAAGATCTGCGATTCTCTTCGACTGTAAGGGTTTCTAATCGGAACATCTACAGTAATCCCCAGCAGCTCTTGCCTTGGGTCCAGCCAATGGATACGCCTGTCTAGCTATTGTACGTACATTAATTACATGTAGGTTCGGATACTAGACGATGACGATATCCACTACAGCTTGAGTGCTAGGTTTGGGCTACCTCATTTTAGTCGAATTGAACTAATAACTCTACGTGTCTAACATTTGTGGCCTAGATCAGGTTGGTATTTATACTTGTTCTTCCATTACAGCCAATGAATCACGATCCTATACTTCCTATGATTTCTGAACCTCAGACCGCATATGTACCCTCGACCTCATTACAGACACATATCTTTCTCGCTTCTCTCGACGACAAGTCAAGCCATTGCGTTTCAATATGTCCCTTATACAACTGCCGTTACTCGTCTACTAGAGAAGCCCAATATCTACCCAAACAGAGCCTGACATTGACGAGAGATCCAAGAATGTCGAGAATTCATCATCCTCTCCATCCCGACCAGCGATGCGTAGACTATAGTTCTGTCGACGCGCAACAGCTCTAATCGATAAATCCAGCGATGCCTCGACCTGATGAAAATGCCCAGCAGCTTCTCGAAAAAGTGATCGCGTCGTGCTGCGAACGGTGTCCGGGTCCTGATCACCAATGTGAAGATTCGAGCTAGGAGCGCCCTCGCTTCGCGTTAGCATCTGAGTATTGGCAGATGAGCTCATGGCGTACTCAGGGATCGAAGCCAAGGATAGCATGACCGGAGGTGATCGCAAGGTTTTATACTTCTTAGCGGTGGCTTGACTGATGCCTTTCTTGTAGAGGGATGGGGACGTCCTCATCGCGATCACTCGACGAAACGAAGTCACTGCGGAGATCTTCAGTTCGAGGCGTATGTCGAAGTCGAGATTTCACGCTGGGTTGAGTTATAGACGAAACTGCTGCAAGCATCTGCGGTCCTTCATATGGTTGGGCGTCATCTAGCGACTTGGATGACTTATGCCCCTTTGTCGAGGAAGCATTTTGGTCCAGCAGATCGGTGTCGGCGCTCGTATTTCCAGAAAATGACGGCTCTTGAGCAGCTATACGTTCGTTGACCTTGTTGCTAAACTCCTGCATGATAGTCTCACACTTCTCACTATTCAGGTATATATCAGCTCATGGTTCCTTACCACACAACCGAATGATGAAAGACTAGGACTGGTCTGGCGATGGATGACGGAAGACTCCTTCGATTTCGTTTTGCGTTTTGGAGACCAAATTGCTTACCGTAAGTCTTCTTCAGTGAATCCCACAGGACCGACTACCAGTCGGAATCTGGCGAGGATCAGTGCCCAGTCACAGGTTCCTGCAACCTCCTGGTCACTCGTTGCCGCTAGCAGAAGATCACGCTCCATCGCAGATGTCCAGAGTATGACGTTTTTGCTCGAGGCCATCTTAGGTTCTTCAGACCGACTCTAGGATACCTGTAGTCACATGCTGCCAAGACTAGGTTAGAGTTGTTGATTGCTTGTTGTTGAGAACGGACTGTACCACAACCGCCAGAATTTCGTAATGCTAGAAAGCTCTTCTCGATCTATGACAATCTGAATCACAGCGTCTAGACTAGCGATAGTCTAAAACAGACTTCAAAAGACGGAGTTTGGCTACACTTTGCTTGCAAACGCCGGGCCGTCGAAGCGAATACTCGAGCTTCAGGCAGAAGACTCTTACGAAAGCGGGCCACGAGCTGTGACGTTGAACGGTTGAGGTCTGCGTCCCAGTTGTCATAAAATGGGTGTTGTTATGGCTCCGTCTTCACATGGAATTGTTGCCGGGGAAGACAAAGGATCAGGGGGCGAGCCGCAGTGCCATCAGGCGAGGCTCGAAATTTTCAGAAGCGGCAGGATTCACGGCGAAGTTTCGACTACAGACTGGTTTCCTTTAGTACCGATATGATGATCATGGCACATTGGCACGTAGCATTGGAATCCTGAAGGCGACGGACAAAACTGGGGGGACTTGACGACCTACTTCTCACCAGAAAGACGCTGGTTATCGGAGTCTTGATGCATCTTGGGGGGACAGCGCCTCCAAAAGAAATCAAAAATTAACTTGCCGTACATAATTGTCGTGTGTCGCTATCTTGAGGGCATGCTGATGGAGGGCCGCTTTGGGCTGTTATTGCGCGTTGCCAATTCCGACTGGATATCTCCTATTCCCTGAGATATTGCCTTGATCGTCATCAAGTAACAGTGAAAATAGCCCGTATGCTTGCCCTGTCACGTTGATCCCTTCATTATTGGGACGCTTCTCCCCCATAGCTTGTGCACATTATTCGTTAGTTCCAGGGGACTTGACCAACTCTTTCAAGGGGCGGAGCATCTTACGATGCATCTGAGGACATCCGTAGAGCCTTGCAGATCTTGGCAGGGCGGACTACTCAGCTCTGTAATATCCATTGACAGTTATAGATACAAACGTTTCTGTTTCAAAGGCCTTTGTCGGGGTTTCCTTTACCATAATCCGAGCAAGAAGGCCGCGAGGGATGTCAAAACTATATAGCCAGTTGCACAAGACATAGGTGATCGCGAATACCGCAATCATCTTCAGAGGAGTAACATTAAATTGACCTATGATATTATGGTTGAAAGGAGTCCTAAGTGTAATGTATGGTCAGTCTCCGTAAGCATAGCAACATGATTATCAAGCTCCCCGGACCGAAGATAGCCAACATCCGGATTTCTCGCGCTATGCTCTTATTTTACGCAGTCATAACCCAAACACTGGTCGGATGACCATACTAAGCTTTGACTGTCTTGTTGTCATTTCACCTGAGCGTACGTAACCCAGAATAACTATGTTTCAGAACCTCTCTTTGATACCGCGCTCAACAAGAGTACATATATTCACGATGACCCCATAAGCAGTAATAGCATAAGCGCTGTTACCTGATGCCTATAATGCTTTGATGGAAGAAAGACTACTGTAGCTCCTATTCATGCCATTTAATACAAGCCTCGCTCAGAATTCAGTACATAATCAGCATGTTAGGCTAGCGGCCGTTGCGTCTACTATTGATGTAAAGAACACGGGTATCACTGCTTGAATGGAGACGCAAGGAGTTGAAGTTTGAGCAGAACATCTTCATGTTATTGGAGAAGGCCAGCACTGCTATGTACATGTCCTCTGTAACCGTCAACACAATGCCAGCTATGGCGAACAAGTATTAACATGCGCATTTTGTAGCAGTCGAATACGGAGATCGAGCGTGCCGACTGGTCCTACTGCGGGCGGCATATCTGACGTCGGTACTAATGCTTCTTGCTTCCTAGGCCTGATGATTTTAGCGAGACTTGTGGCACTCATTTGATGGGTTGGGCGTGGCGTTCAATGTAGCTACCCATGGCGTAGTCTGCCAAGAGAGAAGAAGGAGAAGACTGAGGCAGTCAAAACGGGTATGATTTTGGACAGATCTGACAAACAGCCCAAAATTACCAACTAGCTCATGAAGACAATTAATCAATATCGTCTCCCTGCGCCTCCGCTAGTGAGCTCCCTGACGATGAAGAAGGAGACCAGAAGGAAAAGGGGTAATAAGGAGCAAGGAGATCTTACACCCAAAAACACCGTGGAAAATTGGCGAAAAAGAGAAGCATGAGAAAAAAGCCATTCCGCGCTCTGGAGCTAGATAAGGTGTGCAGGGCAAGACAGCTGATAGCTACAACGAGTCAGAGGCTTCGATTTGACCTCGAGCTCGCTGCTGTAATACCCGAGGATGATGTCTGATATATGGACCAAGGCGAGAACCGGAAAGAAATCGTTTATCAAGAGCTTCGTTAGGTATTCGACTCGAAGAAACAGGGACGAAGTGTAAACTTGACCTATCAAGGAACTCACATGGGAGATGTTGTCATTATGTGACTCGAAAACGTGCCTTGTGTGTATGTTTACTTGATTATCATGCCCCTATTCAGGGTAGCAGTCCCCAGCTGGTGAACCGAACCGGACCTTTCAACCGGTATCAAAGGAACTCCAGACACACCATGATACTGCCCCATGCATGCAGCACCTATATAAGCCATCAATGAGGTAAGATTGACCGGCGAAGCAGAAACCTACCCAGTCATTGATACACTGGATAGTTGGCCTCCATCAGCCGATGATTACGAGGATCATCGATTTGATAATAGTTGTCCTAATCTATATTTCTCCCACTTCTGCGAGTCAGGCGCCACCAGATGCGAACTCCTTGTAGCTCAGGAAAAATTGATAGACTGGAGATTTGCGACCTCAGCGGCATAACGTGTGGTGTAGGTGACCAAGGCCGCACGGCGATTTCGGCTAAGTTTGATCTTAGTGATTGTACCAAAGATGTGGAAGGTCGGGAGGAGAGCATCTTGGTAATTCGGTCATTCGGTAATTAGGTAATTATAGGGTCGGCAGCAAAGTCACCTACGTAGGTAATGGTGCTGTTAGGGTTTAGTGATGGTCCCTTACGGCAGCTGCTGAGCCTTGAGAGCTGTTAACCTCTTTCGTAATGATGGTGAAGAGCCTGCTTATTCTGTGTCTGACGGGCGGGCAAGTCGCTCGATCGTCGTTGTACTGTTGCTGTCGGCTCAGGCAAGTCGCATGAGCCTATGCTTCGACTCTGGTGACAGCTTTGGGCAATGCCCTCTCGAAGCAGTACCCCAAAAGGCTGTATGAGCCTACACATGTCTAGCTCAACGGTCATTTTCATATGAACTCATATATATGTAACATGCAAACGTGGATGATGGGTTATGAACTGTCCACGATACAAGGCTTCTCGACTCTATAAGTGTCGACTCTATAAGTGTCGACTCTATAAGTGTCGACTCTATAAGTGTCGACTCTATAAGTGTCGACTCTATAAGTGTCGACTCTATAAGTGTCGACTCTATAAGTGTCGACTCTATAAGTGTCGACTCTATAAGTGTCGACTCTATAAGTGTCGACTCTATAAGTGTCGATCATTCTACTTTTGGGAATGATCAACCCCTCATAATCGACGAAAGCCATGAGTATCATACTAACACATAATCTGACGATACCTCTGTTGTTTCTCTTTACGGGGAAGTATATTTTGTCTTCCGGGTTTGCTATTCTGTGCGAAAATCATTCCAAACCTCGGTATCGTCTGGGCTCGACCGAATCGCCTCTCTACTCATACTGTTGTGCATCTCATTCGCTTCACTGAAGCTGGCATTATTCAAAGCTTGAGGATCGAGCTGTAGTCAACTGTACTAGGGCAACGATCAGCTGCCCAGCTTCTCTGTAAGATGACTGTAAGATGACTTCGGTTGCTGAGATACGCTTTGTACTTGAATTTGCAACACTCCGCGGACATTGAGTTCTTATTCAGTACAGCTCAATATGAGTATCTCGGTTGAAGTAACAAACTAAAGTAAATAGTCTTGAGTTGCAACGTTAGTTGTCCCAACCTCGTTGGTGGGGCTGCGCGGCTTGCGTTGCTGCAATGACGTAATCCTGCAGAACTCAAGCTTGCTCTCGCCCGTCACTTGAGGGCCTGCATTCCAAGACTGTTCTGGGAACTATGATGGGTAACAACAGAGCGAGCGAGATCCTTGTGGACAAGTTGTATACGTCTCAAGTTAATGAACGTCCCTGTTCCTGACGGCTTGAAGCATGGATGCTACCCGGGCCGCCGGCGTGTCACATGGAAATTGCAGGCAGCACGTATCGTCTGCCCTGAACGAGTGGTCATCTCCTCCAGGATGATAAGCTTGAGAACACAAGCCTGAAATCCGTTCAGAATATCACGCACTTGGGCTGAAAAGGCCACGCACTTTCGCACTTGGGCTTCGTGATTATCTCCAGGTACGAAATGACTACAGCCAGGATTGACCTAGGGGCTTGGATGGAGTTATGTCCGATCAAACACCTGCGTTTGGCATAACACAGAGGGACAGGACGAGGCACCCGAGTCTACTCGAGATGGGAATATGGTGCATGTCAACTCAGGGAGGCACGTAGAAGCTAGATATTCTCATGTGAGTCTCCAGTGTGATATACTTTGCTCCGCATCAGCTTCCACTCCCACTCAGGAGCGGCAGGCTATGGGTACTGGTCGCCTCTCGATGCCCAGCGCCCAACCAGCGTGCACGATGTCTCGTTCTCTAGTCTCACGAGCCATACGCCGGACTCAGCCTGCTGCAGAAGTCTGCATTTGGTCAAGAAAAGAGGGGCTTATCACACACACCGCATCACAGCCCGGCTCTGATTTTCGAGTCGACTGCTTGTCTATCAACAGGAACCAGAGGATGTGGGAATTCTTTTGCAGACTCCATCTCAACTGGCAAAGGCCTCAGTCTGTCCTTCAACGGCCCGCCGCCGTGCCCGTTCTAGCTTGACAAGTTACCAGTCCGGTTTCTATTCCCGGGACTAAGCCAATTCCTTGGTTACACCTGGGCAAGCCGGGCCAACCCCTCCCTCCCTCTATTATTTATCGCTGCCCTATATCACGCTAATAAGGGACCCCCCAGCTCCTGCTACAGTACCAAGCCGCTGTGGGATGACGACGTTGGTCTCTTAGCTGCCCAGTCCAAATTGGATCCCGTTAGGGTCTGGCGCTTCCATCTGTTACAACTACCTTGTACAGGATCCTTATTTCCAGACCTTTCGACCTTTCTGATTCTTCTGGAGGCTCTTTTGCTTTCTTCATTCTCGAGTTGATTTCTCGCGAGCCAGCTTGTCACGCACGAAGAGAACTCGTCAGCGGACTTACTTACAACTTGCACGGTTGACGGTCGCATGACGCTATTTTCAGACGCCGACCCCCCCCCGTCTCAGCCTAAAACTACCCCGCTACAACTGAAAGAGCTGGCCAGCACTTGTGAAGCCTCCTACACCTGACCGCTTATCGAGCTTGTTGCTAGTCACATACTTCGAGCCTCACTTTGGCCATCGTGAGATACACTGATCACAATGGCATACCGTGGCGGTGGCGCTCGCAGCGAATTTGGCGGAGGCGGTCGCAGTGACTTTGATGATCGCGAATCTAGATATTACCGTGATGGACCCCGCCGTCCACCACCCCGCGAGTATGACGATGTTGAGATCTATGAACGACGAGAAGAGAGACGCAGCAGTCCTCCCAGACGAGCGCCTGTACGAGAGTACGAGGACACTGAAATCTCCATTCGAGAGCGTGACCGAGTAGAGCGTACTCCGGCCTTTCTCCGCGAGGAGCCGAGACGTGAGGCTGGGCCTCTTGTATTACGTTCAAGGGAGGTGGAAACAATCGATCGTCGACGGCCTCGTAGTCCGAGCCCTGTTCGAGAAGAAGAGCGTATCATGATACGGCGACGAAGCATCTCTCCGGGACCGCTTCCCGAGAGGACACGGACTAGGATCGTGGAACGGGAGACGAGAGAGAGATCCCCGGCACCTCCATCTATGGCTATGGAGAGAAGGCCCAGATTCATCGAGCGTTCGCCCTCTCCCCCAGAAATGCGGGATGTGCGTGTAGATACTCGTATCATCGAGCGACGCAGGGAGAGGTCGCCGACGCCAGAGAGAGAGCAGGAAATCAGAATCATCCAGCGCGAGAGGACAAGGGTTCCGTCCCCTAGCCCCTCACCTCCTCCTCCACCGCCTCCTCCGCAGGTTATCCGAGGGCCTACCATTGAGCGAGAGGTCATCACGCATTACCGAGATATAGACCATGGTAAGTCTAGAAACATATTCATGCATCCTTATCAAGCCAAACTCTGACGCATTCCAGGTGTTGAGCGTATAAAAGCCCCATCACCGCCGCCACCACCGCAACCGCGTCCGGCGCGCACCAGGGAGCGTGAAACTGACATTGACATCTATACTTCGCGTAATGAGACTGAAGTTGACATTCACAAGCGTACGCGTTCTAGATCAAGGCCGCGAGAGCGAGAGCGGCCTCGGGAGCGACCGCAACCCGCTAGTCGTCCATCCTATTATGACGATGAAGTTCTCATACAGAGTGACCGTGACCGGCTCCTCGTCGATATCGAGCATAACCACCGGCGATCTCGCTCCGTTGCACCACCGCCGAGGCCTGATTATGCAGAAGAATCAGAGTACATTACCAGCAAGATTGACTCGCGTGGTCGCATGGGCGAGGCTTGGGGCGGCGCAACCAAAGATTGGACGATTGTTGATGTACCTCCTGGCACTGAACGTGTGAAGATGGATGGTGTTGGGGGTGGAGGTGCTGAAGTCACCTGGCAACGGTACAACGGTGTGCGACGATCAAAATTCGTGCCTGAGCGGGAGGGTACTGTTGTGAGCAGTAGTGCGAGTGTCGTCGAGTCGGTCCGTGAGCGCGAGCCGGTTTCTAGGGAAGACAAACTGAGCGTGCAGATTTACGATAAGCACCGGGAGCCATCTCGCGACCGATCGGTCGTTGAGGATGTCCATGATACCCGTATCTCGATTAGGGATCGTGATCGGGACCGGGGCAGACGAGCGCCCAGAAAACCGCAGGAGATGTGGACAGAGATCACGAAGGATCTCGTCGTTCGGGAAGCTGTCGAGAAAATGGGCTATGAATACGAGGAGACTGAGTTCTTCTTTTACGTCATGGAATACCTGCGATACGTAAGTTTGGTTTCCCCCACTCTCGCGCGAACTAGTAGTAACAGCAGTACAGGAGGATGTTTTAGAACTTGTCAACATTTCGGACACCATTCGAAGATCTCGCAGGGAAAGAGCACGGGAGATCGAATGGGAGCGAGAAGCGAGAGATCGATGGGAGAATAAACACAGACATCGCAGATCTGCCGGTGGGTGGGACGACGAGCGAGAGCGAATCTACGAACACGAGGTTGTCTACGATCGCAAGCCTGTACGCGGATATCTTCGTTGAGCCTGCGATGTCCTACACACCCGAATTTTGTTCCTTTGGGTGAGGCCATCGTCCTTTATTACCGACAGATCTGAAAGAGCAACCGTCGTGACAGGTGAACTATGCAGGCCCTACTGCAGTTATTTTTCATTGACCACCAGCGAGCGATGTGATAAGGAAGCGGTGAATCAAGCGCATTCGGCCAGCTTGAGTTGCCATTGAGAATGAACGCTCGAAAGGTCAACGGCATCTTCTTGCAAGCACTAAATACCACGGGCGATCTGAGACTCGTTGGGGCAGAACTTGATGTGTTATTTCATTGGACAGGTTGACGAATCATGAGTGGCGATTTTCTTCAAAACACATAGCGAGGGCAATGGATGTTTGGCGAAGCATGGACTTGTATCTAGACTGTGAGCGATACAGAATTGACGACTGATGCCTATAGCTTTATCGTATTGTCAGTAAGTATTCGCTCTGTAGGTGACGGGCCCAAGAGCTGTGCCCTGACTTTTCCAAACGAGGAAGTAATCTCGTGAGCTCAGTAAGCGAGATATTAAGCGCAGAGGTAGCAACGCAAGCTGTTGGGGAACCTTTTTAATCTTTACGTTAAATAGCTTTTCGACCATTAGAATGCTGAAGACATCGCAGCAATTGAATTACCAGACTTATTCAATAACGACCATCAACCTAGCCAGAGTACTCCTCAGTATACATACTTGGGTATTCACCGCGTACTTAGTTGTTAAATTCAGTTTATCAACTCGCCTGACCAACTCTCCGGGTTTATCATTCGAGTCACTCGGCGCCCTGAACACGGATACTGTTCACCGTCGGCTAGAAAGATATCGACCTCTCAGCCTCACCGTTCTTCAGGATCGGCTTCAGATTAACAGTCTGGACTCTCTCCCATAAACCACCCCCCTCCCTTCTTTAGTACCTTTTGCTCCTCCCTCCTAAACCATTCCTCAGCACTCCTAAACCTGCCCGGGTGGATTTCATCCAGTGGTTGGTTCGTAGTCCCTCCGGATAAGGCCCTTATTGCCGGCTGAGTTCCGCCATATGTGCCAGCACCCCCTGAAATTCTGGCGGAATGCCATCGTGGCCGCGTCAGTCTTCTCTGCATCATAGGCTGCGGGCTCACTGGGATCCGGCTACCACCACCTCTCGAAAAACTCCCCTGGGGCTACGTCAATGAACTACGCCGGCTTGTCAGTGGCTTCCGTGAACGCCGTTGCCATCTCGTTGTACGTGATGTGGCCGATCGCCGCCTGGACGTCCACGCCGTCAACTCTTTGGTCGTCGTCGAACAACCACTTAACGTAGTAGCCACGATCATCTAGCGCAGTACACCATGACTGTCCGCCAGAGGGGACCTTCGAGTCAGCATCCTGTCCTCCACCGTGGGAGTCAAGACGGCCCTATGCGCGATAGCCATCTCTATGTAAGGCCCAGTGGCAAACAGAGCGGCCTTCATCCTATTATAGTTGTCTTTGATCGGCTGCAAGATCCACTCGCCGACCCAATCAGGCCCATTGTGGTGTCCGACGCGGACCGCGGGATCGTAGCCGCTCTTCTTGTCCGCTCGGAAGCCCTTCGACATGTGGTGGTTGTATTGTCAGTCATTTTCTGCTTTGTCACGTAATGTCATGTCCTGCAGAATCTTTCCTGATTATTCTATCAGATTTCGCTCTTCCGGACAAAGGAACCGATGCCCAAACCTATACGACTTGATTCGATGCGCGGGTGAATAACCAAGACAATATTTGGCCTTCGATCACTAATTGCCGGGACGATCGCTCGGTAGCACTGCCAGTCCAGCCTTCAGGCTACGAGCTGCGGGTCTTACTATGGTACAACATTCGATAGTCTCAAATCCCTGGAATCACTCATACTAGGAAGCCTGGCGTCAGCAATTCAGAGCTTAAACTTCTTCGCAACCTCGATCCCCTCGGCCATAGTTCCAACACGAGCATCAATCGCGTAACCCTCAGCTTCCAGTTTCTTACATTCAGCGTATAGATTTGTAAGCGGGACCGTAAACACCTCGATGAACTCGCTGTCCTCCAATTCCGGTCTCAGGTTCTGGTTCTCTGGAAGGCTCATGTCGATGCTCACGTGAACCATGCGCAGGTTAGTGTTACAAAAGCCAGGGTCTTTTTATCGTCTCGTCAGATACTACGCAGAACAACCATGGGAACCAGTACACTGACCATTGAACATCATTGGTGTTGTGTCGGTGGCCTTGCCCACGTACCCGGTCTCCTCTTTTAGCTCCCGAACTGCAGCTTCCTCTGCGGTCTCCCCTTCGTCGACCAAGCCCGCGGGCACCTCGATGGTGACCTTGTTTATGGGCGGTCGGAACTGCTTCTGGAGAATGATTTCTGGCCCTGCATAATGATTGCCATCTCAGAAATCCATCAAAGAAACGCCAACGCACGAGGGCTTACCCGCCGACTTCTCGAGGATAGCAAATATGCCCACTCCATCGATGTCACTACCTTTAGGCCGTGTGAGTCTCTCTGCACTCTCCCAAGTCCGAGATGTGCCATTTGGGTCCTTGTAGTCAATCTTGAGAAGTTGGACCCATCTAGCGTCTCCATTGGACTGGGGAGAATGTCAGTGCTATAAGCAAACGGGTAGAACTCTGGTCAACATACCAAGGGCCCCGTCGAGAGTACCTTTGCGTCTTTCGCCGCCATGGTTGAATCGTCAGGCTCGTCTGTGGCTTGGACAAGATTATAGTGGAGCAGAATCTGGCAAGATATCTTCAAGGCAAAGAGTAACAGTTCAAGGGTGGTGAGTGTGATGGAAGCGTCAGAGACTACGAACAAAGATGCAAGTACGAAAGTATATACTTTCAAGCAGCTTAGCGTGGGGTCATCTGAGTGGAATAGTGGGGTTGCCTGTGACGTAGTAACAGATCGGACACCCAGCTTCCACACGCTCTCGAAATACATTATATCAAATCCCAGATTCTGCATGTATGTGTATAACATTCGAATACTTGGTGAAAGGCAATGCTGCGGTCACATACCTAGATTCGTCAAGCGCGAATCTCATTATAATCTCAAGAAGCTTGCCGCCTTCCCGAGTAAGTCACTTCACCACTCATCCGTATCTGCGCCTGCTGCAGTTGATTTACTGTTTCAAACTCCGTCAATAGATTTTGACTGTCGACATGCAATCTCGCTCTACCTCTTGTTACCTGTTGTCTTATGCCAAATACGGCCATGGCCGAGCTTGTCTACCCGACATTGACTTTGTGGTCCAGTACAAAGCCGTCGAGTAAATACCAGTTCCTTCACCCGAGTTAGTCGCCCGTTTCGGGGACTAAACATACGTCTATATAGTCTTGAGCGCTTTCTATCCTGTCACCATGCCCCAGCTACACATTACACACTACTTCAAACCAATCTCGCAGATCAACCACCAGGATACTGGACTCTTATTCCCCTGACTACCTCTTTGTTTGCGATCACCAGAGCAGAAGGCACAGGCACGCGAATTCTAGCAAGCAGTATACCGCGCCAAGGTCTTTTTCTTGCTAATCTGCCTCGTCAGGTGATCTTGTTTCAATGAAAAGTCTGTCCCGATTGCTATAGACCCGGGGGGGGGGGGGGGGGGGGGACATCCAGATCACCCAGCGATTTTGAGTGCTATTTCAGAGACCCGTGCGGGTTATAAAGTAGCCCTTGTAGCGTGATTCGCAGAGACTATCCACTTGTTACGGGAGTTTCCCCAGCCAGTTCAGCAACCGGCCAACTATACATCGCTTCTTGACACGTGTGTAGCTATTCTCCCCAATTTCATGACCTTGGGCAAATCCGAGAACACGTTTCTCTCCCTTGTTCATCAGCACCTTGGCTTCGCATCTGTGCAGCGTCTCGCAGTTTCAGCGTTATACACTCCGTATGGGGCAAGCTTTCGGATTCGCCAATGGGCAAGTTCGAACCGTTGTGGTTGAATACACTACTATCTGAGCAGCATCGCACTAGCAGAAAGCCCTTCCTAGAAGATGCCCTGGACGCGATGGCGGTCTTTGTAACTGACGCTACTCAAATCGTCGTGCAGGCTCAGGTAATGCTAGGAGAGTATGCTTCTAAGCTTCCTCTGATAGCTGACACGGTACAGCTCGGTTCCATCGATATTGACATATATCATCGTATTGTAACCCGCCGCGAACATCATTCACCCTATTTTGGAAGCTCCGAGATCTTCTGTCAATATAACGCTTCGTATAGATGTAGTGTAGATGAAATGCCTAGGCTATTCCCCAAACGCTCAACTATATACAGTATTAATCTTTAGTCTCTCTACATCTGATACCCTATCTTCTACGAGTCTCAACTCTAAAACCTCTCCCTTAACGATAACGCAGTAACGTCTCTTAAGCGGGTTCAGAGTTGGTATTCCTGTAGATGTTCCAGCCGTCACTTCTGGAGGTGGCGGTTCCGACTTGAGTGCAAGTACGAGCAACTCGGACGCAGAATCCCACGACGTCGAGGTGATACCCCTGAAACTAGTCCATAGCATAATGCCCAGCCCAAACGGAAGGTAGAGAAAGAGGATGACAATTGCCGTATAAGTCACACTATCATTACGTGTATATGCATATCCACGTATATCTGCTGTGAGGTTGAAAGTGACGTAGCTTGAGACATTGCCAGTCACGACGTAGGCCGTTTTAGATGGCCGGCCTTGTGGTGATGTGCCATCTGGTATGAAGTCTAGCCACCACTGGCCGTCTTGGTTAATCAACTGGTGAAAGGGGGTTGCATAAGGCGCGGTTCTTGCCATCCCATTGACGATCAAGATGGTCACAACAGCCTCAAGGTAGGGAAGATACCCCGAACTTTGCCAATCTCTTGGTCCTGGGCCTTCTTTCCAGAAACTCGTCGCTGAAAGCATATCTTGGAGGACAGTTCTGTTCGTATTTCGAATGCGCGGGTTTATGTATTGGGTATAGCTCGGGCCAACATGACATCGGCGGCCCCATCCAGTCGAAAGCTCGTTGCCACGAGCGGAATCGCCTACGGGCGGCATAACCTGTCCGGTCATACCCACCAGTCTGTCGTTATCAAGTGCGTGTGGTAATTCAACCCATCGTGCGTCGGTGACACAATCGTACAGGTTCACAATAGACTCGTCCGAAGTAGGGACACCAACAAGAAAGCCAATGGAGGCATTCACCGCAGTGAGACCGTCTAAGTCGAACCAGAAAACTTCGGGGCGAACGAGGGATGGCAGTGTGGATGCCATCCACGTATCCATCTCTGGTGGCGTAGGTATGTTAGTCACGTTGAAATCCATATCGAGGAAGTTTGGGAAGAGCGGGGCTTCCATGGAACCTATCACGTAAGTCTTACTCGCGCAACGTGTGTGTGCGAATGGTGCTGACATCAGTGTTGAACTGTAAGCATTGTATTGTCTCCATGCAAAGGCCCTATGCTTGAGTTTGGTATTATAGGTGGTCATCCACGTAGCCCAGTTCCAGTGTGTAGCTCCCATGACTATACCATCTACCACAGCATGGTGTGCCATGGTGGCGACGGTAAAGTTGGCAGAGAGCTGTGGAATAACATATGGAGTTGCAAAATTGTTGGCAGGAAAAAGTCGTGGGTATGCCCATATACCAATGTGTGCATTCGTGCCGCGAACATAAGCTGGCATTGGTGTACGCTCTCTTCTCCACGAAGCGTCCCCAAGCCCGGCAGTGTAGATATTTTCCTTCGAGAAGAACGAGATCAAGTTGTCACGGAGCTGCTCCCAATAGGCTGAGGGACAGCGATTATTGCCAGTCACGAGGCATTCGTTGCCTTCAATGGTGTTTCTCGCGCCGAGGTTCGTTGGGAAGAGATCTTCTGTCGTTGCATTCACCCACACAATAGCACCCCCGGCATCCCACCATTATACGTTAGGTATTATTGCAGATGCTGTAGATGGAGCAACAACAACCGAATAGCATGTGAAAAATACAAGGAGGAAGATGAAGAATGCTTTCTTCCACGCTGAAGAAAACCGTGCAAAGAGCAACGCCCATAATTCCTGCGACCATAGGAAGTTTGGACTAGAGAATTGTAATCCAGACGTCAGGCCGGCTAGTGGGACTCCCTCTCCAAGGGCGAGTTCGTGGCGTAGCATGGTGAATATGATAGTACCCAGGGAAAAAGTAACAAGGAGTTCAAGCAATTTGGCGGTGAACTGGAGAGCAAGAAATTTCTGGTCGTCTTGACCAGATATACCGGAAAGCTCACGACCGATGTAATAATCGTTGAAAGTGAAATATGCGATAGCTGCAATGGCGAGTAGAGGAAGAAGGTGAGCCGAGGCTGCGATAAAGGCAGCAGGATAGTTCCGTAGCAACGCTACGCGAGCTTCCGGACTTGTAGCTCGTGGCAGCTTTCTTACTAGTGGCCAGATCACTGAAAGCCGTAAGTGCCCTAGAGCATTCTGTATTGTGTTTATCTCGAAAAGAGATAGCCTTTTGTAGGTAGAGGCAACGTATTGCCTGAGTTGATCCCGGATAACCTTCACTCGAGATTGCCATTCGTATTGACTGAGTCGATCCCGGATAACCTTTACTCGAGATTGCCATTCGACTATGCTTACAAGCACTCTCCCCTGGGTTTTGAGGCCTTTCTGAGTTGCAACGTTATTGTCATTTTGTCCGTCGTAAATTACTAAAGCTCCGCTGTCGCCAGGCTGTGATAAGCCAGCCTCGTCTGGACTAGAGAGTCCTCTCGATTCCGGCGTGGGTGCGGGAGGTAGGTTATGCATCATACGCATACACGTGTGTTTAAGTCTGAACCGTTTGCAAAATTGGTCTTGATCTTCGGATTCTGGGAGGTAGCCGGTGAATATATTTGAGACGTGTGAGGTTATAATAACATAACTTGGCTGCGAGGCTGCCTTACCGCCCGGGCGCATTACCTACCCCTGTATGGCGCATCTGACTGTGCCACGAGGCGCTTTTTCTACTTCAAAGAGGATCGCTGGCTCCCGAACCCGCTTCTCAACATTGGATGGCCTAAAGAAGGATGCAATTTGATACTTAACCTTCCAGTACGAACCTCTGTAATCTTTTCTGCCCCGTGGCAATGGGTGCATCTCGCGGCGGCTACAAGACGGAAAACATCTTGTACACCAGTGAACAGCTTGGGGGCTGTCCTCCGTAAGCCGCGAAGGGAGCCTCAATCTCTTCCATTTCCTTGATCCATCGGCACGCTTTTGTTATGATCCATTTGAATTGCGCAAGAATGGACGATGTGACGACCCAAACCGGAGGTCGCGAGCTCATAAATCATCCACATATATAGTTGTACCCAGAAAGCAATCGCCGGGAGTGTTAGGGTATGAATTTTGATAAGTCAGGGGTACAGTGTGCGGCAAAAGGTTTGTATCACTGTTTAACTCAATTGATATAGGACAATAGTGGGCGGCTTCGGAATAACAACTATTCCACATCACTTTAGATTAAGCGGCTTGGCGGTACCGATCAGGGATACAAACCTTTTGCCACTCACTGGAACTGAAATATGATTATTCCTGTCAACCTGTAAAGGTTCAAGGGCTTATTCCGCAAAATTGCTCTTACTACATACGAGTATTCTAAAGTTAGCAAAAGGTAGTAGGAAAGAGAGTCCTTTCGCGTCTGATCAGGACAGATCAGGAGCTCCGGGCCCGTGTGCTGTTGGCCGAGGGATGCCACCAGGGCTCGTCGGATGCGGAACCATACTCAGACACGCTCCAACTATTAAGGACGCATATGCCGGGCTCTTGACATGGCTGGCTGGCGGACCAACAGTATTGATCAACCTAGGTACCCGAAAGCGGATGACTGAAGAACAAGCTATCGAGTGGGAGCAATTCGCATGCTGTTTGACACTACTGCAGAAAAGTCACAACTTCCTGGACTACGCGCGCTTTGAAAGCTCAGACACCCACGTGGTTTACCTTATAGCATTGACGCCAAATCAGCCGTGTATTGAATCCTACCTATAAGTACCTAGGTAGGCAAGGAAATTGAGGAACATGAAGTTCGAATCGTCAGTTGGCTTAGGCCGAACCAGGCGCTGCAAAAGATACCGGCCATGTCATCTGCGCCAGTTCGTGGAATGGAGGAATGACGTGTGTTGTCTTTTCCGATCAATGCTTTTTGGGTTGTGTTTCTTCAAGAGACAAGAGCTGGAGCTCTGGATTCCCGAGGTCCTTTCGACCCATTCCTGTCGGTTTTCTGACGCTAACATGACTTCAGTGTTGGGATCCCGCAGATAATCCTCCTACAGTGGCTAGACACATGCAATCTTGCACTCCGTACAGAGAGGTTCTTGGTGTTGGTTTATATGGCAGCCAGAAAGCTCAACCAAGATGGACTGCCCAAGAGCTTGGTCCAAGGCTCATTGAAGTCACGATAGGCGCCGGTGCCGAAGCAATACGCAAAAGAGCTCGGTAATCAGCGAATGTCTGCCGCGAAAGTCCCGAGGGTCTTGGTAGAGATTCGCGGCTCGTTTCATTCTTGGCAGGCTGAAAAGGGACTGCAGTGACAGCAAAACCGCTCGAATACGGGATTGCTTTTGCAGACTGCACATTTACATGCAAAAGAACGGCTGAATCGCCACGTGAGGAGCCCAAGAGACGAGAAGCCCATTGCGAGCCACATCTTTGGGATTCGCCAAGATTGAGGCCAATGTCGGGAAGTTTAGTTGTCACCACAGAGTGGATAGCCAAAGGAAGAGGCTGAGTATGGTCAAAGGTAGAATCTGCAAGTCAACCATCGCAGGCACGGCATTCGCAACTGATGTGTTGGGGCCATTTTCCCTTTACTCTCCTCCTGTAAGACGTAGCAGCCCAGTAACGGAGAGCACATTCTTAGCTGTCATTGGTCGACTCCATTAGCATGAAGTGAATAGATGTCGAATTCCAGAAACGATCAAGGTACCATCAGCACGAAAGAGGATCCTGCGATTGTTTGATTATCTCTTACCCGCTGGATCTAGGTCCGCCTTTCGTGCCTAAGGTTGGGAGGCACAATGAGAGAATGAAAAGCGAGCCCATCATTCTCTCCTGAACAGCCTGAAACCCCCAACAGTCGAAGCTTGCGAAGCACTGAGGAAATGGAAGCGCCCGCCCCTCTACAGGCCTTCTGGCAGGCATTGTGTGGCTGGTGGCTGTTTCTGGCTGTCACCCCTGCTGTGTTGCCTAAATATGGTTTAGCTCTTTGATTTACACCCTAGCTTGTGGGGAAGGACGCGACCTGTTCTTAGAGTGCTCGCATCTGAAAAAGGAGCAATGACGCGCAGCGACGCGGCTCTAGTCAAAAAGCTCACGTTGATCAATCGATAAGATAATGGCTATGGAACTGCACAGTCTAGATGCCTCTGGACGTTGCCTATTTTAATCCATCCTTCACAGCCTCGTTCAGCCGTCAACCGGACAGACCGTGACCGTCATCTTTGTTGTTGGAAGCCATGTCCGTCGTCCGTTGTCCTTTGTCTTCGCTGTAACTTCGTCCGAGGTAAGTTTGATTCGTCTCTAAGTTAGTATTTGTAGTGGCAACTTTTGGCGAGAAACACTTCATATACTCCATCTCAGCCTTCTCCGTCCCAGCCTGATCTGCATTGCCACGTTCCAGAATCTCATGCCGAACCAGGAACATTCCGTCCGAGTCGACTTCGAGCAGCATTACACTTTGCGTGAGACGGCGACGTGCAGCCCAGGCGGCTGCAGAGCACCACAGGCTGCATTTGGACACGAAGGACCCTGGGAAGTTGCCCGCTTTGTTTGGTAGCCGTCGCCCACCATGGCTTCATTGCCTGAGGAACGAATACATCCTTCCTCGTCGCTTGACGAGCCTGAGGTTCAGGAGACTGAGGCTGATCTCGTCGACGAACTGCAATTGCAAGAGATCTTACTCGAGTCCTTGTGCGACACTGATGCCGACACACCATCTGCGAGGGCTGAGTACCGAACTGTGATTAAAGGTCTCCAGGGAAAGCTTAGGAAGCTTCGTGATGTAAAACGTGGTAAGGCATCAAATGCTCATCTCTATGTCAACAGTTTCTCGATTGATATATAATCCCATCCCTCCCAAAGTGGACCTCTCTCAAACATCCCAACTTGGTACTTCTATTCATCCAAAATTCGGTTCTGCCCACCTTGATCTGGAATTTCATCGCTTGCACCTTCATCTCAATTTCTGATATTCTTCATCTTCACATGAATGAAGCCTGTCATCCTTGTTGCGTCCTCTGTTTACTCTAAGTCCATCTGCCTTTAGGCTTCAAGCAGACCACGCTATTCGTGATGGATGGCAACATCGGTAAATGAAACTCCAGCTTTAAGTTGACCTAGTTGGTCCCAGATTACATTCACGTTCACTTCTCTCTCGGCCTTTTCTCCATCAGCCATCCTCCCACCAGTTCCCCCCCTTC
Organism: Xylariales sp. AK1849; assembly: GCA_022432505.1. Lineage (NCBI taxonomy): Eukaryota > Fungi > Ascomycota > Sordariomycetes > Xylariales > Xylariales sp. AK1849. The sequence goes on from JAJKKH010000009.1 coordinate 2,177,135, forward strand.
TCCCATCTTCACCTCGAAACTGATTTCTGCCAAGTTCGCTTCTCTAACTTCATTCATTTCAGGTCTCACTAAGCCAGCACCTCCCAAGCCCAAGATGAATGGCGCTACTGGTAAACTTTCGTGCTATCCTCACCTTCGACCTTTGCAGACCTCACTTCCCTAGCTTCTGCATCCTCGTTCTCCATCCTCACTTCATATGAATGTCACAGACTAACGTTCATCCTAGGTCCCGTTCAGTCCGCACCATACCAAATGGGCAGCCAGATGAGGAACGGTAAGCGGCTTCCCTACGCCTATATACATAGATGATCATGCCCCCCCAACTTGATCCTCCCCCCATCTACACTTATCCGCCTCGACCTATATACCTACCTTGCACCCTAATAACCAGATATTGCTATCCTCACGTTACTGATATCGGCTACAGGGTCTACAAAGCCAAGACTCCCCAATATGAATGCCCTTGGTGAGTTCTCCTCTGGAAACCATCACACAATGCCTAGATTGATATCACGCTGATATCCGTGTTGACTACCCTACCCCAAATTTGCGTTGCTACGTGACTCTTTGCATTTCAGACAGAAGTCTCTCCTTGACAGCTTCCATCTCTAACTCCTGGCGTTCTAGATCATTCCAATCCGACCCTCTACTCCATGGACGGCCGTTCTGCTACGGATGGTAAGTCACCTGAACCGCTTGTAAATTGAAATCTTCATATTAACGGCGCTGCAGAATCTGGAGTCTATCGCGACACGACTAAGGGCGCCACGGGCTTTGCTGGTAGCAATTTCTGGGACTTAACACGTGACGAGCAATCAAAGAAGCGCACATACAGCAATCATCTTGATACAGAGTACCCTTTACTACCGGGCTCCAAGTCGCGACGAACCACCCCAAGTTCGCGTGGCAATAACTTCGACAGCGCATTTGACGATACGAATGATAATGCCGACTCGTCTTCGGTCATTGACCTTACTAGAGACGACGACGATGAGTCGTTGTGGATAAACCAGCGACGAGAGCAAAAGAAGGCTCAACAGCGCGAGGAAGAGGAGCGATACCGCAAGAAGAAGCAGCTAGAGGATGAGGATGCCTGGTACGCTCAACAACTGCAGGCAAACGAGGATGATGACGATGTCCAAGTCGCACCCCACTCAGTATTTGGAGCATCTTCGCAGTCTGGTCCTAATGCGTTCGGCCGAATCAACAATCGAGCCTCGCAAATTCCGCCAAGTCAGCCGCATCTTCCTAATTCATCATTTTACCCGTCTGGCATCCAGTCTTCAGGCTTCTCCAGCTCCCCATCTCACCGCGGATGGGCCAATGGACTTCCACTACCTACACATATCAAGTCAGACGCAATACCGTCGTCCGGTTTCCGTCCACAATCTCCAGATGACCGAGTCCATGACTGGTTGGGGTCGTCTCCGAGAGCTGGGAGCTCTCGTATGCCAGGAAGCTTCGACAGTGATGTCGACTCCTTGTTTGAGGAGGTATCTGGCACCCCCCCGATTCAGCTCGGTGACGGTATACAGGGCAGTACACGTGCTGCCGGTCCGCGTCCTGGAGCTTTACTCAACGGTCGTGCGAATCCTTTCAGTAATGGATCTGCGAGCTCATCTCAACTACCCACCACAGGCAACTCGCTGGGTGCTATCATCAACCGGACGAACAACCACGACTGGACAACTGGACTTGACCACCTCGGACAGCCACTACGCGTGGGACCCGGAGATCTGACACAGGCCTATGGATATAACGACTCAGGGCAGACTGAAGCGCAGATCCGAGATCTCCTCGCTAACATTGCCACGGAGGCCACCGCTCCAGAAGAAGAGCAAGCAAGCGATCCAGCCGGTCTCAAATTCCCTTTGTACTTGCATCAAAGAATGGCGTTGAAGTGGATGCAAGGGTTGGAAGATGATAAGAACAAGAAGGGAGGTATCCTAGCTGATGACATGGGCCTGGGCAAGACTATCTCGACTCTCGCGCTCATGCTAAGTCGCCCGGCACAGCCCTCGGCGCCCGGACGTAGTGTTGTCAAGGTCAGTTGGTCCTGGGAATTTAGCAATTACGAAACTGACTGCAATAGACCAATCTCATCGTCGCACCCGTGGCACTGATCAAGCAATGGGAACGTGAGATCAGAACGAAAATCACGCGTGACCATGCCCTCAGTGTCCACAACGCCCATGCAAGGAGGGTCGACTACTTTCGGCTTCGAACATATGACGTTGTGTTGACATCGTATGGGAAGCTTGCCTCGGAACAGAAGGCCTACGAGACGTACACCAAAAAGCACGCCGAAGCGGGAACCCCCGAAGATATCAACGAGGTCGTCCAGAAGTTCCCGTTCATGGGACGGAGGAGTATCTTCCATCGCGTTATCCTCGATGAGGCTCAAATGATCAAGAACTCAAAGACTCAGGGGGCTAAGGGAGCCTACGCTATCCAGGCCGAATTTAGATGGTGTCTCTCTGGAACACCAATGATGAATTCGGTCGACGAGCTGGCGTCACTGGTCCATTTCCTACAGATCAAACCATACAGCGATCTCAAGAAGTTCCGAGAGGCGTTTGCTGTCCTCAGCAAGAGATCGGGTCGACACACTGCAGATTCCGCCATGAAGAAGCTACAAGCCCTCCTTAAAGCTATCTTGCTTCGAAGAACCAAGACGTCGACAATCAACGGACAACCAATTATCACCTTGCCACGCAAGATCGAGACGGTCGACCACGTTATCTTCCGGGATGATGAGGAAAAGTATTACCGCGATCTAGAGCGAGACAGTCAGGTCACGGTCTCAAGCTTCCTTAGACAAGGTACGATCGGAAGGAAGTATCAAGCGGTCTTGGTGCTGCTACTACGCTTGCGCCAAGCCTGCTGCCATCCTTTCCTCCACATCACGGACCTGGAGTTCCTTAACGTTGAAGCTCCGGCGGATAAGATGAAAGAAGTTGCGCTGTCTCTGAAGCCTGATGCTGTGAAGCGCATCAAGGAAGCTGACGGGTTCGAGTGTCCCATCTGCTACGACGGGGTGGAAAACCCTTGTATCCTCGCATGTGGTCATAGTAGCTGCCACGAATGTCTTGTCAAGCTTATAGCAAATGCCGAGGAACAGAACAGGCAGGCAGGTAGTGAGGGCTCCAAAGCACCTTGCCCCGAATGCCGCGATTTGGTGGAGCTCAAGGATGTGGTCACCTATGAGATCTTCAAACTAGTTCACATGCCTGCAATCTTGCAAGTTGAGCCTGGCCATAACGGAACTACGGACGACGACGACGACGACGAGACCGACAGCGCCGACTCGGATAGTGATGATACAGCTTCGGAACCCAGCGATGACGAAGTCAATTCACTCGGCAATTTGAAGAATTTCATTATCGAAGACGACGATATTGACGATGATAATATTGATGAGGATCTCCGACAGGCTCTTCCTAAGTTGAAGTCTGAGAAGAGTCGTGGTCTTGAGAAGAAGCCCAAGAAGCACAAGAAACACGCCAAGTCGTCCAAGGAATCCAGCAAGTCCAAGAAGGGCAAAGGCAAGGGCAAGGAGAAGGGGAAGGAAGACGAGGTCCAGCCACACGAACTCGTGAGATTGCGCAAGGAAGCGAGCAACAACAAAGCAGCTCGCATCAGATATCTGAGCTACCTACGAAAAGAATGGATAGATTCGGCTAAAGTCACCAAATGCATGGCGCTCATCGCGGAGATCCAGGCCACCGGCGAGAAGACGATCGTCTTCTCTCAGTGGACATTACTTCTGGAACTTCTAGAGGCGAAGATGGGAGAAGGCGAAGTTGATTTCCGGCGATTCGATGGCGGCATGTCTTCCTCGCAGCGCGATAATGCCGTTAGCGACTTCATGGAAATCCCCAATGTCACGGTGATGCTCGTCTCCCTCAAGGCTGGCAATGCTGGTCTCAATCTCACTGCTGCTTCTCATATAATTATTATGGACCCTTTTTGGAACCCTTTCGTCGAGAACCAGGCAGTCGATCGAGCACACCGTATTGGTCAACAGAGAGACGTCAAGGTACACCGCATTCTCGTCCAGGGAACCGTCGAGGATCGTATCGTCGAATTGCAGAACAGGAAACGTGACTTGGTCAATTCTGCCTTAGACGAGAATGCGCAGACCCAGATTGCACGACTGGGTGCCAACGAGCTTGCCTATCTCTTTGGAGTCCGTGGGAGATAGGAAGCTACATATTGCCATGACACTTGTGTCTTTCTCAACCATTGCAAGGCCAGCAAAGCGAGCAAGAAACTCGCCAAAGGCAATTCGTCCCCTCGCCCCTCTACTACTCCTTCTCGCCTAGAGTTTTTACTCGACAGATTGCGACTCAGCAGAGTACGCTCTCTTGCTTGTTTGTACACACAAGTTCACTCGGTTCCTTTGATTCAAGAAACTTTGTTTTTTTTTACATGCATTCATCAGCCCAAGCTAGGGAACGCATTTGTGCGGCACGGAAAATGTGGGTTTAGATAACGGCGTAACGTCCAGGTCAGGTCAGACTGAAGGCTACGCCTGCAGTCCTTAGATGGATGCGATTGATTTTGGAAGCTAGAGAAAACAGCATACGCGAGTCGTTTCTCTCCTCGATGATGATTTGCGCAACGAGTCAACAGAGACACTAGACTAATGTTGCTAATATTTGATTTCCCCATATCTCAGACTTGAATGTGACTGGCAAAACGAAATGCCTGGTGAATGAATGTATGCATCTTGGAAGCCTCCGTGGACAAGTAGACTTCACACCGTGGGAATGGGAAGGCTTGGTTGACTCCATACCTCTCCAACTTTACTAACGAAGACTAGGAATCGGAAGTGGCCAAGCCTAGTGAGGCACCACCAAGGCAATTTCGATGGTTCATCATGATAGGGAAGAGTTTGACCGAACAGCGCGTTGCCAACTCTAATAAGCCACGGGGATCTGATTCGATGGCCAGTGTTAGAGACACAGCAGCAGGCTTGTGGGCTCTACTTGTGCAGCTATACGGCTGGCAGCCAGCGCCCGTCGGAACCCATTGCAAAAGGGTCTGTAGCAAGCAAAACTGGAGACTTCCATGCGAGGGGTGATGTAAACAACTGACAAAACGACAGATATCATGTTACGGCATGGCCTCCAGCACGCTTCACTACCCACCGCAAGGTTTTTAAGTTGCTCTCACCCATCGCAGCTTGGCTCTCGTTGCAAATTGTGTGCTATTCGCCTTTGCTGTGGTGTCGAATGAGCTGCTGTAGCCACGGTTGACCCGCTTGGAAGTATCTAGAGGAGTGGTTCAAGTAGTCTGGCATGAATTCCGAACCACCTGCTTCACCAAGAGAAAAGTAGCCATGATTGCATGAGGATGAATTAGAATATATCCGTGGTGGGACAGCGTTTCTGGAGGGAGCGGAACTTGGTACGTTTAGTATGCCCATCTATTGCTTGTTATTAGCGACACGGAGTTATCTATCAGTGATCGTGTAAAGACCAGGCAAAGTATATAGCGCCAGAAGCTTCCGTCTCAACCGTCTTGGGCCACTACTGTTATGGCCCCTCACCCTATCCGAGGCTCTGCGGCTACGCGACGAGCTAGGGTAGTGGCTGCTGCATGATAGCGATGGTTCACTGTTCGACGACCACACAGTACGAAGCTGGGTGCTGGAGAGAGAGAGAGGGGGGGAGGGGGGAAGTCGAGGCGAGATATCGCGAGCTGATGATTCTTGGGGGAGGATTCCAAACGACGGGGTGATGAGTTGAGGGTGAGCCGGAGACTAGCAGGCTGGAACCGAGACCGAGTATTGGTGGTGAATATTCGAGATCATGCCCCCAGTGCCCCTCCTGATGATGACATCACCGTCACTCGAAGATGATATACGCAGTAATGATACTTAAAGTAAAACGTGCGCACCAAGCCCCCTCTACTTCGCCCGTGCCTTCTCTATTGTAGCTCATACTGCTCGCATAGCAGCGCCTGTCCGCAGCATGGCAGAAGGTGGGCATCTAGGCCGGGATACACTTTGTTTACATGCCACTTGCGCGACGAGATTGTCGTTTTGATCACAATAACAAGCAGGGCAGCGTTTGCTAAACTCTAGGGGGATCTCAGGAGGATCTCAGGAAGGCATTGGTGATCGATTCGACGATTCTCATATGACATGAGTACCGGGTTCTCACATCCTTCAACTGCCGGTACTCCAGGAAATATTACTGAGACGCGATGAAGAAGGTAGAAAGTGCCAGCGAAGGCCGAGATCCACATACTTGGAGAAGTGATACTACACTATGGTGGTAACAAGGCTTCTAATGAGTTCTACAATGTTTGTTTCAGATGTCGTTGTGCTGGGTAAGTTGAAGAAGAAAGTCTCCACGGAGGAACGCGTGCTTCCTGCCTCCGCCTGACAGCTGACAGGGTAGCTGAGAACGAGACAACAAGCAAGACGACCATTATTGAGCATTGAACGGAAGGAGTGCCAGTCGGTCGGTCATTTACCCTAGTAACGGATGGACGTCGTGAAAGGGTGATATAGGGTATGTTTTCATATAGATGTCGAAACTGGGTATCAAGTGCTGTACTAATTGGAATTTGATAATTAGGCGACATCATCGCCTCGGAAGAAGTTGACTACGAGGTCCTCAATCTTCTCCCGATTATCACCACCAGCACTCCAAGTCCAATGTCGGCTGCTGATGTCCTTACCGACCAACCGCTGTTCATGCAGACTCAATACCGGCGTCGCTGAGTCCAAGATATCAATCCTAACCTCTCTGTCACCACGATCCGAAATAACGGCACCGTTCAAGGTCTCAGACCACGCTACATCATCCCGGCCCAGTCGCTCAGCAGCTGAGTTGGTGAGTTTATTGATAATTGCGCGGGCCGAGGCTTGGCGAAGGTAGTAGATGGTTTCATCAACATTCGGATATGGTTCCGCTCCGTTGGGAGGATACGCGTCTTCCAGTGGGTTTGAGAATGACTGTGGCTGATCTTGGCCTGGTGTAGTCGTAGTCGTAGGCGACGAACCAAGGAGTGTGACGATAAACTGCGTCGATACCAGGGGTGATATGAAGCTCCTCCCCCGCACTGATATGCGGGCTTCTGGCGTGACTGTAAGCTCGGCACCGAATTGCAAGGTATAGACGAGACTGATGATCAGTGACTCGGAGAGAGGGATGCGCCAGGACGGATGCATTCCTAGCTGTGAAAGTTGTGGATTGGAGAGCTGCGAGCCAATCGGCACGATGGATTGGGTGAAAGATGCAGTTGATAGACCGGCATGTTTGATAGCTGTTGTCAGGTCTGTAAGATAACAGAGAAGTCGGCTGCCAGCACGGTCGTAGTTGAGGTGTGATATGAGGAATCGTAGGATGTTGTATGGCGAAGCATTGCGGCCGGGGAGAGGTTGCGATGCCTGACTGCGCTTGTGATAGTTGAGGCGATGGGCTGAGATGACGAGCAAGTAGAGACCAAGAATGATTATTTGCGCCATTTGACTATCGGGCAAATCGTCTGAGCTATCAGGCTCCTCTATGTCTTCCAAGGTAAGTATGATCTTTGTGTGGGTATCCACGTCGTAAACAACACTAGATTCACCCAAGCGGACGTCTAAAGAAAGAAGCGTACGGGCTTCTCGGTTGATTTCATACCAAATCTCCTGGGAAAGGGCTGTGTTGCGAGCTTCAAGGACGCGATCCTGGAGGGGGGCATTGTTCCGAGTTCGTCCTGGCAACGGCGACTTCCCAGTCACCTGGCCATCCTTCTGAATGATGGCCCGTATTCTTTGCGATCCCCCACCTACTCGACCACGGTCCAGCCGTACTGTGCCATCGTCATTACGCCGCAGTGGTGCAATGCTACTGTTCCTGTACTCTGGAGCTGCCTCGGCAAACCCGAATCGAACGCCAAGCGTATGAGGCTCATATGGTAAAGAAGCGACAGCCCATCCGTTTTCGCTCACGGCATGGACATCAGCCCAGTACTTGGTCTCGAGACTGATTTCTTTCTCCAAGCGTTCCGCGTCAGCGAGGATATTGTCGACCATCTTGTTGATCCCCATCAATCTCCAGCCCGTCCCCACTGCAGTGTCATCTTTAGCCCGGACGGCTGTGATATTCGACTCCTGGAGCTTTGAAGCGCCCAGGACCCCAAGCCCCACGAGGTCGCGCAAGGCCGGCGACAGAGTGACATTAGCCTGATTGGGTGTTTCCTTGGAGATCAGAAGTGATATGAAGTCGAGGCTTAGCATAGCAGACTGATGTGCGAACTCGATGTTCTTCAAGAATTCCTCGCGCGCCGTGATGATTGTACTGGTCTTACCGACATCATCTTCATCTTCCGACTCCGAATCACCCTCAGGGCTACTGGTGCTGACCTCCAGGCGGCCTTCGTCCTTCAACTGGATTTCTTCGCGCAATTGTACTTCGGTCACATTCCGGAACCCTCCACGTTCCGCATTAACACGGGCAATGAACTCTCCCAGGTTCTTTGGTTTCTTGTCACCTGTTGGCCAGGGACGCAATGAGAAGGGTGATGCGCTGATTGAGGCCATGGTGATAGGTCAGTTCAGACCCGGAGATCTTGACACTTCGGGTGAAGCCTGAGAGACGGTGCAGAAAAGGTAAAGGTGTGCCACGGGAATGAAAGGAATACAAAGATGATTCGAAACCAATGGACCTGCAATGACGAGCTACCGTCTCTTCTGTCCACACCTTCACTGATAGAAACACGTTGTCGTCCTTCAAGGGCGATGTTGAGTTCCTGAAGCTCCATGTCGATGGCGCGACCAATGGATGGCGATCTGTGCCGTGGCGTTAGCGCACTGTGGCGGTGCTACAGTTAATTGATATGAGCGCCTTCCATTCACCCATCTAGCGTTCTGTCCATTAGATCGAAATGTCATTCTTGGGACAAATAGAACTTCAACCAGCACGGCATGGCTTTGGTATGCTAAAGCACTCGGCGCTTCCCATCATTTGGACGATTTCCACATAATCATCGCTCACCGAGGTACATCCCCTTTATTTGAATCCTGGCCCGTCTGGTGATCGAATGTATTTCCATTTTTTCCATTCGCGTTCCTGGACTATTTTCGGCAAGCCCCTCCTCATTATCCTCTTAGTGAATAAGCAACCAAATTTGCAGACGTGTTGTCGATGATTTGTGCAAGTATATTCCCCCCAGGCAGTTAAGCTGGTCCATGTATCATTGAGCCTACCATAGAGTGCCGACCGTCACTTAAAAGCCGCCGGGCTCCATGGGCTATTCCATCTGGAACGATTATAGGACAGACTACAATTCTCTGCTTATACTCTTGTTACCTACCTGGACGATAGTTAAACAAAGTGATATGTATCAAGACCTCCAAGCTGCCTTTCCACGACCCAGATTCGATTGTGAATTACATTGCTGTAACGTATTGAATGTAGCTATTTGAGTTGTCCCCTTTTACCTCAACGAACTAACCTGTAATTTCCCCGAACCGGTACTGAGCCCAACCCATACATCCTTCATGGAGGGTCCAGGTTCTTTTCCCTTTGTCTTCGCCGGCTGCGCCAGCCGCTACATATACCGGCATCAAATGATCCATCCACTATACAGGCCAATAGTCAGCTATATGAAAGAGTGCGAGGCTCATATTCTGATCTTACCGGGTGAGCTTGTCTCGCATCTGCTCGTTTAGCAGCCTCTGCCATGCGCGCCTGTCGATCTGCCGGCGTAGACTCCGTCGCGCCCTTGAGAGCCTCGTCGAATGATACCGTATAAGGCATCGGCCTTGGGTCACCTCGAGTCGCAAACATATCCCTCAAGTTATGGACCGACATTCCAGCCCCGATGATTACGATGTTCTCTTCGCGTAGAGAAGCCACAGCTTGGCCAAGACGATAGTGCATGTCAGGATCCTCGTTGTGGTATAAACTGACTTGAACCAGCGGAACATCCAGCGGGTTCTCTTCTGGATGGAATGCTTGGCAAACGTAAGAACGGGGATCTCGTCAGTGCGGGCCTCAAGAGACTTACCAACGTGAAAGCCAGCCCAAACTCCATGGTCAAGGCCTCGGGTGGTACCCTTATTCTTGATGCCTAAATCTGATAGAAGACCCATGATCTTGTGGGCAAGTTCGGGGCTGCCTTTGTTAGGATACTGGGCTTCATAGTAATGAGCCGGAAAGCCATAGAAACTGTACGCTGTATCAGCCGATTGGTCCTTCACGAGGCGGACCAGTCACTCACTCATATATCAAGTCCGTGTTTTCCGCAGTGTTGACCTCAATGGTGTCACGACTTCCCTCCCAGTGGCCAGAAAAGACAACAACGGCTTTGGGTTTGACCTTCTGCGTGATATCCTTGCCAATCTTCTGTAAAACGGAATATACAGGATGGTCCGTTTCATACATCACATTCGGCTATTTCATGTCAGGAAAGCTTGTCAGATGACATTTATTGGGGCGAGAACCTACGCCGCCATGGCTGAGGAAATAGACTGGAGCTTTCGCCGGCATAGTCGATACCGATGATTTTCTTGCCGTATAAAACGCCGCGATGAAGGTCGAAAATGGTTTAGATGCCCAGCTTAACATGAGATCTTTGGTAAACGGAGATGATAGAGTTGCCGCCAGTACTAAGATAGCCAAGGAGGTAATGAGTAGTAGCCTAATTGAATGGGGAAGATCCATATAGTGTACAAGCGCGACTGATCTGAGGTCGTTAAACACATTCCCTTTGGAAGCTTCCAGTGCGAGCCTGTAACACGCCCTGAAACTCTTTACAGTGAAAGGCGAATTGGGTGTCGCGGGTTTGCTTAAGTAAGTACTTAGATAACAATAATAACAGGATCCATTTTCGGACCTTTGTGGCTGTAAGCAGTTGCTGACATGTACCTCCGAAGTACCGTGACTAATAGGTCAAAAAGGCCATTTCCAGTCGACTCTTTTCATTTCCATTTCCCTCTGCTTATTTCAATTACAGTGACAATGGCCATATGCTACAATTTGGCGCGGCGTAATCGACAACTACTGAGATACCTCGCTCTTTTCCCACACGAAATCTTTTTGAGCCACCCGCTCAGCGGGCCGGGTGGGAATCAGCGTGGACGGCGCAACCACTGAAGTAGTGGGTAGGTGGGCCTGCCTAGCGGGGCCGCAATACCCTACCTTCTGCTCTCCAGAACACTACTAATACTGTTTTTTGGCATCTATTCATCATTTCCAACTCATAACAGATTGAGAAGAACAGTTTGGCCGCACGCCGTTGCATGACAGCAAGATAAAGATCAGTATGCATAAACGAGCCGCCCTTTATTCTGTGGGTAGCCCTAGCTTGCGGCTGAGCCTGTGGCCATACCCCGCATCCGCAGCCTGATGCCAGCCTCACTGATCAGTGTCATTCGCGACGACGGAAATGATGCCTGCTTCATCCCGTGAAGTAAGGTCTTGTGGCCATAGACACTCTCTGTGTGCTAACGAAACGCTGCTTCGCATGACTCTTAGGCCCCACGATGCGGCTTCTACAATGCGACGACACAGGCAGGTATAGCCTTACCCCGGACTTCCCTTCCGACGATGTTCCTTCTTACGCGATCCTTTCCCACACATGGGGACCAGACGAGGTAGTCTTAGCCGACCTAGCGAAAGCAGATGATGATTGGCAACACAAAGCCGGCTACGGGAAGATTCGATTCTGTGCTGAGCAAGCGAGACAGCACGGGTTGCGATACTTCTGGGTCGATACCTGCTGTATCGACAAATCTGACAGCATTGAGCTTCAGACTGCGATCAACAGCATGTTTCGGTGGTACCGCGATGCGAAACGATGCTACGTCTACCTACCCGATGTCTCCGGCCCTGCAGCACCCGGTGTACCTCAAAACGTACCATCTTGGGAATTCGCATTTCGAAATAGCAGATGGTTCACTCGTGGATGGACACTCCAAGAGCTCATCGCCCCGAACACAGTCGATTTCTATTCGAAGAAAGGGGTTTGGCTAGGCGACAAACGGTCGTTAGAGCCTTTGATACGCGACATTACAGGCATTCCTGCGAGTGCTCTCCGCGGTACACCTTTGTCTGACTTTACTGTCAAGGAGCGAGAGGCATGGGTCGGCAATCGTCAAACCAAATATGAGGAGGACATGGCATATTCGCTCCTTGGCATATTTGGTGTTCACATGCCGCTGATCTATGGCGAGGGGCGAGAAAACGCACAGAGGCGGCTGCGAGAGGAGGTACAAAAAGATGTAAAGGGTAAGATCATACCATTGACTGGAGTGTGGACTTAGAGACTAACAGAGTTAGGAACCCATATAAAAGATTTCTCAGTTACCTTTAGTCTATCGGAAGTTCCCGAGATCCAATATTTTGTCGCAAGGGAGAGGGAATTGGCAGAGATGCGCAGAACTTTGAGTTCAGATAGCAGCCGACGCGTCGTTGTTCTCCATGGTCTTGGCGGTATTGGCAAGACACAGCTCGCCGTAGCATACACGAAGCGGTACCGAGATGAATATTCCGCAATATTTTGGTTCAATATCAAGGACGAAGCCTCTATTCGACAGAGCTTCACGAGAGTTGCGAGGCAGATTTTGCAACAACATCCGAATGCCGGTCGCCTAAATGCATTAGACTTGCAGCAGAATCACGAGGAGGTGGTCGACGCTGTTACGGCCTGGTTAGACTTGCCAGGCAATACGAGGTGGCTACTTATATGTGACAACTACGATAACCCGAGATTGGCTGGCCGTAAGGACGACACATCAATTGATATAACCCAGTTTCTTCCTAAAGCGTATCATGGCTCGATCATCATCACGACGCGTTCATCACAAGTCAGCATAGGCGATCAAATTCGAATCAAGAAGCTTGATTCAATCGACCACAGTCTCCAGATTCTATCAACAACCTCAGGCCGACACGACTTGCAGGATGGTAAGGCTCTCGCAGCTCACATAGGCTTTGCTAACTATTACTATAGACGTTTATGCTCGAAATCTTGCAACAGAACTTGACGGACTTCCTCTTGCACTTGCGACGGCTGGAGCTTACCTCAAGCGTGTTACAATCAGCTTTGGAGATTATCTTCGTCTTTACAAAGACTCATGGGCGAGACTTTATGCAAGTACGCCGAGCTTAGGCTCTTACCAGGACCGCACACTCTGCTCCACGTGGCAAATCACATACGACCAAATCCGGGAGCAAAACCCACTCGCAGCTCATTTACTCCAATGGTGGGCCTATTTTGATAATGAAGATCTATGGTTCGAACTGCTCCAGCCCAAGGATAAAGATGGGCCGGCGTGGATATACGATCTAGCTGATGAATGCGAGTTTCACAGCGCTATGGGCACACTACATGACTATGGGCTTGCCGAACCGCACATACCGACAGATGGCCCGCTCGGATCAGTAGGATATAGTACTCATGCTTGCGTACACGGCTGGACTATTAACGTATTGAACGAAGAATGGGACATTAAATTAGCTAAGCTTGCACTAAAGTGTGTAGCTGGACGCGTTCCATCAGGGAATGAGCTTCAATTCTGGGTGCTTCAAAGGCGCCTTCTCTCACATGCGATAAAGTGTGGCGACGGGGTCCGGAATAGTGATGAAGGAATTGAGCGGGCGTTGCATAAAGTAGGTAACCTTTACGCCGAACAAGGCAAGCTGCAAGAGGCCGAGGATATGTATCTTCGGGCGCTTCGAGGGTACGAGAAGGCGTGGGGACCGGATCATACGTCAACACTCGATACGGTCAACAACCTAGGGGTTATTTACAAAAAGCAAGGCAAGCTGCAAGAGGCCGAGGATATGTATCTTCGAGCGCTTCGAGGGTACGAGAAGGCGTGGGGACCGGATCATACGTCCATACTCGGTACGGTCAACAACCTAGGGGTCCTTTACGCCGAACAGGGCAAGCTGCAAGAGGCCGAGGATATGTATCTTCGGGCGCTTCGAGGGAAGGAGAAGGCGTGGGGACCGGATCATACGTCAACACTCGATACGGTCAACAACTTAGGGAACCTTTACGCCGAACAAGGCAAGCTGCAAGAGGCCGAGGATATGTATCTTCGGGCGCTTCGAGGGAAGGAGAAGGCGTGGGGACCGGATCATACGTCCATACTCGGTACGGTCAACAACCTAGGGGTCCTTTACGCCGAACAAGGCAAGCTGCAAGAGGCCGAGGATATGTATCTTCGGGCGCTTCGAGGGTACGAGAAGGCGTGGGGACCGGATCATACGTCAACACTCGATACGGTCAACAACCTAGGGGTTATTTACAAAAAGCAAGGCAAACTACAAGAGGCCGAGGATATATATCTTCGAGCGCTTCGAGGGTACGAGAAGGCGTGGGGACCGGATCATACGTCAACACTCGATACGGTCAACAACCTAGGGGTTATTTACAAAAAGCAAGGCAAACTACAAGAGGCCGAGGATATATATCTTCGAGCGCTTCGAGGGTACGAGAAGGCGTGGGGACCGGATCATACGTCAACACTCGATACGGTCAACAACCTAGGGGTTATTTACAAAAAGCAAGGCAAGCTGCAAGAGGCCGAGGATATGTATCTTCGGGCGCTTCGAGGGAAGGAGAAGGCGTGGGGACCGGATCATACGTCCATACTCGGTACGGTCAACAACCTAGGGGTCCTTTACGCCGAACAAGGCAAGCTGCAAGAGGCCGAGGATATGTATCTTCGGGCGCTTCGAGGGTACGAGAAGGCGTGGGGACCGGATCATGCGTCCATACTCGATACGGTCAACAACTTAGGGAACCTTTACGCCGAACAAGGCAAGCTGCAAGAGGCCGAGGATATGTATCTTCGGGCGCTTCGAGGGAAGGAGAAGGCGTGGGGACCGGATCATACGTCAACACTCGATACGGTCAACAACCTAGGGGTTATTTACAAAAAGCAAGGCAAGCTACAAGAGGCCGAGGATATGTATCTTCGAGCGCTTCGAGGGTACGAGAAGGCGTGGGGACCGGATCATACGTCAACACTCGATACGGTCAACAACTTAGGGAACCTTTACGCCGAACAAGGCAAGCTGCAAGAGGCCGAGGATATGTATCTTCGGGCGCTTCGAGGGAAGGAGAAGGCGTGGGGACCGGATCATGCGTCCATACTCGATACGGTCAACAACCTAGGGGTCCTTTACGCCGAACAAGGCAAGCTGCAAGAGGCCGAGGATATGTATCTTCGAGCGCTTCGAGGGTACGAGAACGCTGTCGGGCCCCAAAATATCAGAAGATATCGGCCTGCAATCATCGCTACGGCGAATCTGGGAGGCTTGTAATGGACGCAGGGCGATCTAGTTGAAGCTCGAAGGTACTATCAGCGCGCTTATCATGACCTCGAGAATCTGCTTGGGTCGTCGCATAGAGACGTTATGTCGCTACAGAGCAGTCTCCCCGACCTAGACACTGCAATTGAGGGTCAGTCCATGTTGACTACCGATGCATCTCCTTCGACGCCGGCAAGAGCCTATAAGGGTAAGCGCCGAGATGGTTGGAAAAGACTTTTAGGCATTCGTGCGAAATAGAAAGTACATAATTAGTTGCGCAACAATTACAGCGCTATTTAGCGATTACGCCAGGGCTTACCAAGAATATGTCAGAATCTGTTTTGATTGGTTTTTACCAAGTTTAGGGCTTGCATCTGTGGTGCACGCAGCCGACGGACCGTCAAGTGTTTTAGCGCAACCATCCTCGGTAGGGTCCAAAACTTGAATGCGAAGCTCAGAGATGGAGGGGCTGAGGGGCCGCTACCGCCGTGTCCCGGAATTCAAACCTCATCAACTCGGCATCCGTCTCCGTCTTTGATGACACAATAGCGAATGAAATCGGCCTTCATACCGGGTAAGAACAATCTGCTGATAGTACTTGTGCTGTGCCTTCTCTTTATCGTGGTACAACACTACTTTGGCCCCATCCAACCAACAAACGCAGACTCTCTTCCGAACATGAGTACCTTGAGGCGATTGCCGCCCTTGCTGTTTCCTCCGGCCAAGCGGCACACGGCCACGGTCATCTTCGTTCACGGCCTAGGTGACACTGGCTATGGGTGGTCTAGCGCAGTGGAAAATTGGCGGCGCCGGTCGAGGCTCGAGGAAGTCAAGTTCATTCTCCCACACGCACCTCAAATTCCTATCACCTGCGTAAGTCATCTTGCAATGGTGCCATGAATCGGAAAGCTAAAAACAGTCTAGAACGGGGGCATGAGAATGCCCGGCTGGTATGATATCGTAGGTCCTGATGATATCACGTTCCGAAAACGCACATGCTTACAATTTCCAGCTCGCTTTGACTGGAGTCACAGACGACCTACGAAAGACTCAGGACGAGGCTGGCATAGTGGTCAGTCGTGAGTACCTTCGAGGTCTTATCCAAGCCGAAATTGACTCCGGCATTCCTCCCGAACGTATTGTCCTCGGGGGCTTCTCGCAGGGTGGCGCGATGGCTCTCTTGACCGGGTTGACAGCGAAGGTCAAACTCGCTGGCATCGTAGGCATGTCCTCATATCTTCCTCTGGACAGCAAATTGCCCGAATTATTAAAGGAGACCAATCTCAATAAGAAGACTCCGATCTTGATGTGCCATGGAAGCGTCGATGAGGTTGTGCCGACGGCTTTTGGCAAAGAATCCTCGGAGATTCTCAAGAAGACTGGGTTTAACGTGGCCTACAAGCAATATCCGTAAGTTGAGCGCGCCCCTCTTGAATGTTACTTCGCTGACTCGGTTCAAGTGGAATGGGCCATGCGGCATGCTTGGAGGAACTGGACGAGGTCGAGGCATTCTTGGGGAGCCAATTGCCAGCCTTGGGCAACGAGACGAAATAGAGCTATGAGCGTCTTGAGAGGGCATCCTACCGTCTCGGGAGTCTGGTGTTCCATTGAATCTACACCTCATTGGTAATCTTGACTCAAAGTCTTGCGGTTGAGGAAAGATGTGGTTGGCATTGCTGAAGCTTCTGCCCGGTCTCAGATAACTAGACACCATCAGGACGACTGTTTAGGTATCAAGACCATGTGGTTACATTGCTATCGAATACCGTATCCATTCAGCTATCGATGTTGCTTTGTTGAGTTCTTCAGAGATGAGCCTAGAGTTCTGGTCGATGAGAATAATTACTACTTCATTATACGTGTACCTAACCAAGGCGTAAAGACAACTGTCGAACTTCGGACGGCTCGTATTTCTCTTCTAATATACTTAGTGGGCTTGAGCTCGCAAGAGCAAAATAACCCATGATGTGATGGTTATCATCACGATCTAGCTATGAAAACGTCGAATTCGAACCCTTCATACTGTTTTTTCACCTCGAAGTGGTCTAAGCTCGAAGATGTTATGCAGCTATCGTATAGGAGCTTTCTTAGTGGTTTTAGCATTAGAGTATGGGGTTACCGGACCCGTTTCGAAGTCCGAAGAGGAGCCAATCTGCCAATCAACGCTAGCGTTCAGCTCAGCTCACGCTGCAGCCTCATGGCACGACCAGAATCCTACCACATCTCTATACCGAATTCGTCGTTTGATTTACAAAATAGACGGAAATAGCATGGCGCTAATCCATAGCAAACCTAGCGTTGCAAGGCATCAATGGCAATTTATTTGTTAGCGGATACGTGGGAGCAAAGTAAGTAGGTAGAGAGCCCCGAGGGGGTCATGGCATTCTCTCGGATTTTTGCCCAGTATTCGGAATTTCAACTACACCAGTTATAACACAATTCTAGGACATTTCAGACCGGCTAGTTCTTCCTTTTGGCTATCTTTCCTTAACGCCCAAGGATCATGGATGCTGCTGCTTTCGTCGACCTTGCTGCTGCCTGTGTCGAGCTCGTCGGCGCGGCAGGATCGTCAGCGGTCAAGATAAACCAACTTCTGCGCGTCTACAAGGGAGTGCCGTCAGAGTTACGGACATTGCAAACAAAGGTTGCATCGACCAAGCAGACCCTAGATACGTTGCTGTCCATACTTGACAGTGATCAGCCCGCATACCAGCATTCAAGTGATGTGGAAGCACTAGATCTTCACTTTGACGCAATCTCATCCGTGATCAAGGACATACAGGGACATGTTTTGAACGTTGAAAGCTCTGTGGCGACGAAGTCTAGAATTTGGACATCTGTTGAGAATCTCTGGACAATTGAGGAGATTACCGACAGTGAGGCGCGCCTCAGCAGGCAATTGAGCGCGCTGGGGGTATACGTTAACGTTGCAAAACTCAATACTGGGTCCCAGGAACCGGCCAAATTCAGAGATGGGGAAGACCGGGCTTGCCTTGATGCAGCGCGAGAAGATGCGAAAGCCTATATGGCTACCCCGGTAAATTCGACCAAGTACGACAACCCTCCGGCCTACGACTGCGAGGAGACCGGCAGAGGTACAGAGCCTACCGCTCAAGGCCGCGAGCCCGATCAAGCGCAGCCGTACTTGCGTCAAGAATCAACGGGCAGTACTACAACGTCGTCGCATCCGCCAATACCAGCCAGGCCACCATTACCAGCCAGGCCACCATTAACCACGCCACCGTTGGCCACGCCGCCGTTGGGCACTCCAACGAGTCATCTGTACGGTGCCTCCAGGCAGCTGCAGCCGCACTCGTATCAAGAGCGTACACTCAGTGCTGTCCACTCGTCAAGTGGGCCATCGATGGTTGATTCCATGAATTATCTTAGAAGTGTTCACCAGCCAAAAGGGAATTACTGGCGCGAGTCTCTGACAGGTTTCACAAGCATGCCAAGTGCAAGGAAGATCAAGTCACTGGCGATGCTGCAGAAGCCAACAGCACAACCTACGTTGAGTGGCTTGAATGAGCAAGGGGATGAACTGAATCCCGCAGAATTCAAAGCTCGAGTGTCATCTTATACTCGTGGGACCTCGCCGAACTGGGAATTAGTCACATTGCCAGCGAAGAAGAAGGAGAGCAAGCAAAGATACCGCAATCGGTTTACGAGAAACCCGTCCGACGATTTGCCCCCTGCGAAGCTGCAATCGCAGTTCAAAGTGTCAGAGAAGGATCTCTGGAATGCAATTCTCCACAAAGAAATCCAGAAAGTCCACAGCATAATGGAACACCGATGGAGCGATAACCTGGTGGTGGAAAAACGAGATCGACTCACAGCGCTACATCTCGCCGCGTCACTCGGCCTCTGCGGTATAGTACAAATGCTTGTCAATCTAGGTGCTAGCCCAAACCATTCAGACCGGTTTGGTGTGACAGCACTTCACTACGCAGCTGACTTCGGCTGCGCAAACTGCGTTAACATACTTGTATCGGCTGGCGCGAAAGTGGACTTGGATGCACCGAAAATGAAAATCACTACGGCTCTTTGGTATGCGGCGAAGAATGGCAAGGCGGCGGCGGTCAAAGCCCTACTTCACCTCGGGGCTCATATTTATACTCAGGCTTCCACTGCACAGGATACCATACTTTACGCCGCTGTCGACTCTGGCAGCCTGCAAGTTTGTGAGGCACTGCTAGGCGGTCAAGCAAATCCCTCCGAAGGCTTCGACCTGCTCGCACTCGCAACTTCGAGATCGAAGGATGTCTTGGCATGTCTAGTCAAAGCAGGCGCAGATGTAAATATGAAGGACCCAAATCAGGAAACCTTGCTACATCAACACGTAACGCTGGGCCATGCGGCTACAGTGGCTTTCCTCCTCTCTCTAGGCGCGAATCCCGGCGTGGTAGACGGCTCTAGTCGAACACCCCTTCATCTTGCAATGGAAAAGGGCGGCTTAGCGAACTCGCCTACTCTGGTGAAGATTCTACTTGACTCTGGTGCGAACCCGAACGTACAAAATGCTCTAGGACAAACACCACTGCATCTGGCGGTTCTGTGGGGACGAGCAGACGTTGCGCTTGTGCTGTGCGAAGCCGGCGCGAGTCTGACTGTCGTAGACCAGAACGGCCTAAGTCCCTGGGCCGAGACGCAGAAACACGGCTATGAGTCCCGAACGGGCACTAGCGACTTTGTGGCCTTCGCAAGAACCAAGGAGGTGGCCCAGTACCGGTATGGGAAGATACCCAAAGCGTTGAAGACAGCAGAGATTGACGGCCAGCCGGTTATCGGGGGCCATCTTGCACCCGAGGGAGCTCATGCGATGATCAAGACGCAAAGAGTGGGAGCTGCCGTCGAGATGCCGCTCTCGTATCCTGGGCATAATGATACGCGGCCTGCGCAAGAGCTGCATTCAAATCATATATCGTTAGCCCGACGCCCTGTGGCGGTTGAACTACCTTCCTAGGAAGCACGGAACGGTGTTGGAACTGGCGATGCCGTTGCATGGTATGCAATGGGTGTCAGGATACATTGTGATGCTATGTGGGATACTATCATGTATGGTTTGAGCGTTGGAAATGTAATATCTAGAGCATGAACTGGTCTTGCAGGTTAAATAGACCAAAACTGACCCTGATAAGATCTATTTTGATTTTACGATTTTTATGTTACACGTGGAGGGTTGGACAAAGAACCGACAATGTTCTGCCATGGACCCAGCCGACGTATGCCAAGTTAAATGTTTGAGCATCATATAATCGAAGAATGTCTGTTCCGACATATTCTGCTTCAAAACCCCCTTGGGACTGCTCAACCCGGGGAAATCGGCATGGGCTGAATGATTTGTTTATACTATGACCTTACCTTGGTCTGCGTGATCATAGTCGTCGCACTCGACTACAGGATATACGAATGGGTAGACCAGCTTCACGAGCGCAATGGTTACGACACCTTGGAGGCCACTTTGCGGACTGACGAGCTTAACATCCTGTCGTCGCTTTAGGGGACTGGCAGGCTGGGGCAGCTGCGGGATCCCGTCTCTTAAGTCCGTATAACGCCGTGCTGATACGCTATCAGGCGGGCGAGACCCCACCAGACGCATGAAGCTTCCGAACCTGTCGTGTCGTCATGTACCTCTCAAACTCGCAACTCTTATATTTCTAGCAAATCATCTTTTCAAGAGCTTCTGTGGGTTTCACACATAATTTCACGCTTTCCAATCAGGTATTATCGACGTTTGTTGTGCCGACTCGTACGATACAACCCCGCCGAAGTCACAGCTTCCCTAGCTTCTTCCCGACGGTCTAGGGAGCAGTCCGGTAGATAAATGCAAATATCCAGACGGTGATATAAGGTCTGACTACAATGAGCGCCTCGCGATCGCCATCGGAGGAGCTCGAGGATCAGTATGCGGAACTGTTCATGGACGCCGAAGATGACAATGAGGACGACGACGATTTCGAGCCCGGCGATGAGGAGGACGAGCTAGTTGATGACATGATGGGCGATATACTCGAGGACGATGATGAATTCCATGGTACACAGCTGTAGTAATTGAGGGGATATGGAAACGTGCTAACGAGGTCTAGATGCCGAGGAAGGGAATGTTGAGTTCGTGGTCGAGGTCGAAGATGATGGCGGTAATGGTGGGGAGGCAGTCACGGCTGCTGAACGGGAGGCAGTGCGGCAGAGGATAATGCGGTTCATTCAAAGTATGTGTACGCTCTATCATACAGCTCGACTTGAGACGCTTATATGGAGCTATAGGTCGTCGATCCGCGGCACTCACACAAAACCAGATCATATCGTATCTGCGAAGGTCGAATCTAGGGCACTTTCTGTTTGACGACGACGGTGACGAAGAAGAAGACACAAATTGGGATAGAAGGCGGCGGAGAAGAACTCTCGATCCGAATCGGTTTCCCAAAGTTCCCAGCCCGGAGGGCATGGACCTGATGAACTCGGGAACATTTGGCGCGACGGAGGCTCGAAGTCCTCTTAGCGCCAAGAAGCGCATCGCTCGGAGGATTCTGGATCGTGAGTTGGGAATAGGGAATGGAACCAGCCAGCGAGTCAATCAAAGACTGATGGCGCAGTCCATGATACCGAGCACTGATGCGGAGATGATCATCAATTACGACGAACCTGTCTACTCGGGCCAATACTCGGACGACGGCAATTTCTTCTACGCCTGCGTCAAGGACTTCAAGGTGCGGATGTACGACACTTCAAACCCGTACAACTGGCGGCACTACAAGACCGTAATATTTCCACTCGGTGCCTGGACTTTGACCGACGCATCTCTGAGCCCCGATAACAAGTGGCTTGCGTACACGTCGATCCACAGCAGCGTATGTCTAGCGCCCACGGACCCGAATGATACAGGAGATCCATACATGCTGGATCTGGCTGATTCGAGTTCCCGACGCGTAGGCTGGCGTAGCCAGTTTGGAATTTGGTCGATTCGCTTCTCAGGCGATGGCAAGGAGTTGGTTGCCGGCACGAACGCAAACTCCATCGTCGTCTATGACATTGAATCGCGGCGGGTTCTCCACCAGATTGAAGGACACGACGACCATGTCAATGCCGTGTGCTTCGCGGACAAGTCTTCACCGCACATCCTGTACTCCGGGTCTGACGACTCGACCATCAAAGTCTGGGATCGAAGGTCCATGGGAGACGGGCGCGAAGCCGGAGCGTTCGTCGGCCATATCGAGGGACTAACCTACATCGATAGCAAAGGCGACGGACGATACATCTTGAGCAACGGCAAGGATCAGAGCATGAAGCTCTGGGACCTCAAGATGATGCACACGACGGCCAAGTTCAGAGAGCTGAACCCCCGGCAACATACGAGATATTCCGATTTCGATTACCGCTGGGAGCCGTACAACGACGCGAATTGGTTCCCGCACCCCAACGACAACAGCGTTGTCACGTTCCGGGGCCACAAGGTCCTCCGAACACTGATCCGGTGCCATTTCTCCCCGCCAGGAGCGACGGATAGCAGGTACGTGTACACCGGGAGCCACGATGGCAAGGTATACGTGTATAACATGGATGCGACAATCGCGCGCGTCATCGATGTCAGGAAGACGACCATGAATGTGCGCTCGCTGCCCGGCAGGTGGAAGCCGTACCATCAAAATAGGGGGTTCCAGGGGTGGACGACCTGTGTGCGGGATGCCAGTTGGCATCCTAACGCGCCTTTCATTGCTGGTACGTGTGAATTCGCCTTACCCATTCCAGTTCTTCGTTTTATTAACCTTTGTATAGCATCTTCCCTCAGCGGCTGGGATAACGCGCTAGGTTCGGTGACGGTCCATTCCTTCAACGAGGGCAGTGTGGATGAAGGAGAACCGCGGATGGGAACAGGCTATAACGAGAAGTTGAGGCCGGTTAGCGCTGATGGGGGTGAGAGTTCGGAAGTAGAGCAAGATTCGGCAGAAGAAGACGACTCTGATGGTGATGAATTCGAGCTGTGACTACATGCTCCGTAAGCTTAGTTGCCTCTTACTGGTTTCTTGAATTCAGCATCATTTAAATTGAGTGTTTTAACCCAGCGTATGGAAAGGCTGGCCGTCGTCTAACATGAACAGTCGAGGAACAGGGAGCTGAGCATTGGCACTTTGCATACACGCATCTCTAGACTCTGGGCATCGTTGTCAATCCGGCAGCTTTACAATCGTTGTCCGCATTCTCGTTTACCAGTTTGTACATAGGTTTAGGTAAACACCATCGCAATGACCTATTATGAAGTCCCAGTAATCTTTAGACCTCATGTCTGATTTGGTATAGCGTCCAGCCCCAGTCACAACTTTCGCCTCGAGAATTACTGGACTAATCGCCCTTTCGAATCATCGAGGCCGCTGGGACCTCTAAGACATCCCACCCATTGTTGGAGACACGTGATATTCTTATCCTGCGGCCTCCGATCATTTCCCAGGCCCGTCACCCGCACTGCTGGCAATCGGGGTCCCCCTTTCGCATCGAGTCTGGAACGCGAGACTTAGGCCGCGCCTACGAGAATATTGTTGACAGGAATGTGGATGAGTTTAACGACGTAGCCCACAGCGCCCATGACTAGATATCGCTGTTAGCATGGAAGAGAAGCCGAGAACACGGCGCGTGATGAGCCACTTACTGAGAAATCCCGTTCCTACAGCCTGGCAGATCTTGATGAATTCCTTCTGGTCGGCTGTATTCCAGTTAGTCCTGTGGATTCCCGGGAGTATGTTTCCTGGAGACGTGGGCGGGAAAGGGGTAGGCAACGCGATGCGCCGCCGCAAAGCAGCCGTAGAATAGGGAAACGCGGGAGGGAATACTGACGCTTTTGGCATCGGCCCAAGAATTGACTACCGTCACGTATGAAGTCCTTTGGTAGGTCAAGAATCTCTTGAACTTGGTCAGACATGATGCTGGCTGGTGGTTTTTTTCTTTGGAGTGATGGAGAGGTGGTGGTGTAGGGTAGGATGAATGTGGTGAATCGCAACTACGAGGACGGCGCGATCTATCGAGTGACACTGGGGACGGAATCGGCGTGGGAGGACAGTTGCCTGTTCGTTGATTGATGCCGTGCGAGTTAGGTGAAGCTGGAGAGGCAGCGCGTGGGATTGAACAGTTGTTAAAGGTGTCGATAAATTAGGCACTTAAACTTAGCTGGAGACAGGTTGCGGCCAGATTGCCTCACTCAAATTTCCAGGGTACTGGCTGCTTCTGTTGACAAGTGGCATTCCGGGAGAAAGCGTGAAGCTTTCAGCTGGCGGCGGTCTGGGGTATAGTAGGTACAGCTAGTACAGCTACAGCTACTTACAGCTAGTACTATGTAGTAGACCTACAGTGACTCGGACAGGGATGTCAACTTCAAGGCTGTTTCTGTTCCGCGCTGAGTACACAGTAGCCTGAGTAGCCCCTGTTTTAATGGGTCCTGCAGGCTGAGCTGTTGCTGGCGGTCGGAAGGGTCGAGGCTTGGCAAGCTTCACTTCCACTTCCACATCCGCTTCCGCTCTCGCTTTCAGTCCAAACACATAGTCGTGTCTCTCCCTCACTGATCATCTGCAAAGAGGCCATCCATCTCGCCAGATTGATTCGAGGACAAGTCTCACGTCCCCATCGTCTTCTCATCTGCTAAGCCACTTCATTCTGCGTTCTACCACTTGTAATATACGTAAAGTTGCCCAACTGCCGGCCTCGTCCCACTAGTTTCCCAACGACCGACCTTCAACTTCTTGTCCCTTTCGTGAACTTCGCCAACCTCCAGAATCACATTCCGACGTCAAACCAACCGTTGCATAATCTGCCTTGACCGCCCAAGGTCCCGCTCGAGCATATTACCACGTTTTGATATCCCTCGACATCATATCGAACACCCGTTTCCTCTACCTCGTCCGACGAGTAAACGAAGAGGTTTGGCAAGACGGAACAAGACAAGCGCACCACCATCACATCAGCTGTCATCTGGCGAAATCTGGATTTTTTCTTTTGCCTGTATCTTGTACACTGCATTGCCAGAGCGGCAGTTGCATGATTCGAGACTGCAAGATTGCAAGCACAGAGCTTCGTCTTCGACTACGTGAAAAGTGGCAGCGTGATAGGCGAACTGGAAATCTGTTCTCTGCATCTCCAGAGAGATCGAGAAGTCGTACTTGGGTCTTGTGAAAGACGAGCCTGATCGTCAAAATCATCTGTCAAGAGGCGTTCTGGCGTGTACGTATTGCTACTTCCTGTGAGAGTTGCTCCTGTCTTTCTCTTGCTTTGCTTTATTTTCGTTTGCTCCGCATGTTTCTTGCTATCAGCTACCCATCTCTACTTACTGCACTCACCCATGTATCCATGTTCTGGTTAACTGATAGTATGGCATGGAAGATCACAGGAACATCCTGTATTTACTCAGAGTACACCAATATCTTGAATCATACCTAGGTCCTTTCTGCCGATTAGGTGAACATTGACCCTAGCACAGCTCTGGAAAGTGCGTTGTCCATCTAGGACTGAAACTGAACTGGTCAACATTAGTTCGAGGCTGCACTCGCAATCAAATAACAGCCCTTCCGAGACGAGTGGATTACCTGCGTAAACTACTCGGACTCGACTCCAGCAAGCAGAGGAACATAGCGACGAGTACAGGCTTACCTCGAGTTAGTGGACCTTTAGCTTGGAGAAACAACTAGCCCGACTCAACGAATACGACATCTATCCATTGGACAGGCCCGAGCTCTACGCTGCGCTGACATTGCACATCAACGACAGCCGTGTCCTAAGTGGTGACTTTGGTGTTTGAAGGCACTCGTAAGTCACTGTTTACCCAATCGATGAGTGTACATCTACTCTGGCAGACAAGCAATGTTTCATGCTAGCAAAGGGACACTACCGTCGATGGTCATTGTATCACGGACTGGTTTATGATTCTGGGAAGCTGCTAATTCTTGACTATAGGTCGCTAGAGACATACAAGGATTCGTCTGCTCAGACTCTTTGTTCTTGAGATTTAAGCAGCAATCGCACTATAGCGACGAAACGTATTTCCTGCCTCGGCTGTGAAGCACAAACTCTTAGTACTAGTGGCGTACTGTCGTCGATTGTAGCCGTCTCCTACTAAAGTGGACATCGGTCTAAGAAAGTGCTGCAACTCTATATTGTCAAGTATAATTTGCAAGAAACGCACTGCGCGGGACTGTCGATCCTAGCTTGGGTATTTGTGCCAGTCTGTCGCTTGCAGAGGCACCTTGCAGCTGCCACGTGCTCTGTTGCGTATTTCCTCTCGTACTAGGTAAGGTATCCGCCCCTTTTACTTAAGAGCATCTCTGAATCTACCCTACGGTATGCTTTCTTATCTACTCCCCAGCTCTATATATAGGATGTCAGTATATATGTGTCACGCCCTGTAAAGTTGGTTATTTATATACGGAGTTCCTTGACGCTTTGTCTGCCTTTGTTCCTGTTATATTCCTCCTGCTGGCTACGTTAAACATACTTTACTATCCATCCTCTCATCATAACAATCATTTCCTGCACTCTCAAGTCGAGACAATATGCCCTTCCTACCCTCGTGTATGTTTTATACCGAGTCGTTGTCATGCTAACTTTCTATCGACACCCATAGTCAGCAGATCTACTGAACAATCGATATCGAGTCTGTTACGTTACTTACGTAGGTGGACCGTCAGGCAGATTTTTTCTCAGCATTCACAGCAAGCCGATAGTGAGTTTTACACTTTGTCTTATCTGCATAAGTCAATACTTTACTGAACATATCGGCGGTTACAAGTCGTCAGGTCTTTGTACGTTCCGGGACGTCATTTAATATATAGATATAACGATCTTGCGAATATTCAGCAAGCCGTTTGTTGCGGACGTGCAATCAACATTCGGCCTTAACAAGTGAGTATATCGCCGACTATACACACTTTTGGAAGCAAATTATTTGGAAGACTCCACAGGTGGAACTGTCGCCCATTACACACAGCCTGTAGGCAACAACTTTAACTATAACGCCGCCTTTACCGTATCCAAGTGATACAACCTTTCACGTTCTAACGCTTATCTTTCCCACGTCGAACTTGCACTTCACTTCACACATCCCCAACTTCTTTCTCACTATCTTAGTCCAAGAGCAGTCCGACGAAAATATTCAAGGTCACATTTGTAGGACACTCAGTACTCCTTCATATTCCTTCAAACAACACCACAAAGATTCACAGCTCGCATCACCATGGCGGACGAGGACTTCGAGATCGATATCTATGGCTCTGCCGACAACGAGACCAGCAATCACGACACGAATGCTCAGGCTTACGATAGCAATACTGCCATTACCGTTGCCAACGGTTCCAACAACTCAGCTCATACTCAGTCCGGCCGCCAGGACGACTATAACGATGCTGAAGGCCAAGATGGACATGATGAGATGGACACTGCCCATGGGGACAAATCCAGAAAGACACAACAGCCTCAGCAGGGAGTCAAACGCAAGGAGGGCTCCGATAATAGACCTATTGATCCTGGTGCGACCAACTGCCTGATGGTGTCAGAACTCAACTGGTGGAACACAGACGATGATGTTCGCAAGTGGGTGCGACAGGCTGACAGTGAGGAGGAGCTAAAGGATATCACTTTCAGTGAGCACAAGGTGAACGGCAAGAGCAAAGGGTAAGTGTTTTTCTCCCTAGGCTGCCTCTATTGCAGTGTCGCCAACTGTATAATTTTTCGCCTCCCGTAAATACTGTGCCCATCACCTCCTGCTCACACCCTTCCCAAACGTCTCTCTTCCGTCTCGACCATCACGGACTGACAGTCATCTAGACAGGCTTATGTCGACTTCGCCTCCCAGCAAGCAGCTACCGCAACCAAGCACCAGATCGAGGCATCTGATGCTCAATCTGGGGGCAAGAAGCCCACAGTCACATACTCTACACCCAACAACAACCCCTTCCGAACGTTACCCAAGGATGCTCCTACCAGAGGTAACAAGGACCAAGTCACTCGAGGTGGCTCCAACACCGGCGGTTATAACGATCGCGGTGGCTATAATAACAATTATCGTGGCAGCCGCGGCAATTTCAATAATGGTCCTCGAGGTGGCTTCAACCGCAACTTCTCTGGCGGAAATATGGGCAGCAGCTTCAATAACAACATGGGCGGCGGCGGTGGTGGCTTCAATCCTGCTATGGGAGGTGGCTTCAATGGCGGCTTCAACAATCGCGGTGGTGGTAATATGATGGGTGGCGGTATGCGTGGTGGTCCTGGTGGTGGTATGAGAGGTGGTGGCCGAGGTGGCATGAGCAACATGATGGGCAACATGGGCAACATGGGTATGCCTATGGGTGGCATGCCTGGAAACATGGGTATGGGTATGATGGGAGGTGGTATGCCGGGTAAGTCTTTCATCTGTATGGCGAGCGCTTTCACTACAACGACCGTCTCTCTGTCCTTCAACACCCAGCATCAAATCGATAGTTGCCCTTTCATTTCATCGTCAGATCTGATAATTTCACATGTTGCTCCCTGATCAGATCGAAGGAGTGTCATCGCTATCAGGACATACTAACCTCTCTTCCACAGGTTTCAACGGTATGCAGCCCCACTTCAACCCCGGCTTCTTCGGCGGCAACCAATCCGGAGGCAACGAGTGGCAGAACCCTCACGGCGCCAAGAGACCGCGGGGAGAATAGGGTTCTCAACCGCCGTTCAGAGGCTCTGACCGTATTGCTCTTGGCCGCTCGAACCCCTTTCCGCCTCATCCTTTGTACCGGCCGCCCCCGGCCCCTCCTTTGTCCCTACCCTTGCTTTTGCGTCCTGGTACCCCCGCTAGACAACCTCCCTTGCAACAACGGGCCGGATACCAACAGGGCCAGACCCTGTCCTCTCCGAGCAGAACAGGGCGTGGTGGTGGCTACCAGCACCATAATGATCGTCGTTACGGTGATCGCAATGACCGCCGCTAGATGATGAGAAGTTCATCGTTGCTGGTACATCTTTGATCTGGTCTATATCCACGTCGAAGTAGTCAAGCTAGATCCCTGCAGTTATTAAGACAGTTTGGGCATCCACAACAATGCAGAGCAATCGAAACTTTTCGCTCTTGACTAGATCGACACTTTTTGCTTCCCGTGTTCATCGTCATGTCACAATCATGAATTACTCTTTCGAGCAGAAATAGCACGATGTTATTGCATGTTTGAGATCAGCCATGGTATGCAGGCTGGGCACAAGCTCTACGAGTGTCCAGTGGACATTCCGCCCGCTAAAACATGCTCATATACTCTCGGCCATCGCTCCAGCTACTTAGAATTGCTGCGCTCAACCCGCTATGAATATAGCATAGAGCGACTGCAATTTGAGACTTTTTCTCTCCTACCCATCGAGTGTGCCTATCCAAAGCACACACCTACATTGGCTTAATCATCACAACGACGCTGAGCTAGCTCATGGTCCGAAACTGGATGGAACTTCTCTGATAGCCTCCTTACAAGGCGCTATGCTCAGGAACTTCGCTGACTCGCGGCTTATTTTCACATCCCATGCTTCAGCATTAACCTCGTTAATCCTGCTGGTTCGAGCACAAGTTGAAAATTTGCATTTCTAATCCGCACTATGCGACGTGCACACTGTGTACAATAAGGGCGAGCAATGCCGGTCCAACCGTAGCACAAAGATTCATAGGCCGGCGATCGGTTCAGGACGATCTCCCGAGTTGTATTTCTCGCGCCGCAATTCTCCTTCGGCTAGTCTCAAAGTCCCACCTATATCGCCTTGTATCTGCATGGGAACGCTCGTGTCTTGGCAAGACACCTCTGAAAAAGCTTTGTCCACTTGGAATTCGAAACTCAGACAAAGCTACGTCGGGGCAAAGAACGGTCGAAACAGTGAAAATCTAGTTTAGCTCTTAGCGGCCTTGGAGACACAGGTTCTGGTCATCAGCTATCGAACTATTTTAGATCTGAGAACTACCCTTGCGAAGTCTCAAAGCCAACTAACCCAAGCCATGAAGCTGATACTGCGTGACGATTCCTGCATAGTACCATGTCTTCCGAGCATGACGCGACTGTCCAGCTTGGACCAGTCTCTCTGCAATCCAGTACTGATCACGAGCATCTTGGAAGCGTTTTTCGAATTCGGAACAGTACCGTGTCATGATCGAACGGTCACACACGAACGACTTCGTGCGTTTCAATAGCATCAAGGCTTCACTTGAGAAATGGAGATCCGTTGGTCCACGCTGGGTACACTAATTTTGATGTGGGTTCATCCCGAAAAGAAATCCGAAGCATATGGAGATACACTCTCGTCCTCAAGTGCCACGATGGACATGTTGCTGGGAAAGAAGCAGTGACCTCCCCTGAACACATTCTCTCGCTGGCATCGAAACTGTGCTAAGGCTCATGGCACTATCTGGAATGGACCCAACATCACAGACAATAGCTATATCGCTTTCTCTGCTGCTATCTCGGCTTCTTCGGGTTTGGCTTCGATACTGTGCATCAATCCATATGGTCAGCTACAGCTATTTAGGCTTTGGTACATGGGACCTAGAGGGCTCAAGGATGCACAATCTCAATCTCTCCCCCTAGTCACTGGCGACGAATTCGATGTCTAGTCTCGACGATGCTCCTACTTCAGATCTACTCAACGAGCTGATGAACCATGAATTGGGACTATCCAATGGTATTAATTCAATGACGACGACATCGAATAATGCCACTAGCAATAGTTCAGTCTAGTTCGGCGCACTCGATCTCGCACAAGTCGGTACACCGCAAAGGACACGAACGACCACGGGCATAAGAACACGATACACTACGTGGTCACCGGCCTCGTATAGGGGAGTGACACGATATAGCAGGATTGGATCGCGCTTCGGCAGATGGATCAACCCCCCTTTTCATTCCCTTTCCTTTGTGTTCTTTCCTTGATTCATTACTCAGTAGGGGGGCTATTGGCTCACGATGTACGAATGGATTATATTCTGGGTCCGCCTCTTGATGCCATGCTGCAGGGCATCGTGTGTGGTGTGTTGCGTTAATTTGCTTTCCCTTGTATCTGTGAATGTGTGAATCGTGTTTTTGCTTGAGCATTGGGCCTAGTGGAATGGGTGGAGAGGCGCTCGGTGTGATAAGATTACTCATCTGATTTCGTGCTGGCCCCCGTTGAAATAGCACAAGATTATTCCGCCACTGACGGGGGCTGTAGACTTATCGTAGGGAGGCGTTTGCGGAGGGAGGCATGGTGGGATAGGCTGTGCCGGTGATGTACGTGATAGCGAGAGAAAGTCCTACCTCCACCAACTCGATCCTCAGGACGAGAATATCTGTATGCAACTTGCCAACCCAAAGTCCCAGAAACATGTAAGCTGGCTTACAGCAGCAGGCTCAGCCGTAGAAAAGCAGATCTGATGCTTGCAATGCTATTGCAACTCACGTTATCGTTGTGGATAGACACTTTGAGTGGGCAACCCTATGATATTAGGTACTGGGGCCTTATGGCCAAGCTTGATTACTGCGGGTGGCTGGAATGTTATAGAGATAGTAGGTATGTCATGCATATGAATCACCTTGATCCGAGGTACGATATATCTCAAGGCTAACGAAAAGCAGCCTAAACGAAAAGGCTATCCATATTAGGTCCTGAGCACCGGGGCGAATCCCGAGTTCACAATATGCATCAATGGGAAGGATGATGGTGGTTAGATTACTTCGAAGCCATGATAATAGCTAAATGTCAGTCTCTAACTAATTCATAATACACGCAAGTTGCTCTTCATTTATTGCAGAATTACGGGTGGATGGCCAGGACAGCTGGTCACATAAATGTCATAGTGCCGGCCCTCTGTGTTATCATATTTCAACGTATTTGCGAGGCGAGTGTCACTACACTCAAGTCCACAGGAAGCGGATTTGTACGAATGATCAACTCTCTCTGCTACAAGGTTGCTACCCCTTGAGCATCCAGAATCTTGTCGCAAGGGTAGTATATCAGTCGAGAGCTGTATTGTAATCAGGTTCAAGAATCCCCGTCTTCTTCACCTTTCAGCCTCTCAACAGTCCCCTTTATAAGCCGATTAATATGCCTCCACCTCTGCGATAACAAGTTCCGCTGACACTCCTCTCCCTCTTTAATCCCCTCAATCCCCTTTATCCGCTCCTCAATGGTGCCCCTGTACCCCTCCAATAATCCCGCTAAAATCCCATTCACCTTCCCCTGACTCTCCTCCCCTCCATCCTCCCCGTCTACAAATCTCTTCCACTCCCCAACCCCACAACACAGCGTCCGCAGCGCGACCTGCGTCCGATGGCACACCGTCTCGCGATCCAACGTATAGCCGCCCCAAAAGCCTGCACCCTCGAGCCTCTCTTTCCACTTGTCCCTGTCCCTCTCTGCCCCCTTTCCCTTCCCCCTTCCCTCCATCAACCGCGGCAGTACAACCTCATCCAACCCGACCTCATCCCAGCAATTCTCCTCCAGCACGAATCCGTACTCAACCATCAGAAAATCACCCCCATGCCTCCCGTAACAGATACGCACCTCCTCACCCTTCCGGTAGGCGCGGTCCGCCTTGACGACGAAGGACGCCGCGTCGAACGCGACGTTGCACCCGCCGTCGGCGTGGTTGAAGAGGTCCGCCACAGGCTGCAGGACCATACGGTCGTCCTTCTGGCGGCGGCGGAGTTTCGGCGACAGGTAGTAGAACGTGCGCGTGTTGGCCAGGAGCCAGGCGTACTCGTACCGCCTTCTGCCTTCCTCCGTCCTCAGGTCCGGGAAGGCGGAGGTGACGGAGGCCCAGCTGCGCGCGAACTTGGCTTGCTGGTTCGTGAGGAGCTCCTTCGCGGGGCTGGGGAGGAGATCCTGCAGGGATGGGGGCCACAGGAGCGGCATGGAAGCGAGGTCGGCCGGGGAAGGGCACACGGCGTTCCAGATGCTGTACTTGTCCGAAGTGTCCAGGGCTAGGTCCGCGGCGAGGAGGCCGTGCACTGATATGTCCTTGGGGAGTTTGCGGACTATGGTTTTGGGGACGGTGTCGATGCTCCGGAGACACGGGGTTGGGACTTCCAGGAGGATTTGGTCGAGCTAGGACGAGTCGTCAATTCCTTGTTGTTTGAAAAGGGCGGGAGATGATAGGTACCTTTACTGCGCGGGTTGCGACGATTCCCACGCCGCGGCCGGGAATACGCTTCGGGGTGATACCATTGAGTTTGACACCCTTGACGGCGGCCCATAAGATGAGATCTTCATGAGGCTCCATGGTAGAAGATACCAATTGCAACGGTTTTGTATCGACGTAGTGCCGGATGTCAAGGTGGATGACCGTGAGACCTGGGATGGACGCAGTGACGGGTGGATGCCATCATGGGAATCAGAGGTTATCTTTTTCAAACAATTGTAGACATCATTGTCACTGGTTCCAATATCTACGGACTCTTGAATCCCAGTGCCTCCCCGAGACTGATGGCACAATTGGTAACGATGAGGTTCCGATTCACGATCCCGATTGTGGAGACCGTTGAGTCCGCCCCGCGTAGCAAAATAACTGCATGCATCATTAGGGGCACGCCCCACGTTTACCGATCAATCGGGATATTGAAACTCGAGACCGCAGAAAGCAGAAAGCATCGTCTATAGCTTTGAGATGACACAACTTGAGGATACCGGGAGGTGTCAATGTCTCTTTCGTCACGTTGAAACAGCAGCAGGCGTGCGGTTGCATAGTAAGTTCTTCATGTTCATGACCGAATGAACCACCATAACGCCGTTTTATGCCAGAGAGGCGAGCAATTCTAGATAGCGAGTCTCTCTTCTAATACAGTGATCATACACCGGTCATCCAACAGCTTCACCCTCAACTGGCCCCTCTCCCGGGAAACCCCGCCTCTTTTCTCATAGCGGCTTGTCTGGCTTTGGCCTCCTCTGCATCTTTGACATCCTGCAGAAGCCTCGCCTCCTTAACCGCCCTTGCATTTTCCTGCTGGACGGTCCATACTAATGCCACAGTCAGCACAAAAAGCTTGAAGTCTTCCAAGCAATCATCCAACGATTTTGAAAGTAATCAGTGTGCAGGACCCAAACGTACTCGGCTTATCACTCTTCGAGAAATCCTTCAACTGTGTTACGAAATCATCGAACTCCTGCTGTCTCTCAGTCCTCCGCGCCAAACTCTTCTTCTGCAGGTCGGGATTATATCGCTTGAAGAGCTCTTCGTCGGTTGGTTGGACCCAGAAGACGAGGGCTGGGCCACCTACGCAGACCGCGGCGCCGCTTTGTGTCCCAGGTTGATTAGCAGGTGATCTCGCGACAGTAGCAGGGCCGATTGACGGGAGCAGACTGAGCAGAAAGGGGAGGGAGGGCGGAACTCACGCGCCAAACATCTTGACCCATGTCCCGATAGATGCTTTCGTCGCCATGTTTGTCCTGATGTGAGGTAGGTGATGGGGGGAGAGCTGGTAGCGCTCTGGTCACGGCGGCATGGAGATCGCGTCTAAGCCATTTCAATGACGATATCCAGGGTCTTTGCATGAAATCGTCCATGTGGCGGTAGTGTGTGGCTTGCGAACTAAATCCCAGCCTAGCGCTATGATCTAGTTTGAGTACCGCAAATGCGAGCACAAGCCCCCTTGGATCCGTAGCTGCTCCTCGTTCTAACTGCATGGACATAATATCAGGTCCGCTTAGCCTTTCAGAGCTTCAACATGGGAGAGAAACAACTTCCTCGCCTGTACCCAGGGAGCTGACAGGGGGGTGCATTTCTGGGGGACGGCAACATCCCGGCCGCCGAGTTAGAGCTTGTTGCAGTTTGAGAGTCTATCCTCTAACTACCTACTTACCTAAGTTAGGTACAGTACTTAAGTAGTGATTTGATAAAGAAAAACAAAGAACTAGGGGAATTCTGTTCCCCCAAGCCTTCAAAGGCTGCGGGGGGACAAGTGGTTCTAGAAACGTGTTTATTCCATTTCCGTTGGAAATACTGAGAGCGGCACGCTCCGCAATCCAACCCCCCAAGCAAGCGCTGCACGGGTAATACTCCGACACTAACTTTTACAGATTCTGGTGGTTTGAAGTAGACATGAGTCACTTAAGGGAAATTCTGTGCAACAGCATCTCTCTTCCGTGGAATGATCGACAGCGCTTGGTCAACGGATATCGTGAATTTGTCTTCTGCGCTACCATCCAACCGATCACCAAGTGGCGGAAAAGACACCATCTAGCCTTCCTAATGCCTTGTGGTGGCGACCAGTCATTGATGTAGCCTTGACCCCAGGAATGCAAGAATGCCTTGCAGAACCGTTTTTGGCGGGTTGCTACAGTACAATGTGCAATGTAACCTCTCACTAGCTGGCAGCGAAGCTGAAGCTGAGCTCGATGAGATGCCGTCCAAAGTCTCAGATTGGTCAGTTAACATCAGCCCCCATGACCTTGTTCTGCCGGTAGATCGAGGCCTCCTGTGACATTGCCGCAACGGCCTTGAATCTATTTGCGATGGCCCTACCTGTTGGATGTAACACATACCGTGGGGACGCAGTTGAGCAAACATAGAAGCGCTTTCAGATACGACTTCACGACTGAAGTAGCGCGCTTGGTGAATAGGCTTAAGACGACCGGACTATCCGTGATCGGCAATGTAACAGAACATTCTGATTCTTCGTTTTGTGGACGAGTATTCTGGTTTTCTCGTGATTCGATTGGAGGCTCGGGGCCAGACGTTGGAGGAAATAGCCAAGCCTTACCAGGATCTGCTTCACCCAATCACTGTCACGAAAGCCGTAAACCATGCCAATTCTGATACAGCCTTTCGGTAATATGACGGTATCGGACTTGGAGGTGCCACGAAATCATTTTAATGCACTGATCCTCCGGGTCATGCTGCGAACGGAGGATCCCCTTTATGAGTTCAGATGGTTTGAGCTGGACCGCAAGCCATGATAACCAGGTTGAAGTCGTGAATGATTCAAAGAGAGGTTGTCGCAGCTCTGAAGCTTGAATGGAGAGTATGTTTCCTACGCATGGATGGCCCCTGGATAAGCAGTCAACAGGAACGGATGGTTCGTTCGAGATATGCGAGTATAGCGAACAATTCAAGTAGGACCATGAAGAGGAACACAAAGACTTCTTGAAGGCAACCAATGCGCAGAAAATGCTAATTACTGGGATCTCCTTTTGTCTCCATTCACCGGCCATTGTTCAATATGATTTGACCCGCACTAGGACATGCTTCTGACACTCGTCATTAATCGATACTATCGGGGGCCAGCTGCTCACCTTGCATAGTAGCTTCATATAAGACATTTGCAGTGCGTCCGTCAATCATCTGACCGTAGTTGGCCTCCCTCCCCAGGCGAATTATGATCTGTTGACCAGAGCCGTCGTACAACCCCACTACACAAGGCATCCTCGCTTCTCGTGAATCCTGTCTTCGTCCTGCCCTCGTCACTATCGACAACCGGATGCGGTACGATCAAACTCGTTTACGGCATGAAGCATCATACCTGAGTAAGTAGAAAGTCGTACCAGCATGAAAGTCTCCGTGCTGCACCGACCTGCGCTGGGTTTCGCGTCTAAGTTCTAACTAACATATCCCACATTCTAGCGTCGGGCTCTTCTTGTCTTTCCGCTTGCCGAGAGAGAGATAACCAACCATCCAAACACCCACTTCATTGCATCTGTGGCTTGCAGGCAGGTAACTTAAGTTTTGGGGTCACGGTCACCTGGAAACCAACCCCTCTACAGTGCATTTCTCGCAACGATCCCTATCATTTCCAGAGCCCAACTTCGGTAACCACGAATCCACCATGTCCCGAAACTGACGATCAGCATCGACGCGAAACAGGCCCCCTTCCCCAATTTTAGAAAAGAGCACAGCTGGACAGCCTCGCGTTTGAGCTTCTCGGCATCGTATTTCGACGACTGACTACATCCGAACATCACACGTAAACAAAGGAGACCCCCACCCGTAGCCTGCTTATGGCACTTTAATGACTGCGACGCTCCCAAGACGAAAGGCCCAAGGGGACCATTAACTGAACCAAGAGAGGCTGCGCAGTCATCAAGAACTGCAACATGGCATATAATGGAGGATTTCAAGAGCAACGTCCCTACGCCGGACCAGCTGCGCAAAGGCCTGCCCCTAGAGGGAACTTCCCACCTCCACAACAGCAACCGCAATTTGATCAGTACCAAGATGATGGTTATGGATATGACCAATACGACGACGGCTACGATCCAGGTTACGGCCCACCGCCACAAGATATGAATTACGGACGTGGAAGACCTCCGCCAAATGGAGGCTATCCGCAGCAAGACTCCTATGGGCCTAGTCCCGGCGGAAGGGGGGGTCGACCACTGCCACCCGGTGGAAGGGGAGGACCTATGCCAAGAGGACCGGCTCCCGGCCCTGGCCGTGGTTTCCCTCCCGGTCCAGGCGGGCGACCAGGTCTAGAACGCTCAGCCTCGTCAGACCCATCAGGTAAGAATCAGGATTAAGCAGGAATGACGATTGCGTGCCGTGTATAGGCTAACAAACATAATAGCCAACCGCCAGGGACCTCCCCTGAAGAGTCCAAACGAACGAGACTTCGGCAGCCCTTTCCCGGTCTTTCCGGGCCAACAGAGGAAATCCGATTTCGACGAAGAATCTCGTATACTAGATGGCATGGCTAACATCGATATCAATGGTGGCGGTGGGGGACCTGCTCCTAGGAGAGGTATCCCATCCAGCAGGGGTAGCGATAGCTCACAAAGAGGGCCACCACCTAGGAGACCAACGATGGACGATGAATATGGCGGCAGGCCGTCTATGGACAGTCAAAGAGGAGGATCACGAAGACCGCCGCCGCAGGGTTATCCCGAGAGAAGGGGGCCACCTCAGGGTCCGGCTTACGGTGGGGGTTATCAGGACGACGGATATGGACCCCCTCCCATGTCGCCAGCGCGTGATGGATTCGGACCGCCTGGGCGGAGTATGACAATGCCAAACAACATAGACCCTATGGGTGTGCGTAACGGCGGACCACCCCCTCGGATGGATAGTGCTCCGTACAACGGACCTGTTGGGCGTAATACGCCTCAGAGACCATCGACGTCACAAAGCAATCGACCCCCACCGAGAATGTACCCTAACCAAGGACCTCCCGGACCTCCAGGACCTCCAGGCGGTCCGCCCCAGCAGTGGGATAATTACGAGGCGCCAGGTCAAGCATGGGCTGCCGAGCCAGTACGAGCGTCATTTGGTGACTTCTACGACGCTTACTACCACCCGCGGAACAGTGACAACCAATACCCGCCGTCGAGACGGTCAAATGACATACCTGACTTCGATGCTGCACCCAGTCACGGTCCAAGGGGGTCCTTCGAACAGCATATGCGTCCTGGACCACCTGGTGGGCAGCCTGCACCTCCACCTCCATCCGGGCCTGGGCAGCCGCAGCAAGGCGCAATGCGTTTTGCTGAGCTGAGCCGAACAAAGTCGCAGCCGAATCTACGGGAACCGCAAGCGGCAGTCTTCGAGATGGCGGCTGAGCTGCCTCCGGTCCCCGCTGGTGGCTTTCAGGCATACAATGGACAACCCGGCGGGCTACCCAGTGGACCGGGACCGAATAGGGGACCTCAATCTGGGCCAGGCTCAGGTCACCCTGCTCCGATTCGTCCAGGTTTGATGGCAAACTCGATGGTCAATATGAACGATAAACCCACCCCCCAGCGGCAATATAATGGTCCTCCTCCGGCAGCTATTGGCGCTCAAGGAAGGCTTCCGCCGCAACTTGCGCAGAATGGACGACCCGCTTCTGTTGAGCATGTCCCCGTGACCATTGAGGAACTAGAGGGTCTGCGTGCTGTCATCAAAACGAACCCAAACGACCAGCAGTCGGCACTGACACTTGCGAAGAAGCTGGTAGAAGCAGCCGATGTCCTAGTCCCGAGACTACCCGATCCAAAAGCTAGAGCACGATCTCGGGAGCGCTACGTCGTGGACGCACACAAGATCCTGAAGAAACTTGCGAGTGCTCAAAACTCGGATGCCATGTTCTTTCTGGCAGACTGCATGGGCCGTGGAATATTGGGATTCGAGCCCGACAATAAGGAGGCATTCACGCTCTATCAGTCTGCTGCCAAGTTGGGACACGCCGCTGCAGCTTATCGAACAGCCGTGTGCTGCGAGTTGGGCAACGACGATGGAGGTGGTACGCGGAAGGATCCATTGAAGGCGATACAGTGGTATAAGCGGGCCGCTACGCTCGGTGACACGCCTGCGATGTATAAAGTCGGTATGATCATGCTAAAGGGACTGCTTGGTCAACCGAAGAATCCTCGCGAGGCTGTTGGCTGGCTTAAGAGGGCAGCAGAGCGGGCGGACGCCGAAAACCCACATGCGCTACACGAGCTCGGTCTTTTGTACGAGTCTGCGCAACCGAACGATGCTATTTTGCGAGACGAGGCCTACGCTTTGACACTGTTCGAGCAGGCTGCGCAGCTTGGCTACAAGTTCAGTCAATTTAGAATGGGTTGTGCATATGAGTACGGTCTCATGGGCTGTCCAATTGATCCGAGATCTTCCATCATGTGGTATTCGCGGTCTGCGACACAGGAGGAGCATCAATCTGAGCTCGCATTGAGCGGTTGGTATCTTACCGGTACAGAGGGGGTTCTGCAGCAAAGTGACACCGAGGCCTATCTTTGGGCTCGGAAGGCAGCTCAAGCTGGCCTGGCGAAAGCAGAGTATGCAATGGGCTACTTTACTGAAGTTGGCATTGGTATCGCCGCGAGCTTGGAAGATGCCAAGCGTTGGTATTGGCGAGCTGCTGGTGAGTATCTACGTGCTGAACTTGACTGGAACTCTATACTAACTAACAACTCTCTAGCCCAAGACTTTCCCAAAGCCCGTGAGCGGCTGGAGGACCTCAAACGATCTGGAAAGAACGGCGGCCCGCGTCAACGGGAGCGTATCTCGCGTAGTAAGATTGGCAAACAGCAAGAAGGAGAGTGCTCCGTTATGTAGGGCATTCGGACACTACCAACGCCTCCTCCGTCTTTTGTAGAATCTCCAGGCGGGCCTCCTGAGTTGTCCATGGAGGTCCCAGGTGGCCAGACGCGGTCATACCCGCAGAGGATCTCATCGCTCCGGAGTCTATACCCGATACCCAATCATCCGGATCGTCCGGATCTACAGCGGCAGATCTCGACTCCCGATTATAGGACGGAGTATCCTCTCTTTGACAGATATCAGCATCCTGGATTCGGTGTTGGTCAAGCACTTTGAGATGATCCACTATCTTACTATGGCCATAATTATCACCCTTGGCCAATACGACATGGCTTGTAGATTCCCGTTCTTGTCTAGCGTTCTAGGGTGGTCACGATACGAGCTTCTTCTCCCATGTGTTTTCCCAATGGAATTTCGTGGATACAGCGTGGGCAGAGGATCTACGGCCCATTTTCCCAGCTGACTTGTTTTTCCCCAAGACTGCTATGAAGCAGACCGGCAGATTACAGCGGGATCATAGCATGATTGAGTGAGCCTGTTGCAAATTGTATAGTAAGCACCCATTTGGTTTGTACAACTGTGTTGCTTGAATTGGCGTATTAAAGGACAAGGAGACAAATCATGATCAACGAGAAAGTTTGAAGAGATTGGACCTGGAGTCTGGTTTATCTGTCATTATGACACCTGCCTTTGCGCATAGAAATGTAGTAAAAGTAAGGGAGATAAGGCAATAAAGAAGCAATCGGCCTTGCAGTTCTCGTTTTCTCCTGTCTGCTGATGAGCATCTTGTTAGAGCTTAGTGGTCATGCATGGATTCAGGGATCATGTTTCTCTTCCACTATCGAGTTTTCTGGGAGTGCTGGACAACGGCGTCAATGACGGCAAATGCATCTTCATCAAATCTCGTGGGCTGGATTGATCGATCCTGCATTATATGAGCGGTTCTAAAAGTGCGTTACGAATTAGTTCGCTGTCCCAATGTCACCGACAACCAGCTGTGTCGATAGCAACAACCTTCGCCGGCTCAGTGATAGTCCCGTTCACCGGATTGCCGAGCGCACCGCAGGTCACGACGTACAACATATCCCCATCTCGACTGGTTCTTCCGAAAGCAGCAGCCGTGTCTCCAGCCACAGTCAACTCGGTGTCCAAGCCGGCCACAAC
Source organism: Xylariales sp. AK1849 (assembly GCA_022432505.1). Classification (NCBI taxonomy): domain Eukaryota; kingdom Fungi; phylum Ascomycota; class Sordariomycetes; order Xylariales; species Xylariales sp. AK1849. Next base: position 2,218,529 of record JAJKKH010000009.1, read on the forward strand.
CCCGTTCCCATCGCCATTGATCCTCCAAAGCGTGTCCCCGATATTCGTAGCAGCCCAGATCGCGCCGTCTGGAGCAATGGCGAAATCATCCACGAATGGGGCGCCATCCAGCGTCGCCACCAGCTCGGCGCGCGCGCCCGCAGCGGCGAACCCGTCCCGCGTCAACTTGATCCGGTACATCGTAGCTTTATAGCTGTTGTCGAAGTACAAGTACCCGCCGCGGATCTTAATTCCATTAATGCCGATCTGCGAAGCCGCCCCCGGTATGGGCGCCATCTCGGGGACCTGGACGGCGGTCGTGTGGTCCCCGGTGCGTGTGTCCACGCGGTAGACCAGACCCTGCGCACAGTCCGAGATGAGCACGGCGCTCCCGCAGCCCGGGACGGCTGCCACGCCATTCAGCAGGAGGGCCGAGGGGATGTCGGTTATCTTGCGGATGGCTGGTGTTGTGGAACCGCGGAAGGCTACTTCCCACACTGAGTAATTACCGCCGCCCGCGTCGCTGAATACACCGCTGGCTAGGACGAACGTTTCGGGCTCTATCTCCGTGATCCCGAGGAGGCCCGTGGCGTCGGGGAAGGTGTAGACGAGCTCCGCTGCTGGACTGTCGGACCAGGGGTCGGGGATCAGGTAGAGCTGCGGAGCCGGGTATAAGAGAGTCACGAGAAGGGCGCCGTTAGAGCGCACGGCTATGTTCTCGATCCAGGTACCGCTTGTGTTGAATTGGAATATTGTTTCGGCGGGCAACGGCAAGGATGGAGCGTTGCGCCTGTGCTGCTGGGCCGGCGTCGCTGCGGTCAGGGTTATCCTCAAGACGAGCAGGAAGATGGTGATGAGATGCATCTTGGCGGAGATGCTGTGTCAGCTCCAACCGCTCTGTGGTCTTTTGAGAGATGGACTTGCTATATTTCACAGACTAATCACTTGGCCTGAACTGGCGGTTCATCCTGCTTTATAGTAACCGCGCTTACCTCAATGGCTCATATACTTCGCCGATTTTCTCGGGTGGCTGTGTACTTACATTGATTCCGGTGAACTAATTTTAGCTTAGCTTATGATCCTGCTTTATAGTGACCGCACTCACCTCCGTGACTTATATACTTCGCCGTTTTGCTTGGGTGGCTGTGTACTTGTATTGGATTCCGGTGAACTAATCTTAGCTTAGCTTGTGTTACCCTCCAATGCACGCCGAAGCTAGGATGGATAAATCCCTTGCTGCAATGGAACAACGCCTAGCTTGCGGCACAGCACCAGAGTTTAGTTCATCAAGGCGCGTTCAATCGGGATTCTTGGCACAAACGTCGTAGTGCTATGGGTTAGATTTTTGATCTCACTTTCGGTCGTGGGCCGTGGGAGATTCTAGTCCACAGCGGGCGAGATTCTCGTAGCACATGGCTACTGCAGAGAATATACCAGGATTGATAGGGGCAACGGGGGACATATGGCTTTTCCACTTTGAAACGCAGGCTATAACTTTCGCACAGTGATAAATGTACCTTTCAATGTCTCCTCCTTCACCACATCAACTCCCGTCATCCTGCCATTGATCCGTCAGCTCATCCAGTCTGCCCGTGACCAACTTGTCTATATTCATCCGTACACTGTGACGAATGTACAGCGTTCCGGCTGTCTTGATATACCCTCCTCCTTGGCCCTTGATATCTGAGCTTCCCCCCTTGGCATAGTGATGGCTTACGAGAGGTGGTTGAACAGCGAGGCAAACAGGCCATTGGGTCGAGTCTCCTCCCTTTCCTAGCGCTGCTTCTGAACTTGATCCTGCCCCTGACTTATCGATTTTCGCATAAGCACCGTCACACCAGTCGCCCAGCATGAGGTCCCACTGCTTCGTGAAGCTCTCAAGACCGAATTGCAGGAGGAGCTTCCGTGCTCCTTGTTGACTCACCGCGTAAGCCAGTGTGCAGACTGTACCGCTCGCCGCATGAACCACCCGGGTATGCGGGGGATATTCTTCGCCAATTGGATCATTCAGCGCGAATGGGTGAGGCTTGAGATACTTTGGGGCCGGTACGGTTGGGTCATTCGGCACAGTTACTCGAAGTTGCGGCAAGTTGGGTTTCGGGAAGTCAGTTCCGCAGTGGCCAAGCCAGAGGACGTCCCATCCATCGCCGTAGGGGTTGGTTGACGGGAAAGGGACTGTATTTTGTTGCAGAGGTACCGAGATTCGGTCTGCTGTCTCTTTCTCTGATTCCTTAACGCTCCGAGGCTTCATTCCAGACCACGTCATCCAATCCATCAAGCTCGACTCGTCGCCAATGGCTGCAGTTGAACTTGATCCAATACGTTCAAGCCAAGCTCTTGATGCAAGACTGAATATTGTCACCTGATCCTTCAACCTTATATCCCAATCCACATCATCCTCCATGATAAGAGCGCTCGAAAGGTCCTGGTCGATGACCATCTGCAGTGCGTTCACATGCGCTCTCCAAGAACCCCTTGCCGCCGCAGACTGCCTGCTCGCAGCTGAATGCCCTGGTGGCAGGACATCGTCTTGAATAGCTGACCCATCGACGCCGTCCACCCAGTCGAAGCTGAGATTGCTCACAGCTCCTGCGAGGGCCATGGCATCACGGCGGTCTGTTCTTGAGGGTCGGTTGATGACGAATATCTTGGTGAACTTGAATCAAGTCAGCTTGCCTCCTGTTACATGTGAAGCGAAAGTGGTGCTACTCCTAGGGTGTTGTTCTGAGTATCCGGGGGACCATGACGTGACCACCGCGTTCCTCCGATTCTGGACCCATCTTGCAGTCGGTACAGCCAGAAGAGTGGGAAGAGCAATGCCAACGCCAGCCACAAGCGTCGTCTCTGGGATGCGGCAAGAAACATCTGGGCAGGTTCCGCAAGTTTGAGGGAAACGAGAAAGTGGATAGGCCATTCGGCCGCCGTCGTTCGAATACTGTTATGTCATCGTTGACTACTACTGCTACTACTGCTTTCTACGATGGCGAGTCTCCATTTCTAGCACGTATCCTTATGAGACTGTGCTGAGGAGGGAGCGGGTAAAATTACCGGGTAATTTCAGTCAAGTGTCTGCGAAACACCTCGCAATATGGGTTAAGACAGTGCGAGATGCGGCCATTATCCTTCTAGCGCCAACGCACTGCGTTTCGGCAGCTGAGTCACCTTGGCTATCAAAACCGAACTTGATTATCAAAAACTCGTAAGAAAACACAATCAAATAGCCCGGTTATCAATAATTTGTATTTTGTATTCAAAATATTAACGAGATCATCGTATTCACGACGCTTTATAACGCCAACTGTCCGGAGATATATTCGGGGTTATTACTTTATAATTGAACGGCGGGGCAATTGCTTCCAGCTCGTCAATTTGGTCACATCGTGTTAATCACTTCCGCTGACAAGGTCCTATCTATTTTTCTACTCATTTAGGTGGTTGCGGGGAGTAGGACAGACACATTGTGCAGCTGTGCGTCGGGGAACCACTTGCTGGTCGGCTCTGTCTGTGTGCCCATGCAGCTAAGTATATAAATGGGAGACAGAGATTGGATTACTTTGATTTTCCCTGACTTGACAAACAACCAACTTAATGGTCCTGCTGCTCTCATTAGGCTTCTATATCGTACCCCGAACCCAGTCGCCAGGCGAAGCATTGCTAAGCCACAGGTCACCACGACCCAATCTGGTTCCAATCTGGAAAAAGGCAGTGCCATTTGTTCTTGTCTTTCCCGTTGCCGCCATGGCTCATTCTAACAACTCCTCCTTGCCGAACCAGCCATTTCTCATCTCCCTCAGTAGGTTCACGGTCGTCTGTCCCCTGATTCTGATCCTCTCGACGGGACTCTCAACCCACCCCTTCAGCACCTCCCTAGCCTTCTTCACCAAATCTTCATCCTGGTCCTGCGCCGCATTCCTAAACATATCGTCCGCGATCTCAATCTTCAGGTGATCCGCCAACTTCGGAATTGGTTGCGTAAGAGATTGGGGATCCGCGAGCGCGACTCCGATGCGTACCCAATGCCAGCTGCAGATGGCGCTGCGGACCATGCGGCTGAAGACGGGCCACTGGTCGTGATAAGGCGCGTCGTCGGTGATGAGCTCGTTGATAAGGGCCGATACGTCGGCTGTGAAGTCAGAGACCGCTTTCTGGGAGGGCGGGTCGGACTTGACATGTTCATGCTTCGTGCGCAGGATACGTTGTTTGATCTTGAATGTGTCGGGCAGTCTAGCGGGTGTTCTCTTGAGGTTGTGTTGCCACTCCTCGGTTCGTAGCTGATCAATCCGCTTGATGAAGTGCTGTAGGATCGGGAGACAGTTTGCGATCCAGATATGCCTGTAGTCTGCGACGGACTGACCAAGGGTCTCGTAGAAGGTCTTAAACTTGGCTACTTGGCCATAGAGGATGAAGGATTCGGCGATGCTAATGAGAAACGCCTGCACTTCCTGTATCTTGATCTCGTGAGTCACTGGTGTATGGAGCTCCATCAGCCGAAGGGAGTTGATGATCTGGTTAATTCCGAGGCTGAACGCGTCCTTGTCCTTGTTTTCCCATAGGAACAGCCAGTGCTTACCCGCATTCGACTTTAGGAGGTCGCCATCCTTCTTTACAGCCTTATTAGCGGCAGCGATGCTGTCGTGTGGCCAAAGGTTCGCAACCGAATAGCGCTTCAGTGTTTCAAAATTCAGGCGAGTGAAAGCTTCTGGGACATACGTCCAGAGGTGCATCAGTAGACCAGGCTTGACTGGCACAACTGGTAAGTAGTCTTGAGGAATATCAAAGCCGTAACATCTGGCAAAGATTGCATTCCAGCGGGCATTGTTGGCAGCGGACTTCTCGGCAATAGGTATCAGAATACGGGATGCCCACTCGCGGTATTCAGGAGTGTGCGACTTCCATTGTGCGAGCGCCGATACAAGCATATGCAGGATAGGAGGCATCTTGATCATCGGTTCCTCTGCATAGACTTCAGGCAAGAAGCCCTCGCCAGATTCTGCAGCGAGCCAGTTTTCCTCTGTGATTGGACGTCGCTCATTCATAGATGCAGCTATCGAAACAACGTGATTCTCGAAGGCTTCATAAATGATCGCCTGAAGCTTCTCATCCTTTGTGTTGACCAGCATACTAAGAAGACTCTCGACAATTGCAACCTGAATATCAGGATGTGTGGAGCCCTTAAAGAGCCCGACGAGGATGTCACAGGCGAAGGGTTGATCAACGTAATTCGCATCACGTAGCATTTGTGCGACCATCTTGACTGTGGTGACCTTGATGTATGGTGGGACGAATTTGTTCTCGGCTTTCTTGGTTGCAGCTTCAGTTGATGGCCCGAAGCCTGGGGGTGAAGTAATATTCCCAAGAGGAGCCGGGAAGCCAGGAGGAGGTCCGAGAGTCGATGAAGACTTGTTTGCGCCAGGAATGCCGCGCCTAGGAGAAAGCCCAGAGCCGCGTGCGGCTCCCTGTGCAACTCCTTGTCCAGCAAGTACCGGACCTTCATCTGCGGCCTGATTCTCACCCTCCTTTGCATCCTGCTTCTCAGCGCGTCGCTTCGCCTGTTCCCCAGCCTGCTTCTCAAGTCTGGCTTGGATCTGCCTCGACAGCCCACCAAAGAAGCTCTTGGCATCTCTGGCTGAGAGACGTCGGAGAAACCCAACATTGAATAAGTGGCGATGCCACGAGCTGTCATCCTGTCGATCTAGCACGATTTTTTGCAAAAACTTGCATGCAACCCCAGGGCGGTCGCCGCGGGCTAGACGCTTGATAATCTTCATGGTAGCTTCACGAACGCCTGGGTCTTCTTTCGTGTCGTTGTTCAGACGCGTTAGAAGCGAGCTGGCTAGTTGGACGAGGAGTTGAGTGGGAACATTGCTCGATAAATGGGCCAGAACTTCTAAAGGCTCCTCTACCGATGTCTTTTTGCTCGTACGTTCCAGGAAGTCCTGGTCAAGGTATAAAGCTGGGAAACGCACGTCGTCCTGCGAAGGGAAGGGCTTCAGGAGTAAGGAGTTATCCGAGCCGTACTTGTTGATGTATACGACCGCCGCGGCAGCAAGTGAATCCTTAGCAAATGGAGGGAGCAGAACGGGGTAGCTGTGGAGGGACCATATGTCTGATGGTTCGGCTACCACAGTCCTTGAAGTCTTCGTAGTGAAAGGCGTTGTGATGTTCTTTAACCTCGGGCTCCATGGCGACCAAGAAGAAGAGCCCGGCTGAAGCATGCAATCTAAGCAGGTTTCCGGTAGTTGTCTCGTAGTAGTCTGAGAGGCGCCGGAATTTTGGTAGGGATCCCACTCACTGGGGCTCTCAACTCTGTCATCAGCGGGCAAATGGGGAAGAAACCCTTTCTCCCCAGGCGCAAGGTTGAGTCGCTCGAGATCAAGCCCTAAATCGGAGTCTGTGTCAGTGAATATAGACTTCCAGAACGGCACGGCTTCCCCGACAGACATGCGGTCACCGGTGAGCACGGTTGTGGCATGCTTCCATGCCTGGCGAAGGCATGCGTCACGGTCGGCGTTGTCTTTGGCACCGGCTAGGTATAACTGAAGCGCAAATCCATAGTCTTCCACGAACGTCCCAATGGCTTCCCGTTGTTCTTCGTCGCTAGGTACAGGAGTTAATACCGAGACGCCTACGAAAACAACGTCTTTCGCGCGAGATTGCACATATGGCAAAGGAGGGAGGCTATTGGGCAGCTTTAGTTTTGGCAGAAGATCCTGAATAGCGAGGCCCCGAGGCCAGGGCTTCCCCAAAGTCATCGTAGTAGGGTGAACTGTGGAGCGATACGTGTTCCATAGCTCGTTACGCTTCTGCGCGAGCATGTCCAAAAAGTTACATGTGGATTTTGCTGGGGTGATAGCCTCCCAAGTACAGAGAGGACCTCCAACGCTGTTAAATACGAGTCTTTCGTTTCCATTCCCAAGGCCAAATAACTCTGCGCGGAGTAGCATCTCTATCGTAGGGGCCCATATAGTCTCGTAAATATCGCTGTCCGTTTGGCGGTACTTCTCCTGTAGGCATTGCGTCCTCTCTAACCGTTTGAAGATCGAATTCGGGATTACCCCGAGCACGGAGTTCCAATGGGACCAGTTGAAGGAAGGCTCTTGAATTCCCATCGCAGCGGTCTCGAGGAGTTGGATAATAATCTCGTTAGCCTTCTTTATCCTTGTACTGGTATCCCCTAGAAGTTCCATTGGCCCATTCACATCCGTATAAGGAACACCACTGAGGAGTTCCAAGCCCTCTTCCGTGAGGACATTACTTGCGCGGTACAGAAGTTGAGCAGTCTGGGCATCGCGGTTGAATCGTCGAGCCCACAGAAGCGTCTCGCCGTAGATGTCCAGGGATCCAGTAGCAATAGCGAGTTTCAATGCTGACTCGGCCCAATTCGCACGGTCTTCCCATTCTCGAGAGAACGCTGCCTTGTTCTTCCGCTCAGCAATTCCTTTATTTGCTCGATCAAGCCACATGGGTTGCTCGTCGCTATAATCGCGAGTCAATGTACGCGAAGCGAGGAAGGCGTGAATGATGTCGGGATCCACGTGACGCTCACCAACGCTCGTCGCGTAGATGATGGTGTTTTGGCCATAGGCACCCGAAGCGTGAATGAACTTCCCATCGGAATGAAGCTTCGTCAAGCGTTCGAATAGCTTGAGTGCCGATTGACGATGGAGATCCATGAACAGGCTAACTGGCCAAAGCTCACCAATGTCTTTGAGCTTTTTGTCATTCTCGGCAGTCTCGGACTCGATGTCCAGAGCATACCATCTCAGGTTACGTAGCAGTATTCGTAGGAGCCGATATCGAAGTACCGGCTGAACTCTTCGCATGATCATACTGACACTTGATAGATTGCTGCTCTTTTTCTGCGGCATCGCCCTAATCAGGCGCACCAACAACTTCTCGACCCTGTCTCTGCTTTCGTTTCGAGATCGCTTCCATATCTGAGTCGAGTAAAACAGCAGCCCGCCTTGTCCCCAGTGGATGCCGTCGGCGATCTTGGGCTCCTTTTCAGCACACTCCACGATCAACTCCAAGATGAGCTCTTGGCTTCCATCCTTGATGCGCTTGTGACATGTGCGTCTCATGAGGGGGGTGGCTAGACACCCGACGAAGACATCCACGTTCTTTTGTAAGGCAGTATCATTCGAGGCAAAGCGCTCTAGCACATGTATCGCGAATGGCCGACTCCGTTCCAGCAAGTTCTTGTGTACGACGATGTTCTTATCGCTGCCTTGGGTTAGGAATATGTCTTGCAGAGCGCGCTTCTCGTAAGTATCAGAATGCACCTGGCAGATCTTGCGGCTTGGCGACCGATCATTAGTGTAGTCTAAACTTGTCTCGACTGTGCATGCCGGGAGGAGATGCCTGTAGAAAGACGCGAGTGGACGCGTATCAGGGTTCTGCACACTGCCGACACCACGTAAGGCATCGTAGAGTTCAGAGACAGCCTGCTGACGTAGCTTGACTGCACCGATTGCCGCGGAAGAGAAGCCGATCGTCTCGCACATCACACCAACCTCATCAACACTGAAAGAAGCCATCAAGTCAACGAGGCCCTTGGTCTCTCCCAGCGCCGTCCACATGGCCGAGAAGCTACCATCCTTCCTCAGCAGCTTGCCAACGCGTCTCATAGCTACATGTCTAACCAAGACCGAGGCGTCTTGGTGAAGAGCAGCTGCGATGGCGTTGGCATCCTTGCATACTGAGAGCCAAACCTGGAACACACTAGGTGGTACGGACCCAGAAGCCACTGAAGCAATGAGGTGATCTGAGATGGGTTGCCAACTGGCAGAGTGTAGTTGCGTTTGCAAGTATCTTGCTAGTTCAGTCGGCGAACTGTTGCGGATTGTCGTATTATCTAGCTGAGGCGCCATGTTGCAAGGAACCCGGCTGGATCTCAGCTCCAGCTTTCGCAAACGTGAAATTGCGAGAATTTCAGGAAAAAGGCTAGTGCCCGCCTTAAGTACATAGTTGAACTAATTCTCACTACCACGAGCAGTACTTACTTCTAGGCTGCAAATCACAGGCGTGACTCTTACGGCTTGATGGGTAGGGTCCTCAGGCAAGCATCGGTGAGCTTAGTTTTGTGGGGGAACTGACACCAAGAACGGCTACTTGCTGTTGGTTGGTGGCGCAGTGATCCTTTGTTCCTACTTGCGCAGAATCAGTTATTGCGGGTATTGGGTTGCGACAAATGGACGATTGAGTATTTGGTATGCGGAAGAATGTCATGTCATGTCATATTTGTTGTACCCGCCGTTAAGTTTAGCGCTCCGGGGTGACGTGAGTCTCAAATATCTGGAGCCCGCCTCCTGCTGCCTCGTCAACCTTGTGGAAAGCATTTCGACTGATTCACCACGGAACGAAATCTGATCCGCCGTTCGCTGTGCCAGGAAGCGACATGCATTACCTGAGGTAGTTGATTGGAGCAACATCGGCTCCTGTTTGATGTGGAATAAGCAGTACCAAGTAGCCTACTAACGGTAGGTCCGTACGCCGATATGCCACGTCTAATATGCATGTAGTCAGACCCAAAGCAGCATTTGGACCTGCACCGCAACGTTGAGCGGTTGACAATGGAATGAATCATACGAAACCTTCTCAGTACAGTTTGGAGTATCGAACTGGGTTCCCTTGTGTGTTGCTTATATGACTAGAGATAGAGAGAGAAAAGGGGATTCGAAAATCATTGCTATACACCGTTGCCCATCATCTATCATTGTAACGCCTCTATGTGCCCATCGTCTATGTAGACCACAATCTGCGTCTATCACCAATGCGATCTTATCTAGGAAAATCCAAAGCCGTAGCCTCTAATGCTGGAACCATCAACCTCAGCGCATCCATCATTCCCAAAACCAATCCGTCAATGCTTATTCCTGCTCGTCATCAGTATCCGGAGGATGAGGAGTACCTTTGGGGCTGTTCAGCCACTCAATGTGTCTCAGACGTCTCCGGACTTCGCGCTCCTTCAACTCCTTCTTGGTCATCTTCTTCTTCTTCTTTGCCTTGAACTTCATTGGCGTGTTATCCTCAGTGCCACTGTTGACAGCACTGCTAACAGCGCTGCTAGCGGCCGTGCTCGTGACTCCGCTGGAGAGACCGGAGCCCGGGCGGGAATCCTCGAACCGGTCTAGTATAGCAGCCGAGTTGCCCTTCATTGTCATGCGGCCGTCATCGATGTGCCATTGCTCGGAGGCGAGAGCGCCAACAAACTCCTCGTTGTGAGAAATCATGACGACACCTCCCTTGTACTCGCGAATAGCCACGGCTAGGCCACCCATGGAGTCTCGGTCCAAAAAGTTAGTAGGCTCGTCAAGCACGAGCAAATGCGGGTTGTTCCACATGGCACCTGCAATGACAACCTTGACCTTTTGACCTCCAGACAAGGAGCCAATCTCGTTGTGGTTGGCGATTTCCGGGTCAAGTCCCAAGTCTTCAAAGTGCTTAGAGATGACAGAAGGCTGCAGGTCACGGTATCCGAGGCCCTCACGAGATGCCTCGTGGTCATCGAATTCTTGGACCAGCTTGTCGAAACCCCACTCCAACAGGGTCTCACGGGAAACTTGAGAGTTGTACTTGGGAAGCCATGCCCTCCATTTCCTGTTGGTTTGTCAGCGCGAGTTAATCATTGACTTGGGAAGCGAGTGACTTACACTTCATATTGGAAGGACTTCTTCCACTTCTGTCTACCGACAAGGGCCTCTACTTGCCGTCCACCCTTGCCATCGCCAAGGTCGACCATCTTATCCATTTGTTCTCGATCTTTGTCCGAGAGGATACGCGTCTGTTTCAGGAAGACTTCTCGGTCATCACCGTTGGCATATCGCCATTGCAGGTACTGATTGGGGGTCTTCTCGAGATGCATCTCTACGTGCTCAAGAGCATGCTGCTTAATGTAACCAATACGCAGGTTGGGGTGCTTCTCAACTCGTCCAGTAGTGGGGACGGTTTCACCAGTCAACATCTTGATAAGAGTGGACTTGCCCGCTCCGTTAGGGCCGATGACAGCAACCCGGGACAAAAGCGAAAGCTGGCAAGAAACATCTGTGAGAGACGGCTTTGATGCACCGGGATAAGTGTAAGAGCATCCGGTCATCCGGATGATTGCTCGGGTCATGGATTTCACGCCACTCAGAATCCCTGGCGGGGGAAATTTGAACTGTACTTGAGAGGAAGAGAGCGTATAGTAGGCACTCGCCTCGGGCCGGACCTTCACAAACGCTGCAAGATTGCCCTTGAAATGGCCAAGCTTCTTGCCAGGCTCGTAATGGTAGATGTCCGTGGTAACGTTATCGAGGAAACCGGAGTCGTGCGACACTATGAGACTGGTGATGTCGGTGTGCGATTTCAGGTAAGTTTCCAACCAGGCGATGTTTGTAACATCCATGTGATTGGTAGGTTCGTCAAGCAACAGAACATCGGCGCGCAGCAGCATAGCTCTAGCCAAAGCTAGCTTCATCTTCCATCCTCCTGACAAGGAGCCAACCTTCTGAGACTGACGTCCCTCAGGGCCAGCGGTGAAACCGAACTCAGCCAGGACTTCCGAAATACGCTCTTTGCCCTCGGAAGCAATCGTGTGGTCCTTAACCATGAAGTCTAGAATGCTGATATCGGCATCCTCTCCCTGGTTGTGCTCCACATAGCATGTTCGCAAGACATCTTGAGAGGGGAAGCCTTCCAGCTTACCGGATGCAATACTTCTCATCAGCGTGGACTTGCCAGCACCGTTTCGACCGCAGAGACCGTATCTATGACCCTTGAGAAGACGCAAGTTGGTATGCGACAGGAGAAGCATGCCTCCATACGCAAGGGAGAAGTCAGCGTTGACAATCTCCGTCTCACCATCGTCTTCCTTCTCGGGGACGCCATACTTGCGCGCGTCCTCGTCGACGTAGAACTGCTGCACGGCTGAGGCGATTGTAGCACTCGAGCTCTGCTGGTTCTTCAAGTTCTTGATGTAGGGGGTAATCCGGGCAGAGATGCGACTTATCTGGCGATGATTCACATCTTCTGCAACCATGGCGCAGATATATAGTCGTTCCTCCTGGGTGAGTTCAAGAATGCCAGCGATCTTCTGGATCTCGGAGTCGAGAATTTGTGCGACATCATCTGCAGATATTCTCTCCACCACGAGATGTCCTTCGTCGCTCATTGCCTTGTCCATTACTCCCAAGGCACGCTGGGCAAGTTCACGGACCTCGGGCAGAGACGCGCGGCCAAGAACGCCTTTCACACCAGGCTGTAGTTTCGGCAAGAACGTGCGTGCCTCAATGGGATCGTGAACCAGTTTAGTCAAGTTCTCAGTAATAACCACACTTTGACGTAAAACCTCTTGTGTAGTCGAGGGGTTATTCAGAGTTCGTTGGAGGAAAGGCGTAAGCAGGGCGAGGACGGGAGATGTGACGATTGCAACGAAGGTGGTTTGCGACAGTGCGTGGATGGCCTTTTGAAGAGTCTCGGAAGAAGGATGGTGCATTGTCTCGATCAAAAGAGGGATTCTGGGAGCAACATCGTCGTTGGAGAGCAAGGTGGTCAGGGAGGTCATAGCGATGACTGCTTGCTTCTCGACTTCAGACTTCAAGTCGTGCATGTCATTTTCGACGAGGGGAATGAGGCCAGCCAGCTTAGAGCCCATGGCTTCTCTCAGCAGGTCTTTCTCCTGGGCTTCTTCTTTGGTGCAGCCAATCTCCATCTTGGCCTTATCAGCCATCTTCTGCATCAGCTTCAGAGCGCCGACTCGACCTTGCCATTTCCCTGTCTTCTTGTCCAGATAGGCGACGAGGGCTGGAAGCAGACCGCTAACCATGGCCTCGGCGCTCAGGCGGCTGAAGAGGGCATCGAGTCCGTACTGCGCAGCATCGCGCACAACAGATCCTTTGTCGGACAGCGCGTCTAGGGCGCTGGCGAGCACACCACCATCGTGTACTAAGAAAGCGACCTCACTCAAGGGTTGCGCCGAGGTCAACTTTTCGAGGAGCGCGCCAAGGAGATTTTGGGCAGATTCTCTCTCCAGTCCACTCTTCTTGTTGGCAGCGCCTTTCTTGATTCTATTCAGGACGCCATATTGATACAGACCACGGAAGCCTGTGGTCTTGAGGAGTTCGTCGCAGACCTGATAGGAGAGTCCGATAGATTCGTCAGATGACTTGGCGCTAAAGATGCTCTCGAGGAGTTGAGTGAATTGCGGCGGGGGAGGGGCATCGGTAGACTTGGCCACCATTATCGGCGGCGATACTGGGTGAGGCATCGCGGACAAGGGCGATAAAGAGAATGAAATCAACAAATGGGCGCCTTGAGCAAAATGAGTCTAAAGTAATAGACCCGCGCTGTGTACCGGAGATACAAACAGCAAATGCCCAAAATACCCTGAAACTGGGCAGCGAGAAAAAAAAGTGAAGTGTAAACCAGAAAGTCTGACTGTAAGTTTCAAGTTGCCAGAAATCAGAAGTGGCAGTGTCGGCACGGCTATCTGGCTGGCTGCGCTTCCCCCCTCGATTTCTTTTTTTTTTCTTTCCCTCCTTCTTCCTTATCGGGATCAGGAATTAGAAATCCCTGCTCTGAGAATCTACGCCGGATGAATCTTAGTGTGGCAGGTGCTAGTTTTTCCGCGACCCGCTATCGAGAAGCACGGCCGAGTGTCAATACTGGGGTTAACGTTACCCAATGTTTAGGTACGCTTGGCAGATGGCCGTAAGACTTCTTCGATTCAATGATGCCGAATGAGAAGACTGATATTACGATGAGAAGCTTGTCGTTTATTTACACATCGCCGTGACATACCTTTAATCCCCTGCCACTCATCTCCAGTTGTTGTTTCCGAACCTTTAGTCCCCGAACATGAGGTGAGAAGGTTTCAACTATCCGACGATAGTTGACGTTATCCCCGTCTGACTAGCAATGAAATAATCAACGCCAGCCTATGTGCCTTCCAGAAGATCCAAGGACACCGATACCCTGGGTATAACGCTTACAGCCGTCCCATCATACACATACGGACCACGCCATCATGCCATACATTCCTAGCCTTAATCCGGCTTCAAACTCCTAACTTAGTTCGTTGCCAATACGCGCCCAAACCATCTCCAGCTGCTGTTCACACCAACTATTCAACCACATTACGTCCTTCAACTTGTTAAGAAGTACATCCTTATTCAACATGTCCCGAGTTAGGCAATACTTTCTCAGTGCACTGAGGAAGAAGCCTCGGTGATCAGTTACAATCCCCAACACTGAGTCCTCATGCTTTGTCGAAGATGGTCGGATCTGGACACAAGATCCAATGAATAAGACCCAGAGGAGAATATCCTTATGAAGTTCGTCGCTCTTGCCAACTTCCGGAGACTCTGGGCTTGGCTCAAGATCTGAACTGTGGATGAAAGACTCAGGCCAACTGTCCATAGAGCTTCTCCCAGACACTGGCATATTTGGACTGTTATTCGCAACAACCGGGCTTACGGTGGCGGCCGGTAGAGAGCTGAGCAGCAAATCCAGATTCATTAGCGTATCGTATAGGCTCAACATCAGCGCCTCGACAGGAGCTCGATGCCCCTTCGCGTGCGGTGGTTGGCCTCGAAGCGCCATATGCAAGAATAGATGACTTGCATAGACCAACGCATCCGACATGTCAATCAGAGTGCTATTCTCCGAGGCTTGCCCGTCATTACCTTCGATGCTCGATACCGGAAACAGTGGCAGAGACTCAGCTCGCACTCTGCTACCTCCGCGCAAGCGCGCCGTCTCCTCCAGCTTGCAAAGCCTGTATTCGATCAGGTAGATACTATCACTTATCTGACCTCTTTGGTCTTGCAACTCCTCCAGCTTGGAAAACTCGAACGTGTTCACGGCCTCGGTAGTTGTGTGGAGCAGCTCGAACAACTCCACCGCCTCACGGTTCTGGAATGTAAGACCACAGCTCCTGTAATTCGACGGATCGGTATTGAGCATCATAGATCGTGACAAGAAACGATCCTGTATTCCTAGAGAAGAAGCCAAAGCTGGAATGAACGGCAATGAGAGCGGGACCTGGGACGCGGTTGCGTGCGCAAAGTCTGCCCAGGCCAAAGCACGTTGAAGCAGTGTGCTGTAACCGAAACCGTCGCGGAGACCACCACGGAGATCTACCATCTTCTTCAAGCCCATCATGTGAGCTTTTGCCGAGGCAAGGGAGCCCGTAAATGCTTCGATGTTGACCAATAAAGATACAGCTACGATGATACCGTCCGACACAGGCATAGTGTCATCTCGGCCCTCTATGTTGAGCCGCTTGTTGATGTACTTCACTGCTTCGTACCGATGGTGGTCAATGGTTGTCGTGTCATCCCACTCAGCGAGCGCATTGTGCATTGCTGCAACTAGACCCATGAACCCGTGAGTCATGGCCGGGTCTACTGTTATCTGGTTGACATTAGCTTAACTCAGTATGAAGGTTTGAGAAACTGTCTTACAAAGTCGAACCAGTTCCCCTGAGGGTTCATTGCGTGGGAAAGAGACAAGAAACTGGAATGATATGTGTTGAAGTAAGTTGGCGCACCACATCGATTGAACCAATGCTGCACGAACTTCTCCTTCGGCGAAAGACACACACAGATCATGTACTTGAACAGGTTCTCCGTCAACGGCGTGGTCCGAATGGGCAACACTGAAAAGTTTGGGAGTTCAGGAGCTATCGTGAATGCCAATTCATTCGTGATCATCTCGGTTTGCCATTCATCCTTTGACTCAATCTTGATCTCCTCGGCCGGGCTCTCGCGGCTCGACGGCGGCGAGTCATCCTTTGACGAGTTTGACTTGGGAGAGTCTTTCTTGTTCAGAGGAGAAGCTTTATTGGTGCTGAGTCGAAACTTCGATGTGCGCTCCTTCTGTGAGTTACTTTTCGTCGCTGACTGAGATTGTTGTTTCGTGGGCTCATTGGGCAGCTTCTGCCGCCTCGCGTGAGAACGCACTTTGCGCCGGGTCTCCTCATCGCGACCGATCGTATTGATGGACGTGATGAACTGAAACCCCGTGATCCCCATTGTCGTCGGCGAACCCATTACGATGTCTTCGTAGATTATCAGAGCCAAAACATCAGCTTATTCTCGTATGCTCCCCTCGCTCGAGGAAGCAGGCTGTCCCTGAATATTTAAAGCACACAGATTGGGTTGACGGAGCAGATGACCAGTACTACCGTGATCTTTGGTTGGTTACACTTACTATCATATGCTGAATATACGGAGAAAACACTGCCTCAATTGTAAGCAGACTGAATTTGAATTCCTGGGATCGGCCGTCCCTACATTGGTGTGATTGCGTGGTATTCCAACCCCAGCCGTTCCGAGCGTTGGTCCCAGTTGAATGGATTGTGCAGATCTCGGCGATCCTGGCAGCCGGTAAGGTTAGTAGTGGTCAGTAAGGGCGGTATAACTTCCGGCACTAGTGTGCTTCGAGGGGAACTGGTTAGGAAGCTCTTCAAGTTTTAAGCGAGCCAAATCTCTTGTACAACTTGTCACCTTGTTTCGGATGGTCACGATATTCAGTACCTGGCTTTTGAAGATAGAGATATCAGAAGGACTTACGGCACGCACTGAATGCAGCAGTATGTTGCCTGTACGCTGTGGAGGGAACAAGGCGAGCCCGCCTGCGCTGGTCGTTCAGCCAAGCGTCCATGACTCGAGCCAGCGGACAATTACTTCGAAGTACGCCTTAACAAATCTCAAGATACCAGATAACCTTACCTTTTCGACCTGACCGGCCCTCGACTGTGCCAGCCGAGATCACGCTCAGCCCCCCGCATATTCTCATTGTCCTAATCGGGTAATTCTGGTCAGCTTCAAGCGCTGACAGATATGCACCCGCGAAGAACACAGCCTCCACCGTCACACCCGAGAATTGCTTTCTTCAACTCGCTTGACGTGGACACGTCCCAAGTTGACGACAGCAACATCCATAACTGCTCAGCTTCCATTTGGTGGTAACTTACGTCAGACGGTGATGTACATTATTATTTCGGTGGGAGCCTTTTAAACTGTCTCAAAGAGCTTATGAACTAGGCTTGCGACGAATGTCCAGACATGTCGACGTACAACAGTGTAGCTCATTTACGCGAAATCTTTGCGACGTGTTCTATTGACTGAGCTACCTAGGGTTCAAGCGCAACGAACGGTGCTTTGAGCAACTGTTCTATAGACAGCAAGTCCCCTCTACTCGGAGCGTAGTCGAAGCAAGAGACCGAACCCCTCATTATTATCTAAGTCACCAACTCCATCTCGAAGCTCTTCAACGTAACCTGGCCCCCGAGCGCCAAGGTTGCGAAATTGAAAGCAGCGTATCGATATCCCGTGAAATAAGTCCAGTCGTTATTCAGCAGGAAGTTGTCTCCCAGCTGCGTGAAAGTAGATCCATCGGTGCTATAGCTGAAGGTAGCAGGGCGTACCGGGTCCAGTCCGAACGCTGGGGTAATGTCCGCTGTGATGCGCAGATAAATGATGGACTCCGTAACGTCGGGTCCGGAGGCGGCTACGGTCCCTGTGGAGTTTGTGGTCCAGTCACTGTTGAGATTCAAGTCGTCCACATACACGAGAGTCGCCGTGTCTCCGGTCTTGTGCACGCCGATATATGCTGACCAGTCACGGAACAAGACGGCACCGGCTCGGTCACCATCCGCCATCTCGCTGATGTCAAATTGGAATGTGGCCTCGGACTCAGGCCCGATGATCCGATGCGTGAGCGTGTTGCGCGCAGTGAACAGGTCGTCGGTCACTGTTGCTGTCTGTAAGACCAATCCGCCTTCACTTGACCCGGCCAGACTCCATTTTGCCGTGTCGGGGTTGTGGTTCCATTCCCATTCTTCGCTCAGGGACGTTCCGGTAAAATCGTCGGTTCCTGTCAATGGGGGAACCGTTGAGTTCGTCGAGACCGGCTTGGGATAAGTCGTGCCCCAATCTCCACTGCTGTTCAAGACCACTTCCGGCCAACCGGCTGAGTTCCAGGTCAGAGGGGCCAGTACAGGAATACGCCCGCTGGGAAATGAGTCCATGAAGGCAACATAGTACCAATCTCCTTCTGGCGTGTCCACTATCCCGCCCTGGTGCGAATATCCGGCATTAGGCAGAGGTCCAACCAAGTAATCAAAAAGCACAGTCTGCTCATACGGACCCCACGGGCTTGTGGACCGGAGAGCCCACTCCCCAGTGGCTGGCTTGGTTGGTATGATCCAATAGTACCCGTTGATCTTGTACATGTGGCTGCCCTCGATGTACGTACTTCCGCTGGAATATACAACCTGGGATTGCACCTCACTGAGGCCATCGCTAGAGAGCTGTGCAACGGAGATATCGGATTTCCCATACGCCACATACATCGTATCATCTTCGTCGATCAAGAGACCACAGTCATAGTAGCACGAATCCAGCACAGCAGCCTGTGTCCAATCCCACGACGCCGCCTCGCCGCCATTACTCCCGGCGCCGCTGCCGGAGCTCGTATAGATGTAGGTCCTGCTAGATTGTATACAGCCGATCCAGTAGAACGTATCCGTCGACTCGCGGTAGCGGAGGGTACTGGCCCAGATGCCCTCGACGTAGGCGCGATCCGTCTCATTGGTAAGATTGTACTTGCTCGATCCGAAATCCAGGGTTGGAACGCTGTGGGACACGGGCGTCCAGCTTACGAGGTCGTAGGACTTGTATACCGGTGCGCCAGGGGAGTAAGCGAACGTCGAGCTGGAGTAGTAGAACACATTGCCGACGCGGAATACGTCCAGGTCTGGGAGGTCTTCCCAGACTACAGGGTTGGTGAACGTGGCATCCTCCGCCTGGCGCCGGTGGGAAGACGACGTAGATGGTGATGCAGTCGCCCAGCTGGCTAGGAAGCTGGCAACGACGCACAGGAAGAGTGAGCTGCGCGTGGGTAACATCGTCTTCTAGGTCCCAAGCTTAGGGGAGAGTGGTGTATCCCTGGTAGCATAGCGGGCTCCAACCCAATGGACGGACGGTGCGTGATTGACAGCTATGTTATATACTTTGTCCGTGGTGGAAGCTCCCAGTGCCGCCAGACACTGCTCCGATCTGTAGGTACCTGTCATATAGCCGCACGCTCGGCCCCATAGTTGGACGATAGCATGCGCACCAATAGCTATGCGTAACGATGTGACATCAGGTACGGACTGGTCTCCCACACAGATTCGGAAGGTGGGACGTGTAGTCTTGTTTTCATAACCTGCAACCTGTTACTGGTGGATTCTCAGCGGCAGCCCCTTGACGTCGTTGCCGATGTCTGCTTTGCGGGGTATGTATGGGGTGGTTTGGGGTAGGCCGGGTTGGAGATGTACCGGAACCCTGACGTATATTATCATGAAGCTCTTCCTGAATTGACTCCTCTTCCCCGTAGCGAGTGTGGATAAGATTTGCGGCGTGGTCGATCCCATGCTCTTGTCATTCAAACCCTTGAAGCATATACACCCAAGGCCAGGATTCGATCCCCAAGCAGACTAGGGGCTGTCGCACTTACTTCTCCCTACCCCATATATTGATAGAGGCATGCAAGCGCATATGTTGACCCGAGTCATGAGTTTGACAGAACATGAAGTTGATGGCTAGGTAACGTGTGGAGGTCAAATGAATTAGACAGATAAACCTTTATTGATCGTTCTCCGTGAAATCATTCTTGGTACTTAGTATAACGAATCGAAATGCTTCACCACTCCAGATCCTATTGATCTATAATCATACAACGAACGCACAGGGGATGATGCCTCTTCGCCGCCCCGTCGTGGCCCAGGCTATATCGTTCGTGCATCGCGACGATCAAGCGCTTTTGGCCTTTCCATCGCTGAGATTACTGACAGCAGGCAGCTTATGAACCCATTGTTCCTGCCCGCCCTCCGCACAATCAACAAGCCATCGCGCAAGCGCACCACGCCGGGCCCAGTACTTATAGTCCTTGTCCCCAACATAACCTGCAAAGGTAGTGTCCTCGCGGTCCTTCCTCCAGCTCGCCTCGTCATCGCCACCAGGGATCATGGCCACCCGGAAGACTGTCCAGTCCAAGTCGTGGGCTTCCTCTTGGAATACCTTCGCGATGCCTAGCATGGTCCGGTACGCAGCCGGGGCTAGAGTGCTGATAAAGAGAATCATGAGGTAGATGACCAGGTTGAATGTGTCGCTCGCTTCCGCCGCCGATACGGTGCTCATGGCCATGATGCGCTTCACGCCGTGCTCGCGCATCAGTGGGAAGATCTTTGCGTAGTGACCAGGGTACGGGAAAGGTGCAGGGGGTCGCATTGTGTTGGGTCCGAGGTAAGATAGGATGGTGGAAGATTGTGCAATGGCTGCCGAAAGGGAAGCTTCGTCGTCCATCTCCCCCTTGATTACCTAGACGGAGGTTTAGTTAGCTTCGGCAGTGCAAACTCTGGGACTGCTTGTGCAAGTCTGACCTCAAGTAGAGGATTGGAAGCAAGGTCCTGTGGAATCTTCGCAGGTGACCGAACGTAGGCGATCGTCGCATGCTGACGATGGAGTAGTTCCCGAAGCAAACAGATACCGGCAGGGCCAGTGGCCCCGAGAACAAGAATCTTATCCCCTGCCATTGAGCGCACGAAAGAGCAGGGCGAAACTGCGATTGCGCAGAAAGATCTGTATGAGCCCGGAAGAAGGATCAGAAGTAATACGGAGGCGGAGACCATAATTATACGGCATTCCTTCCAAGGGGGGTCGGTCTACGGGCCCCCACTCGGCGACTTTTCTCGGACTTCGGGCTCCGTCTTCCTGCTTACGAATCTAAGGCTTGAGATTGATCTAGTTAAGTAGGTAGAAAACCGTTAGCGCCCAAACCCAGAGCAACACTAAGGTATTTCAAGTACTACAGCCAAGGCACGTATTTCGGCCAGTGACTGGCGGGAAATATTGATATTTGGTGATTTCGCCTCATCATCTTTCCAAACCCATCGCCCCGCCGTCCCAATACAGAAAAGCTGTGGAATGTAACCACATGCTATTCGGCCGCCGGTTGACGCATGAACAAGGAAAGGATGTGGAGCGTCCTACTGGCCTAGCCATGATAGAACTGATCGAACGACCTACCAGAGGAGATCCACACGTGTCATTCATGCATGGAACGTATATAGAGATTAAGAGCAAACAAGGTATGATTTCAACGGCAGTAGGAATCCTTCCGATGAAACTAGGCAATTGAGCATTTTTCGACTAGTTGGGACACTGATATAATTGAACCTGAACCTACTACACAATAACAGTCGCTTGATCTAGGCCAAGTGTGTAGCATCTGCCGTTCGAACAAGACCAATACCACAGCAGAGCTTATTTTAAGCCTTTGTTGTGACAAGCGTGTTTTTCATCGGAACACGTATTGTACCACAGTACCTTTCACTATAAAGCCCCGCAAAGCGGCCTGAAGAAAATGGCACGCAAGCAAGACAAGCAATGCTCCGAAGGGCCCGAGAGAGTTCGGTATAAGAAAGCCGTGGCATTATTCTGAAAGTAGTCAATCGTACCCTCGACTAAGCACCCAGAGCGAGAAAGAGAAAGGAAAGAAGAGAGACGAGAGAGTATGAACAAGACACGCCCGAACCATAGATCCATGCACCAACGCCACCCATACAATTCGATGCAGTAACCACTGGTTCCTGACCTCTGGCGACTCCACCAATTTAATACCTCAACTGTAAATGCCACAAATGCTTCCAGCGCCACGCTTCCTCGAATGCAATACTGCCTGATGTATGATGATGAAATGTGTAAATGGCATAAAAGAGACTTTCAGTACCAGGTCGGCGGGTTGGGCCAATGTCGTAGCATATTCTCAACCGCCTGGGTCCACTCGTGCTCAAAGCATTGGGAGAGCTGATCAGCCTCTGCCTGAGAGGGATCCCGCCCACCCCACATCTCCTTCTTCCATGCTTCGAGATCTGCGTAAGTAGGGATGAGACCACTGCCTTGGTAATTAGTTCCCGCCATTGCCGTACCATATGCGGATAGGATCGAGAAAGCGGTGACTTACTCATCTCGAATCTTCGTCAGACATAGCCATGCCATGTTCCAACTTCTGTTTGACTCAGGGTCATTTCGCACACGGGTTTGAGCGTCGCTGACGAGTTCGGCACATATCGGATAGTTATTCGTCAAGCCCCTCAATTCGGTCAAGAATTGGTTTGTTGACACGTAGTAGTTCCACGCACTTGTCATGGGCTCCTGGAATGCGAGGGCATCGTCTTCGTTCTCATTATTCGCGGCGACCCTCTCAATACGGCATAGTTCTGTCAAAGTGTTGACACGATGGGTTCGTAGAGAGTTGATAAGTTGTTGATTTGATAACTGATAGTGAAACAAATTAGCCCATGAACTAGCGTTCCCAGCAGAGTTCTACAGCAAGTGAAGACTGGGAATCACAATCAAATAGGAGAGGGGATGTTACGAAATAGAATCCCGTACGCACTTGGCTTGCTCTGCTTGATTTATTACTACCCCGTGAGCTGCCATGGTTTGATCCGCCAGAACGACCCAAACGTGACGACATGGTTGTGTTCGATATAAGCCGTTTCAGGGGTAGACCGCTCTCCTAGTACAGATAGCTCAGCTGCTAGCAGTCTCTAATATGTATGCAGGCGATCTGTTCGAACTTGGTATATGTGCATGAGCGGTAGGAGGGGCCCCAGTGAAGATACCCGAAGTTGCCTGATATTTGAACCTTTGGATGAAAGATCTCGGAACGGTCGATGACTGAGGCCTGTCTAGATTTGATCTCTTGCCTTTGTCTTGGACAAGACCTCGCGTTATATCTCTTTATACCATCGGGAGTCCTCCGCCTGAAGGATGTTATATTTAGAAAGAGAAAGAAGTTCCTCAGTCCAGCTGAAGGTATCTCGACGTAGAGGCTGCCAGGGTCTCACGGATTAACTGTCCAATAGTCTCGGTATACAACGATCATTTCTCAACCAAGATTACCGAATCATGATAAGGACCCCCCAAAAGGCAGTATACTGGCATCACCTTTAATGTCGATTACTGAGCAGCAGTAGGTACCCTTGGTTTGCTCTGCATGATGAAATGATCGTATCATTGGAAGTAGATTATCCCAATGGTGTTAGAAAAGGTGCCGTGGATTATGTCTTGTAGAACGCAGTTGATGACGTGCTGACGTTTATCTTAAATAAAGCATCGAAGCATGGTCGAAGAGGTCAGTTTCGACCAACCAACGGGGTTATTTAGCACTTATGTCAAAGGTCTCGAGGTCTGACTGAAAACTAGGATACGAAGATATCCACCTTGACGTACTTCCAGCGCTCGTGGCTGAATCCTGTCGAACATGCAGGGCCATCTTGAGGCTTACAACGTGCTGGATCCGGCAACATGGTACGTCTCTGCATGGCTAGTTTGAGTACCGGACTAGGGATAGTCGATAATGCACGGAGGCGTGGGGAACGGAAACTAGCAACGGTTGGATGACGGGACTATTCGACAAGAATGCAAAGTGCTGACACATGGAGCATTATTTTTGGTTGAAGAAGGTTATGATTATTCAGAGGGTTTAGCTGCACACATTGGTTGAGGTACCTTGCAGGTGGGCTGGGGTTAGAGGCAGTTCAGCATTTCCGGCCAGGCCGCTCGGAAGACTTATTGGCCTGTTGTCAGATTTTAGCTGCATAGGGCTGCAGCGTGGCTCTGCCTACCTCAAAGGCGTGCTGAGATGATCGATCAATCTGTTTGGTGTCACTTATCTCGCGACGTCATGGTCTTTGTGATCCCTGACGAGGATCGTGTCCAGTGCTGCAGTTCAGATGTATGGAGCCCTCCCAAAGGAGTAGAGAACATTTGACAACGAAGAGCGACCTTGCATCCCATTGGCCGCGATCTTCGGGCGTCGATTGAAGTATGCAGGTCAAGTTGGTGCCACACTGTCTGCATACTACGTGATTTATGAGACGGTGGGATGAGCCGACGCTGTCTTGATGTTTTGCCCAAATTTGCTTGTGGAACTGTAGGATTTAGTTGATAATCGCGTCGTGGGCGTGGACGGACGACCAGACGCCAAGAGCCGCCATAGTGATACTATACTAAATCGTTTCATTATTACACAGGTAATCTGCTTTGAGATTCTCAAGCAGCTGCTTTCGCTAGCGCTTTCACCCTGAGACTACTTGATCACTGAGCAGTGGCCGTTCGTAGGACACCTGTCTGGAGGCCTCAACATTGAGCAGTAAGTGTGTTGTCATGAGGGTGTCCTGGATGCCTCGGTCTTGCTAGGTTAGCAGCTTGAACAGATGAGTAAACATGATCACCAAGTGAAGCCCTTGACGATGCTGACTTGACCGCGGCTTGGGTGCTCTCGGACTGTTTTCGTCCCAGAACCTTAGCGGTGAGGCTCACATGCGAAAGTGGCAGTTAAGCGTGGCTAGTACCATCCGGAATTTCATCGAGCCGGCATATCGTGGCTGTGTGACATCGGCCATCTCCACGTGCAGCGCTTAAGCGCAGCGAGCTCGTTAAGGCCTCCAATCCAAGCTGAGCCCCATTCAATGGAACCACATTCGAAGGTGTGGAATTTCCTCTGTAGTTTCGGTAGATTTCTGGTATATCGTGAATCAGTGTCGTAATCAATTCATGTCCACCGTGACCGCATCGGCAATTTCAAGATCCGGGTCGCATGGCCCGATCATTGTCTGCCATATGACAGAGCAGCGCGAGCGACGGTTTGCCTTGCTACTTAGCAATGATTGGTTCGCTGACGAGTTCGCTGGGGATATATCCAATAGCATATCCAATAGCAAACAGGTTGGCTGCTTTCGGATTCTAAGATCCGCGCGCTTAACATGCCAGTGGCTTACATGATTAGAGTTGATATAACTGCATGCTTCTGAAAAAGGGTCAGCTACCTGCAGTATAACCTTGAAGGCCCTAGCCTCCTAGCTCTACGGACGATGAGTAATATTATTCTCCAGGAGCCGTACTTGAGCAGCTCTTTGTATCAGGGGACTTGATGGCCTTCACATGACAACGACCTGACATCAATAAACACGATTGCGGACTATTCAGCGTGGCGGTTGAGACCTGACTCATGGACAACACCATGTCGCGACCTCTCGGTTCTATTTTCGCGTATGTGGCCTATATAACTACATGGCCTTGTTCATAGTCATCACAGCATGGCCAATGCATCGGAGTAGTGAAGGTACAAGTGATATGGATAATCACTCGAGGCCTTAAGGAGGTACCTCGCTTGTCTTCGAGCTTGACATTTCCAACCCTAGATGGTGGATAATCCTCGTAATGACCTGAGTAAGTCATTCACAACGTCTGAGTTTCTTCAGCTCTCCCCAGCTCATGTGGATAAGCACTGGATGTGCTAATACGCTGGCTGGCCCTCGGACCGTCCGATGGCTCTGACACATCGACAGAGGTCCCCTGAGTTACCCAGGTCCGGGATGCTCCCTCCCACAAGGACACCCCTATGGGCGTGTTGTTACTGTTGCCAAGCATGATTCTATTTCGGCTGGACCCCATTCTTGGTCATCATGAGGTCGGCAAGACACTATCATGCTTGCTCATCATCAGAATGTTCTTCCTCCTCGAATCCGTCATCGGTGCTTTCCAGACCTTCTCCACGAATGAAGAAGCTCCCTAGCCAACCCGCAAGTGCTATACCGCCGAATAGACCCCACGCAAGAGCCTCTCCTTTGGGTTGAGCATGGACTGAAAGGGAAAATAGGCTGCCTGATACGAAGGGCCCAAAGCTCCTGCCCGCTGCAGAAAGAGTCTGGGCAATGCCTTGCAGTGTGCCCAAACTGGCATGAGATGGGGCTGAGTTGGTGATCTGGGCAAGCGTCAGCAAGGTCGTCCAAAGTCCAAGGCAGGCTTACATACCAATAGCATGACGCTAGAAAGCCCACCGACAGCGCAAATGTTCTTGATGACCAACACGATTCCCATCTCCACATATAGCCAAATTTTACTGCTGCCCACCCCGAAAGGCGGGTTGGAATCTCGATATCCAACCCAAGGCATCAATGCCATACTAAGGGCAAAACCAAGAAGAGAACTTCGATAAGTGCCCAGATTGCCCAACTTCGCTTTTATTGGCCTGAATGCAAAAAGTTGAAATAATATTGTGAATATTCCCGCAACAGAGAGCGAGACGCCAATGACATCTGCTTGCAGGTCTCTGCCTGTCGGTGGCGGCCCAGAAGCAAATAACGGATATAAGCTGCTGAACGAGATGTTCGAGACCTGGAAGATCAGGTATGTGGCCAGAAGCATTATGGTCGTCCGGTTGAAGAGTTGGCGCCATGTAGCCATATCGGAAGGCCTCTTCGGGTTGTCTTCATCCTCATCCTCCCCATTCGGTGCGAGAAGGGCACGCTCTTCGATCTCTTCGTCCTCGTCTGCTTGCTCTTCTCCTGCTCCATCTTGACCTCTTGATCCAGTCGTGTTCAACGAATGCTTCAATTTCGTCTTCGATCTCTTCATGCAAGAGCACAGCCACCCAAACTTCTCGCCCCAATCGAACGTCTCACCTCTCTCCTCCAATGTCTCATCGAACCAGATAGACAAGACTATGACACTGAATGCCAAAAGCGAAGCACTGAGAATGTTTGGAGCCAAAAACGGATACTTGTCTCCAGCCAACTTGCCCACCAGCAGACCACCCAATGCGGGGCCAGTAATACTGCCCAAGCTGTATACCACCGGCAACCAGGTGAACGCTTTGCTTTGATTACTTCGGTCAGTCAGTTCTCCCAGACAAGTTGGCACAACTGCCGCATTGCCGTTCAGGAGCCCCATAGCCACGTGTACCAGAACAATGTGCCAATACTGCTTACAAAGTCCGAATAGGATAAAACATCCACACAACAATGACGTTCCCACCAGCATTACGGGTTTTCGTCCTATGATATCCGACAGATACCCCCATATCAGGTTGGTCGTCAGCTGCGCCAAGGCAAAGGCCGAGGCGAGCAGACCAACATAAACGCCAACTCTTTCTTCATCCATGCCAGGAAATGATGCTACCATTGACGGCAAGTATGGTGATATCGAGTTGAGCGCCGTCTGTTCCGCCAGTGATAGAAGAGCGAGTAGTGCCAACTGCTTTACAGGTAAGGGTGTAGATGCTTGGTGGCCGTCAGCAGCCAACGAAGTGGAAGAGGAGGAAGCGGAGCCATGTTGTCGGTGACCCGGCGTTCTCGGGGGGGCTGTCGGAAATGTCTGATAATGTTGAGTCGTCGACTGCCGCCGCAACCGAGCATTGCGGCTCGCTGAAGACCGTAAGGTCGGTGGTGGCGATCCCGCGCGAAACGAACCTCGAGATGCCAAGCTCGTCACCGGTCGTTTCAATTTGCGGGAGTCCATGTTTGCCAAGTTAGTTCGCCCTGGGCTGTAAATGCAGCCGAAAGTTATCCCTCATACACCATGTACCACTCGATTCACCACTCTATCGTTATTGTCGTAGACAGAAGCGATGCGACGCAGCGAGCAGAGCTGAGCTCGTCTTGTCAGATGGCGGGAGCTGGGCCGGAGGCGGGGAGGTATCAAGACTGAATTGGATTGAACACAATTTTGTCACTGGTTGACAGCAGTCCCGTGCGTCGTTGAAAAGTCTAACGCCACTGATCTAAGGGCAGGTGGCAGGTATGGATCGCAGGCGGCGTTAGAAGCCCATCCTCATCAGATGAACATGGCTTAATTGAAGTCATTCAATTGAGTTGAAATTGATGAAAAGATTTGCTTCGCCGATGCTAACCCACCGGCAGGCCGACAGCTTCGCTGCAATGAAGCAGGTCCAGGCGGGTCCATTCAGGCGGGGGGAAACTGGAGAGCTGTGGAATGCCGCCAAATGATGACGACCAGATGAAGTACCTACAGTACCTAATGGACATAAGTACCTAGCCTAAGGAGATTATGTTTGGCTGCGGAGACTCGCTGTAACTTGGTAGCTGGGGTATTGTTATCACCGGTATCACCGAAATCACCGAGCTAGAGCGAAGGTTTGCTCCTTCGGATATTATGGAACAGTCCAAGAACACCTCTCAAAGTCTTACAACTACATCCTCCTTGTTGGACAGGAGCGGTCCTTGATGCCCGTCTTGATGAATCTACCCGGCATAGCGATTTCCACCTCCAGAAGCCCGATCCTCAAGCCTGGTGGCTTAGCCATGGTGCAGTGCAATTCAGCGCACAAGGTGATATCTGATCCGTGGCACAATCTCATGATCACCCCTCGATTTCCGACCCAGAGCACATAAACATAACAAACTCCCACATGCTCGGTACTATCTATGGCGAGAGTGCCCAGCGTCCTAGTCTCGGCTGGATGGTCATGTTAGCGACTGCACTGCTAGAACTCAAGGCTTTGGGCCCACCCACCTCTGCCGACGACTGTTAGGAATGTCAAATATTCTTGATTTCATTGCATTTAGTCGTCGCGTGGCTTCAGCTATCGTTTTCCGAGTTTGATCGAGGACATGCAGGCAATTCTCAAGGCTGTCTAATGCGTTCGTTGGATGATCTCCAGAGGAATCATGTCTCGTAAGAGTGTCTTGCAACTTCCCCTGCAAGATTTCGCTTTGATCATTGAATAGAGCAACGCCTTCTTCTAGGCGGAGCTCGAGCTCTTTTGCGTACTGTCTTTCGTGTGCGAGGCTCCTCTTCGCCCGGCGATACCTGTCTTCGAGACGCTTGAATCGAGCCCGTAGACTGTTTTCTCCTCCACAACTGGCAAATACCCACTGGAGGGCTCGTGCCAGCTGTTCGATGCGTTTTGCTAGATGTAGGGCAGACTCACTGCTGTCGCTTTGCGAGTCCCGGGAACTGCGGGAGCGATGTCGGTCATATACAGGACTCTGTGAAGGTGAGCTGTTCGGCTTTGCCGGTGAGGCAGCCGTCTGCCTGCTCCTCCCTGTGCTTCTTGTGGCAGACGATGGTCGATTATATTGCCCAGGATCGCCGACGTCCGCTATCGTGCCACCGAAGTCGTTGCCGCTGGACGGCCTGGAGCGTCTATGACCTGCCATGATCACCGGTGATGGGTTGGCTTCAAGCACGACATGGCAAAGTCAACTGCTAGAGAGCATGTCCGCATTCATAGCTCTTATAAGGGAGCATCTTCATCACTAACTCCCTGCTCTTTTGTTTCCGAACCTGAGCTTGTCTCCCGCAGGTTTTGACCGTAGGATTGTGCAGTCATGGTCAGATTCTCAGAGTTTCGAATCGCTTCACCTCCATTTCTGGATATACATACGTTGCGTAATGCATGTCGGAGTTCGGCGAGTTGTTGGTTTCGGACGGAAGCAGAGTCTTTCCTAGCGAGCGTCAAATTACATCAGCGTTCTGTATCAGCCTCGCTAGCCTGTTGGAATGTCGCGGTGCTCACCGCCATGCTCTCGCAATTGATGCGCTTCACTTGCTAGACTATGAGGGTTTCCTGCACAGGGTCCTAGATCATGGTCGCTGTGCCCGTTCCAAGTGACGATCTGGTGTCAGTTGGTGTCGGGTCAATGCGAAGACAGTATAATCCTATCCAAGACTGCCTCAGCAAGGTAGTCTCCGATGTGTGGGTATTGGCGAGTATATACAAGCATTGAACCAAGCCACGAGCAGGATTGTAGAGTTTGAAAACTCAGTCTGTGTGCAGCTTCCAGTGGACATATGGGAGTGCCGTCTATCCTCCTTAGTTCGCTGCCGTCCCAAACTCAGGTCTGACGAGATGGAGTAACTCTAACTGCATGATCGGACTGTTACGCGTCATTTAGTGTCAGTCGTTCACTAACTCGAGGCGTAATCGAAGGTGATGAGGTTGGTTGAGTGCCTCGCGCTAGGTACCTACCTACCAACGAAGGCACAGGCTTGCTTTGGGTTAGATGCGGAGTATTAGAAGTCAACTGCGTTGATACAGTATCATTAATTTATCAAACAGGATTACACCTACGCCGAGATTCCCAGAAACAAGCCGCACTGAACGCCATCTCCTTGAACCGCGATCCCCTGAGTAGCGTAGCGGTAAGGTACTCAAGAACAGGTGAAGTCAACCACGTCGAAACTGTTCCATCATACCCTTTTCCCTTTTTTGATTTCTATCATTCCACGTCCGTTCTAGATTACACCATTTTAGGTATATGTACAGAAAGAAATGTTATACCCTGAGCTTTCCATCACGCTCGCATCGACTTCACACAAGATGAGAACAGCTCGTCTACAAACGTGGTCGCGTCCTCGTCCTTCTCCAAGGCCTCGATGTTGAGGTCAAAGCCGGATCCATTGAGGATGGCCGTAGTGGGTGTTTTCACCCGCCCCATCTCAAAGTGTGAATTATTCCTCGCCCTCCGGCTATCAAGAGTCAAGCTACCCTTCCGGAGAATTCCTTTCGATTTGGAAGGAATATGGAATCGGCCACCGATGATGTCCTTCTTCTCTTTCTCCGGCTTCACATCGGCAACTTCTATGGCAATCTCCTGCGATACCATGATGCCGCCAAAAAGCGATGGCTTCTTCGACGCTGTCATAGGGGGTGGCTCATCAAACACCGGTGACGTCCTCCCGGATGATTGGGATTGGCCGGAGACACCATCTTGAGGGTTGCACAGGTTGATCGTCGATGAGCTATGGCTCTGCGACCGCTTCGTCGTCAATCGCTGCGCTGGCTGAACAGCTGGGAAGCTGGTCATCAATGTGGCCATCTCATGATGTAGCGCCCGCGAGAAGGAAGCATGATGGCCCGAATTGTCTTTAGCCAACTGGTGGACTTTGAAGAACGGGAGGGGAATAAAGTCGCACTTGCGGCTGCGAACCTTGCTGTTGATGTCGAGGACCAATTGTAGGGTGATGAGCGAGCAGGTCATGGATTGTGCGTTGTCGACTGGCATACAGGGGACCTCGACGACCTTCGAGGATATCGTCGCCCCATCAAGTGCAGTGTCATCGAGTTCGGTGCGTAGCTTCTTGATGGCAGCCCGCAAATGACTCGCGAAGTCTGCCTCTCTTGATGGCACCCCATCATGCATCATGGCAAGCCGCAGCAACAACGTCTGAACTGGCAAGCCATCGACCTCGACAAGGATGTCCTTTTGCCACTTGTCCAAACTCTTGTAAGGCAACTTCTCCGTTGGCAGCGTGCATCGCGTTTCTCTATCAACCATAACGTCAAATCCGTACTTGTCCAGTCGTGCCCGAACAGCAAAGATGCCGACATGGACGCCTGGCCCGGGCATGCCGTCCGTCTCTGAATAGGCGGACATCTCGCGTAGCTTCTCCTCAAGACGGCGAGTCTTGATTTGCATGCTAGACCTTATTATCTCAACCACTCGATGCATGTCAGCAAAGCGGTAGCCGGTGGCTTCGAGTTTCGCAATATCGCCGGGACTCTCGACGTGGCGCACAAGGAACATGAGGGAGCCTGGTCCATAGGTGTCATGTCGATGGCCAAGTCCCCGCTCGAGGTGGGGGGTTTCTTTCAAAGACGGTTCCTGATGTTTGGCCGCATCGTCCGTGGCGACGTCGAACGTTGTGGACATCCGTATCGCCTGTTTTGCCTCGGTGCCTGTATGGAAGATCTCACTCCAAAGCTTGCCGACATCTTGGATATTCTCCGTCATCCTCGCTGCCAGAGAATCGGCAGCCAGACAAAACAACTCGCGGAAGATAATGTCGTAATTTTCCACCAGTTGACCGTTCTCTTCGACCAACTTCGTTCCGGAACGGACACCACGATGGGTGCGCGGGAAATAGTCGAGATGCGCCATCATCCAGGGAAGTAGTGTGGAAACGCTGGACCAATTTCTCGATGCTCGGAACATCCAGTGGAACAGTGGATGTGCTGTTGTAAAGACATCGTCGTGGGACTTCTGAGGGAACGTCTCCGTGACCATTTCGCTGGGCAGAAGACCCTCAGGACTAACCAATATTCTCCCTTGCTTATCGAAAACCGCCACCGCCAATACAATCTGCTGTGCTTTAGTCGCGTATTTTCTCATAGTGCGTGCGGACAAGACCGCGATAAAGATTAGTATGAACGACGCTGCCCCTGCTAAGCAGATTACCACGATGGTAGTCGTATCTCGCGAACCACTTTCGATATCTCCAACTGCTGACCCCAGCAGGATATAACGCGTTCCGAGGGAGGCACACCAATGCATGCCTGATACCGCACCAGCTAACAATACCATGCAACCACCTCTTCTGATCCAAGAATTCGTCCATGATGCCCGAAATACAAAGAACAACGAAAGTGCGACTGTGCTGGCAGTAACGGCGATGACAGCTGCACCGACAACATTCGGTGTGTTGTAATTACAGTGGTAGTTGCTGATCGCAGCATCGCCCAAGTAATGCATTCCGCAAATGGCGCCTCCTGACAGTATCCCCGACAGGATGACTCTCCACCATTTAACCTCATCGCTGGAGTTGACAGCTAGGAACGCAAGGAGTAACACGAGGATGGGTACGAAGAAAGATGCGGCGGTGATGCCGGTACTATATGCGATTTGTAGTTCTGGTTCGCCGTCAACAAGAATGATTGCGCGGTTCGCGATGAAATGCTAAATGACTGTTAGTAGTGAAGACGCGGAGGCGCCGGTAACAACCAGCTAGATTAGTTACCATAGACCATATCGCGATTCCGCCCATCGAAATGGCTGCCCCCACGAGCAAGAAACTGATACATGATCAGCAAAAGGGCGCATCATGCCTCATTGAAGATGAGATTTACTGATTATACAGTCCTTTGAGGGACGTCCTTCGGTTGATCAATTCGAGCGTTGACCCGGCCCCGAGGAGGCTGACCACGTAGCTCAGGACAACGAATCCAACATTCCACGATACAGGAACCGCCTCCCCGGTATAACGAGCGAAAAGATCGTCCATGGCCGTCATTGTGGTATTCGTTGTGGCGGTCTGACGGGCCCATCGAGAACCAAAATCCGTTGAGAAGCGAAGAATGACAAAGAACGATGGCATTAGATTGTCTGGGCTGGGCAGTGCCATTGCTCGTGAGTTATCACATTGGCTGTCAATTTGCCTTACCCTGTTACCCGAGTCGTCAGCGGCACAGCAGGAACATTCGGTAGATGGTAGGGTGGTATTCACAAAGCGCCTGGCACGATCGTACTCGTATCATGTTTTTACCTACGTACACAGTATAGCGAAAGTGGGCTGCCCTGCGTTCTCATCCATGAACAATTCCAAGGGCAAACGATGTTGTCTTGTCAGGGTAGCAGATGCAGTACCAGCATCATCACTACTATGTACAGCCCGGTGGTCGCCAGGAGAAAAACATGGTATCCATGTTCTCCGTACCCGATGTGAAAGATCCGAGGACTGGTAGAGTCTAAAGATAATCTCCTTCGCAGAGGCCAAGCCAGCCATTAAGTTCACAACCGTCCCCAGCTTCCAGAAATGGCCATCAAGGCTGTCAACTAGTTTGGCATTTCATTTCATTTCATTGAACCTAGTTCACTTAATGCAATGCTTTTGGGAGAATGCCATCCAGGGTGCAGGAAAACGCAAATACCTTGAGCATGCACAGTACATCTGAAGCCGCAGAACCCTACCCTCCCTTTGCCAAAGTATTGTCCGCCCAACCAGTCAATTTGCCAGTAGGATTTGCGGTACAGGCACAGGAACAGCTCGTCAGTTGATCATTCTACGGATCCCTGCACATGCATCAGGGTCCAGAAGGCTGTCGGTTGGCACTTACGCGGACGCCAAGAGCTCCCTTCACTCAGTCCTGCAGTCCTGAGCGATTCGCAAAGCGAGGGTGTTTCAACGCTGCAGCATACCAGACTTAAACGCCACCGATCTGTGTGTGTGCGCGAATTCGGAATCGGCGTTAGCAGAACACGCCGTCTTGTTTGCATTCCTATAGTGATATCTGCCCATTTTCACACCGTCGTCGCAGTGTTAAAAGTAGATCCGGGGGTGTGTTTCGGCAATTCCGTTGGGCCAATGGACTTGAGCGCTAGCCCTCGCCGAGTTTATTGTGCCCCATTTTCATTGCCACAGGAGGATCATGGGTCCGTAAAGTGGGATCAGGCGGATAGGATCATACCATATATTCCGACTGCAACAGGAACATGGTGCTCATGTTCTAGACTCTGCGAATTAAATCCTTCAATGGTCATCCATGCGCAACTAGCTGGCGATGTCGTATCATCCCGCAGCACCCCTGGCATTCGACGCGGAACACAAGACACCTGCCGCGAGAGCACTGATTGGCTAGGCGGCCTAGGACTCGCAGTCTACTGCGTCGGGCCGACTGGTTCGGATCCCCCGGGTGGCTCGGGACCCTCAGCGGGAGCTAGTTCAATGAAGTTTGGTGGGTGGACAAAATACTCAATTGTTGCTTTCCTCACATGGAATACTAAGATACCGAGATATGGGTTGAGTTTTTGAATTGGGTTATTGTTACAACGTATGTACCTAATCTAGCTGTGCCACATGTACACAGTAGGACTGACCAGTTCTGCAATTTGGCCAGGGAATGCGAGTCCGTAAGCAAGGTATGGGATCAAGAGACGGTGTGAATGCCTTGTAACCTGGTCAGCGGCATAATAGCAACATGCAGCAAACTGATAACTTCTAGGGCTTGGTAATGCGGCTGTACAGAGATCGCTACCAAAGTCTTCAGTTGCTAGGAAGACAGGGATACGAAAGGGGCAGCGGCGGTTAGGCGTCTTTATCTCTCGGTATCTTTGGCAAAATGAGCCACTGTTAGCTTTTCTTGTGATAGCGTATAATCTATGTAATCTATCGACGGGAATATAGTAGCATTTACTTATAGTTGTCGCAGGCCACGCCTAGCTGACTAGCGGGCGGCCGGCTTGTATCTTGTTCCTTAGCTGCTGCAGCTTTTGGTAGGGTTCCCCGTACTAACTGAGTATTAGTTGGGATCATGTTGTTGTCTAAGCGAACGCCACGATGCCACGTCCAAGACTTTAGACGAGTCCATTTACGTCAACTTTGTTAAGCGAGGTTTGTTCGACATGCAGCTGGCGGCCGTTGTTTTCCCCCGAGACCTTGTTCACCCCCTTTTCATCACTGTATGCATATATGTACAGCAAGTATCTTGACATTCTGCAAGTGACGCATGTACATCAAATCATATTCTGTCTGCCTATCTCGTGGATAACGCATACGATTGCAGGAAGAACCGGGGCATGAAACAAGATCGTCCAATTAGCAGTGACCGAATGAAGTTTCTGATGATAGCGTAACATGGTGGTTTCAACGTGGGCTGCGGGGAGCAGGACTCGTGGTTATCATGCTTCATACGGGGGTGGACCTGGTCCGCATTTTCGGACTGCGCACAAGGCGCGACGAATGATCTCTCAGAGATTTATAAGTTACCATACCCCCTCATTGTGCCTCCATCGGTATACTTAAGTTTGCTTTTTCTGAAACCTTTCTACGCATTGGGCTAGGAGCTACGCACACGAGTCAAACTTACCATACTTAGAGCCGATACAACCAATTAGACCACTACCATGGCTGCAGCAGCTCTTCCTGACTATGTCCTCGACGCAAATGCCGTTATGAAAGATGATAATGCCAAGTGGCGTTATGGCAAAGCGCCAGACTATACCAAAACTAGGCAGATGTGGTCAGAGAGTAAGACGCCACGGCCCTGTCTACTACCGATGCTACTGTATGTACTAACAATAAGCAACAGCTAAGAAAATGAGCCACCAGGCTGGAAGTCTTCCCGATCTCGTCGAGAAGCTCGTCAAGAACTGGGAGGTCGAGGCATCCTTCAAGGTGGACCTGGCCGACTGGCGAACCATCGACCGTTCCAAGTACACATTCAGTGTCAATGGCGGCCCCCCTCAGTCCGGCGAGCACATGTTGAAGGTCGGGACATACAATGCAATCATCGAGGCAAACAAGTTCTACTGCCCCGTGCGGTCAGACTTCGATGCCAGCCACAAGACCTTCAAGCGGATGATGCCGACGTTTGCATGGGAAGTGCTTGAGGTCTATAGCGGTCCACCAACAGTCACATTTCGCTGGAGACACTGGGGCGAGATGAAGGCCGATTATACTGGCATCAATGAGTAAGATGATTCACTGCCGGATCAATGTCACCGTCCAATTCGCTAACCAAATACCAGTGAGGGCGAGAAGGTCACGATGAAGGCCCACGGCGGCGCTATCGACATTGAGGGTATGGCTGTCGCGGTCGTCAATGACAAGCTACAGCTCGAGAGGGTCGATGTGTGGTTCGACCCAATGGCCATGTTTAGGCAAATGGGGCCAAAGGGTTCGGATAACCCGGCTGATACGGAAAAGGTCATTGATATGGAGACGCACGTCGTCGAGACTGAGATTGCAAGGCCGTAAGGAAAGGTTGTCACATTGGATATGTACCATTCGCAAAAGTAGATAGGCTGTTGCAACAGGTCGGAAACTATGATAGACAACCACTGCTTCTGCCCATGTACTTTAGCACGTATCACATGTTGCGCTTTGTATCTCCCAATCTCGATGCAACCCACGGTCCCCATCCGGGCGGGCCGAGCCCGGATGATCGATTGTGCCGTGTTCTACCGCACATACCTACTTAAGTTATCAAGAATACTAACTTAGGCCAGGCGGGGTGGAGGAGGGAAGGCGCCGCTTCTATCCTGTCTACGAAACATGTTCAAAATCTCGCCAGCAACGCAAAATCTTAGGGCACATTCAGTACGCTAGACTTACTAATAGGAGTTATACTTGTCTTCTGCCCAATGCCTTTGAAGAGTTATTCCTGGATGGGGAGATAACGCCGCCGGGTGGGGAGCTTTTACTCTGAGCTAATGAGCGCACGCGTTACCCCTTTAGATAAGTGCTCATAAGGGCGTTTCAACGTTAAGTCAGCCATAAATCAAATGGAAAGGAAGCTTTCTTACGCAGTATATTTATGGGAAACTTTACTTAGCTAGTAATATTTATCTCTGCTTCCATGCCATAGCATCGAACTCCGTCATGTACTTATGATAACAAACCAATTCGCTCAGACCACTCAGTTGCGTTCGCAGATGGGCAGAGGAATAACGCACTCGTTTAAGGCAATCTTCCGGTGCCGCTTTTAGTACGAATCACATTACTATGTGGAGCACTGCTCCTCGTCACATACTGGCGATCCAAAGCTTTCTTAGTCCTCGAAAGTTGTTCTTCGCGGGGACGGGGCACTCTGTTTTCGAAAGACAATTTCGACGAAGCCGCAGTTGCCGGTGTATCCAGGTGGGCAAAGGGCCCTTTACGTTGGTGATACATGGTCTTCACTATTTTGTTCCGGTAGTAACGTAAATCGGGCGATTCCCAACCAACCTCGAAGTGTAATCTTGCCAGCTTTCACTGGGCCCAAGGGATTCGCCGTTGATGAACACACACTTGCGAGAACCATTTCTACCATCACTGCCTGTGAGCCAGTCGTGAAGCTAGACGTCTCGCTAGCGATCCAAACTTGATCAACGGATGCCCAGCTCCAGGTGCGTGCGTAGAATGAGTGGGGAAATCCAGCGTGGGAAGAACACCACATTAAGTCTAGAACCAGGGCTTCTTTCCAGAATCCAGCAAGATCAGATCCATTGTAGAATGTATCAAAATGAGAAGCAATAACTGACATGACGATAAAATTGTCCTCGGAATGGGATAGTTTCATAAAACTGTATTTCCTGACAGTATGTTTTCTCCACAGTTCACTCAGGTCTTCTACCGGCCTTTGACTTAGCAGTTTGTCCAAGCAGATTTAGGGTCCGAACGGTACTCCTTGAGCAGCGAGAACGAGATCTGCGTCATGATGGATACGATTCATCCGGTTTGATTGGAACTCCCAGTCATCGCGACTATCCTGAATGATGCAAAATACATCGACCCAGATGATGTAATAACCCAATGTCCGTGTGACATCAACCGCGTCACGGAACGTCGGTGGTGATTCGTCAAAGTTGATACTGACCTTACGATTACCTATAGCACTTGGTAGATAACCCTGTTTTGATCATCTTGGCGCCTCCCCAGCAACGACTCAAAGCGACGTATGGAGTGTCTATGGACGGATTCAGCCTAGCTTGGCGTTTGGATCACTCAAGTAAACAAGACGATCAGGCGAATTCGGTGCTCCTGCGGGAGAACATCCGGGGCAGTTGTGTGCACGTAGCTCCACTCAGGTCGTACGCGGGGACACGAACGGAGATAGCGTCGAAACCGGGCTGGAAATTAGAGAGATCATTCCTGCAAACCGAGCATCCTGTCATGGCCAAAGATTGCGACAGTGCTGACACAGGTGCACCTTCTCGTCTTCCCACAGCTGACTTCATGTGCCGAGAGAGGGAGTATGTGTCTGTGTGTGATCGGATGGGAACCATGAAGCGAATCAACGTCCTGGAAGCTATTACAGCTCATATTTACACGCAAGCCGAGACTGTCAACTCACTGATAATCAATACCAATAACAACGCCAGTACGCCGCTTATAGACGTATACTTCTACAATCATGATTCACTAACAGCTCTATTGCGTACAAAGGGACCATCATTAGTAAACCTGAATATCCTCTTAGCTAGCTACGTGTTAATCGCTGATTGAAAATAGTATCTTGCTGTTCGACAGGGGAGGACTTAGCATAAGTTTACCTACTCTAGTCGGATCATTTCACTATACCTGTTCTCCTAACTTATCTCAAGATATACCAATGTAGAGCTAACGTGTACTTGTAGCCGGTATTCGATATCCGTAAGTGTCTGAAGTAAACTTACAGCACACTGTCCTTCAATGGGACAGCCGAGTCTGTCTAGACGTGCTGCAATCCGACAAACGTCTATTTCAAGCTCGCCACGCCGTTGGAGCTTGGAACTCAGAAAAGTGAGATCTCCTTGCAACTTCACCGCCATAGGCCCGAGAAGTGTGTTGCTTGTAGTTGGGCTTTGTACGTCTCGCGACTGCTCCATCATATAGCTGTTCTCTGCTGTAATTTGGCTTACTCGGGCTTGAAATATCTGCAGCTGCATCTTTAGAGCTTCATCACCTGTAGCAATCGTATTTACTGCGCCACGGTACTTGCTCAGTATCTTGCTGGCCATGTTAGATATCGAGGTCTGGCCAATTATCGCAGCTTGCGCCTGTTTCAAGTTGCCTTCACTGGTTCTGTTCATGGAGGAACTCTGTGCAGTAAGTGAATCGACCTCAGAGCTCTGGCGAAGTCTGCGTTTGTAAATAACTGAGTTATGTGGGTAAAATTGCTCGACCGCACAAGGGCTATCAGTATTGCCATTGGAGCCCATGGCTGGAATTCTCGATGCTTTCTTGGTTGTCCGGCCAACGTTTTCAGAGTATAGAACCTTGTTCCAATGCAAACTCTTTCATATCCATTGGATCTTAAAT
This sequence comes from Xylariales sp. AK1849, assembly GCA_022432505.1. Lineage (NCBI taxonomy): Eukaryota > Fungi > Ascomycota > Sordariomycetes > Xylariales > Xylariales sp. AK1849. Next base: position 2,257,846 of record JAJKKH010000009.1, read on the forward strand.
AAGTGCTCTTTGCATGATTTGTGGTGCTAGTTTTACAGTATGCATCTATTGTCAAAACATGAGGCTGAGTGCTTGGCTGTTACCAATTTAGGGTCAGCACGATGCCGTGTCTTGGTCGGTTACCAATTGTCTTCCAACACTCCTCTACCCGTTTTGCGGCTGCCATGATCCGATGCTCAACCGACTACAGTGGAGCCCGCTTCGGGTTTATCGACTCTATCGACTCTTGCTACGATACTACGTAGAAGGGGTGGCTATGCAAGTCAGCGCCACTTATATGGACTTAGCGTGACTGAGATTAACCCTAGCGATGGTAACAAGCTACTACATTCTACTAAAAGCTGTTCCAGTTGCATAGTCGCCATGATAATGAACGATAGCTTGATAAATGGGCGCCTCACAGTCTCTGGGCCGATCATCGAATCTGTATAAAATCACTTGGACCAAGACACGCCATGGATTGCCATGCTTCTGAAACCATTGATTCGCCAACGCGACTTGACTTGGAGAGAGGATCCTTTTCACCGGATTCGATATGCACTGCAATGTCTGTCAGTCATGGTTGTACGCTGTTTCAAATGACCATCTTACTCGTAGATGACTTCAGATCCTCGCCAAAGACAGGTCCCTACCCACATTTCGAAGTTCACTTTCTCCGCATATCGGCTGTCGCTTGTACTCATTGTCATAAGTATTCGATGTCGATATTGTCTTGGATCTACTGTCTGCGCTGCTGTTCGGTCCTGAAGCCTCTGCATGATATCCGCAGGGCCTGTTCTGAATCCGCGTGCCTTGCACTCGATACTAGCTGATTGTCAGTAGAGGCAAGGGGCCGTACAATATATTCAAACTCACAGTGCTGGCGGTTCATCCAATGTCTTCAATTTGTAGGTAGAATGGAAATGAGTGCCCAATGAGTTGCCGATTTTTATATCAGTGCTGTCTTGTCCACCGCCCTAAGTAAAGTCAACATCAGTAGCGGGGGGTCACTCGGTAACCAGACAAGCTCACGATTACTGTTCCATTTCCTAAAGAGCCTGACCAGACCCCCTCGGTAAACGTAGTCCAGTCTTTAAAACCATCACCAACTGCCACTGTGGCGACTTTGGGATTTAGTATGACCGCCATACGAAAATCTGTTTCAAGCTGCGGTGGCGGGAGCGACAGAGATGGATGCAATCGACTCATAGCGTCGATACATTGCTTTATTAGATCTCTAGTTCACCATTGTCAGGTTTGTCCGGTCCACTCTTGGTTACTAGACTCACCCTTCTTGGCTTTGTGCTGCTGGCTGAGGACGCTTCTGAGCCCATCTCTTCTCAATTGACTCCCACCCGCTATGCCGCCTTTCCGAGGACACCGCAAACATTGGCCCATGTACTAGAATACTTGAGTCCCAGTCCAAATCCTCCAGCGGCAGAGCTGGGACCAGCGGCGGAAGCTGACCAGTCACGGTTTCTTTTGTCCACAATGAACCTGGTAATAATTGATCTCTCGGACTCATGGTGGATGAATATGACAATCTAATAGTTGCAAGAGCTCAATACAGCAGGAATCTTTAGCCGGGAGAGCCATCTCAAGGTGACAGCCAACGTACAATTCTTTATTGCGGAACACGGTCTATGCATTCTAGTGGCAGGAATGGATGCTTGAGATTCGGCGCAATATTCAACCGTGTTGTTCCACTCGGACCGACCTTTGAGCGGGTGGTGCGGCTAAATCCGGCGACCATTGAGGGTTTTCATTTGGACGTGACTGGCTATGGAAACGGTGAAGCCTCAAAGAATGAGAGATCGCTGATGTTAACGCAGAGAAAAGAAGTCCCGTGTTTGGCAGCTGAGCCGAGTTCTCTCGGAGGCGCGTCAACTCGGTATTCGTTGCGCAAGCATCTCGTTGCGTGGCCGAAAATCTGGGCGACAAGGAGCACCGACACCGCTCGCTGCTGGGTAGGCCCCAGATTGTCCCCCGGAGACTGGGACTCAATCCTGTCGGCATCGGCAATTGATCTGCCGGATATCTGATAACCAGTTGCCGATGGCCATGCTGTCGAATCGCGTACGGGACCAACTTGGCTGGGGCCCTGGGTCGAATGCGATCTTAGAAGGATGCTAGTTGGGGGTCGAAGCCAGCCTCGTATACTTGTCAATCTCGATCCCTTTGTCCGTTTCTCATGCAGACATGGTGAAGTCTAGGATTATAATATGACCGCTCACGTTATCACTGGGATATTTGCTGGTACATTCACGGTGTTCTAGGGGCTTGTTGTATATCACCCCTTTATTGGGGATTTGATTAAGTCTTTTGCTGTGTTGCTTTGACAGGCGTAGCCCCACCAGGGCAATATCGCCATGCTCAGCGATCCAATTTAGTTGGACCGTGGAATGTGGTTTAGTTGCGCCTGCACCGACAAGGGAATATGCCAATCTTGGACTGCCGTGATCGAGAAGCGGCCGAGTCAAAACCTCGCGACTTCTACTGGTGATCAGTCAATAAGCCAATCATCTTGTATGGACAGCTGGAAACTTTTTCTCGATAACGTGAATCGTCCGAAAAGAGATATCGTTCTCTAATCCCTAGGTCACTACTAGGTGGTATAGTAATTGGTATGGCCTTCTCTGAACTGACCTAGCCTTAGTGCCTATATAGTGGCCCAGGAAACACGAAAGAAACCTTGCCTATGGTGGGATTGCACGTGTAAAGCATTCCGTGCCAAAAACTATTGTTACTCATTCAGTCGCCGGTAGTGGATAAGGGAAATCTACTTGATGTCGGAGTCCGATGTTGAATTGCGGAAGTTGACACCAATACAAGGTTCAATAACGAATCAGGTCTTCCCAGTTTTACATATAAAACCAAATTTATACTCTGTCCCCCGCTTTCCTTCGCCATTGTCGGGTGGATATGTAACTTACGCATGATTGAGTCAATTCCCTTCTGAATTACACACTGAGGAGTCCTTTAAGGGATGTTTGTAGCTCCCTAGACTGATGATCCATTCTGTGTCGTGACTTTTGCTGCCCTTACGCGTGAGGGTTTTGATTACAACAGCTGGTCTCTGGCGAGCGACTCGCTGAGTCCCTCCAGCATATTGACTACCGAGATCAGCTGTAACAAGTTGTCAACCAGGTAGTAAGGTGATTAACGCATAGAAAGAGTAGAAAAGGCCGAAAAGATATCTTTGGGAGGTTACTCATCGACATGTATACAATTCACGCTTGACCCCTTTTGACAAGGCCGATATAGTGGTAGGCCCCGCCTAGATCGAGTTTCTTTGGGCTTAAGTTGTCATAACGTAGCTTATATGATTTTCATGATAAGTGTTACATACTCTCAATCGCCCTGATGTTCTTTCATATGACAATACTGCTGCAGACTGGCCTCTTTGGCCTTTTGGCCCAAGTACAGAGTCTGATCGATATCGTGGGGATGACCGAAATCTGCACAGTGACGTAAATACACGTGACAGCGACGGCCTGCTGGAGAATATGATCTCAACACCAGTCTCGCCTGGTCTGTCATCTCCATTCTGATGGAAGAGCTGAAAGATAAGCTGGATCGCTCGGGGCCCAATTGCACTCATCAAAGACCCTGCATATGCCATCAAATCCAGGGTCTTGTGTCCTGTGCCCTGTGTCCCACTTCGTCATCGGTCTTTGATGATTGGCCGATGGATCTCGCGGGGCCGTTTGATTGGATAGAGTTACGTCATTTGGCTGGGCCACGACCTCCATAGTACATCACGAACACGATCACCAAGAAACCGGTTTGCATCACAGACGCTTTCCACTTTGTATGGTGGAACTTGTGGCATCAAGAAGTGAAATAGAACAGTCTGCCGTGGATAAATCGGCAATCTCCTCCAACTTTAACAATACCTTCACGGAACCCAGTTATTATCCTAGAACAAATTGCGCGCGGGTAAACCTTGTAACGAAGCAACTTCCGCCAATCTTACCTATACTTGACACTACCTCATTAAGATTCATCAAAATGCCCTTGTTTGGAAGGAAACCCGAAGACGAGGTTATCGAGGAGCCTGCCCCTGTCCCCGATAAGCGCCATGGGCTCTTTGGTAGCCGCCGAGAACGTTCCGTATCTCCGGTGTCTACTGTGCGGTCCAGCACAACTACCAGCACAAACCAAAGCGGTACATCATACCACACTTCACAGAGTTGCCACGGTGGTGGCTCTTTCCGCAAATCAACTAACGCGAATTCAGGTCGGCGATCGTTTCTTCAACGTTCATTCGGCCATGGCAACAACGTTGAGATGGACCCTTCCATCGTGCAAGCGCGCGAGCGTGTCCTAGGTGCCGAAAACGCCGAACATGAGGCCGATCGTGCACTCGAAGCTGCAAGAATCCGCGTTCGTGAGGCGAGAGAAGAGGTTAAGAAATTGGAGGTTGAGGCTGCTGAGGAGGCAAAGCGTGCGAAGATCAAGCAGTATCATGCTCACGAAGTCTCGAAGCGTGGCAAGCAACTCGGCCGTAAGTCTTCGTACACGAGTACGAAGTCCAAAATGTAGTGCTAATCAATCACAGGTCACGATTTATGAATGACTGACCACGATGTGACCATCCCGGATCACATTTCTGAAAATAAGGAACAGATTGACTGCCTAATCTTGCTCCATCCGCATATGTACGACTTACGCAGCCATCGGTTTGCACACTGTATAATTAGCGTACATCAGCGAGGCGTGATTTGGATTTGGCGTTGATACCAGAATAGCGAAATGATACAAGGAATCAATTGATTATGATACTCCATCAGTTCAATCTGTCTTCAGACAATGTTTAAACACCGGCTTAGATTAATCTTCTGGCGCATCCCCAGCACGTATTCGCAATTTCTCTGTCATTTGCAACTTTGACCAACCCAACTGCGTAATTGGTCTACTCATACAATCTGGCCCACAGACTCGGAGAGATAGAAATCTCCTCTTAGCCTCTGCGACGAACCGTACTGTTACGGACTGGACGGTAGTGATGTTTGCCGATCCTGATTAACCCTTAGTTTTGGGTGTCTCTAAGTTTCTCTAAGTCTTTCTGCGGACTCTCTCCCACCAACACTAGGATGTTTCTTCTCGGCATCCTCGGGAGGCACGACAGGATGCGGACAGGGTTCGGGTGATGGAGCCACTGATCGTCGGAAAGGCTTCCCCACTGTTGGGCTACTCCCATTGGGATTGAAGGGTTTGTCAAAGATGGCCATGCCTGTGGCTTCGTTGCTGTTCGGTCTTACTCAACGACGCCATACTGCTAGATTCTGGGCTCCCTTGGTTGATATCGGCTGAAGCTTCTTTGTTGCTTCGATTGCTTGCAGTCATTATGATAGTGGCTTGGTGGCGCTAGAACAAAGGGTCAATCGAAGAGCAGGGGAGGCTTCTGCTATGCGACTCGGCACGAGTACAGGCTCGAATCATTTCCATAAACTATGGCCATTCGTACTTAGAGCCGATCTTGACCAACCACAGTTATGGCGCTTGATGTATGCGCGGCTATCGCTACATACCTGGGATAGGGTCCCATTCCCAGGTGAACAGAGAGTTCAACCACGGAGAAATTACTGGAGAAATGGCAATGCTAGCCTCATGCAACTCGATTACCGTCAAGCGATGAGGGGCTTGGAGAAATTCGGGTACATCTACCCCGGGCTATACACCAGACTCTCCAACATTTGGTGGTGGAGTCCTGCCAAGAGACGATAGGGAGATAATAGAAAACTGAACCTTGGTACATCTTCTGCATGATGGCACGAACATGGACGACGATCTTAAACAGCCAATACGATCCCAGCTGAAGCATCATAACATTCAGTATGGCTTTCTACGCGTTGCTGTTCCCGGCGCCTGCCTGCGCCCTGATTGATAGGCAGGCTGTGGTCTCCAAAATCAATATTTTCCGCACACGTCTTATTGACAACAAGACAACGCCATTTTAGGTTGGCAATGGCAACTTTGCCTTCAATTTTGATAACACGGGGATGCAGGTATGTGATCCGTAAGGTAGGAATACTGTCATTTACGCTGACCAGAGTTTGAACAGACTTTCTTGCCCTTTAACACGTTATTGAGTTGGGCATGTCATGTTGACTCTTTGCCCACGGACGGGTAACTCTCTCTGAATGCCTTAGTTCACCGATTGGTTTCTAATATAATACCCAGTGAAGAGCTTAGCGATTATGCCGGCGTGCCCATGTGAACGCACGGCAGGAATATTTCCTACGATTTATCAGACTACGATCTTCCTCTAGTCACTCAATATCTGACAGCCAATCCCAATTAATTCAACTTGGGTCGCAATGAGCTCAAATATAAAGGGAATACCCTCTCACCCTCTGATATCTCAGAGCCAGACCAGGAATTGGATTTGTGGAGTGGATTCATCACATCTACTTTCAGAGTGGATGGGGAGACCGTCAAAGTTGTGACTCAAAATGACTTTGAGACCGATGCGGTAGCCTTTGAACTTGAATCAAGCCTTGTCTCATCGGGTGATCTGCAAGTCGAGCTTGATTTCCCCTATTCGCCAATCCACACCACGTCATACAAATACGAAGTCTTTGCCGGAGTTTACGACTTCCCGTTGAGCCAAACGACAAACCTCATAGTTAGTTGCGGAGAGAAGGATATGGCTCATATTCACCACGAATTGCAAGAAACTAGTTACTACATTGACCTTCATTGCCCCCCTGAGGTGCCTTTGGTACTTTCGAAGAACGAACCACAAGGATCAAGCGCCACCACGGCCCACCGCTACACTCTTGCCACGACGAAGTCTTCTGCCGGCTCGTCAAGCATCTCGTTCGCCGCCCATTCCTCTCCCGACAAAGAAGCCGCGGAGTACCCTGATGTGATTAAACAACGAAACTCAGCAGGATGGAATGAGTACTGGAGCAAAGGGGGTTCCGTTTTTGCTTTTCGCTCGCGCTTGTCTAGTGAAATGAGGATGCTTAATACTACGTCACTATCAGCCTGCTCGCAAGAGTCTCAATAATAGTCAGAGAGCTAGCCATCTATTCTCCACTTCCATAGATTAGAGTCCCCTCCGCCTCTCTCAACCTATACCTATGCCTCTCTTTCCGGTACATACAAACAAGAAGCAGCAGTTTCTGAAATCTTACTAGCTTCTGACGGAGTGCCGAAAATATACTTCCATTCTATCCAATTGCGCCACTATGTATGGGCAATACAGGCGAGCCGTTAGTGCGAGGCTCATAAACACACATTGAGGCACACCTCTCAAGCGATCCTAGATGAATGCGGACTGTACACGCTTCCATTTACAAAAACGAGCGCTGCGAGTCTATCTTGCCTTGCTGTTGGGGGACTTCTCTGTTCGATTCAAGCTTCCTGGAAGCTTGGTCCCTTCATAGACTCCATAGGTGCCGCAGGAAAGGGTCAGAAGATGACTTTAAGAGAGGTGATGTAAGAATATCCGGGGCAGTTACGGCAGACTGGAGTTGATTGAGGCAGCGTAGGTACATTATGTGTAAGGGTGTAGCTGTTGCGCGGTATTTGTGCCTGATTCTAGGCACCAGAAAGCCTAATCAATGCAGTCATCGTTTTATTCTAGTATGTAGTAGAATATACCGCTTATATCCGTGTGTCCATGGTTCGGACAACCCCTGCTATTAATCGGTACGGGCCGTCCACAGTACATATTTGCCTCTTTTCATGATTACAGTGCATGTATCATACAACAGAGGATAGCCCCTGCTATGATGCAAGTGATAAGATAGGTGAAAGAGGGCAAAATTCCCCCTCCAGAGAAACTACCGGATTTATCTAAAGTCACAAAATGCTGGTCAATCAAGCAGTCCCATCCGATTGCGATGTGTCGATAGTCCCGTCCTGCGATCGGTTCTATCTGACCAGAGTAAGCTGCATTCATACTAAGCCGCAGAATACGTCAAGCTGACGCGCGCTTGATGATACTGGGGCTAGTCAATTGCTTCACAGCCAGTCGCGGCTCCTCATTGACGACATTTTACAGTTTATGGACTAGGATCAAGCTTCGGTCCCGTGTTGCGGTCCCGTCATCTTGAAACCTATTTGTGCATCATCGCACGATAAGATGGACACCGAAATTGACAGCGCCAACCCTAATATGGCATACCAGAACTATTCAACCGTATTGGCTGTACAGCACCTCTTTACTGGGTGGTCTACGGTGTTTTTTGCTGTTCGCTTCGAGCGGCGTAGCGCGAAGTCATTGCCAAAGTAGCCGTAATAGGAGTTCAGAGTATATTGTGCTACGTATTTCCCTAATCAATGAACATGGCCTTTCAACACGACGCTTTGAGCGGGTGGATGATCATCACATTGTATGATATGGACGTCAGCACGCTTGATCTTACAAAAGCCACAAGTCGTAAGATGAGCGAATAGGCTTCCTCTAGCTCGTAAACTACTCCAGCCCGAGCTAATCATTTGCTGCAGTTGATCTCAGTCTTTTAACCCGTATCGATTTCCCTATAACGCCTTCGACGAATAAAATCAATGTTTCTCTTCGTTGCCTACGCGGCCTTTCTTTGCACTCTCCATTTTCTGTCTCAATCAGAGAACAAATGACGAGTATGGCAGCGAACCGTCAAAGAGGGTTGGATATTATCATCCTAGGCGGGGGCATTGCAGGACTGACAACGGCTCTTGCCCTGACGAAGTTCGCTCCCAAAGATGCTCTTCCAAGAATTGAGATTTTCGAGATTCGGCCAGAACCCGCGACAATCGGCGGTGCTGTGAATCTGACGCCGAACGCACTACGCATGCTGGACCATCTAGGTGCTTTTGAAGTTATCAGGAAAAGAGGATACGGCAAGGATATTGACGAGCTTGAGATACACGATATCTACTCAGCCAAGCTCGCCGTCTCGAGCTTCAAGGGTCCTGAAGGGAAGGGAATAGGAAATCCGGCATACAAAGCGCTGCGGATTACCAGGGGCGATGCGCTCAGGGCTGTCCTCGAAGTAGTTGAGAGGCACGGCAACATCACTGTGTCCTGCGGGAAAAGGACGATGGATATCAAGGAAACAGCAGATAACGTTACGATTACCTTCGAGGATGGCAACACGTGCACGGGCGATATTCTTATGGGATGTGATGGTATACACTCAGTAACTCGCCTCAAGCATGTGGACCCTGGGCGGAAGGAGACATATACTGGTGTATGTAACGCGTTTGGCTTCGCGTCAATTGACCAGGGCTACCCGGTACATTTCGATTGCACAGCCATCAACTTCGCGAGGCGAGGTATGCTGCTGACAAGTTATCACAGTCCAGAAAAGGACTCGATTTATGTCGGAGCCCTCATGGAGATTGCGGATATTGCCTCGAAAGACGGCTGGAAGCAAGTCGGCGGAGACGCAGAAAAGTCAAGGACTGAGCTACTAAGCAGATTTGGCGATGCGAAGCCTCCTTGCATCAAGCTGCTCATACAACAGGCGCAGGACCTTTACATGTGGCCTGTCTATACATTGTCCAAAGACGGACAGTGGTCCACTAGTAGGTGCATGCTACTTGGCGATGCCGCCGTACGTATGCTTTCTCCCCGGCCAGAGTCGAGTAGCTGACGTATAGTAGCATGCTATGCCACCACAGGGTGAAAGCACCGGAATCGTCTTTGAAGACACTGTCATCTTCTCCCGCTGCCTTGCCAAATGGAATGAAAGAGGCAGGCCTGGCGACAATCCCAAAGAAGCCTTTGAGGCGTATGAGAAACTGAGGAAACCGCGAATTGCGGTCGCTTTTGAGGAATCAAAAAGTGTTATTCGCACAGTCTCGGATGCAGGTTGGTTTGGACATAAGCTCAAGACCTTCATCGTGCCGTGGTATCTATGGTTCACAAGGGCCTATCGGGAAAGGCACTTCATGGAGGACGTCACAACATCTGAGTTAGGTTATTGATAGCTTCGTATGTTTTCATTAGAGAATATCAGAGGAGAGGATACCACACCCAACGCCAACAAGTCTATTGATTAAGTCCGGATCCATAATCGAGATGCCAAGTCTAAGCACTCATCCTCGCCTTGTTACTCATTTCCCTTCCATCTTTGCATCTGCCTTCTTCATTGCTTTATCACATCTCCATTCGTTAGGTCCTTCTCCGTCTCCATAGAAGGAATAGGAAAAAGCCGAGAGGAAGCAGTAGGATAAGTAACATCAGATACCAGATATCGAAACGTCGATGAGGTTTCTCCATGACGGGGATGGTGATAGCGTAGTTACTCGGTAGAGGAGACATCGTGCTGCACGATGATTAGATCAGGTAGGCTTTTGAGAGGGAGAAGTGAAGGAGCTTGTAAGAGTTGCACAAGATGCTGGCTGGTATGGACATACATGATGATGGTGATGGGCTTACTCGAAGAGCGTGGCCTGGAAAGCATACAGAAGCCGTTTATCGTGATACGATACACTTATAGTGTCTGCTGTAACAGTAGGTGTCAGTCTGTGGTGACTGTTGTTGTGTGGGACGGGCAGAAAGAAGATACATGAAAGTCCTGGGATGATTCGGGGTGCAAAATCCAAGCTTGTTATTGTCGTCAGAAGTTTAAATAAGTAGTTTTAGAGCGTGTTACAACCGCTAGTCGCGACTTCTCGTTCCGCATATTCTGGGTACAGGCTGAATATGGAAGGCAGACCGATTATGGCTGGGTAGGTAGGGCCTTCCAAGTATCTCAACTCTGTGATGCTAACTTTCGATCATCCCAGTGCCCGACTCTTGCTCAATGGTTGATTAAGCGAAATTTATCTGACGGACAAGGGAAACTGCGTCAGGTTGGGTCTGAACTGATGATGCATAGACCGCCCGATTATTCGGCGAGATGTCTTATAGGACCCGAAGACATACATACGTCAAGACGAGGACAATAGCAGCTCAAAGCCTATTGTTCACGTATCTCATATTAGAAGAGGTAACGCGCATCATTTTCACGATAGTTCTGTCGCTAGATGCAGCACAGTAGGTCGTCACGAAGTGAAATGAATAGGAAATGGCGAATTGGCTCTATAACACTCTGCTGCTTATTAACTGTCTCATGATGTGTCCTAGTCAAAGCAATTCTTCAAACACGACCTCTTCGCCTGCATCCTTTCGCTTGGAGTTCTTTGCCAGCTGGACTAGTCACGACTTCGCGCGATTTTGAGACCCAGAAAAGACATAGTCGTTTGCGCCGACCCAACTGAGAGCTCGATACCTAAGTCTTGAGCGGCTCTGCTAGCCAAGTCAGGGAGAATTCGTGCTGGGAACTTGTTGCAGCGGACCCTGTTGAGCTCTATGCATCGTTCCAGTATCCGCACCTTTACACAGTCAGTATCCGGGGCGGGACATGTGCAATGGTCACTGTGTGAGACTGTGGCTGAAATGGGAATGCCGTGGTTGTTGACAGGAATGGAACATCCCCAAGCCCAACTGTACAATTTCGGTGCTGTGCTAGCTTGCGAAGACATGACGTTGATATAAGACTTCTAACTTTGGCGGAAGCAAAGTGTTTGCCCGTTCGAGCCTTTTAGTACTATTTATACGTCGCTTACACAAAGGGCTTAACCCGATCCTTGTCGAAGCATTATTTATACTCTTTGTTCTAGCCTTTGTTCTGGACCTGAAAGGAGCAGCAGATATCTCAGCTATATTCATCCTCTCTACAACGCGTAATTCAAATACAGCAACAACTGTATCGACCGCAGATAACCCTCCGGTGTGGTTTTAGTGAGACGGTATTAATGAAAACTTTATATTCCTCATCTGACAGGATTGATGAAATCCAGAAGAGTGTGCGTTGGCCAATATGTGCTGTCTTTTGTAGACGTTACAAACTTTTGCAACTCTAAATCACCACCACGGGATGCCAGGTCGTGCCCGCGAGCAATTGCCGAAAATCAATTATAGGTTGAAAAGGAAACATTCATGCATTGAAACATGGCTATTTAAAAGAGCAGTACTCGGTGGTTGGTCTTGTTCTTATCATAGAAGTATTGAGTGTTCTGGTCTCGATATACCTTTCATTCAGCACTTGGTCCTGCTCAACGAGTTGTGACAACGTTCATATCCTCTTAACCAACTTGCTTATATGCATATTGTAGTTTTCTCAACCCTTTTCAAAGTCTAAATACGCGGCTATCATCTCGCCTCCCATGAGTTCTGGGATCGGTGCGTTCACCTAAGAGCTCTTAGGATATGCCGTACTACGAGCTTAGTACTCAAAGGCGCTGAGGAGCGGCGTGAGGAGCCCAATAATAACCAGAAGAAGGGCACACCTCCTCAAAGTACTCGGAAGTCAATTTCGAAAACGAAGGTCCGTGTCGATGTAGCACCTCTTGTCGAGCGATGGGATATTCTATCTTCACCAACTCATCCCGTACTTGCTGCAGCGTGTTTGCAGCGTTGGTGATGCCCGTTGACTCCCAATAACCAAGCCTCAGCGCCGTTTTCTCCAGATAAGCCAGAATCAGACTCAAATTACTACCAAGGCGCCCCAGTTCTTCGTGCATTTCATGGACAGCAAGCGCGACTGGGTGATCATATATTCTCTCCGGGTCCCAGCTACCTCGAAGCCGTACTTGCTGCTGTAACTGTATTGCATATTGCTCCTTTATAGATGGCTGTGGTGATTGCGTCTGTTGGATCTCGGGATTGACAGTTTCGGCTTCGCTGTCAGTCTCAGTAAGTGGAGTACTGTTGCCACTGGTTACAGACGAGGCTTTGCTGCCTCCATCAAAATTTGGGCTGTACATGCAATCGTCACACCAGCCCACTGAGGTACCATCGTCAAGAATATTCAGCGAAGCACTAAAGTCTCCATTGGGGAACATCTTTTTGCAACGTAAGCAGTACATCATTGCTTCCATGTTGGTGTAGTCTGGCATTACGTAACTGCTCCGTATGCTTCAATATGTGCTCTTCTGTCGTCGGCGAATGGCGGAAGATTATTGCCCGGGGTAGACTGATTTATGAATCTCATTAGGCAAAAGAGCCGACACTCCAGCCGGCGATGCAAGATTATATAGATTTCATATGACAACTGTTTGCCGGGACTGTTTGAAACAACCACATCACCAGTGTAATATCTCGCGCTGTTATATTCAGTCCTTGCAGGTAACTGAACATAAAACGATGTGAACAAAAGTCTGGAGAACTGTCTTGAAATGTGTCACTGAAAGGTAAATGTCGTCAGAGTCAAGAATTTGAAGCCCCTATATTCACAAATCGCGCTGTAGGTCACGTCGATTGTGATTTGCCTACTTAAGTATTTGAGTTGGTACGGTGGGTTCAAAACACTATGAAAGTCTACATTCTCTAAATGCCCAGTCGCTTTGGTGTAGATAGCCGATGCCTACTAGCACGGCGCTTTCTGTTACTAACCTAATATCTCTAAGCTCCATCTTGCAAGCTCACAATTAACTCCATTATCGTATCCAAAAGATTTTCGATTACAGAAATCATTTCCTTGGCACTACCGAGCGAACCTTGCCATTCCAGTAGAGCCAGTGCGCTTCGCAGTTGCGCGTTCAAATGGTGGAGCCCATCTTTCATCTCAGCAAGATCAGCCCCGTGGATATCTCTCTCAGACGGCGTTGTAGACTGGCTGCATTCTGAACTCTGGGCAGGTGATCGGTGCTGGCTTGCATGAAGATCCGGGTCCGAAATGCTTTCGTCGCAGTACGTGTGTTCATCGGGGGACCCTAAAAGCCCGCGAGGATTGTGATAATCGGTGACTGGTAGGATTGATCGGCAATGAAGACAAAGAGCATATAGTCTATCCCAACCCGTGGGTTCCGGTGGTACAAATGCAACTCCTTGTAGCTGCTTGTCTTTCATTGCGATTTTGTTGTAGATTTTTGCGTGGGATTTCGAACCTAAAGAAGTTGAAGGACGGGATATTGGTGCTTTGGGAAAAGGGGAAAATTCTTAAGAAACTCAAGTTGCTTCTTATGTAGGTAGCTTCATTGGATTTTCTTGACTAGTTATGCTCAGCACTGAAATATGTTGAGTATTCATGACTGGCCACGCGACAAAGGACTACGTCAAGTTTTGTCTCAATATGAATAGACCAAAGATGGCTGTAGCCAACTCAGATGTGAAATGACAGATCCTGGGACTTTTCTGGGGGGTGCGTGGAATACCTGAGACGGGTATGATTTTATAATCAGTGGATATATCTCCTTTTAGCCACGCTCGATTGCCACTTGAAATATACCTTAACACTGCCATTAGATCATGTGACACATACAAGAACACAGTTGATTGCGACAAGCTCAGTGTAATGGAGAAGACCTCTTGTTATCGCTTCAAGCTGATGATGCCTATGCAAGTAAAACATAGCGTATGTGTCAAAATAGAGGATTAAAAAAGGTAAATCGAAGAAAAGATAACGTAAAACGTAGCGAGAAATTTACGGAATAAAAATAACCCGTAAAAATTCGCGAACGCCGAAATTAAAAGTTAACTTTTTCGGTTTTTCTATTTAAAAATAAAATTAAAGGATGAATTAAACGATGGTAAAATCTTAATTATTTATTATATAATAATAATAATTATAAAAAAAAGTTATTATCGTTAACGTACCTTATAAACGAATGTCCTACACAAGCGAATGTCCTACTTTCTATAACTTTCGTATACTTTATCTTTTTTATTTTATTCTTTCACTACCTATTATATTATAAATTTAGAAAAAGGGTAATATAATTCTAGCGTTCTAAACGCTTCTAAAAGACCTAAAATTAAGCGTACGACAAGTTGCTTTCACGTATTTTATACCGTCTAAAACCTTAAGCCGCCGACGTAATAACTAAATTACACGAAACGAAACCTTTACGAATAATCGAAAACTGACTAATTCCGAAAAAAGCGCGATCGTACGATATATAATCGACTTAAATACGCGATCGTTCCCTCCCCGGATAAATAATATAAAAAATATAACGAATTAATTATTCCGTTTACGCGACGCCGGACGCGTTAACGTTAATTAAACTTCAAACTTCGTACGACGATAACTAAATTTCCGGACGCGTTTTAATCGGAAAATCGATTATTAAAAAGTCTTATATAAAGACCCCGACGCGTATCGCGCGTAATTTCGCCTCGTACGAAATATAATTAATAAATACGGGATTTAGAAAAAAGATATTTATAACTTTAACGAAACCGGCTTTTTAATAAATTAAATCTCGTCCGAAATAATCGTAACGACCTCCGATCGACGCGGACGACTTAAAACGGTATAATAAAAAAATCGGGAATAAATTATAATTATTTAAAACGTCGTATCGTACGGTTACGTTATTTCGCCGTATATTATTTTTATAAAAAAAACTTATTTATCGTTTTAATACGAAAATAATTTACTACCGAAAAATTAAATGATTATAATTACGAAAAACGGCTAAATTACGAACGAAAAAAACGAAAATTAAATTCGGTATTTTAATTATTATATTAAACTTTATACAAAAGGTATTTATCGTTTTTTAATTTTCGACGGTTACGAAAATTATTATTTAATTATTTTCGAATTATATTATAAAAAAAACGGTATTATTATTTTTTATATATTTATTTATTCGTTATATAAACTTTAACCGTTCGACGTCGGTTATTTTCGTACGTTAAAACGATTATACGGGAAAAAAATCAAAGATTTCATACGGGCGTATATTATTTATATTTTAAAAAAAGACTTTTTTTTAACGTTTTTTCACGCGTTCCGAAAAACCTTTACCGAATCGAATATTTAAAAAAGTTTCCGAAAAATAAAATTTATTCCGTACGACCTAGAATATATAATTTCGTAACTCGACGTAAAATAATATATATTAATATTTCCGGCGACTTTTTCCGGTTTTTTTATATTTTAAAAATTAAAGATATTAAATAATTTAATAAAAGTATTATTTTAAACCGATTACGTAAAAACCCGGATTATACGATATTAAAATAACTCGCCGATATTAATTTTTACCAGATTAAATTAAACTATAAAAAATATAACGTAAATTATATAACGTAGTTCACAAGCGAGCTGTACACCTAAGCGAGCTGTACACTTAACGCGACAATTTATATATTTAGTTTCTTAAGCTTCTTTATTAATTAATTTAAATAGATTTAATTCAAAAAGAGGGTTAATTGAATTTAATTATCGTAATTATTTAAAAAGACCCGAAACTAAGTATTTAGGCTTTTATAAAGTTTTATAAAGTCTTTATTACTACGTTAATTACGCGACTTCGCGGAATATTTATAAGAAATAATATCTCCGTTAATTTACGAAAATTTATAAATCTAAAAGAATCCGTACTTTTTTAAAAGATATTCGATATAAATTCTTAAGGATTTCCTCCTAAAAGGGATAATATAAAAAATATAACTAATATCTTACGACGCGACCGCGACGCGACACCTATCGGGAAGAATTAGACTTCGAATTTTATACGCCGACAACTAGAATTTAAAATACGGTTTTCGCGTAAATACGATTATTAAAGGGCTTTATACGAAGATCTAAAGATTATTCAAGATTAGTTTACGTTTATACGGAACTTTATAACCAAATTTAGGATTATAAAAGCGGATATTATAACTTCGATAAAATAAACTTTTTAATAAGCTAAATCGGCTCGATAATAATCGTTACGATTACCGATCGAAAAGGCTAGCTTAAATTAATATAACCTAATAATCGAGAATAAGTTTCGGTAATCTAAAATATTAATTCTCAAGGTTAGAATATCCCGCCGTTTATTATCGTAAAAAGGGTTTAATACCTTTTTTTTTAATACGAAAACGACGATATCCCGAAAAATTAGGTAATTACGGTTAGTTTTAATAAATAAACTAATAATAAATTAGGCGTCGAATAAATTAAATATTTTGATAAATATACGAAAAGCCGTAAAACCGGGGGATATCGTTTATTAATATTCGACGGGTATAAAAATTATTATTTTATAGAATTTAAGTTTTATTATAAAAATAATAATATCTTAATACTTTATATATTTATTTATTTATTTTACTTATTCTAACTATTCGACGTTAAATATTTTAATCCTTTAAAACAAGCGTACGGTAAATAAATCGAAAACTTAATACGGGCCCGCGTTAATTATATTACGAAGGACGACTTTTTCCCAGCCTTTTACGCCGCGTTTTCGTAATTAATAACGTTAGAAAATATTTAATCGGGGTTCCGAGGAATAAGATTTATCCTTTTAAACCTAGAAAATATAATTTTTAAATTAAATATAAAAATATATATTTTAATATTTCCGGGGACCTTATCCGGGCTATTACTAATCTAGGAATCTAAAACGCCTTTTAACCCGATAAAAACTATTTTATAATCGGAATATATTCGAAACCGTATTTTTAATTATTAAATTAATTTATTAACCTTTATTTTAAACGCGGTTTTTTAAATTACGAAAAATACGTAAAAGATTATATATAATTATACTCTTTTAAAGGTAAAGGTTACGGAATTACGAAAGGTAAATTTAGCCTTAAATAAACGTCGGAAAATTAAGAAAAGACGTTTACGGGAAAAAGGAACACTTTCTCTTTAAGATATATAAGATTTCCGGGACGAAAATGATATTTAGGCGTAGATATAATAAAAAGATCGTCGAAATAATAATCGCGTACGACGCGTTAAGACGTACGAACGACGATATAAGTATTACGGAAAGCTAGGATATAATATACGTATTTATAATATTATTATAAATATATTTAAAAAAGAAGATTTAGAATAGTTTAAATTAATTAAACGCGTTTTAGTAATATTATAAAACTAAATATATGAATTATCGCGTTAAATGTATAGCTCGCTTAGGTATATAACTCGCTTGTAAACTACGTTATCGGTTTATTCTTTTAAAAAAAGAAATTACCGTTTTACGGAAAATAAATAAAATATTAAACTGGCGCCGTTATATAAAAAAAAACGTTTATAAAATAAAAGATTATTTCGTATATAAATTATAAAAATTATATAATTTTAAAAAGAAGTTAATAAATAATTATAAAATAAATCGCGAAAAAATAATCGTACGAAAACGTCCGGGACGCGTTTACGACGTTATAAAAGTTACGGGGAACTTAGGTATTATTCGCGAATTTATTAAAATAATATAAAATTATTTAAAGATTTTAATTCCGATTAATTATAATTAATTTTATTCGTTATAATTAAATTAATTTATATTTTATTATACGAGGTTTAGGGAGGTATTAAATTCGTTTATATATTAAATTCGCTTATAAAATACGTTATTTATTAAAATATTTAATTTATTTGATATTTAATTTATTATTAATTTATTTATTAAAATTAACGGTAATTACTTAATCCTTCGGGATATTATCGTTTTTATACCAAAAAAAGAAATATTAAACCTTTTTTACGATAATAAATAACGGGATATTTTAATTTTAAGAATTAATATTTTAGATTACCGAAATTTATTCTCGATTATTAAATTATATTAATTTAAATTAACTATTTCGATCGGTAATCGTAACGATTATTATCGAACCGATTTAATTTATTAAAAAATTTATTTCGTCGAAATTATAAATATCTATTATAAAATATACAAGAGGTCGGTATAATAAAGTAATAAAAGAGTGTATTATATATTATTATTCGAAAGGAGTAACTTACTTCTTTATAAGTTATCTCGTGGAATAACTACCTCTTTTTATATCCGTTTTCCGTGATTATTTTATTATTTTCTATAGTATTTTATATTCTTAATTATGTTTATTAATGCTGAATAATAAAGTATTATTCAGCTTTAATAATCGTGGAATATTCGTAGAGATTTTATAAGGTTTTATAAGATTCTATATAGCTCTAAGGTTACCCTAGAGCTTATAAAGTAGCTTTGCTCTACCGTAGGTGCTAGAAGCTTTAATAGGGTATTATAATAGTATTGTTAAATGTATTTTTAACAATTATTAAAAAAAAGAACGTTATATTTTACGGGACGAAAAATTTATAAATCCGAATTAAAAGTCGAGGAATACGAGTTTAACGACGATTTAAAAAAACTCCGATTTAGAGATAGGAATATTACTTTAGACTAATATAAACTCGACGAAGAGTTAGAAAAACGAAAAATAAAGATTTATTAATAAAGAATATTATTATTACCCGATTAAATTATTAAAAATACGATAAAATTCAAATTTTAAAAAAAAACCTTTTACCGAAAAAACGCGTTTATTAAATGTTGTAAAATACAGGAGGTCGGTAAAATAAGGTAATAAAAGAGTGTATTATATATTGTTATTCGAAAGGAGTGACTTACTTCTTATAAGTTATCTCGTAGAATAACTGCCTCTTTTATGTTTGTTTTCCGTGATTATTCCATTGTTTTCCATAGTATTCTATACTATTAATAATGCTTATTAATGCTGAATAATAAGGTATTATTCAGCTTTAATAATTAATTATTAATGCTTAATAATCGTGGAATATTCGTGGATATTCCATGAGGTTCTATGAGATTCTATATAGCTTTAGGGTTACCCTAGAGCTTGTAGGGTAGCTTTGCTCTACCGTAGGTGCTAGAAGCTTTAATAAGGTATTATAGTAATATTGTTAAATATATTTTTAACATTAAATTTAAAAAAAACCTTACCAAAGAAACGCGTTTATTAAAGGTAATAAAACGACGTAATTGAAACGTATCGAAATATTATCGACGGCCGTTAAAATAAATAATAAATAGTTAAAAAACGAACTAATAAAAAAGATCGACGATAATTAAAAAATAATAAAGACCGTTTATAATAAGATAATAACGGTCGGATTATAAGTCTTTATACGTTATAATTAACGGTATTTACGATTATTTAATATTAAAAATACTCGTAATAAGAAAAGAAATACGTACGTTATTAAATAATAAAATATAAAGAAATTATATCTTACCGAAAATCGTTAATAAATATAAATTATTATAGATATAAAAAGACGCCTTTTACCGACTACGTACCGTAAATAAAGAGCTAATATCTTACGGTAATAAAATAATAAAAATATAAAAATAACGTAACTTCTTATTAAATTATTTAACTATAAAAAGAAACTCACGTACGATATTACGGGTATATTAAAATACGATATAATATTAAAAATACTTTAGTTACGGGTAAATAATCCTTTCATTAACTAGAGGATTAATTAATTATAATAAAATATATTAAAAAATTTTTTAGCTTTTAAAAAACATTAATCAAAGAACCGACTTTTATATAAGCCTAAAACTTTTAAAGTATATATAATTATTAAAAAATTAAAGTCGATATATATTACGAAAATTCCCAACGAATATAAATAATACGACGATTTATTTAATAAAAACTTAAAGATAGAATTACTAAAATATATATAATTCAATTACGAAATACTTTTTAAAAATAAGAAGGAGTTATATTATATATTTATTTATTTAATAAAACTATAATACGAAAAAACGTTTAAAAATTATATTAAAAAGATATTAAAAAAATATAAATACAATTATTATAATTATTTATAAGGTACTTTATACTCTTTATATTAAAGAAAAGTAAAAACGGTAAACCGTTGTAAAGACTTTATATCGATTACCGTAAATGTAACTAAATTATAATTAAAAACCGGTATCTGTTATTATTAATTAAAACCTTACGAGATAAATTATATAAAACTTAATAGTTTATTACGTTCGATTTACTTAACGCGTATAAATTAATACGTATTAAAGAAAGGAAAAAATGAAAAATAACTTTTAAAATAAAATACGGATATTTTAAATATCTAATTATATTTTTCGGGTTAATTAATACCTTAACGATTTTTTAAAATATAATTAATCATATATTACGAAATTATTTCGACGCGTTCGTCGTAATATACCTCGATGATATTTTAATCTTTTCGAAAATATTAAAAGAATATAAAATATACGTAAAAAAAAGTTTTATAGAAGTTATAATACGTAAATTTATTAATAAACCTAAAGAAAAGCGAATTCTACTAAAAGAAAATCACTTTTATAAGATATATAATATCCTTAAACGAAATACGAATAAAAGATTTTAAAATATTAGTAATTAAAGATTAGTTTATACTTACGAACGTTACGGAAATACAATTTTTTATTAAACTAATAAACTATTACCGGATATTTATTCCGAATTCTGGGGGTATTAATACTTTATTAACGAATTTAACAAAGAAAGATTTATTATTTAAATAAATAAACGTCGAATAAAAAATATTCGATAAATTTAAGAACAAAGTTACGAACGAACTAATATTCGTAATAATAAACCCGGAATAGGAATATAAAGTCGAGACCAATATATCGGCTTATATATTAAGCGGATAACTAAATTAACGAAATAATTAAAGATAATTATACCCGGTAATATTTTATTCGAAAAAGTTTAACGGATTAAAATTAAATTATTAAATTTACGATAAAAAATTAATAATTATTATCGAAACGTTTAAAAAGTAAAAATATTATTTTAGTAAAATAATTTATACGGTTTAAATTTATATAAATTATAAAAACTTAATATCCTTTATATTTAACAAAAATTTTAATAAACGATAAATACGATAGTTAGAATTCTTAATAAATTATAATTTCGAAATTATTTACCGAAAGGGGTCGGAAAATAAAAAAATTAACGTTTTTAGTCGACGACTAAACCATTTCTGAAAAACGTTAAAAAAAACGTATATAATATTTATAATTAACGATAAAGGAAACTTTATATTTTTAAAGAATATTAACGTAATATAAAAAATAAAAATAACGGATAATTAAATTAAAAGAATTATTAAATCTTAGAAATTAATAAAAGTTTTTAAATATAATAATAAATTATAAATATTTAAAAAGTTTTAAGAAAAACTTATTAAAAAATATTACGAAAACTTTATATATAAATACTAAGGAATATATAAAATATAAAATCGAATTAACCGATATTAAGATTATTAAAAACTTAAAAAAGATATTAAAAAAATTATTAAAGATTATAACCTTTATAATAAAGTAAAAACTTTACGATATAAACTTTACGGAGAATTATAATTAATTACGTTACTTTTAAAAGTATAGATAATTATTACGTTAAACTTCGTTATAAAGTTACCGTTATTTAAAGAATTAATAATAAAAATTATTTACGATAATATTTTAATCATTATAAATAAAACTTACGAAATACGTTTACTTTTTACCGTATATAAAATGAAATAATACCGATAACTTAATTTATACGTTTTTACGGACGATAATTAATTAATACAGGTTATTAAATAAGATTATATTAGATAAAGATAAATTATTTACTTTTAAATTTTAAAAATCATTTATAATATAATTTAAAACTAAATATAAACTATTTATAATTTATTATTTATAAACGGATAAATAAATAAAACGAATAAACTAAACGTTAAAATAACATTTAAAATATTACGTTAATTACGAATAAAACGATTAAGTACGATTATTACCAATCGTATAATTTACGTATAATAACTCTAATACCGAGATTGTTAGAACATTGGCGTTGCGGTATCGTACGAGGATTAGCAACCCCTAGCCCCCGGGCACTAGGCCCGCTTAGTCAGGGGCTAGCTAGGTTAGATTTAAGTCTCGTACGAAGAAGCTCAAGCTTCTTCCTTTTGAGAGACAAGCTGAATCTGTGATATTTGTCTTCACCCAAGTGTACGTACGAATACCCTGTACGAAAAGCTAATTAGCAAAGGCCATTTAACAGAGATATTTAATATATTACCATTTTATATAAATTATAAATAAGATTTAAATATTACGAAAGAACTTCTAAAAGGGGAAATAACTTTTAAAACGATCGAATACGTCGATAAATTAAAAGAACTTTAAAAATCATTATAATAAAATTTAGTTTATTTATAAAAACAAATAAAAAGATATTACGATAAAAAAAAAGTTAAAACATTAACTTTCGAAAAAGGAAACTTAGTTTATTTAATACGACGAAATATTAAAATAAAACGATTAAACGATAAACTTGATTTTAAAAAAATTAGATTCTTTAAAATTAATAAAGTTATTTTAATAATAAATTACCGATTAACTTTACCTAAAATTATAAGAATTTATTTAATATTTAATATTTTATTATTAAAACTAATATTATTAAACGCCGAAATCGAAACTTAAATCGAAACCGAAACCGATTAATATAAATACAAGGTCGAAGAAATCCTAAACTTTAAAAAAGTTAAAAATATTATTAAATACCTAGTTAAATAAAAAGGATATTTATTAAACGAGAATATATAAGAATTTAAAAAATATTTTCGGGGTTATTTTAAATAGTTTATATTGTAAAATACAAGAGGTCGGTAGTAATAAAAGAGTGTACAATGTATTATTATTCGAAAAGAGTAACTTACTTCTTATAAGTTATCTCGTAGAATAACTGCCTCTTTTTATATCCGTTTTCCGTGATTATTCCACCGTTTTTTATAACATTCTATGCTATTAATAATGCTTATTAATGCTGAATAATAAGGTATTATTCAGCTTTAATAATTGATTATTAATGTTTAATAATCGTAGAATATTCGTAGAGATTCTAGAAGGTTCTATGAGATTTTATATAGCTCTAGGGTTACCTTAGAGCTTATAGGGTAGCTATGCTCCACCGTAGGTGCTAGAAGCTTTAATAGGGTATTATAGTAGTATTGTTAAATATAATTTTAACATATATTTTTAACACCCTCTCTTTTAACGGGTATTATTAAATATCCCTTTATTTTAAATTTAATAAATTTAAAAACTTATTAAATTTATCTTTTGCAAGCGGTTTAGTTAAACCGTTGGCTGGCATTTTATCTATAGAAGTATATTCGATTTTCGTATTTGTCACGGGACCATGCCGCCGGCCCCACGGGGGCCGAGCGCCCACGATGAAAACCCTTCACGATACCATAGCATAGTTCCTCTTCCCGCACAACAATAATATACTAAGAGTACCCCTACGTTGTGTACCAGGGCCGTGACAGTATTTCCGTTTTCGACTTCTTGCCGTACGTAATAATACCGTATAGCCGTATGCTTAGTACGCTGGTAGTATTCGGGGTTATAAGCTAAATTAATAGCTCCCGTATTATCCCCTTTGATTATTATAGGCCCCGTTTTTAATCCTATTTCGAATAGTAGATTTTAAAGCTAAATAGCTTCACGGGTAGCCTACTCGAGGGCGTTAAATTCGGTTTCGGTGGTAGATAAGGCTATAATAGACTGCCTTTTTGATTTCCAGCTTATAAGTCCGTTATTTAAAGTAAATAAATAACCGGAAGTGGATTTTCGGGTAATATAATCGCCGCCGAAGTCAGAATCCGAATAACCGGTTAAAACCGGTAAGCTATTACCGTTAAAAATAATAAATAAGTCGGAAGTCTTTTTAAAGTATTTAAAAATACCTTTAACCGCTTTTAATAATTTTTCCGTAAGGTTTTGTATAAAGCGGGCTAAAAAGGCTATAAAGTAGGCTAGATCGGGCCTAGTTTGCGTTATAGCGTACATTAATCCACTAATTAAATGCTAGTATTCTTTTAAAAGCTTCGGGTCCGGCTTATTTTCGTTTAAAATAACCGTTTTCGGAAAGCCGGGGCTTAAAGGAATATCGGTAGGACTTATATCGTATAAGCCGTTATTTTTTAATAACTACTTAATATACGTCGACTAGTTTATTCGAATTATTCGATTTTTACGGTCCTTTTTAATTTGAATACCGAGAAAATAAAATATTGGGCCGAGATCTTTTATTTCGAATTCGTTATTGATTTTCTTTTTTAATTCGTTTATTTTCAATATATCCGGACCGAAAATAAGAAAATCGTCGACGTAAGTAACGATAAAGATTTTTAATTTATCGTTATAATAAGTGGATTCGTCGGAAATTAAAGGTTTAAATTCTAACTTATTTAAAGTAGATTTAACCTTAATTTACCACTATTAAAGGCTTTGTTTTAAGCCGTATAAAGCCTTTAATAGCTATATATCCTAGGTATTATCGTTTTTCTAATTAAACGTATTTAACTCTGGATTTTCGGATAAAAAATTAGATAATCCGTCGATAAAGGTTATATAAACCTCTTCGAATAATTCCCCGTTTAAAAAGGCTCCGATTATATCGATTTGTTCGATTTCCTAGTTATAATAAGCCGCTAAGGCTAATAATAACCGCCAGGTAGCTAGTTTTGCACCGGAGGCAAAAGTTTCGAAATAATCGATTCCGTAACTTTGTTCGAATCCTCGTACTACTAATCGAGCTTTATATTTATCGATTTTTCGTTTAAATACCCACTTAACGGTAAAGGGTATACGGTTTGATTTTTGAAGTTTAATACGGTCGATAGCTCGAAAAGTGATTTATCCGAAGTTATTCGGGTTTCTTTCGGGATATACGTAAAAACCGTAAAGCCGATAATTTTTAATTTTAATAAATCCGGTTTATAATCTTTTTCCGGGTCGAAATAACTATATAACTCTTCGTACGGAGTTATATTTTTCGCTGAAGTAGCCGTATAATTAACGAGCTTAATAACGGATTTAATAACGAATTCCCAGAGGTATTTCGGGAGGTTATTTACCGTAATAATCGTTCGTGCTTTTTCGATAATAACTCGATTCGAACGTTCGGCTATTCCGTAATAATACCTTTATTTTTAAGGTATTTTTCAAGTTATATAAGGCTAAATTCCCGTCCGTTATCGAGGCGAATAACGTTAAGATAAACGGAGAGCTGCGTTTTAAAATATTCGAGCTTATTCGTAATAATTTCGAATATTTCGGCTTTCGTTTTCGAGAATTCGACGTCTCGATAAACCGTTTTATCGTCCGTAAAAACGGTTATAGAATTATAACCGGAATAATTCGTTGAAATAATATATACCGTATTAATATAAATACGGTATAACGGTTTTTCGGCTCGATTTAGATATATTTTAACTTGATTTCGAGTAAATTTACTCGTAATATAAGCTTTACAGTTTAAATCTTCTTTTTTAAACTTTTCGGCTAGTATTCCTTTAGTTACTTTAGCTGTTTTAGCTAATAAATCGTAACTAGGGTGCCTTAATTTTTGATATTAAAGCTCCGTTTCCGTGTAATATACGGAATCGGTATAAAGTAACCCGTTATAAAGTAACCCGTTATAGGGTATTATAACGATATATTCCGAAAGGTTAAGTAAACTCCGTAAAATACAATGCTTAGGTATTTATATTAACAAAATAAGTAAGTCTAGTTAATTAAAGCTTTAGTAATCTCGAGTAATACGTCGGATGGAAATAAACTAATAAGTATTAAAGGGGTAATATAAATCGTTAAAACTTAATTAGTTTTATTTATAAGTAAAATAAATATTTAGATTAATTATTAAAGTAATAATTATTTATATATTTTAGAAATTTTATTTTTTATATATTTATTTATTCCTTTATTAATTACGTCCGCTCATTTATCGTAAGTGAGCGGTTTATAATACGATTATTTCTATTTAGTAAACGTAAATAATCTTATCCGGAGTTACGTAACCTCGTGCTTTAGTCTTGTAGTTTAATAGTTTTATTCCCCGTAATCCGCCCCGCCGGCCTCTAATTATTCTATTCCGGTTAATTTAATTTATTCTTTATTAATATTTATAATATTAAATCTTTCCCTTTTAGTTTTAGCCCTTTAAGACTAAAGTCGTATAAATAAGTCGTATATACTTACTTTATTATTCCGTAAGGTTTTTATTTTATCTTATTTTTTCTATAATATATATTTATTATATTAAATCGAATTAAAAAACGTCGTTTTAATATTTATCGCGATATTACCGCGGAGAAAAATCGTCTTGTAGATTTAATTAAAGATTACGGTTTTAAAGTTATACCGTGTTCTTTTTGTTTTTAATATAACTTCGGTTATTAAATAATAAAAGGGGTATCGCGATATAAAGAGTATATTCGTCGCGGGAGGTCTTATAATAGTTCGGGCGTCCCGATAATTTCGTTAAATAATATTTCCCGTAAAAAGCGTCGTTTTAAATAAGAGAAGGAGGTAACAGAGGAAAAGTTTCTGCGTACCTAATAAAAGATTAACGAGGCCTTTATTAAATTAATACGTTTTAAAAAACAGAAAAAGTTTTTGGCTACTCGTAATATAGAAATAGTAAACCGTAATTTATAATCTTTAAACGAGTTAGAAATAAAAAAGCGGGAGGATGTAACGATATATTCCGGGGGTTAAGTAAACTCCGTAAAATACAGTGTTTAGGTGTTTATACTAATAAGGTAAGTGAGTCTAGTTAACTAAGTCTTTAATTATCTCGAGTAATACATTAAATAAAGATAGAATAATAAGTATTAAAAAGGTGGTATAAATCGTTAAAACTTAATTAGTTCTATTTATAAATAAAATAAATATTTAAATTAATTATTAAAATAATAATTATCTATATATTTTAGAAATCTTATTCCTTATATATCTATTTATTCCTTTATTAATCACGTCCGCTTACTTATCGTAAATGAGCGGCTTATAATACGATCATTTCTGTTCAATAAGCGTAAGTAATCCTATCCGGAGTTACGTGACCTCGTGCCTTGGTCCCGTAGTTTTATTAATCTTATTCCCTATAATCCGCCCCGCCGGCCTTTAATTATTCTATTCCGGTTAGTTTAGTTTGTTCTTTGTTCGTATTTATAATATTAAATCTTTCCCTTCTAGTTTTAGCCCTTTAAGACTAAGGTTATATAAATAGGTCGTATATACCCACTTTGTTATTTCGTAAAGTCTTTATTTTATCCTATTTTTCTTATAATATATACTTATTATATTAGGTCGAATTAAAAAACGTCGTTTTAATATTTATCGCGATATTACCGCGGAGAAGAATCGTTTCGTAGATTTAATTAAAAATTACGGTTTTAAAGTTATGCCGTATATTTTTTATTTCTATTATAACCTTAATTATCAAATAATAAAGGGGGTATCGCGATATAAAAAGTATATTCGTCGCGGGAGGTTTTATAATAGTTCGGGCGCCCCGATAATTTCGTTAAATAATATTTCCCGTGAAAAGCGTCGTTTTAAATAAAAAGAGGAGGTAATAAAGGAAAAGCTCTTACGCGTTTAATAAAAGATTAACGAGGCTTTTATTAAATTAATACATTTTAAAAAATAAAAGAAATTTTTAATTATTCGTAAGGTAGAAATGGTAAACCGCGGTCTATAGTCTTTGGACGAGTTAGAGATAAAGGAACGGGAAGAGTCGGAAGCGGCGATCAGTGCTTAGTCGAACGGCGCGTTCGACGTAGTAGACTAGAATATTCTAAGTCTCTCGCCCTTTTTCGGTATTCTTTAAAAAGTTTAGGACAACTTTAAAAGTATTTTTTAGGTTTTTATATATTTTCGTTTAATAAATATCCTTTTTATTTAACTAAATATTCGGTAATATTTTTAACTTTTTTAAAATCTAAGATTTCTTCGACTTCGTATTCGTGTTAGTCGGTTTCGGTTTCGATCCGAGTTTCGATTTTAACGTTTAGTAATATTAATTTTGATAATAAAATATAAAATATTAGGTAAACTTTTATAGTTTTAAATAAAATTAATCGGTAATTTATTATTAAAATAACTTTATCGATTTTAAATAGTCTAATCTTTTTAAAATCAAATTTATCGTTTAGTCGTTTTATTTTAATATTTCGTCGTATTAAATAAACCAGGTCTTTTTTTTTAAAGGTTAATCCTTTAACCTTTTTCTTATCGTAATATTTTTTTATTCGTTTTTATAAATAGACCAAATCTCGTTATAATGATTTTTAGAGTTTTTTTAGTTTATCGACGTATTCGATTATTTTAAAAGCTATTTCTCTTTTTAAAGGTTTTTTTATAATATTTAAATCGTATTTATAATTTATATAAAATAGTAATATATTAAATATCTCGGTATTAAAACTATTATATATAAATTATACGATTAATAATAATCGTACCTAATCGTTCTATTCGTAATTAACGTAATATTTTAAATATTATTTTAATATCTAATTTATTCGTTTTATCTATTTATCCGTTTATAAATAATAAATTATAAATAACTTATATTTAGTTCTAAATTATATTATAAACGATCTCTAAAATTTAAAAGTAAATAATTTATTTTTATTTAATATAATTTTATTTAATAACCCGTATTAATTAATTATCGTTCGTAAAAACGTATAAATTAAATTATCGGTATTATTTAATTTTATATACGGTAAGAAATAAACGTATTTTATAAATTTATTTATAATAACTAAAATATTATCGTAAATAATTTTTGTTATTAGTTCTTTAAATAACGGTAACTTTATAATAAAATCTAATATAATAATTATCTAAACTTTCGGAAGTGGCGTAATTAGTTATAATTTTCCGTAAGGTTTATATCGTAAGGTTTTCGTTTTATTATAAAGGTTATAACTTTTAATAATCTTTTTAATATCTTTTTTAAATCTTTAATAATCGTAATATCGGTTAATTCGATTTTATATTTTATATATTCTTTAGTATCTATATATAAGGTTTTTATAATATTTTTTAATAAGTCTTTCCCTAAATTTTTTAAGTATTTATAGTTTATCGTTATATTTAGAAACTTTTCCTAGTTTCTAAGATTCGATAATCTTTTCGATTTAATTATCCGTAGTCTTTACTTTTTATATCGCGTTAATATTTCTTAAAGGTATAAAGTTTCTTTCGTCGTTAATTATAAATATTATATACGTTTTTTTTAGCGTTTTTTAGAAATAGTCTAGTCGTCGATTAAGAGCGTTAATTCTTCCGTTTTCTAACCTTTTTTAATAGATAATTTCGAAATTATAATTTATTAAGAATTCTAATTATCGTATTTATCGTTTATTAAGGTCTTTATTAAACGTAAACGATATTAAGTTTTTATAATCTATATAAACTTTAACCGTATAAATTATTTTATTAAAATAATATTTCCATTTTTTAAATATTTCGATAATAATTATTAATTCTTTATCGTAAATCTAATAATTTAGTTTTAGTCCGTTAAGTTTTTTCGAATAAAATATTACCGGGTATAACTTTCCTTAGTTATTTTATTAATTTAGTTATTTACCTAATATATAATCCGATATATCGGTCTCGATTTCGTATTCCCGTTCCGGGTTTACTATTACGAGTACTAGTTTGTTCGTAACCTTTTTCTTAAATTTATTAAATATTCCTTACTCGACGTTTATTTATTTAAATAATAGATCTTTCCTCGTCAGGTTCGTTAATAAAATATTAATATTTTTAAAATTTGGAATAAATATTCGGTAATAATTTACTAACCTTATAAAAAATCGTATTTCCGTAACGCTCGTAAGTATAGGTTAGTTTTTAATTATTAATATTTTAAAATCTTTTATTCGTATTTCGTTTAAAGATATTATATATCTTATAAAAGTAACTTTCTTCTAATAAAATTCGCTCTTCTCTAGATTTATTAATAAATTTACGTATTATAACTTTTATAAGACTTTTTTTACGTATATCTTATATTCCTCTAATATTTTCGAAAAAATTAAAATATCGTCGAGGTATATTATAACGAACGCGTCGAAATAATCTCGTAAAATATAGTTAATTATATTTTAAAAATTCGTTAAAATATTAGTTAACCCGAAAAATATAACTAAATATTTAAAATATTTATATTTCGTTTTAAAAACTATTTTCTATTCTTCTCTTTCCTTAATATATATTAATCCGTACGTATTAGGTAGGTCGAGCGTAATAAACTATTAAGCTTTATATAACTTATCTCGTAAATCTTTAATTAATAATAACGGATACCGGTTTTTAATTATAATCTCGTTAAATTTACGGTAATCGATATAAAATCTTTATAATAATTTATTATCTTTATTTTTTTTTAATATAATATAAAGAATATAAAATATCCCGTAAATAATTATAATAATCGTATCTATCCTTTTTTTAATATCTCCCTAATATAATTTTTGAACGTTTCTTTATATTATAACTTTATTAAATAAATAAATATATAATATAATTCTTTCCTTTCTTTAAAAAGTATTTCGTAATCGAATTAAGTATATTTTAATAATCTTATCTTTAACTTTTTATTAAATAAGTCGTCGTATTATCTATATTCGTCGGGAATTTTCGTAATATATATCGATTTTGACTTTTTGGTAACTATATATACTTTAAAAGTCTTAGGTTTATATAAAGGTCGGTTTTTTTATTAACGCTTTTTAAAGGCTAAATCTTTTTTCAGTATATTTTATTATAATTAATTAGTTTTTTAATTAACTAAAGGATTATTTACCCGTAACTAAAATATCTTTAATATTATATCGTATTTTAATATACCCGTAATATCGTACGTAAATTTCTCTTTATAATTAAATAATTTAATAAAAAGTTATATTATTTCTATATTTATTATTTTATTACCGTAAGATATTAACTTTTTATCCACGGTTCGTAATCGGTAAAAGGCGTCTTTTTATATTTATAATAATCGGTATTTATTAACGACTTTCGGTAAGATATAATTTCTTTATATTTTATTATTTAATAATATACGTATTTCTTTCCTTATCACGAGTATTCTTAGTATTAGGTGATCGTAAATACCGTTAATCGTAACGTATAAAGATTTATAGTCCGACCGTTATTATCCCGTTATAAACGGTTTTTACCATTTTTTAGTTATCGTCGATCTTTTTTATTAATTCGTCTTTTAATTATTTATTATTTTGTTTTGGCGGCCGTCGATAATATTTCGATACGTTTCGGTTATATCGTTTTATTACCTTTAATAAACGCGTTTTCTCGGTAAAGGGTTCTTTTTAAAAGTTCGAGTTTTATCGTATTCTTAATAATTTAATCGGGTAATAATAATATTCTTTATTAATAAATTTCTATCTTTCGTTTCTCTAACTCTTCGCTAACTCCGTATAAATCCGGGGTAATATTCCTATTTTTAGGTCGGAGTTTTTTTGGGTTGTCGTTAAACTCGTATTCCTCGACCTTTGGTTCGGATTTGTAAATCCTTCGTCCCGTAAAGTATAATATTCTTTTTTTAATAATTATATATTATTTATTAGGTTCGTTTATATCGTAGTTATTTCTTAATTATATTACGAGAAATAATTATCGTTTTTTAAAACTTAATTCTTTAATTTTTCTCTAAATTCCTAACTTTTTTCGGGAATATATTAAATAATCGTTATTTAAGTATTCGTATTATACGATTTTTCCTTACGTATATTCGTAAATTCGTTTAAAGTCTTCTCGGATAATAACGTATCTTTTTAAATCGTAATAAATAACTTTTACCTCGTTTATCTTATATTTTTAATATAATTCGTATACCGGTTAATTCCGAGTTTTTTATAAGAAAAGGCGTTTTATTATCTTTTTTTATAAGTATATTAGGTATATATTATATATATAAAATATTTACGATAATCCGTCGTATTTTTTATTATTAAGGTAAAATTATTCGTCGTCGCCGAAGATTTTTTCGCGACGGATAATTTCGTTTATAATATTATTAAATAACGTATAACGTTTTATTTCTTCGAACAAAATATATTATAATCCGGTAATAATTATATTTATCCTTTTTCCGAAGGTAATTTTTTTTTATATAATTCGGTCGTTTAATTCGTCGGAATTTATTCGTTAAATTTCGTTTAGTCCGAAAATCCCGTAATAATTTAATAACGTTTCGTCGTCGTTATTATCGGTTAACGTTTAATAGGCGGGTCCTAGATTATCTTCTTTTATTAAAAGGTATATAAAGTTAATAACGAGTTTTTCTCGTTATTTTATAATTAAAGTTTTAATCTTTTTTAATATTTTAAAGTATTATCCCGTATTCTTCTTTTCGTATTCGTAAATAATATAAATATCGTCGTAATACGTAATTTATAATATATTATTATAATTCGAGTTTAAAATAATTACGATTTACCCTTTTTTAGTTTTAATTTAAAAGTGGTTTCCGAAATATAGTTTATATAATACGGGTAAATAATATATATAAGTTTTACTTAATATATCGGTAACGAGTATATTTTTACTTTTCTAAGTTATATTAATTTTTCGTTCGGGTATCGGCCGGAACGGTCTTTAAATAAGATATTTATTCGCGTAATATCCTTTTTTATTATAATTATAATATTTTCCGTTATTTCGTTTATTATTATATCGAATAACGTTAAAGTTTATAAATTTAATATAATATCCGTAAAAAGTTTTATTTCTTTAATTATTATTACGTAAATTATTATTCCGTTTTTAGCCGGGTTTAAAAAATTTTATTAATCGTTTTATATTAATTTAACGTTTTTATCCGTTATTAAATCTTTATTTCTTTATTTTTTTTTTATATAAACGGTTATCGATTTTAATTATTATTTCGATATAATCGTCGAATATATTAGGTCGTTTTATACGTAAAACCTCGTTTTTTACGTCGTGGCGTAATTTTATATAGAACTATATTATTAAGGTATTATCGTCGTTTTATTCGGTTTTAAAAACGATTTATTTAAATTCGGATACGTATTTAATAGTTGACCTTCGTTATTTAAGCTATAATAGGCGTCGTTTTACCGTACGGGTTTTATCGGGGTTTTTAAAAATAACTCGGAGTCGTTTCTCGAATTTATTATAACTTTTAAAAAATGTTTAAGTTTCGTCTTTTTGTTCTCGGGGTTTATTATCGAGATAATCTTTTATAATAAATTCGAACTAGTTAAATACGTCTTAAATAAGGAACCCGGCGGCGTATAAGATTTTGTTTAGCTCGTTATTAATAATTTAAACGTAAAATCGTAGATAGGTTTTAACTTAGGTTAAAAAGCCTTAGACGTTTTTATTTTATTTATTATACGAAGGAAGAGGTATAAACTTATAATTATTACTATTATAATTCTGGCGTAAAATAATAAATACTTAAATTTATAATTATTCGTTATCCGTTTTAAATTATCGTATTATTTTTAAGAATTTAAATTTATTAATCTCAGTTAAAGCGTTAGATCCGTTTAATATTTATAATATTATTATATTTATACGTGAATATTACTTAAATAAAGGATATATTTATTTAAATAAAAATAATTAAAATATAACGATATATTCCGAAAGGTTAAATAAATTCCGTAAAATATAATATTTAAGTATTTATATTAATAAAATAAATAAGTCTAGTTAATTAAAGCTTTAACTATCTCGAATAATACGTCGGATAAAGATAAAGTAATAAATATTAAAAAGGTAATATAAATCGTTAAAGTTTAATTAACTTTATTTATAAATAAAATAAATATTTAGATTAATTATTAAAATAATAATTATTTATATATCCTAAAAATCTTATTCTTTATATATTTATTTATTCTTTTATTAATTACGTCCGCTTATTTATCGTAAATAAACGGCCTATAATACGATTATTTCTATTTAATAAACGTAAGTGATCTTATCCGGAGTTACGTGACTTCGTGCCTTGGTCTTATAGTTCAGTAGTCTTGTTCCCCGTGGTCCGCCCCGCCGGCCTCTAGTTGTTCCACTCCGGTTAGTTTGGTTTATTCCTTATTAATGTTTATAACAAGTACGTTATCCGGAGAGGTCGAAAAAGTATTCGTATTTTCCGGTATTTCTTTAATCGGGTTTAGTTTTCCGATTATATCGTTAAGATTAATAGCTAATAAAGCTAAATCCGGTTCCGTTTTATACGCGAGGTTAAGAAAAAACTTTTTTTTTTCGTAATTTAACGTAATAAACGGTTTTCCTTTCGAATCGAGAAGCGTTTTCCCGCTTATAATACCCCCCGCTTTATAATATAGCTGGCCGGATATTAAATTTATCGGGAAATCCGGTATATATAATACGTTTAATAACGTAATTTTAGTTATACCGGTTTTTAAATAATAAAAAGATAACGTAATATTTCCTTTTCTTTTAAACTTTACGTAATTTGCTCCCGTTAAAATAAAAGTAATCGAATCGGAATAATTTAAATCGTTAAATAACGATTTATTATTTAAAATATATTTCGAAGATCCGGTATCGTATAACTACTAATCTCGAGGAATAATAATTAATTTAGGTTTTAACGTCGTAAAATTAAAAAACGACTCGTTACCGGAGAAGTTTTCTTCGTTTTCTCGTCGATTTTCGGGCGTATTTCGATTATTATTAACGTATATGTACAGCGAGTCGCCCACGTCAGCGAGCCGCCCACTTTCCACGCCAATTAGCACGGATTGACAAATAACTTAACCATAACGTAATAAATCAATTAAAACTATTCAAAATCCTCTTTTTCAGAAGATAATAATTCTATTTAATACGTTCGCGTATTATACCTAGTCCCGTTATAAATACTATAGCGCCTAACGCGCGTTTCGGTACGTTTTATACGACTATTATTTTAACGCGTTTCCTCTTATATTTACGTCGCTAATTCCTTTAATTCTCTTAAATTTATTACCTCTTCGAAAATAAGTATTCCTTTATCCCGTAATCTAGTTTTTTTGGCCTTCCGACGTTTATTTAATATCGAATTAGCCTCCCGAAATTCTTTATTCTCGGCCTCGATAAAAGTTAGTTTATATATTATTATTTTCGTCCCCTTCGTAAAATGATCGATAACGGCTAAAATATTTATCGGGGAATTATTTTAATATTCGGAGACCTTTTTTTTTAAAAAAGTAAATTACGAATAAGTTTTTATCGGGTTATATAACGTTTACGATATTTAAAGTCGAGCCTCGATCTCGGGTAAATTAAAAGGTATAAAAATCCGTAATTTTATATTTAATTTTGAAATAACCTTTTTAAAATTATAAAATATAAAGCCTAACCCTCTAAATCTAGCCTAAACGTTATTTTCGTTAAAAACTATAAAGAATACGTTTTTTAAAAAAAAAAGGAAATCTTTGTCACGGCCCTGGTACACAACGTAGGGGTACTCTTAGTATATTGTTGTTGTGCGGGAAGAGGAACTATGCTATGGTATCGTCAAGGGTTTTCATCGTGGGCGCACGGCCCCCATGGGGCCGGCGGCATGGTCCCGTGACAATCTTCCTTTATGATATATATTAAAGATTAACGTATTATTTTTCTTATTAATTCTCCGTATTTCCGTTTTAATAATCTAAATAACGTAATATTAAATAATTAAAAAAGGTGGGAAGAATACGGAAATATATATAACGTTATAATTTTGTAATCTTTATAAAAGACTTTAAAATTATACGAAACGTAGCTCTCGTGCCCGTTTAATACTAATAAACGGTAAAGGCTAATATTTTAGTTTTCAAAATATTTTTCGAAATATTTAATAAATTCGAAATTAATTTTATTCGTCGTCTATCCATTTCTACTAATATAAATTACTTACTTTTTCGGGATAATACCGTTTTCGTACCAAAAGGTAAGGTAAAATCGACCGGAAACGACGATAAACGGCGGTAACGTTTAACCGGTAAATCTAATCGATTAAATTACCGTAACTTATTTACGATTATTTTATTAAACTAATTTAGGTTTAATACTTCGATCGGTACCCGTAACGACTATATTAATTAAAATTTTATTTATCGTAAACTTAATTTCGTTAAAGTTATAAATATCTTTTAATAAAATACCGTATTTAGCGTAAACGTTTTAAATAAACCGAAACCACTTTTTAATAAACTTTAGATTTTCGTATAAAACCTTTCGGTAATCGTATAAACGATTCTAACGAATTTTTAAATCTAGGTAACGTACGACGAATCTTTACGCCTAACGCGTTTCGACCGGGGCTAAATTACGCGACGCGCGAAAGGTATTAATTATATCTTTTATATTAGAAAGGTTAAGAGGAAACCTTCGTATATATAATTCGAGTATATAATCTTTTATAACTTCTTTTTCTAAGTCGGTTATAATACGTGAATTAATTATTATTTCGCGTCGGGGAATTCGGCCGTTTTAACGGTCGCGGAGGGTCGATCGGGGTACTTTATAAATAGATATAACGCGTCGTATATTAAATTTTAGGTCTTTTTGGATAATTTAAAAGGTTAGGAATAAGTTTAATTCGTTATAAACTTTCGTTATAATAAATAATAAAGAAAGTAGAAGAAATTATTAATCCGTATTAATTAACGTAGAAAGTGGGCGGCTCGCTAACGTAGGCGACTCGCTGTACATATACGTTATACGAATTATTCGAATTACTTTTCGAATTATTATTCGTATTATTATAACGGTAATTTAAATAATTTTTTAAATTATTTTTATTATTCGTTCGATAACTTTTATTTTTAAAAGTTTACGATTTATTCCGATTATTACCGGGGTTTTAATTATTCCGGTAATTATTATCCGTATTTCGGTTATTCTTTAACCGATTATTCGATCCTTTAATATAAAAGGAGTTATTTCCCATTAGAATATCGATTTCCCGGTAATTTTCGTCGAGTATATCGTTAATAAACCCTTCTAAGGTAAGTAAGCTTATAGATCGTAAAGCGGAGCGCTGCTTATCAGCCTATATAAGGTAGGTTCCTGCGAGGGCAGTTATAAAAATTAGTTTTTAATCGATATTTTCGATTTTAGCTCCGACGTTCGATAATTTCGATATATAGCTTTTAAAAGCCGATATAAACTCGTTTAAAGAATTATATTTTTTAAATTTTATACCGTGAAATTCGAGGTATAATTATTGTCGTAAAACAAGGCCGGTACCTTAATACGAAGCTGATAACGTTTTTAAAACGTTAAAAGGATCCGTTTCTTCAAAAATTAACAATAACGGTTCGTCTTTTAAATTCTGCTTTATTAATAATAAAGCTTGGGTTTTCTAAATATTCGTAATAGTCGAATAAATAGCCTCATTATTAAAATACCCGTCTAAAGAGAATAATTTAAAATAAAGGTATAACGTGGATTTCCACGCATTCTAATTTTTCGTACTAGCTAATTTCTAGTTTTCCGGCATTTAGCAACCGGTAATCGCTTTAATAATATCGGCCATAGCGTATTATTCGATATATAAGACGTATAGTATCGAATATATAAAAACTCGTAAAGTAATCGAGTAAAGTCGAGTAATATTCTCGAAAAATCGTAAATTACGGGCGAAATCTTAACGAAGATATTCCGTAGTTTCGTATATACCGGCTACGTAAATAAACCTTATAACCGACGTATATATAATAGTCGGGTAAACGTTTAAGTCGTAGTAATTCGGATATATAAAGCCGTATAGCGATAAAAAAGCTTTAATAAAAGCTAGGGGTAAAATACCGGACCGGGTTTATAACCTATTGTAAAATACAAGAGGTCGGTATAATAAAGTAATAAAAGAGTGTATTATATATTGTTATTCGAAAGGAGTAACTTGCTTTTTTACAAGTTATCTCGTAGAATAACTGCCTCTTTTATATCCGTTTTCCGTAATTATTTTATTGTTTTTTATAATATTCTATACTATTGATAATGTTTATTGATGCTGAATAATAAGGTATTATTCAGCTTTAATAATCGATTATTAATGCTTAATAATCGTGGAATATTCGTAAAGATTTTATAAGGTTCTATAAGATTCTATATAGCTCTAGGGTTACCCTAAAGCTTGTGGGGTAGCTTTGCTCTACCGTAAATGTTAGAAGCTCTAATAGGGTATTATAATAGTATTGTTAAATATATTTTTAATAGTATATAAACTTTTTTTATTTTACCGATAATTTAATACGTTTCGACGGGTATTTCTTTATACGTATAACTTACGATTCGTACGTTATTTTAAAATTCTTTCGATACGAAATTAATTCCCGGATTATACGTAATAATATCCGGGGGTTTTAGATAAACGTAAATTTAATATTTATATAACGCGTTTTATACATTTCGTACGTTTTCTTTTTCGAAGAATTTTACCGTTTAATACGATATCGACGAATCGATAACGTAAAAGACGTTATTATTTACCGTATATACGATATTTACGAAAATTTCGTAATTAAATTCGTAATTATCTTTTAAAAAGAACTTAAATTTTTATAAAATTTAATCGTACGTTT
The DNA here is from genome assembly GCA_022432505.1 of Xylariales sp. AK1849. Classification (NCBI taxonomy): domain Eukaryota; kingdom Fungi; phylum Ascomycota; class Sordariomycetes; order Xylariales; species Xylariales sp. AK1849. Next base: position 2,297,034 of record JAJKKH010000009.1, read on the forward strand.
AATAATAATAACAAAACTTTTAGATTTTTTTTAATACGGAATAATCTACGTCGTCGATTTTAACGTTACCTAATAAGCGATATAACCGATTTACGTACGTATAGCCAAACCGTTAATATAATTTCCGTAATTCTTTTTCGGAAAAAAAGATTAATAATTTTATACGAGAAAAGTTAAAGAATAAATACTTTTATTTTCGTACGACGGGAAGAGTTAAATTATTTTCTTTTCGTACGATAATATTTAACGTATTATTAAAATACGTTTTAATTTTATTTACTTCTTTAAAATAAAATAAAAACGGGGTATTCGTTTCGAGGATATAATACGTAATTTAGCCGAGAACGTTAATTTTAACTATCGTATTTATTATACGAAAAAGTTTTCCTTTTCTAAAATTAAAAGTATAATTCGGGGATTTTTAAAAGATTTTCGTACGAGGGTTTTCCTTTATATACGTAAGAGCCTAAGCTTTCCCGACCGTTAAAAGTTCTAAAGCTCTCGTATCCTATAATTCCCTTTAATATTCGTACGAGTATTAGTTCTTAAAGATAAAGATTTAAAATTCGTTAATTTGTACGATAAATTATAAATACTTAATCTAGTCGTACGATAAATATATAAAGAAGAAAGTAAATAACCGACGGCCTTTTATCCCTTTTCTTTATTTAAGGTATTATACCTTTTTTTTAAAGCCGGGTCTTATCTTTTATATTCTTATACGTACGAATATAATTCGTCCTTTATTAAAAAGTCAATATTATAATCTTCGCACGATATAAAATATCAGGTCTTAGACTTTATACGTTTTTCGGGGGTATAATTTATAAATTAATAACCCTTTTTTTTATATACGAAATATTTCTTATCCGCGCGAGTTTAGGGTTTTCTTCCTTAATATATCTTCCGTATAAATAAAAATTACCTCTTTTAAATAAACGGTTAAAAGTTACTTTTATTATATATACGGTCCGTAAAATACTATAATATATACAAATTAATTTAAAAGAAATAAATCGAAGGTTCCCGGTCCGTAATTATTTTAATTATAACGCGTATATCCGAAAAAAGCTTTTTATACGAATACTTTTAATATACGAGTATTAATTCTAATTTAAAAACTCCGCGGTAAACTCGTTTAATTACCGTATAAAGTTAAATTTTACTTTAATACGTAGTTTTAATCGTACGTTACGTAAATTATATTTTATTTAATAATATTTTTAAGACTTCGGATATAATTTTATCCGGGTTCTTTTTTTTTAATCGTATAAAGGTTAAAAAGTTTTAATTAACTTAATATTAATTATAATTTATACGGTAGTTAAAATATAGATCGAACGTACGATAGATATCGTATTAAATCTTATCCGGACCGACGTAATTAATATTAAAATTAAACGTACGATCCGATAAAATATACGATTATACCGCGTAATATTAATCTTCCGTTACCTTTATCTTCTTATACGACGAAATAAATATCCTCGCCTTATCGTATAAAACATTATACGGCTTTTTAATATAATTTAATTCTTTCCGTTAAACTTTCGCGAACGTTTAAATTTACGCCGGATTATATATTCCGTTAAATACTTTTTTTAATAATAATAATACGTACGGAAAGTTTTGGAAGTTTTCCGGCGGTATTATATTTATTCGTACGAATAAAAGATTTTATTTTTTAAATACGAATAAAAGATTTTATTTTTTAAATACGAATAAAATACCCGGAGGGATATTTTTTATATTTTAATAAAATATATAAAGTTTAGCCTTAGTCCGTACGTTAGTTTTATTGTTAAAATTAATCGTACGATAGTTTTGAAGTTTTATAATTTTATATTTTTATATATTTATTTTTTATTTTTACAATAAACGGGTTTTCCGAACTTTCCGTTTTTATAATAATTCGTACGGTTTATAAATCTCGTAAAAGGTCTTTTAACGTATACCGTATAAATAATATTAACGGCGTAACTCGTATTAAGATAATATTTATATAAAGGGATTTAAAAATCTTTTCGTCCCCGATTAATCGTACGCGTCTTAAGTTTTTTAATTTTAGCGTCGTATAAAAGGATTTAATAATATCCTCGTTACCTAAAAAAGTAACGAGTTGTTAATTTTACGTAAAGCCTTTAAAAAAGCGATATCCGCGTTATTTTAAAAAATTTATTAACGTACGTTTAAACTAACGTTTAGTTTAATTAAACTAATACGTCGTTTATACTTCGAAATCTTCGTAAAACGTTCGTACGATAACTTTTAAATTTAATAGTTTTGAATATTTTATAATAAGTTAACCGATATACGTATTAATATATTTTCGTTTTAAAGGTTACGTAATATCGATCGTACGGTCTTAAAATATAAAAGATATCGTATTTCGTTATATATTTACGGGGATAATAATTCCTTTTATTATTTACTCGTACGTAAGAAAAGTTTATTATTTTTAATTATCTTTAATTTCGTACGTACCGGTAAATACGAACTTTATTAAAGTTAATAAATTTATAATCGATATATAATAATATATACGTATAATTCTTTATTCGTACGTAAAAAAAAAAACTTCTTTTAAATTTTAATACCTTCGTATCAAAAAGAATCCGTATACGTCGTTTACACGTATTATAACGTTTTTCCAATTACGGTCGTACGTTAAAATAAAAATAAGATTAAATATAATAATATTCCGCTCGGTATTACCGTACGTCGATATTAGTTTAAATTATTTTATTACTCTTATTAATTTATATTTAAATTACCAAAAATATTAATTAATATTAAATAACTTTTGTTAATTAGTTTTTTATATAAAAGATTCGTACGTATACCCGGCTAAAGATAAATATTATAAATTTAGTTTATTTCTCTAAAGGAAGAAGTTTAAGCTTTTTTATACGAGATTTAAATCTAACCTAGTTAGCCTTTGATAAGCGGGCCTAGTGCCCGGGGGCTAGGGGTTGCTAATCCTCGTACGATACCGTAACGCTAATGTTTTGATAAATACTTTATATACCTCCGCATTTATCTTATCTATTTTAACTATTCGACGTTAGGTGTTTTAGTCCTTTAAAGCGGGCGAACGGCAAATAAATCGAAAACATAATACGGGCCCGCGTTAATTATATTACGAAAGACGATTTCTTCCCGGCCTTTTACGTAACTTTTATAAAGTTAATAAAACTAAAAAAATATCTAAAAAGGTTTCCGAAAAATAAAGTTTATTTTTTATAATTTAGAAAATATTATATTTAAATTAAATATAAAATTACGTATTCCGATACTTCCGGGGAACTTATTTAAACTACCTTTATTTTAAAAGTTAAAAACGCCTTTTAACCTAACCAAAGCCGTTTCGTAATCGGAATTTATTTAAAACCAAATCGTTATTTATTAAAATAGTTTGTTAACGTTTATTTTAAATACGGTTTCCTAAATTACGAAAGATATATAAAAAATTATATATTAAAATATCTTTTTAATAGCGGAGGTCGTATCGTTACGATTATAAACTAAAATATTTAATAAACGCTAAAACGTTAAAAAGAAACGTATATAGTAAAAAAGAACACTTTCTCTCTAAAATATATAAAATATTTAAGACTAAAACGACGTTAAGAATTAATTTAAATAAAAAGAGCGTTAAAATAATGATCGCGCGCGACGTACTAAAACGCGCGGGCGGCGATATAAGCGATACGGCGGGATAAGATATAATATACGTATTTATAATATTATTAAAGAAACCTTTGAAAAAGAGGATTTTAAATAGTTTAAATTAATTAAATACGTTTTAGTAATATTATAAAACTAAATATATAATTACGCGTAAAAAGTAACCCGCTCGCTTATATAACCCGCTCGCTTGTAAAGTACGTTATAATTAATATGAAAATTAAAATATATATTATTTTTTTATAAAGACTTTTATTAGTAAAATTATGACATTTTAAATATTTATTATATGATATTTATATTAGGATTTTTACGGAGTTTCTTTGCTAAGTTGCTTTGCGAGGCGTTGCCTAAAGCTTAAACTAAGGTAATGACGGTCCGGAAAACCGCGGCCTTATGCTAGTCCAGGCACCCTTGGAAGGATGTCAGCGAAATCTGAACAATACTTTAGAGGTTTAACAATTTGTGGTTCCACAAGTAGGGAGTCAATTGCTCAGATTTGCAATGGCCCATGGGTGTTGTAGTAACTTCAGAATTTTGCCCTCAATTAAGAGCTGAGCAGTGAATAGCATGTCGCACTTGTTCCAAGCTGCTCAGCTGGGATAAACCCCTCGGAACGCGAAGTAGTGCTGCCGCAGAGTACATGATGATCAGCAAAGGCATGCCCGCTGCACAGAAGGCCGATGCCTTTGGAAAGTGAGTAGAATTTGAGTTGCCACCCGAATCTTCCAATCATAAGTAGGCTTATACTGAATTCAGCCCCAGAGCACTCTTGTCTGAAAGATTTTCACAATAAGGAGAAATTACCGAAAGATGAATCTTGGCAAAGACCACTATGGCACTACTCGCAGATGTGGTTTCTCACATCGTCGTGTATAGGCGCAGCCAACCACATCTGAATTGGCATAGATGTCAATTGTGATCATGTTCGTATTGAATATCAAAGATACGATAATGCGGGTAAGATATCGGCTTTGGGCATTGTGTTCAATTGCACAGATCTTTCAGTATGATCGGTCGATGTCAAACTAGTAGGTCATGGCTCCCGCCAATGATGAAATGGGCCTCTTTCAGAGTAAATATAAATAAAATTTGTTAAACTCTCATTTCATCGTTTTCAAATGACGTAAGAAATGATGACTCTTTTGCGAGATTAGTCAACACCCATCAGCGATATTAAGTACGTCGGCTGACGCTCCCTTGGTCTTCGGCGATCCACTTCGAGTGACTGATCTGGCTCCTCCTTTTCCCAATTGAATTTATCTTCTTCATACATTAACGACTCTAGCTGTAAACTGGACCATTGTTACGACTTGTACTTCCATGTCCATGATCTGGGCAATCAAGAAGCCACCCCGCTGTGCGGTTGCTTAACCCGAAGTTATAAATGGTCTGACCTTCACCAAAGATCTTGCTTATAATATGACTCGGCCGACGAACCAGCTCGATCGACCTGGAAGATTAGGTTGAGAAAATCAGACTTCCTACTCGTAAAGAGATGTTTCATGAGACCCAAGTCCTAGTTTAATGCAGGCTGGAATGGGGATCCATGATGACTAAAACTGGTTTCTTCAGGATCATCGGGAATAGCCCGCCAAAGTGTCCGAAGCCATCTGTTCATTTATATTGCCAAGGTCTTCGCGCTCAGGCACACCTACGCATCTCCTCACACACAACTTGCGTGAACCTGATAGTCGATTATAACAACGGGCGTCCATGACCGGTTCAGTGTATGTATTCAGAGATCATTTCTCAAATCTAAAATCGAAAGGGGCCAAGTTAAAGTCTTTCTTGTCGAAGGAATAAACCTGGTCAGAAGGAGTAACTATCGGGACACGGGCTTGTGGCCGAATAGAGTCTCGAGAGGCGGGCGTTGGGTTGAGGTCACCTGTTGAAAGTGCTCGGGCAAGATGGGTGGTCGATCCGACGCAGGGTTCAGGAATCGATGTAGTTATGCTGTCGTTGGAAGTACTTGCAACATCCAGGAACAGTTCGGGTCGCAGCAAATCTTTGTTCTTCTCCGTTGATTCCGCAGGAGGCTCCGATTCTGTCCGCATGCCACCAGGAAGCAACGGAGGGCGGTGGATAGTCTTCCTGCTGGGGAAAGAGTATTCCCTAACACTCAGTGTCTCTGGCAAATGGAAAATGCGATTCTGCTTTGTGGTCCCTGCGTTTGACTCTGCATCATATCCTGTGCCATTCGCTTTGATCTCGGGGCTCCTTCGTTGAGAACTCGTGCTACCGTTAGCTCTTGTTGTTGCTGTTGTTGTTTCTCGAGTCTTTGAAGTGAATGCAGAGGTAAACTGCGTTGTAATAAGCGGTAGAACATTCGTCTTCGATGATGTGTCCATCTCGGTTGCTCTGTCGATGGGAAAAGGATTTGTTTGAGTTGCCAGATCCTTCTGGATTTGTGGCTTTACGCCGGCTAGGTGGATTGACAAAAGTTCCTCTACCTTTTGCAGTGTCTCGTCATGATAAGCGACCATGACGTTCCGAAGCCTTGCGTCTATCATCTCAAATCCGTACTGCACGTATTCAACGACGTCATCCCCATTCTCAGCCAGCGGTCGAGATAACGGTGTACGGGTATTTCGCTTTATCTTTATTCTCCATTGTCCTAGGTATTGAACGATACGCGGCCTTAGGACGCGCATTGCCCATGTGTAGACATTTTCGAGCACCGCCTCGAGATCCATGGCATCTTTGACCTTCGTCATGTCACCCTGCCAGAAGCACCGAGAGTGAAACCACTGTAATATCAAATGCGGTCAGCTTTTCCACTCGAACTCCTCGGTAGATATCAACAAATGGTTGTGTTTTATGCCAAAGTAAACCTACGTTCGGACTTTCATCTCCACTTTCGTCATCTTCAGAGTCCTGGCTAGGCTCCTCATTTGGACCGGCATACCCTATCCAGAGCTTGACATCTTTCCCGACAGCTGTCATAGTGATGATAGGAGGAATATGGGCTTCTTCATCTTCCCTATCGGCATATTGACTCAATGTTTCAAACATAAGGAGGGTACATGCTGCTGCGTTGGCGACTTGGCAGTAACAACCCGTAGCATCACCCTTGGTCCTTTTGAACTCGACGATGAACCACGGAAACGAGAACATCATCTTCGGGTCCATTTTCTTTGCCTTTGTCTTATTATGCCACGCCCCCGAGACGTGACATTGCAGTCCGTAGTTCGTAAGCCTCTGGAGTTCCGTTTTATCAAATTCGTGAACCATTTTTCTGTTCTTGTTGCTGGACCAATCCCACAAAGGTTCCTTAGCAAATCCCGGCGCTGAAGGATGTTCCAAGTCGCATATCGGAAAGTGAGCCGCCCAGTCTGGTTTCGGATACTTGATATTCTGGCGGCGATCGTCATATGGTCCGTTGCGCTTGAATAATGTCCACTGCTCATCTTCTCGGCTAAAGCGGATCCGTAAGCATAAGTCCACCAAACTATCTTAACGAATAGCAGTAGTCTGTCTCACCTCTGAAAATGATCGTAGTAGAACTTGGTTCGAGAAGTGCTTGGGTCAAGTATCAGCTGACTACGGTGACATTTGCATTACCTTCGACTCCATATGGACACACTCACAGTCTTGAGTCTGTATCTTTCAGCTCGTGTTTTTTATAAAGAGGTCCTAGCAAGTTTTCTTTGTAGTAGTCCCTCCACCCGTTCTCGTCCGATGAATTACCATGAAGACGTTCCGCAGCTTCTACCTTGCCATTGTGCAGTTTGAGCCCTTCTTCGAGTCGTTTTTCGACATCAGGTCTGGATGATTGACTCAATTTCGCCATGTCTGTCGTGATTACCATTTTACCAATACAGTCATTGCCGAATCTTGTCGAGAGACCGCAACTAGTGTCGGCGAGTGCTTCGCGCAGTGTGTTGATGTGGTCGGGAGGGTGCCTCATTGTCTCCCACTTCAGATGGTAGTCAATTCCGTTCTGCCATAAGGTATTTCGATTTAGCTTCTTTTTCTTGTCCTTCTGCTGTTGGGAGGATGCCATAGCGATAATGAAATGTCAGCCTAGCTGAGTACTCAAAGCATACTAAGACAATAGGTGCTCTTGGACAGACGGGACCGCCTGGACCATGCTGATGTATCTACTAAGATATAGACTAGGTAAGGAGCCTTGTCCTTAGGTTTCAATACGACAACTCAAGCTGACAGTGGGGGGACCGTTATTTCGTGGCCATGCATGCATATGCCTGAAATTGACTGTCTGCTTCGATTCCATGCTTTCTCATTGCCTCGTTGACAGGGATATTCCCTTGTCCTTATAGCTGCACTGAACTCCTAGCCTAGCCTAGCCCCGTCGTCTATGCCATATTGGTCGATTTACGGCCGCGCGATTGTGTTACCTTCCCAATATGGGGTTGGACCGATTGAAGGAGGCTGTTCCCCTGCAGCATTTCTGTGGGTATTCCCGACCCCTGGGTTTATTCCATCACCAAAAGGCGGCCCGAAGTCTTTTTCGAATTGCCAACATCCGAACTGCATGTCAATACCCTGTCCAGAATCACCGATGGATTCAAACAGTAGCAATGCCCAACAGAGACGCTAAGGCTGTCTGGTTGCATCGCTGCGCTCTCCCTAAGTTGAATAACACTCCATGTTCCACGATCAAGAAATTCTTGTCGTCTTGATGGTATCCAATACTGATGATTCGTGTCTACAGTGATATACGACCAGGCCAGATAACTAGGTTCTGTTGAACGGGCTGGAGGTAGAGATGTCACGTGATAAAGTATAATATATAAAGTCAAACGGATTACGAAAAGTTTACAAAGACGATATATACGATAAGCATTAATAAACTAATTAGTAAATAACAACTTAATAATAACTTATTATTTTCATTTATAATTTAATAATTATAAATTTAATTATTTAATTTTATTAATTTTAATTTTTAATTTTTTTTAATTTATAAGAAAAAATTTAAATATAAATTTAAATATTTATTAATTAATTTTTATTTAAAAACGAATTTAAAACAACTAAGAGAATATAAAATAAAATAATCATTTTTTTAAAACGAAAAAATGATTATTATAAAAATATATATAACGTACTTTATAAACGAATAATATATATAAACGAGTAATATATTTTAAATACCGTTTAAATCCGTTCGTACGCGTAAAATAACTTTACAAATATTTAATGAAAAAGGTTAAAACTTTTAATATAAGTTTTTGTTAAAAATATATTTAATACTACTATTATAATACCTTATTAGAGCTTCTAGCACTTGCGGTAAAGCAAAGCTACCTTACAAGCTCTAAGGTAACCTTGGAGCTATATAGAATCTTATAAAACTTTATAAAATCTCTACGAATATTCCACGATTATTAAACATTAATAATTGATTATTAAAGCTGAATAATACCATGTTATTTAGCATTAATAAACATTATTAATAATATAAAATATTCTGGAAAACAATAAAATAATCACGGAAAACGGATATAAAAGAAATAGTTATTTTACGAGATAACTTATAAAAAAATAAATTACTCCTTTCGAATAATAATATATATTATACTCTTTTATCGTTATACGGCTTTATATATCTAAATTACTACGACTTAAACGTTTAACCGACTATTATATATACGTCGGTTATAAGGTTTATCTACGTAGACGGTATATACGAAATTACGGAATATCTTTGTTAAGATTTCGCCCGTAATTTACGATTTTCGAGAATATTACTCGACTTTATTCGATTACTTTACGAGTTTTTATATATTCGATATTATATAACTTATATATCGAATAATACGCTATAGCCGATATTATTAAAGCGATTACCGGTTACTAAATACCGGAAAACTAGAAAATAACTAGTACGAAAAATTAAAATACGTAGAAATTTACGTTATACTTTTATTTTAAACTATTCTTTTTAAACGGGTATTTTAATAATAAAGCTATTTATTCGATTATTACGAATATTTAGAAAACCTAAGTTTTATTATTAATAAGGTAGAATTTAAAAGACGAACCGTTATTGTTAATTTTCGACGAAACGGATCTTTTTAACGTTTTAAAAACGTTATTAACTTCGTATTAAAGTACCGGCCCTATTTTACGGCAAAAATTATACTTTAAATTCCACGGTATAAAATTCAAAAGATATAACTCTTTAAACGAGTTTATATCGGCTTTTAAAAGTTATATATCGAAATTATTAAACGTTAAAGCGAAAATCAAAGATATCGATTAAAACCTAATTTTTATAACTACCCTCGTAAGAACCTACCTTATATAGGCTGATAGGTAGCGCTCCGTTTTACGATCCCTAAACCCACCTACTTTAAAAAGGCTTATTAACGATATATTTAACGAAAACTACCGGGAAATTAATATTCTAATGGGAAATAACTCCTTTTATATTAAAGGATCGAATAATCGGTTTAAGAATAACTGAAATACGGATAATAATTACCGGAATAATCAAAACGCCGGTAATAATCGGAATAAATCGTAAACTTTTAAAAATAAAAATTATCGAACGAATAACAGAAATAATTTAAGAAATTATTTAAACTACCGTTATAATAATACGAATAATAATTCGAAAAATAATTCGAATAATTCGTATAATAACAATCGAAATACGCCCGAAAATTAACGAGAAAACGAAGAAAACTTCTCCGGTAACGAATTATTTTTTAATTTTATAACGTTAAAATTTAAATTAACTATTGTAAAATACAAGAGGTCGGTATAATAAAGTAATAAAAGAGTGTATTATATATTATTATTCGAAAGGAGTGACTTGCATTCTTATAAGTTATCTCGTAGAATAACTGCTTCTTTTATATCCGTTTTCTATGATTATTCTATTGTTTTCTATAATATTCTATACTATTAATAATGTTTATTAATGCTGAATAATAAAGTATTATTCAGCTTTAATAATCGATTATTAATGCTTAATAATCGTGGAATATTCGTAGAGATTCTATAAGGTTCTATAAGATTCTATATAGCTCCAAGGTTACCCTAGAGCTTGTAAGGTAGCTATGCTCCACCGTAGGTGCTAGAAGCTCTAATAGGGTATTATAGTAGTATTATTAAATATATTTTTAACATTAACCGTTATTCCTCGAGATTAGTAATTATACAATACCGGATTTTCAAAATATATTTTAAATAATAAATCGTTATTTAACAATTTAAATTATTCCGATTCGATTATTTTTATTTTAACGAGAATAGGTTATATAAAGTTTAAAGGAAAAGGAAATATTATTTTATCCTTTTATTATTTAAAAACTAATATAACTAAAATTACGTTATTAAACGTATTATATATACCGGATTTCCCGATAGATTTAATATCCGGCTAATTATATTATAAAGCGGGGGGTATTATAAGCGGGAAAACGCTTCTCGATTCGAAAGGAAAACCGTTTATTACGTTAAATTATAAAAAAAGAGGGTTTTTTTTTAACCTCGTATATAAAACAAAACCGGATTTAGTTTTATTAGCTATAAATCTTAACGAAATTATCGGTAAAATTAAAGAATTACCGGATAATTCGAATATTACTAAGCTACCTTATACGGATAATAATACGGCTTATTATATAGGAACGGAGCTCTAGCATTAAAAATTAAGGCACTTTAGTTACGATTTATTAGCTAAAACAGCTAAAGTAACTAAAGGAATACTATTAAGAATATAAATAAAGAATAAACTAAACTAACCGGAATAGAATAGTTAGAGACCGGCGGGGCGGACCGCGGGAAACAAGACCATTAAATTATAAAACTAAAACACGAGGTTACGTAACTTTAAACAAGATTACTTACGTTTACTAAATAAAGGTAATCGTATTATAAACCGCTTATTTACGATAAATAAACGGACGTAATTAAGAAAAGAATAAATAAATATATAAAAAATAAAATTTCTAAAATATATAAATAATTATTACCTTAATAATTAATTTAAATATTTATTTTATTTATAAATAAAGTTTATTAAATTTTAACGATTTATATTATATTTTTTAATATTTATTATTTTATTTTTATCCGACGTATTATTTAAGATAATTAAAGATTTAATTAATTAAATTTATTTACTTTATTAATATAAATATTTAAATATTATATTTTACGGAGTTTATTTAACCCCCGGAGTATATCGTTATATGTTAATTATTTTTGTTTAAATAAATATATCCTTTATTCGAATAATATTTACGTATAAATATAATAATATTATAAATATTAAACAAATTTAACGCCTTGATTAAAATTAATAAGTTTAAACTTTTATAAATAATACGATAATTTAAAGCGGATAACGAATAATTATAAACTTAAATATTTATTATTTTACGTTAAAATAATAATAATAATAATTATAAATTCGTATTTCCTCTTTTTTATAATAAATAAAATAAAAACGTTTAAAACTTTTTAATTTAAGTTAAAGTTTATTTACGATTTTACATTTAAATTATTAATAACGAATTAAATAAGATTTTATATACCGCCGGACTTTTTACCTAAAACGTATTCGATTAATTCGAACTTATTATAAAAGATTATCTCAATAATAAGCCCCGAAAATAAAAAAACGAAACCTAAATATTCTTTAGCAGTTATATTAAATTCGAAAAACGGCTCCGAGCTATTTTTGGGAACCCTAATAAAGCCCGTATAGCAGAGCGACGCTTAATATAATTTAAATAGCGAAAGTTAACTATTAAATACGTATCCGGATTTAAATAAATCGCTTTTAAAACCGAGTAAAATAACGATAACGCTTTAATAATATAATTTTATATAAGATTACGCGATAACGTAAAAAACGAAGTCTTACGTATAAAACGAGCTAACGTATTTGATAATTATATTAAAATAATAGTTAAAATTAATAACTATTTATACGAAAAAAGAAATAAAAAAATAAAAATCTAATAATAAATAAAAACGTTAAATTAATATAAAACGGTTTATAAAACCTTTTAAACTTAACTAAAAACGGAATAATAATTTACGGAATAATAATTAAAGAAATAAAACTTTTTATATATATTATATTAAATTTATAAACTTTAACGTTATTCGATACGATAATAAACGAAATAACGGAAAATATTATAATTATAATAAAAAAAGATATTACGTAAATAAATATCTTATTTAAAAACCGTTCCGGCCGATACCCGAACGAAAAATTAATATAACTCGAAAAAGTAAAAAAGTACTCGTTACCGATATATTAAATAAAATTTATATATATTAATTACCCGTATTATATAGATTATATTTCGGATATTACCTTTAAATTAAAATTAAAAAAGGGTAAGCCGTAATTATCCTAAATTTAAATTATAATAATATATTATAAACTACGTATTACGACGATATTTATATTATTTATAAATACGAAAAAGAAAATACGGGATAATACTTTAAAATATTAAAAGGGATTAAAACTTTAATTATAAAACGACGAGAAAAGTTCGTTATTAACTTTATATACCTTTTAATAAAAAAAGATAATCTAAGACCCGTTTATTAAATATCGACTAATAATAACGATAACGAAACGTTATTAAATTATTACGGGATTTTCGGATTAAACGAAATCTAACGAATAAATTCCGACGAATTAAATAACCGAATTACGTAAAAAAGAATTATTTTCGGAAAAGGAATAAATATAATTATTACCGGATTATAATATATCTTATTCGAGGAAATAAAACGTTATACGTTATTTAATAATATTATAAACGAAATTATCCGTCGCGAAAGAATCTTCGGCGACGACGAATAACTTTATCCCGATAATAAAAAATACGACGGGTTATCGTGGATATCTTATATATATAATATATATTTAATATATTTATAAGAAAAGATAAGTTAACAAAACGTTTTTTCCTGTGAAAAACTCGGAACTAACCGGTATACGAATTATATTAAAAATTGTTGTAAAATACAAGAGGTCGGTATAATAAAGTAATAAAAGAGTGTATTATATATTATTATTCGAAAAGAGTGACTTGCTTTTTTATAAGTTATCTCGTAGAATAAATGCTTCTTTTTATATCCGTTTTCCGTGATTATTCCATTGTTTTCCATAGTATTTTATATTATTAATAATGCTTAATAATGCTAAATAATAAAGTATTATTCAGCTTTAATAATCGTAGAATATTCGTGGAGATTCTATAAGGTTCTATAAGATTCTATATAGCTCTAGGGTTACCTTAGAGCTTATAGGGTAGCTTTGCTTCACCGTAGGTGCTAGAAGCTCTAATAGGGTATTATAGTAGTATTGTTAAATATATTTTTAACAAAAATATAAAATAAACGAGGTAAAAGTTACTTATTATAATCTAAAAAGATACGTTATTATTTAAAAAAACTTTAAACGAATTTACGAATATATATAAAGAAAAATCGTATAATACGAATATTTAAATAACGATTACCTAATATATTCCCGAAAAAAGTTAAAAGTTTAAAAAAAGATTAAAGAATTAAGTTTTAAAAAACGATAATTATTTCTCGTAATATAATTAAGAAATAACTACGATATAAACGAACTTAATAAATAACGTATAATTATTAAAGAAAAAACGTTATACTTTACGGGGCGAAGAATTTACGAATCCGAATTAAAAGTCGAAGAATATAAATTTAACGACGATTCGGAAAAACTCCGATTTAAAAGAAAAAACATTACTTTAAATTAATATAAAATTAACGAAAAATTAAAAAAACGAAAAATAAAGATTTATTAATAATTAAGGAATATTATTATTACCCGATTAAATTATTAAAAATACGATAAAACTCGAACTTTTAAGAAAAACCTTTTACCGAGAGAACGCGTTTATTAAAAATAATAAAATAACGTAACCGAAACGTATCGAAATATTATTAACAAATATTTTAAATCGATAATAAAATTAGTTTATATCGTTTTTTTTACCGCCGAACGAAATTTAATTATAAAATAAGAAATTTATGTTAAAATTTATAAAACGTATATATACGTTTTTAAAGGTTATTCGTTATAATTTAGATAATTATTTTTGTTTTTATTTACGATTAGAAATAAAAGTTACTTTTTTTTTTTAAACTTTGTTTTTAATATTATATTTTATCGAATAATATTTATTTAAATTATAATAAAAATATAAATAATTATTTTACCGGCGTTTCCGTTTTTTTAAAAATAATCTTTTAATTTATAACGTAATAACCGCGTTGAGTATTATCGTTTTAAAGTCCCGTATTATAATAAATAATTAAACGGTTATAATATTTTACGTTTTTAAAACCGGGGATTTAACGATAATTTAACGTTTATATACGTTATCGGTAATATTATTCGAAAATAGTTTAAATAACTTTATTTATTTCGTAATATCGTAACCGTCCGGGCGGTTTATTACCGAAACTAAAATATTGTTTAACTCCCGGTTAACTTTCCGGCGGAATATTTCGATTTTAATTTAGTCGGGTTATTAAGAATTATTTATTAAACGTTAAAAACGGGCGATAAAATCGGCGAACGGCGTATTATTTTATTATAATAATTCGAAATCGCGGATTATTTAACCGAAAACGTCGAAAATAATATAAACCGGGTTAAAAAACGTTATTAAATCGTTATAATCCCGTTAATTTATAATTTATTTATTAAAGTCGTTAAAACTTTCCGTTATTTTATCGATACGGGGTCGGACTCGAACGTACGCGTCGCTATCGAGGCGTTAAGCCGTATATAATATATAAGAAATAAAATCCGGGAAAATAATATAATCGAACGTTAATTTAGCCCGTAATTACGAACGTTAATTAATATAATCTTTTTAACGTTATTATAATAATACGGAATCTTTTTCAAAAATCGGGGGATTTTGATTTCGTAGCCGTACCGGGCCCGTATCGGTTCGGTAAAATTAAAGTAATTACGTTATAATATTTATTAATTTATATATCGGGTTAAACGTTTAATTTTATTATTACCGGTTACGTTATAACTCGGTTTTAAAGGTTTTAATTACCGTATTCTTCGTTTAAAAGAGGTTTTTACGTTCTTTTGCGAAAATAACTTTTTCCGAATATTATTTAGAAACTTTATATAAAAAAGTTTAGAATAACGAGGTATATTATTTATCGCCGTTAAATAAACGAAATAATAACGTGTAATCTTTAAAGGTATAAAATAATTTAGCAAAGTCGGCGTATATAAATTATAAAAGTTTACGGTTAACTTTATCATTATATTTTAATCTAATATAACGGTTTTAGAAACCTTTAATATCGGGTTAATTATACCCGGAATAATTATCCCCGTATTAAAGTTAAGAATATTTAATATAAGTTATATAGTTTAGTTAAATACCGGCGTAAAGGTATTTTAAATTTAACGTATTATAAAAGATTATAATTCAAAGTTTTATAAATAAAAAGTATTTTAAATTTAACGTATTATAAAAGGTCGTAATTTAAAATTTCGTAATAAAACGTAATAAAATCGTAGTTTTTATAAATAATATAATAAAGTCGTGTTTATAACGTAAAGCCGGCGTATTATAATATAATTACCGTAAAATACTTAATATAAAAAAGGTATAATAAACTATTACGGCCTTAGTATATAATATAAAGGTACTTTTAATATATTATTATTATATAAGAAAAGGAATTATATTATAATATCGTAAAAGGTTTTCATCGTAAGCGCACGGCCCCCGTAAGGCCGGCGGTATAGTTTTGTAATAATTTAAAAACGTTGTATAATATAATAGCTTTACGTATATTTAATTTTAAGTCTATACGAAGCGTTTAAAGCGTTAGATTTAAATTCTCCGGTTTGTATTTTAGTATTATTATTAAAAAAGTAATAAATTAGTTATGAAAAAGTATAATATAAGAATTATAAATAGTGCGTAGCTCGCTTATATACGCAGCTCGCTTATAAAGTACGTTATTTTAAAATTTATATTAATTTATAAAATTAATTTATTTTCTAATATAAAATATTAATAATAAATTATAATATTAATAACGTAGTTTATAAGCGAACTAGCTACTTAAACGAACTAGCTACTTAACGCGACAATTTTAAATATTTAGTTTTTTAAGTTTCTTTATTAATTAATTTTAATAAATCTAATTTAAAAAGAACGTTAATTATTTTTAGCCTTTTAAACTATTAAATAAAACCTAAAATTAAGTAATCGAACTATTATAAAATTATATAAAATCTTTCGTTTTATATTAATTACGCGAAATTACGTAATATTTTTACGAAATAATTTTTTTATTAATTTACGAAAATTTATAAATCTAAAAAAATCCGTATTTCTTTAAAAAATACTCGATATTAATTCCTAAAGATTTCCGCCCCGGAAAAATAGTATAAAAGATATAACGAATATTTTACGACGCGACCGCGACGCGATACCGGTTAGGAAAAACTAGATTTCGAACTTTATATAACGATAATTAGAATTTAAAACGCGTTTTACGCGTAAATACGATTATTAAAAAGTTTTATACAAAGATTTAAAGATTATTTAAAATTAATTTACGTTTAACTGTACATGTATAGCGAGTCGCCTACGTTAGCGAGCCGCCCACTTTCCACGCTAATTGGCACGGATTAATAAATAACTTAACTATAACGTAATAAATTAATTAAAACTATTTAGAATCCTCTTCTTTAAAGATAATAATTTTATTTAATACGTTCGCGTATTATACTTAATCCCGTTATAAATATTATAGCGCTTAACGCGCGTTTCGGTACGCCTTATACGATTATTATTTTAACGCGTTTCTTCCTATATTTACGTCGCTAATTCCTTTAACTTTTTTAAATTTATTACCTTTTCGAAAATAAATACTCTTTTATCCCGTAATTTGGTTTTTTTAGCCTTCCGACGTTTGTTTAATATCGAATTAGCTTCCCGAAACTCCTTATTCTCGGCCTCGATAAGAGTTAGTTTATATATTATCATTTTCGTCCCTTTCGTAAAATGATCGATAACGGTTAAAATATTTATCGGGGAATTATTTTAATATTCGGAGACCTTTTTTTTAAAAAAAGTAAATTACGAATAGGCTTTTATCGGGTTATATAACGTTTACGATATTTAAGGTCGAGCCTCGATCTCGGGTAAACTAAAAAATATAAAAGTCCGTAACTTTATATTTAATTTTAAAATAACCTTTTTAAGATTATAAAATACGAGGCCTAACCTTTTAAATTTAGTTTAAACGTTATTTTCACCAAAAATTATAAAGAATACGTTTTTAAAAAAGGGAAGGAAATTTTCTTTTATAATATATATTAAAGACTAACGTATTATTTTTCTTATTAACTTTCCGTATTTCCGTTTTAATAGTTTAAATAACGTAATATTAAATAGTTAAAGAAAATGGGAAGAATACGGAGGTATATATAACGTTATAATTTTGTGTTTTTTATAAAAGACTTTAAAATTATACGAAACGTAGTTCTCGTACTCGTTTAATATTAATAAACGGTAAAAATTAATATTTTGGTTTTTGGAATATTTTTCGAAATGTTTAATAAATTCGAAACTAATTTTATTCGTCGTTTATTTATTTCTATTAATAACTCTTTCGGGATAATACCGTCTTCGTACCAAAAGGTAAGGTAAAATCGACCGGAAACGACGATAAACGGCGGTAACGTTTAACCGGTAAATCTAATCGATTAAATTACCGTAACTTATTTACGATTATTTTATTAAATTAATTTAAGTTTAATACTTCGATCGGTACCTATAACGATTATATTAGTTAAGATTTTATTTATCGTAAACTTAATCTCGTTAAAGTTATAAATATCTTTTAATAAAATACCGTATTTAGCGTAAACGTTTTAAATAAACCGAAACCACTTTTTAATAAGTTTTAGATTTTTGTATAAAGCCTTTCGGTAATCGTATAGGCGATTTTAGCGAGTTTTTAAGTTTAAGTAGCGTACGACGAATCTTTACGTTTAACGCGTTCCGACCGGGGCTAAATTACGCGACGCGCGAAGGGTATTAATTATATCTTTTATATTAAAAAGGTTAAAAAGAAACCTTTACGTATATAGTTCGAGTATATAATCCTTTATAACCTCCTCTTCTAGGTCGGTTATAATACGTAAATTAGTTGTTATTTCGCGTCGGGGAATTCGGCCGTTTTGACGGTCGCGGAGGGTCGATCGGGGTATTTTATAAATAGATATAACGCGTCGTATACTAAGTTTTAAATCTTTTTGGATAGTTTAAAGGGCTAGGAATAAATCTGATTCGTTATAAGCTTTCGCTATAATAAATAGTGAAGAAAGTGGAAGAAATTGTTAATCCGTGCTAATTAGCGTGGAAAGTGGGCGGCTCGCTAACGTGGGCGACTCGTTATATATTTATAATTATACGGAACTTTATAATTAAATTTAAGATTATAAAGGCGGATATTTATAATTTCGACGAGGTAAATTTTTTAATAAATTAAATCAATTCGATAATAGTTATTATAATTACCGATTAAAAAGGCTAATTTAAATTAATATAATTTAATAATCGAAAATAAATTTCGGTAATTTAAAGTATTAATTCTTAAGGTTAAAATATCCCGCCGTTTATTATCGTAAAAAAGGTTTAATACTTTTTTTTTTAATACGAAAACGATAATATAACGATATATTCCGGGGGTTAGGTAAACTCCGTAAAATACAGTGTTTGGGTATTTATACTAATAAGGTAAGTGAGTTTAGTTAACTAAGGCTTTAGTTGTCTCGAGTAATACGTCGGATAGAGATAGAGTAATAAGTATTAAAGGATATAGTATAAATCGTTAAAGTTTGATAAACTCTACCTATAAGTAAGATAGATGTTTAGATTGATTATTAAGGTAATGATTGTTTATATATCTTGGAAATCTTATTCTTTATATATCCATTTATTCCTTTATTGATTACGTCCGTTTATTTAATCCTAAATAAGCGACCTTTATTTACGATCACGTCCGTTCAAATGAGCGTAAATGATCTTGCCTAGGGTTACGTAACCTCGTGCCTTGGTCCTGTAGTTTAGTGGTTTTATTCCCCGTAATCTGCCCCGCCGGTTTTTAGTTATTTTATTCCGGTTAATTTAGTTATTTTTTATTTATGTTTATAATATTAAGTCTTTCCCTTCTAGTTTTAGCCTTTTAAGATTAAGGTCGTATAAATAGGTTATATATATTTATTTTATTATTTCGTAAAGTTTTTATCTTATTTTGTTTTTTTTGTGATGTGTGTTTATTATGTTAGGTCGAATTGAAAAACGTTGTCCTAAAGTTCGCCGTAATATTATTATCGAAAAGGATTGTTTTACCGCTTTTATCGGAGAATAAAGTTTCGACGTTATACCTTATTCTTTTTGTTTTTAATACGGCGTTCGTTATTAGATAATAAAAGGGGTATCGCGATATAAGGAGTACGTTCGTTGCGGGAGGTCTTGTAATAGTTCGGGTATTCCGATAATTTCGTTAGATAATATTTTTCGGGAGAAGTAACGTTTAGAGCGGGAAGAGGAGTTCTCCGAAGAGCGTCTTTTTTAAATCTAGTAAGAAATGAACTTGGCTTAATAACGTATAAACGAGACGTTGTCGCGCCTATTTCGTTTTAGGAAGTAAAAAAAGTTTCTGGCTACTCGTGGTGTAGAAATGGTGAACCGCGGTTTATAGTCTTTAGACGAGTTAGAGATAAAGGAGCGGGAGGAGTCGGAAACGGCGATTAGTACCTAGTCGAACGGCGCGTTCGACGTAATAAATTAGAATATTCTAGGTTTTTCGCCCTTTTTCGGTATTTTTTAAAAAGTTTAAGATAACTTTAAAGGTATTTTTTAGGTTTTTATATATTTTCGTTTAATAGGTATCTTTTCTATTTAATTAGGTATTTAATAATATTTTTAATTTTCTTAAAATTTAGGATTTTTTCGACTTCGTATTCGTGTTAGTCGGTTTCGGTTTCGATTTAAGTTTCGATTTTGGCGTTTAGTGGTATTAGTTTTAATAATAATATATAAAATATTGGGTAAACTTTTATAATTTTAGGTAAAGTTAGTCGGTAATTTATTATTAAAATAACTTTATTAATTTTAAACGGTCCGATTTTTTTAAAATTAAATTTATCGTTTAGTCGTTTTATTTTAATATTTCGTCGTATTAAATAAACTAAGTCTTTTTTTTCGAAAATTGGTCTTTTAATTTTTTTCTTATCGTAATATTTCTTTATTCGTTTTTATAAATAGACTAAATCTCGTTATAATGATTTTTAAAGTTTTTTTAGTTTATCGACGTATTCGATTATTTTAAGAGCTATTTCTCCTTTTAACGGTTTTTTCGTAATATTTGGATCGTAATTATAATTTACGTAAAATGGTAATATATTAAATATCTCGGTATTAGAGTTATTATATATAAATTATACGATTAATAATAATCGTACTTAATCGTTTTACTCGTAATTAACGTAATACCTTAAATATTATTTTAATATTTAGTTTATTCGTTTTGTTTATTTATCCGTTTATAAGTAATAAATTATAAATAATTTATATTTAGTTCTAAATTACGTTATAAACGATTTCCAAAATTTAAAGGTAAACAATTTGTTTTTGTCCGATATAATCTCATTTAATAACCCGTATTAATTAATTATCGTTCGTAAAAACGTATAGGCTAGGTTATCGGTATTATTTAATTTTATATACGGTAAAAAGTAAACGTATTTCGTAAATTTATTTATAATAATTAAGATATTATTATAAATAGTTTTTATTATTAGCTCTTTAGATGGCGGTAGTTTTATAATAAAATTTAATATAATAATTATTTAAACTCTCGGAAATAGCGTGATTAGTTATAATTTTCCGTAAGGTTTATATCGTAAGGTTTTCGCTTTATTATAAAGGTTATAATCTTTAATAATCTTCTTAATATCCTTTTTAAATTTTTGGTAATCGTAATATCGGTTAATTCGATTTTATATTTTATATATTCCTTAGTATTTATATATAAGGTTTTCGTGGTATTTTTTAATAAATTTTTCCCTAAATTTTTTAGGTATTTATAATTTATTATTATATTTAAAAACTTTTCCTAGTTTTTAAGATTCGATAATTTTTTCGATTTAACTATCCGTGGTTTTTACTTCCTATATTGCGTTAATACTTTTTAAAGGTATAAGGTTTCCTTCGTCGTTAGTTATAAATATTATATACGTTTTTTTTAACGCTTTTTGGAAATAATTTAGTCGTCGATTAAAAACGTTAATTCTTCCGTTTTCTGACTTTTTTCGATAGATAATTTCGAAATTATAATTTATTAAGAATTCTGATTATCGTATTTATTATTTATTAAAGTCTTTATTAAACGTAAACGATATTAAGTTTTTGTGGTTTATATAGACTTTAACCGTATAAATTATTTTATTAAGGTAATATTTCTATTCTTTAAATACTTCGATAATAACCATTAGTTCTTTATTATAAATTTAATAATTTAACTTTGGTCCGTTAAGTTTTTTCGAATAAAATATTACCGGGTATAATTTCCCCTAATTATCTCGTTAATTTAGTTGTTTATTTAATATATAGTCCGATATATCGGTCTCGATTTCGTATTCCCGTTCCGGGTTTATTATTACGAGTATTAGTTCGTTCGTAACCTTTTTCTTAAGTTTATCGAATATTTTTTATTCGACGTTTGTTTATTTAAATAGTAAATCTTTTTTCGTTAGGTTCGTTAATAGAATATTAATACCCCTAAAATTCGGAATAAATATCCGGTAATAATTTATTAACTTTATAAAGGATCGTATTTCCGTAACGTTCGTAAATATATGCTAGTTTTTAATTATTAATATCTTAAAATCTTTTATTCGTATTTCGTTTAAAGATATTATATATCTTATAAAGGTAATTTTCTTCTAATAGAATTCGCTTTTCTTTAAATTTATTAATAAATCTACGTATTATAACTTTTATAAGACCTTTTTTACGTATATTTTATATTCTTTTAATATTTTCGAGAAAATTAAGATATCGTCGAGGTATATTACGACGAATACGTCGAGGTAATTTCGTAAAATATAGTTAATTATATTCTAAAAGTTTACTAGAATATTAGTTAACCCGAAAGGTATAACTAAATATTTAAAATATCCGTATTTCGTTTTAAAAGTTATTTTCCACTTTTTTCCTTCTTTAATACGTATTAACCCGTACGTATTAGGTAGGTCGAGCGTAATAAACTATTAGGTTTTATGTAATTTGTTTCGTAGATTTTTAATTAATAGTAACGGATACCAGTTTTTAATTATAATCTCGTTAAATTTACGGTAATCGATATAAGGTCTTTATAATAGTTTGTTATCCCTACTTTTCTTTAGTACGAAAAGTATAGGGTATCCCGTAGGTGATTATAATGGTCGTATTTATCCTTTTTCTAATATCTTTTTGATATAGTTTTTAAGCGTTTCTTCGTATTATAGCCTTATTGGGTAAGTAGGTATATAATATAGTTTTTTCCTTTCTTTAAGGGGTATTTCGTGGTCGAATTATATATGTTTTGGTAATCTTATTTTTAGCTTTCTATTGAATAAGTCGTCGTATTATTTATATTCGTCGGGAATTTTCGTAGTATATATCGACTTTAACTTTTTAGTAACTATATATATTTTAAAGGTTTTAGGTTTATATAAAGGTCGGTTTTTTTATTAACGTTTCTTAAAGGCTAAATCTTTTTTTAATATATCTTATTATAGTTGGCCAATTCTCTAATTAATTAAAGGATTATTTACCTGTAATTAAGGTATCTTTAATATTATATCGTATCCTGATATACCCGTGATATCGTACGTGAGTTTCTCTTTATAATTAAATAACTTAATAGGAAGTTACGTTACTTCTATATTTATTATTCTATTACCGTAGGATATTAGTTTTTTATCTACGGTTCGTAATCGGTAAAAGGCGTCTTTTTATATTTATAATAATTTATATTTATTAACGATTTTCGGTAAAATATAATTTCTTTATATTTTATTATTTAATAATATACGTATTTCTTTCCTTATTACGAATACCTTTAGTATTAGGTGATCGTAAATACCGTTAATCGTAACGTATAAAGATTTATAATCCGACCGTTATTATCCCGTTATAAACGGTCTTTATTATTTTTTGGTTATCGTCGATCTTTTTTATTAATTCGCCTCTTAGTTATTTATTATTTTATTTTAATGGCCGTCGATAATATTTCGATACGTTTTAGTTACGTCGTTTTATTATTTTCGGTAAACGCGTTTTTTCGGTAAAAGGTTTTTCCTAAAAGTTCGAGTTTTATCGTATTCTTAATAATTTAATCGGGTAATAATAATATTTTTTATTGGTAGATTTTTATCTTTCGTTTCTCTAATTCTTCGTTAATTCCGTATAGGTCTAAAGTAATATTCTTATTTCTAAGTCGGAATTCTTTTAGGTTATCGTTAGACTCGTACTCCTCGACCTCTGGTTCGGATTCGTAAATTTTTCGTCCCGTAAAGTATAATATTCTTTTTTTAACGGTTATATATTGTTTATTAGGTTCGTTTATAACGTAATTGTTTCCTAATTATATTACGAAAAATAATTAACGTCAAGCATCAGCGAGCTGGCCACCCCCACCGAGCTGGCCACTTTCAGTGCCAATTGGCACGGATTGACAAATAACTTAACCACAACGTAATAAATCAATTGAAACTACTCTAAATCTTCATTATCAGACGATGGCAATTCGACTTGACAAGTGCGCGCATTATGCCCAGTCCCGTTACAGATGCCACAACGCCTGGCGCGCGTTTCGGTACGCCTTACACGACCACTATTTTGACGCGTTTCCTCCTGTATCTGCGTCGCCAATTCCTTTGACTCTCTCAAATCTGTTGCCTCTTCGAAAGTAAGTGCTCCTCCATCCCGTAGTCTGGTTTTTTTGGCCCTCCGACGTTTGCTTAATATCGAATTGGCCTCCCGAAGCTCCTTGTTCTCGGCCTCGATAAGAACCAACTTATGCATTATCATTTTTGTCCCCTTCGCAAGAGCGTCGATAGCACCTAAAATACTAGTCGGGGAGCTATTCTGATGCTCGGAGACTCTCTTTTTTAAAAAAGTAGACTGCGAATGGGCTTCTGTCGGGTTATTCGGCGTTTGCGACACCCAAGGTCGGGCCTCGATTTCGGGAGACCCAGGAGGTGTAGGAGTCCGTAACCTTATATCCAGTTTTGAAATAACCTCTTCTGGATTATAAGGTACGAGGCCTGACCCTCTAAATCCAGCCTGAACGTTGCTTTCGCCAAAAACGGAGAAGAATGCGTCTTTAAAAAGGGGAAGGAAGTCTTCCTTCGTGATGTGTGTTAGAGACCGGCGCATCATTTTTTCTACTAACTCTCCATACTTCCGCTTTAGTGGCCCAAAACACGCAACGTCAAGTGGTTGAAGGATGTGAGATGAGTGAGGAGGCATACACAAGGTTATTATTTTGTGTTCCTGACAAAACAGCTCGAAATCGCCGGAATGGTGGCTCTCATGCCCGTCAAGCACTAACAAACGGTATACCCCCGTTTTCCGATCTTTCGTATGCTTTTCAAAATGTTTGATAAATTCCAAACCAATCTCATTCGTCGTCCATCCATTAGGACTAGGCCGTACTGCCCATTCTTTCGGGATGGTGATGTCTCCGTACCAAGAAGCGAGGTGATACCGGCCCGCAACAACGACAAACGGTGGCAGCGCCCAACCGGTAGATTGGACGCCTTGGACCACAGTAACCCATTCCCTATTACCTTGTTGCAATGTTTTAGGCCTTGCACGTCGTTCGGTACTCGTAACTACCATACTGGTTGAGATCTTGCCCATCAAAAACCCAGTCTCGTCAAAGTTGAATATATCCTCCGGTAGGATACCGTATTTGGCGCAAACGTTCTGAACAAGCCGAAACCACTCTCCAATAAGCTTTGGATCTTCGCATTGGGCCCTTTTATAGTCGTAAGGGCGATTCCAGCGCGTTTGTAACTCTGGTCGGCGTACGACGAATCTTTCTGCCCAGTTCTTGCCAACGCGCGACGCGATACGCGACGCGCGTATTGAATTCGCCATAGCTTCCACATCAGGATACCTGGGAGGAAATCCTCGCGCATCTAGGTCCAATATATGCTTTACGATGACCTCCTCTTCTAAATCCGTCAAAGTCTTTGAATTGGGCATGGTATCGCGTCGGTAAGGTACGCCTTGTATACGGGCCTGAAGGGTGCTACGGGGGACTTCGTAGATCGATGCAGCGCGTCGCGCGCTTAGTTTTGGGTTGTTTTTGATAGCTTGGAGCGCTAATAATAAGTCTGCTTCTTTATAAGACTTTTCCATAATGAATGGTTAAGTAATTAGGTTCGTAAGTCAATCCGTGCCAATTGGCACGGAAAGTGGCCAGCTCGGTGGGGTGGCCAGCTCGCTGATGCTTGACGTTATCGTTTTTTAGGATTTAATTCTTTAATTTTTCTCTAAATTCTTAACTTCTTTCGGGAATATATTAGGTAATCGTTATTTAAATATTCGTATTATACGATTTTTCTTTACGTATATTCGTAAATTCGTTTAAGGTCTTCTCGGATAATAGCGTATCCTTTTAGATCGTAATAAATGATTTTTACTTCGCCTATTTCGTATTTTTAATATAGTTCGTATACCGGTTAGTTCCGAGTTTTTTACGGGAAAAGGCGATTCGCTATCTTTTCTTATAAATATATTAAATATATATCGTATATATAGGATATCCACGATAATCCGTCGTATTCTTTATTATCGGGGTAAAGTTATTCGTCGTCGCCGAAGATCTTTTCGCGACGGATAATTTCGTTTATAAGGTTATTAAATAACGTATAACGTTTTATTTCTTCGAATAAAATATATTATAGTCCGGTAATAACTATATTTATCCTTTTTCCGAAGGTGATTCTTTTTTGTGTAATTTGGTCGTTTAGTTTATCGGAATTTATTCGTTAAACTTCGTCTAATTTAAAGATCCCGTAATAATTTAGTAACGTTTCGTCGTCGTTATTATCGGTTAACGTTTAATAAACGGGTCTTAGATTATTTTCTTTTATTAAAGGGTATATAAGGTTAATAACGAGTTTTTTTCGTCGTTTTATAATTAAAGTCTTAGTCTTTTTTAGTATTTTAAGGTACCATTTTATATTCTCCTTTTCGTGTCCGTAAATAATATAAATATCGTTGTAATACGTAGTCTATGATATATTATTATGGTTTAAATCTAAAATAATTACGGTTTATCTTTCTCTAATCTTAATTTAAAGGTGGTTTCCGAAATATAGTTTATATAATACGGGTAAATGATATATATAAATCTTATTTAGTATATCGGTAACGAATATCCCTTCGCTTTTCCGTATTATATTAATTTTTCGTTCGGGTATTAACCGGAACGGTCTTTAAATAAGATATTTGTTTATATAATGTCCTTCCTTATTATAATTATAATATTTTCCGTTATTTCGTTTATTATCGTATCGAATAACGTTAAAATCTATAAATCTAATATAATATCCGTAAAAGGTTTTATTTCTTTAATTATTATTACGTAGGTTATTATTCCGTTTTTAGTTAGGCCTAAAAAGCTTTATCGGTCGTTTTATATTAACTTAACGTTTTTATCCGTTATTAGATCTTTACTTTTCCATCCTTTTTTCGTATAGGCGGTTATCGATTTTGATTATTATCTCGATATAATCGTCGAATATATTAAATCGTTCTATATATAAGACTTCGTTTTTTACGTCGTCGCGTAATTTTATATAAAATTGTGCCATTAAGGTATCGTCGTCGTTTTATTCGGTCTTAAAAACGATTTATTTAAATTCGGATACGTATTTAATAACTAACCCTCGTTATTTAAACTATATTAGGCGTCGTTCTATTATACGGGCTTTATCGGGGTTTCCAAAAATAACTCGGAATCGTTTCTCGAATTTATTATAATTTTTAAAAAGTACTTAGGTTTCGTCCTTCTATTCTCGGGGCTTATTATCGAGATAATCTTTTATAATAGGTTCGAACTAGTTAAATACGTCCTAGGTAAAGAACCCGGTAACGTATAAAATCTTGTTTAGCTCGTTACTAATAGTTTAAACGTAAAATCGTAAATAAGTTTTGACCTAGGTTAAAAAGCCTTAGACGTTTCCATCTTATCTATTATACGAAGGAGGAGGTATAAGTTTATAACTATTACCACCATAACTCTAGCGTGGAATGGCAAGTATTTAGGTTTACAATTATTCGTTATCCGCCTTAAATTATCGTACCATCTTTAGGAGTTTAGACCCATTAATCTTAACTAAGGCGTTAGATCCGCTTAATATTTATAGTACCATTGTGCTTATACGTGAATATTACTCGAGTAAAAGATATACTTATTTAAACAAAAATGATTAAAATATAACGATATATTCCGGGGGTTAGGTAAACTCCGTAAAATATAATATTTAGGTATTTATACTAACAAGGTAAATAAGTCTAATTAATTAAGGCTTTAATTATCTCGAATAATACGTCGGATAAAAATAGAATAATAAGTATCAAAAGATATAGTATAAATCGTTAAAGTTTAATAGGCTCTACCTATAGATAAAATAAATATTTAAATTAATCATTAAAGTAATAATTATCTATATATCCTAGAAATTTTATTCCTTATATATCTATTTATTCCCTTATTAATCACGTCCGCTTACTTAATCCTAAGTGAACGACCTTTATCTACGATCACGTCCGCTCAAATAAACGCAAATGATCCTGCCTAGGGTCACGTGACCTCGTGCCTTGGTCCCGTAGTTCAGTGGTCTTATTCCCCGTGGTCTGCCCCGCCGGCCTCTGGTTGTTCCATTCCGGTTAGTTTGGTTGTTCCTTGTTCATGTTTGTAACAGATAACTTAATATCCCGAAAAATTAAATAATTGCGGTTAATTTTAATAAATAAACTAATAATAAATTAAATATTAAATAAATTAAATATTTCAATAAATATACAAAAAGTTATAAAACCGGGGGATATCGTTTATTAATATTCGACGGGTATAAAAATTATTATTCCGTAAAATTTAAATTTTATTATAAAGATAATAATATTCTAATATTTTATATATTTATTTATTTATTTTATTTATTTTAACTATTCGACGTTAAATATTTTAATCCTTTAAAACGGGCGTACGGTAAATAAATCGAAAACCTAATACGGGCCCGCGTTAATTATATTACGAAAAACGATTTATTTTTAACCTTTTACGCCACGTTTTCGTAATTAATAACGTTAGAAAATAATTATTTTTTTAAACTTAAAAAATCTAATTTCTAAATTAGATATAAAGGTATATTTTTTAATATTTCCGGTGATTTTATTTAAATTATTATTAATCTAAAAATTTAAAATATTTTCTAACCCGATAAAAACTATTTTATAATCGGAATATATTTAAAACCGTATTTTTAATTATTAAATTAATTTATTAACTTTTATTTCAAACGCGGTTTTTTAAATTACGAAAAATACGTAAAAGATTATATATAAATATACCTTTTTAAAGGCGGAAATCGCGGAATTACGAGAAGCAAATTTAGCATTAAATAAACGTCGGAAAATTAAGAAAAAACGTTTACGGGAAAAAGGGATACTTTCTCTTTAAAATATATAAAATTTTCGGGACGAAAATGATATTTAAGCGTAAATATAATAAAAAGATCGTCGAAATAATAATCGCGTACGATGCGTTAAGACGCGCGAACGACGATATAGGTAATACGGAAGGCTAGGATATAATATACGTATTTATGATCTTATTATAGAGATATCTGGAGAAGAAGATTCAGAATACTTTAAACAGATTAGACGCGTTTTAGGGGTATTACGAAACCAAATATCTGAAGTTGTCGCGTTGGGTGGCCAGCTCGCTTGTGAACTACGTTATTTAAAATAAAATAAATAAATATTTTAAAGTTTTAACGGTTCTGTTTTTCTAAAATAGTTATTCGGCCCCGCCGTCGAAACGGAGGGTAAGCGCTAAAACACAAAAAGCGGTCCGGGTTAATAAAACCAGGAGAGAAAGGTGGGCCGGTGCGCCACAAGGGTGAGTCAGCAGATACGGTTGTACCGTATATTCGATATTGCTTTATATCGTCCTATTCGAGTGACAGGAGTTTCCTCTATGGCACTTCCTGCATATGGTCAATCGAAGCATGGGTGAGTCTTATGCTGGCTGATTACCGCCCATCTGTAAGAATACCATTAAAACAGCAGCGTATCTGATCATGATTAATGCCAAATGCTAACAATGAGAAGGTAAGGTCGCTTACGCTGCTGTAGCGGCCAACACTTCAAATGGTTTGGCCACCGTTGCACTTGATAAGAGGGCGGTAAATATCAGGATGAAGACCGTAATAATGGTGAGTTGTTTAACATTATCCGTAACGAATTGAAGCGCCCACATCGGACCAAGGAGGAGCAGAAGACCCAAAGATATGATAAATCCAAATACCATAACGTCAACATCTGCGATGGCGCCTCGGTGGTTCCAGAACCAGTTCTCGACATTGTCGAGGTGATATTTCTGAGCTGAGCGCCAGCCTTTCACCTGAGAATACGTGGCCAAATATTCATCTGCACGGCTAAGCATGCAATGCCATCATTCGAGTCGGAAGGTACCTGTACTCACTATAATTTTTCAGCATCACTATCAACCTGTCAAGGACCCGAGTTCGTTCTACTTGAGGATCATCACGCAAAGAACTGGAGTCCGCCATCTCGTCAGGGGATTGCCTCGCTATTGCATCTATATCCGCTAAAGATTCCTCAAGCTGGATAATGCGATCTTGCATGAGCAAGAGGACTCGAGCATTGAGATGACCGAAGCGCCGTAGCACCAGAAAGTCTTCTGAAGATGACATCCACTGTGAGAAGGCTGGGTAGCCCTCATCTCTCCACGGCTTTGGCCTGGGTGAGCCGGTTGATGTCGCTGCCCCTGATGGGTTGACCATCTCGGTATCCTGATTCGAGCTATTCATATTGGCCACCAACTCAGCTGATAGTAGATGTACCTAGATACTTGATTTGTGATGCTCTAATGAGGTTGCTCACGAGGGCAGCATGCACCCAATCAAGAGGAGGGTCATGCGAAGAAAATGGCGTTCAGCGAGCCAATCATACTTCAGACAACCCATTCAGCCTCACTCTTATCTAAACAAATCGCATATCTAGCCCAAACCTGGGAGATCTCAACTTTCCATGATGTCGGTAAGTTATCTAAAAACATGTCCGAGCAGAGTCGTAACAACCGTTCACAGCGTTCTCCAAGACTATTGACTGCGCCGGAGCGCGACTCGTCACCGGACGAGTCCTCCCCATGGCCAGACGAGGCTTGCCCAGCGGTTCGCTCATTTCGGACAGCCATATCAAGACCTGCTTCTGTAGCTACGATCGACGGGAATTATCGCTTGCTATACAACGAAGCAAGTGACACCTTTGACGACCCGATGACGCCATGGTCGCAGAATCAGTCCAGTAATGCTGCCCAGGACGTACATGGAGCCGGGGTACAATTTTGGGATCCTTCAGATCCATACGGCTTATCTCCAGGACCGGTACATGCAGCAGGTTCCTCAGACAGTCCGGCATATCCAACAAGCCTATCAAATAGGATTCTATACACTACTGCCACAGAGACCCATTATCACCCATTTCCCCAAGCAGGGTATATATTAGATCCGCCAAGTCGTCTAGCATCCCCTGCTGCTGCGGATCCAGATGACTTTAATCCCGTGAGGTCTAATGCACCAGCGAGTGTGTATGATCCAGCATATCCTCCTTGGAACCAAGAAGACCTGTCATTTGGCCAACTTCACATATGGACAGCTAGTCCGGTTATCCCCATTGCCGATTTTAGCGGAGCGAGAGAGACCCGTGGTCCACGGCCTCCAACGCCAGAGCCGCGTCCACCAAGGCATAGTCTCCGGAAGAAGCCACGACATAGGAAAGATCTGAGGAGGTTGGCGGAGTCACCTCCCCAATGTCCCAACGGACATGAGGTATACCAGTTTCCCAAGATTGCCTACATGATTTACCGTGCTAATCACTACACAGATGATACAGATGCATAGGGGCAAGTGGGAGTGCCGCCAATGCAGATGAAGTACTACGCATTGAGCAACAGATACAGGCTCACAGATAGGTAGAGCGAATGACACTACGTCATACCACAATGCCAGCACGTTATCAAGTTGATCAATGAATTATGGTATAGTCAGTATCACTTTAACCGCTAGAGTCAACTCGCTACAAAGAAGCACTCTTCAACGTCCCCCAACCCACTCTGCCAGTAACACCATCCCACACAGTATAATACTGCTTCAACAACGGCGAACCAAGCAGCCAAACATTCCCAATCGACACAAACTCCAGCGGGTTGTTGAACACCGCCTGGCAAATACCGGGCTGGCCAGGATACTCGCCCAGATTGAACGCCTCCCTCGGGACCGTCAAGTTCAGCGCCCCGCCAGGCGGGCCAAGCGTGAACGTCAACTCGGGTGCGATGGCGTCGATCTCACTGCACGGCATGCCCCACGCACCCGCCTTGTCGATCTGCGTGATTTTAGGCGAGATGGCCGCGTACAGCTCCTTGGCGGTCTTGTAGTCGGGCGTCTGCAGGAATGCCGTGCCGGTATCAAGAATCGCGGCGCCGGTCTTGGAGATGAGGCGGTCGTTGACATAGAATCCGGTCTGGTCGAGCGTGTAACCGCCTCTTGAGCTCTGGAGTTTGGTATAGGGAATGTCGCCTTCGTACTTGGTATCGTCGACGCCGCCTAGGGTCAATTCGGCACCGTAGATATCGCCAGGAGGTGTGTAGAAAGCGAAGACGGGGGATGCGAGCTGTCCGCTGTAATAGAGGTTCCAGTACCAGGGGACTTCCCCTATCCCTGTGACGTTGGGCGCACCAAGGCCGAGGATGCCGTCGACCGGCATTTTGTTCAGCGTCGCGGCGGACTCGTCGACTAGCAAGAACCCCTGACTCTCTACCGTTAAGTTGCCGAGTGAGATCTTATCATGGACGATCACTCCGCCTTCTCCCTCTGGGGTTTCAAATGGGATCGAGTCCACGCCCGTTGAGTAGTAAGTCTTGCTATGCGTACCGGGGAGGGGAGAATAAGTACTTGATAGTGCAGGGTTGAAGAGGGTGTGATTGCTACATGTGGTGCAGTTGATGCCCGGTAGCAAGAGATCAATGGATCCAGTATCCCAAGCAACAGTCCTATATCTCTATCAGCTGGCGGCTTCTAGTTTAGTCTAGCGAACTGCTTGACTTACAAGTCTTGCGGCGGAGTGCCAACAGAGATTGTGCTGTACCACTGAGGTCATCATGTTAGCCAAAATCCGAGCAAGGGGACTGACTGCTCGATGTATACCTCATTGTCGGTGCGGTTGAACCAATCTGTCGCAGCAACATTGACGCCTGGAGGTGTTACCGCCCGTCGCCGAAGTGCCCGATTCTCCAATGGAATGGTGTAGACGTTTGTTGCTGTGACACAGGTCGCCGTAACCACGAGGCTCGAGGCAAGGTAAAGGAGTTTCATCATCGCTGGTCATAGATAAAAGAATAATGGTATAGGAGACTGTCAAGGGGTTGCCAAGAAGGTGTAGGTAAATCTAAGAGATATTTCTGACTTGGACATGGGATGAAGGCGCGCTTAGGAATATCGATTGGCATTGACATCCCAGCATAAGGTGCCGAGGGCTTAAGCGTAGGAAGGTGTCATTGTTTGTTTAAATCAACCTATCTTGGGAAGCAGGCCGAAAGTAACCAACAAAGTATTACAATAAAATATAACGCAAAAGTCTTTGCTCTTGATTCGTCTGCTCGTGGTATGGCGGGCTGAACTCCAATTGAAGAAGGTGCTGATCGGGGCTCAATATACATCTGCCCCTCATCGAAGAGATGTCGGCTGAAGACCTGGAATCGGCAGTATTGTGGAACCGGGACATAGGTCTTGGTGACCCGGCGGTGTGGATATAGCTCGGACTTGACTCTTCAGGACGAGATCTAATTTCTATCTCGTCCAAACGATGTAGTATAGGACCGAAGTAGGGTTGTATGAGTAGTTCTGTACGCGACTCCACATGGCGCTGTGGTGTGAGCTCATAGTAAGAGGCCATGGCACGAGAAGCACTCCCCAAAGCCGCGTATTGATAGGAATGCATTATGGGTTGATCTTGAGCGAAAAGTCGACATAAGATGTGCCCTGGTGAATAGAACTCGTCGAGATGATGTCGATGTCATTACAGACATAGGGGCCGACATTATCCTCCTTCAAGCCGCCACTGACCTCGAGCAAGAACGACTTCTTGCCCTGCCACCGCTCACGCAGACTCTTAGCGGCAACCTTGACACCATCGCCCGTAAAGTTGTCCAGCATGATGATATCGGCGCCCGCCTCAATAGCCTCATCGGCCTCCTTTTCATTCTGCACCTCGACCTCAATCTTCAGCGCAAACCCACCTACTGATCGCGCCGCGTTAACGGCGTCTGTGATGCTCCCCCGACTCCACACATGGTTGTCCTTCAGCATGATCATTGAGCTCAGATCCATGCGGTGAGCGTCGGCTCCCCCCACTAACATGCCGTACTTCTCGACGAGGCGGAAGCCAGGCGTGGTCTTCCTTGTACCCGCTAGTATGCCCGTGTAGCCAGCCTCGCGCACCAACTTGATCATCTTCCGACTCTGCGTCGCGATCCCCGAACACCGTGCTAGGAGGTTCAGTCCGACTCGCTCGCCTAGCAGTAATTGCCGCGTCGGTCCGGTGACGGTGGCGACCTTGACCTTACCCGTGCCTTCCTTGTTATGTGTGACCTCGCTTCCCTCCTCTAGGTGCCACTCGACGCTACACCCGCATTGCGCGAAGATCTCGGTGAAGAAGGGGACGCCTGCGAGGATGCCGGCCGACTTGCCCCAGAGGGTTGCTGTGCGCGGGGCTTCGCCGACCACGAAGCCGCCATAATCGAAAGACGGTGTGTCTTCGGCGAGCCAGGACGTTATTTGCGCTTTCCAGGAAGGTGGGAGGAGATGTGCCAGCGCGCCGGCGTTCGTGGGTATGTCGGTCATTTCGGAGGTGGCTGTTGGAAAGACGAAGTTGGATGCTCGTAATATTATCTTCGTATATGATATCGATACCGATGCCGAGACAAGGAACGACTGCGGCTATTGCAATGTGCGATACTTGGCCATGAAGTAAGTAAGAGAAGGTACTCGTTGCTGTGGTTAGTATTCTTGGACTTTGGTTTGCAAGGCCGATTTAACCCGTCGATTTGGAGGGGCAGCAGCCGAATATCGGCCTTATCCGAGACACTCGGCGGAACGACTTGGAGACTTTCCAGTGTACCTGCACCCCATGCTCTCCGCCGGCTTAAGCCGACTATACGTTCCTCTATCTTGATCCGTTGGATTTCATGGGATGAGGTAAGATAGGAAAAGTCTTGTAGCCATTTCATACATTTTTACCAGAGTCTCGAGTCGTCAAGGAGTGCGTGACGTGAATCCGGAGTCTGTAGGCTAACCCGGTCTACGGTACTAAGTGAGTATAACTCAAAGTCTTCAACCTCAACCTCTCCTGAGCCCCAACAAATTCGTCAACGTCGTGGACAACCTTCTTTTCTGCTTTCCACTTCTGTTCCCGTTCTCATTCGTAGAACCCACCGCTTTCGGATCGATATCCGGGCCAGGCCCCTGCAAGTGCGCAACGGGGTCCTCTTGAGTGTCGTCCTTGCTCGCTGCACCATTGACCTTCGTCTCCTCTTGCGTGGTTTCCTTACCACAGCAAGACACCGACACGCTCGTGGCGTTCTTAGTAGATGGGACATCGAGCGCTGGACTACTCGTGAAGAAGTCCGCTGGACGGATATGAACTTGATGAATCTCAACCGGCCTGGATCACTATTAGTTTGGTCCAAACGAGAAATAGGGGCCAAGAGGAAACTTACATGACGGGCCAGTCCTCAACCCTTGGATTATGCGTCAGCCCGAATACATTCCACACCACCGGACTGCTCAGTCTCGCTTCTTCCGCCGCATGATGCCCGTTTGTTTGTGTCGCCCCGTTGCTGTTGTCATGTTCGACAAACCAATCCCCCCTATCCACCATAGCCTTCACGCCCCCGACCTCACTTTGACTTTGATTCGTAAATTCACCGGCAGCCCATAGCTCCCCATCCCGGTGTCCGGTAATCCAGAGATGATGGCTTGCGAATGGCGCCCGTTTCGCCTGGACACTTTCCGGGTCCGCCAGCATCAGCTGCGTTGGGCTCGGGATGAACTTATACCCCACATTCTTGCCACTAATCTCGTTCTTCTTGCTCTTGCTTTCCAACTTGACCGTCCTGTTGAGTTTAGGTTCCGCGTCTGCGAAAACGGCCCTCGTGATTGGGTCGCGGCGAATCTCGTACCCGTTCCCATGTGGATTCGTCTCCGGATTCATGGGCACCGAATGCGTCTCTTCCAGGATAATGTTCGTCTCGCCGGGATCATAGCTATCGATCGCTGGGTCCATGCGCACCGCAAAGATATGCTGGTGGTTCTGTGCTAGGACGCTGGGAGATACTACGTTTCCGTACCCACTCGTTTTGCCTTCGTCGATTGCGACCACGCTCACGATTCCAGTTGCCCTAGTTTCAACTGTGATTCCACCAGCTGTATCCAGCTTATAGGCAAACACATATTCGTAGTTTGCTAGTGTGACGATGAACTGCACGACCAGCTCTCTTAACCTCGTGACAACGGCCCGATCAGTGCGGAAATTCGTGTGCTTCCATCCAATGCCGTTGTCCTGTTCATGAAGACAAACCACGTTCTTAGCTAGCATCGGATTTCCTGCTGTGTCAGTGACCCAAGCATCGAAGTAGTGTATCGCCCCAAGGCAATCACACCCTAAGCTCAGGTTGTTCGCCGCACGCCCGCATCCGCCATCACCAAAGTCAAACGCTTGTTTTCGGTGGAAAGGGGGTCGCGGATCACCGTATGGGACGGTCATCTCAGAGAAAGACAACCGAAAGAGGATAGGGCGGTTATCGTAGCAAAGATCATGGAGGACTGCACCTTCGCGAGGCGTGAAGCCAAGTCGGAAGCGCCATCTCTGCCATTCGACCAGAGATGAGTTTCGGACCGTGAAGGAAGCTCCTTCGGGTTGAACGACGTTAATCGGCTTCAAGTCGGTGCGTAAGGGGCGGTCGAGAAGCTCCGGGACGTATTCCGCTGGTTTGTGATTGGAGAACAGCTTCTTCGGCGTAGAAGTTGGAGCAGGCGGCTCGAGAGGGTCACCACGACCACCGGTTGCGAGTCGATCGATCTGGACTAGTTTCTTGTAAACGACATCCATGACTGGTATGATAGGCAAAGGAAAGGAGTAGTGGTTCGAGTCCAAATTGTCCTCAGATGCATCGCGGGCAAAGACGAGGCCTTGCATGTATCGCGGAATATCTACATCGGGGCTCAACCCCCCATATGGCCATGGATCTATCGTGATGGTAAAGTTTGATGGCAGCTCGAACTCCCTCAGAGCCTCTTTGAACATGTCAGAGGAC
Organism: Xylariales sp. AK1849; assembly: GCA_022432505.1. Lineage (NCBI taxonomy): Eukaryota > Fungi > Ascomycota > Sordariomycetes > Xylariales > Xylariales sp. AK1849. Next base: position 2,334,444 of record JAJKKH010000009.1, read on the forward strand.
ACACATGCATCCTGAAAAGCGGCAAATTCGGGCCTAGTAAGGTGTCGGTCAAGCGTTCTTTGCAGATGAATATCAGGACATACATAGTATAGAAGCTCTGGCAATTTGGTGGGTGTTCTTCATCATGAACGATCTTCCCTGAGTGGATATCTACAATGGTATCCGTGAGTTGATGGACGCCGGGCCCTTTAATAACATCGTATATGGACTTGACCAATCTTGGGAAACTTGCTTCCAGTGCCGCTTCCGCTGTTTCGTGTTCCCCGTGTTCTGCAATGAGGAATCTGGCCAAGTCTGCTCTTGCCGGCTCTTCGAGGTAGACGGACCGGAAGAAGAGGTGTGCGTCATCTCCATGCTTCTCGAGTATGATATCTCTGGCTTGCAGAATTTCCACGTTAGAGAGGGGCTGCAGGGGATGGGGCCTTGTTCTCGTCCCGTTTGGAGGCATATTCCGGATCAGCTGGCAACGAGAATGCTATGTAAGAGAGGACCAGTCTTGTAATTCAAAGGTTCGAGTAGATGTGCACCTTATTAGCGTGCTCAACCCTTAGCGGTTGGGTAGGTTGTCTGGGAATGCACAGCTATATATCGTCATTATGCAAGAGGATTAACCAAGCTGCTCACCATTGTTCGGACGTGTGCAGATTGCAGCGGGCGATATCGTCAACCCTATAAGTCTCGTTCAATCCACATCCGGATAGCATTAATACGGGGGGTGAATATTGGCGGGGTAGATCACCGGGTGGGGTAACCTTAAGTGGCCTCACGCTCTGTCCGTTGTGTGGCGGCTTGCAGTTCACCTAGAAAGGTCTAACCTGCAAATGGGAAGTCCAACCGCTTCGATGTAGTCACGCCAGACAGATTATCGAGTCAGGATGATGGGATTAACCCTACACAGTATGTTGGTTGGCGCTGACAATCACTGGACTCGTCAACGGCAGGGCTGATGAAGGAATGTTGGAATTGTTTCGCTGTGGACTACGTCGCATGCAAGCCGCAGTAACTCTGCCACCTGAAATACGTATAGCTACGAGCGTGTATCTGGTCAAGGCCCGGATTTGGTTCCTGAGATAATTAGTCGCCAGCAGCTCCTACTTGTTGTTTTGAGGTTTAAATTGAGAGTTGGCGGTACAGAACATAAGTCAGAATCATTGAAATCAAGGGATGTAGACCTTGATATATGGTTTAGCAATAACGCGGAGATCAGCACGGGCTTGGGAGGAGCTCATTTCTCAGGTATCTTGCACTTGTCATCTGCGACATGCCACGTTCAAGCAATATTCAGTTGAAGAAGCGGCATATGGCTCAGTTCGGGATTGGTGATGATATCGGCCACTTTCATCTTTGGTGAGTGTGCAAAGGTGCCTGCTATCTCTTCGTTGAGCGATAGCAAAGGCGTCCGTCGTTTGATGACCATATCACAAATACTCAGTTTGCTGGAGAAGACTAAAAACAGATTCGTGCTGATGAAACGCCAAGCCATGAAGCCCGACTTCCCTTGGCACAATAGACGTTGGATTGATTCGATGCTGTTAGAGAAATGAGCCGTGTTGCACTGGAGGCGATCCGATCGTCGCAGCATGAAGGGGAATGCTACTGTGCTAATCAAATGTAGCAACATGCACGGCTCGCCAAAAAGCTTGGCAGATTGCTCTGGGATTCGGGAATCTGAAACAAAACTTAGCGAGAACGGGAAGGCACCATCTGAATTACACAGTACATCCCGCTGTCATGAATGCATTTGCAGGTCGCAAAAGCAAGGGGAATCAGAATATTCGCTCGCTCAAGCCTTGCTGAGATGTCAATCTTCAACTAAACTGAATATCGTGGATATCAATGGGAGCAGTTAGTTCGCTAGGTTTGTCGGTTTACTCTCAAGATAAGCTTTTTAGTGCCTTCAACCCCAGATCCCCTCCAGTCTCAATCGAGCGTGGGGGGTTCGTCTGGATTCTAACATTAGGTACTGTAGGTAAGTTGGATACATGAAGCAGCCAGCAAGCATGAAAGCCAACGATCGACTCGTAACTTGGTCTAAGACCGGTTCGATTTTGCTATTCAGAGAAATGCAACGCTTCTTTCTGCTAGAGTTGAATTTGTCACGAGCTTGTGAGAACTGGTGTTCGCTTAAGAGTTAAGGTAACAGCATTCGTTTCAACACCTCACAGCCTCACGCTTGTCACGTTTCCGTGCATCTAAAATTCTGGGATGTGTCAAGTCTTGGCGCCGTTGATGCGGGTTGGATGCGAATCCAGCTCCCAATACATCTTGGGGGGAATCTTTGGGTGGCATCTTATCCACCAAAAGGAAGCCGATTGCTGGCGAGTATTTCAGACGGAACGCTTCGTCTGCTTGTGAGTAACTTACATGCATGTACGTAAGCAGGATATCGAGTGGATATTGTTAAGAACTCTTACATAGTATCAGTATGCGCATGTGCCAGTGAGTGAATGCAGAGTCAAGTAGCTCTTGCCCAGGGGCAGCTTGGTGCCGACCGGGCTGACCAGGCCGCTTGGCAGGTACGGAGGGGAACAGGTAAATCGCAACATCACGACTGGTGGTTCTCCGTCAAAGTATGTACCGCATGCGACTAAATTGGGGTGGGCAACGCAGCCGTTGACGTGGCCACTATATCGTCCCAGCCTCCGCCATCCCAGTTCTGCCTGTCGAACAAAGGAGAGGAGTCTCAGGAAGAAAGGATTGGTTGGCATTGGCATCCTACGGAGCTCTATCTTGGAGCCAACGTAAGACCTGCAGTGTAATTGATATCATTGATGCATGCTGAAGCAACACTGTGAAAAGAAACACATTACAACCATACCTATAGGTACCTAGTTTTCTGAATTGATGTCCTTGGGGAGAGGCCGAACTTCCCGGTCGTTACTTTCAATCCGGCCCGTTACAATTTCGACGCAAGCCATTGCGGGAATGCAGTGTTTGGTTGAGAGCTTAAAACCCGGCTGCCAAGCCATTGAAAATCCAGGGCGACTTGTCCGAGACTCGGGTGCGCGTCGCATTTTCAACATCTTGTATTAACTTTGCTTTCAACTATCTAGAAATACTCCTACCTAAAGTCACTTTCACCCATTCATAGCCGTTTTTATGAACAATCGGGCTTGAGGTATCTTCCCGCGGTTTTACTTGGTTGCTCTCCAAACCATCCATCTGCCAATCTCCTCATTTACTCCTTGCGGCCCGTCAGCTACCTAGTCTAAAGCAGTAGACACCTTGAGCCTTCCCGCCTGCTCGCTGCTCTAGCCTACGAACCTTCGGCTCTCGTCGTGGTATTTTGCAGTCCATAATTCTGCCAGCTCGTTTGACTCAATTCCCGATATCGCGGCGCGACTTCGTAGACTCAGCTCGTCGCGCTAGTGAAGGAGGCAACATCGTCGAGATGTTGTCCTTCAAAAGGGCTCTCATCTTTGCAGCCTTTTTTCTCACAGCTTTTATACTTCTACGGCGGTCACACGGCTCGACGTCCGATGACGAACAAATAGTACCTGTTCCCAAGAAAAGACCATCTGCTGCCGACTCAGATGGCTCGCCACACCATAATCCAACAACCACCTCGTCGGGTCTCGATCGTACCCCGCCGCAGCGAGGAAACCATGTCCCTGCCCAGAAAGCTCTCCAAGACATGTCCGAGATGTCGCTGTACGACAAGCTAGCGTACCAATATCCTTATGATGTCGAGACCAAGTTCCCGGCCTACATCTGGCAGACGTGGAAATATACGCCAGCGCATGCCGAGTTCCACTTCCGAGAACAAGAGGCTTCATGGACAGAGAAACATCCAGGCTTTGTACATGAGGTTATCACCGATCAAGTCGCTACACACTTGCTACGCGTCTTATATGCTGCTGTACCCGAGGTTCTGGATGCATACGACGCCCTCCCCCAGCCTGTCTTGAAGGCCGACTTCTTCCGTTACTTGATCTTATTGGCAAGAGGAGGCATATACTCCGACATTGATACAGCCGCCCTGAAGAGCGCGTTGGGGTGGATTCCGGATCATGTACCCCAGGAGAGCATTGGTCTGGTCGTTGGCATCGAGGCAGATCCCGATCGCCCTGACTGGCACGACTGGTACAGCCGTCGAATTCAATTCTGCCAGTGGACCATCCAATCGAAGCCGGGTCACCCCGTCTTGCGTGACATCGTGACGCGCATCACGCAAGAGACGCTCAAGAGGAAGGCAGACGGGCACTTTATATCCAAGGAGAAGAGTGTAGTAGAATTCACTGGCCCCGCGGTTTGGACCGATTCTATCTTCGATTACATGAACGATCCCCGGTACTTCGATATGAGCCGTAGCGTGGGCAATATCACCTTCTTGAACTTTACGGGTATGGTCACCGCCAGGAAGGTCGGAGATGTGATCGTTCTGCCTATTACAAGTTTTTCGCCGGGTGTTCAACAAATGGGAGCCCAGGATGTGAATGACCCCATGGCTTTCGTTAAGCACGGCTTTGAGGGTAAGCAGTCTGACCTATAACCCTCTCGTTTCCCCATGCTGACTCTTCCGCCTCTAGGTACATGGAAACCCGAAAATGAGCGCCATATTGGATCGAGCTAGAAACTGCATATACTGGTAGCACCCTGACCAGTCGACCTGGTGGTACCAAATATCGCTGATCCCAAGGACTGGGGTTGGAATTCGGCGCTAGGCACCATGCCGTGTACGAGAGCTAGGATGGGACTGTTTAGAATATGACGAGGGAAGCGCAACCTGTATATACCCCAAGTTGACATGCATAGAGCAAGGCGTTCTGGAGGCAGAGAATTCGATACCGTTTTTATCACGAAGCTCATCTCTGAGGGGAAAAGGGGCCTGGGCGAAAATTGGGTACAAGGAGGTTACGACCTACCGTTGGGATGGGAAGAAGTGATGTATGTCTTTAGCAGTCTGCCTAGGAATCTCTCTGATGGTCACTAAACCAGCATCTAACGGCAGTCTGTCTCCTGCGTTTCCACGATGACGGTCGGTCACCTCGGCAATGGCACGTAACCTCAAGGGTCCTCCGCGTCTCCGACGTCAGCCGCTACTCCACGCAGTGTTACCCCACACTCCACCCCAACTACGACGTCCACTCCGGTCATACCGCCTTGAGAAGTACCTACCTACTCGCAAACTCTTGCCTTATTCAAGCCAACGTTCAATCCCAGGGTCACCATGAACATGACAGCTCACTAGAGTATGTGTTTCTTACATTATAGCTGATTTCATCATCAAGCCTATTCTAAAGCTTCTAGTGTGACGCTCTTGCAGTTTGAGGATCCCCACTGCGTGGTATATATTGGGACGGTGACATCCTCAGCCCCCTCCTTGCAATTCGACGCCAGGCCGCGGTGCAGCTCATGTCGTGGTTATTGATGCACCTGTCTCTTGATCCTGCGAGGTGCTGAATATGGCTTGCGCGATGAGACCCAGATCATGGCTTACACGTCGTCGCCTCCTAAGCCAGTCTGTGCTAAGGGGAAGCGCCAAGAGGAGAGGCATCGCGAGTTCGAGTCTAAGCTATGTTGAAGGCCCTAAAGAGGTAAGTGCTCGTTGTGTCCTGGTTCAGCAGTAGTTTTAGTAAAGTTCGACGAGTCGTAGTTCTGCGGGTGTAGAGACGCTCTTGCTTCTTTCGATGTTGATCGGAGTCGAAGCTGGAAGACGTTTCTGAGTTGCCCCTTCAGGTACTTGCCTTCAAGATGTAGTCCTTCCAAGCTCTATTGGTCATATTGTTCACGTATATATTCAACGTTGGCAACCATACTTATCTCACCTTAGCCACCGTTGTTGCGACACACGATACCTGAGCACTTCGCAACTGTCGTGTCGCGATATGGCGACAGACCAGCAGTAATGTGCCGATCTCCCACCATAGCCGACCTCTTACCATCGACAGATGCTTCGCGCAATGTTGATCATCCGCCAACGAGGGTTTTGACTTACGAAGCACTCGATTCCCTGTCCAACGCCCTCGCGAACTCTTTGCGCTCACTCGGAGTCAAGAAAGGCCATCGTGTAGCCGTCAGCCTGGGCAGCGTCACGGAGTACGCAGCTCTTATCTACGCAATAACCAAGCTGGGTGCAATTCTGGTTCCCCTGAATCCAACCTTCAACGGGCAGCAGCTCACTGCGGCGCTTGCGCACCTCGATGTCGAGGTATTGATCATCGGTGCGGTAACGGATCTGGCTTATAAGCCATGCCGTGGGCGGAGCAACTTGCCACTCCTAGAGTCGTTCCTGCCTAACCTCAGGGGCAAGATCGAATCGCCCAACGTCTCGTCGTTGAAGACCGTTGTTCTCGTCGACAACACAGCTTCTCATCCAAAAGCCGATTTTCCTGTCGACGAATTCCGCGCGCTCACCTCGTATCAGACACTGCTCGAGGGTTCGAACCGGGCAGTCCTGCCAGACTCTCCCTTGTCCCCTGATGACACTATCAACATCCAGTTCACCTCAGGAACTACGTCACTACCCAAAGCTGCCATGCTTTCTCATCACAACCTCCTGAACAATGGCCATCTCATCGCCACGCGCATGGGCCTCACGCCAGATGACCGAATCGTAGTTCCACCTCCTCTCTTTCACTGCTTCGGCAATACCCTAGGATATATGGCAACAGCCACCACCGGCGCAGCCATCCTTTTCCCTTCTCCGGCGTTTGATCCCGCTGCCTCGTTGCACATGGTCGCAGAGCAGAGGAGTACGGGGCTGTACGGTGTGGCTACTATGTTCGTTGCTGAGCTTGAGCTATTGTCAAATCCGTCTTTCGCGTCCAAAATACCGGAAGGAGCATTTGACGGGCTGAGAAAAGGGATTGTAGCGGGGAGTTCGGTGCCGGATTCTCTCATGCGGCGGCTGTTTGGGACTCTTGGACTGCAGGATCTTACGATCTGCTACGGGCAGACGGAAACGGCCCCCGTGAGCATCATGACGGCTCCTCATGACCCATTGGAGAAGCGCTGCGGCAGTGTTGGTAGAGCGATGCCGCATACGGCAGTCAAAATCGTGGACCCTCGTGACCGGACGAAGATCGTCCCCCTGGGTGAGCGGGGCGAATTGGCCGCTTCTGGATATCTGGTCATGAAGGGGTACACTAATGCTGCCAGGACAGCTGAGGACCGCATCGCGGACGAGGATGGCAGAGTTTGGATGTACTCAGGTGACGAAGCGAGGATCGATCAGGATGGCTATGTCGCAATTACCGGTCGAATCAAGGATCTAATCATTAGGGGTGGTGAAAACATACATCCACTCGAAGTCGAGAACTGTATCTTCCAGTGTCCAGGAGTACAAGATGTCAGTGTTATTGGTGTACCTGATGAGAAGTATGGTGAGGTTGTCGGTGCTTTCATCGTACCCGCCAAGGCTTGCGAGGTTGTCAATGATGGATACGACAGTGATGGGAATACCCAGAGAGGTGAAAAACAGCAAGTGCTGAGAGAACAGGTCATCAGAGAATGGGTAAAGGAGAAGTTGAGCAGTCACCTGGTGCCAAAGTACATATGGTGGATTGACGAATATCCGAAGACCGCGAGTGGTAAAATCCAGAAGTACAAGCTGAGGGATCTGGCTGCGGAGCATCTTGCAAGAGATTCGACATGATTGGAAAAGCAATTATGGTTAAGAGCTTTAGACTGTCTGTCGCACCATGTCTCAAACGTGATAGTTGAAATACAGAAGCCGTCTAGACACATCGCTCTCATGCAGTCATCAACACAACCACCCATCCCACACCCGCGCAAACCGTACATCAATGTAACACACCACACCATACCGTCCACCGCTATCTTCAAAACATACAACCTATCCGCGTCACCGCCCTCGACCTAACCTCGTATCTATGTTGTGAGTGAGAAGAATTTTGCCGGTGGTCGATTATAACTTCCAGCAGCTATTTTCTTCTCAACAAGCAATAGAAAGCCAATCCGGTCGTCTAGTTTAACGGTTTAGGTGAGAGCATCTATAACTAAACGGACTATAATCAGATAAAACCCATGAATCTATAAACGAAAAACCAAGCCGCTGATGTGTACCTGAAACTACGCCTTGGCTGCCCTGAGGTACTCTTAACGCGACCACAGGAGTACCTGACGGTCGGCTGGGCCCGAGGACATCCAGTGCTCAGAGGCTGTTAGCCGGTGGTAAAGGAAGTCTCACCAACCTCCTTGCCATAAGATCGAAATATACTTAGATAAGATGCATGCGTTGAATATTTGGTGCTGCATTCGGGAGTCGTTGCTAATGAGACTTGGTAATCCAGTCTGTGCCATCTGTACGCGTTACATTAGGTTGACCAAAGGTTGCAAACTCCTACAGCCTGTTGCTGAATCTTGTGAGTATGTCATGGCTTCGATTTCGTCTTTCAAGCCAACACCAAGGACTCAGCCCTGACAGTCGCGCTTCGATTCACTCGGAACGAACTTCATTTCAACGGCTCTGAGGTTATCGTCATTATATTCACAACTCTACTCAAGTATACCCATCTATCAACAAGTAAAGGAGCGCTGTGTTATATACCCTGCTTCACCACCTGTCTCTTATGCAACTTTTTACCATTCAGCCATCCGGTGCAGCAATTTAGAGCTTGTCCCAATGATGAAACCATATGACCCTTCCGTGATCATCTTCCAGTTCTGCGCCTTCACGTCCCAGTAACTCAAATCCCTCCTCGTCACGTTGAATGTGACAGCCTGGGTCTCCCTCTGCTTCAAGAACGTCTTCTCGAACCCGCGCAGGACCTTAACTGGGAAGTCGACGCCCTCCGTCTTGTTGGCATCGGACGGATATGTGACGTAAAGCTGCGTCACACAGTTCCCGTCTGCCGCGCCCGTGTTCGTGACGTTGGTGGTTACGGTGACGTAGGTCTCCCACAGGTCCGGGTTTCCGCCCTCGTCGCCGCCGGCTTGTGACAACGGCTGCTTGACGTCGTAGCCATCCGGGTAGGGATAGGGGTGTGTGACGATGTCGTCAATCGAGTCCAAGTACGGGTAGACGTACTTCTCCAGCTTCCGGAACCCTGAAGGGAACAATGCCTCGTTCTCGTCGGGAATGCTGGTCTCGTACTCGGGCGGCATGGCGTAGTCCCTGGGTCTTGGTGCAGGGAACGCGCTCTTCGGCTTCAGTCCCTTGGCCTCGGGAATTGAGAATTCAAAGGTCGTGTAGGAGAGGCCAAAGCCGAATTCGAATCTTGGTTCGATGTTGTACTTGTCGAAATATCGATAGTCGACGTATAAGCCCTCGTTGAAGTCCTGCTGAGGCACGACAGCATTCGGGAGGTACATGATCTTAGCACCCTCGCCATAGTCATCTAGGCTCTTGCCAATAGTCCATGGCAGATGTCCACTTGGGTTGACGGTGCCGAAAATGACATCTGCAAGCGCGTTTCCGCTCTCCTGTCCAGGTAAATTGGCGAGGAGAACTGCCGACACTCCCGGAAGATCGATCCACTTCTCCATAATGACGGGTCCGACCGTGTGGATTACGACGACTGTATCCCCTTTGCCGCCACCGCAGCCATTGGCTACCGACACAATTAGATCATCACCGCCCTTCTGCAGGAAGAGATCTGGACGATCGCCTTTCACATTTTCCCAGCCAACAAAACCTTCGCCGGCGTCTGCGTTCGCGAAGACGATGCAAATGTTCTGGTCTGTAAGTATCTCAGGCTGCTTGGCGAACGGCGGGTTGTTAGTTAGGTACGATGTGACGTTGACCTTCTCGTTATCCCAGCCGCTCCCCAGCACGTCGATTGGTGTGACAAGATATGGGAACTCGACAGCGCCAGAGCCCCATCCTGATGCCAATGTACCCTGGTTACAGCCGCGATCTTTGCAGAAGTTGGATCCATCACCAGGCCCAGCGTCCTCGCCGAAAATTCCTACGCGAACATGACCTTCGTGTCTCTTGCGAATCTTCATATCGGTGTTGCCATGACGATCGATAGGAAGCATTAGCTCGTTCTTCAGAAGGACTATACCTTCGGCGGCAATCTGACGTGCGAGGGAAGAGTGGTTGCCCATCACGTTGACGAACTCATTCACAGTAACCTTCTCCTGGTCAGTCGGGCTGCCAGGTGCCTCGACCCCGTATTCTTCGTTTGTCCACGACGAGAAGTTAGGGCCGTCCGGATCGAATCTCGTTGTGTCGTCTTGACCGAATTGGTACCAAGCTGCAACAATTCGGGTGACCATGTCATTCAGTCTTTCCAGCGGCACAGAGCCATTAAGGACGCTTTTGGTCAGCTCTGGGCCCCACAGCGACTTGCCATCCGCCCAGAACAGACCATCTCCCGGCATTGTCATGTCCAAGCCTGCCAAAGCACTGGATACACCGCCTCGCTGCGCCAGCCAGTCACTCATGACGAAGCCTTGGAACCCCATCTCGTCCTTGAGGATACCGTTCAGAATTTTCGAGTTGCCGCATGCGTACGAGTTGTTGATTTGATTGTAGCTGCACATGACACTGGCAACGCCCGCCTTGACCGAGTCACCGAATGGCCACATGTAGAGCTCGTGCATAGTCCGATCATCGATGTTGCTGCTGATCGCGTTCGGTAGACCCCATTCCCATGACTGACGGAAATGCTCCTGTTCGTTGGCGACCAGGTGTTTGATCGTAGCCATGACGCCTTCGTCCTGGATACCCTTGATCGACTGAGCAGCAGCAATTCCTTGAAGGTAAGGGTCGGCGCCGAAGCCTTCCCAATTTCTGCCACCGGCAGGCATGCGTCCCAAGGGACCAATGCATGGACCTAATATTGCGTTGATCCCCTTCTTTCGCGCCTCAATGGCATGTGCGTTGCCCCATTGATACATCAAGTCTTTGCTCCACGTCGCGCCAACTGTGACTCCGGCTGGAAAGGCTGTGGCATTATCTGCGAACCGAATCCCCAGTGGCCCATCTTGCAGCGCCAGCGCTGGGAAGCCAACGTGAATAGCCGGGCCCGTATTACCCACTGCAGGCCCCATTTCCCACCCTGTACCGGTCGTGATGTTGACTTTCTCGGGTAATGTCATCTTGGACACCATCTCGCTCGCCTTTCTGTAGCTATCTGCCCAATTTCGTGCTGCGCCTCCCTTCGGTGATGGGTACCATGGCGGGGATAGCCCATCTTGGGGTGTCTGCTTGTACTTCTTAAGAGCGAAGAAGCCGCCGGCGCCTAGAGTTATGAAGACGAGGGCCAGTATCCCCAGACACGTGAATAAGCATTTCCGCGAGCGGCCGGCGCAACATCCACATTGACGTAGCCAGCGATTCCGGGGCTGTAACTGAAAGGCTGGCGCATAAGAGCCCTTGGGAGCTGTAAGAGGGTCGGACTGCAGATACTCGGTCGCGTCGAGATCGGAATCGAGGTCGGACGAGTCTCGGTTGTCGTATGAACGACGGAAGCCTTTTTCGGCAGGGCTCAACAGGCCCTCTTGCGTGGGGTCCATCGTTCTTGTAGGATACTCGGACAAGCAGGCCGGGCGGTTGTTTGCGCTCTTCGATGAGCTCCACGCGTGGGACCCAGAAAGCAGGCCCAGTCGATCGAGCGGGTTATTCTGAGAAGAACACGCGCAGGTAGAGCATTCACAACCCAGCTGATGCCATCAATCGCAAGTATCGTCTATGAGGCAGAGCCAAGCGCTGCAGGTGTAGCTGATTCGGCGCTCACTGAAAGCTTGACGTCTCTCAGAATGATATGGAGAGGCCAGAAGGCATTAGGATTGCAAAGCAGAGTAAGAGAAGTAAACGTCTATCTCCGTTGGAAACATTGCCAACATCGCCTCTGACATTGGAGCTGCATCTTGAAACTTTGGGGTCGCACTTGGCGTCGCATTGACCCCTCCTCATTGGAAGCTTCTTAAGCCTATTGCTCATCAGTGACGATCTTTCCGCCCGGAAAGCCTGCCGAGGAGTGGGTTAGCGCGGTCTTTGTCGCCGCGGCTCTCTGACTGACTACTCAAGTACAGTACTGTAGTTGCAGAATCAGGGGAGAGCCAGGGGTTGCGCCGTGCTCGGGGCACATGTATCCGCTTGATTTACCTATCAGTTCGTAGCCCACGTCTCCTATAAATTGTAGTTCTTATGATCTCCGTCATCCACATTCTTCAACGCGTTGCCATCAAAATATGCAAAGTGAAATATGCAAAGTGATATAAACGGGAAAGCATATTGTTGAGTTTTGGAAAGCATAGAACGAAAGAGACCACCACCACCAGCGGTTAAACGCCTGACCAAAGAAGTTGCGCTTGTGGTTCACATCGGTATATAGCTAATGGATGGCTTCAGTCAGCCCTCCGATGCCAGTGTATATGTTACCCGTTGTCACGTATGTCTGCCTTCTCGCGTTTATCCTCCTCCGCCACAGGAAGAATGCCACACCGAACACGGCTAAACCTCTAACTATACGTCCGACTGAGATACCGGCGATTGCACCCTTTGCCACTTCTGTTCTCGCTGGCTCCGCTGGCTCGGCCGGCATCGCTGTGTTCGTGATTGTGTTTGTGGGACAAGGGCCTCGGTGGGTTAGTATCAAGCACTGTCTGCGACGAAGCACAATGAGTTCGCGAACGAGTTGATGACGGTAATTGGGATTCATGTCGGCACCGTCAGAAGATACTGTGATGGTCACAACCTGCTGCAGATCCGGCTCGGGAGCCTGGGCAATACTTGTGACGTTCCGTTCAAAGACGACGCCCAGGAAGGCGCCCTGTAGGAATGCTCGCCCTACCATAAAGTAGCCGCCAGTAACGTCTTCCGCGTTCATATCCAGAGTCTGAGAAGTACTGTAAAATGGATTGGGATGCGTTGCGTTCTAAGGCTCGCAAGGGAAGAACGGGGTCGGATTTTCCACCAGCGGCGCCGTTAACGTTAGGTTGAGGAGCTGTAATGGCAGCTTGATGGTGCTGTTTCCGGCTGTCTGGTCCACCAGAACAATACTCAGGTTGGCAGAAGAGATGGCAATGATGGCGCATTGAGGGTCCTCGATATCCTAGATAGAGTCCAAGATCTGTGTCTTAAGTGACAGGAAGATACTCTGCAGCCGTTTCGCAAACCCCTATGGGGAGGTAAAGGTACGAAACAGTCGGGTTCACTACCACGGCAGCTGACTGGGTCCTCCCACCGAGCTCGGCATTTACTGAATGTGCATTCGTGTTATGACATAGTGCTTTCCAGACACTGCCCACGCTGCTGTTGAACGGAAAGTCCCCGGTCTTGATACCCAGCGTGACGTCGAGAAGAAAGCGGTAACTAAATCCAAGCTGCTCGTCATTTGAACTAAGAATCTCCGACATCTCCGAGCAGGCGGTTGGCTCATAGCCGCCCAGTACCATCGATCCCGGCGGTTCGAGTGAGGCAGAGCCATGTGCATGCCGAAAAGCATGGATGCGATTTGGCCGGACGACTTCAGTTGACCTAGCGCCCCTTTGTCGCCCAGAGAAGTGCGTCCCAAGGCCGAGTACGCCAACTGCGGGCATGTAGCTGTGCCCGTCGGGAAAGCCAATGTTGCATTTGGACATGCCAACTATGGTCATATTATCACTGGTCCCAAGTATCGACTCGTCGAAGAAGACACCTTGTTGAAAGCGGGAGCCGGTGTAGACAGTGTCGGGTGTGGTGTTCAAGAAGGGCTCACAGGTCCAGCTGTCGAAGTTTGCCGTCCCCTCACCCTGATCCAGCCATGGAACGTATTGTATTTAGGTCGATCAGACGTGCTCTATCTCCGCGTAGCATTAATTATCACGCAAGCCAGCCACCATCAGCCATCCGACCATCTACATAGATATCTGGATGTCCTTGCCCCTAAACGGGAAGCTTCTCTTCTGGATACAGTGTACTTCTCGGATGGTTGAGACGTGGGCAAGGCCACTTTCTCCAGTGGGCTGGTCGGTCCACACCAGTTTGCAGAGTCTGGAATTATCGCAGCCGGGTCCCAGACCATCTTATAACGGCCATAGCAGGTGACGTGTGCACAATCGAGACCGATGACGTCGTCAAGGTCGATGACAATATCGTGTCTGTTGTCGTTGGAGTCAAAACAGCTGCAAGTGAAATTGCTGTACATATCCTAGTCGGCGACTAGTTGTCCGTCATGGCTTCCGAGGCACAAGTTGAGGTTCAATCATGTGGGGTAGAGATCTGGAGAAAGATTGGCCTCCAGAGTAGAAGAGGACATAGACTCACAATGACAAGATCTACAATGGCGGCAGCTAGCATGAATTCATTGGCCGTCAGTCCAGATCGAGGCGACAGCGCACCCACCTTCTCAGAATCGCTGTTGGGGAGCCACTGTGAGCTTTTGAAACGAACGCAGGGGGGAACAGGCAAACGATGAGGGAGATGAACTCGACGACCCTCATGACGACGTTTGGAGTCTAGAAACATATCGGGTTCTGAGATTCTGTGGAGGAACGGGGTATGAACTTGTTCTAGACTCTTTATCTAGAAATCGAGAAGAAATACTAGGAAGCACAGTGGAGTGTTAATTTAGTTTCCGTAAGGAGACACGAGGTTTAGGTATGCTTGAATGCACTTTTGTTCGATTGTTCGATTCATGGGCAACGTGATGATGTGATTGATACGGTCGTATAACGGGCTCCCTATTGTCGTAACTGCCTGTCATATTATTGCGAATTCGAATAATCACCGTGAGTTGTGGGTCTATGGACATCGTCCAGGCCCTATTGTTCTTTGCCTTGAATATCTTCTTGGGCACAACAGGACGAACTTTTGCAGTTTGACATTCTTTCTATCATCCAAGCCCTAAAACATATGCTCAACCTCATTGGATTTTCCCTTGGTTACGTACAACACATACCCGACAGTCAACACTCATCATCAAGATGAGAGTATTTCTCATACTTAGTGTCCTTGTGGCACTTATCAGCGCCTACGGATTCCTCGACCAGAATTGTGGCGCCTTTGGAGGCCATCCTCAGTGGCAGTTGAGCGGTCAAAAGGCTGAGACATACTGCAACGATCACGTCTGCAACGAGAATGCGATGACGGCCCTCGATCTAAACCGCTGCATTGGCAACGACAACGGCAACATGGTCTTCAAGAAGGAGTAAGTGCCTTACGCTGTATCCTAGGTTACTTCAAGCAAGCTTTCTGGGCTGCTTCTAGACTGCTTCTACTTGCAAAGTAGAAAGCCAAGCTCACCTTCATCTCTAGTGGTCACTTCGGCTGGACCTGTGGCAACTGTCTCATCGAGCAGGATTCAGTTCTCAATTGTATCTGCGCGGAAAACAATGACCAATTCGGCATCAGTAAGCTTGGAATGAGTAAGTCACACCAACATCACTGTACTTCACCTCTATCTCACGGAGAGCACACGTCTTACCTGCCACGCTGGTCATACTAGAGATAGCCAGTGAATACTCAATGCCTCAGCTGACACATAACCTTAGGGAACGGTGAAGTCTATAATTGGTTCGGTTATCTCTCTTGCTTCGAAGTACACGAGACCGAATACAAGCGCACCTACCCCTGCCAAGATCCCGGCTGGCAGCCTGCGGCAGATGCCTCGGACACGACCTGCAACAACAACGCTTGTACCAACACGCTGGAAGACGATAATCTCCCTGACGAACTCGATAAGATTGAACCTCCAGTGAATTTCACAGCCCGGCTTGAGGAGTTCAAGCAAGCTTCTGGCCTCAAGGCGTACTAATGGGTCTCTTCGAACTGGCTGACGCGATGCCTGACAATGCAACACTGGTGATGATGTGTGGTAGTGATGGTTTGGCACTTTTTGGCGAGAAAACAGAAGACTAGACTACAGTGCCTATCTAGGTAGACAGACGTCCCCTCAGAACTTTTGAGACGTGATTAAGCTAGCTTCTAATGGAAGATCCCATATGCGAACTCAACTGTGTATTCGTCCATGCTGATTTGATCGAGCACACAAATATGTTGCAATCTAGTATAATAAGGCTCTGGCTGTTTTTTGAATTTAATACCTATCAGTATGAAGTAGAATTATCTTTCACACAGATACATGTCCAGGTTGGATAATCACAGACTCCAGATTTCTAGCAGGCTATTTGGCATGTGACAACTCTCGTATCGATGGCACCGGCACGGCATCACATCTCATCTCACCAAAGGAGTCCTCGAGCTGCTCGCTTTTCTCCTCTTGCCTAATCCACAATCGACTCTAATGCACCATTAATGAAGCCTTCCTTGGAGACAACTTTGGGCTCTACTTACCAGAGGAACACAACCAAAAGTTCTTTCAAAAATCTCAAAATAGAGGTGCTGCACAGCGAGTACCTGGACCTAGTAAGCTTACCGGTAAACGCTCTCAGCAGAAAGGTATTATGGGTTACTGGCTTTTTTAAGTATCTCACATTGGTATTCGAAGATACTCAACTAGCCTTTATGGCGGCTTTCTGGCCTTCTAGTTTCCGGAAGACGAAGGCAAGGGCTTCGCGTTTCAAGTCTTGCGACCTACGACGCGGTCCACTCGACTGTAAGTCTACCTCGGGTTGCAGCTTCCGACCCAGTATCTGGCTAACATCGTGTATTCAGTGTGCTAGATGGAGTGCCTTGGCACTCTGCGGGTTCAGTTGCATGTAAGCTTTCGTCTTGTGGATCTAGTCTACAGCACCATCATTCTGACGCAGTCGAACAAACATAATGAATCAATCGAAGGAGAGATCCGCAAGCGATACGAACTCAGAGAATACGGTGTGAGGATGTCGTGTAGATGTCTATTGTCACGTCTGTGCCCCGGTACACGAAGAAAAGGAGGTCATTCATCGCACCACTAGTGCCAAGCCGGCGGATAAAGCAGTATTCTTATGACCGTGTCATGGGGACAGTTGCAGCCACAATTATAACCGTATATGGGATAAATATTAGCATCAAAAATCGAGGTAATGCTGTACTTTGGGATACTTGTTTCGGTCTTGGGATAGAACTCAATGTATCGTTAGCCAACAGGGTACTGGAGTGATATCTCTTAATCCGAATTGGATCTTTCGGGAGCAATTGTAATTATGATTCCCAATATAGTAAAACATATGGGCTTTATTATCAATGGTTATGTTCATAGACTGTTGTGGAAAATAGGGCTCATATGGTGGTAGGTGAGGCAAGTTCCCTCAGGGAAGATGGATTGGAGGATTTATACGGCCAATAACCACGTAGAAGGTGAGCTCAAACGACTCTTTACCAGTGGTATACTTTCATTCGAGTATGTAAATCATCAGATGGACGCTTTACAGCCGACTATTTGCGTTGCTCATCGATGTTGTGTCGTAAAGCGGTTGCAACATGCTTGTTGACGTCACCGAAATATGGAGTCTTAGCTTAGAGAGCACCACAGGTCGCCACTCAATCCCACAACGGGCACATTTTGACTGTCCGTCAACTACTACCGTGACATAAATCAAGACCTTCCTCTAGGGCCTTTGAAATGTTCCGAAAATTTTAAGCGCTCCTCTTCTCGTTGGTCAAGATGCCTATCAAGTACAACGGCGCGCAGATACCAACGTCCTACGCTACATGTAGCATTGGATACAAAGAGTCACATACTCTGACCCTCAAGCTTAAAGCTATCGCTGATGCTAAATTCGATGCCGTCGAGTTATCAATGCCAGACATACTAGCCTACGGCAAGCTACTCAATGGACAGGAGCCTGACCCCAAAGACTATGACACGCTCGTAGAAATAGGCAAGAAGATTAAGGAACAAATGGCCGAGCATGGCCTTAAAGTTCTCATGCTACAACCCTTCGCAAACTTTGAAGGATGGCGTGCCGGTAGCAAGGAGAGGTCAGATGCATTCGACCGAGCAAGAGGATGGATAAGAATCATGGAGGCGGTGGGAACAGACATGCTGCAAGTGGGCTCATCGGATGCTCCAGGAATCTCATCATCATTTGACGAGCTTGCAGCTGACCTGGCTGAGCTGGCAGATCTCTGCGCTAAGAAGGGCTTCCGGATTGCATATGAGAACTGGTGCTGGGCGACTCATGCTCCTACCTGGAAAGACGTGTGGGACATCGTCAAGAAAGCCGACAAGCCAAACATCGGCCTGTGCCTTGACACGTTCCAGAGTGCCGGCGGTGAATGGGCAGATCCGACTTCGAAAACAGGGGTACTGGAGGGAATATCGCGAACGCACCTGGAGTCTGATTGGAGCAAGAGTCTGGCGGAGTTATCCACGACCATTCCTCCAGAGAAGATCTACCTCCTTCAAATTTCAGATGCGTACAAAATGGATCCTCCTATCGAAGCCAAAGACGATGCGGACGGCCTTCGTCCACGCGGTCAGTGGAGTCACGATTACCGACCTTTGCCTTATGATGGTGGCTACCTTCCAGTTCATGAGTTCCTCAAAGCTGTACTCGACACAGAATTTACAGGCTGGCTGTCTGTGGAGGTATTCGACCCGAAGGGCCAACAGAAATACGCGGATATGGGCGAGTATGCTTTCAAGGCCATGGACTCTCTGGAGAAGCTGTTGAGTTAAGGATCTTGAAACGTGCTATGTTGAAAGCTGCGAGGGGGTTTCATGGGTGACGTACGCATCGGGGGGTCTCGTAAGCCGGCTTGGAGCCAGAGCTGCATTCAAACTTAGCATATAACTAATCAGTCCGCATTTCTCAGCCCTGGCACCAAACTTTCCCTAGGCACAATCCCATTTGAGAGTGATGTTTTAGATAATCCTGAGACGGGCTAGTAGCGTGTCTTTGCCAGCGTCGGGCGCTAGCGATATGCGAGTCCGAATCATTACTCAATAACGTCATCCATTTTGAAAGCTGTCTCTAAGCCACGCACGCAACGCTCGGCGATTGCCAATGTCTCGGTAACTCTAGAGTATCGTAGTAGAACGACGTATTTACTTTGTATAAAGCTATTGTGAGACCTCGCGACTTGATCGTTTCTCCAATCATCTTACGCAGGCTGTACCTGTTAAATCAAATCTTGCGCAAGCATGACGAAACCACAATCTAATATCTCGCAACTCAAAGACTTCTTGACTTATCTCTCGACGGTCAAAGGAGATTTGTCGAATATCACTGCTCCTCCTTTCCTCCTGTCTCCGAAGTCAGTGACTGAAATCCCGGCGGCATGGGCGGAACGTCACAAGTTATTCCTGCAGCCAGTACTGGAAGATGACCCGGAGAAGCGAGCCTTACTCATTCTTAAAAACTTCCTGTGTAGCCTCAAACGGCAAGTGTACACCGCAGCATCAGGGGACTCGGACGGCGGGGCCAAAAAGCCTCTCAATGCGTTTCTCGGGGAGCTGTTTCTAGGGTCTTTCAAGGACGAGCAGACCGGAAGTATCACACGGTTGATCTCGGAGCAAGTATCACATCATCCGCCAGTAACGGCGTGCTTCCTATACAACAGGGATCACGGGATCTCTTCGTCGGGTTATGTAGCACAGGAGACGACCTTCAGTTCCACGGGGAGCGTTACAGTCCAGCAGATCGGCCATGCTATAATAAGGGATGAGAAGCACAGTGAGAGCCATCTTATGACTTTACCCACGATGGCAATCAAAGGTCTGTTGACCGGGAAGCCGTACCCGGAGTTACAGGGGACGAGTTACATCGCTTCGAGCTCAGGCTTTCTTGCTACGATCGTTTTTGGGGGGAAGAACCTTCTGGGAGTCGGAACGAAGAACAGCGTACGCGCGGAAGTGAGAAACATCAGGGAAAACGGGAAACTCCTATTCGAGATCGAAGGTCAGTGGAACGGGACCCTGACAGTAAAAGACCGTGTGAAAGGATCGAAGGTAGAGCAGTTTGAGGTGGACGACATACCATATACGGAGCTCAAGGTGAAACCCTTAGAAAACCAGAGTCCTTGGGAGTCTAGGAGAGCCTGGAAAAGTGTCATATCCGGGATTACTGCTGGAGAGATGAAAACAGTCAGCAATGCAAAGGACAGCATTGAAGAAGCTCAAAGGGAGATGAGAGCAGCTGAGGAAAAAGCGGGTGTCGATTGGCATCGCGTATTCTTCACCAATACTGATTCCCACCACGAGTTCGAGATACTTTCGAGAGCTATACCCACTCAGGCTGCGAAGTCATTGGAACAAGGTCGTACGGCGGGTGTATGGAAGTTTATCGGGGTGAACGCTGCGGAACGCTTACTCGATGAAGGGGTATATCACAGAGCTCTGGAGCCAACTGGCCAGGTCACGAGCGAGGAGAGATCACGATAGAATAAAGAGGAGACGAATGTGTTGTCAATAAGCGGTAAGCCAAACCGGCTTCAACCGTAACTTTTCGTGGGCTGAGAGCCCCCCACCAGGATTTTCTGCCATCTCGTTGGTCTAGTTCTCATCATCATCATCATCATCATGGTCATCCTCGTCAATCTCCTCATCCTCATCCTCGTCCGACTCCTCCTCCGACTCCACGGCCCACTCCAACGCCATCTCCCACTCTGCTTCGAGCCATTGGGAATCTCCCTTGTGGTCGTGTACGTCTCGGTGGTGACGGAGAAAAGCGTAGAAGTTTCTGGAAGTGCTGTCACACTTCGAGCAGGGAACCTTGGGAGTCTGCTTCGATAGCTTCTGGTGCCGGCTGCCGTTTTTGTGCATCTTCGCCATGTGCGAGCTGATGCTCTGATCGTAAGGCTTGACCTTTGAACCGCAGATTGACCCATCGGCCTTCATGTTTGGGCACTGCCACACCTCCTCTCCTCGGTCATTGTTGACTAGGTTCGGGACCCGGTCGGCCCTTTTCGTTGTCTCCTTGTTCCTCTGCTTGGTGGCCGGGGCCGGGTCCGGGCCCGGGTCCGAAATCGGTTCGGCTGTGGCGCTTGTCGTCTTCTCCTTTCGAGCCTTGGGCATTGCGATGATCTACCGGAGAGTTAATTAAGCTGCACATAATATGAGTTATGAATAAGAAATATCATGTACCTTACTCTGTGAGCGTGTGTGTATGAGTGTGGTGTGTGTGTGGTGTCTGTGTGTGGTGTCTGTGTGTGTGTTGTGTGGGTGTGTGTGTGAGGGGAATCTTAATTTTGCACAATAACTTAATATATAGGCAGATACGACGGTGTGCAATGAAGGAATTTCCACAGATTTCGAAGCACCGAGAATTCATTTGCTACTAGCCTAGATACGAACGAACACACGCCTCTAAACCCGCCGACAGACTCATGATGAGCACCCTCGACCCCTCGTTCACTGCGTAAAATTCATCTGAACTTACAAACTCAAGATGTTCCCAAAAGCGGCGAGTTCGTGATAAGATCTTGAGTTCAGGAAAGGATCTTATGGCAAGTCCGGAAAGTTTATTGGCACATTTATAAGACTTGTTGAAATCGAAGTTGAACATAGCGCAGCCTTGTATGCGTAGCTGATACGGAAACTCCGAGTCATCATATTCGCCGTCTATACGTTCAGTCACATCCATTCAGGTTATTGAGAGGGGATCCTGCCATATAACATAAACTACGACAATTGTGTACAGTGCATCACAGGATGAGTCAAGCAGAATGATCAGTGTCTTGATATTCCGTGGCCTTAAGTGAAATTGCCATCGACAAGACCATAGTCAGCTGATATTCGCAAGAGATCGGTTTACCTCTGAGAAAAAGTAACGGCTGTGAACCAGGTGCGAGGGGCATGTTCAAGGTGCCAAAGGAAGCGTCCTCTGGATCAACGTGTCCGCCTTCTTGACTCAAAGCCTCAAAGCCTACACACTCGGCATCTGTCCATCCATGCACATATATCGGAGACAGCAGCTTACAAATTCATCAGCTTAGTTGCTTCAGATGAAAGTTGTTTCAGATGAAGGTGTGTATATGCACTGCGTGTTAGCTACCGGATGACTCTCGATTATGTTCATGGTAGAGGATATGCGAATAATATTCACGTTGCTTGATTACAAGTTCACTCACGTCAGGGTGATATTCTATCAATACTGAAATAATTGTTTTACTGCTTTGAAGAAGATGTTACAAAGAGGGCTTTTAGATTGAACAATCTACCGGAAAGCGTAAGTTCCACCTAGATGGGACGTATACGTTAACCGATAGTCGCAACACGGGCCACTTGCCGGAAAGCGTAATTAGTTCAACCAGTACGGATATGTCGGAACGTTAGACCAACCAGATACAAATCACCTAACCGGCTCTTTTGTGTCCCTTATTTGGACTTATGGAACACCTTGCTCTAGGTGAGCTACGAATAACACTTGTAGCGTAAGCAGCTGCGATGTATTTGGGTTGGATCGTGAGGTTACCCATATGTATTAACTTAGGTATGGAGCATTGTCATTGGAAAAAGTTACAGCGGTTGGCTACGTACTATCTAGTTGATCTCCGAATTTGTCGTCTGCGGTTAGGTTGATCCCGATATAGCCTTTTGAAGCATGAGTTTCCTCTGCTGCAGGAACTGATTACTATATCTAAGCATCTTACGAGGGTTTTCAGGTACCCTGGCCGGGTGCCGCCCCCGGCTAACCCTAGGTATTGGACCTTATTAAGCTTGCTACCTGAAATAGTCGATGAGGTTGCAATTCCAAATGGACTTGTCATAGTCGATTGTTGGTTGCGTCATTTCACAGCAAGATACTTGTCAAAGGTATAGAACGCTATCTGGTGGCAATGCGATAGCCTATTCACAAACAGAGATCGTAGGCCAGAGGCTGCAACAATGCAGCCACAATGGGAGACCGCGGGCCAGAGAACGTTGGATGCAGCCGATAATCACGCAAGCCATTATGCTCACCATATTCGTAATAAGTACCGGGCTGATCCAGTGCAAGGCCCGAGCAAAATCAATTTGTGGTCGCAGGCCACGTAAGTTGGAAACAAAAAAGTTGATAGTAGGTCGCACGGGCTCTAACGGGCGGCGTAATGCGACCTTACGACTTCCAAGCTCTGTTTTTCAGTGGTGGACTGACAAGCCGACAAGCAGGATAGATTAATAAATTGGCGGGCAACGCAGTGGCTTTGATCCCGCAGATCAGTAAAGTCGCTGGGGGTGTGCTGGTATGTACTCTGAAGACCAAATGATTGGACTGTTCCGCTTTCTTTCATCCGATAACAAGCTATCCCTGGTTATTAGCATCATAGAGATGCAAGATTACGGCAATGTGCAGCTTACAATGGTACACAGTAAATGGTGAAATCTGTCTGCCATTATGTTGTCATGCTCAAAGTTGCATTGGCCCATGTGAGGGGCCCAAACTTACACTTGGGGGAAGCCCGGGAAATTGGAGAAAACAAACCCCAACATCACTCAATGTCGATTGATCTCAGACACCACAACATCCTCGCTGGTCATACTGCTTCTGATCTAGTTCTTTGTCCTCTTTACCACAGTAGTGGTCGATCGCGCAATACTCTTAGATCCTTTTGCGGGTCGCACTACTTGCCCTAGAGAGACACGGGATGAGACCTTCCCTATCTAGAAGGTCATCTGGTAGATCTCCGTCAAGGGCACTACTGTACCTACTGTACTGTGGTAGGACTAATATTCCAACCTCGAGGCGAGATCCGGGCCGCGGGGAACTTCCCAGTCTACGAACACTCACGAAAGAACCTGACTTGCCGAGCCAATATGAGTCCAGACCAATGGGTCATAGATCTGTTCGCCGCCGGCCCCCTGTCCTTGCCGCTTCGCGAACCCCAGCAGTGGTACTAAAGTGCCTCCCATGTTACCTTATCTGCACCGCGACGATTCTATGCAAGGAAGTCAAGAAACGCAGGCACGAACTTCGCAATGAATATAAACACGGAATCCCGCTTGCCCAGTGGGTGTATGAGCTCGCCACGGTCTCCTACACTCCTGTCACACTTAGCTGGGCTCCATTGGCTGCTGCTCTTCACCGGTCACTGATCCGAGAACCTGACTGATAGCCATGAAGACCTCTGTTGCTATCAGCGCCGTTGTGCTGGCTGTGAGCAATCTTGCATCCGCAACATACAACAGCTATCCGATCTCCAATACTAGCGTGACTGCGACCACAATTGCGACAACGGCATGCGGTGTCGTGAGTGCCTCGTGGGCAGCGCAGACTGAAGCAACAGCTACACCGACAGTTGAGGCGTCCCTTGCTTACGACTGCCTCAACTCGATCCCGATCTACAAAGAAGGTGCACTCAAGTATTTGGAAGAAATCGTGCCATACTTGGAGTGGCAGTCTGATCCCGCTTTCAAGAAGAACCCGCCGTCTGATTACTTCTATCCTCCTTATGACTTTTGGGCAGAGCTAGACAGAGTCAGGGCAGGTGTTGAGGCCGACACTTACGAAAATGAGTACGCATGGCAAGCAGATTTCTACAAAAGCGTATTTGGCCCAGGTCACGATGGCCACTTCGTGGTGTATCCCGATATTCTGACAAACGCCGTCGAATTTGCAAGACCTCTCGCTTTGGTGTCTGTCAGTGAAGACGGCAGTTCGTTGCCGGTTATCAAGGTGTATACCGATGTTATCTCGTCCCCGGAGACTGCGTCTGTTGTTACACTCATTAATGGTGAGGATGCTACGACATACATTGAAGATTGGATCTTCCAGGCTTCTGGAAACCAAGATGCCGATTCGGCTTATAATTCTATGTTTTTCTCGAAGGCATACAATCAATCTGGAAGTCAGGGTTACTTCCAGTCAGGTGGCCGCGTAAGGTGAGTACTGAACTAATTGTCGTTAGCAATACTGAAGCCTTTGGACGTCAATGCACTTTGAGAACAGAAACAGGACTAATATTTCGCAGGTACATCTACCCAGGAGCATCAACCACTCTCACCTTTGAGAATGGAACAGTCCTCGAATTTTCCAACCTCGCAAGACTAAAAGGCGATTGGACTGGGGTCACGGACGGAGCGGCAGCATTTTCGGCCTTCGCCCCCTTTGCTCTCGTCACTGCGACCGGCACTAGTACAACGGCCACGGCTACTTCCACTACCACTATTGAGACAGAGACAGCAACGCCATCTCCAACTGGTTTGATAGGGTACCCGGCTCCTTATATAATCTCTTCGGACTCTGTTGTTTCAGGCTATTTCCTCGATGGAGAAGGTTTCGAGGACGTTGCTGTATTGGTCATGACCTCATTCTCGCCCGACGACCCGCCGGAGTTTCAAGAGACGGTGCAGAATTTCTTTGCAGCTGCTGTTGCTGCCGGAGCGAAGAAGCTTGTCGTCGACGTCCAGGTCAATGGAGGCGGTTACATTTTCCAAGGCTACGATACCTTCCGCCAGATCTTCCCCGATATTGTTCAGAATGGAACAGGCAGATGGCGAGATTCCGCAGGCTTCCTCGCCGTTGCGGAAGTGGCCTCCACAGTGTGCGCCGATTACGACCCCTTGACAGCTTCTGAAGATCTCATTTACACGTGCGAAGGGGTGTGGAACTACCGCTATGATCTTGATCGTTCGCTCAAGAACTTCACCTCGTTTGAAGACAAGTTTGGCCCGATCCATTTCAATGGCGACAACTATACTGATGTAATGCAATGGTATGTCGCTTCATTTCGTGGCAGCTGTCACAGCTCCTTTGAACCTATGTTACTCCCGAAGCAATTGACCCTCCAACATATGCTGACTCAGTGCCACAGGAACTTTAATAACTCCATCGATACCATAAACTCTACTTACGGTATTGGATACGATGTTACGGGCTATGGCTCACGCACCAACTTCTCGCGACCATTCGGCGGTCCCGAGAATGTTGTTGTCCTCCTGGATGGCTACTGTGCGTCGACCTGCACAATTTTCTCTCAATTCATGGTGCACGATGCCGGAGCCAAGACCATTGCCATGGGTGGACGGCCAGAAGTTGGCGTGATTCAAGGCGTTGGCGGCGTGAAAGGATCTGAAAGCTTCAGTTACAGTGACATATTGAGCGAGATTGAATTGGTCAGTCCCCAAACCGACGACGCAGATCTCATTAAAGAGTTCGACCGCTACGGTACCTACATCCTTGACCGTTCGCCGACTGCTAGTCTGAACGTTAAGGACGAGATTCTGCCCAAGAATCTTGACGATGGCACGCCTTCGCAGTACATCGCCGAGTACGCCGACTGCCGTCTCTACTGGACTGAGGATATGCATACCGATATCACGAATCTGTGGAAGGCGGCTGCTTCGGCGGCCTTCGACGGCTCCCCATGCGCCGCTGGAGGTTTCAACTCGACGACAGCGAAGAAGCGAAGTGGTTCTCGGCCTGCTCCCTTCAACAAGCCCCGATTCGCTTTGCCGAAGACTCCCGCGGCGAAGGCACCTCGCTCCATTGTTAAGAGGGATGTTTCTGAGAGGACCCGGGAGATGTTCATGGCTCGGCAACACATGATGGTCATAGACTAATGGGCCCTGAGCTTGGATAGATGACACACTGCTACAAATGCAGGATTAGTAAGGTAACTTTATCATATCATAATACAAGAAGTTGACGATGTGCCTTCTCTGACTCTGGGTTGAGAATACACGTCACGGGGATTGACCTGACGCCCGCTCATGAATAGCAGAGGACAAGTAACACCGTCTCCTTCACTGATAACTCTCCCCTACTGCCCGAGATCCTCAGCATTGTTTCCATCGCCAGTTCCTCCGTCCTCCCATGTCCGAAGAGCCTCCATTGCGCGTTGCTCGTGAGATTAAAGTACACCGAATTCAGCACGCTCAAAGCATTTGGAGGCCTCCCACTCGTGAACACCTGGCCAAGCAATCTCCCAAATGTTGGGTTCGAACCAAGCGGCTACAGGAGACCGTCTTTGTATGGAACACACGTCTCCGTGTTTATATGCCGCGCGGAACGCACGAAGGATTTCGCGTGCCAAGCCTCCCAAACTCGGATCTCCTGAAGGAGGGCATCGCCCTGTGGCAGAGTGATGCGGCCCGTGGTTGCGCCGACCACGAAGCGCGCCTGGGCTTCCATAGCCGGGGCCGAGGGTCCCGCGGCCTCGATGTAGCCGACGAAATAGAGGTTACGGTGGCGCGTGGGTACGACGAGCTTATAAAGGTCAGTTTCGTGGTCTGGGGCCTCGGATTTGCTTAGAACGTCATCGGGGAGATACGGGCGTGCGCGCTTATAGCCTGTACATGAGATGACCACGTCGGCGTCGACGGTCTCGGTGAAGCTGTCTACGTTGGCGCGGTGGACCTTGATCGTGCCGTTGCGTACCCGCTCCAAGAACTCACTGCGGATAGTAGGATTCTGCTGCATGAGCCTGTGTTCGGGCTTCAGCTCTTGCGGCCGTGCGCCCTGCACTAGATGGAGGAGCTGTGTCTGCAGCCATTCTTCTATAGATGACGGGAGCTAGACTTGTGTTGCGCGACTATCCCATGCCTCGATCGGCTTCTCAAGAACGTATCGTGGAAGCACCCAGGTGCCTCGCCGAGTGACCAGGTGTACCTATTTGGAATCAGGAGCAAGTTCGCTTGCTATGTCGACGGCCGAGGATCCGGACCCTATGAGGACAACACGCTTGTTCTCCAATTTGCCGGGTCTCCGGTAGTAATGGCTGTGTAAGAACTCGCCCTTGAACGAGTCTCTGTCCTTGTACTCAGGCACAAAGGGAAGCGAATTGATGCCGGTCGCCGAGATGAGCGCATTCCTAAATCCTCTCCTCAGACTTCATATCAGTCTCCTGGAGGTTGACGGTCCATCTCTCGTCCTCTGCCTGCGTGCACCTCAGCACCTTGGTCCGCAGGATAATATGCTTGTGCAGCCCGAAGTGATCCGCGTACTCCGGGATATACCGATGCATCTCCCGATGCGTGAAGTATTCGCTATACCGTGCTGGATCGATAGGGAAGTCACCGAAACCGGTCGTATCGCGGCACGAGCTTAGGATCACTCCATCATAAATAGATGACTGCAGCTCGCCCTTCTCATCCGGGGCTGATTGGTACGCCCATTACCCACCTATCTCGGTGCGGCTTTCAAAGACATGGGCTTCGATGCCCTCTGCCAGGCATTCCTTCGAAGACACCAGGCCCGAGATGCCTGGGAGGATGTCAGCTTGTCTCCGGAGCTTGACAGTAGTACTTGGGGGAGGCGCGCCGGGACGCGGTCGTACCAGCACCGATAATAGCGACCCTTAAAATTTGACCACCTAAGTAGCCATCTAGACTGCAGGTATTCTTCAATCTTCTCTACAGAAATTTTCAGAGCAGGTCTACATAAGCTGTATCCAGTATCGCGGGGTTACATGTCTTCTTTTCAATCTCATTCGGACTGCGAGATTCGATTTGTTCCCCTAGCGCTCTCACGTCAGCAAACAGCCGCCGGTTTAGGGCAACTTGGCGCATGGGTTGTAAGGGGCTACAGCGGTCTTAGTAAGATGCATCGTGGTACTCAATTATTACTTCGGTAGGTAACTATCATCTGAATTTTAATAACACCTGTTTCAATTCGCGCGACCGCTCAGCTTCAGCTTTATACTCGCACCATTCTCCTGGCAACTTAGTTGTTAAGGCCAATGGCCGTAAGTAGCTCTCTTTTTTAGGGTTGCCGCTTGCGAAACTTCAACAGCTCGAAGGATACTATCTGACATCTGCTCAATTTCTAGTCTCGCCTTATCACACCTCCGAGCAATGCTTTACTTCTACCAGCAGACTAAATTGTAGTTTGCTGGCGGACAGTGAGACAGATACTCTTGGTACACCCGAGACAATAGGTTATTCTGCAGTTTCGCGATGGGTTGTATTACAACAGCAGCTATGATGTTCAAGTTGAAGTCACTCAGCGATGTACCATAAGTATATAAACCAAACAAAATCAACGAACTAACGAAACCTATGGCGCTCTCTACATGACTTGCAACCTGCCAGCGGTGTTGACTACCGCCAAATAAGTTCAATTAACGGCCACTTTATAAATGAATAGTACAAGTCCATTTCCTCCTCACCATTAATGACCAACTTCACGTTCTCAAAGGAAATCTATTCACGTTTTACCCGATCACGAAAACGCGTAGCGAACAGGGATGGGACTACGGCCCTGGGAGCCAGTGGAGACCAGCGGAGATATATTGGAAGGAGGATTTCAATCTTTATCCACTCAGCTGTTGGATAAAGAGGCCATTTTGCTACCCACTGTCTCTCAGACATGCCTTGGTATCTTGTTCCATGTGACTATTCGTATGCGACTGTAGCAAGGTATTCAGGGTTCTGCAACCACTTTCTATCATTTCTTAGTCAAGGACTGAACGACAATTCGACGTAGCGTCACACAACGTGGCTCGCGCATGGTCAAAGAGCCAACGAGCGACTAGAAAAGCTGCACAGATTTCTCTCACGGCTAGACAGCCTATGTGCGTTTCATAAATATCACAGCCATCTACCACTTCCGGGTCCAATCTTGGGTGCAGAGGGCCTATCTGTCGGACGCTATCTTAATCACTGAATTGAGAGCAAGTCAAGACCTGTCTCAATGGCTCCCAGATTCCTCGTCACGTGGTTATCCAAGCTACGGCAGTTGTGTACGGTGATTATCCTCCAGGTCCAGGGTGCTCTTCGCAGACGCTTATCTGCAAACCATGCTGGGTGACCCCGACCCCAGCCCCCGCGTTTCGCTTCTCAACTGCTGCTGCTCACATAAAGATAAGAAAGTAAGGAGGGTTTGAAGGCATATTGGAAGCATCGGATGGGGCCGAATATCTACCACGGCCACTCTGAAGACAAGCACAATGGTTATGTCATGATTTGGGACGACTTCTACGAGACCAATACCAATTACTCATCACATAGCTCCGAATTGTCACCCTTATCAGTCAGTGCAGGGGGTGCTCCAACGTTGTTATCCCGAAGGATATGCGATGCATGATGTAATTGGATGATAGCTTGGAGGAGCCTCCAATATGTGCTTGCATTGGCCTGATGTAACTCCAATGGATCGTCGGGGTAGACGTTCGTGGTGATGCACAGGCGTCCATAAGTCCAGACGTGTCGGCCCTTTCCAGACTTTCACCTCCCGACATTAGCAGTTTGAAGTCTTCCAGCTCTCCAACATGGCAGGAAGCGATGCGCTCCAAGTGCTCGACCCAGGTGTGGGTTATGGCATCGTGGTGGGGATAGGTGCATTCTTTGCGTTGATGATGTGAGGGCATCCCATCGTCATCGAGGTCGCCTCGTAGCTAACAGGGACAGGCTCGCCATTACATGGCTTCAGAACAGATACACCAGCTACTCAACCCGACAGGCAGAGGAGTTCAACACAGCTTCTCGCAGCGTCAAACCGGGCCTCATCGCGGCCGGCATCGTGAGCTCGTGGACATGGAGCTCGACTCTACTTACATCTAGTACCTTCGCGTACACTTACGGAGTATGTGGTATCCTGTGAAGCGTGGAACTTGTAACTTACAATGGATCAGATCTGTGGTGGGCTTTTTTATGCTGCGATGGGAACGTCACAAATTCTTCTTTTCAGCTTGATCGCCATCAAGATAAAGGCAAATTGTCCTGGCGCGCACACGTTTCCAGAGATAATCCTTGCGAGACATGGCAAGCCCGCGCACATCACATATCTCTTCTTTGGGTGGGCGACCAATCTGCTTGTGGGTGCTTGTCTCGTCCTTGGAGGGAGCCAAGTCGTAGCAGCAGTCTCAGGTGTTAACGTTTATGGCACGATCTTCTTGATACCCCTAGTGGTCGCAGCTTATGTCATCGTCGGCGGGTTACGAAGTACCTTCATCGCGGATTACGCACACACGGTCATCCTATTCATTGCGCTTTTCGTCTTCTGCTTCGAGATGTATGCGACCAACGCCACGATTGGCAGCATTAGCAAATTCTACGACCTACTCAAGGCTGCCGGTGAGACGAGGCCTGTTGCCGGAAACCACAACGGTTCGTATCTAACCTTCAAGAGCAACGACGGATTGATCTTCGCCGTAGACCTTTTGGTCGCTGGATTCTGTACTGTCTGGCTGGATCAGGCGTATTGGCAGCGTGCTATTGCCTCGCGGCCCGAGACATCTGTGAAGGCATACCTCTCTGGCGGTATTGCCTGGTATGGCATCCCCTTCTCGTTCGGTACGGCGATGGGACTTGGGTGTGTCGCTTTAACAGGGACATCTGTCTTTCCAACGTATCCGGATCCACTTACGGCGGCGCAAAATGGCTCAGGGCTGTCTGCCCCTGCCAGTGCCGTAGCCTTACTCGGGCGTGGAGGAGCTGGGCTTATGCTCCTTCTCCTATTCATGGCTGTGACAAGCTCGACGAGCGCTGAACTCATTGCTGTGTCATCACTCATCACGTTCGACGTATACAAGACTTACATCAAACCAACGGCTACCTCGACTGAATTGGTGCGTGTGTCGCACTACGGCATCGTAATTTTTGCCTTGATCCTTGCAGCGTGAGTATATTCTCCCTAGAGCGAAAGTGGTGTTCGATCTGACCCAATCCGACAGCTTCTGCTGTCTCTTGAACGCGGTAAATCTAAATCTCACCTGGGTCCTCACGATCCTTGGCGTAATCGTTGGCGGCGCGTCAATACCAGTTGGTCTCATTCTCCTCTGGCCTCGCATGTCCACGGTCGCCACCTTGGTCTCACCCTGGTTTGGACTTGTACTCGGTGTAATTGCATGGCTCGTCACATCACGTTACCGCAGTGGTTCTGTGACAGTCGAAACCACCGGGGACGTTCTCAATGCAGTCGTAGGGAACCTGGTGTCCTGCGGAACTGGAACAATTTTGGCCTTTGTACTATCCTACCTTTTCCCTGGCCAAACAGTCGACAACGACCCGGAGACCCAAAAACGCGTCGCCAAGATTAATGGAGTCCGGCCGCGGGTCGATGGCCCATCCTCTGGGATCGAAAAGACGATTGATCCTCCGGACCCAGTCACAACGGACGGACCCGAGAAAGTCACGGGGAACGGCAATCGTACCTCCATCGATCCGGCCAAGGAACCCGCCTCTGAACCTTTACCAGACACGGTCGTCCCAACGGGCAATGCCATTGTAGACTTCCTCGAGGTATCCCACATTGAGCCCATGTCGCCCGAAGATATGCGGAAGGCGACCGTCCTTGCCAAGTACTTCAACCTGGCTTACTGGCTTATTGCCATCTTTCTTGTCCCGTTTACACTTTTCGGCACGCAGTGGGAGTTCACGCTGGCCGGCTTTAAGGGCTTTTGCGTCGTTAGCTTCATATGGGTATGGTGTTCTATGTTTATATGTGTTATTTGGCCCCTAGTTGAGAGCCGAGGCACGATGCTTGCGATTGCGAAGGGGTTGATCAAGGATTTCGGGACAGGTGGGAAAGGCAAAGTCAAGCCGCCGACCGAAGCTGCTGTTTGAGAGCTATGCCACTAGAACGACGTGACCGAGAATTCTCTCGGATATGTACATACATAGGTGTAATGATTATTGAGCCGAATATTTCCGGGAGCGTAGCGTCTACGTTACCTTGTTATTTTGCTTAAGGGTTCGGGAGGTACCCACCATTCCTAGCTTGCAGTGGGAAAACGGCACATCCTGTGCAGGTCGGTTGACTGCCACAACTGACTGTGAGCTGCGCATTGTTGATGTGATGTATCTTGAACATGCCACATGGAACTGGTGTTCTTGGCCTGTATGTCTTGTGATTCCGGCATCGGCAAACCGGGCAGCACCCAAGTGACAAAATTTGAACTGCGTCTCTGTGGGAGTCAAATATGAGAAATATATAAACACAGCCGGATCTGGGCGCAGATAGTTTTACTCGTCTCCGACGCGGATTCGTCGCAGACCGTAACCCTTGGTGCAAAGTTTGTGACAAGAAGCTTGGTGTGTCGGGGAGACAAGCCAGAGTTGGTCGACTAAAAACCCACGATACCGACTTCGGCCTAGACTAGATTGTGTAATTAGCTAGGCACCCGTGGCTTGCAAGCATATTCTCAAAGTCAGCGTTCCGTGAAAAGATTGCTAGAAGAAAATGACTCAATTGCTTTTAAAAGTAGCAGCACCTGTTGTGAGGCGTCGCAAACACAGGCACATCTTTCACGAAGCTGGACAATCTGAACAGGGGCCCTGAGGCTGCCCACAACGCGCAAATATCAACTCACTAAAGCGACCTGATATCGCTGTCGCGATTATGACTCCCGAGCCTGTTCTTCCAACGTCAAACGTCACTTCGTCGACAGCTTCAGTCTCGTCCGCACAACGGGAGCCCGCCAAACAATCTCTACTATCAGGTCTCCACGATGATGTCAACATTCAATACGCCGATATCCCTGTCTGCCTGTGCAGTATGGTGTCCGGCCTTTGCGACAGCGTAGCTTTCAACGCCGGCTCAGTATTCGTCTCCATGCAAACAGGCAACACAGTCTTCTTGGCCCTGGGCACCGCTGGCCTCCCAGCCAACGTCCCCATGCTATGGCTCAAGGCTCTCTGCTCCATCACGTCGTTCATGCTGGGTGTCTTCTGCTTCGGCAAGTCACGTCATTTCCGGCCTACGTCCAAGTTGACGCTGGCGGGCAGTTTCCTGGTCCAGTCGCTGTTCATCTTCACTGCGGCTGCGCTTGCGCAAGGTGGCGTGGTCCCCGCATTCGGATGGCTGAGTGTCGCGGAGGATATGGCGGAGAGACGGGACAAGGATCTCAAGGCGCTGGGTCCGATTATACTACTGGCTTTCCAGTTTGGAGGACAAATCGTCACGAGTCGCATATTGGGATTCAACGAGGTGCCGACGAATGTTTTGACCAGCGTGTACTGCGACCTCTTCAACGACCCAAAATTGTTTGTGCCCTGGAGCGAGAACCCGAAGAGGAACCGCAGGGCGTCGGCTGTGGTGCTCATGTTGGTCGGAGCTATTGCTGGTGGGTGGTTAGCTCGGAGCAGTGCTGGCATGAGTTCCGCGCTGTGGATCGCCGGTGCGATCAAGTTTGGTATTGCATTTTCGTGGATGTTGTGGAAGACAAAGGCCACGAAGGTTGGCGAGAAGGAATAGAGAACACCGCAAGTTTCAAAGCCCTGTAGATGTCGACTGTTTCAGGTACTCAGATGTAGATAGACATAGACATAGACATAGATATAGATGGGTATATAATAGTTGTAGATGGTCTAAGCCATTGGGTATAAGGAGCTGGAAATTTCCATGAGAAACTTGGACATTAGGATCCACATCTCTAATGGGGCAAATTCTTGAAATCCCATCCGCTGCTGCCTGTCCTGTCTAGTACACGTATCGGAAGTTGGGGTTCTCTCTGTCCGTCAAGTCCTCGAAGGCGTGGACCATCCGCTGATCATGGGCCTCTCGCACACCAGCTTCCGCCAAGTCGTTTCGCTTCTTGTTTTGGCGCGTCAGGTGCCATCTGAAGTACAGGAGGATGAGGACAAGCAGTGTGTAGCATCCAATGTGAGTGGAGAAAGCGATGAAGTACTTGGGTGCATCCCAAGTAAGGAAGATCTGGACGCCAATGGCGTTACCAGCTGCCCAGAAGATGAAGTTCAAGGCCACGACCAGCGACTTCTTGGTCTGCCCAGCGACGTTACGGGACATCATCGAGAGACCCAGAGTCTGGGCAGCCCAGAAAGATAGGGTGATGTAGTAGCTAATGAGTAAGCCCACGTGCTGAGAGAAGGTCACGTTGGGAACAGCCATGAGCATGGCAGTCCCAATAAAGGATGGAATAACGAATCCCAGCATAGTGAGGATATTCTGGCTGAATTTCTTAACCAGCCAGACCGAAAGAAGCAGCACGATGATAATGTAGGCGCCCAAAACCATGGCCAATAGTTGAGTCTGGAGGACTGAGAATCCCAAGTTCTTGTTGATGATGATGTTGGCAAAGGCACCGAGACCACTGGTGGGTAGGGTCGTACAGAACTGGATGCCTGCGTAGCACCAGGTCTGGGGGTCTGTCAAAGCATCGTACACCTGGTATTTCTTGAAAACTCGGTTTTGGATACCAGTCTGGTTGGAACGGACGCGCTCAACCATGAGCCGCTTGTCTTCCTCGGAGAAGCACTTCGCTCGCATGGGAGAGTCGGGCATCCAGAAAATGACAAATGCGCCGAACAATACGGAAATGATGCCGTATGAGAGGAAGAGCCACTGCCATGACTTCAGCGGACCCGATGTGATAAGGGAGAAGCAGTACGCCAGCAAACCACCGACGATCTGTTGCGCTCCATTCATCATGTACCAGTAGGTCACTCTCGAAGCTTGCTCTTCTCGCTTGTACCAGATCGAGGATAGAACAACGAACGCCGGCTGGCAGGCGGATTCAAACAGACCAAGCAGAGTACGGACAGTGACAAGGCCGGTGAAATTGCTGCAGGCGGCGTGGCACGCCAGGACGGTGCCCCATGCTATGATACAGAGGCCCAAGTACTTAGCCACGGGGACCCGTGCAATGATCCAGTTCTGTTTGAAGTCGGTATATGGCTTTCCTTCAGTATATGGACAGGGTGCTGCTTACCTGTGGGTACTCAACAATCAAGATCGTAATATAGATACAAGTAGTTAGCCATTGAAACTGCTGGCCGACAAGCCCGGTGTCCGTGGTGAGACCCATGATTGACGAGAACGATAGGGTTCCCTTGTCGATGGCCTGGAGGAAGTACGTGGTGATCATGACCACTAGAACGCGGCGATCGATCATCCTTCGTAGTCTGGTGCTCTCAGCCTCCGAGACTTCGATCACTGTATCGCCAGCATATTTTGCCAATTCCTTGTCAACCTTGTCGTAATTCGTGTGGTCCGTCTTCTCAAGCTCATCTAGATGACTCTGCTCATGGGACTTCTTCGACTTCCGGTCCTCCTGGAATGAGTTTCTGATCTGATGCGGAGTCGGAGCGGCGACAGGCTGGACCAAGTCCGGATCCGGAACCTCCAAGCTTGTCATATCGACCGGATATGCTTATTTCGGCTTGAGTGCTTGCGGGCTTGATCAGAAGTGGAGGCGACTGCGGCCACAATGGGAGACAAGCAGAGGGAAGCTGTCTCTGGGATACGTCAGGAGAACAGATCAAATAAAGTTGGGGAGTGGTTACATCTTTATCCCCAACATCTTCCCCGGTCACTTCCCGACCGATGGGCAAGCGTCGCACCCAAGCTACGCACCGTTGCATGCAGCAGCTTCCGGCTCCATGGGCCATCGACTGCAATATGCGGTAGCGAGTCCAGTAGACGACGTGAAAAATAACCCTAGAACGCGTGTGATGAACCCGCTAGTGGTTACCCGCGTTCATGGCCGGTCTACTATGGTAATTTCTGGGGTACGGAAGCGGCCATCAATAGGCCGAGGATCGTAGGAGAATCTGGGGTCTGGGGAACGAACCTATCGAGTGCAATAACCCCGCATGCTTTGATTCTCAATTGGGGCCTTTGGCATGCAAGGGGTCTTTCAGGGCTCAACATTCATCAGGTTCACATTTGCGAGTCCTGCGAGTGTACCCTACCTATCCGTTCTGTTGGATGTCAGCTTTCCGGATCAAGTCACGCGAAAGGATCTCAATAGCGTTGTCCTCGCAGTCTTCGCTGATCTGGGCCCGAGAAAGATGGAAGCTGATGACAACAAAGTCGCGATGCTTCCCCACATTGCCAAGGCATTACAAGGTGGCCGCCAAACGGGCGAAGTGCTCGGTATGGATAAGCCCGACCTCCCAATGACGGTGACGCTGGAACTTTCTCCACCAAAGGCGTTGCGAGATCGCTGGTAGAGGCACAAAATGAAGAGCCTATCCCCTTTCGATTGTCTCCTTTCTACACAGTATGTCGTCGTGCCACATCGAGTGTTGATGAATTACTGTTAGCCCACGTGAGAGTCTAGGCTACACCCCCCTGTACCCCAGATTTGGGACCACGCACTAGGCTAGAGCTTCATTCCGCTACTTATTGTCGGCCTATCGACTTACACAATTAGAGTGTCTACTATTCGAGATGCCTGCTCAAATTCATGGCATCAAATCAAGCGATGTCCACGCCAAGATCCGGTTATTGATTGATGGTCTGGTCAACATCAAAGACACGACCGGAGAGTTCTTGATGACTCTGGCTGATGGCCGCGTCATTGACACGAAAGGATGGAATGACTGGGAATGGACACACGGCATTGGCCTGAACGGCATCTGGGCGTATTACAACCTGACGGGGGACGAGAAGTACCTCAAGATCATCGAAGACTGGTTCGCGAATCGTTTCGCTGCCGGAGGTACAACCAAGAATATCAACACAATGGCTGTGTTCTTAGCCCTAGCACATGTCTATGAGAAGACGGGGAATCAGACGTACCTGCCATGGTTGGACAGCTGGGCTGAATGGGCTATGCACGATCTCGAGCGGACAAAGTATGGCGGCATGCAGCACATCACGTACCTAGACATCAATGATCAGCAGTTGTGGGATGATACACTCATGATGACGGTGGTGCCGTTGGCCAAGATCGGAAAGCTGCTCAACAGACCGCACTACATCGAGGAGGCGAAACGACAGTTCTTACTACATATTAAATACCTGTTTGACAACAAGACTGGACTTTTCTTCCATGGCTGGACATTCCACGAGGGGGGCCACAACTTCGCGAATGCTAGGTGGGCAAGAGGCAACTCCTGGATCACAATCGTAATCCCGGAGTTCTTGGAGTTCTTGGACCTCTCGCCAACCGACGCATTCCATGTGCACCTTGTGGACACCCTGAATGCACAAGTCGAAGCGTTGGTACCCCTTCAAGCAGACTCGGGTCTATGGCGAACGGTGCTAGATAAGCCCGAGGAGGAAGGGTCATACCAAGAAGCGAGCGCGGCGGCAGGGTTCGCATTTGGTATATTGAAGGGTCAACGAAAGCGGTATCTTGGGAAGGAATATGAACAAGTTGCGGTTAAAGCCGTGAAAGCGGTGCTTGAAAACATCGACAAAGATGGAGAACTGTTGCAAACAAGTTTCGGTACCGGCATGGGGCATGATCTGCAGCATTATTACAATATCCCGATCACTAGCATGCCATATGGTCAAGCTATGGCCGTCATTGCCTTGGTTGAGTTTTTGAGAGTGTTCATATAGGCTTGTACCACAAGCGCCGGCTTGAGCTGTTACGCTCTGCGTTGCGACAATTCGGGATGCGATCCAGTTGATATGGATGGGGCAGCCGAGTCGGTCCCGTAGAGCAAATGAAACAATAAGACATATGCCTAAGTGCCTGGCCGTAGCTGAGGTTCTTTAGTCTCCGCAACCAGTGGAAATGCTAGGTATTTGCTGGGATGAAGTGAAAAAAGAAAGGGGTCGTATGCGCAAGATGATAGGTGCTGAATAGTTGGAACGCGATGCCTGCGTGCGATCCCTAATTCTTTGTGCACCTAGGTAGACTGGCGTTGCTTGTCTCATAATGTCATGAGGCATCTCTAAATACGATTTAGCCAAGAATGAGCCAACTCAGCAGTCGACGCGTTATTTCGAAGCAGGTCTCGGGCTGCTTCTGCCAGCAGATTCACTTTGAATGTGGGTGTAGCACCATTGTTCGTCGTTATCGGCCAAACGTGATTCTACTTAGGATACGGCAGCTTTAGCCTTAGTCACGAAGCATGACTCAGATATTTCTCATCATTTTCAGCCTCAAATCAAGAGCGATTTGTGTACAGTACCCGTGCCACGCCGGCGTGCCACTGGTAGTAGAAGCGAGCCTGTGCCAAAGCCTGTCTCCGACCGTGTGCTGAGCCACGCTTCGGACACCTCAGGACGGGTTAGTTTTCACTAAGATTAACTCCAACGTCAGCCCCCACGCGTTGTCCTGCTAGAGCGATTGAATATAATTTTGGCACTTGCAGACTATAAGCGACCGTGCGTTCTTGGCGCTTCGTGTACCTCCTTTTTCGAGGGATATCTCAAA
The DNA here is from genome assembly GCA_022432505.1 of Xylariales sp. AK1849. Classification (NCBI taxonomy): domain Eukaryota; kingdom Fungi; phylum Ascomycota; class Sordariomycetes; order Xylariales; species Xylariales sp. AK1849. The sequence goes on from JAJKKH010000009.1 coordinate 2,373,157, forward strand.
GGTGTTTACTTGATGAGTAAGATTATCTGTCGTAAAGACGAACTGACCTTGGCGATCTCGGTGACTTGCAATTGTGTGTATCATTCTGAGCGGGTTGAAGCTCCAAAACCCCAAGCACGCCATAAAGTCCGAATCCACCAGATTACGCCACCTTGGACCTTACAGGGGCTTTAAATGCTCTCGCATGGCCTTATCAACGACATCGACGACATGGGTTTATCTCATTGGTCAGCCTATCTGATAATCTTTGCGGTTTACAAGTTGCATACGGTCATCTGTGCCGGACGTTTTGACGCGTTCCTAATCATGACTATTGCGATCTATAACAGTGACAATGGCAAGATGTCATATTAACTGCTGACTCAATAGATTGACGACATCTGAGTAGACAGGGGCCCCAGTCAGGTCAGACTGCCGGTCAGACTGCCGTTTGCGTACCATGCGGTCGGGCACATCCGATGTACCTTTCGTATAGAATTACCTTTCTAATAGGCTCGCAGAGCTTCGAGATTTCTGTATGACAACATTGAATCGTCTTATCAGTTCGCTGTAAGTGCACAGCTTGATCCTAGCGCAGCCAGCGACGTTTTCACCCGCATGAATCGCAAACTGGCCCCAGCTCATTCCAATCTGCCGCTAGCCTGACGTTCCGCATCTTCAATCGATCACAGAGCTCTCGAAATCTGGTCCACTACATATGTACGTGTCGGATCGACCAATGAAGACCATTCACCCGTCACCGTCCAAGTGGGGGCTACTGCTGTATCGCAACGACGCAACAACAGACATGACAAGACTGGCTGATTGGGGAGGTGGGGAGCTAGCTATGAGCTTCGCTCGACATCGGAGCTATCAGCCGGGATCTGCAGTGAGGACCCTGAGGATATGCGTCCGCCGTATATATTCAGTCGACTCCTCCGCAAACCCACCCTAAATATCCCAACCTCCGGAGTCCAACATTGTCGGATCGATTTCCTGCTACATTGGTCCCTCGAAGCTCAGGCTCAAGAAGACGAGAGATACACCCAACGATGGCGAGTGTGCCTCTAGAAGCGGGCGTCGGCTATGGCATCGTCCTAGGTTTAGGCTTCGCCTTTGCCCTTGGAATGGTGAGTTACCTGTTGCTCTATTTCCTGCGCTCAACCTAGATCTGACCCTTTGAACAATGCTTGCACCATCTATAATGAAGAATGTTGTCATGCTACTATGGTAGCCCGATATTTGAGCTCTTGCGACTGATACAACGCTCATAGATCCTGGTCACATTCATCTTGAGAAGATACAACTCCGAGCTCGTGACTTCTGAGATGTTTAACACCGCTGGAAGGACTGTCAAAAGTGGGCTGGTTGGGTCTGCCGTCGTCTCATCCTGGACGTGGGCAGCTACGCTTCTACAGAGCACGGGAGTGTGCTACCGGTATGGCGTCTCCGGCCCCTACTGGTACGCCTCGGGAGCTACTGTCCAAATTTTGCTTTTTGCCACCCTAGCCATTGAGCTCAAAAGACGTGCTCCCAATGCGCACACCTTTCTCGAAGCGATAAAGGCTCGCTACGGCGTTTTCCCTCACATCGTCTTCACGGTGTTCGGCTTAGTTACGAACATTCTGGTCAGCACGGAGCTGATAGTCGGGGGCTCTGCTACCGTCAGCGCTCTCACTGGTATGCCAACGGTTGCAGCTATCGTAAGCTTTTCCTGTCCTCTCTCCGGACTAGTTCGATGCCTCCAGGACGGTTGTAGCCTATTGGAATGGATTCTCAACACCTCTGGGCGTATTGAGGAGGAACCAGAATCCAAGCGGGCTTTCTGCATATGAGTCAAACACAGCGGTTACTGATTCGTATTTCACAGTATCTGCTACCCGTGGGTGTCGTGGCCTATACTCTTGTCGGTGGCTTGAAGGCAACTATATTGACGGACTGGATCCACACGTTCATTCTGCTTATCATTATCATCATTTTCGCGCTGACTACATACGCCTCCTCTGATAAGCTTGGTTCACCCTCAGCTGTCTACGATCTCCTTATAAAGGCTACCCTCGACCACCCTGTTGAAGGAAACGCCCAGGGAAGCTACCTGACTATGCGCTCTCAGGTCAGTATAAGGCATCTCATCTTCTTCTCGAGTCGGCCATTATGTTGGAATTGCCTTTAAGGATGTCTTCCAATCCAGCGAATGGAATGATTCTTCTGTTCAACCTCCAACTAAACATACGACAGTAGTAGTGACTAATCGTTGATCGTAATGTAGGAGGGCGCCATCTTCTTCGTTATCAACATTATCGGTAACTTTGGCACTGTGTTCCTCGACAACGGTTATTACAACAAGGCCATTGCAGCCTCTCCCGTTCACGCGTTACCCGGATACCTTATCGGTGGTCTTAGTTGGTTCGCTATTCCGTGGTTGACTGCCACAACCATGGGCCTATCCGCTCTGGCTTTAGAGAGCTCTCCTTCCTTTCCCACGTACCCAAACCGTATGTCGGAAGCTGATGTTTCGGCTGGACTCGTACTTCCGTACGCTGCTGTAGCGATTCTGGGCCGGAGTGGTGCGATCGCTACTCTTCTTATTGTCTTCATGGCTGTAACATCCGCTACGTCCTCCGAGTTGATTGCCGTCTCATCAATATTCACCTATGATCTATACCGCACATACTTCAAACCTGACGCCAGTGGCAAGCGCTTGATCTACATGTCGCATGTCATTGTTTGTGCATACGCACTTTTCATCTCGTCCTTCTCCGTCGGGTTATATTATGCTGGAATCTCCATGGGATACCTATACCTGATGATGGGCTGCATCATTGGGTCAGCTGTCGTACCTGCGACCTTGACTCTCGTTTGGGATGGTCAGAATAAGTGGGCAGCAGGCGTATCGCCAATCCTGGGACTTGCCTTTGCTCTCATCGCGTGGTTAGTCACGGCTAAGAAGCAATGCGGTTCTCTCGACGTGAGCTGCACGGGGTCAAACTACCCCATGTTAGCTGGCAACGGTATGTTAATTAGGGACACACTTAAGAGGCCCATACTGACTTGCCTTTAGTCGTTGCTCTTCTATCACCCATGGTTATCATCCCAATTCTCACGCTCATCTTTGGGGTAGATCACTACGACTGGAAGTCAATGATGGCGATTCGCAGAGGTGACGACCACGAGCTCGCAGCTACCGCCGGCGTAGACCTCGAGAATACAGTCGGTGGTCATCTCGAAACAGATGCCGAGTTCCAGGTGGAACAGAAGCAGCTCATGCGAGCCAGCAAGATTTCGAAATTCGCAACGCTCGTCTTGACCTTTGCATTCCTGGTCCTATGGCCCTTCCCGATGTACGGCACTAGCTACATCTTTTCGAAATCTTTCTTCACGGGCTGGGTCACTGTCGGTATCATATGGATCTTCTGCTCCCTTGGTGCCGTCGGCCTTTTCCCGGTCTTTGAAGGTCGCCGTACTCTTGCCCGTACATCTAAGGCGATTTTCATGGATATTACGGGTAAGAAGGCTGCAGCGACAATACGTGCGGAGCACACGGCTGAGCTCGAGAGCGAAACTCAACATGAAAAAGAGAAAATCGGTAGCGGCGCCGCAACTCCTACTGCTAGGGAAGGTGTCAAAGATTCCGTTATCGCCGAGTAACGGGGCAGACTTTTGCTGTTCACACCGTGAGATATTGGAAGAAAGGCGGCTGGGGTAGGACTGACCATTACTTATGATACCCTCGTTTATGGTGATAAAGGGTTAGATGAATACCAACTAGAGATCCTTTGAGTCAAGTCACAATATACACTGTGATATAAGCAGGATGATTGATGCTCCATTGTGATATACCTCCTAGACAGAGCATCTGAGCTTCTCGTTTGGAAGTGATGGATTTCGCATGCCGATCTTGTCAATCACACTAGCTATATAACTCTATATGTAAATACATATATCTGCAACATAACCAGTAACATCGAATGCTTCATATTGCTATCATTCGTTTCGATCATTCCGCGTCACACATGGTTCACGTACAAACTCATCTACGGTGTCAATCAAGTAGCGCACAGTCTCGTTGTGGGGCTAAGTTAGTGGTCGAACCGAGGAGGAATCACCAGACATCAATTCTCCCATAGCTAGACGACAGTTCAAATTCTGGCTAAATCAGCAGTGATAAAGGCAACTGATACAAGCTCAGGGACCCAGAGATGCCTAGGAAAGTCAGTTAGCACTGCGTTTGACTTTGTACATCACTGATGAATGTTTCATTTGCAGGTCAGGATTCCAGTGGTCCGCACCGAGGAGCGCCAGAGCCAGTGGCGCTCTCGGGCTCGTTACAGGGAGTGCGTTGCAAGCTTGGAAAAACGTCTGAGGCTGTATGAACGTGATGGCGGCCAAGTTATCAAGAATTTACAGCAAGCGGCGCGCACAGTAGCCGCCAAAAGCGCGAGGCTTCTTGCTTTGCTGCCTCTTCATGGCGCTCAACAGGACGAAATTGATACCATTTTGCACGCTCCGGATGCCTCCAGGGACGTTTCTGGGGCTCGTACGGGCCGCTTACCTGACTTATATGAGCCAGAGCAATTGATCATTGCGTCAATGATCGAGGCATCGACATCAGGTTCATCGGCCAAACTTCCGGTATCACAGAGCAGGATGCTCTTCGTAGTGTCGTGCCGCAGTGGCGCCATCAATGGGATTTCCGGCGCCTCAAGTGGTCTCACGGAGAGAGCTGACGAGAGCCGTAGCCGGATGCAAATATGTCAAGAGATGAAGTGTCCGCCTTCTTTGACGCCAACATGGAGAACGTTTTGGACGACTGGATAACCATCCCCAAGAAGACAAACTTGCCAAGCAACATAGCAAGTTCGGATCCGTACGTCACCACCATCTTTCAGCTCCTAGATGACACAATCAACACGACGAAGGGCATACGCTCCAGGCTTGCCCGTATACAGCTTATGCGCGTATTTCAATCCCTGGAGGGGATCATTGCCAACGAGAGACGAGTCGGGCGGATCCGAGGAGAGCGCGGTAAGGGTAACACGACCATCGCCAACAACATATATAAGGATGCTCAGCGGGGGAGCATCTCCGAGAACGACGTTAAAAGGCGCAAGCAAATCGCAGCGTGGTGCTCGACGATTGCAGGACCATCACCGCTCTTCGTCGTTGTCTACTTGGAAACAGTCGCGACGCTTATGTAGGTATATATTTCCACCTGTCAACCCTGCGCTAACGTACCGAAAGCAAAACGTACCGGAAAAGAAACACACAGACACCCGATTTCCTCGTGTCTCAGGTCTTGCAATGCGTGCCTGGAAAGCTCGAGCCGGACACGATGAATGCCTTAGTGATAGAGGCTATGTTACAGATAGAAGTGCAAATCCTGCCTATCGGTATCGATACACCAACAAACTTGCCCTTCTCCAGTGCTGGCCCCGTCTCGGACACGAAGTCACCCAGCAGGACACCGGCGACCATGGAGAGGAGAATCCACAGGTGAGAAAGCGGTCTGACCAACCTAGCGACTTGAAGGCCGAGTCGTTCTGATCCTCACGTTCGTCTGTAGTCTCTTGATTCTCGAGGGCGAGTGGAGAGCCCGTTTTGTCATTCTCTTGGAACGGACGAGGGGCCATTTCCGTACGATCGGGAATCTGGGAGCGGCCTCAAGGATGCAAGTATGCCATGCACTGCGCCTGGTCCAACATGAATGAGTGTCTCTTCTATGCGGCGTGTTAGGACCTCTATGAAGACTGTCATCTTCTTGATGATTGTAAAGAGAATAAAGAGGGAATAAAGACTTCATAATGGCATTGTCACTGATAGTGGCCATGGCAAGGTGCAGTGTCGATGTTGCAGGGTCTCTGTGCTGCATGTGTGGATAGGACTATTTACTTCCTCGAAATACTACGGTATAATCACGTTTTACAAGCAATGAATGGATGCGGGCTTCTCCCAGTATCGCAGCGGTGAGAGGGATCATCGACCCTGGTGTCACAGCACAGGCGAGCGCCTTTCTTTGACAGTATTCTCTACTTCTGGAGGAGATGATCACCAGCTGCTTCACCAGCAAAGACGGATTGACGCGTTGATCACGCGCTGTCTCCGTTACAGTGAACAGTACAAGTGTACTACGATCATCCGAGGCAACTACTCTTTCATCCTGAGAAAGGACAAGATCATCGCCAGTCATTTGGACGGCCTGATGGATGCCTCTGTCTTTTCATCTGTCAGACGCGAAATACCTACGCTGTCTGTACCGCCTCCAAAACCTTGCTCTTGGCCGATCCAACATTGGGTATTAAAAAGCGGTCAAATGAGCGCTACAGGTACATAAATACATAGGTTCTTCAACATGCTGATCCTATGGTCACGACGCTGCTTCGAGAGAGTCCAACCTGTATTAGCTTGTCAATAATCGGATCGATTACCTCATGGTCTATCCTACGACCCAGTGCTTGTAGTCCTTCCTCCATAGTTCTGGAAGGCCCTCCAATAACACCTTACGGTTCGGGGCGAGCATTCATAGACCAAACCCTCCTCCATGGCTTGCTTAGGTGCTGTGGCGGTGCGGTGACTCCGTGTCATATTTGTCCTTGATTCCGCTAGTAAACAACAGCTTACTCGACCCCTCACTTTAGGGATGAGTTATATTACCTCCAAGTGGAGGAGAGAGCATGCGTCGACAGAAACAAGATTCTGGCAAACCCCTTCGCTCGTGCAGGAATGGTGCATAGAAGTACCATGCACTAGTAGCGACAGAACGCGGAACTGAACGTGTTGCCCTTCGACAAGCCTCATCTAAGCAAGCAGGGGTTTGCGCACCATGGCACCAGCAAGGAACGTTAGCGAGTCAAGGTATGTCAGCGTATGAAGAGAGCTTGGTGTTGACTTCTAAAAGATTAAGGTACTTTATGAACAACGTAAACTCAAGCGGTCTGCCCGCCCTTAGTAATATGTTGTCATGGAGTGGGCTCGCTGATCCATGTACTAGCGGCTGTGATGTGAGTAAAACAGGGCTACCAAGGCGAGTGCCGGGCCCAGTGTCGAATAGATTGTATATTACGTGGGGGTTAGAATGTTTGGGTTTTTGAGAAATCTTGATTCCCTATCGCTATCTCTAAGATTAGGTCTCTTGCTATCTCACCTCAAGAGGCATAGCCCGAAATGTCACCTGGGCCTGCCTCCCTTCTTTGAGGGATGTCGGACCTAAGTCTATTCAAGCAGTGCACCTGGCCAAGAAGATAGATTTCTCCCTACTTATTTACCTCGGGATTAGGTATGAAACACGAAGAAAGAGGCAGTCGTCCAAGGCAACGCATGCTGTAAACTCTGGAAATTTCATGTTCGTGTATAGCGGGAGCTTCTTGTTCTATATAGCTCCTACCCATCTTGACTGGGTAGTTACTGTGTGACAGTTAGGAGGGCTATTTGGAAGTCTATGTGTATGTGTGGCCATTATTTTTCAACACCCGTACCCCCCAGGTACCCGGCCATCTTCCAGTGGCCTGCTCAAAGGGATATCATGTTCAAGCCTCCACCGTATATCGCGTCCTACCACCAGAAGAACGCAAAAGTCCGCCCATCTCTACTTTGAATATACAAAAGAGCTACTCTAAGATACAGTGAAATATGTTGTCAAATTTGAAATTAAAAGTTAAGGATCATTGGTGTGAATGATGAGGTGGCCGATTACCAAGAGAAGGTCATGAGCGCAGGATTAAGCGCTAGAGGTAATAAGAAATGTGATGTTGCGACGGTGGCCATGGGTAAGATGGCGACGAAGTCGGTGATGCGCCAGCTGTAGGGAATGAAGGGTCCGACAGCAAGGATTATCATGGCGGCGATGAAGATAAGGGAAAACGCCATCGAGAATTTGAACTAGAAACAGCGTTGTTAGCAATGATGATCTCTCAATACCATAGGGTACAAAGCCCGAACTGGAATGGGGATAATGTGGCTTGGACCGTTGGCAAGCATCCACTTTAGAGCAGAAGCTGACGCCAACTACTTAGAGAGGGGAATCGTGGCAACTAACCTTTTTCAACACCTTCGGAACTTCAATGAAGAAGTTCGAGAACTCGGCTTCCTTCGACGTCGCGCCCCAGGTCATGTCAATCTCGAACATGTGGGACAGTAAGGCTTGCGAGACGTGGAGACTGAGACCACCCAAGAAAATCGCCAACAAGAAGGTCCACATGAAATTCTCAACTAACGCACGTAGCAGACCGCGCTCGCCGAGACGGTATCGCATGATGGCCAGCGCGATATTACCGAGACCGTTGAAGACGATGATGATGGAGAACCAGACCTGCCACGAGTCGACATAGTACTTGTCGAGGTATCCATTGTACCAACCCATGATGAAGTAATTGACCGAGGTCATGATCCAGGCGGCTCCGATCGCGTAATACGTTCCGATGTACGAGATAACGGTAATCTTGGAGGTAAAGCGGATGTTGGAGAAGAGGAAGCGACGGAATAGAGGAGTAAAGGGACCCTTCCAGATCCACATGCGGATCGGGTGGAAGAGAAGCTCGTTGCAACCATATGCATACTTCTCCCATCGGGCCAGCTCATCGTACACAGTCAGAGACACGCCCTCTTTGAAGCCTTCACCTGCCCAAGCAGCCAGGCGGATGATGTAACCATTACATTGCAGACGCAGAGACATATCGAAGTCCTCAGACACGTGGCTTTCGGACCAGAATTTCTCGTAACCATCCTCATCCTCATAGCTGACTTGTTGGATGGCGCTCCATCGAAGAATGGCGTTGTGTCCGACGAAAGGAGCGACGTCACCGTTGGAAACCGTGTACCGAATCGCGCTGTAGATGAGGTTGGTAAAGAAGGTGATACCGTTTTCGAAATAGGTATGGACAACCTGCATGACACCGGATGAGAATTGCATAATGCCAACGTCGGGAGACTGCTCCATTTCGGACACAGCATCGAGAAAACAATCGGCAGGTACTCGGGTGTCAGAGTCGACTATAGATTTGTTAGTGCATGCTTGTCAGATGTGAAGCAAAGGAAGATGCCTACTAATAAGAATATAGTCGCCAACACGAATGTTACCGTCAGCCCAAGCACGATCATTTTCCTCCAAGACTTCCTTGAGAGCTTTATCGTAGACTTGGGCTTCATCGGCCTGACTCCATTCTGGACCACGATCATACGCAGCGAGCTTATCCTCTACCTTGCAAGAGACCATAAGGGCGAAGTTCATATTGGACGCTTTCTTGAACTTTCCACGACGCAGGAAACCGTCTTCGCCATGTTTGGGACGTGCGACCCAACCGATGCTGTGGTCAGCATAGAAGTCGATACGAGCCTGTCGCTCATCCTCCGAAATGAGTTGGAGACCATCGTCGTTCATGAAAATGTTGGCAGAACCACCCTGCAACTCATACGTACTGATAGCTTGCTTGATGGATCGTACGGTGGGCACAATGACGGCTTGGAGACCCTCCTTGTAGACAGGGCACTGAATCGTCAAGTGCGGCAAGAACGCAGTCTGCAGCCTTGGAGGAGGGCGTGCGGAGTAGAATTTCGAATTGACAGTGAGCTGGCGAATAGGTCCGAAAATCTGTGCCAGACACCCGACAATGACCTGTGCAAAGAAGAGGGTGAAGAAGATTTGGACTGGAAAGAGGGCGATCAAACAGAGGCGCAGGTAGTTTCCATCAACCGTCACCTCTGAAGCTAGTTGGCGGACCCCGGCGCCGATGGAAATCACGACGATTGCCATGGTGATCGAGACCAGATAGGTGTTCTGAAGGTAAACAGGACGCTTCTCTGGGAGTGGCTGACCACTCTCCTCATCGATCTCAACTTCGGTAACGTTGCTGTGGCCGCCTTTCTCCTCGACTCCTCCGTCCTCGTTCGACTGCCACACAAGCTCCATCAGCTCCGACTCGATGGCCTTGGCTCTCTGTACGAGGTGGAGAGCATCATCATCCCACACTACTAGCAGGGCCTCTGACGCAATGAAAGCAGCGAACTGGGCCTTTCTTGCCCTTGGTAGATCGTCCACGGTGGGCACGATCTGAACCCTCAGCCCGTTCATCAAGGGCACATCCATCGCATCCGGAGAGCATGCCAAGAAGGTTTTGATTACTCTAGAATTAACGGTCATAGCGCACTATGACAGTTAGTCAGGGACCTCCAAGCCCGGATCACGGTCAACATACCTGAACATTGAGCGCTGCACAAGCCGTTGTGAGAGGGGAGTTAATCAGTTGTGGCGGGCACGCCATGTAATGCCCTCTCGTCTTGCGGATGAGCACACCCTCGATCTCCCCACTGCCGTCGCTGACCCAAAGATGCGCGCACTGTTGTTGATACAGGTAATTGACCATTACCTCGTGTTTGATATCGTCCAAGAACATGGAACTTTGGCCGGACCTTGTTGAGCGTCCCGAAATCGAGGCGCTCGACGAGCCAAAGTTTGGCGTTGGTGCTTGGAGATCGAAGTCATTCTGGCCGGCTGGTGCTGCATCGCTCTTCTCCAACGCTTGCGCTGACGAGAATGGTCGTGTCTGCCTCTTTGACTGCCTCTTCAGCTTGTCTTCGGGCGTTTGAGCCTTGAAGTAGCTGGATAAACCCATCCTCCCCTATAATGCTAGACTCCGTTCAGGAGTCCTTCTGTTTGAAGCGAGAGACACCGACGACGTCGGGAAGATTACCGTTCCAACGGTCCTGTTAAGACGTCTTGTGAACCCAGCCCAAGACAAATACTGTTTGCGGACACAGACTTGTCAGCTCATCGGTACGCCGCCAAGGTATATATGATCGTTGACACCACCAAGTAGATGGTTGTTACCGATGTTGCAGCGAACTACGCCAACAGCAACAAAGCGGCACCGTTGCAGGGGTCACGTATGATCTTGGCTCGGGTGGACGGAGTCTGAATCGAGGTGGATGATACTTACAGAAAGAACGGACAAACGTCTAGAGCGTCGTACAAGAGACCCTTCGTCAAAGCGTATATAGTTGATAAGGCTGAAAGTCTAGGATTCTGGATCAGTCAGACGGGAAGTCCTTTAATCCAAACAACGAAGCAATGATCAAGTGTTGGTGATTCCTAGCTGTGCGACGGACGTGAGAAAGGCAGTGCAACGAGTGATGAGGATAGGAAAGAAGAAAGCTTTCAGATCGCCCTGCCCCCTTGTGGACTAGCACGATATAGGAATCAGAGAATAACCAAGCGATGTGAGCTACGGACATCAGCTCGGGCCTAACATACCTTGGCTTTTGCGAGGCTTTCAGCTTTTGTTATGTTTCCCAAGAGTTTCAAAGCTACCGACGCTGCAGAAATCTAGGTCCAAGCGACTGGAACAGTCTGGATAACGAGTGTATGAGTCGTCACAAAGCCGCAACAAGCAAAATGACCTGAGGCGTTAAGGTGAAGTGGCAAGAGAAGCCACGGCTGCGCTTGAGGAATCATAAAAGTTCGGATGAAGTCAAATAATTCGGGAACGTGGCTTAGGACTAACGGAAGAGAGGTCAAGATGTATGGTGTTGACGCCTTCAGACACAGCATCGCGACTGCGACTGCGACGAGATCACGAGCTCCAATGATACCAGCAGTCAGGCTAGTTTAACGGCCTGACAAGGATCCGGAAGAGCTAGCAAGGGTGGTCGAAGAAGGAGGGTAGATACCCGAGTACCAAGGAATTGGCCCTGATAGGAACCGCACAAGATACTTGTGAATGCGTACTAGTGACAAAGATGGCAATTTCTCGACGATGGCGCTCGCTGCTAGGGCTCCTCGCTTTCCAAGCTCCAAGACTCCGAACATGATGGGTCGACCGCCTTGGTGGAACATTGGGCGAGTCTCGATCCACGTATTTGAACAGTCGTCTGTAACGCACGTACAGAGCGAGGTACTGTGAATCTGAACCATACCTCTTCATTACCGGAAAGTGGACTCCGTCTCGGTCAAAACAATCTTGGTCATGGTGACGAAACAAGCATCGTAGACGCTATCACTCTCGATATGATCGAGAGCTAGGGCTGCCCGGGGTCAAGGATCGTCTCTGGCGCCAGCTATCTCATATCAAGGGAATGTTGAAACGATGACAGGCCGACCGGGTTCCGCGTCCTGGTAGGTCGTGAAATCAATTCTCGCTGAGCGTGTTGTCCAGTTACAGTCTTCCATGAAAGCACCGTACAGATACGGGTGGGATAACCTAGCACCCTTGGGAGAGGACTAACCAGATGTGATGGGTAATTCTCACCAACAATACCACGGAAGTACTTCATACATGCAGGCGGCTCTTTTGGCAGGGTCTATCAAGATAGAATCCATATCTACAGTGCATGTGGGTGTGTTGCTGTCTCGTATTCCTGCAGCAGCCTTTTCACAAGTTGAAGAGACGTCGGATTGGGTGACAAGCCACTAGAGGTATGCAAGAGCGGGGGAGACCCCTAGACCAGCCGGCCAAAAGCCGGAACTTTCGGTACTTAAGCTTGGAGCCAAAGCTCACACTAACTCAGGTACTCCGAGACGAGTGTTAAAAGCAGCGTGAGATGGTGGCTTGCCAACGGTATGAGCGGCGGGTGCATGGCTGTGCTAAGCGCGACGGCAATGGTTGGGGATGGTGGCATTCCCAGGCAATAGGCGAAGGATCATAGCAAAGGGTATTGCGCAGTATCTGCCGATAGATGGTCGTGCACAAGTGTCATGTATGTGTGCGTTGTCTTGATACGAAACGGCTGTCGAGGTAGCCAAATGAGCCAGATCAAGGCACCGGAAGAGAAGCATCCAAGAAGCCAGCTGGCTAGCTAATACCACTCTCCAGGTGCTGGAGGCTGCTCTGTGACATCTCAATGTGATAGACACCTCAATGTGATAGATGTTAATTCGGCATTGAGTCCATGTCGTCACGACTTCGAGATGGGCCTTGTTGACTCGTATCCCATGAATAGTAGATAGAGATGAAGGCACGAAGGCGTGGACTAGCTCGTGCCACTGCAATGTTGTGAACTTGAGCGTTCATGTGTTCCTGGATGTGAGACCTATGGCTGCTACCGACTGTATCCCGAACGGCGATGCCGAAGGTTGCCTGGATTAAACCTCGAACAATCCTCTATAGTGGCTCTAGGGGGAACTCTCTGCTTAGTTGGCTATCACTTGCCAGCACCTGGGTGATCAATAGGGAATTCAATGACTCGACATGACTTGCTCCATGTCGAACTCAGCTCAGCATCGGGACTAATGAGAAAATTGGTACACCACGCAGCTAGCCGAGACCCACCTGAGGGAGCCCGCGTCCCGGGACACTTTCGACGAACACCATAGCGTGCTAGAGGGTGCTAAAGTGTTTTGAGCATTGACAGCGAGGATCTTTGACGTTTGCGACCCGAATCCGTTGTTTCGGCAGCTCGTGTTCTAATTCTGACCATCGCAGTCGCTTGCTCCCGAAAATGGTAAAGCTGAAGGACAAGCTGCATGTGGGCGGCCATACACGGTAAGGAACCCATGCGATTGCCCACCTTGGACTATTCGACTTGATCGGACGGACGTGGCGGCAAGATTCAGCACTGATTACCTATCCGAGAGTGACAGCGGATCCGGCGCGCGGGACACGGACGCTTCCAGGCAGCCATTTGGGACTATTCAGTCAATACGTGCGCCGAGGAGAACATCCAACAGCCAGGAAAGCCAGAAAAGCCAGAATGACCGCCACTACAGATGATTGATCGGCAGGCCTTTCTTTGCCTTCAACGAGTCGTAGGTGTTTAGAGAACCCACCATCCCCAGCTCGTAAGCCCGATTACATGGTACATACTTTCTACCACAGTACAGTAGCTTGAGACGGATCGGTTGGCTGGTAGCCGCAATGGCTGTCCCTATCACGCAAGCATCTCATTGCTGATAAATCCTGAATCCTGTTTCTCACATCCCCTAATGCGAACAAATCTCGTGATGAGAGCCCCTGTAAGATTGGGCTGTCCTATCAAGATCGAGAAGGCGCTGCTGTACAATTTAAGCTTATCCGACCCCTACCTCGTGAAACGGTCGCCCGCCCCGCTATCCAACTTCAACCCGGAAGGCAGGGCTCAGTGGGCCTGTGCACAGTACTGTGTAAACTTTTCCCGACCCACTTACTTAGTAGTCACAGGTAGATCATTCTCCGTTCTACCTACGCCGGTTACGGTGTAGGTCCGCTTGAGGCTGTTTAGAGTTGGGCCTATCCGTCATCTCATGGGCCCGGTGCTTTCTTACTTACCTACTGTGTACCTAGACAATCGGATCTAGCCGCGATTTTGGATCGACCGCTCCGCACCATGGATAGGCTGTCCTACTGTACGCTTTATCCACTTGACTTTGCGACTGTGCGCGGTCCGTGATCAAGTCTTGTCCTCGTCTGATGTGTCGGCCAACTTGCTAGTGGTCCTATCATGGTACCTGCTAACTGCTAGTACTGTTTGACTGCCCCAGAATCCGGGTCGCAAATAGCATTGACCCTGTCGAGTGCCCTGTTTATTTAAGATTAGGTGCTGTTGTCTGCCAAAGCGGGCAGTCAAGTCAATGACTATGATAACGTACAGACATTTTGGAATCAAGGAAACAAACGGCAACGCGGCCATAACGTTATCGAATTTTGCAGTGTTTTGTTTTGTTTCGCTTATGTAGGTACATACTGTACAAGGATTCTCGGAGACAAGATAGCCAAGCCCATGGCCGCCGCGTGGGGGATCAAAGTCAATTTCAGGGCACTCCGGTCTCATGTCGGAAAGTCTGCGAGGCATTTACCTCAATGGAGCTACACAATTCCTGATCCAGAGCGACCGCCCGGGCATCCGTTTAGGAATGGTGTTCTTCCTTCCTTCTTTGCATCTGGAGGTCTGTGAATACACGTGGTCAGGCCGCGTCTTGCTATTGTATCGATGCAGGATCAGTCTGTTGCTTCAGGTTGAAGAAAGTCGAAACAGAAGAGCACGATGTTCGAGCTTTCCAAGGTCGAGGAGCCTATCTTGCTGCTCCGTATTGCTACAGTAGTGCCTTTCCCCCTGAATCGACTAGTATTGCATCCCAGCTCCTGGAACACGCCCAGTGGCAATTGGCCGTAGTGCAGCACACCACTATCACACGTGGATACGAGACCTTGATAGTCAAGGTTTAGACCCCAGAAACATCATCGTATTGCGAGGTTTTATATTGCGTGCCAGATAACAGGTTTTGTCTGTAGTTTCCACAGCTGAAGAGCTCCCGCTCGCTTCTACCGCTTGGCATGCAAGCCGCCTTGCCGGGTCCTGGATGGCCACGAGGTAACTGGCAACGTGGAAAGCAGTCATGCGAGGGCTCTGTATGTGGGCTATCATAGATTGCCGACCATGTCTGTTAACCCCAACGCAATCAATGTATTGCATTGCATGATGGTTGTAGCAAAGGGCACTCAGTTGGAGGGCCTGCTTCGCGCTCAAAATGTCACGTCATTCGCTCATCATACATGTAGCCGTAGCCAGAACCAAGGGAGAGAAATCATATGATACTGAGACCTGTGGCGATTGGATGACGTTGCGGCTATGAGAGACTCTGCAGCCAAAGGCGGCTGCGGCTCCGGGAAAGCTTGTTAGAAGTGAGTGAATACCGAGTGTCGACCTTGAGGCACACAATCAATGTTATGCTGAGAGGCTCAAGACCGAATTTATAAGAGATTTCGAGTTTGTAAAACAATCTATAGCGTACAATGGTCTTTCATATCTATAGGTTTAGTTTACTACGTAGAGCATTGCGGCGTAGACTCCTGTAAGCTCTAAACTCAATATGCGTGATATTCAAGCAGAGGGGCCCGTATGTGGTACAAAAGACTCCTTGTTACCCCCAAAACAAAATGTACCAATCTATTACCGTGATGCCGTTACTCCAGCCCGTAGCCTCTCGGGATACTCCGCCAAGTCGTCGCCTTCGTCCCGACCGATACTATGTTTACAGCTCTTCATTACCATCACACTGTTGCCACATCATGACCTGGCTGATCTCCATGGCGGGGGCTGTCCAAGTAGGATACCACGTATCTTGTGCATTCCAGAAGTCCTTGGGGGCATTGGTACTGGCGTCGAGCCACGGCTTGTTGCTTTGCCCGTCTTCGAACCATCCGTTGGTGCCACCAACAGCGACGTTCAGGATCAGATAGAACTTTTGATCGAAAGGAGTATTATCAAGCCCAGTCTGAGACCAAGGATCCGCAATCCTTGTGCCGTTACTGTCGGCATCCGGAAAATCGCCGCGTTCCCAGAGAGGCTCGTCAAAGTTGGTGTAGAGCACTTGTAGAAGTCGCGAGTTCACATATGTGAACAGGTACTTCTGTGACCACTCCAGACCGAACGTGTTGAAACCTGCTGAGTAGGTAGTATGCAGAGCGGGTCGCTTGACATTGGTCCTCCACCAGGCATCATTGGCTACATCGGGACCCCAGTGCAGCGCCGAAGACACGATGTTGTTGCCACCTTGAGAATACGTGTAATTATTACCACGTGACTCCATAATGTCAATCTCACCGGATTCGGGCCAGGGACCATACGTGTCCGTAACAGGCATCATCCAGATTGCGGGCCAAATCCAGTCGCCCTGGGGGAGCTTGGCGGTAACCTCAACACGACCGTACTTGATAGTAGCTCCAGCCTTGGAGTTAATACGGCCAGACTTGGTTGGAGGTACAATGGTAGAGTTTCCAGTAGTAGTATTCGTAGCAGCTATACAGTCGGAAGCCACAGTTGACGTACATGAGCCATCCGTGAGGAGATTAATTATCGAGTCTTTCTCAATCAGGGAAGCGTCCTGAAGAGTCGGCTTGATGAAGAGATGCCCATTCTCGATGTAGACGTTCTCATCACCGGCAGTAGTCTCTTCGAACTCGCCATTACTAGTGTGATATGTTAGCGCCGAAACGATCACGCTCCAGGATCAAGCACTCACCCAAAGCCGCCAACCTGGACCTCCTTCGTCCAGACCTTGGTATTGAAACCACCAGAGAAGTCATCTTGTAGCACCAAGCAATAGTTGTGCTTGACAACACTGTGTATCCCGTCCCAGACCAAGAAACCCGAGACCGCCAACCCAACGACTATTCCAATAATGGGGAGTATAGTAACCCACTTCTCCTTGGGATCTTTCCTGTCCATCCACGGCTTCTCGACTTCGCCCTTCTTCACTCTCCGCGAGTGGAAGTATCTCTGGCCACCAGCCTCAGCTCCCCTTCCTAATGCACTAGAGCTTCCATAGCTGGAAGGCGGCCTCGAAATGGAGGGTGACGCATAAGGGTTCATGCTGCTCGTCCTCTGAGATGCTTGCGACTCTACTCTGCTGTCGCCGAAAGGGTTTCTGTCTGTGTTGGGCGTTCCCGGCCGTAGAGGTGTCGATGCTGCTGAAGGACCAGCAGCAACATGCCGCCCGCCATAGAATTGCCGGGTGCCGTCATGCTCCATTGTGATGGAGAAGAAGACACACTAGGCGTAGCAGAAAAGGCTTTTGAGTATGGTATTATGAATTAAAAATATAAGAGACCTATGATGAAGCGAATGGACAAGTGACCGGGAAGTCAGCTAGGGTTTAGGTGATGGTGTTCGTTACACGTATTAATACGACCTTGTGTTTCTCAAGGATGCAAGATATGGAGGAGCGAGTAAAACACGGCCATAGAAGAAAAGATCAAGAGAAACTCGCTGTAAGAATAGTCGAGCCCGGGTAGATAATGAGATTCCTAGCCTTGGCCGCGCATAGCAACCCTGCTTGCTTGTACTTCGTATTGTACAAAATACATCCTAGGGTAGAGCACACGGCCTTGACCAACAAGGGCGACGCACATGCTTAAACTTAGTATCGGCAGGGGGGTCCCAGCACTAGTCTAGACCTTTCATTGCCTCCGATGGTCTCCTGCAGTAACAGCCATGATAAGTGATCGTGGCATGGAGGCCGCATGTTCGGTTTTCGTCGAACTCGAGAATGAGGCCTTCCCTGGAGCCACTTTTTCCGCGTGGCGGCAATCTCCCGTCATCGAAAAGACAAGCGCCGACGGAAGAGAGTTCGCCCAGCATCGACAGTCCTTCTTGCCGTGCGCCGTGGCTTGCGCGAGAAAGGTCGCAAGACTTCAGGTGAGGAAAAGAGCGAGCCGATATTACTTACGATTCGTACTTAGTTGATGACATGAAGTCATTTGACGGGAGTTTTAAGTTGACTCTAAAGATGCTGTGGCGCCGCCAGAGCTCCACCCTCCAATTAGGAGGCCAAGAACACGGCAAGCGCTGAAGCTTAACATGCGATTGGGGATGAGAGATCAGAGCGACAGCCCGGCGCTAGCAGAAAAGTGGCAGAATGGGCGAACTGAGGGAGCGAGCCACAGGGCAAACATTACCATTGCAGGTCGACGTTGTGGCTTGCGGCTTGGTATACGAACTTCCCACGGCTGAGATGATTGATCTATTTGTCTTGAGAACGCGAGTGGGTGGCCCTCATGCGAATGAGGATCTGTACACAGTACTGTTAAGCAACGAATGTCATACCGCAAGACTCTGGCTGCAAAGTATTAGTAGTAGTAATAGATACCCTCATTCGGCTCCTTGCATCCGTATGCACTGGTCAATAGCTCTTGTGCCATGGCCTCTCGTGGCGTTGAATGCAGCAACAACCTGCTATTCTCCGTGTTACAAGGCAAACGGTGGTCGCATTGGCCTCTACCATAGTACGGCGTGGGCGGTTCCAGCAGGATGCATTAGGACATTAGGGGTCACCAACTCGATATTATGCAGGTAGGATACCACTGTAACAGCACGTATGGGGAATATCTCTATATTTTACCGCATATTATGACAGCGCCTCGAGGTGCCAAGTCGCAATTGAAGCGCAGCTCCGTCACACTGATAGCTCTGGTCGAAGTACAATACGACGTGTGACAAGAAGCCACTGGCGATGTGGCCATTGGCTTTCTCTAGCAAGGACGTCGAGGCAGATCTCCAAGAGTTGCGAACGCGATAACCCGACTCCGAGCCGACACATCATGACATTGAGGGTGGCTTGCTTGTAAACCTGAGAATCACGCGAGTCGTCAAGATATTCGACCTACTATGATATGGACTTCACCTCTGTCTTTGTCTTGTATCAGGCGGCCCCACCGACTCAGATACCGATCAAAAGCAGCGAGAGGTACTTGGCAATAGTACCTACGATGGTGGCGTTTCGTGCCATGCAGTGGGGGGTCCGCATGCAGGAACCCCGGACGTGAACGGGCTTTAAACCGTCAAAGTATTGGTACGCCACATCAGATCTTAGCGTCATCAAAATACTGTCTCATCGGGTTAGCACCGCGACACTCGATGCGGTTAAAGTGACGATTATGGTATTTTCTCGGTCATTGCGAGAATCTCATCTCCGCTCCGGCTTCGCACCAAAGAAAGTGCCAGCCAGCATGACTGCTAAGGGCTGTCTGCTGATGTCAACTTTTAGTACTACGACTAGTAGAACACGATACGAAGCCGATGAGCCGTCGTTCATGGGAAACCATCCAGCGTGGTGAAGGATTTCACAGCCTAGGTATCTCATCTCCACTTGCCCATAGCATGCATTTTCATGGACGCTGGCTTTTCCCACTTCCAGGATCGTCGATCTCGATGAGGATTGGAAGATGTCAGTCTACATTCCGCCTAATGGATGTCCGGAGATCGCTTAAGCTGGGCCTCATGTCGGTGTGATCCATTGCCATACGAAGTATTGCTTCTGTTGCAGCGGTCTGCAGCGTATGGCAATTGCGGCGTATTCTATGCAGAGTACCTAGCCTAGTACATTTTGTTATTCTTTCACCTTGGCGCTTGATGATGGACGCTGCGTGATCGACCTTGCAAGGCAACACTTTGAAGATCCACTTGCTATGAAACGAAAAGTTTGATACCTATTGACCTAGGTTCAGCTCATTCCGGCTGAGGCTGGACCAGTTTCTTTGAATATCAAGATGGCGTCTACAGTCGTACGTGGAAATTGGTACGAGCTGCGCCAAGAATGATGTTTCTTCTCTTGCAGCTCGGCAGCCCTCAATCCGAATCTCATCCTTGGACATAATTTGACCGTGTAAACATGTCAGATTGGGGAATATCCATGGGCAAAGATGCTCACCAGGTGGATTTAGCGCAAAGCAGAAGCCGATTAGAAGCCGAGAAGCAGAGGACCAACGGCGCTCGACGTGTTATCTTGCACCGCTTGCTACACCACATGATGGAAACGTGACTCAACATATCATTTTCGCAGTCCAAAGTCCCTTCTCAAGTCGCCTTATGCCGTGTGTCCCGAACTCCGTATACTATCATCAGCCGCCGGTGGACGACTGCTGGCGGACTGCCAGCCTCACGACGGGGTAAACATCTGCTTTGCGGTGCGCAACATATGCAAACATATTCTGCCTGAATTCGCTGAGTAATTAAAACCTAGGTAAA
Source organism: Xylariales sp. AK1849 (assembly GCA_022432505.1). Lineage (NCBI taxonomy): Eukaryota > Fungi > Ascomycota > Sordariomycetes > Xylariales > Xylariales sp. AK1849. The sequence continues at coordinate 2,393,563 of JAJKKH010000009.1, forward strand.
CATACAAGAATTCGTGTAGAGCTTGGCTGGATCGTTGGATGTGTGCAAGTCTGTCCTCAAACCGTCCGGTTGCTCAGGGAAAGAGTATGACCTATCAAATTCATTGCAATGCGACTGGGTTACGAAGGTAGCTACCCGCGAGAGAAGAAGTCACACGTAACAGAAACTCACCAAGGAACCCAATGGTGACTCCGATGCTTCTGGGTGTTTTTTATGAGATGAGTTCTTCGAGGCAAGGAAGACCATGTAGATCCAGTGGACTTTTCCGTCATGGAAGATGAACATTGATACTACCAAGTGAGAACAAAGTTTATTTTCAAGATGGGTTTACTCTTGGCATCCACGTTACTCGACTTCCATTCTTCAGCAACCTGGACGAATGTCAAACTGAAAAATACATATTCCACGGGCCGATGTGCTACTAGGTGCTCGCGGCAACTTCTCGTTGACTATCCGTATCTAATCGGCATCGTTTCAACTTTCACATCACCATATCCCCTGATGCCACTCCTATCTACTGTAGCGCCACTCCTCCAGGGGCAAACGAGTTACTAGGCGTGCCATCCAGGGGCGCGCGACTGATGGGAGGTCTCCTGGTCATTCGGCGACGCTGACGGCGGCTATGTGTTGATTATTGCTTGGGAATATGCGTCCAATCTCACCTTGACCGGGCAGCACTTCGTCTCCGACGAGGACGTAATATACTAGTCGGAACGCCTGGGGTTAGCATTCACCTATTAAGCGTCTCTATGTGTAATCGATCCATGTTGGAGCGTTTTACTACAGAATGCAAGTATATTAGACATACCGACAAGCAGCACATGGCCCTCGAAGTATCGTAAAGGAGCTTCACGGCGTGTTTAGGGTTGGCGGTGGAAGTCACGTAGCAGCAGTCTGTCAATACCAGCAAGCATCCCTAAGACATCGCAGATTCAAGGGACGGATAAAATTATTGTCATCGTAGACCGTTCCGCGATGTTTTTGATGATATCAGAATTACTGATAGACTCTCGTTTGCCATGTTAAGAAAGCTAAATCTAATCATTCCCTATCACTTTACCGATGGTTGGAAAAGTAACGGCATAAAAAGAAGCAGTCGCATGCTATAGGCAACCAATACCCATAAATATAGTCCTGTATTGATGGCGTGTGCGGACCTTTAACCCGTGATACTTGGGGATAGTCCCTTTGTGTCTCTCTCCAGGGGTCACGCAACTTAGATAGTCAAGTCCGAGTCAAATGTATGGGCGACACGAATACGCAGAAGAAATCAAGGAAATACTCTGGATAGACCTGCGTCTTCTTCACAGCTGCGTTGTCATGCCAGCCGTAACCGAGAGCTTGATAGAGGCCTGCAGGATCGCTATAACGATAGAGTGCCGATTCAGCGACCTATCCCAGAAGTGGATATACACTTGCTTAAAAAGCTATCTTCGGCAGATATCTTATACAAATCTATCGGGCAGATTAAGCAGTATTACACATTTCTTGCCTTCTTTAAGCAAGAGATCGAGGCCAAGGCGTGCCGTGGTGCTGGAATACGTGTTCGCGCGCACCCCCGTGGCTGACGAGATATTAGCACGCATGTACGAAGGGACCTACCACCCCATCAGTAGCATCTTCTTCAGCGGCCTGATCCGCCAGAAGGATCGGATATCGTTGGCAGATCGGTTGTGTGTGGTTGAGTGGAAGGCGCGCTTGGATCTGGCACGGTACGCCGTTTTGGGCTGTGCGCCGCTGGATGAACATGCCATCCCTTCGTACTCGAATCCCGCGAGTGACAGTATAGGATGGGACGACTTGTACCAGGCCGTCAGACAGGAGCACGAGGCCTGTTTCCCCGTTGGGGGCGACATGCGGTTAAAGTTGGCACGTATGTGCCAAGACACGACCACGAACATGGACGTAGATCTCAAGTGGGTTTTCTTCACGGGATTCGAGCAGCCTTGGCAGCAAAGACCGGATCTTCAAGCGAAGAAGAAAGCAAACATTAGCTTCAATTAGGAATAATTAGCTGAAGCTATTGATTCAATGCTCGTAGTATAAGTGAGTAGCGTCAGGTACAAAATACAAACCTAAATTTCTATGATCTTCCCACATTCGCTCCCCGATAGTAACATGATCCTGGGGCCAATATCAGAACGAGAGAATACGTAGAAATTTATTACAGACTGAAGACACTTGTGAGTCATCGTGCTGTTTAGGGAAGAGTAAGTGGCGAACTCTATTAAAACTTCAGTGCTCTCCAAAATCTTTCTCATACTCATATTCGGACCACCAAATATCCGGACAAAAGCCAGCAAACTTTCAACTGTCGTCGACTTTTCGGTACCACATAGAGGCACCACCATGAGCATGGCCCTTGAGTGCGACAGTCTTCAGGGAGTCATCCGTATATTTCTGGTGTGCAACTCGGAGCTATTGCCTACCCATGATTCCGACATCAGATGTCTTCTCCCACCGAGATGCACCGACAAAGTGTTGAGTTCGAAGTTGCTTATTCCAAAGGAATTTGGGATTAGAGACCAGAGTAATGAACTCATCGGCCGGCATTTCCTCCCAAATCTTCCCCACAACCGTCCCGTAGTCAACCTGTACCATTTCAGACGCCGCATTTAGCATAATGAGTCTTACCAAACTTTGGCAAGGTGAGGATTTCACGCCCTTTGGTATCGAAGCTCTCAGCCCACTCAAAAATAGCAGCTTGACGACCTATGATATCTGCAGGGGCAGGAGTGGTAGACATTTTGAGAGTGTGGAGTTACAGTGTAGATGATGCTATGAGAAGATAAAGGACGACGCTAAAGGATCAGATATTGAGTAGTATCAAAAATAAGATATGAGATAAATGTTTTGGACTTTTTTGTTATTCATTTCATTCACCCAAGGAAGAATCAATAAGAAAAATAAATTTAGAGATAAATTTTGCATTGAGACATAATGCTGCCGCAGTTGACCATGGTTCGGTTCAAGATCCGAGTTTCGGAGTCGGTATTCCAGAGAGACGTTGCGGAGTGGAATTCGGTATTCCGAAGAAGCGACCGGACGCCGTGCCGAAATACCTCCTTTGATGGTGTAGTAGGCCAAAGCTAGTCCACTGAAAAAAGTATTGCTAACCTCTTTCTTGAATATCGGATCTTCTGCCCTGAATGAGTGATGGCTACATCTAGACCAATATGTGCTCCCCAGTTTGACTATAATCGCTTGATGTTACGTCTTTTTCGTGCCTGACATGGGTTTCATATCTTCCCCTCACATGCCATTCCGCCTCGATGGCAAGGTTGCACTTGTCACTGGATCGGGACGTGGTGTCGGCGCCGCTATAGCAGTCGAGCTTGGTCGAGCTGGTGCTAAAGTGGTCGTCAATTATGCAAACAGGAAAGCGCTGAGAAGTTTGTCCAAGAGATCAAAAGCCTAGGCTCTGGTGCCGTGGCTCTGCAAGCCAACGTCAGCCAGGTGAAGGATACTATCCGGCTTTTTGACGAAGCTGTCGCCCATTTTGGTCATCTCGATATTGCATGCTCTAATGCGGGTGTTGTCTCGTTTGGTCATCTAGAAGATGTAACCGAGATAATACCAGGGGCATCAATTCGTGGATAATCGAACAACGCGAATTGATTCGTATCATAGGAAGAGTTCGATCGAGTCTTCACAATCAATACCCGTGGCCAATTTTTCGTCGCTCGTGAGGCATACAAGCACCTAAGCGAGAAAGGGCGCATCATTCTCTTGAGCTCCAACACAGCTAATAGGTTTACTGTTCCCAACCACTCCATATACTCTGCATCAAAAGCGGCTATCGAGTGCTTTGTCCGTGTGTTGGCCAACGACTGTGGGAGGAAGAAGATTACGATCAACGCCACCGCTCCTGGGGCACTATGACTGACATGTTCTACGCGGTGGCCAGACATTATATTCCCAACAGAGACAACTTTCCAGACGCCCAGCTCGAAGATGTACGTTTCTCTACGGAGTGTTTAAATTGCAAGCTGACTCATGTATCCAGATCGCGGCTCATGCGTCACCTCTCCATCGTAATGGTTATCCCATCGATTTGGCCCACACTGTCGTGTTCATGGCAAGCAAAGAGGGGGAATGGGTCAATGGCAAGGCCATTGGAATCGACGGTGGAGCTTGCTAAAACTTCTACGAGACGATATCGTTGCCGTGTGGTGAGGTGGAACGAACTAATTGAGTGGTTTCTTTTTCTAGTTTTTTCGAGACAGAGAGCTGTTGAAAAATGGAACAAAAGGCCATAATTAGATAGGCTAGGTCTTCCTTAATGAGCCCCATGACACACTACCATCTTAATTGATGGTAAGCGCACCGTTGGTACAGACCGCATTCTTTCTGCTTCTAAAAGTCTCGCTGTTAATAGAATTTGCTTCTTCTAAGATATGCTGAATCACTGCACTTATCATTCAAATACTCTACCTGTGTACTTGCCACGAAGAAATACAGAGACAAAACCGACCAGAATGTGCCCAATTGACAAACAAATAATAAGTTCAAAATGCGCATAAGACTTCACCTAGCACCCTCTTACTCTCTTTCACGTAATGCCGAGTCCCGAAACGAACCCCTCGTCCTCGCCGGCCACCTCACTTTGGAATGACCGAAAACCGAACGATTCCAGCATCAAGCTGTCATCCGGACACGGACTAGTGGACAGGGCCATATTGCCCAAGCCACTTAGCTGCTTCAGACGACAAGTCGCCCAGGTCTTTCTCATAATAACACACATTTTCCATTTCTTTTTAGTCGTTTCGTACTTCTATATTTACACTGAATTGAACAACTAACTTAGCATCGTTGCCTGGAAACAGAATGAATAGAGCTGACGAAGCCAGCTTGAACGAAGCGAGTCTATTCAGGTAGACTTTAGTTAAGAATCATTTTTCACTACTGCCTTACTGCTTAGTTACTCAAAAAAAGTATGAGGTTAAAACACCATGTGTAAATGTATAAGCATGCTGTAGATCTGTTTTTCTTCTCCCCCTTGAGACCCAGCTAATGTGCGGCTAAAATTTCTTCCTTTTTCATTTTGGTCAAGTTGCAAGTGTGCCACACAATTGTGAAAACACATTCCAATCACGTTACTCGTAGAGCTGTCAGATTAGCCTTGATCAAAAGCAATGCAGTTCAACTCGGCGCCTCCTATGTGAAGCATCCTCCCTCAAAAAGGTCGGGAGATGTCCAGCACAGGATTTGCTTTCCGCGGGCCGACAAGACTTCGTGAGTCGGGCGTGCTCGGCAAAAGTGGGGTAAGGGGGGTCTGTCTCGGGACAAGTGGGGTATTTCTCGGGACAAGTGGGTCATTTACCGCATTCAGAAACATGCACTACGGCTTCCTGCCTACCGTGGTCAAATAAACCGGGCTTAATCGACCGGAAACAAGGACAGCTACAGAGCAACGGCGCTTGCGGACATTAGAAAGTTAAACCCGTCCATACTACTTGTGTTGAAAATAGGGGGTTGGTATACTGGTCACCCCACTCTATAACCACGTATATAGGATAGTCTATATACTTCCCAAGGGGAGAAGACTCAATTCTTCTCCTTTAACCAACCAATCTAACAGATACTTACACCATTTATTTTGACAACTTGAAGACTTGAAGCGGCCCAAGACGAGCCTGGAGAAGCACGATAGAGAACGGCAAAAAACTGAACATGGCAAATAACGACAAAGAGATTGTCCTCGTCACGGGGGGCAACTGCGGAATTGGCCTCGAGGCTGTACGCCAATTATCCCGCGATCACGGTCAGAGGTTCCACGTCCTCATTGGCTGCCGGAATCCAGATGCAGGGGCGGCCGCAGTCCAGGAGCTCCAGGGCGAGGGCATCGGAGGAGTGGAGGTCATTCATACCGACATCACTGACGAGGTGTCCCTGTCAGCCGCCGCCAAGCTAGTGGGCGATAGGTTCGGCAGACTGGATTTTCTGCACGTCAATGTAAGTTCTATCCTCCCTGCCCAGAAGCAGTAAGGCTGATTGCCCACATTCTCCAGGTGGGAGCTGCCGGTCGACAGCACTATGAGGGTCAGTCCCTCAGCGAACTCATGACGCTGACTGTGGCAACAAACGCCTCGGGGTCTGCTGCAACAGTGGAGCACTTTGTTCCCCTTTTGTCCAAAGCCGACAACCCCCGTGTCAATTTCATGAGCTCCGGTGCCGGCAGCCTCAAGCTTGCCCACGACTTCGGCTTTGTCAAGGACTACCCAGCCTACTGCATGAGCAAGGCAGCCGAGAACATGGCCATGCTTTACTACCATCACAAGTTCCCAGACTGGAAGGTCAATGCCAGCAACCCTGGCTTCCGGGTGAGCAACTGGAATCAACCATCCGAAAGAGAAAACTGCGCTGACCACGGGGCCTGTTCAGAATAGCGGACCAAGTTGAATGACTTCGGCGAAGGTGTCAGTGAGACTCCAGGCCCAATTTCTGAAGGAGCATCCAATGCTGTGAGGCTGTCATTGCTTGGAAAAGATGGCGAGTCTGGCACTTTTACCATGCTGCAAGCGTCGCAGGACGAATACAGCAAGACCATGGGCGGAACAGGACAAGGTAAGGCGGTTACTGTTCCTTGGTGAGACGCATCACAAGTGCGTAGAACATTGGAAAGAGACGAACCTTATTAAACCAAACGGGACTTTTTTAGTCAGCATAAAGCAATGGATCACAATTGACATGATGATTATCGAACACATCACGTACAATGTTGTTGACCTTTCTCAATCGACTAAACCCATTCAGTGAAAATAAAGAAGACATTTTTAAGGAGACACTAGAACGTTTGATATTAATGCTAACAAGACGATGTAAATGTAGAAAAGAAACACTGTGTAGTATACTAAAATTCAAATCAAGCACTTCTATCAGTCTGTATACCATGCCATTTCCTCTCCCCGAGTTTCAGTTCAAAGGCCATCTTTCCATCCTCAGCCAGCTTTCTAAGTACCTTCTCCATGAGGGGCTCCACGGCATGTTGGCGGACTTCTGGATCTAGTTTGTCCTCTTGCATAGCTGTAACCAACAGTTCACAGAATTCAGCCCAGCGGGCGGGATGAGATCATTCTGCGGAAAATAATCCCCGCCGGTTGTTTTGTTACCCGATCCTTCGGTCAAAGTTTCCTTCAGCTGAGGTCACGATGAAGCTTGTTATGCTTCCCGGTTCCAGAGGCGTAGCTCTCGCTAGTGGGGGAGGACGACGAGATGAAGCAGAGGGAGCAGAAGGAGCTGTACTTGGTGGTAGTGTTTACGGTCATGATGCAAGCCCTTCAGACTAGCGGGACGAGAGACCAAGGCTTGCTGAAGATGATATTAATGTAAGTTAATAGACCAGGCGGGCCCTACATCTTCTCACGCTTATCATTCCTCGATATCTGCTACGTCTAGTACACGCAGCAGAACCGAAGAGCCTTCTTCTCAAATCATGGTTGCTCATAAGGTTCTCTGACTATCTTCGGAGCGACGCTGGTCGAAGATACTTACCGATGAAATCACTGCGTATCCTCCATAACATGCTGAACAGAGAGTCTGGCGTGTACGTAATTCTAAATTCAGAACTAGGGAGCGCGCATAGCCAATAAGGGTGCGTTAGGATTTTGGGACATACTTCAGGCTCGACTCTACATGGCGATCCTCCCGAAGTCGAACCATTCATTGGGTAGTAAATGCAAGCAGTGTGGTAACAACGGCCGCGGTGCAGCCGCAAGTGCGAGCAGAAAGAGAAAGGAGTCAAGAGCAGTAGTTTCACAGGTATGAAAAGATAGGTATGGGCTAAGTATAGCGTATTGAGTTGTCACTTGATCTGGGCTCTGGTGTGTGGCGGCCAAGAGGAGGAAAGGGAGTTATGGTAACCGGGTTGTTTGGGATTGTAGGATCCCGTGCATGCAATTGCTAGATTGACGTATTTTCCCTCAAAACAAGTAGGGACTTGGAGTGCCGGTCAGGAAAACCGAGTTGGTAGAAGAATTATTACCACTGTATTTGGAAGCGATTGAATAGGGGTGCCGGCATGCATTATGTCTTGAGGTGGAAGTTGTTTCAATCCGAAGCATATCGCACAATGCTGACCAAATGCATACCCATTAGAAACATAATTTCTCTATGATCAATCAAAGGACAGCTAGGACCAGCTACCTAGCTACAGCATCTATCTATGTGACCTCGGCAATCCCGAATCCTGAAAAGGGGCACAGCCCCAGGCCCCCACACTACCGTAGAATCACCTCAGCCACTGTCATAAGCCTTAGATGACTTGCATTATCGAACCTGCCCCCATCCCATATCGATTACCCTATTGGTATGGCATCTTGATTCTTGTAACCTGTCTGCGGCAATGCAAGCTTTGGTGCGACGATCGTCAAACCTCACGATCTAAGCCCGTTCTGAGATGGGAATCCATTCTGATTGACGTTCCGTGAGGACCGACCTTACTTCGTCTCGTGCATGATGATGTATGGCAACCTCCTTCCTTGTTGCCTGATGATAAACCCGCCACCCTCAAAATAGAGATCGTCCTATGTCTGAAGGAAAGGAATCGTGGGAAGGAACAGCTGCAAATAGAAAAGACAAAGACAAAGAAGATGCGATGCATCAAGAGACCAGAGCGCGACTGCCTGCATATCCTCCAACGCATGTCTCGTAGAGATCGCCCACCTCGGCTGCCAAGTACGATCAAGGACGACCGGGTCTTAGAGAGCCATACATCATTTCAAGTGCCTCCATCTCCCTTGCGTGTCCTCGCATTCCGGGGGCCGTCGCACAGATCTCGCAGCCAGCGGCCCACTGCCGCTCACCCGCACGCGCTACCGTCGCAGCGTTTAAATCGAGGGGCGGGATCTAGTCGTCCCCGCCGATCTTGGGTGCGATGTTTCTGGGCGATCTATTATAGATAGGTGTAGCTTTGGCAAGTTCACCATCTTCAGGCGATGGAGCAGCGCTCCGCGAAGATTTCTCATTAGTGTCTATGAGCGGACCGCAGGAGCCAGGAGTGCTTGGGGGTGACTTCTTGGCCGGTTGGTAGTGTGGGCCGTTGGGGTCTGGTCCGTATTTCGGATTTCTGGAAGGGATCCTGGGGCGCGGTGACGGGGCAGGCGGGTTGTCTGGACCTAGGGCCATGCTTGCTGTAGTATCTTCTGATACTGTGACTGTAACGGAATTGTTGTGTGGTTTTCGTAACCGGGTTGAGGCCGTCTCCTTCGTCGAGGTACCACCAAGGGGTTTGTGGGGCCTGGCAGTCGATCTTGGGGGCAGCGGAGGTGGCGATGTAGCTGTTGTCGGCACAAGAAGCAAGAGGCGAAGCGGAGGATACAGTAGACGTGGTTTGACCAGAGATAGTAATTGTCTAAGCACCGAGTATGAATATACGAGTATGCGTGGGACGCTGCCTCGAAGGACATAGCCTTTCCAACTAGGCAATGATCTCCACCCTGATATCTGAAGCTTCCCGTTCAGGACGCGATGTGCGAGGTCAAAGGCGAGACCGAGTCTTCTGTGAGGGCTAGGCGGCGGTGTTGGTACGGGTGGTCTTGGTGGTCCTAAGGGTCCAGGTCTTGGTGGAGGTCCAGGAGTAGGTGGACGAGGAGGGTGCGGAAGTGCGATGAATCGCGGGGTCTTTGGCGGTTGAACGAGCAAGTGCTTGGTGACGTCCGTGGTCAAAACGGTGGCTTTCGGTCTGCCCTGAAATTTGGCTACGCTTCTAAGGGGGACTTCTGCAAATTTAGCTGCCTTCCAACTGGTCGTCGTCGTCGTGTTTCCAGTCTTGGTCTTGAACTCCAGAGGAGTGATAAAAGACCGATGTGAAGTAGGTGGTTGGTGTATTTGAAGAAGAAGCATCTTAAAAGCTAGCTGGGGCAAAAGTTCGAAGCGAAGATATCGATTTCGGGACTGGTCGCTGTTGCAGTAAAGTGAACCGGTGTCATGCCTTGGATCAGATATGTCCCCAGACTCGGGGTCAAGAACTTGCTTTATACTGCGTGATCAATTCGCAGTAGGCATCTTATTCCCATCTCGAGACACATCCATCGAGGAGCAAGCAAGTAAAGGCCCCCCAAGGCATGGCAAGGCTTGCATGTTCTCCATCTATGGTGCTTCCACCTGAACACACAGGAGCCTCCGATTACGACCATTGCGAAGAATCCTCCGAGTCGAAGACGAAGCTAGTTATTTTTATTGATATCAAACGTACTCGTTCGTTCCTTCAAGGGACGAATCATCCAAATTCGTTCTCTTATTGGCGAAGGAATCTCCGCGCCCCAGTCGCAATATGCGGCCAATCATTCCCGATAGGTGTCGCTGAGGTATGGACAGGTCGTCCATAGATGATGTTATCACCGAGTTTCGATGATGCAGCCCTGCGGCGTGCGACTGTGAGGCTATCCACGTGCTCAGCCTTACCCATACAGGGGTTGGGTACGATCCCCGCAGCTCGGCCGGACGAGTCCTTGACCGTCTGGGCCTAATCTTAGATGCCTATCATACGCCAGTAAAGTCTAGAGCAGTACTCGGAGCCTGGATAATTCCAATAATGCCGCAGGTTGTGACTAGTGCTCCACGAAGCCATTGGGATATCTGCGCCGTACGAGAGACCGGACTCGGGGTATCGCTGAGTCAAATCTTGCACTTTGAGAGGATTTCGTCGGGAGCGTTGTGATTGCCGCCCGTTCTTGCAAGGAAATAATGGCTGCATCTGGCAAGGTCAGCAGGCCAAGATATGAGGCGGCTCAACTGGAAGACATGACTGGGCTAGCGGCCGGCAACATTGATAGACTGATTGGATGATAAGCAGAGTCCGAACTATCCAATGCCGGTGTCCAGTCATTGGTACCCATCCAGGCTTCAGCCCTTCAATCATCGGCTGTTCAAGTGCGAATGGTGTTCGCCATGGTGGCACGGTCTTGTCCCTTGGGTGCTGGTGTAACAGCGCGACCCGGTAGAAAGCGGAAGTGAAGTTGGGCGACTGGCGCTACCGTCCTTGTCATGCGCTTACGCCCTTGTGCGGCTGTTCGTGGCGTCGCACGAATCACAGATAACTAGAATGTTGATGCCTGGGAATTCGCCACGTTACATGTTTCGTATAATATCTGACTCTGGAATACACAAATGCTGACATCATCCCGAAGTCTAACTTCTGGTATGCCCGTCACTAGTCCCTGCCCACCAGAGCAGTCCGTGGAAAGAAGGAGAAGAAATCGCACCCATGGTAGCCTGACAAGGACTGACGAAGGATACGAGAGAAGAGCAAAACTGACCACGTTGGCTTCGTGATTTACTTACTGAAGCCACTCGTCCTTCAGGAGCTTGACCCCAGCCTCAGCTTGGATCGCTGGAGGCGATGAATTACTTTCGATAGGCACACGATTGGGATCTGCAGCCACGACCACAGCTAAAATTCTGACCCAGGTATTCGTTCGATTGGATAGTCTTTCAAGAGTCACACGTTAGCGCGCAGTCTCATCAACCGACCGGCTGTCATTATCTCGGATACCGAGCTCCTGATCGGCCCGCTGATCTGTCTTCCAGAATACTCACGCATGCATAATACCACGTTGCAGGATGACCTCGCCTGGGCGGGCGACCGTCTCAACGGGCTTCCCATAGGCTGTTTTACCGTCTTTCAGAGAGTAGGGTGCAGAGTCTGGTGTCCCTAGGGTCACCTCGTCCTGGAGAACAACTAGATAGTCGATAGATGTTGTGCGGTGCTAGTCGGCTATGTCAGCTTGAACCAAACTGATTGCAACGTATCTAACGAACCATCGTGCCGTCAGTGTCGGGTGCAATATCGAGATAGTACAGATTGACACCGCCGGGTAACACAATGCCCAAGCCAGGGACTTCGTCGAGTGGAATATTGCCGCCGGAATGACGTGAGCAATGTGCATCGGTCCAACACGATATGATCTTTAGGTTAAGCTAGTAGAACAACAGCCGTCTCTCGCCAGATTCGGTGAAGATGGTAATGCGGTGGCCAACTTACAATCCATCGTTGCTCGCCGGCACGTGCTTGGCTGTAGCAACCAGATATCTCTCCAGGGATGGCGCATATCGACCCTCTGGCTCCCGAGTCTCGATCTTGACTTCGATACCGGGCTCTGCCTGATCATCAGAAGCGGCCGAAGTAGGCAGGGGCAAGTTAGAGGCTGTGATTCGCCTAGGTGCGGAGAGGTTGTTAGGACACATCTTCGAATCGGTTCAGGTTGTGACTAGCAGTAGTGACAGGATGCAATTGATTGCGCTTCAGAAGGAATACCCGCGTGACTTAGATCTGCAGCTTAGAAGTGCTACGATAGATACATCATCGTCTCTTTATATGCCCACTTCTGGCCACAACAAGTACTGTGGTAGTTTGTAAGCCTGTGGAGTCTGGGGGCTGACAAATGAGGCTCATTCAATAAGCGATGGAAGTCTTGTGGTGAGGACCAGAATCCCCAACAGTAGCCAAAGCTGAGGACTCCACATGGCTCAGGCGCCTGCAGCGCTGATCCCTAGGTACGGACAGTGTCTATACGACTCGAGTGGCCCTTGAACCTGACGGGACTGATGAAAGTGAGAACTAGGCAGCTACTAACATTCTGATTATATTAGGTCATCGAGTTTCATCTAATAGTGGGGGATTGAACTTACTGTGCTTGACGGGATTAGACGACAGATTCCACATCGAGTATTTAAGGATTCGGATCCATGCCTAGTGTATCTCGCAGCAGCCTTTTGTCAAGGCAGACTCAATAGCCAGGTCCGTTGATTAGAGAACGAGAATCGGCACCCGTCGTCATGTCAACATGTTGTACGTGTTATTGTCTTGTTCTCAGTCTTTACGCATGGAAGAATCCTGAAATACCAAGGCCCTCGCATCGTGTTCGTAAACGTTGATCATTGACAACACCCTAAGAAGCTTGCATGATTCTGTGCTTTGAGAAGACAAACAACATACAAGACCCATCTTTCTCCTTCAGTTCGATAGGTATTCTGAGGATCCTCAGTGGAGAAGTTTGCTATCCTGACTGAGACTTCACTGTCAGCTGAGAGCTAAACAAATATCTACGTTCACGCAACCTTTTGAGGAGTCCAAAACACTGCAAGAATTCGTGCTGATTATCGTCTGACCGAAGTTTACCTTGTCCAATCAAGCATCTCTCCACCTGGCCGGGTAGGTATCACAGTATCCCCCCAGCGCCCGTCCAAATGCAGCGTCTACCCCTGGGTTTTCTCAACGAAAGCCTCGCCCTCGACTTCTCGAACGACTTCGATAGGTGTCATGACTTGGGCTACGTCTCCGATCATCGTTATGACCATCGCCGAAGCTGTCTCTTCGTCCTCCACCGCGTCTTCTCGGCGGAGGAGATCTCGATCTGGAGTCGTAAGATGGAGACCGACCTCTGCGAGGAGGTGGAGACCGCGAGTAGCTAGGAGAGCGCGTACGGGGACGGTAAGTATCGAAATCGTCCCGGCCTCGATCTCTGCCTTGTCTTCCACCACCTCCACCACCTCCATATCTCGGAGGGGAGCGACCTCTACCACCAGCTCCCGGTCCTAATCCAGCTCCAGCTCCAGGCCCACCAAAGCCGCCGCCGCCTGCTCCTCGCCTGCCGCGACCTCCAGGCCCGCTGAAGCCACCTCGGGGGCCGGGTGCGGGAATGCGCGGGTCTATATTGGCGCCACGGGATGCAGTAGGAGGGGAGGGTGAAAGCTTGCGTCTAGGCAAGACAATAGAGACGTTGATAATGGCTCCATCGACTTGGGCTTCATGCATGTGGGCAATAGCTGCTTCGGCATCAGCCTCATAAGAGTAAAGAATGTAGGCGGTGCCTCGGTTCGTCATGACTAAAGACTGATCAGCGGAAGGTGAGTAATCGGTAGACGTGGGAGGCATACATTGGCGGTTCATGGGTATATCAAGATCCTTGACAGTGCCGTACTGGCCAAATATCTCTCGTAGATGCTGCTCGTTGATGTTTTTGGTTAACTTCTCAACCACAATCTGTCCTCATGTTGGTTAGCTGTTGCCAATGTTGCTTTTCTTCTTCCGCCTAATGACGGAGGCTTCCACACACCTTGGTGCTCCCTCTCAGAGGACTGTCACTCCTGCCACGGCTGTCACGGCCTCGACTTAAGCTACGACTTTGGCTTCGGCTCCTGCTTCGACTCTGACTACGATATCTGCCGTTGCGACGGGGTGGGGGAGTCATCGATCTGCTTGCGGAGCGTCGGCGGCGCACTGACGTAGGAGAGCGGGTGTACCGGGAGCGAGGTGTAGGCGATCGACCCTGGCGGTCACGAGAAGGCGAGCGCGAGTCCATAATGAGAAGTACGAGTGACCGACAGCGCGGCGGTTGCTTGAATGTTGCGGTTAAAGCAAACTTAGCTTTCTAGGCTGCAGTTGCGGGAGCTGTCCAGACTTTCTATCGCACTGTAGTTGGATTGAGAGGTTAGGTCCAATCGCGACGCGCCTGGACAGCATTAGTGCGCTGTAATGAAATATTTCGGCGGGCCAAGGCTGCCATGCACGAGCCAACGGCCGTCTAGAAATATCCAATGTAGGTACGTAGTACTTACGTTACCATACCTCTTATTGGGGTTGTCTCGCTGTCGTTCTTCTGCGCGGTACATCCTTCTCTCTCGATGAGGTCATTGGCGAATTTGCCTGGCAGTCTCCTTTCTGCATTTCGAAGTGATACTTAGCGCTAAGTTGTGAAGACTAGCTGGCTGATATCGATCACGTTGTCACACACTCATGTGGCAGCGTGTACATTACCATGTAACGTTAGTATCGTGTACCCTGCCTCAAATCTCACGAGTTGGACTCCAAATATCCGACAACAGCAGGCTATGGAAGAATCAGCAACTCCTAGCGGGACGGACAATTGGAGGGTTTAGAAGTACCTTTTTGATCACAACTTGCAAGCATAACACAAAGGAGTTCGTATACAAACCACATCTCTTACTTTTGCTCACATTGTTCCAGCCTACTGAAATTGGTTGGGATTTGCTACGGATATATGGATATTAAAGTACCCGCATACAAATCCTGTATTTCCCTACGTGAAGCAGGAAATCTCTTCAGAATTGAAACAAGCCATTCAATTTCCTAAACCTCCCGATGAATTCGGCATACACAGCGCGCACTCCGGCGCCATACAGCATCACTGGATCGACTTTCAGCGCGGGATGAGGTCTGTGGAAGATGATCTGACCCTCTCCGCTGCACTCGAGCCAAGCCGCTGAGCCGCCGATGTTCCTGGCTGTAAAGCCCGTATCGGACATGCCATACACGATTTCATCCCAGCTGACTCCTAGGCAGCTTCTGCTGTATTTCATGGAAACATGAGACTGGTGAGCCTCGTAGCTCTCTGCGTGACCTCGGTCTGAGGCTGCAGGTTGTCTGGTCAGGGTTAAGATTCCGTCGCCTCGGCATCCTTGGCAGGTTCGTACTCCTCGGCGTGTTAGGCGCGATTCTTGAATATTAAGGACCTTTCTTGAACCAAACTCAACTTCCAGCGATAGCTGTGGCAGTAAGGATACCTCCAGAATCTCGATCGCATCTAGAGTCCCCGCCTCCTGGACCCTGATCGCTTCGCGGTACTCCAAGGTAGAATCCGCAGTGATAACGTCGATGATGCTAACAGACTTCATCTTCGCTTATCCCATAACCCTTGAAGTGCGAGGTCATGATCTGTCCCATCGAAAATTGAAAACTTCCCGAGGCTGCGCGAGTCGAACATGATCGAAACAGCCATCTCTTGTTCTTCGTGCCAGTCGGTTGCGTCAGCTATGTTGAAGTTTTCGAGGGAACTCTTCGCTACCCGTTCATGGTAGAGAAAAGGCGAAGGTACTCCTCCCGGTCTTCTGTCCGGTCTCATAGTCTTCCACGCTACTTGGCCCTCCGCCTCGGAAGCCAGAACTTTGTTTATTAAATTCCCTGTAGCGAGACTGGGGTCGACTTAAACGAACCGCAACAAGGATCTCATCCGATGCTGACAGGTCGGATAGCCACTTGTACACAGATTCGTCAACGCTTTTCCATTACCTAAAGGGGCTCCTAGTCAGATAATCATGGAGATAGGCGAAGTGCAGAGAATGATCATAAAACCCTTCTGATCCGCCAGGCGGCTGCATCTGCATCAAGCACCAAGCCAGTGGACCATCTTCGTTCCAATTTCCCTTCTGGTTCCATTTCTGTCGATTATAGAGTAATGCCCCATTGGGCAAGGGGGGTCTCGAAAAGGTTCGGCCATGCCAGAGCTGATGATAGGCGACTCGTACAGTATCTGAGTTCTCGAGATCACTAGATTGAGTAACATGAGCTCCATGGCTCCGATAACTTGTTCGTGCAGGACAGGCAGCGGCTTTCCTTAGTGGACGCTGCCTCGGAAACAGTCGTACAGACATTTGAGCCGTTCGCACTCAGTATGAACCCAGCGTCACTGAGAGTAGCTGACGACTTATTTCTGTTGTGGTCAACGAAGAGCAACGGTATTTCTGATGTTCTTCTGCATATCCCATCCCTTATTCCCAAACAAGGCCTTGACATACGGCGCATACACGCTGCATTGCACTGCAGTTGCCGGAGATGGTCTGTTGACTCGTCGAATCGCGGCTTTGCTAGACTGGAGAGATGATTTGGATCGAGACCTGGGGGCGATGAGAATTGCATGTGAACTTGACTTCTCAGACAGCTATTTTCTACTCTTCTGAATCTTGCTGACATCTCGGGATATGCTGCGCTTGACGTCAAAGTCGGACATGTAGGAATCGTAAAAGAGAACCCGTTGCCGGTCTGTTGCTCAGCCATTGTTTCGAAGTCATAGGTGCAGTCTGCACATGTCGATGAGCATCCAGGCGGGAGGTCGATTGCAACTCGAGCTCCTGCTTTCAGTACCATAGTGCCTGCGTATGTAGAGAGAGACGCTGGGTCGCCACGCTGCTGACAGCGATCAAGAGCACAAGCTTCGGATAGTAGTGACTGATGTACCACGACGTTGTACAAAAGGATGTGAGAATCAAGGCGAAAGTAGGAAAAGTAAAGATGATGTTGCTAGAGTTTGTAGCTGGTGCGGAGCTGACATTATCGAGGTACAGTGAATTTAGCCTCATGCTGCCTGGAGATTGGTTATCCAAGGGATGTATCTGACGACCTCACGCGGTGATTATGATGAGGATGGAGTGGGAAGAGTATGCCGGGTGACGGGTGATAGATTATGTAGCCTGGGGTATCAAAGCGGCTCAATGGGCATTGGGCAGCCCGCTTCAGACTGTCTTGATCCAGAGAACATCTCCTATCACCACAGTTGCAGCTCAAATGGTTTTAATTGAGAGCCGGAATGGATGATTCACCATATTGTCTCCAAGGATTTATTATGAAAAGTGTTACCTCCTGAGGAAGGTGGGCATCTCAACTCGGAGCGCGGATCCCATCCTACCTGTAGACTATCGGGGGTATGGCGAACCTCTTTCAGAGCCAGCAATTTTCGTCAATTAATAAGGATACTTTCGGGTTCATCCTCAACTTCAGACCATCGTCAGTGTAAGACAGACTCGTATTCAGTGCCATATGTCGTGACCTGCTGTGCCCTAGCACTCAATCTGGTTTCTCTACCTTGCACTCAATGTAGCTCGTGTATTTAAGTTCCCGTTGACCAGGTACGATTCCCCAATTCATTGAATCGCCTGCCACATCCTCAACTGCCCTGAGTGCTCAATTCGTCCTATCCATCATGCCCTTCTTCTCGGAGCTCTTGATCTGGCATCCCTGACATACCATAATCCCACAGTGAGGACACTTGAAACCCGTAGGACCCCTCTTCAAGCCGCAGCCCTGACAGTTGAACTTCTGCTTCCCCGGAATCTTGGGCCAGAAAGACACGTGCACTGCAATATCTGGGGTCAGTAACAACTCTAATGGCCAAGCTTGACGAGTATTCGAGAGTTCTGGGAGCTGTCTTGGGAGCTTCCACTCTGCTTAGGCAATATTTGCCTCCAAAGCTAGCCAGAAGGGGTAGAAAATAAATCCAGAAATTGCTTACCGCACGTCTCCTGCTTCTCCTTGGGCGTTACAGCCTTTGCTTTCTCCCAAAACGCCTCTTGCTTCTTCTTCTCAGCATCTTGCCGCTTTTCCTCATCCTCGACCTTCTTGGCTGCTGCTTTAGCCTCAGCTTGCTCACGCGCTTGCCGAGCCGTCCTCTTAGCCTCTGCCTTTGCAATCCGTTCTGCCTGCGCTGCTGCTGCTGCCGCCGCTGCTGCCGCTCGTGACTCCTCGGCTTTCTCCGCTGCTCGTCTTCGTCTCTCTGCCTCTAATGCTGAAGCCAGCCGTACCTCGCGCAAGAACTCGCGTTCCCATTCGTCGTAGGTGGGTGGTGCACGAGGCTGATGAGGACGATGCGGGACCCTGAAAGCTATGCCTCCAATGATGAAGATGAAGGAATCAACATCATCGTCATCACTGGGGTCGCCGAAGTCAGCGAACTCATCGTCAGAATTGTTGCCAATGATGAGACTTCTGTCGTATTGCAGGCGTTTGCCCGGGTCTCCAAGGGTCTCGTACGCTTCGTTGATCTGATATCCATGTGAGAATATATAGCATTGTAAGGTGGCTACCTGAACTTACTCGCTGAAACTTAGCAGTAGCTGCATCTACATCACCAGGGTTCCTGTCAGGGTGGTGCACAAGGGCAAGTCTTCTGAAGGACGATGTGATCTGCTCGTGCGTTGCAGACTTGTTGACACAGAGCTCTGCATAGTAGTCGAAGGTGGCATGAGAAGGCATATTGACTAGTTTCCTGATGAAGAACGAGCGGATCACGAGGAGAAGACCAATACCCGCTCAAGCACCATAGCTGTCGAATACGCTCCAAGGAATGGGACATGGAATTATGTATGAAGTTGACGAGGCTGCTCTTTTGGACAGCCTGAAGTCGATGTTTGATCTGCCTAAGGCTGCTGATGAACCAAAGAAATCAAACGTGCAGTTGACACCGGGGTAACATCAAGGTTGGCACTACATGCAGGCAAGTGGCCTAGTCCTCGAGCAGGCCTATCCCATTAACAGTATCCGTTTGCCTCAATCAAGGCAAAGCCAGGATGTACTAACTAATGACAATCTAGACGGACTTTCTCTTTGTACCTTTTTTGTGAGACGATCGCCTCCATCCCAATGCTTGGATGTGTCAAGCAAGATGTGCGAGTTATCTGAAGGGGTTGTTACCTGGTCCTCCCAATACCCAATCTAAGGTATTATGCATGTGCTCAAAGCCCAGATGCTCACCCCCGAAACAACCGATGAGACATGATTCCTGACAACGCAGTACAATGACCCAATGTGAGCAGCCTGGTTTTGTTCTTGATCTTTCCTTAGACTTTGGCGCGAGAGAGCCTGTCAAGACGATTCTTAATATTTTCAAGATAACCTGTAACTACTAGCAATTCTCAGGGAACATGCTGTGATTCAGCAGCTAATCGTGCAAATTATGAGACAGAGAGTCTATCATATGCGGATAGGCAAGTTGAAAGATGATAATACATTCAGGCATCTCACCCTAGCAACTCTTGGTCACTTCCCACATAATTGACACGCAACACCCTCCATGCCTGTAGCTCGACCACAGTTGGTACAAGCAACGAGATCATGCCATTCTCTTCCAATTGTGTTCCGTAATCCTCGATGTCATCCCAGTATATGTGGACAAAAACGCAGCTATCGAATTTTGTTAGTGTCAGGCCATGGTCCTCATACACTCTCAGTCCTCGCTCTAGAGCGCGACTATTATCTTCAAGATCCTTCATGTCTCGGTTCATCATCACCGTTTAGGCTTAAATGTACGGGATCCTCATTCTTTCATCGCTTCAGTTGCTTCTTATTTTAAGTGAAGCGTATAGTAAAGTGTGAAGTGTCTCAAACATGGTATAGACTTGACAAGGCTCGATGTCCATAGATACCTTGTACATATCTAGATTCAATAATGCTAGACGCCCATGGCTAGTCGATGGAATATGCAACTCAAGGGGAATGATGGCCCAAACTCTACTCGCGTTGGATTAGGGCAAATGAGATGTTTGAGGTCTTGGGATTTTTCCTTTCGCCCATCATCATTGTTCCCCTAATCAATGCAACCGTGGGGCATGAATAAAACGTCGTGCTTGAGTGTCTTGATAACGCCAACGAGATTGGCCATGCATCGAACGGAGGCTGTGCGTTACCCTTACTCGGATCGATTCTCTCTATAATCACAGGTAGTCTAAGGCTGATGGTGAAACAGTTTAGCAATTCTACCGTATGGGTACGCCACAGCTGGTACCTCCCCTTGTCCAAGGCTGAGTATAGAGTCTAAGTCATGTCGTCACGACTGCGCCAACATCGCCTCACTTCCTCATCATGGGAAGTATGCTAGGTTTGTAAATATTACCAACGCCATATTATTCTACATAACCTCGAGGCCAGTGAATTCGAACAAGTTAGTAGACCGCCAATAGGAGTAGGTCAACTGCAATTAAACCTTTCGGCGTCGCAGAGGTTCCAGGCTAGAGAAGAGGCTATCCTGTACCGAATAATGTATATTTGGACCTTCTCGCAATGTTCATCTTGAGCCTTAGATCCTGCCAATAATTCATCGCTGAATTGTTCTTGGTGGCTTGTGGCGTAGTTAATTCCCAGTCATCCGTAAAACTTACTTATCTGAGTTGACGAATATCAAGTTCAAGCTCCTAAGCGCCTTCCAGTTAGTTGTGTCAACGCTTGTGAGCCACCGATCATCGCATGCATGAATCGTGTATGTAGTATAATGTGTCGTCCACAGTACACGATCGCCTCTTTCCAGGATCATAGTTGATCCATCATGCAATAGAGTGCGTTATTCAATTTTATTATTTATTTTGGACACCTTTCTCATAAAACTTTCTCCCCCTCGATGTTCGCTGGACAAAAGGACTCGCGTCATGAAGCTGGGTATTACTGCATTCATCAAACCCCTTTGTCTGCAAAGACAACGTCGAGCTCCGCTGTCGATACGGTACTTTTTCCAAGCAACGATAATCTCTAGAGTGTCGCAGGCCAATCTCCGACTTCAGGAATTGGTATTTTCTGCTCCTAAATCCCTACATGGACGTTGAAGTCTGTGATCGCTGCAAATATTGAGAGTCTGTTCTATTAGTCCAGGATCCCACATAGCCAATGTCGCAATATCAATCATCATTTAAACCGTCAGGCATTAGTCTTTCTCCAGTTCACCAGTCATGGCGCCAGTCCCTGTGTCCAACGTCCAGACACATCAAGATGCAGCCACAAATGACATTAATAGGCCAGAAACCGAGGCGAGAAGTCCAATACAACGTCCTGAGCCACAGATCAGTTCCAAGCTTGATTACCCGGGATTCGAACTTGTGGAAATGTACTGTGAAGGTGGCTTTCACCCAGTTCACGTGGACGATGTCCTTAACGGGAGATATGAGGTTGTAAACAAGCTTGGAGACGGCGGCTTTGGTATTGTATGGTTATGCCTTGACCTAGATACACTCATCTGGCGCGCGGTCAAGGTCCTAGCAGCATGCATGTCTTCAGAAGACTGCGCGGAGCTGAGATTTGTAAGCAACTTCTGGACTTATTTTCTGTCCTCGCCAAGCCTGCCTATCAGAGTCATTACTAACCCCAGATGTTATAGTGGAATGCTCTCAAGGGAGTGGATCAGACCGTTCTTGCTCCACCCTTGGAACATTTTTGGGTTGTAGGGCCCAATGGGCGACACTTGTGCTTTGTTGTGCCCGTCTTGGGACCTCCCATTGAGGGCATCTTAGAGGGCAGCAACGCGAAGTTGATTAAGAAGAACTGCCTTCGAGCCGCGGAAGCTATGCACATACTCCACAGCAATGGTATCTGCCACGGAGACTTCCGACAGGCAAACATACTCCATGAGTTGAAAGATTTCGATGACATCAGTCGCGAAGAGATGATGGATGTCATTGGATTTGCTAGGATGGTCCCATTCAAGTCCATCACTGGAGCAGAGCCTAGCATTAGAACACCACGATTTGAAGTTCATCGATTGCACGAATCAGTCTTTCGTGCATATATAATGCCGGGGGAAGTGGCGGTTGTTGACCTTGACGAGGCTTTCGAGGCTGCAAACCCACCTAATCAGCGGACAGGCATCCCCTTGCGTTACCAAGCTCCAGAAGTACTACTAGGTCTAAGCCTAAGTACAGCTAGTGATATCTGGGCTCTAGCCAGGTTAGTATTTGGAGTTGTGTGCACTTTTCTAGTCCCCTCGCCTGACTCAGAATTTTACCTAGAAAACTCGAGTCATTATTTGAGCAAGTTTAATTACGAGGGGGTTACTAACTTCTGTTATGAGATAGCGCTATACTTCACCTACACGGCGCCGAGGGATTCGCGCCATGGACATATCCTTGGACTTTCGAGCATGAGCAGGAAACCATACAGAACATGGAACGGCACCTCGGCGCTCTTCCTGAGAGGTATCAAGCTTTATATGATGAAGTATACGGTGGACTGAGGCATCCGAACAAAGAAACCCCCACCGAAGGCTTCGATCCAACCGGAAAGGCAATGTGGTGTTGGGGCAACAGAATCCAGAGTAAAATGAGGGAATGGAGGAAAGTCCGGATAGCGCGTACAGGTTACAAGCATCCACTAGAAAGCCAAATAGCTGATGTCATGTCTATGTCAGAGTCCGACCTTCTCTCCCTAGCTGATCTCTTGCGGAACATGTTCACGCTAGATGCTGAGAGGCGTATCAACATTCGAGAAGTTTTGAATCATAGGTGGCTTGGATCGACCCAGAACCAAGAAGTATCACCGGTTTCCGATATACCATCTAGTCCATTCCGAAGCTATATATCATCACAACAACGATCTTATAGAGCATCGCAGCCCAATCCACCAAGGCCAGTCCTTTCAACTGTGCTAGAAGGATCAACGGCAGAAGCTGAGCAGCCAGAGGAAACGAGGCTGCAAAGAAACCAACTAAAGGTGCCAGAACTAGGGGTGTCAGAATCAGAGGTGCCAGTACCAATTTTGGAGCCGTCAAAGCCCGAACCCTTGCAGTCACTAGTCCAAGAACCAGAGTCTGTCAGTTCAGAAGCACCCAAAGCAGGACCAATTCAGTCACAACCATCGCAGCAAATAGACTCAGAAACGACAACACCTACACCAAGTCTTACAAAGACGAGATCGCAACTAGATCGAAGGGACATCTCTTTCATGTTCCTTGGCGTCTTTTTTACATTATGGATCTGGGCAGCTGTCACCGTTGCTTTAAAGCATTCCGCATCGGTACTACCATTGCTGCCCGATATGAATGTATGGAACTTAACAGTGTATGTTCTTCCACAACCCTATGTAACCGCGACCATTGCCCCCCTTTCAAGCAACTGAGTGAGGTCTTGGGAGCGGGCCATTCGGAAGAAGGAAACATGGTAGCTTTCAGATAGACCGAGGAGCAATCGTGGTCCTCTTACTGCTGTAACAAGACCAAATCTTTGCTTGCTATTCGTGAACCCCTACACGCCCTCTCTTTCTCCTATTTTCTTTTGTTTTCTAGATGAATAGTCTCGACGACAATCCGACCATGGGTAGACGCAACAGATCTGGCTACTGATCCTAACCTCGCTGCTTTAGCCTACGATGTTGGGTCAAAGGCTGGTTCTTTCAGAGTTTGTAGTATTAGGAGTATACGCCTTGGACCTGTTATCTCAAGTCCTTGAGTGAACTTCACATTCTTATGGCTGATAGTCCAAACCGTCGATCATCATGTGTGGCGATCATCAATGAACTCCGCGTTTTGTATGTCATTGTGTCTTATGTCATCGTCGGAGCCGAGATTGCCGGCTTTAGCATGGTGCCGAGAAATGTAAGCTTACACTGCTACCAGCAGCGTGGATGCTGACACACATATTCCCTCGGAGTTCTACGAGTCCTAGAGTTATCTCCTTGGAACACAAGTCTAGTCAACCTCATTTGATGATTCGCTGCGTCTTCTCAAAAACGCAACTCCACGTGCGGTTGCGTGCTCACAACAAGCCAATTGCGTGATTACCCCCACCCCTCGAAGACCGTGTGCTAAGATGACATTTGACCGATATAAGGCGACAGATTGCCTCGCCTGGAATGCAACTATGCGCTTTTCGTTAATTATTTTGTATACTGACTTGATATTGTGGGTTCTTCGATAAGTGTATACAGTTGCAATAATGGCACCCGGTCTCACGTCAGATCTGCTGGTGCACTCTCTACCTTCCGAAGATGGAAGCGCTAAGACGAGATCGTATGCCGAGCCGCTGAGGCTCAGCGGCGCTCTGGATAAATTTCCTCATGAAGAAACCACTCCGATCATTGGTCGCGAGTTCCTCAATGTCAACATCGTCGATGACCTCCTTAACGCTGATAACGCTGATGAACTGCTTAGAGATCTGGCCATCACCAGTGAGCTTCCTTATACCCCCTGATTGCTGTTATACCGTGTCTGCATAATACTAAATTGGCCTACTATCAAAGTCTCTCAGCGTGGCGTAGTGTTCTTCCGTGCCCAGGACAATCTCACGAACGACCTGCAAAAGCAACTAGTCCACCGGCTGGGTCAACTAACTGGCAAGCCCACTGACTCAAGCCTGCATATTCACCCGATTCTCAACAACACCTCCGAGTTCGGCGTTGGTGACGCGCAAATTAGCACCATCAGCTCACTTCAACGTAAGGCCTTATTCAGGCACGAGTCCAAAGGCGAAAAGCGGAAATACGACGCTTCCCAATGGCACTCTGATATCCAGTTCGAGCCCGTCCCTGCGGACTATACGTCCCTGCGTTTGACACAGCTTCCAAAGACGGGGGGAGATACACTATGGGCTTCGGGATATGAGATCTACGACCGCTTCTCCAAGGCGTACCAGCAATTCTTCGAGGGCCTGACGGCGACATTCATCGGAGAAGGTTTCCACAAGGCCGCTGCCGAGCACCCGGAGACGGTCAAGATCTATGAGGATGCGCGAGGCAGCCCAGCGAATGTGGGCGCGGGACTCCAGGCTGTGCACCCTGTTGTGCGCACGAACCCCGTGACCGGATGGAAGAGCATCTTCGCTCTGGGCCCGTTCCCGAAGTATATCAACGAGCTGCAATCAAATGAGTCCGAGGAATTGCTGAAAACGTTCCTCCGGGTCATTACGGATAACCATGACCTGCAGGTCCGGTTCAAGTGGAGGAATGAAAACGACCTTGGTAAGATGTCATCCGTCTGTGAAGTCTCTTTGAATTTGAAACTAATTCGATACCTAGCAATTTGGGATAATCGCAGCGCATTCCACAGCGCGACATTCGATTACGATGGGCTTGGCGAGCGATTTGGAAACCGTGCCGTCGGTATCGGGGAAGCGCCATATCTCGACCCGAACAGCAGATCTAGGAGCGAAGCGTTGGCGGAGGGTACGGCGTAAGAATCATAGTCAACATCTGTCCAGACGGATCATACGTGGACGCGGTATGCTGTTGTCGTAATTGATGAAGGTCATTGCTAGACAATGACTATACACTTACCTCTTGAAAAGGGCGTGATACAGAACAAGTACAAAAAATTCGAGTTACACTGTCCTGGTTTACTCTCACTTGATGCCGCCAACGCCCGGAAGTATCGAATTATCAAGAAGTCTGTACGGAAGATTTAGTGAATAGAATGTGTACACGTCAGGCCGCAGAGGAGCATAAGGCACCTAATTTAGGGCACGAAAATGAACTTATTCTTATGATTGAATGAATCTTTAATATGCTTGTTTCTCTGGAAGAAGAGGACCTCGGCACTGTTATGGAAAATGGCTGTGTCAATGGACTTGGCACCGTAAGCACTCGATTCCTATTCAGATTTCCTCTCTTTGAGGCTTTACACTTCTCACACAAGCTCCGCTAGTATGATAGCTCTCCTCCATCATCATCAGTGGACTCCATACTGCTTGTTTCTTTGCTTTCCCCTTCTTGTTCACTATTACGACCATGGGTGTGCAATTGCTGGAGTTCGAAGGCGGATCCTCATGCTAAGCCGGCGGGGAGGAGGAAGCTCGCTTCATCTACAAGGAAGATTTTCGAAGACCACTGTTATGATGTTGCACAGCTTCCAGAAAAGTCATTCATGGTCGATCCCGGTATGAATATCGCATTATTCAGTCTCTACATGAAAAGAACAATACCCGTCGTCCACGATCCTTGCATTTGAGCCAGCACCTGAGACTTTCGCTATATTGCGCCGAAATCTAGCATTGCATGACGTCTCTGGAGTCGAGACACATGCCTGCGCCCTAGATTTTAATAGTATGGAGATGTTGACATTTTATCCACACATGATGGGCGATTCAGCTTTCGTCCCAGAAGAGAAGGAGAGATTGAGACAAGTGACTTATGGAGCGCTTGGCCAAGAAAGAACAGACAAGGTGTTTGTATGCGCAAACAAAATACCTGTCTAGATCAAACGGCTATCTCACTTTCTCGAAGGTTGTACAGATCTCGCCAGTATCGACTCGCTCAAAATAGATGTCGAGGGTGCCGAGCTGCACGTGCTCAATGGTATAGATGACGCCCATTGGGGACTCGTCCGTAACGTTGTAATGGAAATGTATAATCTGAGCGGCCTACTTGGCGAAACAGAAGATCTATTGCGGTCGAAAGGCTTCGTCGTTACGAGCGAACCTGTTGAATGGGGTCCCAGAGAGGCCAAGTTCCACATGGTGATGGCCCGCCGCGGTGTTTTGGTACCAGATTAGGGGTGTTATTACACACAGCGATACATAGAGTCCAATTGAGAGCGAGAAGGGTTTGTAATCACGTTGGGCTAAGAGTGTAATTCTCAAAGGCTGCTAGGACGGGAGAAGGCTAGGGATGAAGTTAGGCCGCCGCATGGCCGTGACGAGTGCTATACAGAGTCATTTATTGGCGATATTGCTGATTTCTAAGATTATGATGCCGTATCAACTATTTTGGTGGAGCTCCTCTCTACCATGGTTGCTGAAAGCTCACGTAGTCCTGAGTATTCTCACAACTATTAGTCTGATAGCCTGGTTTGCTGCTGTGATAGCCACGACTACGATACAAATTGTTCCAAAGTGCTGGCGTATGCCTCCCTCTCACCTATGCATGCACTATCTAATGTATCACCACATTGACGAGGACATTCTCTGGTCGGGGATAGTGTGAACGAGTCCGAGTCCGACTTGAAAATGGAAGTTACGCCGACTCGATTGAAAGGCTCTGTAGATATCAGTCACTGCCTAGGCCATTCCAAGATCGACGACGATTACGAAGAGGAAGAAAAAGGTGACGAACAAGTTATTATATCCTAGGAATAAACGAACGAGATGACGCTTAATCACAGGAGGACGAGACGATGATGACCATATTTTTCTGTCGCCTCCTCATACATATAAAACATTCAGTGATATAGCCTGAGATTAAGCTACATGAGTATGGAGAAAAGGAGTCGCAGTGAACCAAAGGGCGCTAATGCACCGCCTACGCACATTAACGGTGTAGTCGCTGGCTTCCATACTTTCAACGATCAAGATCGTATCATTTCGGACGACGCACTCGCAAAGATGACCTGCCAGGTACCAGCCGCCTATTCGGATAGGGATGCCAATGGACCTCACTCAGCCATAGCGGAGTGTATTAATCGGTACTACTGACAGCTCTAGCAATAATCGTAGTAGAACCCGATTACTGTACTGACTACCTTTAACGATGAAACTGGTTGGTGGAGCTCGCCAATTGTTTCAGTTTAATAATGCATTTGTCTACCTAAACAGCGTCGCGAGCGAGTCCCCAAAGTTGACTTTCATATACCTAACACCGGAGCTCGGACAATATTTTCTTGTCACAAATACAATACCGTCTTGGAACACCTCCATTCGCGACTCTAATTCAGTCTCACCAAGCCCGGGCTGGATCCATTATGTCGCTTAACGATTCGTCCACTTTATCCCAATATCAAAAGACTGTGCAGTTGCTTTGAGCTAGACCACCAGCCTGAGAATTTGTTCGACACCGTTCCATGATCATTCTGCTCACATCTGCTGTCATCACTGCACACTATATCTCCCAACATACTTCTCAGAGCCAGTCTTCCGCACCGGTATTACCACACGAGCATTTCTGACCTCTGGGACCATCTCAGAAGAATAACACACATAGCTTGGACGCACTTGTGTATACCTTAGGACTTATAATCGCTATTATAAAGGGAGTTCGCCACAACTAGCCCAACGTGGGTGTACAACACGGTGATACGCGTTCGGTGGACGATCCGTACCCACAAATCCCTTTAGGACATCAAGTACCATCGCCTTTTTTTTCACGTCACTATATAATACTAATATCAATAGGCAGTACACTGTCATGCGTACGAATCACCGTCTCTCACTATACCACCTTGGGCCGCAACACCTAACCAATGTGATGACGCTATACGTGATTTCATCATGGCTAGTATCTTCACGATCGAGTAATCCAGTTTAGGTCCCGTTTGTGGTCTTTGTCCATATGAAGTGGCACTGACCAATACCATTTCCATTGTACACTGCACCTAGGACGAACAGGTATAGAGGCCTTCCAAACTCTGGATTATGAAATTTACACCAGGATATATCAACAGTTGATTCGTATTTTGCAGCATGGTGATCATAGCTCTGAAGACAGGGAGGTCGAGGCTGTAGTCGGTGAAGCACGGATGAGGTTGTACTTGAAGGTCAAATACACATTGTCTTCACCCAGCACGAACACATAAACTGAGATGACTCGCGAAATCCTCGAAGGACTCAGACAGTTCAAACAGGAAGGGGCAACAATAAAGAAGATGCCGGTATGTCAGAGCCTCCTCGACTCTGGCTGATGCGATTACGCACGGGATAAAGTTTCGTGTATCGAGAAGTATAGCCTCGACTGAGGTAGTATAAGACGGAGAGTTTGGAGGAATTCAGGGATTCTAACCTTCTGGTTTAAGTATGATACAAATATACTTTGAATTGACCTCATGCACGGTCCTAGACTATGGAAAAATCTGTGATGATAGATCAAGTCTGAGCCCAATTACATGTAGCCATTGAGAAGTGCCTCTTGACTCCTCCAAATGCAACATCCAATGAAATCACCGACTTCGATCCATTAGTATTGGATGTGTAATCCCCCATCATCATCAGCCCCCCCCCCCCCTTTAATGCGCGATACTATGAAAAGTATTCAACACCAGACACGTGACCATGACACACAACCCATAGATGGCAAGTCCCAGTGCCGCTCTCCTAAGGTGCTGGGGGCTGATGTGCTCCATGTCCCATATCCACTTCCTCCTCCACCGCCAGGGACCCCTTGACCTGCTACTCCTCCCACTCTGTCCACTCCTCGCGCTTGTGTGACTCCGCACACTACTTACGCTGCGCGCCATGGGAGCTTCGTCTTCGTCATCTTCTGAGGTGACAGGCGAGATGGCGTCGGCATCGTCATCTTCCTTCGCCAGCCGTTGGTGGTGGAAAGAGTCCGGATCCGAGATCTTGTAGTAGAAGAGGCCTGGTAGGATGAAGCTGATGCTGGTGCTTCCCGTACTGCCTACGTACGCTAATACACGCTCTAAGCTGACGACGGTGAGGGCCACCATGTAGCTGAGCACTAAGATCACAGTTGACAACAAAGCAAA
Source organism: Xylariales sp. AK1849 (assembly GCA_022432505.1). Taxonomy (NCBI): domain Eukaryota; kingdom Fungi; phylum Ascomycota; class Sordariomycetes; order Xylariales; species Xylariales sp. AK1849. The sequence continues at coordinate 2,423,235 of JAJKKH010000009.1, forward strand.
CCTGATATCTGAGATTGGGGCCCCGGGTCCGTGGTCTGATCGCCCCTGGGTGGTCGGAAGGAGACGATTACGGCTACCGGGTGAGTTGGAGCGGTTCTGAGAGGAGCGCGAGACTGCATTAGGGCGCCATTTGAGGACGGCGTCGATGGACGCACGGCAAGGGTGGACCTGCAGTGGAATAGAAAAGGTCACTAGGATTACAATAGCAGCTTTCGCTATAGTTGAAGCAATGGATGGGGGGTCTGCCGGGTGTCAGCTGTGGAACGAATAGTGCAACGGGGGATGAAGTAACATACACATGGAGACAATGTTGCCCTTGATGTCATCGCCGAAGGTCAAGTAGCCTGTGATAGCAACCAGTACATAGATACCAGCTGCTGAACCTATACTGGTGGAAACAACTCCCATGATACTGTGCCGTGTTAGATTAAACTACCCACTGCTTGAGCGAATTCGGCAGCTTACCTCTTTGGAGTACTGTCTTTAATCTCATTGAGGATTGAGAACATGTTCTGATGACAAGTATAGGCAAACACGACAATAGGTAAGGTACTCAAGGCAGATATGGGTCCATCTGGAGTGATGACCCTGACCGGAGCTCGGTTTGGGATGGAATCAGCGGCAAAATGGTAGACAACCAATACAATGAGATATCCAATCGATATCAGCGCGACGATACTCGTGTACTTCAAGCTGTCTAGTCTCCTTAGGAAGCTCAAAGGTATAATGACCAGCATAAAGGCAGTGATCCAGAAGTTGCGATCCATCAGAAATGCCACATGTTGGGCCCGGCTATCGAGACCCGCAGCGACGCCTGGCATCAAATCCCCAATGATGATCATGTATGAGACCCCGACACCAAAGCATTTTATCGCAATGGCAGCATCAAATATGACAGCGGCGTTCGGGTATGTCATTTGCGAGAGGGCAAAGAAGGAGGCGTTGCCGCGGTCGATGTAGCGGGCGCATCGCGATTGGAGATACAACCCAAAGGCTGAAGTGAAGCCGGACCATATAATGACGATAGTTCCGAGGACGATACCGAAATGCGAAAGAGCTGCAGGCATAGCCAGAGTGCCCGCGCCGACAACTAGCACATGACACAGGTCAGCATTGGACGCTATGGAGAAGAATAGGTGACGGGTTGTAGGGAGGGAAGGACGTACTCGTATTCAGCAAGTTGATCACACTGCTGCCCATACTAGCCTGACCTCCGTGGCCATCTTTCGGATGGCCTCGTTCTCGTCGGTGCCTCGACATATCGCTTGCGCTGGTACTCTGTTCGTCGGCAGCAGGGCCATCAGATATAGTCGAGTAATTCGGCATAGCCTAGCCGCAAGATGTCGTGCCCAGGAAATTCGCCCCTCCTCAAATACCGTGTGCCGCCGCGCAGCTGCGGGAATGATAGGTTCCAGATTGTGTCCTACGGCTGCTTGTGAGACGGAGAAGGAATGTTGGTCAATCTGAAGGTGTTCCCTTCCGAAATCCTTGCCTGCCTAATTTCCGCCCGGTTCCCACTCGGATCCGAGGGAGCCTTGGTCGTCTTCGAATATGTCGGCACTGCGATCTTCAAGACTCGAACGTTACTAGTCTCTTCCAAGAACATCACTCTATTATAAGCGATGCGGGTGTGAGGGATTACCAAAGTGGAAGGTCTCGTGAGATGGCTACGTGTTGCGTACGTACCTAGGGAACATGAACGTCCGGCTCTTTGCGGCCGGCTGCCGTCAGACTGTGGAGTCACTGCCCTGTTCGATGAGCCCCCAGACTGTTGTTTTAGCGCCTTCACTTCCACCAATTGCGGGGTTTAGCGCTAAGCTGGAAGCTCCAAGCTCCGGCATTGAAATGAGCTTCGTCTGCAGCACCGCGTCAGGAACGTTGGACTTTCTCAGGCCCTCTCCCTCGCAGGTAAATAATTTGGGACAACAATGCGAGAACTATAAGATTCAATGACAACAACGTCACGATTCGTACATCTGAATCCCCGAGCGATAGTAGCCAACTTCATCGATCAAAGACACCTTTTGGCGCCACGCGTTCCATCCTGAAGCTCGGCCTTCGCCCGACGAACTTTCACTCAAGCTACGACACAATCGCTTGCTCTCAAGATGTCACTCGATGAAACGACCCTCGAAACGCTTTCTTACCTAGAGACCCGCCTTTTACGCATCGAACATATTCTCTACGGCCACACAATACCTCCACCGAAGACACCAGCAACCACTAGCCTCGAGCAGCTTGAGAACCGCTTTGCGACACTCCTCAAGCGCGTACGCACCTACGCCGAGCTTCTTAAGATATGTAAGCTGAGACTCTTCCTGGAAAACTCCCCATCCCACAACTACTCCCGATAGGAAACTTTACCAACACCCACAACTCTAGACAATGCGCACCCCACCCTCTTCCCTTCCTCCAGTACCTCGACCGCCCCCACGCCTCCCTCTTCCCTCGGAGTAGACGCTCTCTTACAGATCATCCTCTCCTCCTCGCCCCTCTACCAATCCACAGCCTCGTCCCTCACCGCTATCGACGATACGCCGATCCCGGACCCGGCCGTATCCGCATCGCTAGCTGCGCTGCTGCCACGCATGAAGGCTGTGGAGGCCACACAATTAGCGCAACAAGCCGAGATTGCGGAGTTGAGGGGAAGAAGCGAGACGGTGGTGCGAAGGTGGTATGAGGGAAGTGTGGTTGGATATGGAGATTTCGTCGCAGGGATTGAGGGGCGAGTGGAAGGGGTTGAGCGGGGAGTTAGAAGGTTGGAGCGGGTGAAGGAGGATATATGAGGGAGTCCAGAGGGATGTGACGTCGGAACCATCGAATGATTACTCGGGGGGGAGGTCCGGTCAGATTCGATATACGGATCTTGGAGTTATCGACCATGGTCTTCACGAGCTGGCCCTTCACGCCTCTGGACGCTATAAATCCATCAGCACATCCATGTCAGCATCCGTTCGAGTACTGCCTTGAAGCCATGGCTAGTCACTTCACACCGTACGATTGCTCAGTTCATCCATCCAGGGGCTAGATCGTGTCTGCTTCGAGGCTCTATACTTATCGCTCTTCTTTGGCATTTCACCGTGCAGTTCATCGCCTTATAGCTCTATCAAGAAGACTATTCGGTTTCAAACTGCTAGCCGCAGAAGAGGGTCACATATGATATGCCATCCGACAGTTTTCGGGCTCAGGGCACCTTCCCGTGGAAAAGCATGCTTCCCCCGGAACAGTTCTCTACGGCTGGGAATCTAGCTTGTTCTGCGCCGACTGAACGTGGGATCCCCAGCCTACCTTAGGACGAATACGCGACGGTCGTCATGTGGGTATCAAGACTGTCATGGGACTCGCTGCATCGATACCCGTCTATATTTGTCAAAGGTGACAGCCAAAGAGCTGGAATGAGTCGGGAGTGTGACGATCTCAATTATTCGGAGTCAAATTTCTAGAACGAAGGAGCATCGCACTTATGTAGGCATGGGTTACCATCTACCTCGTCAAGACGTAGGGGGGAGGGCTTGTCGTAGTGTATCTGGACAGGCTGGGCAGATAGATCTCTACGAGTAGCGAGGATGCACATATGACACCCACCGATTTCAGGTCAATTTGAGAATCACAGCAGTCGGTCCGCGCGCTTCAGGCTTGAGCTAAGCACTACTTTAACATCTAATAATTCTGTTAAATCGGCGATAAAGAAATCGGCTTTGATCCGTTACTTACTTCAACTACTACTTCCTCGGCATGCAGTCCCGAATCAGCAGGTGGATCCACTTTGCATTGCCAAATATACCTACAGATCGTCGTCCATCCAGATGGTCTGACCTGTGCTCCTTTCGTAGTTTTGGGACACTACCTCACCTCCCCGGATATGTCCCTCCGTGTTTCAAACGGCCCAGCACATGGGCGCATGACGATGCATTACATGATCTCCCAGGCCTTTTTAAGTCGCATGGTAAATAGTGTTACTGGCTATGTTGGATGAATACGTTCTGGACAAGACCCCAGATAATTATGATATAATGATATAATTACACCAACTCTGGCGTTGAACCAAATCTCTTGGACCAGTCTATGAATAGAGCAGCATGTCCACTATTGCGGATGCGTCACTTCTAGGCTGAGGGCGTGAATTATGATTGGAACGCACAATGAAAGCGATCTACGAGTTGCTCAATTGCACACATTTTCCGTACACCCCACGAGGTGAGTATCGCAACTAGCGTACTGATAGACGATCGTACAACTACCGCCGGACGGCCTTGCACTGCTTGATGCAAGAAGTCACATGGGCCCGGAAGGGCATCCAAGCGAGAAAGAAGAAGCAGATGAAGAAGAAAGAGAAAACCACCTCACTGATGATCTCAGCCCTACCAGAGTCGATGACGGTAAATAGACAGAGACCTCGGATTATCAAGGCCAGGTCCTGCGGCTCAGAACAGGTTACTGTGCTTGTAGACCCGCAACTAGGACCCAGGGGTCCACCTCGTGGGCGTGAGCTGATTTTAATGACTCTCTTCAACATCAGAGTGACGATAGTAGAAGTCCAGACGTAACATTTGAAACTTGCCATCGCGATCTTCCTTGACATCTAATTCGAAGAAAGTACTGAGCTCCCTAACCGAAGTCATATCGGTTCGAACACGAGACCAGAAGGTGGCGTGTCAAGCCACACGGATCTAACCACGAAGAGACTCGTTGACCTGCGCCACATTGTGGCGCGTGTTGATCGGCAGCCAATGACCAAGCCCCTTTCGGCGTGTCCAACGATGAATTCCAAAATAATTGGAGGCCTTTATCAAAGTGGGAGGGATTCTCGTCTTCTTGGATGGATTGTCGTTCAAGGGTCGTCATTACTGTGTAGGCCATCAAAGATCCTATCCTGGACTTTAGGGCGTCATGATTCGGGAATGATCTCATGGGATCATCAGATGGCTGTGGACCTCGATTGTGAATCAATGGGAGTCTCGGATGGCGGATCGCATAACGGACTAGCCTGTGGCTTCCTGCTGTACATAGTAGGTCGTGTGGATTGAAGAAGAACGGAAGATCGAAAGTCTGGATGCCAAGCAAGCGGCCTTGTGATCCATCAACAGATCTCTGCGTGACCGATGTGGGCATTGGAAGTGAAAATGGTTAAATTTTCGTAATTGAGATACCCGGACTTGCTGGAGTCTGAAGGTTTAGGAGTTTGCCACGGGGAGGACTATCCATCATCCATTATGCTGACGATGCATGCTCTCCCGCACGATTGACAACCGGGCTTAGACCGGAAGTCTTCAGCCATCAGACAAATAATGGACCTCTGGGGATTCAGTAATTAGCAGACATACGCAGTAAAGGAATCGCCAAAGCAAGTGTCTGAGGTGAAGAGATCCCTTAACAAATTCGGACATCGGGCGACAATGTGTACTGTGGTAGGTAGTGATTGACATCCCTTGGCAGCCTTACTTGTCACGAAGCACCGCACAGATCGCACGTGCCGGAGCGGGGAGGAGTAGGAGCGGAAGACGAGATGTCGCTAGGCTGGATAACCCAAGTTTCAGGGAGCTTGTCTTCCGTCATTAGTTATTAATGCTGTTAAAATGAGTTTGATCATTGTGGAAATCGAGTATGTTTCTTCTACCGTCTGGAACAGGGCAGAGGACGCAGTCGCTTGGGCAACTTGATTGTTATCAAGCGGCTCATTTGAGAAAATCGACTTGGCCCTTTCTCACGATCGTGGACTCTATTCTCGTTTTCGCGAGACAGATGTGGACAACGTGACGTGCAGCTGATAGTGTCAAAGATATCGCCCTAGAGCACGCACGCACGCTACGAGGCCCGTGATGAGGCTCAACATCGTGCGACAAACTCGAAAAGATTAGACGAGATGTCGTTTTGCAACTGTGTCTACGAAATGGCGGTTCGCATCTCGGGCTGATTCTGGGAATTTGTGCACTCGGTCCAGTGACCTTCTGAAAAGCTTTGTGAAACGTCAATCCACGTTCCCCTGCATGGTGTGTAGCAACGTCTTGCTCCAGCGGCGGCGGGTTCGAGAAGCAAAAACCGCGTGACGACGGCGAATGAATGGCCGGATGCTTCAACTTCTGCCAGGCGTTCCAGCCAATCAAAAGTATCTAATCGTGCCGTTTCCCCTTCTTTTGGGCTGATGAGAATGGACTGGCATCCCTGTCAAATCTCAAACAGCACCACATTGTAGGGCGTCCACTGACCCATTCACCCAAGGAGCATTCTGGACCACCTCTCCATCCACTGCCACTCTGCAATGATACTAGGTCTTGTAGAACCGAAGGGCCGGCCAAGGTTTACTGGATAAGAGAGGGCCATAGAAGCTCTCGGCACTTGCACAGCGCGTCCAGTACCGGGAACAACTCGGCTCCAGTAAAAGTCCTAGTTCGCGTTCCTGCCTTAGCGCACTACCTAGATCTGTGTTCGGGTTTCGCGAAAGTCAAGTGAAGTCAAGTGAACACCTTACCAGGTAGCAAGACAATGAGAACTTCCAACTCCCTACCTCCATGACAAGAAACACTGGACAGAAGCAAATACCTGTGTGTAGTGTAGCAGTCTGGGGTGCAGTCCATTCGGACCTTCGAGGAACCCGGTATGAGCGCGCAGGCCTGGACGGAATCAATTGAAGTACATACATAAACCAGTAAATCGGACCAGTTAGCTTCGATCAAACGTCCCGGCTCCGCCCCATTTCCATCATTGATCTCCTCCCTGCATTAAGTTACTGTAGCATTCAAGGCCCTGTCGCCCATCGCCTGTCGCCTGTCGCCTGTCTGGTCATCGCGCACGCACTGGAGCACGGCGCATTTCTGCCTGAGGTTAACTCAGAGCATTAGTTAGGTACCTACCTAGGTAGTGTCGGTGACCATTGGTATTGGCTTGCCGGTCTCCTGCCTTTCTCATCTTCCTTTACTCCACCCTCCCCTCCCCCCAGTGTCTATCCTTTAATTCTTCCCAACCATCACCGCATCTCTCCTCCCCTTGGAGCCGCGACGACGACGACAGCGCCACGTTTGCCAATATCCGTTCTTGATCTTTGTAGCAGGCGGATTACGTTCGAATTTTCCCTTCTTTCCCGTTCGTACGTACTGGGTGTGTGAATCTGCGGGATAGGCGCCGTCAGGAACTGCGAATAGGAGTTGCTGGGCTTTATCACACGAGACAAAAGGATTCAAAGAGTTGGGGTCAATCGAACTTGACGACAAGGAGGAATTGCAAACCGTTTCCACACCTCGCTTTGGGATATTCTCAAGTTTTCAAGTCAAATTCGAGCCATCGTCGCCGACAAGAAGCGAACAAGAGGTTCTGGCTTACGACAACCTCTCATCGCATCTTGCACTGCCTCGATTCCCAAGGCAAGCCCAACAGCCAACCACCCAGAACCTGAACTTGGACCTTGGCTCAATCCCAATTTCATCCAGACCGCTTTAATTCCTCGACATCGATTCATCGTTGACGATATCTTTGATTGATTCACTTCATTCGAAACAAGTGGAGAGAACCGCGCATTGCACTGCTGGAAAACAGTGAAACCCGACCAAATCGCACCCACCAGGTAACTCCGGTCAGGCTCAACTCAATCAAATCGGACTTCTCATTCAACGTCAATAACAAATCTGATCGGAGCTTTCTGATCACCGAGAAAGGCTCAACTTCTCGGAAAACCAACACCAACCCCAGTCACTCCTTTGATTCATGTTCTAGCAATTCGCCCGGCGGACGCTACTCGTACACCTGCTCGCCTAATCTTTAGAGGCCTCTAGCGACTATCTGCACCACGCGGACCTATTACATCTTGTACGCTTTACCCCAATCACCAAGAGCACCAATCAACGAATCGGCAGTCCGAACTTCTGTGTTTCCCGGGTTTTTTTTGGTGTTCGCTCCCTGTACACTGCCACAATCCAGGGCAGCGGGCTTGAAGCTTTCCGGTACGCCGTAAACAACCCATAACCATCGTCGCCACACAGTCGGCCCTCTTCCGTACTTAGACCTGGATTCAGTCTTAACTGATAACCACTTGAACTCGAATAACTTCTGCCATCCGGTCAATCGACACCCGCCGGCTCTCTATGCCCTCTTACGGATCTCTTCACTCGCCATCATTGCGGAAAATGGAAAACTCGAGGGCATCCTACGGCCGTAAGGGCATGACAATGGGTAATATCATCGGCGACCCGTTTGCCCTGGCTACGACTTCGATTGGGGCCCTCGCATGGATCATTGCGTTTATCAGCTGCATTGTTGCGCAAGTTGAGTCGACAAGGGCGAACCCTTTCCCTACATTTTCGTGGTGGAGCGTTGTCTACATGCTATTCGTCATAGGTGGCGTGATCTTTGTTGTCGCAGCTGATTCTATACAAACCTACCACATTGCGCTGGTCGGTTATCTGGCAGCTGGCCTTGTCCTGACCTCGTCGTCCGTCAATGCGTTGGTCTACTCGTCGAGTGCATCCCGCGAGGCTGCCGCAGCTGGATTCATCCTGCTATCGATGGTTACAGTGAGTTTTCTTTTCGCACCTCTCCGTCCTTCCCGTCTTCATCCTTGCCCCATTGATGCGACGTGGGATTCTACGCTGTGCGGATGACTGATGTAAGGCTATTTGCAGATTGTGTGGATCTTCTACTTCGGCTCAGCCCCGTCGGCGACTCCACGCGCCTACCTCGACTCCTTCGCTTTGACCAAGGAATCTCATCCTGACCGACGTACGATGAATGGCGGATACGGTGGTCGACCAGAGACTTCGGTTTCGAATGCACCTCCGCAAATGTACACCTCCGCCCAGCTCAATGGTCTGGAGAATCCATCGCCTATCGGTGGCTTCTCTGCCAGCCAGGCGCCACGCAACTCCTCGGCCGCCGCTGGAAACTTCCCACCTCCCGTCAGCAATAATGTCATGGCCCCTCCCGTACAAAAGGAAACGGAGATCGCCCAACCTACAGAATACCCGTATCGTGCGAAAGCCATCTATAGTTACGAGGCCAACCCCGATGACGCGAATGAGATTTCCTTTTCTAAGCACGAAATCCTGGAGGTTAGTGATGTGAGCGGCAGGTGGTGGCAAGCGCGGAAAGAAAGTGGCGAGACCGGCATCGCACCTAGCAACTATCTGATCCTGTTATAAGCGAAGGATCGGTCGACTGGACTGGGATCGATGAAGAAGCATATAATGTGCGCTTGAGTACGGTCCCCACGAGGGAGCTTGTCGATAGTGCCCAAAACGAGCGGAACCGGCGTTGATTTTGTATCTGACTGGGTTTTTAGAGAAGCACAAAAACACACACACACACACGGGGCTCTGGACTGGTCATGTGTTGGAGTAAAATCGGTGGCCACCAATTGGATGGATTTAGTGTTTTGTTTTTCTTGGTCGACTCTTTTTCTTGTTCTGCCCCCGAGCAATCCCCCTTCAATATTCTTGGGACTCACGACACTTGCGCGCCATGCCATTGTATTGTCGATTTTCTACTACCCATACTCTACTTCCCTCGTTACGAAGCGCATGTCCCCCCCCCCCCCAAAACATTCCCTACGGGTTATATAGTACGGAGCATATTGGCTGTGCGGATCGCCCGGGTTCCTGTTATGACCTACCTGGGGTCTGCACACTGGCTTGTAGGGCGTCGAGCCGTGTACTGACTAGACTACTTGGTTAATGTAACTCAAGTGGACGAATGAAATGCATTTGACACTTATGTTTCATTGTTTGATGTGATACGAATTGGGTGAAATCAAAAGATTTGTGCTCTGCAAGATCAAAACTTGGTGCGAATCCGGCATAAATAACTAGGCACAGTGGGAGCGTTTGCTCTTTTTATAAGCAATGCTGTCAATATCTTAATCAAATGGAACTAGACACCTGAGAAAACGGTGATACTGAAAATGTGACGACGGGCTTTCGAGCACATCTATTCCCCTCAAGTCTCTTACGTCAGATGGAATACCTAAAAGGTACGGTAACAGCTTCAATGGCTAGAGATGACGAGGGGGCATTTGGCCAAGATTCTATAGAGTTAGAGAGCTATGGATCAGCGTCCCGTGGGGTTAGTGGGGCATTTTCCACCCACTAACTTAAATGCCCCGCGTCGCAACGCGCCTTCAATAACCTCGTGTTAGTAAATACAACACCAAACGCATGCGATCTGACCTTTCAACTTGACTCACATCCTGGAACGTTCCACCGAGCGAGAATCTCGTATTGCCCGTCTGCTTGACAACCGACGCCACTCCCCCAGTTCGGACCATGCCCAATGGCCACTCATACAATCTCTACCGGTCATGTGTCAACGTACGGCGACTGCGTGTCCGCCCTCCGCAGCTCGCTCGGCTATCTCGAGTCCTCGGTCTCGACGCTCGGCACGGGCGTCGCTGACTTCCCTAGGTTGGTGCGCGTGCTGAAGAGTGTGAGAGTATGTTATCTGTCCCATCCTTTCCCCCTGACAGTATCTTCTCTTTCTACCTCGCCGACCTATAAACACCCAGTCTCTGCTTACATGTTTCGTTTAATACACCGGACAACAAGCCGAACCAATATCCGTGACGGAATGGTCACTGAAGTAGACCCAAACAGCACTACGAACTCATCCCCCACCCTACCCTCGCCGCCGCCGAGTCCTCGCTGCGGGACGAGATCGGCCCCGCCATCTCGGTGCTACTGGATCGCGCGGATGGACACATCGACCGGGTGGAGCGGCGGATTGAATCTCTGAAGGCGCGGGCCGAGCTACAGCAAGGAAGACTCTCCGAGACACCGTCATCTACTACTGGGCCGTCGGCTCATGGCAAGGGAAAGGGAAAGGGTGTTGGGGGAAGAGGAGGGGCCCCGGGAGCGGTGAAGGGTCTTGGCGGTGAGGCAAAATTGAGGGCCAAGGCTGTGAAGCAGAGACGTGAGGCGCTAGAATACAGTATTGAGAGGCTAGAGTTGGAGGTGCTGCAGAAGGAGCGGGAGTTAAGGAAGGAGGTGGGGAAGGCGTGAGCGACGGGGACAGTCGTGTGATGATAGGATGGATGTTAGGGCTCGAAAGTCCCGGTATAGCCCGACTCTGAGGAGACGCTGCTGAACAGATTGTGGTCAACTTGAGATCGGTAGCCAGAACCACTCAATAAAATGCTGCCATTGGGAGAGCGACCAGCTAAGGATAAGTGGCAGGAATCTGACGCACCGTGGAGGCTGATTGACTCGGGTCCTATAGGAAGGAGTATGCTACTGTCAACACGAAGCACTCAGTCTCTAAAAGCCCGATGGTCTAGAGGGTAACCCGGAATGAAAAGTGAATTACTATGATCAATGACAGCGAGTCAAATTGAGGCGACTACGCGAATGGGTCGATATGTCTGATTATCGGAAATGACACTGCAACATCCAGGCTCCAGGAGGCTGCGAGGCATCATTCGTATCGTTAAGTTGGCTCGACACCCACGACTGCGACCGCGGACTGCGGGCTCCATTGGCTTGCAACGGCTACTAGCTGGAAATCCTCGCTTCTTTTGTCCCTGGTGGTCATGGTTGTTGGGCGCTGGTCTAGTCCGTGACGTGCAGGAGGGAAACAGCACTGGAGGTAGAATCTGCAAGCTGGTGGCTTCAGATACTTGAGGCTAGTGTTCTTTTCTTGCATCAGTCATTATACTGTTTGAAGCCGTTATGTCGGTATTTCTCCGCGGTGTACGTAACCTAGGGCACCTCTATCCTGAAAACTCTCCCTTGAGGCGCTATTACCGATATATTGGAGGGAGCATGTAAGAACTAAGGCGACTCAACGAAAGGCCGCAATTGTAGCTAAACACCCTGACCATTGCTGATCAGGCGTCAACAGGTTGATTATCTCGGGTTAAACGAGAGCTTCAAAAGAACGAGATAGACTAGGTACTTGACTTCAAACCCGGCAGCAGAAAGCAAATCAGTATCGCTTTCAGCTATGTTCCCTGGGTTATCTTATTCCTAAATGCTATATACGTCAGGAGTGAATAGTTAGCCTCATGTCATTCCTAACCGAACATTTTCTCATTTTCAATTAGATGGTAGTTGAACAAGTGTGATCGCGTGGTTGATCCGGAATAGTCATAGTGGTCGTCATAGTCGACATTATCGTCATCATCATGATCATCACCATGGAAATCTCATGCAAGATCCATTATTCTCTGGTCATCCCCATTCTCCAAGCATATCGTCCAATGCTAAGACACGTTTCCCGACACGACGGTCCCAGAGTCTTCCGACTCAGGCACGTATGCGGGAGAGTACGCCTCGCTCACCCAGCGCGAACTCTCCTCCTTTGATTCCGCAAGCCAGTCACGACTGATATGCTTGAGTAAAGGCATGCAGACCAAGTAGATATATAAGGTCATCAGCGTAGTATCGGAGCGTCTTGGCCTCTACTGGCGGGACAGCGAGGATATTGGCGGGTATGAGGATCTTCATCTCCCCTTTACAGCGAATGCAACGATTGAGGTCCAATAAACCCGAAGTCCCCGCAGGTGCATGTCTTTTCGCCAACATAAAACCCATTCTCTGGAAGTTGGATGTCGATAACGCCGGCAAGATCGACTTGATAGAGAGCCCAAAGCGCACCGGCGTCTTTCTTCACGTGCCAGAAGCATTTTACGGCGTCAGAGTCTTCGAGAATGAAGCTGAGAGACCTCCGGTCTTTCGATTTCGCGCCGAAGGATGAGTTCCCAAGAGATAAAACGTCAACCAGTCTTACTACTCCCTGCCGCCGTCTAAGTTGGCAGCGACAACCGGGCCTGGTACACTTTCAGAGCATAGCAAAGAACGATGTCCCGACACTACCGAGCGACGCCCTTTTCAGATGATCTCAGGTAGTGTGTTGTCAATATCGACGAGGCACACGCACGCGGCGTAGACTTGGAGCTGCCAGCTAGAGCTCATGGAGCGCTGACGCTTGCGTTAACGCACACCAAAGACTCCACTATGCAAGGTGAGTGATGCGCCGCCTTCGTCTCCGCCTCAATTCATTCCTCATTTTTCTCGCTACCAAAAGCAGCTTCGAAGATGACATTGACCCTCCTAAACACTAAACACTGTCCGTAGCGGCAATGCGCCTCCGTCGATTACCCAGTCCGTGGCCTTCTTCGCGCCGCCCGACGCCGACCCGAGTATCAAGGACTTCTGCCGCCCTGCCGTTAAAGAAAGACCTGGCTCCTCACACGTTGTATCATGGCTCCTCGGGTGATCAATTGAACGACCTTCGAGATGCACGTTTTATGTACGGACTGAATTGCAATGCGTTTTCTGATGCGCGACTCAGGGATTTCGCGTAAGCGGATTCATAGAGAGGCGGTTGGTGGAATTATATCTATTGGTGAATAGCTAATAATCCACCAGCAATGGCAAGATGGCCGAGTGGTTAAGGCGGATGACTCAAGCCCCTGCTTGTCTTGTAAGCAATTCAAGATTTATTCATCTGGGGCAACCCACCGGGGTTCGACTCCCCGTCTTGTCAATTATTTTTTTGTCATTTTCAGCATTTCACTAGGTCGGTAACGGGTCGGGTTCATTCTTTTTACATCGGTTGGTCCATTACCTGTATTTTGTAATATCTTCGCTTTCGTTTCTCGGTTACGCCGAAGACAAATCCCTGCACGGCCCTTGAATGTTCGGGCGAACCCGCCTTTCCATTGCTTTCCTTCCCCAAGGAATAACGTTAACGTCTTCAGACAAGTCGTCGATAGCGCTATCGTAAGTAGGTAATTTGATCGCAAGATGCCTGTGAACCCAAGACCTTTTACTCAGGTCGGAGCCATACAACCTTGATCCTCTAATTCTTACAAGAGTGGAGATAGACCTTAGCGCTTCGTGATCTTGATGCATTGGAGCGAGTCTAGAAATTAGCATCTCGACGGAAGTTTAGGAATGCGATTGAAGAGGCGTCTCATACCGGTGCGGGAACGCTTGTCGACATAAGCCGGGTGATTAAACCCTTTTATCTCGAGAGGAAGTTTAATCGGATCCTTGAGCACATCCCGGATAGTGTTATACGGATGCGGACCACGAAGCAGGAAAACGCGTAAATTGGCATATCTTCAGCAGTATATGTGGTATGCGATTCTGGGATATATGCACCACCCTCTTCCATAGCCCTGTCAATGAGAGAAGGTATCTTAAGTGTCGAAAACTTAATAAAGTCATGAATCCACACTGCTATATTTTGCTAATTAAACTCGGAACCTGCCAAAGGCCAAGGGAGATTACCTTTTTTGAGCACTACATTAGTATCCGGATGTGCAAGGCGGTCCAGACGATTATACGACGGGTCGGAATACGGGCCGGCTGCGGCAGTGCTCAGGTTTGTGACCCTTTCGCTGACACTAGTGGCAAGGTTGAAGTTTTAGACATGCCGCGATGCTATAGCCTTTCTTCTTGCAACAATGGCATCCTTTTTCAAGGGCGCAAGTTGGACAGGCCCGCGGCGTATGACCACCCCGACCGCATCCATAGCAGACTAGTGCCTCAAGGCTGAAAGATACTGAACTTCCGTAACAGATATGCTACAGCTGGAGATGGTTGTCAATCAGGGCGGGAGTTGCTCATGAACGACAAATTGGCGTCAATATTTGCCTATGTGGCGAGATCGAGCGTCATGAGGCAATACGGCGTGCGCGGAACAGGTTCCAGCCTACTCGTGTCGAAGCAGTTCGGGGAAACAATCCGGCTTGGAAATGGTGCAGTTAATGATAGTTCCCTGGTAAGCTCATCGGCATCTCTTGCTATCTACTTCACGATCATTATGTAGGAGTGGTGTACATTGACAGTGGCGACTTTATAGGGTCCCGTAGAGTGGACCCTCTAAAGCCCATCCGCTCAGACTGCGCTGTTCATCATTCCTGATGAGGCCGAGTTGCTCATTCCCACGATTCGTCTCATCACTGACAAATTAACCGTACACCTGATCGCCTACGCCGCGCCCGTCACCAAAGCTGTGGTCTCTTTGAATCGTCTCCAGTACTATAGTTTTCCACGACTGCCGATGGCCCTCTCCAGCGTGTTTGGCCATAATGTAGGTTGTCCTAGAATCAATTTCATCCGGAAGAGAATCGAAGAAGAATTTCTGGAAAGAAACGAAGGATGGTCTGTCGAAGAGATCCTGGAAACAGCCACCAGTCAGACTTAGTGCCCGCAACTCGAGATTACCAGCAGTTGCGTAACGCGCAAGAGGCGCGCCAGGCGGTATTGCGTCGGCGACCCGTCTTGGCAACATTAGAAGTCTCGAAGGCCGGTTGGGACCCATTCTGCCAGCACGTCGAGAACGCGGGTGGGCGGTCGGGACCAGGACTGACAGCCATCTAGATCTCGCTAAGCTCTCTGCTGAATGCATTCTCGCGTGCTGACTTCTAAGTAATTGAGGACTTCGGGCCGTATGATTGACCCAGCATTGCGGACAGCAGCGGATGTCGTGCTGGGCTCCGAGCATGAAGTCCATCTCCGGAGTTAGCCCATAGCTGACGGTGCCGAGTGGGGCAGCTGACGACGCAGTTCAGGGGGTGCGTACTTAAGTGCGCAATCTAATCTTATCAGCTGGGTCCCAAGTCTTACTGTAGGCCTCTGGGAAACCGACAACCTGCTTCTTTCATCAATACTTCTCGCTAATTCGAAATCGGTTCTCTAGTCGGCCGATTAGCAGTTTCGCTTCAAACTATGCGTTTTTGTACTTCGCTTGCTGGTCCCCTGGCGGCGTCGCTCGCGCTCGCAGCCGAGTTACGCCCCACCGATTTCGGGCCAAGCGAGACGCTTGCGCGCCGGCGCGGCCCGGACGTCTTCAACGCGGTGCACAACGCGATGCGGCAATGGGGCTCGTCGCTACACCACAATGGCATGTCGTTCTTCCTCGCGACTGTTCCCAAGGGTGTTTTGCTTCACCACGGAAATAGCAGTCCTGAGTCGCCATCGCAACCAGATTGGCTAGCGTACGAGATCGAACATGCTGAGAACTTTGCGCGAGGGCGGCGTGGTGGTCCCGGAGGCCCCCCGGGACATGGTGGACCGCCTGGTGATGATCGGCCAGGTGATGGCGGCCCTCCGCAGAGGGTAGTGGGCCTTAATGCGGGCGAACTTGAAGCGTTGGATGAGGAGGAGGAGGTGCATGGATATCTACATGTCTATGAGACCACAAGGCCACTTCGTTTCCTTTACACGGATGGCATGGGAGGTGGAAAGACTTCGATGGGTACGCTTGATTCGCAGGACTACCTCCTCAGGGGAAAATTACCAAACGACACGGAGAGTCAACCATGGGCAGATCGTCCACCACCGGAGTCAGCACCGGGTAGACGACCGGGAGGAGGCGGTCCCATGGATGAGCAGCAGCGGGCGCGCGACCTCTGCAAACTGTGCAAGAAGTTAGATCTCCAAGGCGTCGTCCGAATGGAAGCCGGATTCGAAATCATCAAATGTGATTTCTCTGACGGGTTGAAAGAGGTGCAGGCGCTGCAGAGGCCAGAAGGTAATTCTATACCTAGAGGGATGGGTAACATGGAGTTCCTAAGGGGACTGTCGGAACGCTATCAGGGCATTGGAGCGACGCGAACCATTATCGACTATTCGTCTATGGTTTCCGCTTTCTTCTTCCCGGTTAATCTGACTAATTCAGACCCGAAACGTCAGGATTTACCTCGGCTGTCATCTGCCGACACAAGCGGTCTGAAGGGTATCAAGAGCTACCTCGAGGGTGTCATCAGAGAAAGACGCGATCACGAGATACAGACGATCAACTGGCAGGACGTGTCTGACCTGATAGTTGGACGCTATGCAGACAGGCTCAAGTACATGGCTGAGGAAGTTAACACCATCGAACTCATGTCGCGAGAGGTCAACTTCTTGATTACTCTGTTTGTCGATGGATCGGGGGCCGACGCTGAAGTGGACCACTCCATCAACCGCTGTGCTAGCTTCTACCTTCAATCCGTCACACCATTCACCAAGGCAGACCATCTTATCAAGGCAGCTTTCGAGACTGTCACTCACGAGATATGCAACACTCTCTTCAAGGTTCACAGTCTTGTTGTCTCCGACCCAGCGCCCGACAGGTCATCTCTGGCGGCTTCTGTCAGCGCATTGAGGGATCTGATGCGGACCTTGAATTGGACACGGTTCAAGCGATGCCCGCCTTGTAGTATCAATGAAGTATGTGTTATACCTATGTGGCCAATGGGGACAGTAGCAATGTATAATAGTCCTCGGTGCTCGAATGGGTCGGAAACCGGAGAGGGTGAGAGGTACTGGGACGGTGGGCCTGGAGGCCGGAGGCCCGGCGGTGGGGAAAGACCGCCTCCACCGAAAATTGGGGAGTTGTAGGGAAGTTGTTAGATAAGCAGTTCATTCTCAAACTTTGTGTTTCTAAGGCCTCTCTATATCAAACATCGTATCGTAGGTTAGGGGGACCTGATCCTCTTAAGATTGTAACCTGAGCCTGTCTTTTCTTCTGCTGTCGACTTCGAACGGATGGTTTCTTGACCGCTTACTCGACTGTAGCACTGATCATACCCGGAAAGCGTAACAATGCGATTAATAGAATGAGTAACTTAGTCCAGTAATCGGCGCGCTGCCCGGGACCAATATGGCTTGGTGGCATTTAAGATCACGTCATTGCGACCACTTCGCACGCAACGCAACGCCTCAACTGAACATACCTGCTGTCAACTATCTAAGTCTTGATAAACTCAAAACACGAGATATATAACTATCTGGAAAGTCATTCCAGACTGGTGACGCCTAGAAAGTTGGACATGTGTATGTATGCACTACAGCGAGGATAATATTGAAGCATGCCATCCGCAATCGAGCCTCCGAGGCCATTTCCAGTCTATTTTATTGGCCACGCTGGTGTGAATCTTCTCTTCGACGAATCGGCTAGGAACAAGACAGTCCAAGATAACCTACGAGCTATCGGTGAAGAGATCTTGTCTATCTCTCCTCGACCCAAAGCCATTGTTGTGTTCAGTGGGCATTTTGAGGCCGGGGAGATACACGGCCTTAGGGCTATAGAAGGTGCATAATTCCAGAAGCTGGATCAGAGTTAGCAGAGACACATTGCGCACTAACACGCTTTACTCGACGTAGTAAACGTCAAGAAACAAACCCACATCCGGGTAAGTCTTTCATTGGATCGAAGTGCCAAAGCTGGCTCTGAAGGAAGATAGCACGACTTTGTGAACGACTTTCACGACACCAAACCCTTCGTTTACGAATATGACTGGCCGCATAAAGATGCACCTGAACTCGCAACCAGCGCATGGAAGCACCTGTGTCAGTCGGGCATCAAGGCCAAACGGGTTGAGCGCGGATTGGACCATGGAGTCGTAAGTAATTTCTGGGGTTATTTTTTACCCCTTCTGGCTAGATTTGGAGGCAAATAATGCCTGACAAGAATGGAAGCTCCCGACTGTTCGCCAAACTTGGCTTTTAGAGTTAATACTGACCCCAGATGTTGCAGTGGGTACCTTTCAAAGTCATGTTTCCCGACAAAACGCCACTAGACGTCCCTGTAATCCAGGTATCGACTTATCACGGGTACGATTTAGAAAGTCAGATCTAACTCGGGGAGGCAATTCAGGAGCTGCGGTACGCATATATTCATGAATATCTTACTACTTCAGCCCCTGACGCATTGGCATGAAACAGATATGATTATATCATTATTGGGTCCGGTATGGCTGTTCATTCATTCACCTCTAGAGAGGAGATTCAAACGGCCCCCACACCAGAAGAGAGGAAAGTCGTTGAAGCTCAGGTCCTTGCCGAGTCGAGATCCTTTGACACACATCTCCGGTACGCGGTTGCTAAGAAGACTGCGACGGAACGGAAAACAGAACTACTGAAGCTGGAATCATTGCCTGAGTTCCGTCGCTCACACCCAACTGTAGAAGTGAGTAATCCCAATCGCCAGTGCCGGTCTACACTCCGATGTATGATGTTGACTGAGATGTTCAAAGCACTTTACTCCATTGCTGGTCGCCGCTGGTGCCGCAGGAGATGCAGATGTTGAACCCCTCGGCGTGGATGTCGTGGATGCAGGGTTTTCTTATCTGAATGTTCGGTTTACGTAAGTACAGAAGATGGCTCCGCAGGTATCATCCCGTATCTTGGTAGTATGCCGGATAGCAACTGGGAGGGAAATGTGCGGTGGTCGGCTTTGGAGCTTCTATGAGGAGATGTCAAAAAAGGTTCAGCTTGCTTCCAAACAAGTTTCTACTACATGCGGGACCGCCACTTTTTTGATATCATGCCCATTCAACGAAGTTTCAACAATCAATTCTCCAACTCGATCATATAACATGGTTGTGAAAGAATCAATTGCAACACATGGAGTTGGGAAGTTGAAATTATGATGAAGGTTCAATGCTATTGATCCACTTTCATGCCTGAAGCGAGGTCCGAATCTGTCCTCTAATGCTCACCAACCCCCTATCGACGTTGTGCCACCGTATCGATGTATCGTGAGGCTATCATTGAACGCCCAGTTGTAATTGCTACCTGACCTTCTCTCGACATTACCTAATTGATAGACAGCTAGGTGTGATCTTGCTACAATTTTGTAGACCTATCCACAACCTTGGCAAAGCGGGAGCTTCTGCCTATAGCCCGACAGGTCTGGATCGACCAATCTGTTGTTCTCCAACAACTTATCATTGTATACCACCCAGGCAACCTGTTTCTCCCAATAATCCATGATCGTCACCACAGTAAGCCCGTTGCCAGGGCCGAAATCTCCATACCAATGGACCGACAAGAGGTACTGGGTCTTCTCGTTCCCGCACCGCATGCCTTTACGATCCATTTGGCTTGCCGGTATCTTATCGTTTCCTTGGATCAGCAACTGACATGTCTTGGGGTCGCGATCTCTGGTGTCGAGGACGAACTTCCAGAGGCACCTGGTATCAGCCTCATCACAGTAACGCTGCATGCGGCGGAGAGCCCAAGTGGGAACTCGTTCCATGGTTTCGACAGCGTCGGTGGTCATGTTAGCAAAGTCACCGATCGTGGTGGCATTAGTGCCGACTTCTGGCTCGGGTGCCGGCATGGCAAAGGCGCCTGCCGAGAGGACTGCGGCGATGATGACGGAAACGAGGCGCATTATGACGAAGGAATATCCAATGAAATAGGAGTAAGCGTCTGAAATATGATGTGGGTTCTTTGGTGAGGATTTTGACTGAGTGTTTGATGAGATTGGATATCATCAAAAATCCTGTAATGTGGTGGACTGTTGTGTAGGACGTTTGGTTTTAACAGCGGATGATGCTCTTTAAATATTGTTCAGAGCCTTCATCGAAAAGTTTAATACGACCCATCATCGTTTTGACTTTGTAGCCCTAGGGCTCGGAAACCCGCTGACAGTGTGCGTATTGGTGATAAGATTTGTTGATGAGTTGAGTTGCGCGAACCTTGTGTGTACAAGGGCCACAAATGGAGCGAATCCAGGAAAAAGAATTGAGGAATGAGAGTTTTATACACAACATGACGAGCCCGTATGGCAATACCATGATTTAGTACTTTGATGGTGACTTCGGGGGGCTATGCCTCTGAGAGTAACGCAACAAAGAGACTCGGTAAAATCCAAGGAAAGAGGTGCTGCACAGCAAGCCGGGAATCAGTACATACACATGATCTAGTGGTCATGGAGTACTTAATTCCAATTTGCATAGCCAGCAACGTGTATATGTATAGAGTACGATTAGTTCTCGTTGTGTTATTTGATAGAGAAGCCTTTTCTGCCATGGTATCGCTCGCCTCCTTTTCTGGCCAGCTTCTTCTCATACCCCAACTGATTTCATTGTGAGTCTGGCGCTCACTTAATCTACCAACCCTTCAATTGTGCTTCTTCGCGATACTGATGCGATATATACGCTCCAATATCCGTCCACCTCGGCAATGACTGCTATGGTTGGACAGTTGCACATTAGATGCCCGCAGTAACGTAACCTGCTTGCATGGGCACCAATGGGATATTCAAAGTCCATTTACGGCCACTGGCCCTCACTTTCCCGATACGAATATCGTTTTCTGGGTGAACATGGCTTGTGCCGATTGGGATTGCTTCATTGGAGGGAAAGACAAGATCGCCTGCCGGGCTATGTATGGGGTTGTGAAGTATTATTCAAACCTTCCGGAACCTGTGGCCTTGAGCTGCATTCATGAGTACCCGGGACACGCTGGGCTAGAAGTCCCACTGATTTACGTATTGACTTGGAGCAATTAAAACATCACCGCCAGAGTATCCAGCGGTCCGGCACCCGGTAATCCAGCAGGAATAGACATTCTGATACGGTGCCAATGGGGGCCTGGCTTGAGTCCATTAGTGGGAACACTCCAGGGATGGTATCCCCCCACCTTAGCCAAGATAATGGGACTACCCCACAACCAGTGGCACCCTCTCTTTTATAGTATCACATTCACCCGGTTAGATGAGTGATGTCAAACCATGGCATTGGGGCAGGGGCTGATACGCTGCAGGTTACTAACCTACTAACATCCGAGGTAGGTATACAATGCTCTCTCTTGTGATCTATAACTATAAGTATGTGCCCGTTGGCGCCGCCATGGGCTGCATATTGAATATACTTTCTTTTTGTGAATAATGATATACTTCTTTATTAAAATCAAACTCGTGAAAGCAATGTTGAAACAAGGACGACAAGGGAAACCCCGCAGGCGGACATGCTACTTCGAAAGATTATGATGGGCGTTTATGTAATATATACCATAAGAGTGTCTTTTGATTCAAGATCTGGCACTGACAGACTGGTTTACACTGTTCAGCTATTAGCCTTTAATCGTCATTGCAGTCCGTTCTTTTAAGTCGAATTTGCTTCTCTACATGATTACGGCACGATTACTCGATCAAGATGGTGATTTTGATATGCTCCCATTCCAACTAGTCACAAGGTTTTGAGCCATTTCAGAGATACAACATATTTGAAGAGGTTTATCATGTACCAGCATCGTTATGTTGCCAACTCTAGCAATATGCTGAAGGAAACACCTCCAACTCAGGGTTTCCGCGATCGTTCCAGCGATCGTCCCCGTGGTGGATCATCGTCATCACCAAGACTGATAACTTCAAACTCGTCGTTTTCACTTACCTCCGTCAATCCATTGTTTCTAGCCGCAACTTGCTTACGCTCTAGAGCTTCCCTCTCTTTAACAGCTCTCAACCGCTGATTAAGTGGATCCATTTTGTCAGCGATGGTTGATTCGGTGTCGTCTTCATTTGCAGACTTCAAGTCGTCGACGCCGGCCCTTCGCTTGGGCGCTGGGAAATGATTCGGCTTGGCAAATCGAGATCTAGTTATCCGTGTGAAGTTAACATAATTCTTACTCTTGGAACTACTGTCATGAGTATGCATCCGGGAATAACTCGATGTTAGGTCCTTACCTGCGACGTTATTTCTCGAAGTAGTCCCACTCTGTGTGTGGGAGGCATCATTATAGGGGTTAGAACCAGAGTCTGCTAAACCGTTAGAAGACTGTTGGCCCGGTGCCAAGGTCTCGGCCTGGTTCATTACGCCTCCGCCGACGTATCTTTCAGTATATTGACCCGAAGGTCTGACCGGCAGAGGCGTCGGAATTCGCTGACGAGTTTCGCGATCGATCACCTGAAGTTCAACCAAGCGGTCCAGACCAGCCTGCTTTTTTGCCTGAGCTCGCTCGCGCTGTGCGCGACGGCACCGACGGACAAGGTACACGCCCATCCATAACGAGACGGCTATCACGATCGGAATGGCGATCCCGATACCCAAGAGGTTTGGTCCATGTGGTTCGACTTGTTCACATCCTTCCGTTGAAAACCCATCTGCCTCTTCACACCTGCGGACCTTTGCATTGACCAGGGCCGCAATTGATTGGTCCCGCATCTCCAGTATCATTGAGGCGATCGTCGTAATTGGGGCCATAATGAGGTATTTGTGACTTACTTACTCTTTGTGGAAGGTTTGTAACCTGAGCGTTGAGTAGATTGGGAATATTAACGATGATATATTGCCTTATATATCAATGAAATTCAGACCTTGCTACTCTGTTAGAGCCACTAGCCATGTGTTCATAGTCTTTGTTGGAATATTTCACCCTAAGTTTTCTCTTACGCCTTGATCATCGGTTACAAAGACCGAATCCTCAACTTTAAGCTGCTTGTTCGTCTGTTAACCCCTGTTCTTTATAGACCTCTGAAGGCTATTATATATTCTTTGTGCCTCAGGTGTACTTCTCTACAGAACTGTAGATGCTTTTGCTCCGACGGTCCCTGTCGAGCGAGCTGGACTTTCTGTATTTGCGGTCGTTTTAGTAGTAGCAGTAGTAGTAGTGGATGTATGACTGTTGTGGAAGGCAAAGTTCGATAGGCTGTATCATAACATCTTTTTAATATCGTTGTGGTCCGGGTATGGCCGGAGGAGTACTTTTACGTGTTGAACGCAGATTGTAACTTTGGTTCACTCCGGTGCTCGAAACATATTTGACAGTAAGAAGTGAGGGCAACATCATTGTGGTATCCACGGGTATGGGTCGTCCACAGTGCACGGTTGCCTCTTCATGATTATAGTTCATCTCTACAAAACAGAGTGCTATGGGAACGGGGGAGGTTGCATTTAGCTTGATGGTTTACCTTGCCTGGCATCAACTATAGCCAGCTGAATCTTACTGAGATGTACCAATACTGAAACTTCCTCCCAAAGAAAATCGTACCCTGAATACGTCGTCAACATGTCCAACTTCCTCAAGAATGACTCCTTTGCGAATGGCGAACCTTGAAGCTATGTAGTCTGTGAACATCTAGCTAACAAATGCGTAAGGTGGTTCACTCAAACTTGCTCTATTTACTTACCCAGGACTTCGCTTTTGCATACTTAGACGATCTCGACTAATATGTCTACGTGATACGGGTTTATTGTCTCAGTTCAGCTCAAGCACGTTGATATATTGGAAACAATACCACATATCAACATAAAAGGAACTACCTAGAAACGCTGAAAATTCTGTTTGTTTCGCGATTGACTACAAGTATATACTTCCCAGGTATGCAGTCGGTACTTTGATTGTCGCGATAGCGTGTCAAGGTAAACGACATTCCAAGATGTAAACCTGGCTTCGACATTTCCAGATCTTGGTAAGCACCAGCCCGGCAGCCTCGATGATGGTTTTGAATTCCCCTGGTGTGCGCTCGATCCCATTGAAGAGCGTCATCATGACTAGGTCTCGTCGATGACTGTATGCCACTGCGTGCCCATAGTTGGTAGGAAGAGGATCAGGGGCCGGTATCAGCTCGTCACAACCAAGCGTCGTGTTCATGACGTGGTCTGCTATCAGAATGCGGGAATCTGGACCCATGGATGGTGTGATACTAGAAAGTATGTCCACTGCTTTGTCGTCGGACCAATTGTGCCTAGGGAAAAGTTCTTAGCACGAGACTGGGAGACGCTATAGTTTCGGTCGCTCACAGTATGTATCTTAGCCAGTAGACATCTGCGTCTCTAACGGGATTTTTCTCGAAGAAATCATGACCCATAACGGTAGTCCTTCCGTTCTTCAAAGCTTCTGGATTTTCTTTCCCCCAAACCTTCCTCGCCTCATCCATCACTCGTGGTGTATCTTGTAACACAAATCTGAGATCGGGGTATAGATCGTACAACTGCATGGCGAAGCCACCTTATGTTGTTAGCTTATTGGGTTCGATACATGAACGGACAGATACTTGCCAACTCCAGCTCCAATATCGACAACAGTGCCAGGCCCCAGGTCCGCCCAGGGGTAATCATAGACTAAAGCGGCTCCAGTGACTTGACCTGCGCCTACCATGGCTTTGTTGAATATCTCGCGCTCAGGTCTGACAGTAAATTCAATTTCCTTGTAGGTGTGATAAGGGCCGATTCCCTTTTTTTCGGAGCCCAGCAAGGCAGGGTAACCACGACTGTAGGGCTTGTTCAGCTGATAAGGGGCAACTTTCTGGTCAAACCATTCATATAGAGTGGTCTCGGTGCAGATGGCTCGATTAAATGCCGTATCGTTGCTTGCATAGCTGCTACCCGACACAGGATCCTCCAAAAGGTAGGGAAGGTGGTCCACTGCAGTGAAGTTATGCAGGCCGCTGCGTGATGGTTATCGTCCCTTGTCTTCTCGAGAGAACCAGTGTAGAGCAGGAACACCTACGCTAGAACAGTATAGGCTTGCACACCCTCGTTGCCTACGAAAGCTTGGGAGATCCTATTGTTCGTGAAACGATTGGGCGTAATCTCTCGGAAAATGTGCTCCGATGCTAGTAGTCGTAAGATGCGACCTTTCGAAAAGTCTGTCAGTGATTGCTTCAGTGTAGCTTGGAACATGCGGCGCCGCATCACCTAGCTTGCCTCTCTCGAGGCCAGTGCTCGCTGCCAATTCGTCGACATGCACACCCTTTTCGCCATTCGCGGCCACCCGCTCTGGGATCCGATGTTTTGCTACAATGTGTAGAGCTCGAGCTTCAAGGTATGAGCTGCCGACTTCTAGGATGCGCATCTCCGGGCTACAGGTGAGCTCTTCGATCGTTCCAAGGGCAGCTTTGATAATTTGTTCGGCTTCGTAGCCGGCATGGCTAGGCAATACAAACCCCTCTGGGTTGGAAGACCCTGCATCGCTGGCAGAGGACTTGTCCCACTCGGAGATCAAGTCTTCCGACGCTGCAGAGAGAAGTTGCACCGCTCTCCGGAGCTTTTCAGTCCGTAAACCTCTCGGCTCGCTTGTCATAGTGAGTATTTCGATCTTCTGAGAGTGGGATAGCCGTTAGGATACCTATCGTAAGCTTACTGGGTGTTATTAAACGGGCTGGCGGGGGAGACGTCACGTGATATAGTACCAATACAAGATCTCAGGGATCACGAAAAGCCTATAAAAGAGGAGGGTAAAATACACAAAATTATTAATAAACATTTAACAGCATCGTTGCATTAATGTTGATACTCGAACTTTACGATAATATGCCGCTGAAAGCGATATTCAATACAAAAAGCGATCATTTGCCCACCATCTGATTTCTTTGCAGCAGCTTGCCGATTATAAAGGGCCTCAAATCCCTCGCGCTTAAGAAGTTCGAAGCTGCAACTAGTTGTGAGCTTGCAAAGGACTGTATAGATAACTTACTCATGGCTGCGGAGGAGACCTTCACATCTACAGTCGAGACGGACAGGGAGTTGCGAAAGATTGTATTAAGGACATTTCACCAACACGCCAAGCTATTAGATGAGGACAGAACGCAAGCTCTTTTCAAAGAACTTAAGTAGCTTGGCATTCGACCTTCTCATGTACAAGGACTATGAAGGTAACCCAAACTTAGCGTCACAAAAAAGAGTTTGGGGAACGATGTGGGAGGAGTAAGCTAGAAATAATTCCGAAATTGAATTTTGAATAGGCCTGAGCAAGCTATAGGGTAGGTCTTTGGAGTGCAAGGCTGGGATCTACACGAGATTGGTTGGGGCAGTCGACCTGGGACTGCATTGGGTGGCGCCATTGTGGTCATGTTTCATCTTTGGCGTTATTGATTTAAAGCCTTCTCCTATATGGTTGTAATGGGTGACGCTTCTCTGAGTGGTTCCTTTTTCATTTCACTCTCGATTAGCTTGTTATTTGATGATTGGCACACGACTTCTTATACCCGACGATTTGGTACGGCCAAATAATCGCTGGAGCCTTAGGACGTCCAAGGCAGTCAACGACTTCACAAGCCCGTCTCGATTCGGCTGCACTGGTTCGTCAGGAGTCTCTCCATTCCACGTAATAGACTGTCTGACACGACCATAGAACCGTGTTCCCCTCCGTTGGGTCTTGGAATACAGTCAGATGTTACTTAGGGCCAGAACCAGAGTCGTTTGGAAACGTTCATCGATGCGGAATAGGATGACCTCTCTAAATTTTGACCTGGATAAGATTGGATCTTATTCTCCATCGGAGGAAGAGCTCCTAGATCAACGACCCATATCCCGCAAGACAACCCCTAGCAGGTTATCGCTTTCTGAAAACTAGAGTATTAATTCTTCCGCCATCATCGTAATGGATATGTACATCTCCATGGACGATAATATTCGATATATTATAGGTATCGTTCGTCATCTGAACTGAGGCAAAGCCATGCTACAAATCAGCGGCATCCTTCTAATGGAGATGTGGTTTGGTTTAGAGAGAGACAAAAGGAAGAGCAGAAAACCGTATTCTCGCCTTATTCCTAGCTTCATCTCCCGTAATGGTTTCGTACGAATCGTCTTTGGATAGGTTTTGGTAACCATAGGTACGATACTAGGGCTCCGCGTGGGTCCGGGCTAAAGCGGGGATCTTGCGGAAGTCTGACACCACTGCAGGCAGAGCGCCAGGATGCCCAGCTATAATGATTGGTTCAACGTTAACAACCACCAGCAACAACATGACTTGCTTATAATATATATCAACCCAATGAACACGAGACGTAAATCTGTCGAGATAGTGCATTCGGTTGGAATGGCGAAGAGTTCTACTGTACTCTGGTTTGTCTGATAATGTTCTTCCCGACTGTCAACAAGGATTGGAGTTTGCCTTGTTGATACAGTACGATGCATCAGCTCATTATGGATTGTTAGACTGAACCCGCACTCGAGCTTTTGGCTCGCAGACAGGTCCTTCATCTTATCTATATATCTACTTACCTATAACTATACCATATTGCAGCTCCCCACTTTGCATTATATTCCACAAGTCGATTGACAAATGATACCTAAGTACTTAAGTAGGTACTTAGATATCCTCGGGCCCGCCGGCAGCGCTAGGGCAAACAGGCGACTCACAGTTGCCGCTACTTACCTGCCCAATAGTGTTGAGTCTCGTTGTCGAGTCTGCGTATGGTATGGCGACCCCGCAGCCTAACTTACTGTAGCTCTAATCTGCTGCAACATGATTACCTAGGTATGCGATTTACATTCTTCGGATGCTCCTCTCCTCGTCAGCTCCCTGATAAGGCTCGATCCATCTGAGATCTCTTGGCAGTTCACCAGAAAAGTCTTCTCGAAGGACTTCCACCCAAGCCCGTCTAGACGCCATGCCCGATGGGAAGAAGAAGCGGGCAGGCCGCGGGGCAAAAGCTGATCAATACGAAGCGCCCCCACCATACGAGGCTACCAGCTCGCATGCAGGCCGTCCAGCTGAACCTGAACCTGGCGCGGATCCATCTCAGGCTATCGAGGGGACCACACAGACACAGTCCGTAACTGTGAAAGGGCCGACGGTAGAGTCGCCATTTGACTTTCCCGCAGACTTTCCAGCACCGTCATACGCTGAATCGTCGAGCTCTGTTCAACGACCAATCGCAATTCCCCAGGTAGCCCCAGATGCCGCTGCGCCTTTTGTTTCCGCATACGCTCCATCTCTGCTGAGCTACGGCATAACTCCGCAGAGCTGGCGGTCATTCATCGACACCCTGTCCGCCTTCTTGACCGCCAAAGTCTCAGACCAGGCTATCAGCCGCGCAGCTGACATTGCCAAACATGTCGGAAACGTGCCAAAGCGCTTCGGCAAGGATGTCGGCAACCACGCCACGTCCATCGGGAAGAACATCAGCGGCAATGCAAAGAGGGGAAACTTCTTGGGTGCGGCCATGGGAGTTGTAAGCGGTGCTGTCACCTTGCCGATATCCACAGCGATAGGTGTAGTCGGCGCAGTGGTCAGTTTACCCAGATCGGCTGCATCGGCTGCTGCTCAGAAGCCACAGACACCCCGCGAGCGTGCTGTGGTCTATACAACGACAGCGAACAAGAACTGGTTCCATGCGCGCGGACTTCATGCTCAGTTGTTGGATACCGAGGAACTAAGCCGTCTTCTCAACATAACAACCACAACTCTTCTGGACTCTGTGCAGTCTAGTAAAGAGGCTAGCGCGACAACACAACTTGACACACTGGGAAGTCACATCGCCGAACTGGAAATCCTGCTACCAACGAGGCTGAACTTGGGAGAACAGACTATATGGCTGGTGATCACGAGCGGAAACGGCCGCGTTGAATGACGACAGCAAAGTGTGATGGATCAGGCAATCAAGCAACTGCCGTTAGCTGGGAGACTTCAGAGTAAACGGCACTTTCATGAAGAAACGATCAAGGAATACGGAAATGGGTGCGTTCTTGGATCCGGTCTCGTGCAGGGACGTTATGTAACCACGGGTCCCAGTAGATATTGGGCTTTTTATGCGAGCTTGGCCCTTTCGTTGTAGGATTGCTTAGAGCACTAACAAAGATACGGCTGTAACCTAGAAATACAGATACCATGATTTGATCGCCTGCTTTGCCGCGGTTTAGCTTAGTAAATTGAGAACTTTTCATGAATAAGTACGTCTTTGGATAGTCAGAGAGAAAGGTATCGAATCCGCTTCACGTGGTTTCTGTCTATTGACTCGATAAGCTCATATACGTATGACATGTTCGTATGTCGCTAGCGGAGTTACAGCTAGGTATAGTTCTGACTGAATTTACTTATCTTTTATATTCACATAAAGCTTTAGGGCTTCATAGTATGGTTCTCTGCGTAGGAGTACTAAGTGGTTGGACGTCACTAATTCTTGCACATGCCTGCGTACTAGAATCACCGACGTAGCTGGCTCAAGACGCTTTCATACGTTCTACCTCTTGGTCCTCGTTGCTTCACGTCCCATAGCGCGACGATGCCTATCGGTGTCGAGAATCTTCACTATGTCACCGACGCCAAGCTCGCAATCTCTGTCATCTTGGTCGGACTTATTTCTGGTACACCATCTCTGCAACCTGGCCATGGTATCGATTGCAAAGCTTTCCCGGCCACTGCTGGGTTCGTTCTGCATATCTTTGTAGGGTTCTACTTATGGCGTTCGGGGACATTCATATCAAACTTGCCGCAGTCCAAGAGAAATACGGCAAGGTGTCTGCATCGGTCCAAGTTAGCTCTTGGCATATAAGCTACAGATGTTCTGGCATATCAACTGTTTTCGATCGACCTATCCGCGGTGCGTGGTATGCTAGCATGAAATTCAATTCGTATGGTAAAATGGCTGTATCGGAGATGAGCACAGCTGAGCACGACAGGCGCAAAGCCAATTTGACCTCCGGCTATCCTAGAAAGGGTGAATCCGGGAGCCTGGGAGTAGCAGAAAAGAAATATAGTGAAGACGACGGGACGATGAGGGAGGTTAAGTTCGTAGCAAAGATACGTACGACTCTTGTTTGTGAACAACGTGCATTATGGTGAAAGATACTTCAGAATACCCGGCCTGTGATGTTATTCTGGACTTTATTGTGGAAAGCATACCCAGGGGAACGACGATACCCTGATCCGCATGAACGGAGCCACCAGTGGTAGCAGCGATATCAACAGCAAATACCGCAAAAAAGGACGGCGAATAAGCTTCATACGCCAAGCGGCGCGGCTCACCAACCCGACAATAAGGTTTCATTAAGATGCCACGGCTGCCTAAGATTGATTCCATGTCCGTCTCTGCTGCGCTTGTTCTGAAAATCGTAACCTGACTCCGTGGGCCAGTATAACATAGTTCCTGGAATAATACGCTTTATACTAGCGTCTACCCTGGCCTCTAGCGTCAATTGCTAGAATAGGGTATTCGAAAGTTCTTGACGAAGAAAATTTAGCTATCCGCGAAGGGTCTATATATCAATAAAGATAACTCTGGAAGCACTCTCTGTCGCACTTTAGCGGGTTGCGCTTCAAGCTTTCCCTAGGGTAACTCAGGAGCTCATGGCCGGGACGGTGATCTTTTCGATTAACCACTAGAGCAACACTCAGTATCAGTACAATCGTATTGCATCGACGCCAGCAAGATAGCCACCAGAATAAACCTACAGTTTTGCCCCCGTCGGTCGTAGTCGGCTCAGTGTACTCGCCACCTGACTCGGCATAGATGGTCGAGCCATAGTTCTCATCCACCGCCTTCAGCACGATAGTCGTGTTGACATAGTATTGCGGCTCAATAGTTCCGCTGCCCTCGGAGCCGTTGTAGTCTTGTAACTCGATGGCCGTGTTCCATAGCGTCGATTTCTGCTTGGAGACCTTGGTGTAAGCCGACAAGAGGTCGCCCGTGACGGCATCAGTCATGGTCTGCGTCCACGAGTACGCCGACATGTCCGTGAGCGTGTAGTTGAACACGATGCCGTTCTCGTAGTTGACATCGGCCGTCGTTTTCTCTCCGACGAACTGGGTCGTCGCGCCGGAGGAGTCGAGGCCGTAGACCTCGCTCGAGATGCACCACGTGGAGTCGGCGTCTTCGCCGCTACACTCGCTCAACCCGGCCGGGTACGAACCGACGATGGACTGGATGAGGTCGTAGCCGTTGCCGTTGACGCCCACGCCGATCCACGCGAACATGTAGCCCTTCTGATTGGAGGGCATCTTTCCCGGGTACATCGTCGACGTGCTTGAGACGATCTCGGAGCTGGTCTCTTGGAAGCCAATGATAGGACCCCAGCTCACATCCCGCTTACCCGCCTTGGTATGAATCGCCGCTGTTGAAGCAGCCAAGAGGGCAAGGGAGGTGCTGAAGTGCATGATGAGCTGTGTGTCGGGAGAAGTGAGTGTGTGGGGTAAGTGAATGCGACGAAGAGCTTCTTCTCTCTCGAAGAAGAGTGTTGAAATGGAGAACTCGGCGACAGTCCATCGCAACCTTCAACGCGGAAATCGGGGCTGTTTTGTACTGTTTCGCGATTCTGAGAATCGCACGGCCAGGAAATATTTCCTCCGTGGACTAGGGTCACAAATTAGGATATACCAGTGGATACCCCATAGTTTGTATGAAACGAAAGCTCCTCCACACAGGCAAGGGTATTCTGTATACATGAAGCGGTCAAAATAAGCTTGATTGATTAGATCATTCAATTGAGCAGGGAGATTCACCTCCTATTTCATTGAATACTTTTTCAGGGTTAACATATATAATTTTGAATTATCTTACAGAAGACTGACAACATTGAGTACTGTCAAATATTGAAAGGAGATGGTCTGAACACAGATTTAAAGGCCGATAACTGTTAGAGAGCTAATAGATTTTTGATTGGGCATTTATAGTCAAATACTTCACCAAATAATTCACCCTCTACAAACTCGACATTCATCAGCTATCTTCTAGCAAACACCGTAGTTTTCTTTTGGTGATTGATCGACAGGTCACTTGATTGGGACCCTGCTACAACATATTTACCCAGCATCGAGTGACAGACTGCTGCTGGGAGGCCTGGAATCAACGGGTTAGGAACCATTTCCTGGAGGCACACAGCACGGCATTTGTTCCTCATGGTGTATTAGGTGCTTCCCCACCGACTTAGAGGAGGGCTTATACATCTTTAGTTATTTCAAATTCTCTTCAAATGAGTGTATGCTACTTCACCGATGCAACGTAGGATGGTGATGAATTTCCTCCAATCAGACTTCCATCCCCTGAAGAGCTCATCTGACCCGTAGTCCAATACCTAGCTCTCAGGCCGCCACCCGGGCACCTTTAACAGCCTCACCTATGAAATCGCAAAGACATTTGCCCTCAGGGTGCTCGAAGTTGATAGTATCGTCAGTACTGATATATGTAGTGCCTTTAGTACTACAGCTTCGTGTACAGACCAGGTTTAAAAAGCCCGTTCCCACAATGTCCGCGACGCCGAGAATATCACGTCGGCTTGCGTGTCCAGCGATAGTCGCATAGACTGGACTGATGAGCTCGCGCTTGATAGCCCCAGGGTTGACGACGTCACGACCATCCAAACCATCCCAAACGCTTTCTTGATGGCTTCGGTCGGGTTTGTGAGCTTCGGCAATGACACAGGCGGACGGCAGGCGTTGCCTGGACGAAATCCAGCGCCTTGCTGCCCGGCCTCAAAGAGCGCAGTACACCATCATCGGGTGAGTGATTGTAACCCCGCCTATGCCTAGGTAGGGCACGTACTCGGGCTCAGTACCTAATTTTGGTATTCATCCGGGTTCCTCGTGGCCTGCACAATTGAGTGTTACTGTGGATGACTTGCTGAACTGAAGGTTGCATTTTGAGTCGTACTTACCGGTTGGACTGTAGCATGACCGTCACGGCTAAGAGAGGAGTCAAAAAGGCCGTGGAGAGTGTTACCTTCATGTTGATGTTTGACCGTATTGTGAAGTTGTACTACAATATATGCTGGGTATTCCTTGTGGATTGTATCCTGATACTGTCACCACGAGAAGTAGACGAACTTGAGAATCGAAGGTAGAACATCTTATTTTCTGTAATTAGGCGTCGAAAACTACTGTACTAAAACAGACCGAAAAGTGTATTTGAATACAACCTTCGTTTCCTGATAAAGCAACATACATCATCACGAAGGCAATGGCATTCTTTTGACGGTCGATGTCTCGGCTCTTCTGCAAGTCGAATCGGAAATTAATTTCCTAAGTGGTGACCGGGAACCAGCTAGAAACATATCTGTCCGAGAGAAAGATACCTAAGGTTCTTGATGTTTCATCGGGATTGCATGTGATACGGTTGATGTACTTGCAGCGTAATAGAACTATGTCTTACAGCGCCTCTACATGTTCTTCAGTGTCTGAAGACGACCTCCGGATATGTCGGAGACGTGCTTGGAAGGCCGAATATTGGATAGCATAGCCGAAGACTCAGTCCAAGTCAGAGGAGATGGGATGTCCCCTTGGAGTGATGACATAGAGCTTCGTATACGGTTAATCCGGTGTCACTTACAACAAGAGCCGGCGAAAAATATATTATAATTGTTAGCCACGAGGAAAACATAACGGTTTACTTAGCGCATCGAATATGCGATTTGCCCACTTAGGCTAGTATGGGCGTGTGGCCAGTTCCACTATAGTTTGGGCAGCTCAAAATGGCAAAGATATTGTGGGAGTTGGCTTTGGCTCAGAGACCTGGATCTGATTGATCCAGTCACCTAGGTCGGCCAAGCTTGCATAGTTTTCAACTTGTGTCATTTCACAGGAGCATGAAAGTCATGGGCTCATGCTGCGATGGCACCCAGTGTACCTAAGTCTGGACTCTTCCCAACATCTAAACCCCTGAACCCGTCCTCTACAACCCAGCTACGACCCCTCTCGCTTTTCCATAGCGCCTCACAAGCACCACCCACCACTAATAAACCTGGTGGTCGACTACCTTCCTGTTCGATCGCCTCCACGACCCTACCAAGTGTTGTCCTTATGACTCTTTGGTCAGGGCAACTGGCGCGCTCGATCACTGCACAAGGTGTATCGGAGGGCCAGAGCGGCCTCCTCGGAAGAGACTGCTGTGCGTTCATATCCAGAATCCCTTGTGCTCGCTCCTCTTCCAGTACTTTAGTCTCCCATTCAGTGTACTGCGTCAACTCCTGCACTAGGCCAGATATGCGGTGCAGGGCCATAAGGAACACGACCGTTCTGCTCGCAACGAACTCGGGCGGATTCGGTGGCTTGCCTTTCTTCCCTGTTCCGGTACAGATTAAGACCTGATCTGCAACATCGCGCTGCGTTGGTGGTATGCTCGCGAATAGAGGCGCTGATAGAGAGCTCGTAATCCCTGGCAGAACAACAACGCGGTCTCCGAGACCGTGCTGCCGGAAATATGCAACTTCTTCGCCACCACGGCCGTAGATGAACGGGTCCCCTTGCTTAAGTCGGAGCACTGTCTTACCCTCCCGTAGTCCCGCGAGCGCCATCTCTAACAGTTCCTCCTGCGCTGCGTCGGCGTTCCCAGGAAACTTCCGGGCGATCTGCACAGGGGTACGTCGGGGGATCAAATCTAAAACCCCGGACGGCACGAGTTTGTCGGCCAAAACCAGGTCCGCAGATTGGATCGCTTTGTGCGTTGCTTGTGTGAGCAGGTCGGGATGTCCGGGTCCTGAGCCTGCCAGAATGACACGACCCCTCGAAGATGGGTTCGAGGAAGACGCTGGCTTGCCTATGGAATCAGGCGCGTCGTTCCCGGCGTACGATCTGAGGATCGAATCCACGTCGGCGTCATTGATAGAGGCAAGACGCTTGAGCGGCCAATATTCGCAAATCTGACTCAACCAGCGCATGCGCCTATTTTTCGCAGCATCCAGATCAGCCTCCGTGACTAGTCTGTTGAAGGCTGCGGACTGCTCGACTGAGTCATCCACATCTTCGCCATCCACCAGCGCATTATGTAACAGGTGGTCCTCCTCTTGTATCCTCCGGCGTACGTCGCCGAGCCGTAGACACGCTACGCCCAAGTGGTTCGGCAAGGATGCGGCGATTTCGCGGCGTATTCTAGAAGCCAACTTGCAACCGCGTCCATTCGTTGTCACGCCTATTTGTAATGGGCCGTCCGTATAAGACGAGAGGAGGCTGAAGCTCGACAACTGCGGGGAGTCGACGATGTTGACGGGTATTCGGTTTCGCTTGCACAAACTTGCGATGTGTGCGCTCAGAGGATCACGAGGCCCCGAAGTCACGAAGACAGCGTCTACGACATGGCCAATCTCCTCTCGTCCTAACGTCAGGACGTCGTCGTCCTCGAAGGCCTTCTGGACCCATTTCACATCGCCAGCGTCGACATGCTTCTGGAGTGCGTAATGCAGCTCTGCTGTCTCCGGCGCAAGCAATATGGGTAGTGCGCCAACGCTAAGCGATTGACTGCAACGAGAAGCTGCGAGGGGATTCGAGCCAATGATCAGGTGTATGTTGAATCTGACATCAGTAGCCGTAAGAAGTGAAATATAACTAGCCATTATCGACTTCGATATGGTAATTTAAGAGCGCCTACTCCTATAAGCAGCGCTGAAAGGGTATCTCCAAGTGCAGTCACGGTCCGCGGTGTCCAGAACGAGGGGCAGAGGCTGGAGGCAGAACAGAACAGAACAAAACAGAACAGAACACCGCAATGGCATGCAATGAACGCCGGAAGGTTAAGGAGAATGAAATTACTTGCCCATTGCTAGGCTGATGGATCTGACTGAGTCAGGCAAGATACGCCTACGCAAGAGTGGAAAACATCTCCGGCGTCGCTCAGTCTGAGAAACTTTCCTGCCCCGCGGAGAAAAATCGACAATGGTGCAATAAATGTAAATGACATGCTGCATCATTCGCCTCAACGTTCAGGCGGGGACCCCTACCCCT
This sequence comes from Xylariales sp. AK1849, assembly GCA_022432505.1. NCBI lineage: Eukaryota > Fungi > Ascomycota > Sordariomycetes > Xylariales > Xylariales sp. AK1849. Next base: position 2,459,315 of record JAJKKH010000009.1, read on the forward strand.
ACCGCGACAGCTTTGATAACCCGTATCGCACCAATCAGTAGTAGTAAATTGGTCAGTTCGGTGGGTGCCCCTCCCTGCCCCGCGGACGCCTTGCGGAGATCTGCAATTCGATTGAGCACAAGCAGACAGACAATACAGTACAATCGAAGCCTCTCATCAGCCAATAACTAACGCCTCATTGGCAACTTCTCGCCTAGCATACAAAACTAGTCTAAACACCTAACTTACTTATCTAACTAGGTACTTGAGTAGCCAAAGTCGCTGACTGTCTGTATCAGCTCCCACCATTCCGGCCTTCTGTTAGTATTCCAGATCACGCACCTTGTCTATGGCGCTTACCTGTAAGACGCACTTCAGCTGGGAATCGCTGGCATCATCTCTTTTGCAGACAGATTCCACTATTTTGTCCTTTATTTTGTGCAAGTTTAAAAGATCTTGGAGAATCGCACTGGCCTTCGGCTGTATGTCGCAGGTAGGTGAGACCATGAGGGAAAGGAAATGTCTTTGGAGTCTGTTTGTCCCGCTGACCACTTGACCTGGAGGGACTCATCCGACCTGACGTCAGTCCTGTCTATTATGACAGCGGCCAAGTGGCGGCGACTGCTTCAATGTTCGCCTGCAGCAAAAATCGGTGCATGACTTCCAGCCGTCGAGGCGGATTCGAAGTCGTCAATACTTTGATACTGTATTGGCCCTGCTAGCTCTTTACGTAGGTACTGAAAGATGCCGCTCAATATCATCATAGTTGGGCGGAATTGGTGGATTGGCCGCCGCAGGCTATTTTCGAGCCCAGCACAACGTCACAGTTCTTGAGCGTAGCCAGCTCGACTTCAGCAAAGCCGATGATGACTACGGCTTATCGGTAGTAGCCAACGCATTTGGTTTATTGCAGAAAGCAGGTGTGAGGTTTGAGAATCTTGACACGGTGGTCATGACCCATATCTGGGTGAGAAATCACCAGAACGAGGAGGTCAAGACGGTCAGCTTCGACACTCGCTCGAGATTTGGCGGAGCTCCTTCCGTATTGGCAAAGAGAGCAAGAATACAGAGCGAGCTACTGCGGCTTGCGACGAGTCTCGAATTCCCTGGAAAGCCCGTGAACATTATTCGAGGTGCCAGGGTCACTCAGGTGGATGTCGTTGCAGGGAAGGTAGTCGTGGAAGGTGGTCGCATGCTCGAAGGCGACCTCATCATTGGAGCCGATGGACTGAATTCCTTAGTCCGTTCAGCAGTCTTCCAAGGAAGCAATATCCAACCTACAACACAAACGCACGACCTTATGCTATTCATGACTCAGGTGCCACTCAAAGCTATCCAGGCCATCCCCGACCTGGCCTATTTAGCAGATCCAAAGACGGCAGCTGGACTTGCCAGTTGCGACACTGCGGAAGGTCCCGAAGGCAAGAAACGCATACTAATATACAATGTATCGCCCAGAGAATTGCAAGTACTCGGCTACACTACCCTGAAAGAGTTCGCGGAGAAGTTTGACTCGGCGAAGGCAAGTATCATCAAGGACATCCCAACATCGAGGGTAGTTGAAGAGTTCGCACCAGACTTTTCGTCGAGTCTAGTGGATCTGTTCAAACTTAGTAGGATTGATGCCTGGAAAATACTTGACATATCGCCCATCGACCAATGGTTCCGAGGCAAGGCACTGCTTATCGGGGATGCTGCCCACGCTGTCACTCCTCATGCCGGACAAGGATGCAACATCACGATTGAGGATGCCGAGGCACTTGGGCATCTGCTGAAAGGTGTAGACTCTGCGGAGAAAACAACCGCTGCGTTGGAGAGATTCGTGTCGCTACGAAGAGACCGCGCTCATTACGTCTCAACACGCTCTCGAGAACTTGGATATATCCAGACAGACGAGGAGAAATCGAAAGGGCCGATTGGCCCTGAGGCATTTGCGAAAACAATCTACGGGTACGAAGGTGCCGAGGATGCCTTGAAGGGACTGGATGTGTCGAGTCAAGGGAAATGACTCACGAGGGCCACGGGAGATGGTGTTCTGCGCATCGACAGTCCCCTTTAATCAGTCACGATCGTCAACACCTACCCTCTGTGCTCAATGCTTAACTTAGTCAGGTGGTAATATCACTTTGCTGAATAACACTCCGCCCACGGCAGCCCGCATGATCCAACGTCTTCAACCTATGCATACTTCAACTTCTTTCCGCATGATTGAGCTACCTACCAGTAAGCTACTCGTGGGAGATCCATTCCACTGGGAAGCATAGACCATCAATTTATCCCGGTCTACCGAATCCGCTTTCTGCTCATTTGACTCCGGAGTCACGACTGTGGGCATAATCCACCCTCAACATTTCCTCTCCTCCCGGGATATCACTGTTGTGTTCACAACAAGGCTTGAATTTGATGGGCCTCATCCGCTTCATAATCGCTGTCTCTGATCCCTATGTTTGTTGACACTTCTTGAGGGCTAGTCTGGAAGGCATGTTCTATATCTGTTTCGCTGAAGTGAACATGAACTGGGTTCCACTGCATATCCCCTGCGATCCGCAAAGTTCCTCAAAATTATATATTGCGGTCTTTGCCCACCATCTTCAAAACCCAATTCAGGGTCCCTTCAGCCCAAATTCTTCCAGAAGTTCGAGATCGCCTCCAAATCATCGACATTGAGTATGTCTACCCCTTCGTCCCACAGCTCCCGCCAGATAGCATTCCTGGTGCCAATGGGCCACCCGGGCTGATCCCAATACCGCACTAAGATCCCCTTCGCGTGCGCAGTCTTGACTTGAGTCTGAAGTAAGGCCAGCTGCGTGCTGTTGAACCCTTTGCTTCGCACCTCCCCAAATTGACTCGCGAAGTCCGTACTAGCAATGGGGGAGACTTCTTTCGTGATGTTGCTGAATGTGGTATTCAGTGTAGGAATCTGAGCGTCCCAGAAGTAGTCCCGTGGTGAGACGCCTTGGACTTGGTTCAGCGGCGCGTTGCCAGTCCCGATCACGGTCACGGGCCCAGACACGACGGCTGTGCCATTGAACGTGGTGAGATAGCCCGCATCCCGCAGTGGTGCAAGCGCCTCGACGACATAGGGCCATGCCATCGATCCGTCGGTCTTGACGTCGATGAACAGATACAAGGTCTGACCGGAAGAAGTGTCATAAACACCGTTTTTGGTAGGAGCATTGGTCACGAACGTGCTGTTCGGGTTTTGTCTACGAAGGACTTCGAGGATCGGCTGGATATACAATGAGTCGAGCGTTCGCTCGTTGGTCAGCGCGCTCTGCTCATGTCCGACGTGCAGAGTCCCGTCGTAGAGCCACACGTCGGCCTCGATGCTGACGGCACCCGCGGATAGAGCACTCCAGAAGGGCAGAGGGCGCCAGTAATCATTATGGCTGTGGAATGCCTTTGGGATGATGCCCTGAGTGAGTGCCGTCGGATATGTGTACAATGGATTAGATGCACCCTGGTCGAGAATTGATTGCAGGGAACCGGATATCGGTAGGTCGGATTGAGCTATTGCTATTGACGCCGCAACAGTACACGCAGCAACCATCCAAGACCACATCTTCGGAAACAGGTAAAGTAGTAGCAGGCTGACGAATTCGCGGATTGCCTGGGTGATTGAATCGAGGAAATGTTCACCAGGAATCATCCTTCTAGGCTAGGACGAAACCGCTTATGTTGCTGTTTATATCGGGAGAGGATTTTGCAAAGACCGCAGTACGGCAGGATGGCGACTTCAACCAATCGAGAGATGGTCCTGTTTTTTAAAATAAGTTCCATCTATACTATGTTGAGCCTAGCAATAAGGACTTGAACCAATTGGATTAGACCCATGAGAAATAACGACCAATCGCAACGCGCACGTGGGTCTTGCCGTCCGGGGTTTGCGGAAACAATACGGAGTGTAGCTACACGCTCCCCTGCCGAGGATCGGGTTGACCTGGTTCTAAGAAAGCTTCAATCCTACTGTGTTGGCTTACGTCATCGTATTGACCACCGTATTATGTGAGCCCGTCAGGATGATTCAGTGAAGAGAGATCCGTTTTATACACAATCGATACAGGAAGTTAACCGAGACAACAAACCCCATCCGTGTCCGACTCCGTAGAAGAGCCATTGGCAACTTGTGTATAAGCGAGGCTCATTCCGATACAGAACACGAGTCGAAGTCCAGCTTCTCTGCAGCACAGTCTTACAGAGTGCCGCGGGACGTTGTGTTGTGTCCCATCACGATCTGATTCCCACGGCAAACCCCGAAGGATCCGGTCCCGGGACTCCCGGGTACGCGGAGTAGCACGCACGTCGGAGAGACTGTGCAAGGTCATTGTGCAGGTGCAACGACGGGTCGCCGAGATGGTGTTTTCAATTATTGGTTCAGATAATCGTCTCGGGGGCCTTATCATGGCCGGCGACATCGTCACGCACTCTTCATACGTCAAAAGGGCATTCCTTACTGGGCTGACATCGCCGATCTATGCTGGCAGTTGCGTGTATATAAGACGATGTTCCCGATGCCTTCAACCATCATACGCACTTTTAGATTGTCCTCGTCTTCTTTTACGGATTTGAAGTTCGTGCGCTACCCCCCAAGAGTCCTCATGTAGGATCACTGATTTTAATCCCCGTCAGAGCTGGGGACTTATCAGGACATGCCCCTAGTGTTTTTGACCCTATCATCACATACGATATCTCTCGTCCACAAGTCCCATGTTTACTTTTCTCCCTGTCCAATGAGACCTTTTCCATCTCTTGTTGACGGAACAAGCATTCCATGGAAGAAATTCACAGACAATGACTTTCCGAATGTCTCCTTCGAGTAAGCCTTTGCCTGGGAATGTCTTATCAGCAGGGGACCGACCTTAATATTAGTAGCATGTGAGCTATCTGCGTATATCAAGGCAAAACGCAGATACAGTCAGCTTGGCTCTTGAATTAGATATCCGACACTTTCTTGATTCACTGACAACTTGCACAAGGGCTCGTACAGTGCCAAAAGTCGCCAGACTGCGTGTCCTGTATCAGATGTCATAGTTTTGGTTCCACGATTTGATGAAAGTCATCTGATGCGAGAACTGAGCAGTGAGCCATCTGCGACTTGTTCCATCATATCTTGGGTGACCTCGGAGCGCTTGGCATCAATGAGCCTGTCTGTTCCACGAGTCCCGGTAACGAGAATGTCCGGTCACTCACACGGCAAGGAGATGGACAGACAAATTACGTGGCATATATCATCATGTACAGGGAGGTTCGCAGTAGGCAAGTCAACAACCATCAGGTATCTTGTCATTCGTCACACTACCTAATAGGAGCGGAAGCCAATTGGCTAGACCGTATGTGGTGCCAGAGGCTGGTAAACTAAGCAAACATACCACACGGTATATTTCTGATCCAGACACGCAGTGGATGATGGCATAATAGAAACGTACACACAAAAGCCCAGATAACCCCCTTTGCGTTGCAAGCCTGAGAGCGCAGAATCATCTCATATCGCGAATCTAAGCCTTCAACTAGAAAGAAGAGCCAAAGAGCCGGTCGAAGTACTGCTGTGTAGCACTATGATGGCTAATATTCGTCACGTCATCCTGTACATCGTTATTGCCTTGAGCAATGCAAGTCTCACACTCTCGACACACATCAAGGTGCCTGAAAACAACGTGGCTCCAGCCGTCCAGAATGTTCCCAAAGGAAAGATCCTTGAGCCACGCACCACCCCCATGCCGATCTCAGAAATCAAATGCCTTGGCACTCCCAATGATTACAATGACCCATCGGAGGCGAGCGCATCCCTCGCTGCCTTCCAAAACTGGTGTGATCAGCCAGGATCTCTCGTGCCGGCTGGGGGAAGTGCTGGAGTTGTTGTCGGTGATGTCAACTGGTGAGTTGACGGCCAAGTCCTTCAAAATTCGTCTCTTTGCTCTGATTACATGATCTACGAGATTGATCAGGGCCGTCAATGTTGTTGTTCCTAAGACAAGCTCCAAACACTCGTGCTAATGTGTATACTTGGTAGGTATATGTGCAATTGCTACGAAGGTGCCCATCGTTTCTGCGCGAGGGACGAGGCAGATGAAGCTGCAAGTCAGATAGATGCGCTATGTGGACAACAGGGCGCTGGCTGGGTGTGGGCGGCGGACTGGCTGGTAGGGTACGGCAGGGATGGTGCCTCGGCCGAGTTCAACTGTCCGTGTTGATTTCCCTTGAGGTCAAGAAAACAGATTGCGAAGTCTCAGGTTGCCGTTTTTGTGTCCTGAAAGCATGAGTAGCTGACTTTCCTTGTTTCAAAGGACGGACTAGGTCAGCCATAGTATACAACTGCTTCTATTCACGATTATAATTTAAGTTCAATATAATAAGGTGCGATGCGTAACAGGTTCGGCTGATTTGACTTGCTTTGACTTACTGTTGTCAAAATATACCCTCGTTCGCACCCGTTCCCTTGTTCTTCCTCGTTGGCTGTAGACCTGGCCCACTCAATACTACTCTGATAAGTTGAACGCTATAGCCCTTAATTCGCTCTTCACGATTTTGCCGCTTGCATTGATTTGCATTTCCCGGGGAATGCCCGCGTCCTCACCCAGCCAGAAAATGCGATGGGGAATCTTGTGAGGTGCGAGTCGTTTTTTCAACCACACTGTGATGTCTCTGCTCTTGCTCCCTAGTCCTGAAGTTGAAGTTGTTTGAGTGCGCTGAACGAATGCGCCTATGAGCTCTCCCCAGCGAGCATCAGATATGCCAATCACGGCTGCCTGAGCAACATCGGGATGCATCACGAGCATCGTCTCCACGTCACTGGGGGCAATATTCTCCCTTCCTAGTTGAAACAGTGTTTAGTCTGTTAGAGTGAAACAAAGTATTGATATAATCGCGAAGTTACGTACACCCTTTTGATCATGTCTTTAGACCTCCCAACGACAGTACAGGCGCCAGAGGCTTCCACCGAAACAGTGTCGCCAGTTCGGAGCCACTGTCGCCCTTCAGGATCAGTCATCAGAATGGCTTTCGTTGCCTTCGGATTGTTGTAGGACCCCGAAATACAAGATATCCGGATACCAACAGTTCACCCCGAGCTCCAGGTGGAAGCGTTTTGAGGTCTTCATCCACGACTCTGGCAGCAGTGTGAGTTGTTGAGGTCCCAACTGCTTTATGGTCTTCCACGAGTGAAACAAGTACGGGCGTTGTCACAAAACTGACAGCCGAGAGTTCTGTCATGCCTGCAACCGTGTTAGCTTAGCTAGACCGACCTTCACGTAGTGTTATTCCATCGGGGTCTTTGCTCAGAAAAGAAAGTACTACCAAAGGCATAAACGACCCTTAGGTCCAAATTCGTTGCTCAGACGTCGCAACATGGTCTCCATGAGACTTGAGCCAGCAATCATGCCTGTCCGAAGACGCAAGTCGGCTGCAAGCTTTCTTGCTGGTGGATAATCTAACGTGGCTTGAAACATCGTTGGTACTGCGTTGATCACTGTACATGCTTCCTCGGCAACAGTCCGAACTGTCGACTCTGCATTGAGGACGTCAGAAGGGAGGATGAGGCTGCTTCTGTGAGTCACTGCCGCTAAAAGGCCACAGACCAGTCCAAAACAGTGAAAAATGGGAGAGCAACAGCAAATCACGTCGATTTCCGTGAAACCAAGTCGGTTTCCCACAAGAAAACCATTGTTGATGAGATTACTTCAGGACTGTCAGCCTCAAACATAGACTACAACTTGCCAGTAAGCCATAGGTGGAGGCAAGATTACGTACATGTGTGATAACATCGAGGCCTTCCAGGGGCCTGTGGTTCCCCTGGTGAATTGTATGCACAGTGTCTCGTTGGGATCTGTCTGCCCCCAGAATCGCTCTACGAGGCTCGGTTCCACGTGGCCATGTTGCGATTGACGGAACTCGCGCCAAGGTATGACATCGTCAGAAACAGTCAATACACCATCCCAATCTGAAGAAATGCCATTCCATTTCCGTCTTGGGAACTAAGCATTTGCTGCTTTAACCCGAGCCAAGACTGTACTAGGCTGAGCCAGGCTGATTCAGAATGAGCCGGACTGAGCTAAGATGATTCAGACTAAATTATATTCGAAGCCTTTTTAACTTTTATTTGTTAAATACCATTAATATTACTCTATTTATATTATAAGTATAAAGATTCTTAATTATTATAGTTAAATATTCATATATATAAAACTTATTAATCTCTAACGTAAATTAATTACTTAATTAAACTTTTTATAAATTAAATAAACTTTTAAACCGTTTTTTAAATATAAATAAAGCTAAACTATTTCTTTTAATACGTTAATAACGTCTATATCGTCTAATCTTCCTAAGCTTAATAATCTTTTCAATAAGTGGGATTTGTGGAAAATGTTAAAGAACGAGGGTGTGTTTATTATATCCGAAGTCTAACTATCTTCTCTATGCTATTTCAAATTGGAATCGCTTTCATGGGACTGGAATCTGTGATCTGAATTCTGCGTTGTCTCTGACTGGGATGCCTCTGACTGGGGTGCTTTTAGCCGTTCCACTGGCTGTAGAGGAACCCGTTTGCTTCCCAGCCATATCCTTGGACGGATTTCACCGTAAAGTCTGTGTCTCTACTGTATTATCGTGCGATGGATGTAAAGTTACAGTAAACTCCTGGAAAGCTTGTGCCGCTGCTCTAGGAGTAGTATTTTGGATTCCCCGAAACCAGAAAGGTAGAAGGACCTTGCATTTAGTCACCTTTTGTCACGTGGAATAGGGGTCAGGGGCTTCAGGAATCGGCCCCTCAATATCCTCGCCATATAGATAGCACTCTAGAACTCTCTTTTGTAGATTACACTTAATACTAAGGCTTTTCACGAGCGCTAGAATGCGATACCTTTATAGTCTCATTTCTCCAGACCTAGAGTCGCCAGGCGTAGCGACTCCCTGGACTGACTTAGCTTCCGGACTGAGAACAGACTAGACACTAATGGCGATAAGTCAGTGTGGAATCGGCTGAGCTGGCAACGGGATCACTTCACGCATTCGGAGCCCAACTAGGCAGATGGCAATATGGCCACCGTTGCAAAGTCGCTAGGGAGTCGAGTCGAGTCATATAACCTCCTATTTCGCAAATCCGGGCCAAGGAAATTTATCCCTCTATTCTGCAAATCTCCACTATCCGTCTGAACGCCAAATCAGCCGCGCCAGAAGGACAGCCTGAAAAGTTTTCTTTGGACCCGATTGGTGAACATTACTCTAACTCAATCGTACCTATCGGCCTCTGTCAATATCACAAGCATGCGAAAGAAGAGAAGCATACAGGAGGCTCTCACCTGGAGGCTTTGACGTGGTGTCGTATACCACCCTCGCGATACCGTCTACTTCGTTCACAATCCGCCTGCTAATAGCCTTGAGGAGACTCCACTTGAATTCGTATGGCTCGGCACTCATCATATCCAAGCTGGTTACGGCTCGCAGAACGCAGATGTAGCCATAGACCCTGGCATCCCCTTGTACACCGACGGCTGTGGCGACGAACGCAAAAGTTAGATATCGCTACAACTTCGTAAATGGAAGAACGGGGGTACCTCTGTTTGTGTCAAGTGCGGCGTATGCTTGGGTGACCTGGAAAATCTCTTTAGCAAACTTTCTCTCAGATGACAGGTGGTCGCGTCGAACCTCGTCATAAATCCCAGCCTCTCGGATCATGGAGATGAAGATGTGATCCGCCTTGCGCACAATTTCGACTCGCTCGCGGGTGACTTCGCCGATAATCCTGATACCCAAGCCCGGACCCGGGAAGGGGTGTCTCCCAACGAGCTCCTCGTGGATCTGCAGTTGCCGTCCGAACGCCCGCACTTCATCTTTGAAACTATTCATCGTTAGCGACCGCGACAAGTAATTACCCTCATATTGGATTCATGTTAAAGACTGATAACGTACAGCTCTCGAAGCGGTTCAAGGAGCTTCAGTTGTGCGTCCTGTTGTTGATCAGTATCTTTCCATCAAAATGTTGAATAGTGAGTGCAACTTACGCCGTTTTGCATGCGAGCAGGAAGTCCTCCGGCATTATGATGAGCTATACGAGCCTTAGTTATCTGCAATGACATTCACGAGGCGGATGGGAAATTGGGAATAGTAACTCGAATGTGGCGCGAGGTGTTGCGAGGGGGTTGCTTTTATGGTTGAGGCGCAAGCGGTTTCGCATTTCGCCATTACAAAGGGGGCAACGAGGAATGCATAAAAGAGAGACTTACATTTAATTGTAGAACTGGCGGCTCCCTTGAAACTCAAGCTTTCCACAATATCCGCTAGACGGGGTTAACGGGTTTTCGATCCTTGGTGAGCAAAGTGAACAACTGACCATACAGTGTTCCCTGAAGGAACCATTCAACCTTTCCGGCACGCGCTGTGTGCTCTGCTTCTTTCTCTATACTGAATACAGAGTTAGGTAAAGTCTTCCACGGTTCGCAAAGTGACGAGCGTAGGCTTACCGGAGTGCCTCAATCTCAAAGAGGTCAATAACTAATATCTGGGGTCAGTATGATAGGCTAGCCAGCTTCCAGCGGGTTGCCTCACAAGTCCCTCCGATAATTTTCCTCTTAGCTTCAGGCTCCGTGATCCCTGCAAGACGGCCGAGGAAAAGCTCGGATCCGTCCACTACGGTGAGGTTAATCCCTAGATGCTTATCTAGAGTTTCTTTAACCTGCTCGCATTCATTCAGACGCATCAGACCTAATAGACACATAAGAACATTACTAGTAAGCGGGTGGATATCTTGTCGAGCGACATTAACTCACCAGTATCCACAAGGATTGCGTGGAATCGGTCTCCGATAGCTACTTTCATCAGCTTGGCGGCTACAGTGCTGTCGACACCGCCGGAGACGGCTCCAATCTGCGAACTAATGAGCATGCTAACATATGTCGCTGGGCAAGATGGAAACACATACAACCTGTGCGTTGTCGCCAACTAGTTTCCGTATCCGAACGATTTCCCTCTCTAAGAAGTTATCCATTTTCCAGTCCGCTCGGGCACCGCAGATCTTGAGAGCGAAGTTGGCGAGAATGTCAGTCCCCCGCTCGGTGTGCGAGATCTCAGGGTGGAATTGGATGCCTATCAGTCATGCTGATCAGCAAACTTTAGCGTGAGCTTCGAGAAGATGCACATACCGAAGATAGGCAAAGACTCGTGGGCAATGCCAGCAAACTCGCTGTTCTTGGTGGTGGCAATGATCTTGAAGCCGTCGGGTAGATGAACGACCTTGTCAAAATGACTCATTACAACTGTTGTCAGAGAAGCTCAGATATGCATCAGGCCAAGCCAGACGAACACCATCTGCATAACGAACCGTTCAAAGAGTCTCCCAATCCCTCGAAAAGCCTATCGGCATGGCTGCCAGTCTTGCGGATTGCCATCAAGGTTTCCCCGTACTCACGGTTCAGGCCGGGTGCCACATTGCTTGGGTTTACCCGCCACGCTAGGACGGCCATTAGTCAATGATCGTCCGGGGACACCTTGGGGCGAGAATACCAATCAGTTGATTGCCAAAACAAACCCCTCTTCATAGCATGTTAGCGACCTTTCTCATCATGCTTTTGGCGTACAACGTACAATACAGGAACCCCAAGGTCGAACACCAGCGGATCCACGCTCGGGGCGTCGGGGGAATACACGCTGGACGGGCCCCCGCTAAGAATAATCCCAACCGGTTTCCAAGCCAGATCTTTGAGCTTTTGGGTGCAAGGTAACATCTCAGAGTACACCCCAAGAGATCTCAGCCGTCTCAAGATGAGCTATGGTTTTGTTAGTTCCTGTTACCCGCATAGTGGGAGTAGTTTCTGGACAGAACGAACATGACTGGTCTGGGATCCCAGATCCAAGACGAGCACGGTCTTGACGACAGTAATGGTCAGCTCAGAGGGTCTTAGATCGAGAATTGACAATGCTTGATCCTTACGTCGAAGGTATCGTGCGGCGGCGCCGCTTCAAATGTGTCGCTCATTGTGTACAAGATTTCCAGCCAGATATTCAAGGCGCGACAATCGTGAATCTGGTGGTAGCTGGAGAAGAACAAGGGACCATGCAAGGGTTGCGCAAAGCAAGCGAGCAATGAGTGTTATAACCAAAAAGAAAAACTTGATCCAACCCAACCATTAGTGGCTGTGGCTGACCCCTCTACTGTACCCACATGAATCACAGCCCCACTAGTGTTAGGGCACGCCTGCTGCATCTGTCCACCACTGATAAGTATCGGCATATGAGTCATTCCAACCACACCTGCGTAGTGGGTATTTACCTCGATTCGTCTTTTGACACCACTGCAATTGGCCAATACCAGTGCAGGTCAGAGTGTGAGATCGTGCAGATTGGCACTAGGCACTACAATAATTAGACTAATCCTGCCCTGCACTCCCTATTCACCGTCTATCTACATCTTCTCAACAACAATACTGCGTCTCCAAACGACAACTGCCAAGCCGCACGAGCCTTCCCATATCATCTTCCGGCGTCAATTATGTGCCCTCATTTCATCTTTCAGACCGATTCGGTCATCGTCCTAGCTCTTTCCAGCCCCTTCCACCGCCAGCGTCTTGTGTCCTTCGATGTGGCCGACGAACGCACCCTCTCCTCATCAGCATGACTGGTAGAGGCGGGGTGCGGATCCCCAACCCGCCAGAGGAAGGTATTCCTCTGCCTCATGGAGACTTACAAGCGGCTTCAACTTTTGATGAGCTGCTGGTACATCTTTGACATTCTGCCAAACAGAGTAGTGTTAGCATCATAGTGCCTGCCAAAGAACACCGACGCCTTACCCCAAGCCCCAAAATTTCCCGCCTGCTACTATGCGGAGATAAATCCGGAAAACTGGTCAATGGTAAGACGCTTAGTAGTTGCACTCGGAGGGCGCAAGCTCTCCAGGAGCGATATTGAAAACGGCTGGGTTTGGCAACTGATTTATGACATTCATAATCATGAGGCTGTGGAGCCGGAATCGAATGATAAGGAATTTCCTTCACACCACGATATCGGCAAGAAGGCGTCCACACCGATGACAGACCAAGCGGACGTGGCCCTTCTCGAGGCTAACCTAGATTCGACGAGCTGGACAATTTCATCGCAATCTGCGTTCAAGGACCAGCCAAGAGATGAGCCAGAATCAGCCCTGCCTGAGCTGGCCTGAACACGCCTGAGAAAAAAGTGGCGAGAGGGCATGTGATTCAGTATGTCAAGGTTGACGTGTATACTATAAGATTAGAGTTGTCTCGGCTTTCTTCGTTACTAAGCTAAGCTCGTAAATTGACCAAAGCGAACAATTTTCTCCGAAAACAGCCAGGTATTGTGCTCTAGCTTGTGGAGGAAACTAATCTCCTGTTCTTCATAAGTGAGACTGATTTCATCGGTGAATATGGCGGGGCCCTTAAGCTTGATTGTATGATGTTGAGGGAGACTAAAGTGGCGGTCCTTTACGAGGGCTGTCGTAAGTCATGTTAAAGGTGTTACCATTCTATTGAAGGAAGGGCGATTCGGTCATAGTATATAAGATGGGGGTCGGTATTTTAGCTCCCGAGCTGGATTTAACGGTTTACGACTTGTTGGAGCAGATGGCTAGAAGGACTAACCTAACGAGTGAATATATATGATGAATTTTCTATATCTAGCATAAATCCGTAATACCGGAACTCTAACTCAACACCAAACTTCAAAGTTATCTCTGCTCATCTTCAATTTTTTGTCATAGCCAAAGTCTAGAGCCCAATACAGTCGGCCAAAACGAGAACACCATCGGCCTCAATTATCATTCACAGCAAACTCGAACCTAAGACTTACCGTCTACCCCGACAGCGCCCTTGACCAAGTCCTCGATCTTTGTGCTCTTGCTCAGCAATTGGAGCAACGACAACTCTAGACCTAGAGCCTTGATCAGCCAGTTCCTCATCTCTCCCGCTATAAGATTATCAACACCGTAAAGCGCAACCGGCTTTCGGTCATCGATGTCGTCGGCTGCCAGGCTTAGAAGCTCCGCGAGCCGTGTGGTAATGACCTCTCGCACGATTGCAAGCCTTTCCTCAGCACGGTCAGAAATCACCTGTGTGATTGCTTGAAACCGGGTGTTGTTGAAGCATACAAGGTCGTTCGCACGACCAGTCTCTAGGTGAGAAATGAAGCGAGCGGGCTCAAGTCCAGTGACGATTTGGGCGGCACAACCGGGGTCAAGCTTGGAAAGAGGGGATCCTTCAGTCGATAAATGTGACTCGCACAGGGCATCTTCGAGGAGCTGCAGGAACTCGGTTTCCGACACACCATAGGTGGCATTGCGCTGGAGCATTTTCTGGAATCCCATAGAGGCACTGACAGAACCGACTTCAAGGATTAGTCCAAGTCCGAGAGCCGTAGCAGGTAGGGACTGTGAGAGACGGAATCTGGCGAACGCGTCTTGGAAGGCATTTGCGGCCGTATACGCTCCCTGGTTTGGCGTACCCTCGGTTCCCACAATGGAGGAAGTCATCAGGAAGAAATCAAGTGGGAGATGCTTCGTGGCATAATGGAGGTTAACAGTGCCCGTAACTTTGGGCGCAAGAACGCCCTGGATCTGAGACCAGATAGCATTGTTGAATAAGGCATCCTGGACTTCGTCAGTGTCTGACAAGTTTAGTTCATCCTAATATTGGAACCTACACCTTCCACCATTGTAGCGTGGATCACTCCTTTCAATGGCTGCTGGCCGGAGATTTGCTCTACAGCCGATACGAGAGCCTTCTTATCAGTCACATCACATCGAATGATCTTTGGTTTCGCGCCTGCTTGAGCCAGCTCTTTCGCAATTGAGCCAGCTTCAGGCTTGTCTGTTCCAGACCGAGAGAGGAATACTAGATGACGTGCACCTTGCTCAACCATCCAGGCGGCTAAGCTGCCCAAGCCCGCCCAAACAGCCAACTAGAAGATATGAGGCGTGCGGATCAAATGAGGCTCGACTTGCCGGTCGCGAAACCTTTTATCAGTGAGCACCAATGTGAAATTTGGGGTTCAACAGTAAAGCTTGAGAATAATCACCTACACGGTCGTTTCCAGGTTCTGGAACGTGATGACAAGCTTTCCAGTATGCAACTAACCCCTTGGAGAAGAAGGCCATAGCGGACTCTAGTCAGTAAATGTCGAAATTTGACAGATGATCGATAGGACCAATCACGCCTTCGTCCAGAAGCTCGGTCATTTCAGTCATCAGTCTGTGGTCCGTAGGTCAAATAGTCCCTTCACCAGAGCATCACGTAGAGGGAGAGAGTGGAACACGTACTTTGCAATCAGACTGGGCTTCTGGCGATAGACCAGTCCCATATCGAATGAAGAAAACGTAGCATTCCTCTCGAAGACTTCATGTCCAAGTTTTCCTCCGCCAAGAACATCAGTTCTCCCGATATCGATGAAGCGGCCCAAGGGTGCGATGCATCTCCACGTTTCGTGCATCGAGTCTCCTCTGGAGTTGCTAAGAATGACTTCAATCCCTACACGCGCGGTGACTTACATGATATCGTCGACAGCGCTCAAATGACGAGAATTAAAGATGCGGTTGGGAGCAATGCCAAACTCGTCGACGAGGATTTTACGCTTTTCGTCATTACCTACTGTTGCGAATATCTCGGCGCCCAAATGGCGAGCTATCCGGAGAGCTGCCATTCCAATACCACCCGTTGCAGATTCGATTAAAACGGATTCGCCCATAGCCAAGCGAGCTATATGGCACAGGGCGTAGATTGAGGTGAGATAGGCTAGTGGCATCGATGCTGCACCGTCGGCTGAAATTCCTTCTGGTAACTTTGAAACCAAGACTGCTGGAGATCTGAGGCAGTTGCCCATGTTTCCTGGAATCATGCCGAAGACTCGGTCGCCCGGTTCGAAAATTGTCACAGCCGAACCGAGCCGAGTTATCACACCGGCCGCCTCAGTACTCAATCTGTCCAAATCGAATTTTGCCGTGGCTACAGCAAGATTCTAAGAATTCAGCGGTTAGTGTTGAACCAGGAAAAGAGAAACTGGGACTCATAACCTCACCTTCATGTTGAGGCCGATGGCTGCCGTCTTGATTTCGATCCAATCGTCTTTTAATGGCTTGTTGAAATCTGGGTCGCGGCTGAAGTATAACGACGAAAGTGAACCAAGGTGCTGATATTGTGCCATTAGGGGGCCATGAGCACTCATCGCATGCTCCTGGATATCGTCTTGAAATCCATGGCGTAAGCGGAACTGGTCGTTGAGGAGGTCTTCTGGAAGCAAACGCTCAACGGTAAAAACGCCTCGACGAAGAATACTCCCTCGATCAACAGCCTCAGAAGACGTAGATCCATGTGACTTGTTCATTTTATGAACAGTCAATTCGGCAGCTCTCCCTCGAGGGGTGTAGTCGCTGTGATCCAACTCTAGGAAAGCGTACTTGGAGAGTACATTCTCGGCGGCTATAGATCTTAGCATGCCCTTTATCATTGAAGATTCCCCCGGGAGTTGCAGATCAGCTACGACCCAGACCATCACTGACGCTTATGGAATAATGACTTGCAATGCTTTGAAGTAAGACTCATCACGGCACGTGAGAGTGACACCGTAGACATCTACAAGTGTAATTATTAGAGAACTGGGCGGTATTCCATGACCAGAGAAGAGGTCAATGAAGATTGCGTTAAGACTTCGTTTCGTCAAATTCTCCGCAATGACCTCAGCAAGCAGTGGAAGTGCATCTCGGCAAAGTAGATAAACATCTGATGATTGCTGTGTGTTTGCAAAAGCCTTCACATCGAGTCTAAGTACTTTTGACAGCATGACCGTTGTCATTTCTTGGTCCCCCCGATTCTGTTCCACGCCGTTAGCATTTCTCAACCAAGGTAGTCCGGGGAACTTACATCTTGGAGAGAGATGTCGACCCCAGAGAACTCACATCTCTTCAGGGCGTTGTCCCATTCAGACTCGTTCAGGATTGATGGCTTTTGATCCCAATTTCCCCTCAACGTGCGGGAAAGAAGTTCATAATGTAACGTCGAACGCGTAGCCTCCAGCAAGACCAGTGACCCCGAAGGTTAAGCAAAGAATGTTTGTCCTGGAGCCCCTTTGAAGGATCATCAAGCTCGTTCAAACACCCAGCAGCGATGACTAAATCAAATGAATGCGCCTGAAGTCCTTGGAAAACAGGATCCTCCAGGGTGTCAAGCATCTGGTTAACCAATTCGCCATGGCCATTAAATCTCGTCCGTGCATTTGAGAGACACCAGCCCGCGGAATCTGTGAGCACATACTCCTGAAACCTCTTGGATGTGGATTCTTATGCCAATGTCTTTAGCACAGCGGCTGTTGCTGATGAATGTCGCCTATTCCCAAAGAGTCGTGAGGTCGAGGTTAATGTCAAAACCCGTTGCACTATGCTATTGATCCTATAACATGTCTGACCACTGAAACCGTCCTTGAATACGCCTGCTATTCGGACTAGCTTTGTGGCAATCATCGGCGGTAGCTAGTATATTCCAAGCTCCACAGGGCGTGATGAGTATTGGCAGAGGCAACAGTACCTACTGGACTCGCCCCCAACTGAGTCCACAAGTATGATACATTCATTTTAACCTCACTGGCCTCTTGGAAATCGTGCAGGGTCATCCTGCGTATATGAGATTGGTTCCCAAAGCTTGAAATCACCGACCCGACACCATTCTGAGCAGCCCGGTAGGTTACGCTACAGTAGACCACATGGGTATCTTTGTCCTCCCACTTCCAGGTCCGAACTATATGAGGTATTTCCCTGGGTCTTCGTTCGAATGTTCATGTCAGTGTTCGTGCGGGTCATCGTCTGAGTCCGAGTCCGAGTCCGAGTTATCGTCTATAATGTGCAATGAGCTCAGATAACCACAACCTCTGTTTTCTTCCAACTGGCCCATGCATAGATGCTGGAGACTTTCCCAAGGCCGGTAATCAGGAGATTGTGGATACTTGAAAGAAAGTACACTGCTGAGCTGGAGGTCAAAAATCCGTCGCAAACCCGTGCTTCTCGTACGGTCGAAGGGACATATCTGTAGACTGGGAGGAATCGCCCTTCTGGACTATAAATAGCTATATATACCTCATTGGTCTTCACTCCTCACTTTATGTAAATGGATAGTCCAACATAATAAACTGGCGGCACATTTGTGTTCATTCGTACCCAGGGTTTGTAAATTCGAGTGCTCGAAATGCAGATCTTGTGCCTTAGCTCGTGCTTCTACTATTGTCAATATACAGCATGAAGTGGCAGTGGTTTACTGGCTTAGTACCACTTGAGTCTTCTACCCTAGTCCCTAGCTTTACTATAGCATCACCTGTCCCAAAGCCGCCGAAGTCCCGTTAGCCCGATGAACAATGCCTCTCCTGTCCGGATCGTCCTGCTTCCCTGCCCAGGTAGGATATCAACCCAGTGATCAAATAATTCCTTAGTCTTGCCCCTGATGATACCCATTTCCTGGAGCGCAGCGTCATTCTCAGCTGCATACTCAAGTCCTCGAGGCCCACCGAAAACTACCAGGAGGTGATTGAACTTGATGGGTTCCTTTTTCTTGCTTTCAGGGAAGGCATCGGGTATCGGCCTGCCACGCTCCGACGTGCCAATACTCAGGTCATACCCGCCATCGAAGGTACATTCTTCAAATATAGCTGATAATGACTTGCAGCGTCTGATAGAATATCCCCAGAAGTAGCCTCCTTCAGTTCGGGGTACATTAGGGTGGGTAGCCTCCCCATGTGATGAGTCGTCTTCACTGATTCGAATGGTGACCCGATGGTTGGGCGGGATGTCCTCATCGATAGTGATCTTGTCCTTCGCACCCACATCGACGACGGTCCCCTTGCCACCGCGTGCCCCTTCCGAAGTGGTCACGCCTTCGCGATAGGGTAGCCAGTCTGCGGGATTGGGGTGGTGAGGCATGTCTAGGCTTTCGAGGAGCCCAGCTCCTTTCAAGTTTGGATGGAATGGTATCAGCGCCTTGCGCATGAAAGGGGGGACCTCAACGTAGTTCAGTAGATGCTCAACATATCCACATGGATCCGTGTCGGCCAAGTAGCTGTTTGGGTCGACATTGCGTGAGCGCTGTTCTGGAGGCGAGTCGTCAAATATGACAACCTCGTCAATGCTCATGACAGCTAGTGCACGTGAGATCTGATTGATGACAGCTATGCGCTGGTCATCACGACGACAGCTGGCATTGGTAATCAGTATGTAGGGATCGTACTGGAGTGCAATGAAACGTACGTTGAGATGACGCTTCCTGGAATTGCTACCGACACGGTCCAGTCGCGGCCAGTCGTTGGGTTGAAGAATGCGCTGGGCTTGGAGGTGTTGACAAAATCCCCATCCCTCGAAACTTTGCGCTTCTGTAAGATATAGTTAGTGATGAAGTCAAGTTATGTGAGGGCGAACCACCACGGGCAAGTGACATACCTTGTGTCTATCTTGGTCATGGTAAGACATGTTCGAATTGGCGCTTGATACTTAGTACTTTGTTTCTTTACACGGTACCGGGCTCGAAATTTGCTGCAATAACTCAATACGGAGAATTGGAAGCTGCGACTAACAAATTTTGGCGGAGCGATCATTTTGCCGGGCCAAAAGGGTTGTCGCTGACTGACCGCCTGCGTTTTCGAGCTTGAGTTCCCTAAGGTAAGTCACTTCCTCATAGAGAGGTTGTTGCAGATCAGGTACATTGAAGTCTTGGCTAGGTACCGAATAGGTGGTTCGTGCATATATTGGCCGGGCATTTGAACCATTTTACTACTATACATTTAACAGCCCTTTAGAGCTCTCTTTTGGGCTCTTCGGGGCTCTCTTTCGGGGTCTCTTTAGGGCTTTTAGGGCTCTTTTTAAGGCTCTCCTCAAAGCTTGATAGTGCGTTTAAAACTAATAGCGGCTATATCTTGATGTATAGTTATTCAACATATGAAAGGAATATGGAATAAGTACCTGGCCAAGAGATGCACGGACCAGCTATTCGGTACCTAGCCATGACTTATGTGTGTACCTAGTCTGCCGAAGCTCGCGGAATGCGGAATGCGGAATGCGGCATTGTGGAGTCGAAGTGGACAGGACAGCTTTATCGCTTGCTTTTATCGGCGTTACGGTTACGGTTACGCCGCTGACAGATCCTCGAGGTGAGAAGTGGCCAACCTTCTCTTCTTGAACAACAAGTGCGATCCAACCGGCGACGCCCATTCCCCAAAACACGTATCACGATCACCTTCACCTTCACCTTCACCAATATGAGCGCCACAGTTAGCATCGGTTCCCAAAATGAGTGGCAGCGCATTCTGGGCGCGTCCACCATCGTCATCGCGGACTGTAAGCATCTCTCTGCCCCTCCATCCTTCATCTTACCTACCCTACTCCTACTCCCTACCCGGGCTGATGACAAAACCACCTTACAGTCTACGCCGACTGGTGCGGGCCCTGCAAGATGATTGCACCGACGTTCGAGTCGCTGTCGACGAAATTCTCCAAGCCGGGCAAGATCACATTCTGCAAGGTCAACACCGACAACCAGCAATCTGTGGCCTCGGCGCACGGAGTCAAAGCCATGCCTACCTTCCTCATCTTCAAGAACGGCGCCGTCATCGACACCATCCAGGGCGCGAACCCGCCGGGACTCACAGCGGCGGTCGAAAAGGCAGTCAAGCTAGCTGGCACGTCTGCCCCTGGCGCTTCATTCAAGACTCCCGGAAGAACACTAGGCGGACCGGCCGCAACCGTGAGGCGATCCGGTGGTGGCCAATCACTGGGTAGACCGTGGAGACTAAACTCTTTCAATGTTCTTAATGCCATCCTGACATTCTTCGGACTCTACTTTGTCTCCCTGTTTTCGGTAAGTCGTCATGTGATCCGGAATGGATCTGATTAGATACTGATGCTTCCCAGTTTGACCCCTACAAGGCGGCCGAGAAGTCTGATTTCAACGTTCATAAGCCACAAGATCAGACGTTCGGGAGAGGACAAGGTCAGGGACAAGGTGGTCAGAAGACTGGTGGTTCAGGCGGTGCAGCGCGTCCTTCCAATGGTGTGAGGACGTTGGCTGACCTGGGTGGGAGCTAGATGCTGCTAAATTGTGATATCCTATGGGCGTTCGGTGGGACTTAAAATCATATTGACTTCCTATACCTTGTTTAGCAGATGCAACTCTTCATAGTCGGTGCATCAGTTGACCCACCGGCTGAGTAAGTACATTTGCTGATAATTAGATGGCTTTGGTTGGCGATGAACACCCCTGATCGACCCACTGCACGGGCCTTTCATTGGACCCGCTGGAATTTCTACACAGTAAAGCTCCGAAGCCTCAAATTTGACTTGTGACTTGCCTCCAATGCTCATCTTCTTTCTTTGCCATTCCTTTTCCGCGTCGTGATAGCAAGATGTTGGCGGCTAGAAATGTGCAGAAGGCATGCCCAAACTGTCGTGCGCAGCTTCTGAGCTTGTTTGAGAATGGCTTTACGAGTACCACAGCCCGCCCGCAGGCCTCGATAGCAGCGACTGGCGTTAGTAGTATACAGTGTCTAGCAAGAGCGACTCCTCGCCGAGCATTCTCGACGACAAAACGGATACTTAAAGATGTGCAACCAGAATCAACACCCGAACCCTCGTTGCCACCCAAACCCGAAGATGTCGAGTTGATCGTGCGGCAGGCCAAGCACCAATTCGGGAATACCCTACCCAAGGGGTACCTGAACGACGAGGAACTCAAACTTTACACGAGATACTACGGCTCACCCCTGCGAGAGACACGACCCGAAGATGTGGGGATGCCAATTGACCAGGCGCTGCTACAAGAAACACACAAATCTGTCGTGCTAAAGAAGAACTTCCTCTTGAAACAGAATGAGAATGGCGAACTCGAAGAAGTGGAATACCCTGTGCCAGAACTGCCGGCAGAATCTGAACTCGTAGAGGAAGTGGAGGAGCCTAGCTCGGAGATTCTCACTCTCGTTGAGGAGCCTGATATTCCTTCGGATGCTGGTATAGACTATATCAAAGCGGTGGCAAATAACCAGCGCGAGTTCGATGCGCTTATGTTACTACAGAAAGACTTCGAGAAAGCAAGCATGCGCCCAACTGAAGAGGAGGACGTTGAAGAGGACGAAGAGCTTGCACAAGAAGAGGAAAAGTTAATAGAGGAGGTAGAAGAGGAGGAGGAACAGGAGACGGCATTAGAGCCCGAGGTCAAAGAGCGGGAACGGGTACACAAGCTCACCCAATTGGGACAGTGGAGGACCAATCCGACGACCGTCCATCTACCAAAGGCCGACTTCGTACAACCTATCCACACACTCTTGGGTAGAACAGACATCAAGCATGTCAGAGAAGCGGCAGAAAAAGCCTTTGGTGGTCCAGGACTGCCACACTCGGTCGCTACACCTCACTCAGGAAGAAGTGCCGGACAGCTGCCGATTCCGATGGAGGCTGGTCACTCTCGGATGAGCGAGATCGAAGCGGACGCCTACATTGCTACGAACCTTCCGGCTATGTACGCATCTTCCATGGCTGTCCTGGTTGAGATACGGAAACGCATGGGTCCAGCATGGCTACAGGGGCTACTTGGCCGCAGTAATGGCGAAGGACCTCGAGTGCTCGATGTCGGAACAGCTGGTGGTGCGTTGGCTGCGTGGGAGCAAGTATTGCAGACCGAATGGGAGCTCCTACACGGAACAGGCGACAAGACAGCGATGGGTCCCCCCGGGAAGAAGACCGTTGTTGTAGGATCGGATCATCTTCGACACCGTATATCACGATTCTTGCACGACACGACTTTCCTACCTCGACTACCCGATTACTTGCACTCAGGCATTCATCCTGAGAAGATGGACGATAGTGAACTACCTGCTCCGCGGAAATGCTACGATGTCATCATCGCTTCGCACCAAATGATGCCTTTGAAGGAAGGCTACAAGCGGCGAGCCTACATAGACAACCTGTGGGAAATGCTCTCCCCGGAAGGCGGCATACTCATCGTGCTCGAGAAGGGCCATCCTCGTGGGTTCGAAGCCGTAGCTGATGTCCGCCAGCGCCTGCTGGACGACTTTATTGAGTCGCCGACTTCAGACCCGCAACCCGAGACAGTCGAACCTGAAACCCGCCGCACCCGTGAGCCGGGCATGATCATCGCTCCCTGTACCAACCACAAGAAGTGCCCCATGTATTTGACTCCGGGCCTTGCCCACGGGCGCAAGGACTTCTGCCGCTTTAGCCAGCGTTTCATCCGACCGCCTTTCCTGCAGAAAGTGCTCAACGCAGTTCATCGCAACCACGAAGACGTCGATTTTTCCTTTGTGGCCATTCAGCGCGGCGTCAACTCCACTTCACCGACGTCTCTGCCAACCACACAGGGCCGCAACGCGAGCGACGCTGCCTTTGAGGGATACGAACACGCAGCAGACGCACCTAACCCACTCGCCCTACCCCGGTCCATCTTGCCTCCTCTGAAAAGAACAGGACACGTGACACTTGACCTCTGCACGCCCACCGGTACCATCGAGCGCTGGATTGTCCCCAAGAGCTTCAGTAAACAAGCCTACCACGACGCACGTAAAGCGCAATGGGGCGACCTTTGGGCTCTGGGAGCGAAAACCCGCGTCGTCCGGCCCATAAGACTGGGCAAGGGTGGCGTGGCACCTGATGATGGCGGTGTCAGAGCGCGGAGAGCAGCGGAATCTGCAAAAGGCAGAGGCGTGAAGGTTGTGAATATGGAGCCTGACTCGAGCGGCAGTGCTTTCCAGGCGAAGGAGAAGGGTGGAACGAGTGGTGGGAACCTGCTTGGTGGACGAGGTAGAGTACCGACAGAACGAAGAACCAAGGCCGGAAAGAAGGTTCGGCAGAGGAGGGTCAGGGATGTGATGACCGATGAGGAATAAATACCCGGGGTACGATGTAACATGTACGATGGATCAATTATGTATGGAAATTTGTATAATAGCCTAGTCATGGAATACTTGGTATATGTACGATCAACACAAAGGTGGTTGGGCATGGAGAATAATACTTGACTGGTACACGGTTCAGACCAGTGCTTTCGGCTATACCAAAAATGGATTATGTATAACAGTCCTGAGAAACACATATAATCTCCAATTATAACCGATGCGGTCTTCCTCTCAATCCAGCTATGGTTATGCTCATCGCACACTCCGATGTGGTCGACGACCTGTAGTCATGGAAAGACGAAATCGTACACTGTGAATCGATATGTTCCTTAACGATACACATCTTCTCCCCGAGTGCACAAGCTCCTGATACCTGCCTGTTTTCCAACTTCACCACATGCAGCAGTACTCTAGTCCGAACTCCACAGACGTTTTCATCCTGGCACATTGGCATTTTCATACTCGAAAACGGTGTTCAGCAAGTTGCGCCTATTTCTTCAATGATTTGACGGGCACCGCCATACCATAACTTCTTTTACATCACCGGAAATTGGCCAAGCTTTGTTTCTTCGCTTCCGTCCAAGTTATAGCCAGTAGAACTTCCGAGACAGATGAGTTGAACCCACAAATTGATCTAAGCGCTATAAGCGTTCTGATTCTCAACGGCGATTCACGAGAACCCCTTCTCTTATTCCCGTTCAGACTTGGAGAGCGTACACAGCCTAATAGTCGTCACATCATCCGACTTTCGGCAAGCCTCACGACCTCCAACGCGGTTTCGCTAAGTTATATTCAAGTCAAGGCCTATCATATGGGTGTGACTCTCTAGGAAATGCTACAATATGAACATGGTCAGGTCCTCAGAAGTCCCTTATAAGCAGAATCGGAGGGGTGGCACTCGTAAACTCGTCCATAGCTAGGCTAGTCGATCTAGAACATACGTATTGATGGCTATTGCACGGCCAACCACTCTGATGGCCTTCGCCAGTGGCAGTCATTGTCATAATCGGACATCCCGGGACTCTGGGAGGAGGTCACAGCGATGGCCAAGAACATCGCGAATTAGAAAAGGCTCCAAGTGAAGTTGTGAACAGGACCGACGAGGACAATGATGATGCCGGTGAAGACGAACTATACAATCTCATTCTCATGGACAATTATGATACTCGTAGGATTGGCAAGTGGTTGACCAGGAGTAACTAGAAGCGGGGAAAAGCAAAAGACAGGGGGCCGATCTGATCACGCACGGACTGCCTACAGAGGTGAGATCGATCTACGTTACAATAAGGCTGTTACATCAACTGCAGAATCCGGTGGCTTGAGATTGGTGGATAATATCCAAAGAATGTCTTGGATCAGTGGAAAATCCTTTCCTGATCCCCATACAAATAAGGTGGGGCTATAGAACAATTCGCCCCAAGCCACAGGTGGCTGAATCCTCTATCTCAACAAAAGTATATTATAAGTATTTCGTGACCTAGTTTTATCTAAATACAGATTCGCATTCTGCAGCTTAGGTTGGACTATAAACTCACATTACTGTCATCATAATAGGCAGTCTCTATAGCGATGTCTAGTCTTCGTACCGTCTGGTAGGATTACTACGTGCCATCATTCGTCATAGAGGAACGAGGTCAGCAACACAAACAGAACAAAGGACACGATCATGACTGAGACTATTAGAAAACAGGTCCCTCAGCTATGAGCAGCAAAGGTGTGTCAGTATGAATGCGTCATGCGAACGACAATCTTGTATGGCCATGTGCAACGACATGGTGGTATGACGTGTAATGACATCCTAGTCATCGCCCCTGTCAGACCTTGTTAGTTCAAGATTGTAACATCAGAGCCTCTCCCATCAATTGTAGCTTTCCGGATCATAGCAACATCTGTGCGATATCCTGATTTATCACAACGTCCCTTCAGAAACTACGGGATTTGTTATTGATACTTCGATCAATTCCTATCAAAATGGCATCTACTCTACCATCCGGCGCTCTGGGTAATCTAGCAGACTCAATCAAGAGCTTCGTGTCTCAGTCCGGCGAAGATAGCACAGCTGTTGCTAAGAATGAGGCAAAAACTGTTGAGGAGCCATCTGTTGAGCGCGAGGCCGTGAAGTCCCACGATGACAATACTACCGTCCACAAAGAAGAGGCGGCAACCGTTGAGCACGATACCGTGATCCCAGAGGAACATGAGAAGGTCGATACCATAATCGACAAGGAAGTACACCAAGACCATTATCATCACAAGATCCAGCCCGTCAAGGACAAGAAGGTCCTTCCGACGAAGCATACGTACAAGGAAAATGAGGCCGAACAGGAGTTTGACCACCGAGATGACACGGCGGTCAAGGAGTCTCAACAAGAGGGCAGCAAATTCCATGATGAGCGCAAGGTGGAGGAGACCAGACGCACGGAGGAGCGTGCGCCCGCCCAAAAGGACGAGCACATACACCAGTCAGTATTTATCAATCCTCTGCTTTCTGTCCCTTCTATGAGTTTTATTAGTACCAACTTTGATACCTACGATGCACGTTGGCCAGGTCACCGCGGCTAATATATCTGCGATAGCCACGTTCACGAAACAGTGCAGCCTGTGATCAAGAGAGAAATCATCGAACCCGAAGTGATCCATACCACCAACCACGTGCACGAGACTCACCACTTGAACGCCGAGCACCACGCTACGACAGCAGCCCCGGAGATAACGATGTCTGACTATAAGAAAGGAGCGGGAGCCCAACATGAGAATGGAGAAACTAAGAAAGGTTTGAAAGGAGAGTCTGAGCATGTGGAGCCGGCTCTGTCAAGCTAGGCGAGTGATTCAGTACGTCGGCATGGAAGTTAGCCCTGAAGATGAATACAATGCTGGGAGCTTGGACGGGCTAGGCTAGGTAGAGCAAAGAATCATCGACAATATCTCCCAGCACAAAAACGGGAAAGCTAGTTGCAGATTATACTATAGTTTCAATTGATAACCAAGAGGTAGTCATATATATGGTTGATTATGTATATAATAGGTAAAATGAGACAATTGATCTAGAAGCACAGGATTTGCATATCCAGATTTCCTGATCACCAATAACATCAGTTCTGTATCGACAATTAGGAGTTGACCTGAAGAACAGCTGTCGTCCAGAGCCCCACGCGCTCAGCTGCAATCAAGATAGCATGAAATTAAGTACAAAATGTGTACCAGTTCTGAAAACGACAAGGCTCTGAGATATCTTACCTACACGAACATCTGGTTGCCCCATGTGTATCGAGTCAGATGATCTTTGACACTCTGGACTAGAAGATAGCATCAGTGCTGGTTGTGAGTCTTCAGTCGGCCTTTGGCGAAGACTTGACGTATGACTCCGGCTGGTTCACCAGTCTTATACATAGGCTTTAGCATATAATAATACCGGATAGACTAGACTCGATCGAATGTAGTATTGTAGGCGATAGTACGCAGTTCTTTTCGAATTACCTACATATACCCGTCAGGAAGACCATTGCCATCGAATTATCTGACCGAAGATAGAAGCTATACTTGTAATCAAATGGCTGCGAGCATCATGCCTACAATTTTGGACATTACAGAACGCCATGAGCAGACTGTGACACCGGTCTGTTTCAGTCTGATCATTTGTGTTCGGTTATTCATCAGCAGTAACTCCACATTTGGCCAAGAATGCATATGAACAATCATCCGGGTGCTGGCCACGGCCCGAGTAATAATTTACTTGTCACAAATACCACTAACTGCATTACGTATAACCCTCACCTAAATTATGCCTTCCCAGTTTCCATCGGTCAACGCAAATTCGGTACAGTCGACGGCTGCCCACACACTATCTTGTTCTGTTTTCCCACGGCCATTCTAGCCACTTACTACCTCTGTAGCACCTCTCAAATTTGTAATACTGCTCGAATATCGTCGAAGAAGTACCACCACATGCCTCCGATTAGCATAGAAGCAACCACCCACTGAACCATCATCATTCGACCGGTTACGGAAGATGAATCTGTCGCATCCTCGTACCAGGGCATTGACTTTGAATCACATTCTCCTGCAACGCGAGGTTCGTCGGACTTGTTCTCGTGTTGAAGGAAACAGCTTTCTTCCCAGTGTACTGTAGCTGGTGTGCGCCGACTCATCCTGTGAATGATACGGAAACGGAGCAGTGCGGTGCTGATGTTAGAGTAGAATTCTTCCAGTGGCGTTAGATACCGCGGTTGAGTAAGTATGCAGGCTTGCCTCTACTTACTTTCAACGTGGCTCAAGGTTGGAGTGAACTGGTGGTCTGAGCCGCGGCGTGTTGATTGTAAGCGTGGAATATGTAGTGGAAGAGGGCTTTGGCGGTTTGGCTGATTGTGCTGACTACTTTCTACAAGTGACTGTAGGGGTCAGTTTCTCGGTGCTTCGCACATAAGAAAATATATCAGTTGTCGAGTAATGAAAAAGAAACACCCCGAGCAAAGGTAATCTTCGTTCAACGCGCTGATGGGCTGATGTTTACTTCTGCTCAGCAGGTATCGCACGTTGCCCCACATCAACCCTTGACACATTCAAGTAGCGATGCTCTGCAGCTTATACGCACGGCGTGGTGAGTGACACTACGAGCAAGCAGCACTGTCTTGTACTGCTGTGCTAAAACACATGTCATTAAATGCTACTTAACATCTTTCGCAGCTAGTTGCACCTTCAGAATCGCCTTTCCGGCAGGTATGGGGAGAACGTTCTCGCACTTACAAGTCGGCTATTAGTCTTCTTCGGGTGTCAAGTAGCGCATGTACCAAAAGATAGTGATAGCCTTGGAGAGGATTTTAACTGTGCGAGCAATACCATCAGGAGTGCGCCTCAAGATCTCCCAACCATCTATACTGCGCAACGGGGCTGTGTTCCCCCTCACAGAATATGCTTGGTGTGGTCGCCTACAGTGTTCATTGACTCGCAGATTGGTGTGTTTCCTGACCTCATGCGTATCAAACTGCGTCGGTATAGGATTATACGATACTCACAGTACCCTTCGTCACAACACTTGCATACTTTAGCTAGTCTCTGCACGAGGTCAGACATCGAGGTCAGACATCAGGAGACGCGCAAATGGAAAAGCGTTTGTAGATTTCTGGTAGCTGACATGATGAGGAACTGCCCGAATAGACCCATTGACAAGATACATAAAGAGGTCTCGTAGCTCAGGGCGGACTGTTCCATCGGTCCATATGGGTGATGTCACGGATTCGATACCCAATCCGAATTTTCAAGAGAATCCGAATACCATTATGCATCTGTCCGCCCAAGAAGAGTCTCTACTCGTGGCTTGCCTCTTGCACGGTGATCAGGATAGCTGCTGAAATAACATCGGCACCTTCACACGCTTTACACTAATGGATCCATGCTCTGCCCTGCAATATAGATCCCCAAAGAGTTCGCTGGCGACGGAATAGCCGTCTAAGCAGATTGGATCTAGACTCAGTAACTAATAGACATTAAATGAGGAGTGGTGACTTTTCTGTCTCACCTTCTGAGAAAGGTGGGAAGGTTAGCCACCTAAGGTGTGCCGTAGAATGTAATATTTAAAAAGCTCTGATATACGGGCCGCAAACCCTTTCGTAGCCAGAATCCACCACGATTTCCTCCTGCGTTTACAGTCAACTTGGCTTGATCCATAGCACTTGTTGTGGTGCTCCTCGCATTGCGACACAACTTGTTTGGAAAATCTGCATCAAAGATGGCAAGACTCCTAGGGGCGAAGCATTGGCCGATACAGATGGCGTACACGGCTTTGAGAATCTCACCGATAAGGCGGATGGAATATGGAAGTCTATCGAACATGACATACAGCAGGAGAACGTTAACTTAAGATACGCTTACTGAAGCGCGTGGGTGGTGGAACGCCCACGAGTTGTTGAGCGTGGCTCGACAGTTTTCAGAACACACGGTGAAGCCTATGCAATCAGGGACAAGACGGCACTAGAGATGTTGAGTCTGCATGCTGGGCAGAATGAGTGCAAAACATCACTGCATTGAGCTCGTTGTTGCATTGGACAGGCGATCTTGGTACTGAGTCTTGTGGAAGGATATTTGAAGACGCATGTCTTTTCCCATAGGTATATTAAGATTATCACCATGAAGTGGGGTGTAACATTTCCCACCTATGCAGAGCAAGCAGCCTCCCATCTTTGATCACCATGCGTGACGTTAAGCGCAGCATCCACTAAGTCGGCACCCACAAAGTCATCCAAGGCGCACGACCCAAACTCGTCAGCCGCGCACCCGGTAGGGCTAAGATCAAAATTGGCCTCGTTCAGCAACAGCTGGATCCTTTGGCCCCCATCGCATGATAGACCTCTCCATAGCATTGACGCTGCAAACGGAACCTGGTTCGCCGTTCGCCAACCCCTGGTCGCGTTGACGGGTCCAGTTGGTGGATACTCGCTGTCCGCCGCGAGGCCGAGAGCTGTAAGACCAAGATCGATGGTAGTATCGTGGCCGAAATTCAGCGACAGATTTGGGCCTGATTCATCCTGCAGGAATGCAGTGACATTCGATACCAGCAGACTTCCAATGACAGGCCCCATATCCCCCGGCAATCCATACCCGAATGCACCACGCATGAGTAAGTCATACTCATACTCATGGTTGAGAATCTCTTCAGGGAGGAACACCGGACACCAGGGCGAGGAATCCACGCCGTACACTGCTGTTCCATAGGCGCAGGCGTAAAGCATACCGTGGACGTGGGCCGCGGTAAAGTTTACGCTGGGATAAGATTCGGATAACACGCTATTGATCCGCTTCGCAATAGGTGGCAGGTAGACGGCGCCCCATTGTGAAACGGGCGTGCTTCCATAGCTATACGACCAGTTGGCACAAGTGTCCGTGGGTGTAATCCACGAGATGGTCTCCTCGTCCTCGGCAATGCGGTTAAGAGTGGCAGTGGAATTGGCGGCACGACCATAATACCCGTCCATGAACCACGTTGCCGATTCGACGACACGGTCTTGGTCACCAGCCAGTACGACGTCCGTGTACAGACCCGGGTACTTCAGCTTGAGTGCAACGCCGTGGTCAAAGAGCTGCTGGCGTCCGGTTGCCGAGAGATCATTCGTCGTAAAGGTGCTGTTCCAGCCCTCAGTCAGGAAAGAAAAGTCATTCGGGAGCTGGGTCTGCGGTTGGGAGAACAGTGCAGTGTTGTTGTTGATGTAGTACGACAGATTCTGAACCGCAACGATTTCGTCGGAGAGCGGGTTGCGACTGCCGTGCCTGTGTACCAGGAACGCCTTCGCTACAGTACATCCTGGCGGTGTTCCTGTCTGGAGCGATGACGGGGTATTCGACGGCACGAAGTACGGCGACAGATTCCCCAGGTGCTTGTAGAGATCAAAGTCGCAAGAAGCTGCTGCCGGTATCCCAAGGAGGGCCGGCATGAGCCAAGCGGCCCACTGGAGGCTCCATAATCCGTTCACCATTGTCACAACTGCAACTGCTACGACCAATCTGACGATGCAAGCACGAGTACGTCGCCAGTCTGCAGCTGGAGTGTTACATTGCGGCGGCGGCAGCTTCTCGAAGCTTTTGTACCTGGGGGATGGGCGGCCGTCTTCCCAGGGATCGGGACCATGCCGCTGGGAATGCAACATCTGCATTCTGGCGTGGGCCCAGCACACCCAAGTAGGTTTAGGCGTGGAGCTCCAAAGGTGATCGTGACCACACCTTCCTATTAAGGCAAGAGGTCGTGTGCCGTCTTATCGTTAATAACGGTCGTCAGAATCCTGAATTGGCGAATGGTAATGTTGAATTGGCCTAGAATTCTTCTTGCATGGATCGGGGAGCGTCTGCACTGTAAATTCAGCTCGGACGAAATCTCCGATTCGTTAAATAGCGCTCCTCTACCGCAGCGTAGAAGTAATTGGGAAAACAGCCCAGGAACCCCGCGCGTAAATGGGCTTCTGTTCGCTAATAATGCCTTGGAGTAAATAACGACCCATACGGTTGGTTCCTGGTGACTGTTGTCACTCAAGCATGCAGCAGAGTCCTAAGAGCATTAAATCTAGTAATCCCGTCTCAGCACTCCCGGTTAGCCCTTGCTTCGCTCCGTTCGCCCCTGCTGATAGCCTTAGGAATCCCGGGTCCGTGCCTGCTATCACCGCCGGTGTTCTGTGTGACGTCCAGCCCATTTGCCTTCTCCACCCGGCCCTTGTGACCGGCCTCCTCCGAGAGACTTCGATGCTAATTCCGGAGGGGGAACAATGGGAATCCGGACTAGCCTCGGGCCACATGGAAAGCGTCGAGAAGCGAAGACTCAGTCTCGGTGCCTACCGCATTGAGGAACTTCTTGTACTCCGGAGAAAAGGGCGAAAGAAGTGGCCACAGGCGATATTTATACTTAGCTGGCGGCTCGTACGGTTTTCTGGCTGGCTTGCAAGATACTGCTGTGCGTACTGTTGAGTGATAGTATATTAGCCACTAATCTTGCTACGTAAGTGGTGACATTCATACGCTAGATGAGTTTTGATAAATAATAGGCATTAACGAAAAATAAGCAATGGTAATGAGAGGCCGTTGATAATAGATAGGTAACGAGGGCGAGGGGAATACCGACAGCAACAAGGAACGACATACCTGGTAGAGCCGGTCTGCATGCTTATTGCACAGCTTCAGTAAAGGCCGGCTGCTGGGCATGCCAGTTACCGACTTGGACGAGACCCTGATCGGAAGGATTCCAATACCTGCTAAAAGGTTCGAGAGCGAGATGCTTTACCTAACCGTCTTCACGGTGAGGCTCTAGAAATCCTCATGACCAAGGCACTGCGCAATTCCTCGCATGTCCTCGTCAATGATCTTAGAGTTGGCGGCCATGTTGTCAGCGGTAAGAGTCTAGTGACGTGTAACAGTCTTTGTGAGATATAACAAATCTCGTGCTTCTCTTTTGGCACTCGAGTTAAGGAAGAGATTGACCTGGCGGGTATGGATGTCATTCACAATAGTAACGTTATGCCTGGTGACGACTGCGATGGAGGACATGAGAGCTTTGATGAGGACTGTCAGAGGTCAGGCGACAGAAGTGCGGGTTTCTGCAGATGTGCAAGCTTGACAGACTGTTTGCGCTTGTCATCTCCGGTGGTCGTCTTCAGGAGATGGCAGAGCGGTCTAACGGATGTTGACGGGTTTGCCTTGACGTGGGGGGTTGATAGTAGGAGAGTGGTCAGTAGCGCAGCCTCGATGTGATTTCTTTAGGATGTCATGATGCTCGTAAAACTAGAATTAGCTGAAGAGCTCACCGTAGCGCGCTCGATAGTGTTCGAAAAATCGGGTTATATCTTCGAGCAAGCTTACCGCGGACCGCCAAACGTGCATGAATCAAGAATGATATCCACAACAGGTGTATTCATAGCAGAGGCTCATACCAGAGAATTCACGAAATGGGCGTAGTCAGGTAACCGTAACTGATGATGATCGCAAATCACATGGGTGCTACAAACACTGATCTAAATCTATATCTAAACAGTCTGGAGGCGATATCAAAATTGTACCCTCGTCACGCCAACCAGATTTATCTACGCCTAGTACCTAGTCACCAGTCCGATATGTTGCCAGTCACTCTATGGATGAATTTGATCGCATTTAAATCATTGTCTATGTCTCTTTGCGTCCCTAGTGAGGTTAGTTTCCATGCTCTATAGCGGTAGCGTAGCAGGCATGATGAGCTATAATTTGTTCGAGAAAGCCAGGAAATGCCACCTCAAGATGCGTCAATGTCGAGGATTTGCATGGTTTATCATCGGTAAGTGGATTATTCTGACCGTAACTCGAAACGGTGCAAAATACCTAGTAGGACCAAAATGCAGATAAATAAAGAGGTAATATAACAGACTGCCATTATATACAAGTTTCTATTTGCTATAACGACCTCGTAAAAGTGAAAATATGAGTCATTTGAGAATTGAGAACTAGAAGCCACTTGAAATTGTTACGGACGGACTCACATGGTTAACTGCATTAAGTGCTGCTTCTATTATATAATTTTACGTGACTACCACGCTAGAATATTACATCTGTCGTTTACTTGCCTCTGCTCAATTTACGATCAGAGATCACTATAAAGCTCCTATTAGAGCAAAGATGGCACCTTCCTTGCTAACAGATATTTATGTTATCTTGCAAAAGCATCTCTTAGTAGTCCTTGAAATATTTTGACTACTTCAACTTTGATAACCTGACCTATCTTACACCATTCACGCCTGTCGCTCCAGTCCCCCCCTCAACCAAGACCCAATCTTTGACCCCACCCTTCCAATCACTTGTCCGTATATCCTGGATACTGACGACAACTACTCGAACCTCCTCGCCGGCGACAAAACAGCCCCTCCCGCCGTCCTCAAGCGCAGCCTGGGCCTCCGGATTGAAGAGCGGCGCGCCCTCGGAGTCGAATGTGTTGTTCTCGAGGTGCTGGTCCCTATAATAGCTCTCTTCCTCCGAACCGCGAGGCACGAGGGCCGCTGTCCCGTTTATGGTCGCGCTAATCGATGACATGGCGCTGTTGTTCATGTTCATCAGGAGGGAGGCCAGGCTTGAACGGTGTTCGGGGCCTGGGGAGCCGCCCGAGGGCCGCCGGACTTGGGTCGGTGGGCGGTGAGACACCCCTGTAGTCAGATAAGCTTCTCTCCGATAGCATTGAATTCGCCGGTTATATCCTACAGTCATGTACTAGCAGCGAGACGTTCGGGTTCTCCACCAGGTTGTTCGTCTTTTTCGAGGAGGGGTTCGTAGTCATGACAATGACTGGGGCAGATGAGTACCTCGTCGAAGGGAGGTATGTGTAGTTCATCAGGGACACATGGGGCTGATTGTTGGTACATGTCGCGAGGTGAAGCTATGGGGGTCGGTTAGCGAGGGGCATGCGACATGGTATCGTGGGCGAGGTCTCACGAATCGAGCGTTCTCGAGACATTGCACAACCTCCGGGGGAAGACTAGCAATAGCCTGTCTCTGGCTGTCGCCTCCTGAGGCTTCGTAATTCAGAGGTATCTGCTCCATGGTCTCTATCGCGACTCTGGTCGTTCACAGACTTGAGGTTGGGTTAGTTGAGCTTTAAGTCGACGATGGAGGGGTCATACGACATAGGAAAGGAGCTATGACCACCGCCCAAGCCTAAGCCCAAGCCTAAGCCCAGAGGAAACGTTTGTGACCTCATTGCGATTTCCCCAAGCTCGGGACCCCGGACTGAAATTCAATTGGCTTTGCTTGTAACCCGACCCGCGGCATTGGGCGGCAGGAGGAGAGAGGAGAGGAGAGGAGCGCATAACGTCGGCCCTTTCCCAACTCTCACCTTCCTGTTCACGATTGGAATGCGCCCAGCTTATGGACAGACTTTGTTGGTCCTTCGAGTTTGGCAATGTAGAACTTGCATCCGTACTTCGACACTAATTCAATCAATTGCACCACCCACGTCTGATTCTGGGACTGCCCCCGTGTGGCCTCTGTGAAGATGCGTTCTATCAAACCCCGTCACATCCCCCGCCGCCTCTTCCACTCGAGCACAACGGGCTTAACCCCAGTAACCCCTATAACATCCCTCCTCATAGCGAACCGCGGCGAGATCGCGTTGCGTATCAACCGAACTGCTAAGCGTCTCGGTATCCAGACCACCACCCTGTACACCGACCCCGACGCGTCCTCTCAACACGCCGCCTGCTCGCCAAACGCCATTGGTCTCGGCGCCGCAAACGCATACCTCGATGGCGAGCGGATCGTGGACCTAGCCAAGAAGCACGGGATACAGGCCCTACACCCGGGCTATGGCTTCCTGTCCGAGAACGCTGCGTTTGCGGAGCGCTGTGAACAGGAGGGCATTGTGTTTGTGGGACCACCCGCTAAGGCTATGTTGGACATGGGGGATAAGGCGCGGAGTAAGGAGATCATGACGAAGGCTGGTGTCCCGTGTGTTCCGGGATATCATGGTGGCGATCAAGGCGAGGCGGAGCTTATGAACCACGCCAAGGAGATCAAGTTCCCGGTGCTGTTGAAGAGTGTCAAGGGAGGGGGCGGAAAGGGGATGCGAATCGTGCTGGAGGAGGGCGAGTTCTTGCAGCAGTTGAAGAGCGCACGGGCTGAGGCGCGGGCGTCGTTTGGTGAGGGCGGCGAGGTTATGTTGGTGGAGAAGTATATTGTGCGGCCTAGACATGTGGAGGTTCAAGTGTTTGCGGACAAATGGGGGAATTGCGTTGCGCTTGGCGAGCGGGACTGCAGTGTGCAGAGGAGACACCAGAAGATTCTGGAGGAATCCCCGGCGCCAAATCTGGATGATGTTACGAGACTTGATCTGTGGGAAAAGGCAAAGACTGCGGCTCTAGCAGTGGGATACGTTGGTGCTGGTACCGTGGAGTTCATCCTTGACAAGGACACTGGCGACTTCTTCTTCATGGAGATGAACACGAGGTTACAGGTCGAGCACCCCGTCAGTGAGATGGTCACCGGGACTGACTTGGTAGAATGGCAGTTCCGCGTTGCTGCTGGGGAGAAGCTGCCTTTAACGCAGCAGGAGATTAGGGATAGGATCAAGGAACGTGGTGCAGCTATCGAGGCACGAATATACGCCGAGAATCCCGAAAAGGGCTTCATTCCGGACTCGGGGAAGCTTGTTCACTTGACGACGCCAAAGACCGACAACGATATCCGGATAGACGCCGGGTTCGTCGAAGGGGATACAGTAACTGAAGCATATGATGGCATGATTGCGAAGCTGATAGTCAGGGGTGATGACAGGGAAACCGCCATCAGGAGGATGGAAGTCGCTCTCCGTGACTACGAAGTCGTTGGTTTGAGTACCAACATCGAGTTTCTAAAGCGATTATGCAGGTCACCGGCTTTCATTGAGGGTGACGTGGAAACCGGATTCATCGAGAAGTGGAAATCCGAGTTATTCGAGCCCCTGGTTGCTAAGCCCGAGACATTCGTTCAAGCAGCATTGGGTATCTTTGCTTCTTCCGCGAAAGCAGAAGTCCAACCCCACGGAGGTTCACTAGGGTTTGGGAAGGAGGCATCACAGCACACATTTACCTTCAAAGCACTGGATGTTCTCGACCAGAAGGAGGGAGAGATCGTGGAAGTCAGCATTACCCAGAAGGGCAACCAACTATTTGACGCACGTGTCACTCGACAGGGCGGAGATCCGACAGAGTTCGCGAGCCTTGTTTCATCACCAACCTCGAGCTCCGGAAAGACGAGCCTCACAACCTTCTTTCCAGACACCAGGATAAAAACCACAGTCATTCAGGACTCTAATAACGACAATAAGGTCTCCGTGTTCCAGCATGGCGTCAAGACTGAGCTGTCTTTGGTTTCGCCGGCTTGGTACGAGAAGGCTCTAGGCATCAAGGAAATTACTGCTTCGGTCGTAGCGCCTATGCCATGCAAGGTGCTTAAGATTGAAGTAGAGGAGGGAGAGAGGGTCGCTAAAGGCGCACCGTTGGTTGTGTAAGTTCGGATCTCTGCGTATTTCATTTGGGGTGGTGCTAATATCAATCATAGCATTGAATCGATGAAGATGGAAACAGTCATTCGCTCACCACAAGATGGTGTCATCAAGAAACTCGCTCATAAAGAAGGAGTAAGTGCAGCTTGTTACGCAGGCTTGGGAATAATTACTCACATGATCTCCAGGATAAATGCAAATCGGGAACAGTTTTGGTCATATTCGAAGAAGAGGCAACTAGCGAGCAATAATGTTGGGCCAAGAAAAACGCAACGAGCCTCTCGTAGTTGATACCCATGGTAATGATCAGTATGTGTTGCGACACAGGCGTTGGGAATCCATTCGCAACTTTAGATATACGAACTTCTCGTATCTCGCTTCCCTTGATAATGGCACCGTCCCAAGCCAGTAGGCGATGGCTTTTTGTGGGCCGTGTCTCCAAGCATCTTACACCCACTTCCGTTGATCTTCATCCATGGCGATCTAACCCTCGGTCAAGAAAAGCCGACGCAGACCGGGTTCGTGAAGTGTCCCGAATCTGGGTATGTACATTCGAAGCCTTGAACACAACCCTAAACGCCGCTGCATGCATTATACACATAGTTCTACATCCATATACATGTTCAACCGTCAAGTCGTCCTCGCCTCCTCAGCCTTAGGCGGGTCCCCGGTAATCTCAGCAGGTAGTTTTGGCGCCGTTCGTGATTCCGTGTTCCTGTACTTTGGCTCTGTGACGCCAACCTATCCGTATGTCAGCATCATTCCATGCAATGCTTCAATCCCAAGCCCCCAAACGCCTCTTCAATTCCCGGGGTTCCCACACTCTCAACTTGACTTCATTTCCCAACGCGTAGGAGAGCAAAACTTACCATCGCCAACAATCGCCAGGTAGTGTCCGTCGGCTGCGCTCCAACGCCAATCCAGTACTTAGCCCTCAGCACATCCAGCTTGATGTCCTTGTGCAACCGGCCCGAGTCGTCGTATGGGTCGGCCTTGGGGATCGGGTCGTACGTCCCGATCACCTCGAGCGGCTTGCTGTTTCGCGCAGATCGCGCTTGCGCAACCACAATATTGTAGAAGGGGGCGTTTCGGCGGCCGAAGCGCGCGAGGCGGATTTTTATGGTCATTGTTGTGCCTTTGGGATTGGTGGACAATATCGAGGCAGGATTGCGCTGAAGCAAGTGTTGAAGTGTCGGGTTGCGATTGATAGGAGCTATCGAGAAATTTGGCCGGGTTGGGGGGTTACGTTGTTCCGCCACAGCCACAATCGGCAAGTTGCTGGTGATGTCAGTCGACCACATCGACGTCAAAACGCATTACTTGCATCGCTCGATGCAAATTGGATTTCTCGAACCTGGCAAAAGGTTGTTACGATTTGAGCTTCCCTATAGTACGCAAATTCCCGGGAATTCAGAGAAAGATAGATTGCAATTGTTGGATATCCAAGATGGCTTTGAAGGTAAGCTGCCTTTGAAGCTGGCGGAACGGCCCAGGAATCCGTCCTAGCTAACAACTTCCAAGACGTTGTCCGCTAAGGCCGCAGCTGCTCTCGACAAGGAGCTGATGAGTACCGGCGCCTTTTCCATTGACCAGCTCATGGAACTGGCCGGACTTTCTGTCTCTCAAGTCGGTGAGTTATAGTCACTGCATTTCATTACAAGCAGATTTGGACGGCTTTCTTCCCACCTATACGCATCCAGCGATGCTTGGATTCTAGCAATTTGACAATAAACCAGTCTACCGAGTCCATCCTCCCAATCAAGGTGCCCGCGTTCTGATAGCATGTGGCCCTGGGAATAACGGTGCGTTTCCACCTTCGCGTACAGTGTTGGCCGCTTAGTACCTGTCATTAGGTGGCGATGGATTAGTTGCTGCCCGTCATCTGAGACAATATGGCTATACACCTACCATATATTACCCGAAGCGTAGCAAGAACGAACTCTACCAGGTAGGACCTCCCCGTCCTCGACACTTGGATGTAATTCTCCCTGCGACGTTGCCTAAGTGGGCTTGCCCGCGTCGGATCCTTCCTTGTTGTTGTTCGTTCTCGGTCAACATCAGTCGATCTGGGCCGTCAAATAATGTGGACAACGTTCTGCTTGAAACACTTTGTTCATTATAGGTCTAACCCTGTTCGTCTACATCATATGCATTGCCTGCTATCTGATTGTAGCATCTCGCAAAGATCCAGACACTGGTTGAGCTGGGCTGCGTTCGTGTGCTGCTTCCCCGCCCCATGTCATCTTGGTGTTAATGTCTAACCAATTGGCTGGTTGATGTTGATGTAGCGTCTCGCAAAACAACTTGAAGATCTCGAGGTTCCCTTCATAGATGACTTTTTATCGGCCATCAGTTCCACGGATCATGTCGTCGACGCCATTTTCGGTAGGTATCGTTGTTGCCCTGCCAAACTGCGAGCTAATTTCATCCCAGGCTTCAGCTTCTCGGGTGAGGTTCGTGAGCCCTTCCCTACCGTCATAAAGGCACTGCAAGAGACTAAGCTTCCCGTGACCTCTGTCGACGCACCATCGTCGTGGAATATCGAAGACGGGCCACCAAAGTCGGGCTTGGGCAGTTCCTTCATGCCTGAATTCCTAGTCAGTTTGACAGCCCCAAAGCCATTGGTGAAGCATTTCAATGGTCGACACTTCGTCGGTGGTCGGTAAGTTCGGATCCGTGCTGGACATCACATTTTGACTCGCGACGTACCAATGACGTTTGAATAGCTTCGTTTCCCCCTCGATTGCCAAAAAGTACGATTTCGAGGTTCCTGATTA
Source organism: Xylariales sp. AK1849 (assembly GCA_022432505.1). Lineage (NCBI taxonomy): Eukaryota > Fungi > Ascomycota > Sordariomycetes > Xylariales > Xylariales sp. AK1849. The sequence goes on from JAJKKH010000009.1 coordinate 2,499,413, forward strand.
CCAAGGACTGGACCAAGTCGTAGAAACCAGCCCAACCGGCCAGAAACTCTGAGCACTGGTGCGAGATATTCTCTTCAGGTTGGATTGGTGCTTTCGAAGTCGTCTTGCTGATCACATAACTTCGCACCCTCCCGTACGGCTGAATGGACAAACGGGACTCGGACATTGGCCTTCTTCCATGTCATTCTTCACCTCGGTCATGCCGTTCTGGCACTCGAGCACTGGAGGATGGTAGTCCTCGCAGAACTGGACATACACAAGATATTGCTTCCTGCAGACTGGGCACTCTGCACCGTGCTCCGCGCACATGAAAGCCTTGGTGACGGTGGTCCGCAGTATCAACTTTCAAGAGGGACCAATTCAGATATCCCCCAGTAGGGAGGTTTGCGACTAAGATAGTTGTCGAGTTTGGCATATCAGCAATCGGAAGTGTGGACGATGTAAGTTCCAAAGGGGGGCCCTCTTTGTAATACCGGCCAACTGAAGGGCGATTGGGCGAGTTTGCCACCAAATTGACGAATTGTTTACGAATTGTTTACGAATTGTTTGCGAACCTCTGAAAGATCTAGGAATCAGCGGGGATCCTTCCGTCATGCGGAGCAAATGGTCTTTGAGACGGTGGATGGAAGGATCGCTTTGCCATTTTGTACAATCTCTCGGCAGTGTCGCTGTTAGCTCGGAGAAAATGCTCCGTCGGTGGTCCATTGGGTGGCGCCGCTTAGGCTGCGCTTACCATTCACCGCGGCCCTAACGTCGGGGGGAGGCCTTGTTCTAGTAACCCAGTCTTCCACCAAATTTCGATTTCTATCATAATTGAAGCAATTCACAATCGCCACCGGCCAGAAGATGATCTAGAACATGGCGAACTAGAAATTTCCCAGTGATATGCATGGGGAATCCCAAGTCCCGCTACTGGCGTAGGTATGCACCACAATCCTCGTGGAGACAAAGCAATTCCAAGTCATATGTTTGAAGTATAGAACAAGAAAATTTGGATATCCTCCCACTATTGCTATTCACTCCTACAAGGCTTCTTGGACACGGCAACTGCCTTCCGCCTTATCCAGGACCCTGACTTTCGTGCGGCAGATGCAGCCGCTTTCATCGATCCGCTAGGCTTCGACAACCCCACCATGAGCAGTCCAGCTTTTTAATTGTGTACTTGGTAGGTAAGTATTTGGATCATAACCATGTGTGTGAATAGATGCGCTCTGGGTGCTTTCAACCTAGGTTCGTCGATGCCTCTGCCTGCCATAATAGTGATGAACCTTGGCGACAATGAGAAGCACGTCCCCATCATTGACTTTACTTCACACCCATGGGGTCCCTGCAGAGAAGTCGCTAGGAGGAGAGGGGAATGTCCCGGAGCGGGAGACTGACAGGCTCGCCACAAGTCAGACAGTCATGCGGCTAGAAATTTAGTTCGGAGTGGAGGTCCGCGCTGTCTCATTGGCTCAATGCCGGAATTAGCCACGTGTGGCTCGGGCATGGATGGGTAGGCCAGTTCGGAAGCAAGGGACTACAGATGATGCATTGGCTCTGAGACGTTGGCTCATTATTGACTTCATCTCTCTCCCACTTCATCGTGACTACCCATGACGTTTCGAATACAATCGTAGCAAGAAAAGAAATGCCTTCCTAACAGGCAGTCGTTTGGTGCTGTCCCAAAAAGTTCTTGTCACCACCAAAACCCTGCCTAGCTGGGTCTCATTCCGAGGCCGGGTTGGTACTCGTACCCCTGGCTGACCTAACCCCCTGGGTGGTCCAGACCGCATTCGCATTCAGAATTGCAAGGAAACCCGAATTCGTACATATTTCGCTACGAGCTATACAGTGGTTCCGTGCAACGATAATCAACGGCGTCCAATAATTGTTCGTATTTCACAGTTGTCAACGGCACCACTCCACCACTCACCATCGTTCAGGACTACGAGTTGGCTTAACAAGGAGTGTTCGTGACGGCCGCATTGGGTCCCAGAGATGTGCTTTGGATTAAGGAGTAAAGCCAAGGCTGTAGATCTCCATTACTGTCTGTGGGTATCGATCCTGTTCTCTGAAGCATGAGCAAACGCCAAGCCATGGTATCTCAATCCCTAAACCACCGGCTTGCGACATTCGAGCATGATTGGGTCGTAGCTCTGACCATGGTGATTCCCTAGATGAGGACACAGTCTTGCAATAATCTCTGGCTCTCCTGCTTCTATCCTATACCCCTCCTTTCCCTATGTGCGTCCAGCCTTCTTGCCCCTACTTCGATGGAGTAGTCACCTCAGCCATAAAAGACGTGTCTGTCATGACAGGTAACCCCAGTGGAATTAGCAGCCTCGACTATACTTCCGTTTGGGTGGTCGCGTCGGTAGACTGATTAGTCGAGTGGTTCTGTAACGAACCGGCCAGACCCTTAGCTATGTCGCAGGCCGATGCACCATCGTGAAACTCGCGGAGTGCACAAAACCTTTGGATCGACAATGAAATAGTACCAGAACTGGTGGAGATGAGGGCAGCCAGTGAGGGGAGGGTGTATGTAGGGACATCGTGTAAAACCTCCAATCTGGCCACTGCAGCATTGCCGGCAGATGTGGTAGTAGATCTTACACATCTTGACCACGGGGTGTGGGGATTGGGGGATGTACTCGGTGCGGTGGATGTTGCGTCTGCACGACCGAGTTAGTAAGCGAACGCGGAATAGAGCGTGATGGTAGATGAGGTTATACCTGGTGTCAGTGGTATCGTCTTTGTCTGCTTGGTGTAAGGAACTGCGAAGAGAGCGGTGATGCCATCTAAAGTCTCAGGTTTACGGTCGTAAGATGTGTTCTTGCCCAAGGGGCCTATCAAAGAAGGTAATTTTGAACTGGCGCCGGCTGTCGTTTGTTTCACCAAATCAGGATCAGTGAAGATTGTCTGCTACCATTATCTTGGTTTCGTCTTGATGAGCTGTTCAGGCAGGTGAGCCCGGAAGTTAAGTTGGGACCATCATAGGAAACGCTTCGAGGATGATTCCCTTCATACAATTACATTCCCTACATTGTAAAAGAAAACAATGAGTCTAAGTCGGCGCCGCCATGTAGGCATCGCCTATATGCTTGCTCTAACATCAGTTCTCAGTGTATTACCTGCTTTTCAAACCCAGTTGTCAGGCTGACACGAAGCACCGAGAATAATGAACCGGGTAACTAATATGGTCATTTATACATGTCAATGAAATCCGCTTCAGACCCTCCTAGGTGTCTTGGTCGTTGTACCTGTTCTGTCGGGTCTCACATCGTAGTTAAGCAAGGTATCAGGAGAAAGAAAACGGACTTTAGTCAACAATACCAACACAATGCCTCCGTCGACCCTGATTAAACACAACATCTTACACAAGTTAAATATTTTACCAACCTTTACCACGGACTCGCAGAGCAGAAAATCCAATATCTTGGAATATATCTTGGAATATTGATCACATTTCAAAAGCTCGATCAAGATTCAACGCACGCAGCGCTTAACATATCTCGGCGATAAATTCTTCCCCTTTCCAATCACTCCTTCAATCTTCACGGCATACTGTGTTCACAGCCTTATAATTAGCCTATGGGATGGGGCAGAGGCGATCGAGTGACAATTTGAGGCTCACGTCGAGGCAGACGCGGAAGCCAACCTCCAAAGGCGACTTACCAAAAAGGAGACCCAGACACTTCCGATCCGTCTGTATCATCGACTGAAAACGGTTTCGGTGAAGTCGCAAGTCGGTGCTCGGGCATTGCAATATTCACGTGTCTAAAGTTACTGGTTGATTGTACGTGTGACAACAATAACAAAGATGTACTGTCTTATGACTGCCATGAGCCTGAGCAAGTGACACATGCGCAAAGTCCCCAGAACACAATCATCATCGTGCCGCTGTGACTCAACAAAGCCTTGGCCAAATGCCCCTATATAGAACTGTATTTACCAACCCACGTATCGATCAAGAAGCCTGTTCCACATCCCCCCTTTGTTCGGTTGCGCATCCCGTAGTCGCTAGTCTCAAGGTGGCCGTTTTCTAAAGGTGCTCAGCTTGGGTCGCCAGGGCTTTCGTGGGAATTGGAACTGACTTTAGTGCGAGAGACATCTAACAGTTGATCAATTCCTTGGCCGCAGTCGATGTCTCCGACTTGTCGCTCCCTTTGAGGAACGTCTTCTCAATACCTCACGACGGCGTAATTCTCAGTCATACAGAGTCTAATACCAAAATCTGGCTGGTGCTTCCCTCAGAGAGATATTCATGTTCTAGGTAACAATCAAACTTCACTCTTCCTCTCATACCCGTGGATTGATGACATATATTTCACTTATAAAATATATTTAGCCATCGTCCTAGCGCATATGCATCTTTGGATCTTTATATCCAGTATTCCAAAGCCCAGGAGCTCTATCGGAAAAAGCACAGTAATTGATTTACTTCTAACACTTATGCTTATTAAGAATAACATCTGCGTGTCCTTGGTTTTCCCCTTGCATTATTTGCCTAGAATATCACCATGCCTTTAAGCAATGGTGCTACGGCCTGACGGAGCGTAGTGTTAGGTCTTGTTCCCTACTATTTATTGCATGTTCTTCATTCAACTTCTTCCTAAAGCTTTCAAAGCTTGATTGGAGCGTGGTCAGTATCGCGGTTGATATTTGACCATGAGTCATTTGCGCGAAATGAGTGTATACAGTGCTGCTGCGCTGAAGTGTTCCCTTAACAGAGCGAATCTGTCAAACTGATGACGTAGAGCGAGATGCTGATAATCTCCGACTCCCAACATGAATCATCATACTCGTGACAGCCAATATCTGGTGCCTTTGGGCTCAAACAACAACAGGTAGTGTGAAGCCTGTCAACAGACCAGCCCTCCATTGGCGTCGGTCTAAACGATACTGCTAACTCTGGCTCAGTAGCTGGTTCAGCTAGTCAATAATTCTAACAGGGGCGGAGAAGAGAGCTCTAAGAAGCGTTTGACTGTGGAGCCGATGAGTATGCCACTTGTGGCTCAAATCCACAAGTGTTTACACCGCAGATTATCTTGATGACCTGAAATCGAGCTACAAACAAAAGGGAGTATTAGAAAGATTATACCCCTTGTCTTGTTTTATCAGAGAGTTGGTACCCTGAAAGGACGGCGGCATCTAAGCAATGTCATGTTCGAAGCCAGACCTTCGTGTAGGATTATTTGGCGGCACATGCGATAAGCGGCAGTGCAACAACACTCAGGCACTCCCAGCTTCCTAGGTAATTATGTTCTACCGACAAAGGCTTTCGTGCTTCGAATACCTTAGGCAAGTTCCATGGGTCGAAGCCCCTCCACATTTATCAGGCATCCCCGCCCACCAACCTAGGAAGCGTCCGACAGCCAGCTCAGGGGAAAGGCGACATTTGAAAATTTATCAGACATCAGGTGACGAGACAAGAGTAACTGATATACCATTAGACAGCCTTGTTTGGTGTATAGATATTGTTTGTCTCTGCAGGTATCAGGAGCCTAAGCTGGCACTCCGATAGTCAACATCAGCTCTAACAATACTCAAGGCCTCAGAAACCACTCGGGCCCGTAGCGCCTAACCTATCAGTTTCCACTGTCTCATCCATTTGAAACCACATCGGGCACTGTAAATCTATAGAGATTGGAGCTATAAATTGACATTCCTCGAATTTTAGTAGTCAATAACCGGGTCGCAGGTCAGCATCTTTGACGATACTCGATTACTTAACTTGTGGCAAGAAGTGCTAGATTGCCATCATCTGCCTTTGATGAGTTCTCTCAAGACATTTCTGCGTACCCTTGGATGAGCCAACACGTATGCTTCCGATGATCAACAATTCGATTGATGGTCGCCGACTCCGCTGATAAACCGCGATCCAAATTATCTCAAGTACGCGACTCCAAAATTACCAAGTTCTGAGTCTCTTGCTTAACATAATTATGTGATCAGTGGCCCTCGCAGATATCAGGCATCCGAGTTAACACCCAGAAATCCGATAGCTGCCGATTCAGGCGATAGTAGGCAACTGAGTTGATACTCAGCAACAATCGCGCCTACGGAAATGACAGTCTAGCCCAATAGGCATTGGCAACCTTGGGCGTCTCCTGAAATCCTAGGACCATTGAAATATAGTAACATAAAGGCGAACCGTTCCACAGATCATCTTCAATCCAAAGGTCTCCCTCACTAACTCTGACCGAACTGAGATAATGGTAGCGGACATTTCCTGTGGTGTGAGAGAGCTTTGAAACCACATTTGACTAATTAGCAGTCGGTCGGGTTTACTGACCACGACGTAAGTGGATCCTCTTACTGCAACAACGAGGGTATTCACTACCATCGACAGCTTACCATCTGCCTCGCGACATAAGACTTTGACATCAGATCGTCAGAATCGAACCCGTCAAGCTCTGACTCATCGTCCACAGGTAAGTGAATACTCTTTGCCATCATCGTTCTAATGAGCCTTTCATTTTGTATTTAAACCCCTTCTGCTTCCACTTACCATCCTCTTCCCTTTTCGTGCCACAAATATCAAACACCAAGTCCACCTCAACAACTTGAAATCAACCCAAAGCACTTGAAAACTACAACAAATATTTTTCATCACCAGCTCTTGCATCAATCTACTACAGGCGTAAGTTTCTAGTACACCACTATTTACTATAAAACTCTCCTTTAGATCACCTTTGTGTAGCCTTACTCAGCTGCTCTTCGAATTTTGCTTCACATCAGCCTCACTATTGCCACCTTACTCGAGCACCGCCTCACCTGCTCGTACACCACCTGTCCATCTTCGTAGCCTGAGGGCAATCCAAGCTCAGCTCTACCTGGACCAAGCCGATTTCCCCTTTTCATCATTGTTGGGCAAACCTTACTTCGACCTCAGATGCAACTTCATCATACCCGAAGAGTCGTATCTCTAACCATATCCTGCCGTAGCACCTTTGCTGGCTCTCGACGTCTTCTTCGACCGCCTTATTCCTCGAAAGTCATATTGCGACTTTGAAGCTAGGACGCGCCGACTGCGCCCAACATCACGGTAAGTCTCCAATTAACTTCCCGACTCCCCGACTATGTCACCGACTGACTCGTCTATTAGTAACAAGCTCCTTTAAATCAAACACTTGTCATCAACAAGCTTCTGGCGCTAAATGAGTCGGTTGTAATTAGTGGATACCGGCAAGGTGTGTATACTTCATTATAGTTATTCTTTCACACTCACGATCTTATATATATTCCATGAAGACGGCCGCCCTTCCTTATTTGGCTGACTTACCTACTACAGTAGACCTTGGTGGATCTGACGCATCAAACCATCAAACCACTACCTCGAGACAGTCTGACGACCAAGTCTCAAGCACGGTGTGTAATATTCACTATCCTTCCCACAACACTACGCACATATTCGATTTTCCATAATATCTCCGCCACATTGTTCCTCAACTACTACTCCTCGTTCTCCTTGACTAGCACGCCGTACAGTCTCGAACCGACTTCGCTTATACTAATCAAGTCCTTTTGTTACAATGACGGACGCAGCGAACTTTGACATGAAGACGTATATGGCTTACAACGATGTTAAAGTCAAAGGGGGATCTTCTACTTCGGGTTCCGCACGTTCCGATTTCGACACGATGATAAATAAATCCTACCAGAGCGTCGAAGCCGAAAATTGTCAGCTTACATCGAAGCCAACTATTCTAGAACCGAATAATGCTGGTCCCACTACATGGTCCAAGGCTTCTAAGCGTTGCACTCCACCTCCTGAGATGACGATCGACCCTACACTTTGGCCAACTGTTAAAAGCTCGGTCAACTTGCCTCGCAAGAGCAAGTCACCCGTCAAGTCTTCTAACGGCAAGGGTGTGGAATTTCTCATAAAGGAGATGCCTAGGCTCAAAGGAGATGTCGGCAAAGGAAAGGCAGAAGGGGCTCGTCGAAGCCCAATGAATGAAGTCAGTTCGAATGCCTTGAACACCAAGAAGTCAACACCTATGTTGAGCATACTGGATGTGTCTGCCTCGCCGATTCCTGGTTCCGCCAAAATGCCCACTCGGCGATCACCCTCCGTCGAATACATAGACAAGGTACATAAAAGAGACCCTTGGGTGATGAACAACACCTTCGTCGCTGTGACGTATAATCACATCGATGACATCAACAGCGCCTCAGAAGTCATGCCTTTTCGACCTAGCACCGAGAATGACAATGAGCCACCCATATCTCGTCACGCTGTAACGAGTTCCCCGGATTTCGGGCAAAGCAAGCACGGACGGAATGTGTCTCATGTTAGCATCAAGTCACAGATGTTGGAGAACTTGCTAAGGCAGAATGAATCTCCGCGCAGTTCAGAGCGCTTGACGTACGGGATATACCCTCCCGTACACTTTCCTCCTCGACGACAGCAGAGTATGTCGTCAGAAAATGCCAGTATGAATGGCTTCAACAGCTCCGATTACACTCAATCAAACACCAGTGTTGGACTTATGACTCAGTCGACGATTGATGTGGATAATAATCATGTCAACGGGAATCAATATGGTTCAGCCTATACTCACACAGCCTCACCTCTATTGATCGACGATGAGTCTGCATATGCACCCGGACAGCAATCATCTTTGCCGTGTCGAACGTATGCTATCCAGATGCCGCAGCCGGGAGTGCAGAACGTCGCGATGCCCATGTCGATAATGGATCCCGCAGCAGCAGCCTTCCGGCCTGGAATGACCATTACTGGTGTCTCGCCCAACTATCGAGGCAATCCATGCCTGAAGGCCAATCAATCGGCGGAGATTCCTGAACATGAGAGTACTGCTCTCTGGGTTACTAATCTGCCACCGGAGTGCAACGACAACATGCTGCTCAGCTCTGCCACTGGTACTGGGAAGGTCTTTGCAACAGTTATCAACCCGCCTGACTTCACGCTCGGTCACTTGACAAGTGCTGCAAAGATTGTATTCTTTGATACAGCTGGTGCTCAAGCTCTCTTACAAAAAGCTCGAATGGGTCAATTTGTCGTCAATGGTTATATCCCGAAGGTCAACATGAACCGCATTCGCACGCCCGCACATTCCGCGGGACCCGAGTCACGGGTGATCCATATCGAGGGTCCAAAGCTTATCGTCAATGTCCAGTTCCTCCACCACTGGTTCTCACAGCGCTTTACATATTCCATTGACGCTGTCTTCCTTCTCCACGAAGATGTGTCCCCTATTGGACGTCGACGATTGGAGTGGAGATTTGGATCATACAGATGTCAAGCTGCCTCTGCTTTGTCCTTCATCGACAAAGAGCGCAAGCGGAATTGCGACACTTTGGGTTGCGACGCATCGGGTCGGCTGCATAACGCACTCTGGCGACAGGTCAACACCTTCTATGGCGTGGATCCCTGCGCTTAAGTTGCTGACATCCAAGGACGACTTCACCGTGGCAGGACACAGTCATGAATACTTCATATTTGCCTCTCAATGCCTTGTATACTACATCGATACCAGTGTCTATGCTTTGCTTCTATACGACACGTGCACTGCATTAAAATACACGTATATAGCATGCAGCTGATTTGAGGGGTTGGGGGTCCGAGATTGGTATACTACATTTGGAAGGCACTGGTATAGATAGTTAACAAGATTCGTCGTAGCAGACCGCTTAGCGTTGAGGATACACAGAAGCAAAAGCTGAATGAAACCCTTCTGTGTTCTATCATTGTATCAAAATATCGCTCAAATCGATAAAAAAGCAATATAATGAAAGCTGCCACGCTTTTATAATACTAACAACAGGTGCACCTAATTTATTCCTTATGGTATTTTTAATGCTGCATATATGGACGGATTACTTCGAGAGGCGTATGGCGAAGTTATCATTGAAGTCTCACAAAGTTTCCTGAAGAACCACGACGAAGACGTGATGTAGTAGAATTCCAAAGCATTGGCTGCTCAAAGTAGACATTACTATTAATTAAGCGGCCGTGCGGATCCTTGATCAAATCCATTTCATGAGATGGTTCCTAAAGAAGAATTCATCGGTAGGCCAGCGCAAAGGATGTCCATGATGACTACCAGACTAATCTTCAGCGATCTGGTTCATGCAAGGACATAATCAGTCGTTGCCATCATTCGACGCTTATTGAAGATCTACCTAACGAGTGAGAAGCTCGGAACTGCGAGGTTGTACAAGCGTCGCAGATCCGGAAACCTGCCCGAGGGGATTTTCAAATCTCGAAGCATTGATCTTAGGCTGAATGTTATGTAAGCAATGTCAGAAATATGAAATTGATCGGCCGCGCTCAGTTATACCTGTTGACAAGGTGATATTTATAATTACAGCAGTTAAGACGTAGCCCTAGGTACACTTTTGGGCAAGGGATGTCGTTAAATGACTGACTAAGCAGCTTCCTATCTCCATGTGATCTCCAAGCTGAGGCTTATCGGTTGGCCCGTTCCTCAGCTCAGTGGCCCGAGCTCTGCAGGCAACGTGAGCTTCGTCGCCTTGCGAAGTTGGAGCCCATCATCGACCAAACATAAACGTCAACTTTGAACAGCCATTCACTCACTTTTGCGATTAGTCGTTCTGACGATTTCCGACACGAACTCAACCTCTGTGTCTACTGTTTCCCTATTTCTCAAGTTCGAACACCCCAGCCTCCTCATTCACCATGGCGGACGCACCTCTGAAGGCCGACAAGGACTTCACCAAGGAGGCTGACAAACAGATCCCCGAGGCTGAGAAGCTAGCGAAGGTATGTTCACTTCCACCTCTATCCCCGTCAAGGGAGTTGAACGTTGCTGACAGACTGCGCTACAGAACGATGTCACAGCAGCAGTGGAAAAGCTCTCCGTGCTCGAGAAGCAGACCCGACAGGTTAGCTAGCTGCCCTAGAGTTTACGGGCTTGACTGACACACCCGCAGGCATCGGATCTTCCCTCGACGTCACGGGTCCTAGTCGCGATAATCACAATCTGCAAGGAAGCCGGTAATTGGAGTCTGTTGAACGACCAGGTCTTAGTACTCTCCAAGAAGCACTCTCAGCTGAAGCAAGCCATCACCAAGATGGTGCAAACGGTTATGACCTTTATCGACGACACACCGAACCTCGAGACCAAGCTTTCCGTGATCGAGACCCTGCGAACCGTCACTGAAGGCAAGATCTTTGTTGAAGTAGAGCGGGCTCGCGTGACCAAAATCCTCTCCGACATCAAGAAGCAACAAGGCGATCTAAAGGCCGCAGCAGACATCCTATGCGAGCTTCAAGTGGAGACCTTTGGGTCGATGGATAGACGCGAGAAGACGGAATTCATCCTGGCCCAAGTAGCACTCTGCATTGAGAATGACGACTGGACGCAAGCTAGTATTCTCAGCCGAAAGATCAGTACCAGATATCTCTCGCGAAAACCGAAGAAGACCCCAGAGCAGCTGGAGAAGGAGAAGAAGGCCCGCGAAGAGAAACTGAAGAAGGGGGAGGAGGTGCCCGAGGAGAAGGAGGATGATACTACGGACTTGAAATTGAGATACTACGAGCAACAGATCATCTTGGCTAAGCATGACGACAAGTATCTGGATGTTTGCAAGCATTACAGACAAGTCTTGGATACTGAGGCGGTAGAGGAGGACCCATCCAAGCTCCAACCTGTGAGTCCGACTTGGAGAATGCGAGTAACATGAATCTAGCTAATGCCCTCTTTCAGGTCCTCCAACGGATTATCTACTTCGTCATTCTCGCTCCCCACGACAACGAGCAACACGATCTCCTGCAACGGATTTTCCGCGACACCCGCAACTCGCAGGTTTCTACTGAGGCGAAACTGCTTAAGCTTTTCACCGTCCACGAACTGATGCGGTGGCCCGAGGTAGCTAAGCTTTACGGTCCCCACCTCTGCTCCACCGACGTCTTCGACCACACAGCCAACGCCTCTGGGGATGAGAAAGCTCACCAGCGATGGCAAGACCTTAGGAAGCGGGTCATCGAGCACAATGTTCGCGTCGTCGCCAAGTATTACACTCGCATTGGCGTGGAGCGACTCACACAGCTGCTTGATCTCACCACCGAAGAGACCGAGAAGTACATCTCCGAGCTTGTGTGCTCTAAGACTGTCTTCGCCCGTATTGATCGGCCCGCGAAGATCGTGAACTTCGCCAAGCCTAGAGATGTTGATGATATTCTCAATGAGTGGAGTCACAACATGAAGGATCTTCTCGGTTTATTAGAGCGGGTTGATCATCTCATTACCAAGGAGGAGATGATGGCGCGTATCCAGCCCGGTGCGCAGGGCAAGGGCGGCAAGGAGAAGAAGGGTAAGAAGATTAAGGCGTGAAGTGCCTCTAATGGAATAGGCTTTGGCTTGAAGACATGTTTTTTGAGAGGATAGAATCGGAAATGGGATTCTTCCAGTTTCAACAGGCAAATATGGGTTTGCATCCGGAGCCTGCAGGGTGTACACTATTAGTAGATTTGGGGCAATGTGCCGTGTAGAACTGGATTACGTCTTTGCATACTAGCCCAGCCTGCCTGAGGTTTCTGCCCTGGAAAAATTGGAGTTGTGACCGCAACCCACTGCGTGGACACAAGAAGCATCATGAGATCGATCGGCTGTAAATGTTGATCGATTGGAGTATCGAGTTCATGTGCATTATGCCTTTCATTGTCAACCTAGCCTAAACCATCTCGCCGACTTTTTCGGTGGAGTCGGCATCACAAATGTTCGAATTCGGTTGCTGACCAAGAAAACGGCATTCATTCGCATAAAACCGCTCAATCTTCGCAACCTTGAAGACGTCGGTCTAATTGTGAAAACACTTCCATGAGATCTATGTCAAGGACTATCCAGCGTTCTTGTTCGCTCAGATACCTTTACACCGGGATATTTGGAGTTGGAGCTAGGAAATACTGCACCATTGTGCAGATGAATACGCCTCAGCCCAGCTCGAGGGAGCCGGCGAATAGGAATGCCAAAGGCGGTGCGAAGGAGATGGGGAATGGCAAGAAAGACTTGAAGATCTTGATGTTGCACGGTATGAAGATCACCTCTGATGCGCGTCGTGAGGGATATCGTGGCATTCACCTGCTCTTATCTCATCACCTCTCACTCTCATTCCATGTCTCGTTTTGTATTACTGCACCTGCACACAATCCATTCATCTTACACTTCTCTCGCCATTTATTCACATCGAGTACTAAATGAGGGTATAGGCTATACGCAATCCGGGCCTCTCTTTCATACGAAGACGGGCGCTCTGAACAAGCTCCTGACTAAAGCCCTCTCACCACCGCCTTACAATTTCAACCCGAAGCTTATATATCCCACGTAAGTGAAGTGTTCTGATTCATCTCATTCATATTTCCCATTCCCGACACCGCATCACACCTCCCGCAGCCCTTCCCATGAGCTCCCTTCCCCATCAATGAATCCACCATATCAGAAACTGACTTGGGACCAAAGCGGACCTCACCGTCTCCGCCCCTCGGACATACCCGGCTACCAGCCCCCGTCCCCTTCGTCGTCCGCAGCGACGGACGAGGAAGAAACAGATAACTGGGCATGGTTCCGCCGTGACGAGGCAACAGGCTCCTACCGTGGCTTCGAGGAGGGCATGTCCCGCATCGCAGAAACGATCCGGGACCACGGCGGCATCGACGGCGTGATCGGGTTCTCACAGGGCGGCGCGACAGCCGCGCTGGTCGCCGCGGCCTTGGAGCCCTCCCGATCTGTCCCGACGGAGGCGGAGACGTGGGCGGTGCCGCTGAGGGAGGCGAACGGTGGGAGGGGCTTGAGGTTTGCGGTCGTGTACAGCGGGTTCTTCGCACGGGATGAGGGGCTGGGTTGGTTGTACGAGGGCGGGATCCAGACGGAGAGTTTGCACTTCATTGGGGGGTTGGATACCGTTGTCGAGGAGAGTCGGAGTCGGGGGTTGGTGGAGCGGTGGAGGGACGGAGGCGCGAGGGTCGCGGTGCATCCGGGTGGGCATTATGTCCCTGTTAGTAAGGAGTGGACGGGTGCTTTGGTTGGGTTCTTGAGGGAGACCCTGGGCGAGAGCAAGACTGATGAGGACGAGGAGAAACTGTAGGCACATGGGAAAGGGGCATGTTGACTGATAATAGACGCTTCCGAGGAGTATAGTGATGGGACTCCAGACAAGCGCTAGTAGGATACACATAGATTCGGGACTCCGGAATTCGTAGACATGCTTCCGGTCATAGGTGGGGAAGCCTGTACGTAGCTGGTTCACACGAGCACTTTTAAGCTGCTGTACCTCACGATCATGTTGGTGTATTCCACTGAATGACTTATGACTTAGTCCAGCACCGAATGGAACGACCCCCTAGTCGGGATCCATTACTCCTTCTGAGATGCATCCCTCTGTTAAGTCGCTGCGAGGTGGATAGAGCGCAGCATATCTCTAGATTCGAGCCACGCAGAAGACCTCGAATTCACAAGATAAGGAGCATTGGTAGCCCATCACGCAGAAGACCGAAGGCTTGTCGATTTACATGTTGCAACTCTCAACCCGCCGCGAACTTTGCGTCTATGATACAGATCCGCCCTCCACGCCCATCCGCATCCGCCGCCTGTCGGTTTAATCCGTTCTTGTCTCTGTGCATTTCCCACCCGCAATGCTCATCTCCCTCGTGTCTCCTCCATTCCACAGAATCAAGGCTTAGTGGCCACTCGACTTGGCGTTAGGGTTGCGCGCGTCGTTCTTCCACTCATCACCTATAGGATAATGTCAACGAAGTTCTTCCCAGGACTCGCACCGGGACTAATGCATACTGTTCATCATGGTGTTCTGCAACGAGTTAACACCGTAGATGATGACGGCACCTGCATGTTATGTCAATTGCCTAGTCTTCGCTACATGGGACGTCGTAGTGAGGTGACTCGTCATACCGGCAACGAAGAAGGGAGCCAAGGGCTTGACTGCATTCATGTCAGTAGCTGCTCCGTGAATTGGCCAGGAAATTGGCTATTGACGTACGGACAGGCGCCGGAAACTTCTTAAGCGGTGTAATCCCGAACCAAGACATCTTGACGGTGGGAAAATGGGGTGATTGGTAGGTGGGAGAGGTATTTCAATGGCAGATGTTGAGGAGGTTTCGTTGATTTCGACGTTTCCTACGAGAAAAGCCGCGATGCGCCATCAAAGCTCTACCTACTAGCGTTGCCGAACTAGTTGATGCCTGATTATAGGATGGATGCCTGAGACAACAGGGTCGGTGAAAAACAACCCCGATTGGCGGGCTGGACTCCACTCCAATCGACGTCACACTAAACACCCTCCCCCACCCGCAACCATGTCTACCACAGGGTCCGCAGGTCCACAGACGGCTTGCTCCGCAACACCAAGAGCTGAGGTCCATCCCGAAGTAGCATAGCAACTGGGATGCCGAGAGAGCTGCTGCACACTTCGAAGCTCCCAGCATTCTACAGTCACATAGGCCCTCAAAAGTGCGGGGGAGGCTACAACCAATTACCCGTCACATTCACCCTCCTTGATTTTGATGCCTTTCGTTTTCCGTTCGTGACATCTCCATCTACAATTGGTACATTGCACCCACTGCCTTGCCGGACACATCGAACGAGATCACCTCCCTGCTGGTGAGGCAAAGCTGAGGACGAAACGAATACTTCGCACGACTGCAGGAGTTCGGAACCGTCACAACTCCCTTTCGACGACCACCTCGTTTGTCATTGCAGCTTCAGCTTCTTCCCAGCAACATCATCTCCGAAGCCAGGGACCAGCCGACTGCAGTCATTCAAGCTTCTTCCCTTGTTTGAGCGCTTAACGCTCTTCATCTCACATTCGTCTCACCTTCCCCCACACCATGACAGTCACCACAATGCTGGCCCGACGTCTCTCGCGCGCAGCCGTAGCTGCACCGCGCTCCCATTCCCTTCGAGCCTTCAGCGCGACAGCGCCCCAACGAAAGTCACCATCCATGTCGGACATCACAACCGACCAAGTTGGGACCTTCAACGCAAAGCAGAAGGAATTCCGCGTCCACTTGGCCGCGCTACAGAAGGAGCGTGAAGACAGTAGGTTTACAGTGACATCTTCTTACAAATCCCCCGGCTCGAGTGAGCTTGTAGAGAAGGACAGACCCGCCTTCCTCGAAACTACTCAAGGTCTGGGCTTATTAAGCATTGCATCAGAGAAGAAGGCCGAAGCCCGCGAGAAGGCCGCGAAGAAGGAGCCCGAACGACCCGACGGCCTACTAACCAATCTGATCTACGGCACCAAGGAGGGCCGCGAGATGGACGCCGAGATCGAGGCCTCCTTCTCCGCCGTGCTCGCCCGAGGCAAGTACGTGCACTCGATCGTGTTCCATGAGGTGCAGCCAGACAAGGTGGACGAATACGTGGATCTGGTCGGCAATTGGTACCCACGCATGGCGTCCATGGAGGAGAATAAGGTACACCTTGTGGGCAGCTGGCGCACCGAGGTCGGCGACTGCAATACCTTCGTCCACATCTGGGAGTACCAACGCTACCATGGTTACCACCAGTCCCTGCACTCCATCTCCCGCCACCCAGATTTCCCGGCCTTCGACAAGAAACTCAAGTCCCTGATCAAGAGTAAGAACACCAGCATCATGCAGGAGTTTTCCTTCTGGCCCACCACCGCGCCCCGTCAACTAGGCGGTGTTTTTGAACTGCGATCCTACACCCTGCATCCCGGCAACCTGCTCGAGTGGGAGACGCACTGGCGACGCGGTCTCAAGGCCAGACGCGAGGTCATGGAGGGCGTTGGAGCGTGGTTCGTCCAGATCGGAGATCTCAACACGGTTCACCATCTCTGGCAGTTCGCCAACCTGGAGGAGCGCAAGGTTCGGAGAGAACAGAGCTGGCAACACGAGGGCTGGGCCGATACTGTGCACAAGACGGTTCCCTTGATCCAGACCATGAAGTCAAGGATCTTGGTCCCAATGCCATGGTCGCCTGTTGGCTAGACACGGGAAGTGTTCCTTATCCTTAGGCTTGTAACCAGTATACGTTGCGGGCGTGGAGAGCCGGACGTGCATGTACAGGAGTCTGGTATTACGGGAAGGGATTGGTTTTCCGCTGCGTTGCTCTTTCTCCTCCCCAGGGCGTAAAGAAAGGTCGAAGCGGGCGGGCGAGAAGCGAGCTATTTGTATTACTTAGACTGCAACTTTTGCCACGAATGGCCCAAGACCCGGATGGTCTCAGTACTAGCATCAGAAACTAGTCACTCTACCACTGCGCAAAGGAATATGCGACATGGATTTCACCTATATTCTATATTTTCCTGTTATGTGATCTGATGCTCTACCCCTAGTAATTCGGCACTAGGTCTCCACAAATTCTTGCCAGCAGTCTGGCCCAGTACGAAGTAGTCTCCACTATGGAAGTCGTGTGCAAATTCCCGTCACACTATAGCTTGGATCTAGGTGGTGTATAAGAGAGCGTTGAGCACGATCTTGTTTCCCCTACCATCGGTCGTAATCACCCTAGCGCTATGGATAGATGGGTTCGCCTCCAGCACTCACTTGTTACTTCGCCCTGATTGTCGCGATAACATTGATATCGACAACCCTAGTTTTCTTACCCTTGGTGGAAGGATTATGTCAAGTGCGGGTTGAACACATGTGTATTGACTCGATTGGGGATCATCGGATGCGTTTGCTTCAAGCTAATAATACTCGTCATGTACATGCAGTCCAGTGTAGTTCAGCATGGCCACTTTATCCTCTTCTTTTTTCCGTCTCGCATTCCTCCTGCGCTCACAGATTACTGATGAGCCTGACCGACACCATTTGGAACATCCTCCGCCTTCAAGATGGGCCAACCGTACGACAAAGGTAGGGGCAGACAACAACAGTAGAGCCACGTATCGTTCTCACGTAGTCCAACCTTGCCGCACCTTTCCCTTTCGTAGGCTAGTTCGCAAGGCAAGCAACGGTGGCGGTGCATATCATCATGATGTGTGTATCCACGTGATGGAGGAGTTGATACAGTGCTAGCGCTTTCCGCGGTCGACGCTGTGATCATTCCCCTTGGCTGTGTTTGAGCATGCTCATGCCGAGGAACTGCGGGAAAAGATGAGACCGGGGTAGCGACACGGTGCATATGATCATCATCAACCGTCCCATCCAATCCAACTCCACCATGGTCACCGCTTTGCACACCAACACCCTTCACATTACCACTTGTTGTCCCATCTCTCATCACACCATCGCAGCATCCTGCTCTCCTTCCTTGCTTCTCTAGCCACTGGGTCCGCAAGAAGACCTCGAGAATAGAGTCCTACTCGTCTTTGTCCTCGACATCCTCCCCCATCACCACCCCCAAGTTCCGTCGCGCAAGCGAAAGCGTGTGGCCCAGCGCGCTTAGTTTCGAACTTAAACTCAGTAAACTTGGATCCGCGCTCTCGACTCGCACTTTCTCCCTGACATACACCGAGGTCTCGGTGCCTCTCCCCTTGCCCATCCCGCCGCCGTGAGCGCCGCTACGGGTGCGCTGGAGGGTCTTATGCAGGTCCTGGGGGTTGGAAGGGGGGCGGATGGATAAAGTGGACCCAGAGGTGGTCATGGGTGACTCGTCTGCACCCTCGGGGCAGTACCCAAACACCCTGTCCGCCTCGTCGTGTTCTAGGCGTCGGGCCGTCCCGATAGCGAGCGCCAGTTTCGATCCGAAACTCACGGGTATATCGGCGGGTTCGAGCGTCCTCAGAAACAAGACCAAGGAGGCATCTTGGAGGGTCAGATACACGGATATGTTCTGCGGCAAAGGCGGGCTGAAGCAGGTAGGCGGCACGGAAGACGACGTCCACGCCGTGTCTGGCGCGCCTCCTTGCTCCGGGAGCGACGGGCCCTTGATAAGGGACAGGGATTCTGACATATACTCTGAGAGTAGTCGGAGTTGGGAGGACAAGAATTTGGGGTCCAGATCCGACGCTGCACTCGTTTTGGCAGCTTCGGAGACGATGAACTGCAGGATATCCACAGATTGCGTGAGCAGTGTGTTGAGGGTGGTCAATTCCGGGATATGAATCGGGTGCGCCGGGTCAAGCGCCAATGTCTGTGGCGGGATGGTCTTAAGTTTGAGGTGGATGGACCCCTTGACCAGACGGGTGCCAACCCGCGTTACGTGCCCCTTTACTGTTTCGTGTCGCGGAGTGCTGACGACTAATGTGCTGCCTGGGTCGATGGGCGCGAGAAGGGCGTAGGTTTCCTCAAGAGCGGACTTAAGGTCCCGGAGAGTGGATCGGAGGTCGTTGAGGAGCCAGGTGAGCTCGCGGGCCTTGGAGGGAAGAGGTGTTAGTTGGCTCAACGGCTTCGGTTCGAGGACGGGTAAGGGATAGATCAAGACCCAATCGGGTTCCCGGTCCTCCAGAAAGCATGGCGTGAGGGGAGGCGAAGGTAATTGTGACATAGTGACTGGAAGAACGGCGAGGGAGAGAGTGTATAGAGCTCTCCATGGCATCACTCACCAAGGTGGCATCCTCCTCGATTTTAAGCTGATCCGGTGCAATGGGAGGCCAGATCTCTACAGACATCTTGAATAGGTCTTTCCCCTCTCGTCGAATAACAGGCCATCAGGCAGCCATATATCATAAGACCATTGCAGTTACGGAATGTTGCCTCAATAACAAGCTATTGATTTGGTTGTATGGATATGCGGCAAAGTTGACGATGAAATTGGGGTTTGAAGTGGGGAGCTGTTGACAGGCAGCTGGATAAAGATTCCGCTAAACTACAGCGGTCTCAATGCTGTGGGGTAACCCCACGTCATTGGCCGTAAGGCTGCAGCTACTGTACCAGAAACTGATCAGATTAGGGGAGCGCGCTTGACGGAAAAGCGACTTCGCCGTTTTGAGGAGAAAGGCACGGTTTGCGCAGCGGCCGTTACTTCAAAATACTTGAAATGAGCGCTGTATAGAAGACCTACAGGTATGGGCGCAGAAACGTGCTGTCTCCTCAGGATACTATTACGACACTAACACTGTGCTGCGACAAGACAAAACAATTATCATGGCAGCTCCCCCCAACAAAGAGGAGCCATCGCAGCAGAACCCACAGCTGCCTAGGAAGCTGCCACCTATACCTAAAGGTTAACAACCTGATCCATGTTTAGCGACTCAGACCGTCTTATCTATACTAACGACACGTAGGCCATATCATCCAAAAGCGTTCCCTGACCACACGGCGCGCCCCTTCAGACTCACAATCTCACCGCCTCTACATAACCGCCCGCACGCCCTTCCGTTCCATCACCACCCGGGTCCGGAAACAACTCAATAAATCGCTCCGCACCGCCTCCTCGACCAATCCCCAATCATTCACGAACCGGCTTTCCAAACAGCTCCCCCCCGTCCCGCTCCATGACCGGATCAATGCAATTCAGAACTCACAAGGAAGTGGCATCGGGCTCGAAAACACAAGAGAAGTCATCGTGATTGGGACGGGAAGAGCGATTGAGAAGGTGGTTAACATTGCCGCTTTCTTCCAGGGGCAGGGGGATGTTGAAGTGAGATTGAGGACGGGGAGTGTGGGGGCTCTGGATGAGGTGGTTGACAAAGGGGAAGGAGAAGAGGATGATGGATTAGGGGGTACAGGGGGTCAGGAGGGCATCAGGGAGAGAATGGTCAGTTGTCTGGAGGTTGGTTTCAGGTTGAAGTGATGCTCTGCGGTATAAGAGATGTCTGTGTTGGTTTGGTACCCGGCGTATGCCGCTGTGAAGAAAGGCTTTGAATGATTTGGGCGTTGTAATTCACTGGCTGCTATAAATACCCCAAAAGGAATGGAACCGTTGCTTTCATAGTAATCGACGGTTGGGTGTCTGGTCTCTCTTAGCACCTGTCAGCCGTTGTGGCCAGGCTTAGAGCAAAGTCGGCCAATGCCGCATTTGCTCATTATATGCGCCTGATACGCGTATCATACATCTAGCGTTGACAAGTTGCATAAATACTGGCATGCGAATAGACTTATGGCTGCTACTTGGTTAAAACTTGTTTGCGGTACTTAAATCAACGATATTCTAGAGAAACACTGACTCTCAGTTGCTACATACCACTATTGTTCTAGACAGAGAATGAATCATAACTATAGCATGGATGCTATAAAAGCATTTGGAGCAATGACGTGGTCTGCGGTCAAACTTGCTACTTTTCTCTATATGACGTGAATGAGAATCCAAATGAAGTATCGTTGAACACGTTCAACCAAAATCTGTGAATGTTGGCAAGTCTCAATACCCAAGGATCAGATAACCTGCAAAACCCCAGTCCATCACGACTAGCTAGCTAAACTCTTGTCCCTCGGACATAAAGGGGAGAATTTATATCTAGCCGATTCTGAGACTATCCACCGCATATTGGAATAGTTTATTGTCACAGTCCCGTGATCAGTAGCACTGTCAAATCTGAATTGGGAACTTAGGAGTGCAATGGACCACGTTGCAGAAGGGAAATACTCGAGGCATTGTTATGAATATCTGTGATCAGGTTCAAAACGTTGCAAGAGATGGCAATGAGCTGGTTGTGTAATGAAATATGGGTGGATTTGACGGACACAATCTCGATACTAAGAAATACAATTATCTACACATTGAGTTCTAGAACGGTAAGGCCGGGGTACTATTCTATTTGCGACCACATGAGGAATGCTATCTTGGCTTCAATGAGCATACGACTTTCATTGTAGCGGGTAACCTGTTTTGTTCTAAAAGACCTAGCAGGTAGTGTGACTCAAAAACTCAAACTTGAAGTCATATACTCGCTCAAGCCCTTTCACGCAAAAGAGCTCAGAATGATTTGGGATTCTAAGGACAAAATCTTGACCTATAGACTGCAGTCTTGAGTCCTGATTCCGAGGTTTTGGTTTAGCTCCACTGATGTAATAGGGAACGGATATTCTTGTTGATGATTATTTATATCTGTTTACGATTGTATAGTACGAGTGTATTGCATACCGATAACCTTGGCTCTGACTGTGCAGGGCCGACCAACATTATCGGATACGTCATGCATTCCAGTAGACACGAGTTGATTGGAAGTAGGACCGCCAAGGTGGTCCAAACGCAGTCAAGGGTATAATCCCAATACTCTGAAAATACTCTGCAACTCATTCCGCTCAAGGACTTCCCAGCCGCGAAATTGCGCCCAGCCTGACATAATTCTTCGGATATCATTCAGGGTCGCTTGACCCTTCCGCTCCATCTCCTCAATCCCTTCCGTGTCCAGTGCATCCCGTTCCGCTATTACGCTGAGCTTGTAACGATACATTTTCCTGACCAGGTCCGTAACGGCTTCAACATCCTCCGATGTCACTTCGCCGTCCCGGAATATGTCTTTCTCATTTATCTCAAGCTCTGTCAAGACGTTTTCGTAATATTTCGTCAACAGCTCCTTCCGGAACCGCTCGTCGCTAAGCAAACCGGTATCGCCGGTTTCAAGGTCGCCGGGAGTATTGTCATCTCTATTGAAAAGGTGAATGTCGGCTGAGCGGCCTATGACTACTTCATATTCCTCCCTGGGTCTAGCTGTTGTTGCTTTGGTTCGGGGAATGAAGAATGTCTTCTGCTTATACCGGTGGATGAGCCAGACAATAGCCCAGAGGAGCGCAATACCAGACGTGGTGCCGAAAATGACAGATTCAATGCCCCAGATGCCGAAATAACCCTTGCACGCATTTTCAATGACCAACGAATCGTCGGGGAAGTGGTACGTGTCGTTAATGGTGGCGGGTATTGCGAAGAGATTCGAGGGTAGGTTTCCCAACCCCCACTCAGTGGTGCTGAGGTTCATGAGCTTGACCCATTGCGTCTGATTAGTTGTGTAGTAGTTGAAACTTTCCCATGATTCCATAGCGACGATAGAACCAGAGGTTCAATCTCAATTATCTACGACAGACAAGAAGATGGACGTAAGCTCTACGAAAAGTGCGGTAGTGGGGTGTGGTTTGAGATAGGAGATGACCAAAGCAGCACTTCAATTTGGTAGGTAATAACTGATTCACGGCACTCTCATTGTATCAGTGTCAGATTGTCTGTGATTTACTCAGAACTAATGGCGGTGGCTTGTTAGGCAAACCACAAACGCACACAGGTCAGTTCGTATTAGTTCGCAAAAGCTAATTCAGCCACGGAGCTTTGCCATTGTCGCACGTTGTCCGTTAGGGCCAGCCAAGAGTACACAGCTCGTCTTTGATGTGTAAATTCCTACTCGGCGCTTACACAGCCTCGTGGTAGATGATTGGCAGTTGTCGGTACATGAGAGTACTTCTGCACGGTTGCTGCAGAAAAGAATGCCTGCCACGTAATCCTAGCTCCTAAGTTTGTCTGGGGCGGAATTCTTGTTTCTAACCTGCGCGCGGACAATCTTGATCCTTCAAAGTCGATGTGGCGTTGGTTCGGGCTCATAAATATAATATTCACTAGAACCGATTTATTCAGCTGGGAAATGGTATGCATTTATTGATTATGTTTTTGTATTCAATCTTTTAACACGCCAGTGCAGGGTGCCTTCAAAATTGAGAAGAGACCTCAAATTGCCCATGATCTCTCATCTAACACGATCCCGGCTTGCTCGATTTTGCCATGCCTATCCACCTTCTTACCGCAAGCAAGTACTACGTGCACACTATTCTGGTCGATGGTGACCTCCAACATCAGCTCGTATCGATAGTATGTCTCGTTGGACTCGACTGTTCTCTTGACACTGTACACATTTGAGTTCTTCGGGTCATCTACGATGCTGCTAAGATCGTAATTGAAAGTTACCAGCTCCTGGTTATCTGTACTCCATATTAATTAGATTCCCACGTATAGAGATTAGTTCTGGGATGATGACGGATTACGTACGAGTTGTAGGTGAGAATTGAGTTGGAAGAAGCCGTGGACCAGAATGTAAGTTGACTAGCACAACGGTGCCGACTTTGTTGCCATTCGGAGTGGTTTTCCTGACCAGGGTCTCTCTTTTGATGGTCGGACTGTCGGGCAGGATAAGATCCCCTTTCCCAATGATCCACTTGATGTTATCTTTGGCTCGTTCGATCCAGTCCAAGGAATCCGTGTACTTTTGTGATTCATCGTGGTCATATGAAGCAAAGCGTCTGGCGATCTTGATACCGATATCATAGGGAAACTGGACAACTGGCGCAGGTTTGGTGCATCCCATTCCAAGGCCCATGATCACCGCTCCTATAGCTACGGCCGGCCAGCTACCGGAGTATCCTGTAGCGTCTCTATTAGGTACCAAGTTAGAAGTGTGGCTGCTTGATGAAAATAAGGGAAACTACCTTGTGGCATCCTGGCCTCCCAACAGGGCTAACCTTCGGCTACTAGCAACCTCGCTGATCTTTTTACAAAGGTACGGGCTCTGCGAGAAGCCACCGGAGAGGAAGATAGCCTTTTCATATGATGAGCGCGGAAGTCCCTGTTCACATCATAACGAGTAGGCACTGAAAAGGTCTTACTTTGATAGGTCGATCTCTGAGTGCCAACTGCATGATCTGATCTTCGATCAGCCGCACCGTCCCACGAACCGATTGTTCAAACATCTTCTTCATATCGATGCTAAGAAGTCGCTTTCAGTATCTTCTTCTGACTCAAATTGTGCAACCGCACACCTACGGCCTGATGAACAACTGGCCATCTCTGATTCCAGTTGCCGGGTTATTTATCTCTCCCACACCGTTTGGTAGGTTAATTGGTTCGTCGATGATATCCCCTTCTGCAGGCTGTCCTGCGAAGTTGTGCTTTATCGCCATAAACTGCTGTAGCACTGTAATTCTAGTTAGCGTTTGCTGCGATAGCAATAATCTCGCACAATGCTCACGGAATTGTTCCCCTTGGCCCAGAACGCGATTCGACCCCTGACCCCGGTGACCTGCCGCATCGCCCAAAGCCCTGAGTCTATCGAGATCCCCCTGGCTCAAACGAGAACGCAAAAACTCATTGACGAAGTACCGGTCAATACAAGTGGCGCCGACGGTATCCCCTACTAAATCAGTCTCAAAACTCTCAACGTGCATTTCAGCGTACCAGTAGCTTTAGTGACCTTCGTTACCCGGAAGTTCGGCGCTACCTCATCAACACGATACGCCACAAGGTCCTGCGTCTGTAATCAATAATGGTCCCAGCTCTTTCCAGTTGGAAGACGTACCACAGTACCACCACCAGCGTCGACCACGATGAAGCACTCGTCCTGATAATATATCTGTCACCACAGCACTATAACGAATGTTGGCATATATCAAGCAAGGGATACCTTTCTCAGACTGCGGATGACGTCCTCGTTTGCATCCTTCATTGCGTATTGGGCACATGCTTCCGGTTCGGTTACCATGCGGATGTACCCCTTAGTTGATGTATATTCATGGAATACAGAGCCGAAAGAGTCGTTCACGGCCTTGAAGGTAAGATTCCTGGCTCTATAGTCCCATTCCTGTAAGAGATATTAACATGCATCTGCCTGTCAATGCGAATGGTCGACATCTTACTGCAGGATGCGTGATGACAATGTCGATGGGAAATCGGTTCAAGGTTCCAGGCCGGCCAGCTTCAATGTCTCTACGCACACAGTCTGCAACCTCGCGCAAGTAGTCAGTCACGATATTGGACGCAGTCTTGATGAGATGCTGGTAGTCCCCAATGCTCTGATCCGACCCGACATTGAGTTGACCATAGTCACTTATTGCGCGCAACAGCGTGTTTAGCGCATCTCCTCGCGGGGGTTTGGGAAGGTCTAGCTTCGTCCACCGAAGCACCACGGCGTCGGCGCCAATGCCATATCCCCAGCGTTGACCGCTGTTGGCCGTGTACGTAATTTCAGAGGGA
Organism: Xylariales sp. AK1849; assembly: GCA_022432505.1. Taxonomy (NCBI): domain Eukaryota; kingdom Fungi; phylum Ascomycota; class Sordariomycetes; order Xylariales; species Xylariales sp. AK1849. Next base: position 2,525,197 of record JAJKKH010000009.1, read on the forward strand.
ACTTTGTCGCCGATGTTACCGCCAGCCCACTGCTGCACAACGGAGATGTCCGAGAGTTTTGGAGGCTCATCGGTAGTTAGGATCCAGGCAACACCTAGGGGATGGTCAAATACTAATGAACAACCCGGCTACACAAGTTTCGTACATACCGGTATATGTTGTCCCGTAGTCAACGGATATGACGAATCGAAGATCATGATCTTCTAGAGCGCCATGATCTCTGGAGTGCAATGTTTCCTCTAGAGATGACATTGTCTGATTGGACTACGATTTCAAACGACAAGTGCGATATGCGTATGGGACAAGGCGAATAATACCTAGCTAATGGAAAGGATGTTCCAGTTATTGTTGGGTTCGGTGAAGTTCAGCAACTTTGCTTCGACAAGGAAAATCATTCGAGGGGGGGAGGTGGCTATATCCAGCTGCAAGGCTTTGCAGGAGAATATTATTGCATAAGGGGTGAGGCTGTACAGCTCCACATGGTACGCCTGGCGATGGCTCAAATGGGCTGCAATGCAGGTTTCAATAGTCAGCGAAACTGGAAGCACATTGGGCGGCGCAGCTTTCTCGGGAGTAGCTCGTTTCCCCTTCCACGAAGCACATTTCGTGAAAGTCATTGCGTGCACGATAAAGTATCTATCATAGGTTTCACTTAAACCATCTATTGATCTCCTTCTACCAAATCTCATATGCAATGAAATTCCCAGATGTTCTTAAAATCAAGACAAAAGATAAGTCGAAACGGAAGTCCAAGCCAGGGGAGGTAACCCCATTAGAGACGCACAATGCCGAACCATCCGCAGATTCGATGGCATCATCGTCAACGAGGAAATTGACGCCCATGATATCGCTACATGGGCATGGTCAAGAATTTCAACTAGATTATACGGCAAATCAACCGGAGGACCGCGAACCTCGTACGCCATTGATACGTCATCCGGATGCTGAAGCCGGATGGACCGATCGTGATCATCCAGTACCAGTGACTCAAGGGCGAAAGCGCGTCCCGCGCCATTCTAATACTCCGGAAATTGCTCCCAGACTTGGTACTAGCAACGTTGCTGTATCTCCTCTGGCATCTCTATATACGCACTACTCTGATGATAACCAAATTCTCAACGCACAAGAGCTCGAAGCGCCTCTGATTAGCCCCCCAGTCTCTGGTTTGAAGTCTCATGGAAGACGGGAAGTTTCGACCACACCAGAAACAACGCTGGTGAGGGGAGAATTGGACGGTGGCGGTCGCGGGGAACCCGTACATGACTCTAATACCGTACCATGGGCTGTGAATCCTGACTTGGTCTCACCTTTGGCTTCTTCTGAACATCAAACGCAAGAAGCTGGCGATCCAGTATTGTCGAGCACCACAAATATCCAGCATGAATCAAGCACTCCTCCGAACGCTGCCCCGGATGTTGAAGCGCGAATTCAGGAGTTTCTTGCAGAATACCGGGTCACGAAGCGCCCTGGCTTTGATTGGATCTCAACGCTGTTAGACTGGATCCAGAAGGAAATCGAAGGGCCTCAAACTGAGTTACGTCGACAACTTGAGTGGCGTGATGAGAAGTATCGCGGTCTGCAAAACGAACTCTACACTGTCCGAACCGATGATACGAGTATAATCCAGAACTTGCAACAACGAAACCAGGCCCTAGTACACACGAATGAACAGCTGTTAAACGATAGACACACCCTACATAGAGAGATTAGCGGAGAGCGAAACAGGCTGCAAAAACATAGTGGCATCATCCAGAAGTTAGAGACAGAAAGAAACCACTTTCGAGACTCAGCCCAACGCCACGAAGATAATCATGCGTCAGTCGAACGGACTTACAACGCTTTTCAAACGAGATCAAAGGAAACCGAACTAAAACTGCATTCTCAAATATCTAACGTTCGGGCTAAGGCTCGGGAGACTGAGAAGGTACTGCACCTGCAAATATGTGATGTCCAGGTCATGGCTCGGGAGACTGAGATGGAACTGCGTAACCAGATGGACATTACAATCTCAAAGATGATCAAAGAGCAGGAGGTTCGAGAAACTGCCTGGGAAACTGAAAGGGACAACATGAGGGCAGAGCACGATCAGGCTCTGATATTGATGCAGAGACAGCGGGAGTTAGACAAAGCCAACGCAGAAAAGAGGTTTGTGAACGAAACAAGAGCCTTACGGGCAGACCTCAATAGCTGCAAGAAGCAGATTGCCTCCTACAACAATACGGGGAACTACGTTGCCATTTCCGATCAAGATTTCAGGACCTCTCTCCAAAAGGTTTCTCAGAAGATAAACAGCCTCATCAGCTTCGTTCACAGGCCTCAGGAGATGAACGTCAATCAGTCATTGGACCCGAGCAACTTCCTGGGCCGCCACTCAGATCAGATAGGGAGAAACTGGCCTAAATTCGTCAGGAATGTCTCCTGGGGGGTCGTGATGTCCGGACTTTTCCACCACCCCCTTGGATTCGGGGTGTTTGGGATGAATGGTGACGGTCATGAAATACTCTACCAACTCAAGTGGCTCTGCGTGAGTCACAGTTCGAACTGTAAGATCCCAATGCCCCATGCTATCACTTGATAGATTACTCATGCGTGCCTATATTTAGTAGTAGCCAGCGAAGCGGCTTTTCCCAACGAGAAGGATGTGAACGTCTGGCGCGCAACGCTATTCCAAGCAATACTCAGGGAATCTGCCGATCCATCGGTTAGCGCAGGTCGGGGTAGATATGGTGAATTGTTCTTGGAGAATATTGAACGAGTGTCCAGAGACTGGGTCGAAACCCTTCAGCACATTAGCAGCGGTGGACTTGACACCCGGGCGCCGCAACAGATTCGCACAATTGCGCAAGAGCTTGGGATTCTAGCATTGCAGATGGGATCGCAGCGGGCTCATGTTTTCCTTGAATCTTGTCATCATGGCGACAGAGTCAAGCCGAACGAGATGTTTATGGACGAGGGTGGCTCTGAGGGACCACCCATCCAGGTCGACATCATGACACATCCATGTATCAGGAGAGTTGGAGACGGGCGGGATGATGTTGCCATTCAAAAGGTAGTTGCGAAAGGTGGGTTTGTATCGTTGAGGGCTAGACATTAAGTGTGTCATACCATATGCGAAACTCTGAATAGAGCCTACGTTTCAGATAATGAAGCATATGTGACGTACACACTTATTTATCCAGGTAAGCCCTTGTGGAGATGTCAAATTTCAAGCATTGACTATGATGGCTCAGCTGTCGAGGTCGAGGCGCTTTGCATAACGTGTTCGTTTTTTCAGCCTCGTAACAAGATGGAAACACGAAGACCCCCAATCATCCTATGCGCACCCCTCTCAATTTGTACTCCATTAGTCTGGATATGAAGTTCATCTGCACTTACACGGAAAGAGGCTGGGTTTATGCAGCTGACTGGTGACTCTGCTGCTATTCATGCAGACCCAATCAACTCCGGCAGTATTGGCTGCTTATTACGTAGCACTGTGATCAGCCACGCAGCCTTGCTTGCAACGATTCGGTCTCGTCAACTCCGTCTCATCCCTTTGCAAAAGTGCAAAAACGGAAAAAAGCAAAAGTGCAAAAATACAAAGTGCAAAATTGGGCATCGCGGCGATGGTGGTCGTTTCGGTGGCTTGCGGTTAAGAAAACGCGGCGTCGATCAATACAGTTAGGCTAGGCGTTTATTGGGCCATCTATGCAGGCTATCAAGTTAGGCACATGAAGGTGGCACAGGACTGGGCAATATCTCGTCTCGCAGGAGAAGGCCGCTGTCGGTATCGTCAACTGGTCTACCGGACTACACTTAGCCACCACCACCTTGAAGGAGTCTATCCGAAGGCGCAGCGCTAGCGTCGGAACACGAAATGGATTATATGGGTTGCGTCAAGCTTAACGTGCAGCCTCGCGTAGGTATCACGAAGTAGCTACACGTAGCCGAGAAACTCGGGGACTTCGTGTCGGCCCTGGACAAGAAATGTAATGTCTGTGAACATCGTGTGGGGATCTAACGAAACGAGATCGAGCCAGGGCAAGCCGAATCTATCACTTGGTTCATCTTGTGCTTCTTTTACAATAGACATATCAAAGCATGCAGCTCACGACGATATTCAAGCTGCCGAACCAGCCCCTTCCGTCCATCCAGGATGGAGGGTCTGTCGGTCCAGTCTTCGTTACCATTTGGCTCGTAATTCTTACCGCTTTCTTCTTTTTATTCTGGTGGATCTTGCGGAAAAGTGATGGACCGACAGAATCAGAATTTTACCTCATCCGTATCGCAACACTGCTCCTCGCTATGTACGTAATGAAAATAGTATATTTCCTTGGGTAAGCCAGTCCTTCAGGTTGCGACTAACACATCACGGGTAGATCGTATCTGCTGTCGACATTGGATGGTTGGTTTCACTACTGGAGAGTCTCTGTATCGTACGGTTACGTTTTCCTAAACCCAATATCCGAATTCTTCCGAGTCGGTTCGAGCGTATTGTTCTTGTCGGGGACATTCAAGACAGTATGGTTGGAGCTCGAAGATAGGTTCACTCTAAAGGTTCAAGCATACTGGTGGACGTCCGCCAACATCGCTCTCTTCATTGTGTCCCTAGTGTCCATTTTCTACGTGGTGTTGTATCTAGCTTTGGCTATAGTGTGGATCGAGTTTCTAAGCTTCAACACCATCGCCGATGTTGCGACGAAGAGGACTCATTTTGAGATAACCATGGCTGCCCTCTCCTTCGCATTTGGGATGCTCATTGTCTACGCAGCATCTGCCACATTGTTCTCCAAGGCGAAGAAGATCAATGGACGGATACCGATGGTCAGTTTACACTACACTAGATCACCTGTTCTCTCTCCTCGTTCTTGTTGGACTAATACTGACATGTTCCATTCTATTGTAGACCCGGGTGCTCACTCTTTGGCTACCGACCATCTTCCTTCTCCTTCGATCGCTGATGGAATTTGTACTTGCACTCCTAGCTTATGGCCCTTCGGTGACTCGTCAAGATCTGTCGTTTATCAAGGACGTATATTACGGGCTGCTCACTTGCCTCTACCTATCGGGCATGCTTGGCATGGCCTTCAAGGTGACACTGTCCCACGATTCAGGTGGCAGAGAGTCGCGCTTGGTTGAGTCTGCCATTCGAAAGTATATATTGGACACGCTGGACAAAGAAACGGAGCATCGACAAAAAGCGTCACCCAAATTTGAGTCCTTTCTGAATAACATGCTTTACAATCTTCAAACGATTATCCAAGAGCCTCTGTTCTCCCTCGATCCTGTCTTAGATGAGACGGCTAAGCAGCGATACGCGGTCGATTATATCGAGCAACTGAAAAAGAAATTCGGCCATCTCGACCCTAAAGAGATCAGCAAGCAGAAACACACCTCTCCCAGTGCATCTCGTACGGCCACCCCCTTTTCAGGGATTTTCAAGCGTGGAATGGTTAAACGCGCAAGCCGCAACAAGATATCGTCAACCTTGACTTCGGACATGCGGAACTCCGGCTCGGAGCAGGCGACGGGGTCGCTGCTCTTTCCCCAAATTCTGGAGGATGATGGCATACAGCGCCGGCGTATTGTACAACCAAGGTCTGTTCCCGACTTCGGAGTCGGGATCCCCTATGCTCAGCCAATCTCATCCGCCTCGAACCCGACCATTGGGAGGAGCTACCGTCACAGCTCCGCACCGGCCGGCCCCACGATGCTCAATCATAGTTTGTACGGATCACCAAGCCCAGCATCAGTGAACCAGCGTTTTCGGTCTTCGGGAAACATGCCCAGCATGGACGCTGTCCAAGAAGACGGGGCAAATGCACGTGGTGTTCCCCATCCAACCTATCGTCGGGGTCCACGTAATGTACACTACCATTCGATAGGCAATCCTCCGTCCCCGACAGCATCGCCCATGCCAAGTGACTGGGCCTCGCCTGCGGCCAGCCCAAGAACAATGTTCGCCCAGCCTGCTACAATCTGGTACGATGACGGTGAGCTGCCAGCATCACCGAGCAATGAGCAACCACCGGCGGGAATCTATGGAACTACCCAAGCGCAAGTTCCGGTGCCTGCACAAGGACCGTCTTATAGTGAACAAGATTGGTGGGAAAGGACTACTCCTACCAGTACGGTACTCCCGCACATGTCAATGTGAGGGCGACCAATCGTACTGTAGGACTTCATCACAGCTAGGGGTACTTCGCATGTGTGAAGGAGGCATGGACTGTTGCTGCCGCGGCTGTCGTCACTCTATGAAATAAGAAAATGCATCGCAAAGTAGCTAATCACATGACCAGGCCATACTACTCTATTACGATAGTGAGCGGGCTGGTGCGCAAAACAGGATGTGATGCTGGAAAATGTGAGCAGCGCGTTATTTACAATACCGCATGAATCCAATGCAAAAGAGCGAGGCTTGCAAGGAACTTAATACGGATTATAAGATATCAAAGACCGACCACGCTAGTGCACATAGAAATGTTATCCATACAACTATTCAGTTCATCATATCAGCCGTAAAATGGGGTATGGGAAATACTGTACGTCCTGATCACGTAGCAGAAGATTACGCCATACCCAAAAAGACAAGAAAGATCGTGTGTGTTCCAAAATCAAAGTCAAGAAAAAGATATTCAAGAACTGGCGCTAGCATACGTTTCTCCGCTCGCGTTTGTACTATTCGTGGTAGTAGTACTGGCGCTTGTTGACCTCCCCAGACCCCTTGTCCTCACCATCCACTGCTGGATCTTCTCATCATTCATGCCGAGGCCCCCTGCCGGACCGAGAAAATGGTCATGGTACAAACGCCGAAGGTCCTTAATCCAGGATTTGAACGTATCGCGCGGAAGCTGGGCGCCGCATCGATCTAGGAGGCCTGCAGGTAGCTGCCGCATCATGTGCATGAGCAGCGCCTTCCAAGACTCATGAACTCCGCGATGGGATGCAGCCCGAGGCCCGAGGAAAGCGGCGAGGTTTACAACAACTTGGTCACTTATCCGCCTGATGATCTCGATGAGTTCCCGGACGAAAGTGTCCGATTCCTTGAGAGACTGCTTCAGGCAAGATGTCGCCAGCGATATGTTGACCTTTTTTGATGGGAGGAAAACCTGGCGGCGAAGTGTATCTCGGTCAATGTCCAGCTTATTGTACCAGACCGGGTCTTCTGGGACAGATGCTGGTGGCGGTACTCCAGTCACTTGTCCTTTCCTGGGACTAAAAGCGAGCCTTGCAGCTAAGTCGTCCATGTGACGCTGCTTGGAGTCGTCTTCTGCTTTCTGGAAAGCACGAATCATGAACTTTATCTCCAGCTCAGTAGGGATCTGGCGGAGTAGTACAACGTATTCCAGGGTCCACTTGTCCCAGAGCCAGTGTGCCTCTAGGAGGACACGTGCAAAGGTGGCAATCTTGAGCCCATCTTGTACGGTAGCCCTGTTATCCAGTAGTGAGTTGCGGAACTGCTTCTGGACATCGGATAATGATTTCGCCGCCCGAGGTCCAAGGTCCATGCCAACCCCAAAGGTGGATTGCATTCTAGGGGAATCGGCGAAGAAAGGGAGTGTTGAAACAAAAGCTTCCATCCGGTCCTTCAGGGTAAAAGACTGATCATCCACATTGCTGGTGGCAAGAACGTGACGAAGCCGAAGCAGCCGATTCGCAACAGAGTTCTTGCCAGTGACGTCGCAGTTCATCTCAAATACAGTCCTGAGTTGTTCAATTATCCGTGCAAGGCTCCGCCTGTCAAAGGAATGGTGTTCAGCATAGAGAGATATGAAAAGATCAATAGCGCCACTTCCAATCCTAACAGCACCATCAAGCAGATCAAGAAGTTGACCAAGTAATTCGGACTGCGCAACCTCAACAGTGAAGCCCAGCATATTAACTGCTTCAGGACTGTGACATGAAGTTCGCCGACCCTGCCGTGAGACATCTGGACCTTCTAAAGCAAGGAACCTTTCGAGTTGTTGTCGATGATGCTCCGAGATCCCGGCACCCCATAACGTGATCCGTTCGTCATTTGGTTGCCAGGATACCCACCTCATGTAATCAGGGATGACGTTGGAGAGTATACTAGGAGACTCACGATCTCCGACAGCATGTGGCAGGTCCCTCAAACCGCGAACCAGCCGCCTGGCTTCAATCCATTGGCGCGTCCTTGTCAAGGTGTCAAGTGTAATTTTGAGCCTATCCCTATATCCGCACTGATGCAATACCAGCATCACCAGATCTGTAGGCAAAAACTCAACGCACGAGTCCTTTCCCAGTGCCTGAAGCAAGTTCGTTATCGAGGGAAATCGGCGAGCATCTCGAGCCTCGTTACTAGCTTTGAAGAGCTCGTGCGCAGCGACGGATAGGGTCTCAGGAATGACGTACTTGTTGGCTTTTCTGGCCAACATGATGGTTTGCAAATATGCGGAGACTCTTCGTTCAAAGAACACATCCGAGTGTGCTTTCTTTGGGTCTGGCTTGACGAATAAGATTACATCGCGAGCCCGGTCGTAAGTGAAGGCGTGTATGCAGGCGACGATGCCAACATGATGAGCCCATAGTTCTCCCTTGAGATCCGTCAAATGCTCTATCATGATCAGATCGCATGTTTCTGTCGCGATGGAAGCGACCTTTTTGCGAACCAATAGTTCATTTGTCGCTGCTTGGATTTGGTCCAAGTGAACTTCATCGGGACGACCGCGCTTCAGACTATGTTGTGCCTCAGTGTTACTCAACTGTTCAGCCCAATTCGCCCGGTGCAATTTGGCAGAGAGAATGATCATCGTCTGTGAACATTCAAGCACCGACAGTTTGGGCGTTCTAGATTAGGTGGGTGATTTACAGCAGAGGCTGGTCAGCAACCGCCGGCTACGTTACCCAAAGCCTGCCTGACATGCGTGGCATTAGCCACCCCCAGCCATAAGGCTGCGCCCGATTGGAAAGGAAGGCAGAGCCCGAGAAGCCTGAAAGCGCATCCTCTGCTGCAACATAGGCTGTAGAATCCCCAGCATATGCATTAAAACGTATACGAACTATTCGACCAAGCAAGAGATACCGGCAGAAAAGTTGGAAAGAGAGACTGGAATGTGTCTGATATACGTCCCCTCGAGCTCATCCTCTATCACCATACAAATCCAGCCTTGGCAACGGGGAAGATGGCAGACTTGAACAAGGCCAAGTACTTTATTGTAGTAGTTATATCGTTGCATGTACAAAGACCGCTGATATGGTGGTATCCGGTTTCGAAGACTACGCTTCGGAATGAAGGGTGATTTATGCCTCTTACCTTATTGGTGTGGCCACGCCACCCTGAGGCAGCCCAAGACGCCCAAGTTGAAGATCCAGAAGCGCTTTATGAGCCGAGGCTATTGCTACGGGCTTCCTCCGGGAGACTCCTAGACCTGGCGTTCACAAGAACCAAGTTTTCAATATAACCCAAAAATTCAAGGACTCGGCGCTTGACGCTAGCTAGGTAGCCGTATCTTGCATTACAACTGTCTTAAATTCTTTAGACAGTTTCTTAGAGTTGGATGGGAATCTGAGAGATCCAGCGACCCCAATCAAGAGAAACGGCGACCCAAATATCTCCCCCGCCTAATATCGCCGACTTATGAAGTAGCTTTCAGTATGCTCAATCGGGGCGTAGAAGCCAAACTGGGTTTTAGGGTCATATTTCTCCTTCAAGCTCCTCAGTCGCGCCACTCTCCAAGCATCATATCCGTACATTTCCTGCAATGTCTCGTCCCCGTGTGCATAATTCACATACGCGTGCAGCTCAGCGTTCCCATCAGCCTCGTGCAGCGCTTGACGAAAGCTATCGCCAAATGCAGTAGCCTTACTGTCTAATGTACTATTCACGGTGTAGCTGACGACTGGCGTTCTAGTAGACTTTTAGTTGCAAACACTAGGATCAACGAGAGGAAATCGACAAACATCAAGAAATTATCTGCGCGGTGAGGGAATGCGGTATCTTCGCTCCGTACGGCTTTTACGGCTTGCGTCGAGTACCCTTCTAATAGAACAGCCGAGTTGATGAATGTCGTATCTGCCGTAAACGCGTTGAAGGCGTCGAAGGCAGCTCGTTGGGCTTGGACGTTGTATGACCTAATGCTGATAGGGAACATCATATTGACCGCATTGTGTTGCTGGCATACAGCGCTGTCGATGGTCGTGCCGTCGATGAGGGCCAGTCCAGGATAGTCTGTTACGTTCGCCGCGGCTACCACAGGACCGATGGCTAACAGTGGAGCCGTGTACCGAGGTGGGACGGTGTTGGCGCCTTGGTAGAAAATGTTGAAGACTATGACGGCCTGTTCATCGTTAGTAGCTGACTTCATAAACTCCTTGCCACTTACGTTATTCGGGTCGATAGATGAAATGCGTGCGAAGATGATTTTGTTGATAAACTCAACAGGCATGTCTTTCGTTCCATTGACCGTCCAGTTGTTCAGCTGAGTAAAGATATCCTCAACTTTGTCATGGGTGAATATATATTGTGCATATGCCCAACTGCTTGATGGGACATCGAATATACGATTTGTAACCTCAGTGACGATTCCGAAATTATGGCCCGCTCCCTGGAGAGCCCAGAAAAGATCTGCATGGTGAATTAAACATCAATACTAGCAAGGAAGAAGTGTGTCTAGTCAGATGTACCTGGATTCTCGGTAGCAGAGACAGAAATCGCATCTCCAGTCGCAAGTACCACGCGAGCCGAGACGAGGTTATCAGAGATAAGACCATAGAAGCCTTGAAGATACCCATGACCACCGCCAAGCAGAGGGCCCACGAAGCTGACACATTCGCAGGCTCCGGTTACTAGAAACCGTTAGTGGTCTTTGTGCTTACGACTCCTGACTTCATTTACCCGTCTCCTTGCCTGCTGCCCATAGAGAATTCTTGACTTTGACTCCAAGAATACCGCCTCCAAACTTGGCACTACGACCATCAGCAGTAATGGTAGTGGAATTCATCAGCCTCATCCTGATATTGATTCCCTGATGCAGGTTTCCTAAAGTTGAAGTTCCCCCGTGCAAGCCAGTTGTAGCCAGGAAAGGTATGCTGTGGCAGTTGGCATATCGTACCTGTCTTGTGGTGAGCGAATGCCTGGAGTCACTATAAGGAGAGACTCGCTGTTTCTTGCACATCATGCTCAGTTGCCACCTCCACCACCACTGCATAGGTAGGCGGGTCTTGTTCATTGTCCCTGTCTGTAGCGGCCAGGAACTCAGCGGAGCCCGGGAAATTAATTGCAGCCCTTGGAGATAGGAAAGGACCAAGCTCTGCCGTAATATTGGCATATGCATGGGAAGAGTCGATGAGAAGAGAAGAAGCAATCGCCACCCATTGAAAGAGACAGCTTGTAAGGAAGAGCATTTTGATAAATAGTAGGACAACAAAAGCCCAAACGAACTGGTGCCAGCTTATGTAGAATGGCTCGAGAGCGGGGTTTGCTTGAGCAGAGAATCTAGATTCTGTCTCCTTTGCGAACCAATAAATATGGCCGATCTTGCAGTGCTACCATGTTCGTCCAATAGAAATGAAAGTAAAAAGTTAGCTGTCGCCTACTTACCAGGCTAAAAATGACATAGTAGGTAGCCGAGCTATCGATGCCCGACAAATAGCTAGAAGAATCTTGTAATTGTAAGTGATGTTGTAATGACTTGGCTACAGATGTTCCACTTTTCATACTCAGCCCGTTCTGAGCGCCTTCACCGCTTAAAATCGTTGATTCCCTTCACTGCCAAGCACGTTCATTTGTATACTTCCTTTTAATGCCTTATTCCCGAAAATAGGGTAGATTTGAGTGCAAGGGCCGATTTTGGGCTTTCAGAAATCTTTGTTCTAATTGGTCGTGTTCATGGGAGTAAGATGGTCAATCTGTTAATTAGAATCCGGAAAGTCTCCATCGACGGACGACTACCCTTCATAGACGTCTGCCTTCCCAGTTCGAGGTCCTCAGATCACAATGGCATGTTTGCTCGTTCTATCCGTGCCACAACCCACCGTGAGTCAGGCTCATATCTTGTTCAATCTCTTGTCCTACCCATGATTACTCCCTTGTGGCTTCATCGAAAGACTATTCCATCTCTGCGGCCGCCTTATTTCAATATTCCACAGGTATACCTTCAGGGGCTCATGCAGCAAATGGCAACAGCTTCACTATATAATCAAACCTCACTTCAATAGCCCCGTTGACATATGGACCGTAGCGACCATGATCTTAATTTGACTAGTCATCTCAGTATAGTTGATCTTTTCTTAGCCAAGGATATCGATAAGCGATCGGGTACTGTCGACGACCCACAGCCATGATTAAACTACCCAACAGACCTCTCTGTCGAGGCTGATAGTTGCGCATGCTGTTGTCGCGGCTAGAGCAATATCAGGGTTGTTATATTCAAACATAGCTACGAACGAAATCTAGCGGGTTCGTCATGCTATAAACTACTTACTATCCCAATAGAACCCAAATTTACCTTCTCGCTGGCAGGATCTCCATTCTTCTACCTTTCGCGTTTCTGTTCACAAGCATGTCTCTGTGCTCGCATCCTCTCTACATTCTCTACAAAATCAGGGTCCCATGGTATATGGGTAACTGAAGTGAATTTCTCCGTGAGCTTGGTGTCAGAAAGTGTAGCGCCATCCCCATTTTTAGGTCCAACTTCCATATTGACCGTCTATAGCCTCCACAGTCACGAGAATACCATACAGATGAACTCTTCAGATGACATCTAAGTGGCTACTCAAAGCATCTGATTTCGATATAAGTTATAGAAGTTCATTGAAAGATAAGGCGTGACTGCCATATGACTCGTGCCGGGATCGCTGCAATTAGTCCAATATGGTCACGTGATGTTCCATAGTAATCGTCGACGCATCCATGTTGATCAGATGGCTCTATATTGTGAATGGGTCGTTGACAATGCTCTATGTTCCATGGCAATGTTTTCTCTTGAATGAATTCATTGGCGTTATGATTGACATTTGAGAGCCCACTTCAAACATCATTGTCTATCCTAGAGTTACACTATCGTGTAGTGGACGAATTACAATCGTATAAAAGGAGCATTCATGTACAATGGATGATCTATGACCAGGCATACAAGGCTTTTCCTATCTCAATATTTTTATCCTTCGGCTATTAATGTTGCGAAATGCTTAACGAGAAGATCAAGCAGACTAGCCACCAAGAACAAGTATAGTTGCTGGAAGCCTCTGAAACGCGTTAAAGGTCTTCACCATCAACTGAACACAATCGAGGACATCACTTATAGTTGGGATGAATACAATTTCTGAAAAGTGCTTTTCCGTTCAACCTTGCATACTATCATACAGATCCCGGAGAAAACAGCTAAGCTCCGAACTCCATATTATTCAGATATCTAGCATGAGTCTGGTACTCGTATGTCGGCAAACTCAGTGGTAGAGAATCTGGCAGCTGCTGCAACGATTTTCTTCCAAACTGCGAATTCTTCCTCATTCCGCGGAGCGTAAATCAATGTATAGCCCCAGGTCAACAGTCCGCCACTGAGTCGGTGACGCTGGCCCCAGCCCTGCTCGATGACCTTCGCAGAGTCTGTAAGGCTCAGTACAATATCTACAATATCTGGGTCAGTAATGATTCTGATAGGCAAGCCTGACGAGTAATGGGGGGTTCTGGGAGCGGTCTTGGGAACTTCCACTCTGGCCAGGCAATACTCGCGACCGAAACCAGAACAAGGGGGGGATCCAGAAATTGCTTACGCGTGCTTCCGTCTGGAGGATGGATATGGATCAGCTCTCCCTTGGTGGATTTCAGGAAAGATGGATGCTCAACATCATACCTTAGCTGTACGGCAGGCACTGGGCCCTCCAGGTAGGAAAGTTCCCTCTGGAACACTGTAGGATTACCTCGAACAAGCGCATCGAGGTATGCATTCATCTCTTTCTTCATCTTCCCCGATGCAATCTCGGACGTCTGCCTCTGCGGCGCCACGAAACCGCAGACACCAGGCCTGGGTCCAGCGCGCGTCTTCAGAGGCTCGCTGAAGAAACATTTATCGGAATGAGGCCCATTCGCTTTGGCGGTTTTCGTAAAGTCATACGGGACCGGCACAGTGGTGTCTTTCCGCGCTTTAGTAGACATTCGAAGCTGCTTGTACCAGCCATAGAAGTTGTCAGGTAGACCGTGGGGGCCCAAGGATACGTAGTAGCGATAATCCTGGAAAGCCACGATGATTAGAGGAACGAGTGCGGCCCCTGCCGCTATAGTCACGCTCATAATGGGCTGGTCCCTGACGAAGGTCCCAGCTGAGCTAATCTGGAGCTTGAGGGCATTCATGATGAATACTAGGAGTTGCGTCAATGGGAGTGCGATCGCTAATGATCGAACGAAAACACACCAAAGGTTTTCGAATCGTGTCTAATATATAATGTACTGGGAATGTTCACTTCAACTGACTGAGTGTCCTGTATATTAAGTTGGGCTGAATGAGTCGCCAATTGCACTTTTTATAGCGAGGATGAAGTTTTATATATAACTATATCTAATACATTCATCTTTAGTTGTCATAAAGCAGAAGTACCGGGGCCTCGGAGATCGAGGTAATGATTATTATTATGTTATGTAAAGTCACATTAATTCACTGAACAGTTTAGATAATGAATCAGTGAGATTTTAGTTCCACTCGTAAATATCCGCTCGTAAATATGTTTATTGCGAGCTCGGGCTGAGCCTCGGCCTAAGTTCCGGTCGGAGGTAACCTCGGCGTGGATGTACGAGACGTTCGGCCGAGCGCCAAGATATCCCAGGGCAAATGTCTACCCACATTTGGAAAAAGTATAGTGGGACATCGTTATAGCCAATGTCTAGCAATTCAATATTGTGTCAATGTGGAGTCGCTTATGATGCCGTGCGACACTTCATATTCCTCCTTCTAGTGTGAGGATTTCGACCTTGAATGGCAAGCACTAAGATGCCGGAGACCATTGGTCAAGCACCTTGAAGCCTCGTAATTAATCCGTAAATATATGTCTTCTTTTGAATTTGTTGTTGATCTTTTAGCATTCGGAAGACTATCTGTCATCAAAGTCGCTGTCATGCGTCACGAGAAGTCTCGACATATTCAAACCAGTTATCGAGTCCCCGCCCATGGGTAGGCTCTTCAGGTTGACGGTGTTCTTCCAGTCCCAGGAACACCATCTAACACCATTGATCTTACCATCTAGGTACATATCCTCGTTTGTAAATGCAAATGGGGGCTCATCCAGATATTGCCCTACGGTCCGCATGTCGAGTCGCTCAGACGGATCCCAAGTGAGGCAACGGACTAGGACGTTGTGAAGTCTTCGGGGTACAACACCCTCCCCTGGATCATCCAATGCTCCCATATATATTCCTTTAGAATTGTTTTGGGAAAGGAGCGTCGATAAATCTGCCAGGGAACGTCTGTGGCAGATAGAACTTCCCAATTCAAGCGACTTGCAGGACATCAAGGCAAAGGAGTAAACCTTGGCCTGTTTCGTCCTGTTTGACTCTCTCCCTTCTCGGAGCTCTGGAGCCCTAAATCCGACGTTGCCGTAACTTGCAAGATTCCAAGTCTCTTCCATTACATTAGCAAGGTTTTTCCCCTCTGCTAAATCGCTGACGAGGTATCTCAGCTTGTGTGGATATTTCAGGTCATTAGAGCAACAGGTCTCTCAAACCTTGCTCGAGATTCTCAGCACGGAAACAGCCCCAGGCGCTCTCTTGCCGTGTCTCCTCGATGAATTTCTTCGCAAACGGGCATATGAGTGCATTACAGCAGCGCCCTAAAAAGCTCAATGGAGACAAAATATGTCCCCGGCGAATCAGGCATCACTCGAGGACACCGTCAGACTTGATAATCCCTCGAGTTCGTTCCTCCCCGGCTATCTGATCTGGTATGGAGCGGTAGACATAAGCAAGAGCAGCGAGTCAGCCTCGCTCCGCATATTCCTTGTCCCTGCTAAGAAGGATGCTGATCTCGGTATTAACCTTATCTTCGTCATCCGTGCACTGGAAAGAGGTAATTAGCAACAAAACCTCGTTGCCGTCTAGCCGCCGATTATCTAAGTTCGCTTTGCAAGGTGGTGTCAGGGAAGCTGCCGATGAGCTCGGTCAGATTTACCAAAAGCTTGCGAGTTTCTGTGATTGGACCATCACTGGTGCTCAGAGACTAGGATATATCAGCTGATCTGTAGGTAGCTCCATAACAACGGCGTCGGAATCCAAGTAATCGTAAAACTCAAACCGCGTGACCACCACTTTCGCCAGGTAACGAAGATGCCAAAAAGATTGAAAAATCTTGAAAAATGATTATCGTTCATATTCTATTACTCTGACCTTGTTACCCGTGCCTGATACTCTCCAGAGTACTTCCATCTCGATACCTTACTTTACTTACCTTTCTTGCGAATTGTCCTGTGATATTTATTCAAGCCCATGTATGCTCACCCCTGTTCTGCCACGGTTATGGTGATTCGGGGTTGAAAACGGGAATATATAGTCAATAGCTTTGACGCTTCTCCAGCCTGCTTTACAAGACCTTCAGCCCCCAACGCATGAGTCCGTCTATGACCAGCGAAAATTCACTTAGCTTAGAGTCCGCCGTGCTAAAGCAATCATCCTAAGAGATTGTTTCATGATGATACTTGAACTCCGCCTTGCCAAGCCACCGCCGCATGTGATAATCGATAATGCTAACAGGATCGACGTCGACTTACACCGTAGGAGCCTGGAACCCCCCTTAGCTGATTCCTTCGTACAATACATTGTCGTTCTAACTTTCATTTTTTGGGTTGGCGCCACATACGGTGTAGATAATGGTAAAGACAAGTCCGACTTCACTGGTTATCAGCGGCTCTTAAGTTAGTACACGGCAGCTTGGTTATCTAATAGGTAGCTAGACAAACTCCATTCTTTGCGCTGCGTCTTTTTTCCATCCTTCACCAAGCATTATTCCATCCACGTA
Organism: Xylariales sp. AK1849; assembly: GCA_022432505.1. Taxonomy (NCBI): domain Eukaryota; kingdom Fungi; phylum Ascomycota; class Sordariomycetes; order Xylariales; species Xylariales sp. AK1849. Next base: position 2,542,137 of record JAJKKH010000009.1, read on the forward strand.
GCAATGTCCCACAAATTCCCACCTGTGGTTCTGTGGTCTAGCAACATAAGGCGTCTTGCCACCCTTTAGCAATACAACGCTATCGTTCTCCCTCGAGGATGCTGGCAACAGGGCTAAGTGCCCCTTCCCTGTCTTCGCCAACCTGGGACCCACCGCGTTCCACAACGGGACTAAATGTGATTTCGTTTCCGATCGAGTAACAGCATAATATACGATGAGTCCAACAATGATGTTATACACCGTAAGAGCACCAGTTCGAGCTCCGAAGATTTTCAAGGGATGTAGCCAACGCAGCCACCCAAGCAAAGGCCGCCAAGCATCGTCGTAGACATTGACAAATACATTGAGGTTTTCGGATGGATGGGCCGCCTTCAGAACTCTGCAAAGTGTTTCTAGTTCCTCCTTTGTCGGTTCGAGTGGATTCTCGAATGCCATGTCTTCCCATACGAGGAGGCCATCGGCAAATCTGGCCGTACGCAGACAATGTTGGACAATGAGTCTGCATCGCTGCATGCGAGAGAGGTTCTCCCGCTCCTGAACATACTCCCGCCATGTATCGGCGTTGTCACCTTCCAGTGAACCCACGAGGCATGGGCCTAGCACAGCTACCGAGTCTGTAACATTGCCTTCGAGCACCAGAACTGAGCCATCGATGACGTGAGGTTGAATGAGATCCTTTCCGCCACATGCTTTAAACGCATTGTCCTCACTCTTTGGAACTTGAGTGACTATAGTTGCTAGTATCGCGAGCGCCAGGTGTTCGGCGAATGGGCTCGCAGGTCCCCACGTGTGATCCTCCCATTCGAAGAAGTTGTGAGTCAAGTCGGGGACCCAGGACGGTAGACCTATGAGAGACTTTCTGGCGAAAGTATCCGACAAAGTTTCAAAATGGTCAAGATTACCCGATTGCGTAATCATGGCTAAGGTAGCCTCTTTGAAGCATTCAACGAGTGGCAGGTTGTAATCGGGTAAGATTGACAAACCAGGTCGATCTGGATGAAGCGTAACGAGGCCAAGAATTCCATAGATCTTGTCGTGCGGGTCAGTGGCCTGAGACACCATGCTGCTTTTCAGAATGCTCAGCATATCTTGCACAGCTGCAACCGCCTTTGGGTCCTCGGTAGCTTTCTCATCTGTAGAAGGAGCCATCTCTGCCTCCCGAGCTCTTTGAAACGTAAGGCGCAGTTCAGTGATCAGAATACAACAAAAGAGCCACGGTGGAAAGCCAATCTCGGCGAACAACCCACCAACTCCGAGTACAATCAGATACGACACATAAAAGTCGTCCCAAGACGTCTGTGAATGACCACAGAGCACAATAACTCCACGGGCTACGCAGAGCTCTTGGATTACCCACAATCTTGACCACCACGGTCTCTCGAGAATTCGTCTCAAGGCAACCAGCTCTTGACGTCGTAACTTGAATCGCGCATCGTCTGGCTTTGTTATGTTGGACGTCGGCGCTTCGTCACCTCTGTAGCGTCGAAGAAATCTCTGAAGCGGCCCAAAATGGATCACGCCAATGGGATCTTCAGTGAATCGTTTCTTGAGCTCTTCATGGTATACTTCAAGTCTCTTGAGAACATCGAACGCCAAAGTACTATCTGAAGCGGCAGGGCCAAGCCATACCACGACGCGTTCCGCCCGCGTGAAGATATCGCGCATAAGCACAACTTGATCAGATCGCTCTGCGAGATCACTCTGGTTGATGCAAACAGCATCAATCCAGAGTGTCCGGATCTCTTCCGTAGAACGAAGATGCTGCAACGCCCAGTACAAGTTCTCAGTCACCCCTAGGGCTTGTCCATTGCATTTGACGGAGACCGTGCGGTTGGGATCCCCCCAACAGTACGACAGTGCCTCATAAGGTGGACACTGGGAAATTGCAACCGCTTGCACGTCGCATTGGATCGGAGCATCAATGTCAATTGCAGGATGTAGTTTTAGGAGGCGTATTTGCGGCCCGTTCGGCCCAACAGAGAGACTTTCGTATGGGGGTGGAGGTGCCATATTGCAGCAGCACACTAGGAACAAAGCTGCCCCCCTGAGCGGTCGAATCAATTCATTAACCCTGAAACAAGCTCATAAACCGGAAGCATCAGATAAGGGATTCAATCCTTTTCGCAATCATCGACGACCAAAGATCATGGAGTTGAATATCTGGAATGGGAATTGAAGAGAAGACGCTGGTGAACAAGTCCCACGAAATTTCGACACTTGACCCTGGTTTTCAGCCAGCAAACAATCTAGCGTGAGCTAGCCTCGATCAACCCCACGCGACATTCTGGCTTGGGCCCCAACCTTCTCATCGAGTTTCGCGACTCACCGCGTTCGTGTAAGTACTGTTAAATTGGGAGGTCACCGTAGGGTCGCACCTCAGTCACTGGTACATGCTTGATTGAGTGTTGTCTGTCCCCCTGATCCCTTAGATTTTATACTAGTACTATATCACGTAATGTCTCCACCGCCAGGCCGTTCAACACTGGCAGGGTTTCAGAGAGTATCTTGGGTATGGGTCGTTGTCAATTATAGTTCGCGCACCACACAGGCATGCTTGTTCTATACACACTCGACGTAGAGAATTATACTTGGTACAGTAATAAGGGTGAGGAGACTGCATTTCCGAACATGGTTTGACACCACGATCGGCGATACATCCAGGTCAAGGCTTGGCAAATTTAGCGTTGCCTTCCTCGTTATAAGCCGAAAGAGTTGAACTTCTAATATTTCGACAACCAGGCGCGTGTAAACGCAGATATACTACTGCTGTGCCGCACTGCTTACCAGAGCCTGATATCAACGACACAGGACGTGCGGTTTCTCAGGTCAACGCTTACAGATAGTTTGCCCTAGAGGATACAAAACTTACCACTCGCGGAGTTAATGACGTCGGTGATAATCTCGACAACCTCGTGCAATAATTTTCAATTTACCACAGCAAAAAGAACTCTGCCAAACATTCCGATTAAAAGGTGCTGGGCGGCAAGCATCTGGAACCCAGTGCATGGTCAATGACGTTCCACGGAGGTTGTACTCCAGACTTAAAACTTAGAACCGAGCATAGATATTAGTTTGTCAACATGGCCTATCCTCACTCGGATTTTCCGTTACTTGGCAACAGCTGAGCATTTTCGAAGGATTCGTTCTAGAAATGACTCCTGTCTATCTCGTACTCGTACTCGGCCCTGGCGCCGGTCTCGGTGCGGGCAATGCCTTGCATTTCGCAGAGAACGGTTTTCAAGTTGCTGTTGTATCCCGGCATGGAACCAACTCCCGTCCAAAGTCGACAAGGGTATTTGCACATCAAGGTCGACCTAGCGGGTCGAGAAGTCTATACGGGAATCTTCGCGGAAGTACAGACCACGCTTGGCGGCGTTCCCGGTATCGTCGTCAACAACACCGCTTGCCTTGGCCCGCTAGCAGTGGAAGGGAATATGTTTCCCGTTCCAGCAGAGTCGCTCAATGCAGATTTGGAGGTCGAATTACACGGCCCTTATGTCGCTGCTAGGAAGGTGCTCAAGCTGTGGAGCGAACAGAATCATGGCGGGAAGGTCAGCAATCAGGTCCTTTCCCTTCTTTCTAGGTCAATGTTTGAGTTTGAGAGCTTACAAAGTATAGCCCTCGCCCCTGGTTAAGATAGGACAGCTGCCCTACGCCCATTACAACTTTCCGTCCTGTTCCCGAACGGACGGTGTTGGGTGTATACAAGACTGCCAGTCTATGTTGGCGGGGCTTGGCAGATAAGCTATACAAGGAGGGATCTCAGTAACCCGGAAACATTATTTTTGCTAACGAATGCTTCGCTTCGTCTATGCCAATCAAAGACCCCCGACAGCGTACTACCGGCAGACTTGAGGCTGGTGCGAATACACATGGGGAGATGTAGGTGAGATCAAGTCAGGATCCAGATGTATATCCTACAATTGTAATTCTCGTAGACAAGTCGAAATTCGTGAATTTCGGGCGTTAGAATCATAGTAGCCACAACGTGAAATACGAAAAGAATAATTCAGGCAATTTCGAATGTTTGGCCTAGATATCAATCATGATCTTAGGTTGTGGTTAAGTAACCATACGTCCGTCATTCCCATTTCGAATCGTTTTAGCACCAGGTCTCAGAGACAACAGCAATCAATATATATCTGCGCACACGCTTCTCAGATATAGGTTATATTACTTATCAACGATAGACAGTGGAGACCTTAAGGAGCATCTGGGCCTACCAATAATTGAGCGATCTTGTGACCTGTTCAAACATCGAAGAGTATTTGGGGGAGAGAAGAAATGAGTAGCTTCTCGAAGTCGAAAGAAACGCAACGTTAGTATCTGCCAAGACCCCACCGTTCAGAGATCGTCATGGAGCTGCATTGATGGAGGCTGATCCGTCCGCTAATGAGTGAGATGGTGACCGGGAAATGGCCCAGGCTTCTGGAGCACAACTTCGCTTACCATTCAGGATACTGAGACATACAAAGGTGGCGCAGCTTTCATGCTCTGACTGATGGATGGGCCACGATCTAGACATCTGATTAGCGGTGCGTGCTTTACTCTGTATTCGCAGATGCTAAATGCGGATCTCGGCCGGAGGCGATCATGCCCTTACCTGCAGTTTGCAGATCCTGCGACAAGAAAAACAGGATGGAAACGGCTTTGAAGAGCTGTCGTATTCCCAATTAATTTCCTTGATGTGTTAGCAGGTTTGACGACGTGATGTGCGGAAGGGTATTTGGAAACTTTTCGTGTATCAAGTTGGATCGTGGCTTTGGCGGGTTCATTCAACCACTGACAATTCATTGCGTGCTCTGACCTGACACACGTTCCCTCAGGTTCGCTGCGACAGGGCACTTGGTTTCAAACGACGAAAACAAGGACAAAATATCAAAAACGTATTAGCGTGATATCAGTCTAAGACATTTGTTCATAGTTTAGCCCACTGGTGTCGAAAGGCCAGACAACACGGTCCATGGTGTCTAAAGAAACGTGACGAATGTTTCCGAGCTTGAGCTAGGCCTAACGACGTTTGCTTGTGTTAGGTTTATATGTAAAGGGGGCTGGGCGGCGGGGGAAGCTACAGATGCAAAGGTCGTTAACAGTAGCAAGCAAGATATACGAGAGAACCCTTGACTCGTCCTGCGTGAATAGATCCTGGCCTTGGTGTGGTCCATATGGACTGGCTTTGCTATGCCTGGGAATCTGAGCGTGTCAATTACGTGAGAAGCATGCGGCTGCAATGTGGACAAGGGCTGCAAGCATCTCGAAATCTTGCGGGAGTGGAGTCGCAAGACTTGCCAGTCAAGAACAACATGTACGAGAAGAAGCTGTTTGCATACCTACCTGCTCACCAATTCGCACCAGATGTCATGATGGCCGCGATGGCTCCAGGCAGCCACTGGCATTCCGAGTCGGTTGACGGTGCAGTGCACCTCAATTGCAGATGTGGCGGGTGGTCGCAGGTGCCATATGGTACAAGTGGGATACTACTCCTAGTACTAATCACCTACTAGTAGTATTAGTAGTATTAGTAGGTAGTATTAGTAGGCACTGACGGGTTTCTTACCGACCTAGTCCCACGATGCGCGGGGTCTCAAGGGTTCTTGAACTAGGTAAAGATGGAGGCGAGTTGGTTTCAATGGTTGCCAACGTCAAGGTTGACCCTTCTAGGACTTGTTGCGCGTTTTTGTTCCCCGTCTCTTATAACAGCGGTGGCAATAGTGGCTGGTAACCGATAATCATGTTGCTGCCGCGGCTTCGTGATGATGATTTACGAAAGGACTCAGTACTCCCATCTCGAGCACGAGGACGCTAGAAAAACCGAAGATCTATCACCTCGCAAGCAGCCGAGACGCCAACAGATAGCGTTGTGATCGTCTCTCAATCACCCAATATTAGCCGAAGACGGAGTACGATCAAATTAGATCTTCTCCAATATTAAATGGGTTTCCTATTCCATGCTTCTCCGCAAAAGCCCAGACTGCTCAGACCAAGTCCTCTCGTCGGCTATAATGCGTCTCTGGGGCAATCAACGGGCGCAAGGGACGAAAGCCACGATAGCGTCGCATCTCGGCGGTAAATTGTAATTGAGCACTTGATGGTCTGCCCTTCCGGGCTTAGCTCCAGGAACAGAGTCAATCTGCAGGAACAGCCGTTGGGGTGATGCAACATTGAAGGATCCTAGCCAAGGGGCCAAGCACCAGTCTCATGAAGCGTAGCCAATCATTCCGTGCGGAGGTCGGTCATCCTGGTCAGTCATTTGATTGTGCAATCTGTAGCTATTTTGTGGAGGGCAATACCTCATAATTGAAGAAAGGCGATCGCGAAATGCCAAGATAGACTTGGACAGGCTCGCGATGGCGTTCCTCTGAATGATACCCAAATTTGGTGTCTATGAGGATCGAGGGGTCATTTACTAATAACATTCGCTAATAATTGATTGCACTGGAAATGAGGCAAAGCTGGCGGAGAAGACGATTGTCCTAAAAGTGACATTGGACGAAGGAACGATCAAACCTCTCGCGCGGCATTCTCCAGACCAAACTTGAATGGCCGCATTGGGCTGACAGCTGACGGGTGAAAGCAACGACATCTATGATTGAAAGGCGGGATGAGGGGAATGTCTCATGAGGAATGCACAAAGCGTTTGTCAAACCACGCGGTACCGTTACTAGTTAGCAGCTGCTAAGTGACAGTAGTTAGAAGGAGTTGGCGCTGTCTCGGACGGCTACAGTAGACCAGTGGTGACTGGCGTTAGTGGACATGCTAGCCTGGCACTTTACGACTTGTGCCTTGCAATTTCCGCTTCTGTTTTGACGAGACCGGCAACAAGTCTTACTACTTGGCTGATGTGCGTTCCAGCTCGCACTCCAGCCGTATCGGATACTTCGTCTCATAGTCCACAGTTGAAGGAGACGCTGAAGATGGCGCGCTTTGTGGGCCGGCAGTGCAATGCTCTTTCACGCGGCCGTCTCGTTGTTTTGGCGCTCAAAGGGAAATCAGTGCAATTGAACATGACAAGCTTGACAGGCCAATGTACCCCGGCTGGACCCCCGGCCCCAGGCCTGGTAACGACGACCAGGGGGCCTGTTGGCCAATCCCATGCCGAGCCATTCATTCATTAATCTCGTTATGCCACTTCCTTTGTTGCCGCCCACCTGCCACCCCTAGAAGATCGTGGCTTTTCTACTGTGATCCGCCTCTGCGCCTACCGTTCCTCGTCCCTTTTCTCTCACATCACATCGCATCGCATACACTCCTTCCCTCACCTTCACTCCGTCCTATCCATCATTCTCAACCCACAGGACTTCGTTGGCAAAGTCTACCCATCAGCATTCCGAGAACGCACAGCAAACATACCTACTTAACTACCAAACTTGAATACCGAGTATTCAAAACAACATTCATTGACTAATACACACAACTCGCGCACGTACGAACCTCGGACGCCGCATCACGATAAAATACGGATCTTGTGGTGTTCTCGCATACAGACTAGACACACGTAGCATACCAGGAACGGCACGCATTTGGAAGAGGACAGGATTATCATCGCATCAAAAGAGCACAAGAGTTATCTACCTGCGACTTACATTTTGGGAACTTACGACGATCCACTCGCGCACGCTTTACGACCATTCAACACATATCATTACAATGCACCTCCCATCGATCATCTCCGTTGCGCTTCTGCCCTTGTTGGCGGTCGCCGAGCCCACCAGCACCGCCACCTCGACCACGACTTTGACCAAGACTATTACTATGGCGAGGGTTGTTTCCACCACGACTGCGTATAACTCCACGTCGAGTTTCTACTTACCGACTGGCACTGGAGCCAGCGCGCTGCCAATCACGACCACCAAGGCCGCAGGCGCAGCTGCAGGCGCATCGTCAACTGAGACCGCGCCTACCGTCAGCCCCACCATCGACAACAACGGTGCTATGTCTCTTGGTGCTGCGAAGGTCGCCATTGCTGGTGTCGCCGGCGTGGTTATCGCCGCTCTGATGTAAGGTGCGCCGAACGGTGCGACTTACAAGCGGGTATGTGGGACAAACGCTTAAGGGGTGGTACTAAGGTTGAGCGCTGCTGGAGTGGTGTCAGCCTCGCCTTGTTTCAAAATCTACTTCGAAATCTTCGGTGTGATCATCCGATCCTCTTTTTTCTTTTGTCAACCCAGCATAATTCGTATTCTGCGCGACAATGACATATCATATGCGACGAGACGAACGACCCCGGATACCTTTTCCGATGACGGCGAACTCCCCAATTTCCCACCACCCTCTTCCTCCTCTGATACCCTCGAATGGCTTTTGCCTTCAGGTGTTACTTTGAGGAGGAAGAGGAGACTGTCCCCTGGCAGCAGCAACAACAACAACAAAAGCTTTGACTTCTTTCGGTGCTAAGCGTTTGGCGTCTTTTTGGCACAGCCCCCTTAATGTCTCAATGGACCAGCAACACCACGGCTCTCCGCCGTTCTCTACTGCGCAGATTCCTCGCAAGGCATTGAATTCGACATCTTGGTCTCACCACCGCCCTCTCTTCCTGGACGGACTTGCAAATACCCCATGTCACGATTTATCACCTTCTCATGTCACATATTCTACTCTAACCCCGCATACCCAAGTACCATTACTACCGCCTTGACGTTGGGCTGGTCAGCGAGATTTGCAAGTCCTGATCTTTTCATCCGTTGATGAGCTTCACAAGATCAGGAGATAAGGACGTGGTGTTGATATAAAGAGTGTGTTGCTGGCTGGCTATTTCAACCTTTTGAGTTCGAAAAAACAACCTCCCCTTTTCTTTCATACTCGCGGAGATGAGCGACAAGACAGTTATCACGAAGGCATTTTACCCGTTCCTTTCATTTCATCTTCACTTATTCAACACCTTCGTGCCGTTGAGATACCCCCATTTGTTGTTGTACGCTCGCCGGAGAGGACGGTTCGAGGTACTCTAAAGGAGGAAGACGAAGCGCCTAATAGCAGACATCATGTACCCACACTTGTGCGGGACCTTCTGTTGGTTTTTGACTGTTCAAGTTTCTTCTGCTTTTTTTGATTTTTTGATTTCGCGTTGCATGAAGAATGGATATGGCGGGTTGGTGAATTGGCTAGGTGCTTGGTGTTTCGGCTTGGAGAATTGTAGTTGACAAGAGTAGAGAAGATGAATTGAATGAAGTTAAGAGTCCTGTCTCTGGCCGAATGGACACACGCAGTCTCGTAATTGAACCTAGCATTCAGGATGGCACAACGGCGCCATGCAGATAGAGTACTGAACGGTGCTCTACAGCGTCCAAAATGCAGATCCGATGGAGTTATTCGAATAATCACCCATACCGTCCTCATGACATTGGTCTTGGAATGTGTATGTCTGCATGTTCTCAGCAAAGCAAGTCACCCTTAAATCCAACACTGGTTGGAAGGACTATTCAACGCCCAATACCGATCGCCTTTGACCATCAAGATTACGGTAGCTTGAGCTCGCGGAGGAGCCTGATGGCGTCGCAACGTAGGATGACCTTCGCCTACGAACAACTCAAGTCATCAGAGACTCACCTACCATCATGAGAAGCCCATGGTAAAGAACGACCGTGAATCTCACATTGTTATGAATCGAATACCAAGAGATCAAGCTCCGCCGTATAACGCGATATTATACACTTGAGTAATGGCGACGCGACAGAGACTATACGACTGAATGGGCACATGTTCTTCGTCAGAGACATCATATGGGTGTGTCTGTATAGCGTCCGCTCAGCAGTTGAAACGTGGCGGCCCGGTAAAGTACTTATGGGTAGACCACATTTGCAACAATCGGACGATAGACGCCGAGCGGAACCTTCAGGTTAGTGCGATGAACGTGATCCATCAGAATGCCTTACACCCATCCACCTGGCCAGGTCTCATCCCATTGGCGGAGCCGTACATTGCCGCTTGCAACTTGGTAACATGCGACTCTGATGCCTTCTGGTGGGAGGATGAAATGGCCAGCCTTGCGAACGGACCGTACTGGTTCGCTTCTGGGTTATACAAGAGTACGTCATCCTGCGCTGCTCCTAGTTCTAGGTCGGGCGGCATATCGATCATCTCCCTGAGTTGGCGCAGCCGCATCACCAGCTCTTGGTAAATCATAGACGTACGCAATATGTAGTTGCTCGAGATCGAGTGTTTGCCTTGTCAGCGCTGATTCCGTCAGACGAAAAGGGTCTTCTCGCAACGCTTCTTCCCAAACTACGCCAAGACTACGAAAAGTCCTGGGATCATCATGACCTGGTACACCTGAAAGCTTTCACTCGACTTGAGATCACCGTTGAGTTCGACAAGATATTCATGAGACTTAGGGTCAAGGTCATGATCGATCCAGCGGAAATACTTCGACAAACAGATGACTGTGAACTCGGCTACTTTGACGAAGTTGCAATACCTTATGACTTTGCAAAGAAAACTTGTATTCTTGATTGGGTCGAGGAGTATGCATGCGAGTCATGTCAAGCTCGAGACGAGTGGAGAAAGGAGCAAGGGTTGACATACCATAGCAGGGAGCAGGATACGCTAGAGAAGGAAAGAACTCGTGTTCGATGTGCATAGCAACATCTTCGTGATAAGCGCGCTGCTAAGCGCGCTGCTCACGTCAATACTCTTGAGGAGCAGATCGTGGCACTCCAAGATGAGCTACGAAGGTCTCAAGCAGCATGGAAGTGCTTCCTCCAAAGAGATGGCATAATGTATCGGGTGCAGGACAGCGTCGATCGAAATGCAAATCTTTCGCCAAACGACCTGTCTCTGGAATCCTACGCACAAGACGGGCAGCCCTTGTCGTTACTTGTCACTTCAGCCATCGATACTGCTCATGTTGCGTATACAGCAACGGCACTCCCGAGCAACGTGATTTCCAACGACTGGACTTTTGGCGAGAATGACAATACCGGATCGGTAACTCAGAATCTTCGACCCCATTACATGGTGGCCACTACATGGATGGTCCTATCCTCCCAACGAGACATACTCCCCCGTTGGCGCCTTTGCTTGTGAGCTAGTGTATGGTCGTGGGAAAGCCGATTAGCCAGTCTGCTTCACCAATTTACAAAGCAATGGCTGTGCCGAGACCCTGAACGATTGGTAGGTAGCTTGCTAGCCTACTGCCTTGTCGGGTGGGTGCTCCGACCGGGGGAGACATGTTTCTCTCGTTTGCACGATTTCCAGAAACCTGTAGCGGAGCAGCTACGTTGTCCTCACCTTTGCTTCCTAGACTTTTTTATATGGTCTAGGTTCCGAGCCAAATCGATCAATAGCCAGCAATTGTGAGGTCCTGCCGAAGCCATGGGCAGACGTGTTAACCTGCTGTCGCAAGATTGAATGGTCTGGGAATAAGCAAATATTCGAGCCACGCGAGTTTAGGAATCTGAAAATGCGGGCAGACCTCACGACACTTTGACACAACCTCATTGGCTGGGGGTCGACAGAAAACTACAGGGAGGAATATCTCAATTCATTATATTCATGTGCTTCGTCCATAATACATGATTGGCTCTTTTCACGATTATAGCTGATCCATACATTAGATGGGAGCTTTTGAGTGCTCAGATCAAAGAGTTGCCGCAGGGAAAATACGCTATCAGAATATCGCAATTCTTTGGTAGTCGAACATGAGTTGCCTGCAATAGTTATTCGAGAGAAACTATAAGATGAAATCCCTACTTTAGGTGCGGAGGAACTCTACTTGAAAATAAACGCCGTCGTTTTTCTAGTCTAGTAGGTTAAAGTCTAGGAGATATTCAACCGTAATTGGTTGACATCAACGTCGTCGGACTCGCCGTTACCAGTAATCTACAGGGGCAAATGTTGCCTCCATCGCCTCATCTGAAAAGCGAAAAGGAATTCTTAGGATACTTCGCCTTGGCCGTTATTCTATGATTGATTGTTGAACACTATATACTCGTCATAGTACTGAAAATCATCCTCCTGATGGTAATACAGCTCGTCCTCAGTTCGGAGTGTTGGTGATGGAACAATACTCAAGAGTTCGCAGCTGGCGTCAAACGGATCATCAGCGGGTCTCTCTGATAAACCGTGAAGCAGAGTTGCCGATCCACCCAATCATTTTGTCCTGGAAGCAGTTCGAAATCAAAATTCCAAAACATCCGGCATACAACCAGGCGCATTTCAGAGTATGCAAGGTTTTTACCAATGCAATCGCGAGGTCCATAGGAGAACGGCTTGCAGGCTGCTTTGTTGTCGTTCAAGTATCGCGGGTTGTACAACGGGTCGCTCGAAGCGAGCCAACGCTCAGGGACGAAACTCTCCGGGTCGCTGAAGTTACGTGGCGAGTGATGCGTGGCCCATTGATAGATACTAATAATCGTCTGTCTTCGTGTCAGTCATGATATTTCCCCTTGTCCAACTAATGACATATGGTAGGGCTCTGCATTAAATCTTGGAGGGTTTTACTTACTCCTTTAGCCACAAACCGTCCGTCGACATACTCACCAGGCGAGACACGCGGTGGTGTCTCAGAAGCAGGTGGGTAGATGCGGAGGGCTTCCTCGAGGCACGCCTGGAGATAGGGCAGTTGTGCGCTTGATTTGAGCGAAATTTCTTCCTCGGATGCAAAAGCAGCACGGATTTCAGCCGCAAGTCGGCTGTAGACAGTGGGGTTTCGACCGAGGTGAAAGGTAAGTCCCGCCAGCGCGGTAGATGTCGTCTCGCTACCCGCAACAATGAGACCGCGCGAATTGACAAGAATCTCATCGTGTGACATTCCCTTCCCATCAGAATTATGCCGTAAGATGTAAGACATGAAGTCCTTCCGAGTCTCATCTGTATTTAGTAGCCTTTTCTCTGTTTTTATTTTGGCCAGTTCGACAGACTCAGCATGCTTCTGGATGTCATCCCTACCAAATACTAGAGACATGAAGGGTCTCAGGAGAGTGTAATGGTTGAGGAACATCATCAGTCCCACAGACTTGATGCTGGAGAATATGAGCGCGACCCAAGGGTGGTATTCACTGTTCGCCAAGGAGTGAAAGGGGTCAGCGAAGGCGAGCTCGCCGATGATGTCGAATGTCGTATAGTTGTACCACCTGGCGATGTCTACCGGCTTGCCCAACTCCATGTTGCTCCGTAGTTGTTTCATCAAGAGATCAATATATTGCTTGATGTACCCTTCTTGCTCCGCTAGTGCCGCATTGGAAAAGGCGTGGGCGAGAAGCCGTCGCTGACGACGGTGATCCTCTTTGTGAGTTGGGAAGATACCGACTCGCTCTGTTAAGCCATAGAATTCGATCGTTTTGTCAAACTCTGGACGATCGCCTCGCGGCGCGAAGACCTCCGGCCAGCCAATAGAGCCGTCGATGGAGAGGCGGTCTGGTGAGATTCGAACGATAGGTCCGTATTCCCCGTGAATGTTAAGCATGTCTTTGGCCAGGCGCCCCTGTATCTTGTCACCGAAGAGATATGGCATGTAGGAAACAGCGTTAAGCTTGGGTCCTGGAAAGCTTGCAAGGGGGTGGAAGAACAGTCGATAGATAATAACACCGATGCGATATATGAGGAACTGTTCAAATGTCAGCTACATGGTCCCCCTTCGTTGTAAGAATGATCTCTTGATCGCACCGTCACTATAAGTCCTCCGGACAGTGTGACTAAGCCCGGTAAACCGTCAGAGCCGGACCTGAAAACGGCCATCGTGATAGCGCCGAAAAGTTGACCGGATGAATGTTTGGGTGCCTTAAGTTGTTGAACGTCGCAATAAGGTTTCTCGGGTCGCCCTATGTCGTCTTTGGTCTTAGGTCGTCTTTCGTCTCATCTTTCGTCAGCTCTGATTTACTTATCATTCGGGCTTCGAAAAGTCGAACGGAAGTCGGGTGGCACACGGAATCCCCATGAATCCCGTACGTCCGATTGATGAAACATGCACTGATGGATGTCTTTCACCCGACGCAGCTTTACGCAGCTTTACGCAGCTTTATGCAAATGGGGCATACGTATCTGCAGGGTAGCGGATACGGTAGCTCCTCGCCTAATATATGTTATCTCGAAAGGTCGCAAACGAAGTATGCAACCTCTCCGACCAGGGATTTAACCAAGGCAATGCAGATTTCAGCAACTGAACTCAACTCAGCTTTATTCTGTGCGCATAGTGATCATATCAACGCGTGCATTTAAAACCAATCAATATACTTGATCGAGAGCAATGATTGATGTGGACTCGAAGTCGTTAGTCAATTTCTGTAGGATTTACGAATTGCCGTATTGCGTATAGAGTTCTCGTAATAGCTTACGAATCAACTGTGGGGCATCATAACCGTTTTGGTGTCAAAAGCCCTCGCGTATCTCCGTCTCCAGGTGCTAGCGATAATTATTTCCACAGTATATGTAGCTACCATAGTAGTATGGCGGTAGCTTCAAAGGTTATTCCTAGCGGTCCCATAGCCCCACGTTGAAGACTTTGGGCTTACTAATCCACTACCGCGGCAATTACTACTTTGCGGCAGCAAGCTTCCGGTACGTCTTCTTCCCAGATACTGTACATAGTACTGTGTACTCAGTACATCGATTAAACTGCCGTAAGCTCTCAGAGTACTCTGTTATAGGAGCTCTATCAGCTGAAATGTTCCCCCATCAACTTCTGGGTTCAATTCCTCGTGATCATAATCATCATTGTTATCTTGCGAAGAAAAGGCCATCGCTACAGAGAGAGCAAGGTCAAAACGTACTGTGGTAGTGCTGTGTTTACCCCTGCGTCATTTTGTAGCCCTGCATAGTGCATCCAATGGCTGATCATATTGGCTGAATTTCGGTACCCGCCCTGCCCACTTCGCGGATTCACTTCGCCTTATGCATCATCATGGCGTCATGCGCTAGTCTGCGAGTTGTAAGACCCCTGTGTGGCCATAATGAAGGCCTCAATCTGGCCATGGATTAAGAATCAAGATCAGAGTAATGTAATTCGTATCTCCCAGTGGATTCATAACTTTGGTGGTCTGATTGCCAGGACGCTTTGCCATTCGGTCTTGATTTGAGAATGCTACCATCGCCACTAACGTACCATAACTTGTGCTACTGGCTCCTCTTCTGTTGGATCATTTGCAACCCCTTAAAAAGGAAACAGGTGTATTACCGTTTTTCATGTCATTTGTAAGTAATGATCTATCGATTCGCTTTATCTACCGCGTCACCTACGTCGTCAGCTTTCTCCTGGAACTGGTCTCTGTACCATCAATTGCAAAGACCCAGAACTGCAGAGAACTGAATTATCGGAGTCAAGCACGGGTTGAGTTGAGTCGAACCCCTAGCCACCAGGTTTCGAATCACTCAGCGAGCCGGCTTGGCCAGAACCGATTATGACCGCACGGTCCGTCCCAAATTCGTAGTAACTTGGGCCCAGTGAAACGGTACGAGGATAAGGACCTGGTCATCTGGACGGGCGTGTCCTCATGACGGCTTGTTATGGAGAAGGAAAAGTTGAGAAGAATGTAGGAAAATGCCGAAATACATAGTAGTCTCGGATCTTCCAGCTATGAAAATGTAAACTCTATACATTGATGTGAAAACAGACAATCGTGCACTATGGACGACGACCCCAACACATGAATACTGTGTACAATGCGTTAAGTTGTGCTTTTCCAATCCCCAATCCGTGTAACACCTCAACAGTTGCGACATGAGTATCAGAATACATATCATATAGAAATTGCTTCGTATTTTGGCTCCCATCAGAGATGAAGTCGCCCGACCCCGTCATCCAGTCAGCCCACGGAACATCCTGGTTGGCTTGTAGCTCTGGATCTAGAATGACCCCGACCTTGGCAAGAGCAAGCACGCGACTCCCGCCGGTCAATCCATACACTGTATCATCCCACGCGGTCGCCTGCGGGTTGTGATCCCCCGCCGACGTGTAGATATCCACTGTCGCAATGTCGCACAGATCATTGCCGGGATACCAGTCCGCCTTGTCGGTGTTGCATACCCACACCATGTTGTACAGGCCATGGCACGACGTCAACCGAGTATACACGATATTCCGGAGCTGCTTGAACGGTTCTGAGCCCTGGGCGCCTCACCAGACCCACGGCCCGTCTGGTTCGTGTAGCGGCCGGAAGAGAATCGGCACGCCGGCGACTTGCAGCTTCTTGATTTGCACGGCTATGGTGTCGATATTGCGCAGCAGAAGCTTGTAATTGGCGCCGTCGGTGCCCTCGCCCAGCGCGCTGGCCAGGTCAAGGGATGTCGCCTTGGTGTAGAAGCCCGAGTACCAAAGTCCGCGGGGGCGATCCAGTGCCAGGCGAAGGTGCAGACGAAGGTATTGAACCCCCCTGGCTTTGTCATTCTGGATCGCGGTGTCGACGTCAGTCCCGGTGGCGCCGTTGGCCACCGCGGACGGGGCGTAGTCGAGGAAATCCTCCGTTAGATGAAAGGGCACGGCCAACATTTTAATGAATAATTGTACGGCAATTAAACAACATCATTGCAAGATCAAAATTGGCATGGTAGGTAGGTGAGTCTTTTGCTGTATTACTTTGAGAGGCATATCCCAAAGTCACCACCAAGGATAGATGAGGCTGCTGTTGGGTGAGGCTTGACATATAAGGTATTGGAGTATATGTGCCTTGTGATTGTATGGCTATTGAACCGCGTTGAGTTCATTATCTTGTCATTGTACATGTGAAACGTTGCTCAAGTAGACTAAGTGTCTTCAACCGCTATCGCAAGTCAGTTCTTTCCTCGTCTACTAGAATCCAAAATCCACTCCATGGGAAGATCTCCAGCATCAATGGAACTTACCACCCAATGCTACCCTGATAGGTGCCGAGGATTACGGGCCGGAGATTAGTGCTTACCAAGAGCATCTAGTTGGCGGCCATCTAATTGGGTGGCTTCCGATTAGACATTGACGGATGAATAAGGGGTGATGCAAGCCACATTCAAAATCAACTTCATTGCTTCAGAAGCGTGGGTCCATATTCAGTGACATAACCAGGGAACAAATTCAATCAATTCGAAAGACTTCGACCGCGTGAATCCCTACTTTTGCGTTACGGGGCCCATCAGCATGTCCGTGTATCACTTTCACCCACAGAGCCATGATTTGTGATACCCCCATATCTGCGGGAACTAATGCATCATTTCTTGGGATGTTGTATGGAGTCCTCAGACTGTGCAACCAAGCCTGGTTATTATGCTAGGCTCATGACAGGAAACAGGGAAGATACCATTCCTCAGAGTCTGAGAACTTCAAGTATGAGTTTACATAAATTGTTAGCATACGAATATCATTGAGTCCTTCGATATCCACCAATTGCCTAGTCTTTTCTGAAACCTCTACCAGCTAGATGCATGGATGCCAGTGGGGCAACGGCTTCCAAGCCTCTACCATAGTAATCTACGATGAAAGGAATGTCCTAGTCCTAGGAGTTTAATGAGCCTAAATGACCTGCAGTCTAATGAGCATGAGGTTTCTCTCCGTGAAACTGCTTTGGTGGGAGCCCCTGAAGAGAAGATAATTTCCCGTAACTGACTGGCTTCCTTACGTAAACCTGCTTTCAAAGTGTATGAAATCCTTGGTAATTAGCGGCCATACCTCTTAAAGTACACAGCAAAACACTCCTCAAAATCTCACTAAAGAGATGCTGCACAGCAAGTACTCGGAACACCGTAACTTTACCAGCAAATATCCCAGTGGAAAGGTAACGTATGCCTTGAGCTTCCACTTATCATGGCCATGCAGCACCCAGTCCAGCAGTGGTCGGTCCAGGCAACGAAGTACCATCCAAATTATGACTCGGAATCCAATGTCGAAGGTCAACTAGGACAACAGCCAAAGCTCCATTGCGAAGACAGTTATTATTCGTATAGCATATCACCACGGCATTGATACGGAGTAGGTAGAGCTCGACTTACACCTTGGCTTTCGGACTCTCAATGCCGATGAGCATTTCTCATTCCCATCGAGAGTCCACTAATGGGTTATAAGCTGGCTGGTAAGAACAACGGTGAAAGATGTGTGAAGAACAGAAACAAGCATCTGCTAGATGTCGGCGACTACAAATTCGCCAGCTTCGCTGGAAGACCCATTTCCCCTATTAGACTTCCGTCGGTCTCCCTCACACGTGTTTAGAAGTTCGACTTACATCCGTTCCCAAGAGATGATGACCTCTGGTACATGGGCGGTCAGACCCGAGACGCCAGAGACCCCGTCCAATCAAGCTCGAGTCGCGTTCCCCTAGTGATCTCATTTTCAGTGAACGGACTCGCAGTACCGCTGACAAACATAAAGCAAAATATAACAAGACTCTACATCCTCTTGTCTACGGCGGGTAAAGAGCGAATCTGCTTGGTTTCTCCAGACTATGGTTGTCCCCTTCATCGAGAGCGCTGTTTCTTGAAATTCGATGACTGCGGCATTGGCCATTACACCATAGTCTTCAGTGAGAACGTCCGGTTTCTAGGAAAGAGACAACTGCTTCACCAACGGTCGCTACCGCGCGGTCATCGGAACAAAAAATGACCCATGTAAGACAAAAGCATTTCATAGCAAAGTCAGTACGACAACGTTAAATTCTTAAGCTTTCCGTGATTAGTAACAGAAGTGGAGAATTTGAAGATGACAACCGTACTGAGATTGTGGGTGTTTACAACTCGCGGTGTGGTCGAAACATTATGATTAATTTATTAGTGACCAGGCGGTTCAATCGTCCACGGCCGCCTTTATCCTTAAAGTCCTAAAATTACTGGCGTACGGTCGCCGAGGAGGAATTTGAGGAGTCGTCTTAGTCCGGACAGTATATCTGATAAAGTTCAGTTCATGTATCCCGTGCTGTTGTTAAACAGGTTAGAGCAATGTAGATCACTTTTGAACATGAATAAGTCTGGGCTAAATTCAAACAGGTTACTGTAGTTCTGAAGGCAGTTCAGGACAGTGAAACTCTGGAGCTACGCCTGGCACGTATGGTAGTTTTGAAGAAGCGAGGTGAAACCGGGCTCAATACGTGCGACTCGCTTGATATTAGCATCAGGCTCCACATGATCCTGTGGTAATGGTGCACTGCCAGTCAGCCTTTCATCTCTGAATCTTCCCTCGATGAAAGACTTACGCATCCATATAGATCATTACTTATTTGTATATAGCATAGCAGATACGACCGAATTGTGCCTGGCGACATTTGAGGGCTTAAGCGTCCCTCTAAAGAGGTGGTACATATCTAACCGGGCTGACAATGGCCAGGTTAACAAGGAGAAAGTTGATCAAAAACGCCACGAAAAATTGAGAGTGCTACCAATAGAGTTCCTTTCATACGAGACAAAGTACGATTCAGCCGTTGTATGCTGGGCTGCGATATAGTATCAATCAGAAGGATTACCAAACCTACAACTGCCCATCTTCGATTCAGACATGTTGAAAGCCCTCAAAGCCAGCAAAGGGTAACCGGGTGACGTTCTTGGTGGTGACCGTCGAGCTTTTGCTCGGAAGCATGCTTTTAGGATTCCGTTTTGTACAGCAAGAGGGAGTGGCAGTTTAGGATATAGGCGGTCAACCCACAGCCTCGCCATATCAAAAGTTACCTGATTCGAAGAGGCCGAGACTCTCCGGCTGCCATTGCATGCCAAGACCCAACGACATGAAGTTGTGTGGAAAACTGAGATTCGCTGCTGCTGTGATTAGCGCTACCAGCATTCGAGACGTGGACCGTACGGGAATTCAATCGTTCGAACCAAAACAACGCATACCGCCCTAAAAATTGTATGCCCCAAACATGAGCGAGAGCTATTTGCTAAAATGGTGTCCGGCTAAGCATTTCCGCATATCTTGATAGATATCGCTATTCGACAAGGCCTTGTTTTCTGCCTAAAAATCTTTCCCCGCGTCTGTTCCACTGCAGCGCCAATGTAAGCACTACAAGCACCGTGTAAGCTTGCGAGGCACGTCATTGAGGCTTGGATATTCGCGAGTGGTTGGTGGATTTGTTCTGCTGGTACTTGTCCGAGAAGTGGTTAGGTGCGTGCTGATTGCATTCTAGCTGTTGTTATGATGACCTCGCCCCCAGACTACAAACTCCCATGCGAGGAAGGTTCCTCCCAAACAGATTATTGTCTACTTCTACCATGAAATCTGGAAATCTTGTGCTCTACACATTCTGAAATTAGAGGCAACATATTTCTTCTAATTCCAGTCTTCGTATGCTAACATGCTGTTCGTTGTACTCAGCACATTGTCCCTGGGTGTATTTTTAGAGCGAAACTGCGCAGCAGCTGAGGAAATAATCTCATCAGATGAAGTATTCTACGACCAGTCACCACCTGTTTACCCTGCACGTAAGTTAAAGTATAAGACCTTCGTATAACCGAGAAAGCTGATAACCACCAGCTGAGGGGACTGGAACTAGGAGTTGGGAAGATGCATACTCCAAAGCAACGGGCTTAGTAGCCCAGATGACCTTGGAAGAAAAGGTCAGAAAATCCAACCTATCATCCAGTGATTTCCGGCACGACAACTAACCAGCAGTTCATCACAGGTCAATCTCACTGGAGGCTTCGAAGGGAACAACATCTGCTCCGGCAACATATATCCGATCCCTCGATTAAACTTCCCAGGTCTGTGTCTAAGTGATGGACCGAGCGGTCTTCGGTCAACCAACTTTGTATCCAGCTGGCCGGCGGGGATCTCTGTTGGAGCTAGGTATAGTCGACAATTACCAAGTCAGCATTGCTTATACCGTACTTACGTTGCTTTAGTTGGAACCGTGCACTAACCCGCCAGCGAGCTATTGGGATGGCAGCTGAGTTCAAGTCCAAGGGTGTTCATGTTGCTCTCGGTCCAGTTGTAGGACCACTTGGTCGAATTGCATCTGGAGGTCGAAACTGGGAAGGTAAGATGCACTAGAATTGGTACACGAGGAACTGACGGCTGATTCGCGTGATGGTAGGGTTCGGTAACGATCCATATCTCGCCGGTGCATTAGTGTTCGACACAGTCCAAGGAATGCAATCGGCTGGTGTGACCACCAGTACGAAAGTACGTTTTCGAGTCTTGGAAATGAGATAGTTTACTGACATACTGTTAGCACTTTATCGGCAATGAGCAGGAAACAAACAGGAACCCTGACAGTGACAAGGGAATCAGTGCGGTATCGTCTAACATTGACGATAAGACAATGCACGAGCTATATCTCTGGTATTTGCTAGCAATACTGATGGACCTAGTGAGGGTTGGTCTCTGATTTACGTATAGGCCATTCCAAGATGCTGTCAGAGCCGGCACAGGCTCCATTATGTGCTCGTACCAACGCATCAACAACTCTTATGGATGTGCAAATAGTAAAACCCAGAATGGGTTGTTAAAGACCGAGCTGGGGTTTCAGGTAAATTCATTTACATCTGCTCTTCATACGATGCTAACTCCATAGGGATTCGTCGTCTCTGACTGGGGCGCTCAGCATGCTGGCGTTGCGACGGCTCTTGCTGGTCTAGATATGGTCATGCCTTCCGGCCTGACGTTGTGGGCAGACAATCTGACCGAGGCAGTTAACAATGGTTCTGTTCCAGAGTCGCGGCTAGACGACATGGCAACAAGGTGACTTGCGATTATGTCCGTCAATGGTCAACTTGCTAACCAGAGTAGGATAGTTGCTCCATGGTATCAACTTGGTCAAGACAATGACTTTCCCCCTACTGGCGTTGGAATGCCTTCAAACCTCGCTGAACCTCATGCAAAAGTTGTCGCCACTTCGTCAAGTAGGAAAGCAGCCCTACTGCGGGGAGCGATCGAGGGACATGTGTTACTCAAGAATGTCAAAAGTGCGCTGCCTCTGAAATCACCTCAACTACTTTCGCTGTTTGGATACTCTGCCAGAGGCTTTGATCGTTACTCATGGGGTACCCAAAGTTGGAATGCGGGCACAGAGGCATTGTCTCCAGAAGAGGAGTCTATGTATCTCGATGACAGTATCCCAGGCATCCGCTCTCAGATAGCGTCCAATGGTACTCTTATAACAGGCGGTGGATCCGGAGCAAATCAACCGGCATATCTGAGCTCTACATTCGAAGCTTTGAGCCAGCGGGCTTACAACGACGACACCCACTTGTGGTGGGACTTCCAGTTAGGTTCTACCCCAGAGGTCGATCAATCATCGGATGCTTGCATCGTGGATGTGAATGCCTTCGCGACCGAGGGTTGGGACCGAACTGGGTAAGACATGGGATAGAGTGTTCTTTCGCTTGCGGGAATGTCAATATACTGATACCGTGTTGGCAGATTACATGACGCGTTCACGGATGATCTGATTCTCAATGTGGCCACACAGTGTAATAACACCATCGTGGTTTTTCACAATGCAGGCATGCGCCTTGTTGATCAATTCATCGATCACCCTAACGTCACCGGTGAGACTTCTGAAGGGAGACCGTTCAATCATCGAGGCTAAATTCAACCAGCTGTAATATTCGCTCACCTACCCGGGCAGGATTCCGGTCGAGCCCTGGCTTCGATACTTTACGGAGATACCAGCCCTTCAGGAAAGCTTCCTTACTCTGTGCCGCATAATGAGTCCGACTTTGGTATACTCGCGAATGCAACTCAACCAGACGGAATCTACCAGAATTATCCACAGTCTGA
The DNA here is from genome assembly GCA_022432505.1 of Xylariales sp. AK1849. Taxonomy (NCBI): domain Eukaryota; kingdom Fungi; phylum Ascomycota; class Sordariomycetes; order Xylariales; species Xylariales sp. AK1849. The sequence goes on from JAJKKH010000009.1 coordinate 2,564,737, forward strand.
CTTCTCCGAGGGAGTGTACATCGACTATCGTGCTTTCGACAAGTATCAAATTATCCCAAGGTATGAATTTGGGTTTGGTCTAAGTTATACAACTTTCAGCTTCTCGGATATCACAGTCACTAGAGTTGAGGGTGCAGATAGCGCTCCTTATCCGTCACATCCAATTGTTCAAGGTGGCCAAGCGGATTTATGGAACGTCCTGGCCCAGGTCTTCGCTAATATCACTAATACTGGCCCCATTGAAGGTGCTGAAGTTGCACAGCTTTACGTTGGTATTCCAAATGGACCAGTAAGACAACTGCGAGGTTTCGAGAAGATAACACTACCGCCTGGCCAATCCGAGATAATCACGTTCAATCTGACAAGACGAGACCTCAGCACATGGGACGTTGTTGCTCAAAATTGGCTGCTGCAGCACAGCGAATACAGCATTCATGTCGGCTCGAGCAGCAGAGACCTACCTTTGACTTCAACATTGAACTTTTAGCCACGAGGCAGTCCGACTCTAGCCCATGTCCCCAGCTCGAGAGGAAGCGGTGAACCCGATGCTAGTGGGCTGTCTCGCCAATGAAATAATGATCAACGATTCTAGGTTTCTCTGGTGTATAGGTCGACTCTTTCCATATCACTTTGAACTTGCCGTAAAGAGCTGAGATGGGGGGGTGGAGAGCACCTGTATGGTCCGCTACTCGGAATTATACTTGTCAGCATCCACACCCACCAAGTGTCAAGAATGCGGTTTTGGTGTCTTGAATCTCAATGAATCTGTGTATTTATCAAGCTATCTTAGTTCGAGAATGTCTTCTCTAAGTTTCTTGTGTAGATCAGACGTGGGCTTGACACGAGGCTTCAAGCCGTGTCGCTTTTTGGATATTTGCTCATAGGCATAGGCGCTCCCGATAAGATCTTGTTCGCTCCATCTGTCTGCCACAAAACTCAGGCCAAGAGGAAAGCCAGGCCCCGAGGAAACAACCGTTTCGCTGTCATCCCATCTGGTCTCAGCATCCTCACCCAGTGCACCCATAGGCACTGTGATGATTGGTAATCCAGGGGACGATGCCACAGCAACGGCAATGTCGGGTTGCATGACGAGGGCGTCTAGATTGAATTTCGTCATGGGGTTCACGACTAGGTCTCGGGACCTTTCTGATGCCGCCACGTAGTTCTTCCACGCTTCGGCGCTGCCAGCCGATACGTTGGAAGCAACGGCTAATTCCCACTTATCAAACCCAATTTCATCACCGCGTTCCTCTGGAGTAGCCTTCAGGCATTCGAGAAGCTCCGAGGTATTATGAAAAACATTTTGGCTCGGTATGAGCGTGTCAAAGTATCGCGCCATTGCTTCGTTAAAGTCAGGCCAAACGTATTTCTGAGAGTTGTTGAGTGTCGTCTTATAAGAGTCTTGCAATGAGATGTTCTGAGTCCCTAGTTGCACTTCAATCAAGTCGGCTCCAGCAGCCCTCAAATCGGCTAGGGCCTCATCGAAAACCACTCTTATGCGTTCCCTATTGACGTTCCGTTTCGCGTCGAGCAAGTCGTCCTCTACCCACACCCACCCCAGACGCTTTCCTTGCAGAGCCGTGGCGTCCAACGCAGCTAAATAACTAGGGGGTTCATCCCAAGGTTGTGCCAAAGTATAATTGTCATGTGGGTCTTTGCCCGCGATAGCGTCAAGGAGAAATGCTGCATCCGAGACGCTCTGGGCGATGGGCCCCGTGGTATCTTGACGCATGGTAATTGGGACGACTCCATACCGGGACGTGAGCCCCACGGTCGGTTTTAGTCCAACCACATTATTTACCATAGCCGGACAAGTGATACTGCCGGATGTCTCCGTCCCTAGAGCTGCAGCGGCGAGACCCAAAGAAGCGGCAACACCACTTCCCGATGAGCTCCCACAAGCAGTCTGGTGGTCGACATACGCACCGAACGTCTGACCACCACGCGGACTCCATCCGCTTGTGCTGTTTCCACGCACGCCGGAGAACTCGTCCAGATTTGTTTTTCCCAAAATGATCGCGCCTGCTTTACGAAGCTTGGCTACCACAGTGGCTTCTTGGCCGGGTCGCGTTCGTGCTAGGCAAACACTTCCAGCACCAGTAGACATTGCGTCGGTTGTCGCATAGTTATCTTTGATCAAAATCGGTATGCCATGGAGCGGCCCTCTGGCAAGCCCATTCTGCCGCTCATCGTCGAGCTCCTGGGCGATAGCGAGTGCGTCAGCGTTGACTTCAATGACTGCATGAACTTGGTCATTCACTTCCTTGATGCGATGGAAGTATAGATCAACGAGATCATAGCTGGTTATAGAGCCGCTGTCTAGTAGCTCACCAAGCTGTGCGATAGAGATGTCCAGGAGTGTTGAGCGCTCGAATGGAAGGGCGGTAGACGCTTGGAGCAAGCAAAGAGTTACGTGGATGCACGCCCAGATAGCGTTACTCGTGCGCACGGCTCCGACAGCATTCATAATTAGCAGATGTTCATGGGGGAATACTCGTGTACAATACTGAATACTAAAGCAGTGGGTTTACGAGACTCACAATGACGAGCGGCGCATGCGGCGTCAGAAGTGGGCCTGTCCTAAGTCGGGGAGATTTTGAACCGAGCTGCAGGTTGATTACGAAAAGGCAGACAGCGCCATCCAGAGCCAAATAAACTTTAAAATGCATGCTGAATGGCTCGCAATTGTTCCGTTCTATTGACCGGATGAAGCCTATTGATGAGCAGTAAACTAAGATAGGTTGGAACCCCAACTGTGGTGTCCTAAGATCGAGAGTATATGCCTTGTCACTTCCCGGGCTAGCGTTGCTACAGCTGCGTCGCGTGCGAGATCGAATATGGCTGTTCCTATCCAATGAGCAGAGATCTTGCCGCGGGGTGGCTGTGACGGGCCTCACACATCGTGCGGCTCCGGCTAGTCGAGGACTTGTCCGCTCAGAAACAGATAATTCTGAGACGACACCACCGGCCTCATCCGATGGATGCGGCACTGAGGGAGCGTCTCGCTGGGTCTGATATACATTGATCAAGTTCGAGGCGCAAGACTACCTACACTCAAACGTTCTGATCTAGTTGCTTTGGTTATGATTAAGACTGACTGGTGCGCTTTATACAGAAGAAAGTGGTCGTTAGGTATTTCATCTTAATACTCTACCTTGTTGTTCTCATCAAGATCATGTTTGTCTACATCTGAAAGACTCGTTAAATTTCAGGATAAAAGACGTTAACGAATGCCCTGCCTGCCCAAACTGCCAACTCCCAACGCATCCTCACTTGCGGAAACACTCAACAAGGTGGACGTCAATCACAAAATACCGTTCAACTCCATAGATACGGAGCGCGCTCTGCTAGGTCATCGATAGCCTCGGGGATGTCCTTACCAGTCCCCCTTCTTCATACATTGATTTCGAGGGCGTCTACCTATCTAATCATGATAGTGTATCGATCCTCTAGCTCCACGCAGCCCTGACTAGGACAACGTATCGCATTGACGTCCATATCATGAAAGCGAAGGCCTTCCAACTACTGGTAGAGGCTTCTGCGATACTGTTTCTTTTTTCCCAAGTCAAGTACAGAGATCAGTACCTTTTGCGCGTAGGTGGAGTTGCCACGTAGCTGTACTACTAACACGCCACCATCAAAGACCATAGCTCAGATCGTTGCTAGAAAAGTGGTGTTACTACCTGGGACTTAGGAATTCAACTTGTTGTCTACATTCAAGAAGGTGACAATCACGTAGACCAGCAAAGAGCCGTCGTGGCAATATTATCCCGTAAGTATCAAAGTGCGATATAGGCAAGACAGGCTGATGGAGTCAAAAGACTACTAAGTATTTACGAATTTATATACGAGGAAGACGCGGACTACTTCGCGCGCCCGCATCACATTAATTCGGCCGCTGTCCAAGCCGCTCGTGAACATCTGCATCATCGACCAAGACAATCGTGGCAAATCAATTGCACAAGTGGTGTCTAGACTCTAGTCGAACGCCTTGTCGAAAATCAAGAAGAGGTATGTGGTCCGTGTTGGAGGCCCTTCCACCATTCTGCATTAATTCACCTACTGCTGAGCTGAAGTTTACGTGTATCAGTACCTAGCCAGCTCTTTGTATTCCGTTCTGAAGCACATGTTCCAGATTTTGTCGCTACACTGGTCAAACGCACGGATTGTTTTGAAACAGTTGTCCTTTCCACGAATCATAGATGCCGTGGACGTGCTCCAAACCACAAGGTCATGGAACTTCGCCGATCATCGTCTGATCAATCTATTGGCTCGGATTCTAGTCGAAATTCAAGCCTTCTTCGTCCGAGCCGCCAGCGACTGATGTCGTTGCTCAGCGAAACAACCACGACTTTTCCTCATCAGTCCAAAGTCGCGAAAACGCTCGTATGTGTTCCGGTAACACCAATGCGGATTGGGATTTGCCGAGACTAGATATGTTTCGGGGACAAGACTGACATCGAATGGACGTAGGGCCTCACAGCTTACTATGTAAAGCACGTTGCTTCCACGTTCTGCTCATCTACGCCAAGCCAAGACCATCAACCAAATCTTCTCTTCCTAGAACATATTGTTAACACTTGAGCAGCGCTCAATACCTTCTTTTTTTTTTAATTCAACCTTGAACATTTCCTCGCTTTCAAAATGCGCTCCACTGCCATTCTCTTGACATTCGCGACTGTGTCGCTCGGCTTGACGATTGAGAAAGAGCGACGCCAAGATGACTTGGCGTCGATTCTGGCGGCACTAGAGCAGACTTCTCCAGATGATGCTACTGCCGCCAAAGGAGCCGCAAAGAGACAGGATAGCTTGGCGTCGATCCTGGCGGCACTAGAGCAAACCTCCCCAGATGATGCTACTGCCGCCAAAGGAGCCGCAAAGAGACAGGATAGCTTGGCGTCGATCCTGGCGGCACTAGAGCAGACCTCCCCAGATGATGCTACTGCCGCCAAAGGAGCCGCAAAGAGACAGGATAGCTTAGCGTCGATCCTGGCGGCACTAGAGCAAACCTCCCCAGATGATGCTTCTGCCGCCAAAGGAGCTGCAAAGAGACAGGATGACTTGGCGTCGATCCTGGCGGCACTAGAGCAAACCTCCCCAGATGATGCTTCTGCCGCCAAAGCCGCCGAGAAGAGACAAGATGACTTGGCGTCCATTCTAGCGGCACTAGAGCAGACCTCCCCAGATGATGCTACTGCTGCCAAAGGAGCCGAGAAGAGACAGGATGACTTGGCGTCGATCCTGGCCGCACTGGAGCAAACCTCCCCAGATGATGCTACTGCCGCCAAAGGCGCCGAGAAGAGACAAGATGACTTGGCGTCCATTCTAGCGGCATTAGAGCAGACCTCTCCAGATGATGCTTCTGCCGCCAAAGCCGGAGCCTCCGTATAGGAAACCCAGGATGATTTCGGATGAGTCATGGTATGTCTTCTTAGTTTTCCGATGCTCTCAACCAAACAGCAGAAACTTGCACTTTCCCCAGTAATTTACCCACCCTGAACGTTTCCGATCCCTTATTGGAATAGATTGCTGATTCATCAAAGGATGCATCAAACGCTGTTGGCCTCACTTATGTCCATCGCCGATCCTTGTCCTCCACCCACGGTTAGGTCGACAATCCCCATATTATTGTAAATACGCTTCAGTTGTACATAGCTTAGATGTGGTCATGGTATACGTCAGTCGCTCCTTGTAAGCTTGATACTGTGGAAGAGCCAGCGGGAGAGGCACACACTTTCTTTCCATACTGTACATAAAATTAGACTCGGTTAATATGATAATGCCCAGTCGCAACACTTTGTCCGAGACAATCATTTGGTCTGGCCGAATCATAAATAAAGCTGCCTCCTCAATGGTTATTTTGCTTCAAATAATTGTATTGCACTATCGAGTAGTCACCCGAACGCTTAACGTAGGAAAGTCACGTTGCTGCTATATATAAGTGGTTATTTGGACTTATTGGGATACATATCTTGTGTCTGGTTAGTTCAGCCGTTGCTTATTCACGCTCGAAGAGCTTTCCTGCATGCTTAAAGATGTACATGCGTGTCGTGAAAGGCTTAGCTTCGGCATGAGCGAAAGCTTCGATCAAAGCAACCGCCGAATACGACGCACTCTTAGCCGCTTCCTTCTCTATCCAAGAGAAGGCCGGCGTTGACATTGACTTCTTCTGTCGTTCCATCAAGAGCTTGGTCCTATTTACCCGGGCTCGACAAGCAAGTTCACTACACACTTCATGCATATTGTGGGCTCTCTCATCGCCAAACCTTCCAGCTACCCATTTGAGAAATAGGAGGGCGTCGCTGATCCGACCAATGTGATCATCAGGTTGGTGATCCTCCACTGAGAGGCAATTAGCCACTAGCACAAGAACAGCTGTCACATGCGTGCAGGTAACGATCCGTGAGGGTGCCTGAATGAGCCCCTACAACCGAAGATGGACGGATGACTTACCAGATTAGTGAGGAGTCATGTCGATCGACAATGGGGAAAGGTTCGGTACAAGCTCGTGATCCATTGGCATTTTCTCGCCAACTGCTCGACGTCACCGGCAGCGCAGCGGACGAGGATGATGCTGATCTTAACATGGGACACACACCTGGCTTCAATCAACCAATCTCCTATCCACTCAACATCGTGCAAAAAGACTCGGTGTACCTCTAGAAGGCAACCGAGGTATGAGAAATACAGATTGATAAAGTTACATTGGTTATCTTACCTGACCTGAAGCAGCCGGAGGGGCAATGACAGGCTAGGAAGACCCATATTCTTGTGCCCATGGCATGTATACCTAATTCCTATCTCTGAATAGTTATCGTCTTCATCGAAACGCAATGTAGATAAAACTGAGTTGTTGAAAGCCATGCGGCCCGCCGAGTCCGCTGGATCCAATGGATGTAATGAAACTGAAAAGGATGGTCGACGGGGTATCAACAACGCTAGAATGCGTTTTAGATAGCCCAAAATATGGTATAGCAAATGTATTCTAATAGAGGGCTGGGTGTGTTCCTTTGCATTTGTAATGTTAATGAATTTTATGCTGCGCGATGTAGACCTCCTGGATGTGGCGTAGTGCTAACTGTAGCTTGTATCAACGTTCAGGTGTCGACCTCCTGTATTTCTTTAGCAAGAACGATACGGACAACAAGATCTATTACAATCAACAGCTGCTGCACCCATTCGGGATAGGACGGAAGTGGAAACGTAAAAGATAACGGAATATACGATACGACAGAGATTGTTTGCCGCCAAGACAAAACGATTATGCAAGAAAAAGGAAAAGATCAGTACTTAGTTTTAAACATTGAATATAAGACAGCTAGATGAACTGAACCAATCATCGTGGCGAAAGATAACGCTGGTTACATGAATTTGATTCCTGAATTATAGCCCTACAAAATACAGATCGATATGGAAATCGCAACAAGGAAGAGTCAGATCAAGGTTTTATGGCTACATAACCAGGATCACCTCAGGACCAGCCTGCCTTAGTACTGTTTTTGTTCTTGGACGTATGAGCTTCCCAATCTTTTGCTCCTTTCTAAGCCTTGCGAACGCAACGTTCGCGCTTCTCATCACGCGCCCATAAGGACTCACTCTTACCCTCCTGACACTTAGTACCCGCGGGCATAGGGCGGAGCGCAGTCCACGCACCACTAGCACACTGTTGATACTGAGAGCCCGCAGCGCAATTAAATATGCCTTCCTCGGTGCAAACACCAGACTGTCCTCCACTTGTTGAACCAGTAGCAGAATCAGTTCCAGCCGACCCCGAACTGGAGCCTGTTGTTGTCTTGGCGGGTGTCGACGTTGAAGTCTTAGCTGCCGATATCTTAGTTATTGCGGACGTTGTTGGCTGAGCTACGATATCAGTCGTTGAGATTTTTATAGAGGTCTGAAAGCCAGATTGGACAGCTGACGAAGGGGATGATTGGGCGCTAGTTGAGCCCTGGTTATTTGAGCCTGAGGACGATCCCGATGAACCAGATGAACCAGATGAGCCCGACTTGCCTTGAGGGAAACAGTTCTCACCCGAGACCGTACCGAATTTACTATTAGTCCCAGGTCGTTCGACATTCGGGCCTGGCTCAGGAAACTCCGGGTCCGTTCCCAGGTCTGTCTTGCAGTCGTTGATCCCGGCAAGATTGGCGACAAAAAGATCCGGCAGCTGATCACGAGTAGCAAGCTCAGCCATCTCCAAAGTTTCGTTGGCGGAGCGCTTCGACGCACCACTCGTCACCGTGATTGGGCCGCAGTTCATGTAGTACTCTACCTGCCCGGCCAACTTCGATATCCACGTCCACGCGAAGACATAATCCCCGGGAGTAGTGCCCTCAGGTATTTTGAAATCATACTCGGAAGGGTTCTGTGCGTCCTTGGCGGGGCACCCACCTTCAATGGACAGGATCACTTGCCAATGAGTAGAGGCAGAGGGAGCTTTGTCCGACGTAATGGCCAGTTGGCAAGATCCCCCGCCATGGACTGCAGAGCCACTGAAGGACAGGATCTGTGTCTCGCCGATGGCCATTTTGGTAGAATCGACGCCGCTATAGAAGACGGCGGGATTGCTAGAAACCTGGCAGGGGTAATTATTCGAGGTGAGGGGAGAGTTGGTCAGCTGAGAACCACCGAAAGGGGCGGGGGTTTTCATGATCATATGGCCGTTCACACCAGTGCCGAAGACGGCTAGTGCGGCGGCAGCGAAGGTCTGTGTCGAGGGAATCATGTTGATGAGTATTGGAGTTTTGATTTTATCTGAGGATACAGATAGATAAATAGCAGTAACCGGACTGCTGTGTATGTATATTATGGAGGGTCACCGTTTTCGAGCTTGGGAGTAAGTAAAAGGGGCCTGCTGAATGTCGGGAATGGCAAAGGGACAAAAGTAGTCGATGGATCGGTGGGCTGGGTTGTATTTATAACAGTCAAGATACTTCCAAAAAACAAAGGGCAAACAATGTGTAAGTGAAAGTATGAATGGATGGTATTTTCAGGCTTGGGCGAGCACATAAAGGACTAGAAAGATATCTTCTAGAAAGCAGGAGGATGGTTCGCAATTTCAGCCCCTGAAAGACGGAGTTTTGGCAGGTCGGGAGATGGCCGGGCTGAAACAAAGGGCGATCAAGAAAAGCCCTTTGTTATAGCAAGATTGTTGCCACCTGATGTAGTGACAGCAGCGAGAATTGAAAGAAGTGAAAGGAAGCTGATATCGATTTGACCTCATACGGGAAGCTTTTTCAGCAGTTTGGGTTAGCAATTTCGGTGTCTCTTTGTGATGATTGAATGAGCCTGATATTGAACCTGGCGATAGCAAGGCTTGGTAAAGGGACGACTTGATAACGCCGCTTTGAACCGCATCAAGAGCACCAAGAGCACCGGGCAAAACATGTCGGCTCATGGAAATTCTCGATTGCCGCAGCCTTGGGACCATGACTTGCGCAGGGGAAGATGTCAACAAACTCGAAGATGAGGATTTCGTCCGTCAATACAATACTCAATAGGTATATCTTTATCATTTCACGCTTCAGGAAGACCTCTTACAGGATATCTAGGTTTGTCCTCTCCTCGCACCTTCACACTAGTTCCCTAGAGATTTGCGGAAAGCGTGGCTTCACAATCATAGGCTGGAAAAACTCAGGTGCGGACAGTTCCAAGCGATTCTTCCATTCTTCATTTTTCCTAATCAACACAGCTTCGCAACTAAGTGAGCATCGTGGTGCTTCCAAAGGTTTTGGGGTGAAGTATACTGGTCGTACTTCTTCCAGGACTCTAGACAGCGGTATTAGTTGCAATTTTGCTGCGTCGACGCTTTGACTGTGTATACTTAATTAGGCACTCTACCTCTTTGACTCCTAGAGGTATACGGGATTGATTGGGAACTCGCGAAGCATCTTCGTACGATACCTACTTATGGACTCTTATCCCTTCTTCCTCGGAACCTTCAATCCGGGCGACTGCTTCCCAGTTATATCTTTGGAGCGCTTGCCGAATGTAGGATCGGTGAGCTTTGTAGACGTGGATTACACGTGCTGGAAGATGCATTGTTCTACGAACCTGTCGTTGAACATGGATCCGGGGAGGAGGGATTCCGCACTACAGCGTCTTGTCCGGAATAGACGATGCAGCACGCAACTGAAGATGGTTCAAAAGCGAGATAGCCTACCACTATCCAATTCCCTGAGCATCCGCGATGGTGAATACCTTCATGGAATTGAGTCACGAGAAGTAGGGCTGCAACATGGGCTTGGTTTGCAGGATTCCGCATTGGATTACTGAGGTTCAGTGCACTGGAATAAACTGAAGTCCGGCCAACCTGAAAGACTTGACAAGACGGATCGAATGGCTGACGGACCGCTTGGTAACGGTCAAATACCTTGGCTCGACACAGGGAGAATTTCTAGGCTGTCAGGACGTGCATGGACTGCTATAGAAGTCTCTGTCGTGGTAGTGGTACTCCCACTTACTTGAGCGACTGAGTAGAATGAGTAAGGGGATTTTCCCACTAGAAGTGGGTGCCGGGACTTTCCGCTTCAACCCGAGATGTCAGAATTTGAATGGAGCGAATAGCGAGCTCGGATCTCGTCAGCAGCATCTTGACATTCTCTTCCAGTGCCTCCTACCGTTCCGTCAACCTTGCCTGAATTGTTCCACCGACTGGAAGAATTGAGCATGATGTCTATCGCATCGCCGACATCTCTTCGGCGCATCCGCGCACCCCTCCAGCGCGCCTTGAGCTTATCGCTCAGCGCAACAAGGGCCTACGCCACCATTCCGACAGAGCCTCCCACCACATCAAGCACGTCAGCGACACCAGGACGACGGCCTACTTACTTCAAGAACACAACGGTCGCTTCGCTTGACGATTTTGTATCTGCGCCAGACTCCTCAGTACCACCTACCCAAGCATATACTCTACGTACCGCAGAAGTCGGACCCGCCTCAAATCGCCGGACCATCACGCGCCTCCCCGAATGGCTCAAGACGCCCATTCCAGCAGGCAACGACAACTACAAGCAAATCAAGAAAGACCTGCGGGGCCTAGGTCTGCACACAGTATGCGAAGAGGCGCGATGTCCCAACATATCTGATTGCTGGGGTGGGGACAACAAGAACGCCGCAACAGCGACGATCATGTTGATGGGTGATACATGCACCCGAGGATGCCGCTTCTGCAGTGTCAAGACGAATCGGAAGCCACCGCCACTCGATCCGCATGAGCCGGAGAATACTGCGGAGGCGTTGGCGCGATGGGGTTTGGGTTATGTGGTGCTTACGAGTGTGGACCGTGATGATCTCGCCGATGGTGGCGCTAGACATTTTGCTGAGACGATACGTAAAATCAAAACGAAGAAGCCGAGTCTGCTGGTTGAGGCTCTGACCAGCGATTTCATGGGTGATCTGGATATGGTCAAGGTTGTGGCTGAGAGTGGACTGGATGTCTATGCGCACAACGTTGAGACGGTAGAAGGTCTTACTCCATATGTGCGGGACAGAAGGGCGACTTTCAGACAGAGCCTGAATGTCCTGGAAGCAGCGAAGAGCGGTCGGGAAAGCATTATCACCAAGACAAGCCTGATGCTGGGTCTCGGTGAGCAGGAAGAGGAGGTTGTAGACGCACTGAGGGAGCTCCGCAAGGTTGGCGTGGACGTCGTCACATTCGGCCAATATATGCAGCCCACGAAGAGACATCTCAAGGTTGAGAAGTACGTTACACCTGATGAGTTCGAGATGTGGCGGCAAAGAGCACTAGACATGGGCTTCTTGTATGTAGCGAGTGGACCATTGGTGAGGAGTAGTTACAAGGCTGGCGAGGCTTTCATCGAGAACGTGCTCAGGAAGCGCGCCGGGAAGAAGGGTACGACTTCCGTGGAGGGGAAGATAGGACAGGCTGTGGCCATGGAACAGCTCAAAACGGGAAGCGCGTGACATGTCACAACCAGTAACTTTGGTCGATCCTGACCTGACCTTCAACATTGTATAAAGATTAAATATGGAGTGTCTCGGGGCTAGTGGCATTGGAATGGCGTCTGTATATTTGCTGCATATTTCCTTGCAGTTCGGGCTGAACAGAGCGAACCCTGTACAATAGAGGACACGACAGAATATAATCATGTGTAGATCTCGCTGGATTCGCACAGAAAGTACTATGCTGAAATGTACACAATGATAGTATTGCGGCCTGTAGTGTCGCCTCGAATGCGGGTATATACCGACCTTGCGCCGGATCAGTCGGTGCAAGAATTCGGTAGCCAATTCCACAACCTCTAAGCGGCTGCATTGCTAGCCCCTGAAGTGTATATCGTCTTTCGGACCGACAACCAGAAGCTGACCTGTCGACTATTGACCTTGTCCCGCGTTAGACTGTTCAGTTTCCTTACTTGAATCTACATTTGCTGGTGCACGCAGCTCGTGATACTTGGGTTGCTCAGACCCACGCTGTCTATGACTTTGTAGGGCGTTGTCGTCGTCGGAACAGGACGCGTGCAGTTCGATTACTTCCCCCAATCCACACCCTCCTGGTCCATGGGCTGCGGTTGCAAAGTCTCGTTGATGACCCGTTAATCTTGGACGTAATTCTTGTACTTCCGGCGTCGTCGGAGCTACGCTAGTAGGGACCATTGATGCAATGATGATACTGATAGTACCGCTACTATGAATCAGGTACAAACCAAAGAGGCTAAAGGATATGCGTTCTATACTTTTCATAATCTAGATCTCGCAGACGAAATTAGTCCTTTCATTTACGGAGGTAAGATATCTATGGCCCCGGGGCGACCGAAGTAGACTGTTCCCCAGAGGCATGCGAATAGGCTTCTGACTTGATTATGGTAAATGCCCATTTGGCTCGTATTCGATACTTTCCTGAATTTTGAGATGAGGATGGGTTCAGTTGCGCCGTAGAGAATATTGAAGACCGACATCTATAGAGACGCAAAGGTGGGTTTGGACTAGGCTAACACGCTGCTGTTGGAAAAATGCCTCCTGCAGAACGAGATTGGCCTGGTGGTTCTGGATCACAGACTTTTCAAGCTACTCCTAGGGAGCCAAACGTCAAAGTATCACAGCAACACACACTATAGTGTAATGGGATTGGGGATGATTATGAGCAGCTTTTTCAGCGTGATAGGGGTCTGGTGAGGTTTGATGGAGAATAGTGATTCTAGCGCTTCAGGTCATAGTCATAACTGTAACGATCCTGGTTACACTTGAGTGGGCATTGCCGCCATTGTTGAACTCTAGTCCTGTAGGATGCGAAGCCATCGTCGAGAATTCGGAGAGCTTACGGAAGCTCTTAGAGTTCAGAATTATTATCATCTAAAATACTCGTGGCCTGGAATGATCTCTTGCTCCTTCCTAGCATTCCTGTTCCAAGCTGTTTCGCGCAACTAAATTTGGTTCGCTCAAGGCTACTTTGCCACCATTAAGGGGTGTTGGTTGGTAATGGACACAAGCCATATATTGCAGACTAGCGATTTGCCGTCATGTGCGAACTCTATACGGCTTCTGGGCACAACTGCGGGCCCGGTAATGTATCTCAACAAGATGCTAAATGTTCTTAGGGTTTTAATCTAAGTCTGTCCAGGTGGATTTCGCGGTGAGGGAGCTTTGCGATGGCAGGCTAGAAACCGCTGGACCTCATCGTGCCGGGAACTGAGATTACAGCCATTCCGATTCCCATCAGGCTCCCTTATAATAAACTCACTATAATGGTGAAACAAGCAATATTGTACTGCAAACGGCCCTTACCCTTGAACCAAAGCGCCAGTCGGTTTGAGGTAGAGTCATCCTATCTCAACAGTTTAGGTACGTTCAGCAATATCATGACAGGCACTAGCCACGACACAAAGAAATGACACAACAATTGCAAGCTAAGCATACTGATGCATGAACCCACCTAGATACTAAGATACGCTATAAGTAGATATACCACAACAGTATGCTCATGTGCCAGCGCGCATGCTGCGTTCACTTTGTGAGTAACATACAACTATAAAGAGTACCTAAACCCTCTGTTTTCTAGCTCTGTTATGTCGTGCATTCCAGCCTCGACAGCGGCCTTCTCATCCGTAATACCCTCGGCATCTCTTCGCTTGTTTTCTCGATACATGTATATGTAGAGAACAATGACAGCGATAAGTTTTACGGTATAACCAACGAGCATAGCAATGTACGCACTATGGTACCCGGCTACGTGGTGTTAGCCCAGTAGTAAAGCGAACAGTTCTTCGCAGCTAGGATTTTGCAGCAAACAGAGGGGGGCCGGGCGGGTGTGCACTTACGCTTTTCGCTCGTAAGGAACGTCTGGGGCCCAATGATGTTCCCTACACAATAGCCAGTGAACAATACAGCAGCTGTGAGCTGCTTCTTAGTTGAGCCAGCGACATTCGAAGATACCATAGTCAAAGACATGCTAAAGCCAAGTCCTTGGAAGTAGCAGAGCCAAAGGGCTACTAGACGTCCCCACTACTTGGATCAGTATTAGTCGCAAGAGTTTGAGCTAAAGAGCTTACCTTGTTGTCACTTGGTAGGCCGACGAGTAACGCTGCGCCTAAGATGCAAATAGTGTTCGCTACGATCATGGTAGGACACCTTGACCCGCGAGGATATTTGGTGCAGATGAAACCGCCTATAATCAGCGCAAAGAATTGCACAGCTCCGCCGGGGATTTGGAGGTACTGTGTGCCCAGCGTGTCGAAGCCAAAGCTTGCGACAATGATGCTGGTGAAGCTTGTCAAAGCCGAGTTGGGAATCTGCGCGCCGGTAGCCATGATGAACAGAATCCACGTCTTGGGATCTTTGACGCACTGGATCGCTTGGTCTTTCTTGAAGTGATGATTTTTGACCCCCTGCCGGTTCCTGGATACTCTATCAATGGCGATGGTGCGCTCTTTGGGGTCGAGAAACTTGGCTGTAGCAGGAATATCCGGGAGAATCAAGAGACTGACGACACCCCAAACCGTGCTGATAGCTCCAAATATCAGAAACACATACATCCATCTTGCCAGACCAGTCGTGATATGGCCGACTGCATAGCCTACAAGTCCTCCGAACATTGTCGCGATACCATTTGTACAGTAGTAAGACTCTAAACGTAGTGGCTGCTCTGCAGAAGTATACCTATAACCGGATGTCAGTGTAAGCTGAATAGTTCTGGGTTTAGAATTTGACAGTACCAAATTGACATGATCCACACGAAGGCTGGGTTGACAGTCGCTTCCATCAGGCCAAGGAAGAAACGGTTAGTCGCAATGCCAGCGAAAGACGTGCAAGCGGGTGTAGTCATCAGGATAATTCCCCATAGTATAGTCGTGATTGACACAAACTTGCCGATCGGCAGCTTCTGAAGCAGGAAGGAGGAAGGAAACTGTGAGATGAGGTATCCAAAGTAGAATATTGAGCCTATCAATTCGCGAGGAGTCAGATACATTTCTCAATGATGATAGACCGATATGAGTTAACTCACCAAGCCATGAGTAGTCTTGACCTTGAAGGTTAGTCCCCTCCGACAAGCCGTATACACTTGCAAAATTGAGCGAGTTTTTATCGAGATATTGCAGCATGTACGTTACGAAGAGGATTGGAACGATGCGCAAGTCGATCTTCCGCAGCACTTTCTTGATTTCGTGCTGCGTTGCATCTAACTCTTGCGTGTCTCTGTAAATCTGGTAGGTCTCATCTAGGTCGCGATCCGAAGTCGAGATGTCTTCGGAGGAGCTGAGCGCAGGTGCCGCGGTGGCCGACTTTTCATCGTCTACAGCCGCCATGTTGCGCAAGCATCAACCACAGTGAGTCGAGTATCAGATGGCGTAGTTGAGTGGAAGCACGGCAACATCAGGAAAAACCATGGGGTAGAGATGAGACGCGGATGGAGAGTTTTTCCCTATCCACTCTAACGCGTGGAGCATCTCCAATCATCACACAACCGCCCTGACTATGCACTTCGGTCATCCTGATCTACCGAAAGTGACCGGGGAGCTGGTTAGATTCTACAAGAGTGGGGCCACGACTGAGTGCCTCCCAGGATACCGGGTCATCGATCGTTTAGCTTGATGAACCGTTAGATCGGTTGCAGAAACCCGATATCGCGATAGTCGATTTGGGAGATTTTGAAATGGCATCATTGAAGGGGTTGTTGATGTGATCATCCCTTATTGGCTGCTGTTTATGGAGAAAGGGCCTGCTTTATATCCGGCTAACCCCACAACGAAGAAATTAGCGTCATCGCAGACAGTTTACACAGTAGATGAGTTGTTCCTACGGAATACCTTAGGTACGCAAGCCGCATAGACTTTATTTCGAATTTATATTAAATATTATTTTTAACCGGCGGAGGTGTGACGACGCGCAACTATAGATCTGGGCACCTGGCAGCAAGTCTGACGGATACTCACAGCTGGCAATATCCCCGAAGATTCGCCGAGATCTTGCCGGATATTACCCGGGAGGTACTTTAGCCTTCGGGCACGCGGTACGCTATAGTTACTTTTACTCCCCAGCTTAATATTCCACAATATACATGAGCATACCGATAGCCAAGCCTTCGTAACCCACGTGCCGTGACAGCGGAGCGATAACATAGGTAATTTAGAACGCTTATTGGATTTACGTTTTTATCTAATTCACTAAATATATTAGTTATCGGATTATGCGGGTTAGTGTTGAATTTATATGTACTTAAATAGGTACAGCTTAACACGCCTTTATACCCTTCGGGAAGCTCTACTACGCGCAGAACTCCGCCGCGTTAGATACTGCTACTACTACTACTACTACTACTACTACTGCAACAACCCAAACCTACGGTGAACTATTCTTCTTGTCTGCGGGAAACAAAGCAACCACTCATCTATCTCCTTCACGAGGCCCTCCACACCTTCATAGTCTTTTCAGAACCAGTGAAAACGGTTGAGTGACCGGACTCTTGAGATTGATAGCCGGCTCAATCACAAGGTCCGGACGAGGGATGTCTGCATTGGTGCATTCTAAGATGTACGCACGCGGCGTATAGTCAAAGTACTCCAGATTCTCAGCATATTAGAAGTGCCGCCGACCCACGCTCCCTTCTACCACTTTGGTTGCAGCGGCTCACCGAATGTGATTTACAACTCGTGGTACCTAGTTTAGCAGATTCAATAAGCGTTGCAGTGACTAAGGCATGATCTTCAAGCCACTTGCTGCTTTCAAGCATATCATGCAAACACGGAAAGGAGTCGATTGTGTAACATATACTAGAGCCCTTTAGGTTCAGAATCAGGCAAATAAACTTTCATCATCATGTGGCCAACGTAACCCTCCGGGGACAAGAAGGCTTCGAGAATCAAGGCTCATACCTTGGAAAGATTGATTGGGTAGGCAAGCTAGCTCCGAACTACAGTGCATATGCTGACTGGCTGATCCTTAGCTTTGGTCGGCCATTGGCGTTTGGTTTTCATGCACCCCCGCAGCCCTTCTCAGCCTACGACCAACCACAATATTTCTTAACAGACCCCTGCTCCTCGAGGTCAGGCTGACACGAACGACTTTTGGAACGCTGTGGATTGAATGCCGTGATGTTCTCAACAAGTGGCGATGATAGGGTCCTATAAAGGGAAGCCTTTGTTCCGTAATGCTTCCTCATCCAATAATCTCAACAACCAGTTTCGATTCTTCCCATGGTCATGTCTGAACCCATTACCCTCGAATCAAGCCTCAAAAGCCGCGCGAATGCCTCGGTAGCTTTTCGTCGTATGTACGATGCGGAAGCATCAGCCGGTGCCGAAAGCACTTTGTGGCGCACAATGGCAGATACCATCAAGGGGGCCATGTTCCGCTACACCAAGTCTGTAAATGATATCAAGCTCTTCGAATGGGATTGCCATGATATTTGGTACCAGTACATCCAACTAGCGAAGAATATTGAGGCACAGCATCCTGCACAAGACCGTTTGATCCGAGTGGTTTTATGGACCCGCGAACTCGGTGTACTGTCAAGAACCAAAAAGCGCTCGCAGCTTTGGCCCGTCACCGAACCAGATAACCACGAGATCGTGATTCAGGAAGCTGTCACCGAAGATGGAAGACTTTGGGTCGATCTCCCATATTTGGTTAGTGACATACGCTCAGCATGGGCTGAGGTCATGAGTCATACCACCAGCCCATCCCATCGCTACAACCTCGCATCGGCCATTGCACGTCTTGCTGGCCTAGGTATCCAAGACAATGCCCTCAGCGGGTGCGGTCTTGCAGTCATGCGCGAAGGTCTCGAGGTTCCCCGAGTCATCTACCATGAATCATCCCCTACTGGGCAAGCTCTGGAGGATTCCGCCGGGTCCATGACCAGAATGTCGATCATGGACTTTCACCCCATGCTTATGTCCTGGCTGACCTACGCTGGGCATAAGCTGCTACGCCTCAGTCATACTTCGTATGATGCAGCTTCCTGGGACACTACGCCACAGACGCACCCTGGTGAGTTGGCAATCAGCGCTGGAGTCGAATCCGCTGGCTTTAGTCGCGCAAGGTTCGGATTTTGGATAAACAGGATGGAAAAACTTAAGCAGAACGACAGGAAGGAAGTGAGAGAAGCCTTTCAGAAGTGCTATAACCTGACTAGAAGCGTTCTCCAGGAGTTGGATGATCATGGACTCGAAGAAGTTTGAAATGGGACAGCAGGATATCGAATTGTCACAAGCTTTGGCAAAGTCCGAAGGACATACTTTCTTCTGTTGTTTCATCAGCTTGCCATAACATCCATACTGCAACTTTGCAAACAATATTGCATGTTTACATATTCATACCCAACCATTGAATCTCGATTTGCTTCAGATATTTTGTAGGTCGTATCCTCAAACCTTTCGAGATCTGAATTAGTGGTATTAAGTAGAAAAGATGGTCATTTGGACAAAACGAAGGCTCCGAGCATTTGTCAATATATCAATTTCACTATTGGCGGCGAAATTCGTGTCATAGTGCAGATGCACCCCCAATTCGACACACTCTCCACCCGGTACTTCATCTTCGCGACCCTCCTTCCCTCATCGATACCAGTTTCTCTCTCTAAGGGCATGTGACCACTCTACCGGAGGTTGGGTTACAGCCAGTGTCTGGGTCGTTATAGTAACATAGTCCTGGCGGATCATGGGATTAGTATTTCAGTGGTAATTTGGACGTTTATGGTGGGAACTAAAGTATCTGTAGCAGAGTCTGGACATACCGTTTCCTTCACAGTAACAGTAGTTCCCAATGCCTTGGTCAGGGTCTGCTCTAGCAAAGTGTCAAACATATGCTACATATGGAAGGTATTAGGTGGGCACAAACTGGTTGTAGCATGGTCCCTGGGCCATTGCCGTGTACGCCAAAGCGGTCACGACTGAGAGGATGAAGAACTTCATTGTGTTAAAGTGTTTGCTTGGAAGATTGTTTTAGGTTGTGAGACGATTGTTTGATGGAGAGGTGCCTTGAAGTCCACTTAGTGGGTGGATGGACCTATTTATACTACTCCGTGAGGCTTGACAGAAGTATGACATGGCCCAATTCCAAAAGTAACATACTACTTAGATAGCTCAATCCGCGATAGTGCTATTTTTCATAAGCTTTCAGCAACTCGGTGATCGTTTCCTTTTTCAGGTGTATGAGCTTCCTCCATTGTTGACTGCCTATTATTAATCATTTATTTCTGACTGCATGATCCTACCCACATCCTCAGCTACGTAAACCTGTTTTTGTTCCTCTTTCAGATTTATAATGTTCCTCCACTTTTGACTGCCTGCTACTACATCGTTTCTGACGGCATGATGCTACCCAAACTCCCAACCACGTAACCCTGTTTTTATTTCCAAGACTACATTGTACTGCTTGTGTCATATAGTTAACGCAAAGTGTATCAGTGTGATATAGTCAGTGAATGAATAACGCCAGTCAGTTAAACGCTTGATTCAACAAGATATTCAGGGTAACATCCAGAAGTATCTACTCCACAATGAAACATGTATTTGGCAATATGACAGGCTTATGGAGTCGCTAATAACCCTAGGCCAATCTAAGAATCAATTTTCGAGTCTCACATCATACGTTCCTTCGTTAATTGTTCAAGTCAAGGCTATCTAGTGAAAAGTTGGAGCGCTCTAGTTCCGTCTGTCACACAGCTTGCAACCCTTGAATTCTATATATTAGGTCCCTTTCCTACCTCGTGAAACCTAGAAATCGTCACTCTTTTATCTCATCCATCAAGTCAACCTTACTTGCCTAATTATCAATATGCAGTTTCTCAAAAATTTGATTCTTTTCTCTGCTGCCGCAGTGGCACTTCCTCACTCTGCTTCCGACACTGTCGCTACTAGCCTAGTAAAGCGAAAACTTTACGAGGGAGTAAGTCATCCTACTCATACTGTTGTACGCTCATTAACACAACCCTCAGTACTGTACGCCATCAACGCAGATCTGCCACATCTCGAGTGGAGGCTTAACAACCGATAAGCCTTGCAACGACCCAAACACCCCTGTATGTAGAAGAGTCCAGCCACTGACACAAGACATACACTTTTTTCAAGCACTCACTGCTTCGTTTTCTAGTGCCAAACCAACGATGGCCTGTGCAACTGGAGTTCCGATACTGGAATTGCCGTATGCTCTTAAAGCATCACTGGGAAGCAGATAGGATACAGAAGAAGACATGGGAATTTTGGGGACAAGTAGTTGGTCCGTCCGTTACTCGCTTAAGTTTAGACATAGGGTTTAGTCTTCAACGGAGCATTCAAAGTCTGAAGAAGCATTTTGCCCACATTCTGTGCTTCCAATGGTGATCGCGAAGCCAATGGAGGAAAGTACTTATGCTCTGGTTTTGATTTTATCATTAAGGTATAGAATCCCCGTTAGTGATGAGAATTCTCTTGGCATTTCTCGGTTAAAGAGTTAGTGCAGGTCAGGTCTCCCGTAATGCTATCAACTGTTTTGTTGCGATGTCGGAAATAGTAAGTGACCAGTCTCGTAGAAACCCCCTGAAAGACGTCCCGACACTAGGCTTTATTTAATCGAGTATGTGACGTATGCGGCAAAGATTCTGCTGTACCGCTAACAGATGACTACACTAACTATATCCACTTGATATTGAGTAAGCGTATGCTGATCCTCACAGACTTTGAAATATCAGGACCCGAGTGGTTCACAACCTTCTACCATCAAGAACCGTCAATGGTAGTCCGGAACCTGGTTTCATTTAGAGCCCCGAGCTTCTATATCTACTCTAACTATGTCCAATACTTGTTAACCGTTATGCATCCTATCGCATCCTAGCGCTCGTGAAAAGTCTCCCCTTACTAAGTGTAATCTACAAAAGAGAGTTCTGAAGTGCTATCTATATAGTTAGAATCTTCCGGATCATTGAGGGGCCGATCCCTGAAGCCCCTGACCCCTATTCCACGTGACACATCCAAACTCGAGTTTTATGGTGGGCTCCCGCTCTGCATTACGACAGTAATGCTTTGCTAAAGACATCCATGAACTTCCACACATCGACGAATGCACAGTACAATGGCACTGGCGCGACCCTCATAACGTCTGGCTTGCGCTGGTCGCACACTATGCCCTCGGTATGAAGCTCTTTGCTGACCTTCTCCAGGAGCCCGGGACGAAGAAGTACGCTAAGTTGCGTTCCCCTTTGCAATGGGTCTGCTGGTGTGATAATACGGAAAGCTGGCTTGGAACTGCCTTCACTCGCCAGAAGCAGGTTTAAGAGATGCTCTGCGTATGCTGTGAGTACCAATGATTTGGAACGCAAGGAGTTCATATCGGTCATATTGAACACCGAAAGTGCACCAGACAACGCCGCTAGATCGATGGCAGATGGATTTGAGACCTGGTACCCCCCTGCACCGACGGTGGGAAGAAACCTGTTGTCCATGTTGAACCGAACAGATTTGTCTCCCCCATACCACCCTGTCAGACGATCTCGATATGTAGCACGTCCCGATTGTTGGCCAATTACAACCGTGCCATGTCTTTCGTGCACGAACACCCCTGCGATCGATCCTGGACCGGCATTCATGTACTTGTAAGTGCACCAACATGCGAAGTCCACGTTCCAGTCGTGCAATGACAGTTCCACATTCCCAGCTGCATGTGCTAGATCCCAGCCGACGATGATGCCCTTCGCTTGGGCATACTTGGTTATCCTAAGTATATCGAATAATTGGCCACTATAGTACTGAATACCAGGTAGCAGGAGCAATGCGGTCTCCTGTGCGTGTTCGTCGATTGTAGCGAGAATTTTCTCCGTAGATATATAGAAGTTTTCATCTGGTTGTATTTCAACCATCGATTTCTCGGGGTTGAGACCGTGCCACCGGATTTGTGACTCAATCACATACTAGCCGATATCAGTGCTGTGCCGTTTGAATCATCGCACTATAACTCACATAATCGCTTGGAAATGGCTTCCACTCTATAATAATCTTGTGTCTCTTTTCTGTTGGCTTGTAGAAACTTGCCATCATAAGGTGGAGATTGGCAGTCAACGTGTTCATGATCACGATCTCACTAGGGTCAGCGCCGAGGATATCCGCTGACTTTCTCGCGCAGTCTTCTGCTAGGTCCTGCCAGCAGACGAGAGGAGAGTTTTCAAGATTGGTGAAATGACCTTTGACTCCGATGGATGCCCATGTCTCAAGTTGAGCTTCCAGATATGTCCGAACTGCTTTGGGTTGAACTCCCAAGGAGTTACCGCAGAAGTAGATACCAGGTTTGGTCTCATCAGCCGACTTATCACCTTGCACCGCACCATTCGAGATACCATTTGTATGCATATTTCCATCGGCAGCGCCATTCGAAGTATTCTTCACGACGGTCCCTGCTGCTTCTTAGACAAGAGATACATTCGAATGGTAGTCGATAAAACTTACCTGGTATTGTACCATCAAGGGAAGATTTTCTCAATGAAGTTTTAGTGGGCAATATGAACTGATCACGAAGATGATTCAAGCTATCTTCTGAGTCCAACTTTGCCGCATAGTCAAACAAATTAGCCGCAGGAGGAAACTCAGGCGATTTACCCGCACGTAGTCTGTCGATTAACCTGGTAAAATTCATATCGACGCAGATTCGAGGATGATTCATTGCTGAATCAAATGATATCGCAACAAGTCAGTATCACTATATAATTCATGGATATACCCACTTTCCCTCCCTAACAAAATATATAGCTTAGTTCCGCACCGATCTGTCTCCGATACCAGCAGAACGCTATCCGACATCCGACATCCGAGTGTCACAAGGGACTTGCACCGTCGGACCGTCACCGTACCTAAGCGACCTCGACAATGGAAAGCAAGGAAAGCCAGTCATTCGGATGCCCCGATGCTGGTCTTCCTGGTGACGGAATTTTTGATCTCGAAGGAGGCATAGAAAACGGGATGCAAGTGTTATACGACATCTGTTCGGAGCCATCGATATAGACGTTAAGAGTCTCATTGTCCTCCCATATTTCCGATTCTCAACTTACAACACGAGCAAAGTTTTCCACGAACATTAAGCAACATTGTCACAAATTAAGCTTTCCCTTTCACATATTTCCGGTTGGGGTTACTCTGCTACTTGTTGCGTGATTTCATTGAGACCACTTTCTGATTCTCACTCTTCACAACCCTTGAACACTGCTGTGCTCTGGTTTTTAGACAATTGCTGCATCTATCAACTGTTACGATGCCAGCATTGCTTTTAGCTTCAAAGCCCCCATCGGTCGGGATTGAAGATACCTTGTTACGCAAATTCGACATAACCAAACATGGCTTCCTACCGAGTACCGTTCCGTTGCAGATTTTGAGCGACCCTTACTATGCGCCATGGGAATTATTGATGGGTCGCCTACCGGCACTGCTCGAATCGCTTGCATTTCGAGATGCTGTTGACAGCTTACAGCTGTTATCTACCGATAACCTACAAACTGAGGAGGAATGGCGGCGTGCTTACGTTATTATGGGTTTCCTTGCACATGGGTATATATGGGGAGGTGAAAGACCCTCTGAGGTGCTTCCACCGGCAATCACTATACCGTTGTTGCAGGTCTCTGAGCATTTCGATCTGCCGCCAACAGCTACCTACGCAGGTCTGTGTTTATGGAACTTCTCAAGCACGACTGGCGACTTCACCGACCCTGACTCACTGAAAGCAATCCACACTTTCACGGGCACTGAGGATGAGTCGTGGTTTTACACCTTGTCGGTCGCCATCGAGGCTCAGTGCGCTTTTGTCATTCCATCCATGGTCAAAGCGATAGAGGCAGTACACAAACGGGATTATGCTACGATCACGAAAGGATTGAATGGAATGATTACATGTGTTGGGAAACTTGACGCCTTGTTAGCCAGAATGTACGAGAAATGTGATCCAATGGTCTTTTACCATCGGATTCGCCCGTATCTTGCGGGAAGTCAGAACATGACCAAAGCAGGTCTCCCCAATGGGGTGTTCTACGACGAAGGCAACGAGAGAGGCTCGTGGCGAAAGTTGATGGGTGGTAGCAATGGACAGAGCTCGCTCATTCAGTTCTTGGATATCGCGCTTGGTGTCGAGCATTCTGCGGCCGGGGGCAAGTCTGTGGCACACCCAGATGTCATTTCTGGCACGAGAGGGAAGACGATGGGCTATCACGAGACAGTTCGAACCTACTATATGCCTGGCCCTCATAGAAGGTTTTTGAAGCGAGTCTCGCGTATGGATAGCCTTCGAGACTTTGCATCAATGCCGTACCCAGAACTCGAGCACAAGCAGCTCCAAAAGCTATACGACGCTACGATAAAGACATTAGGCGACTACAGACATAGGCACATACGAATTGCTACAAGGTACATCGTCATCCCATCGACAAAGCACCAAGTTGGAACGGGGGTGAACCTTGCGACGGCCAGTTCCAAGTCAGAGAGAGGGACGGACTTGACCGGCACCGGAGGGACTTCACTGATATCATTTTTGAAGCAGACCCGAGACGAAACATACACGACAGGATGCTCGCATGTGGCCACAGCAATAGTCAGATGAGCGACAGCCATGCATGTGGACGAAATGATGTAACGGCCTGGCGTATTATAATCCTAGATTTCTCCCAGATAGAGGGCAGGCAAGGCGCCTCGGAAGATCCGGCATCGTTGGAATACCTATAGAAAGTCCTTAATGAAGTCATATTCACTGATAGGTCATTTTCATCTTCGATACGATGCCCAGTCATCTCTTGTGGCCGGTTTTACGCCTTCGTGACCTTGCATGAAGGTGAAGACTAATGTAACTGAATGGTTTTATCGAATGAGAATGTATGGGACTTTTAGCGTGCTCATGGTCATCGTTCCGAGTGCCGAAGTCCCGAAGCTCGAGAGGCACCTCTCACAACTAGATGCATTTTCTACCTACTCATCAGTATCATCAGCTTCATCCCGTGTCGCAAAGTGTCTAGACTTCAGAACAGGGGCCAGTAGGAAGTGAAACGGCTGCTCCATCAATGGATCGTTCCTCGCCGGAACCGCAGTATGTGCGCGTCCGCGTCCCGAACGCCTGCGATTCCTGTAAGATCCGAAAAGGTGTGTAATTTCCCATCCGTATCCGAGTCGGCTCGGTTATGAACAATCCAAGTGAAATGCGACGGAAAACTGCCCTGCAGCTATTGCAACCGGCACAAGAGGGCTCACCAGTGTCACTTCTCGCCTCAACGGCGACGCCGTTTGAACCGTCCGATATCCATGTCATCCGCGCAGATTCCCGCACAAACTTCTGTGCAACCACCATCCGTTCGGCCCGAGACACCACAGGACCAACCCGCGTCAGCGTCACCAGCAAGGCAACCGGTGCCAATCAGTCAGGTTGCAGAGCCTCCACATAGTGACACGATTGCCGAGGAGGAGGCTGAAGTCCCTCGAGAGGCGAGGCTGCTGTACGATGCCCAAGGAAAGCTGAGTACGCTGAACTTCTCGGACGTATCTTGAGCTGCACAGTGATTGACAGTGATGAATGAACAGTCTTCATCGGCGATTGCGCGCCATTGTCATTCTTTCAAACTGTAAGGCAACTCGTACTGTCGAGAGTTGATCCCCACGCTTTTGTTTCGCAAACAGGTCGTGCATCCATGCTCCAGAACGTTCACGCAGGTCAAGCAGTCCAAGTTGGAGAACAGGAGCCGTATATCGATGCGAATAGTATACATACAGCTGTTGCGAAATATCTCTCGGTTGTAAGTGCCCAAGCCATGGTCAAATGGAAGCAGTGAGCTGACGTGATAGACCTCGGGCTTGGCTGACCTGTTCAGCACCGCGCACCTTGCCGACGATGTTTCGGCCTGGGCACAGCATAGAGAGAATGATGTAAACGCGGCTGTAAATTATCTTGTGCTGGCTATTGGCCTTCAAACAGTTGATGAGTCTTTGGCATCAAACTACTTTGAGCATGCCAAGGTGCTCGCACTGGCGACACTGGGGAGTGAACTGAGTGTTGGCACCGTCCAGGCCTTCACTCTTATCACCTTGTACATGCTCAGAGCTTGTCAAATAACCGGAGCCTTTCTATTTTTCGGTAGGTTGAAGCTCATCGTTGTAGGGAGACGTGCTGATGGTCGAAGGTATTGCTGTACGAGCTATATATTCGATCGGCGCTCACAGAACGGAGGTGAACTCCAGATTCGGCTCAGACATCCAAAGGCATAGGTATATCACCCTTCGAGCAAGACATAACCATAGACTAACCCATATCACAGGGACCGGCTGTGGAAAAGTCTAAGAATTATCGACCTCTTCCTTAGCGTTTCAATGGGTCGGCCACCTGCCACATCCGACGTTGATTGCACTGTTCCTTATCGAGAGATAGATACTGAGGGCCAAGAGATCTTCGATGTAGTCAACGCATCGGTCCAAATATTAGTGATCATCGAAGGCATTGTCCTTGAAATATACTCCAGGAAGAAGATTTCGCTGCAGCTCACTGAAGGAATATCGCGACAACTCCGAGAGTGGTCAACACGCTGGTTGGCTAAGCTGAAGCAAACCGTTGGGTCATCCCAAACTCATGAAGATGAGAGACAAGTCATCGGGGCTTGTCAAGTCTTGTGTTCCTACTACTATGCAGTGATGCTAGTGTCTCGCCCATTTCTCATGTATGAGATGTGTAAGCGATTACCAGAGAGTCCTACTAAACTTGAAGTCAGTGGTGATAGCAGTATTTCTGGACGATTTAAGCTTGCGAATGCTTGCATCGATGCGGGCAGCTTGATGATTGAACAAGTTACAGATCTGGTTCAAATAGGTATCCTGGATGGGTGTATGCCTTTGGTGGTGTGAGTTCTATGGATTGACACAGTTCTGGATGACATTGATAACTGACGACGCAGATCTTGGATGTTCGCGGCATCTCTCGCAGTAGGTGTTGGTCTCCTTGGCGAGTTCGGCCGAATCCTGGAAAAGGACATTCGGCAATCCATCTGTGCTTTAGAGCACTTCGCCAAACATGATGCCCATGCTCTGCAGTACTCCCTCATCGTCAAGTCCTTGCACTCGAGCGCTACCGAATATCTCGAAAGAAAAGAGAGATACCAGAGACTGCAGATAACTGAGAGCTCTTCTCAGCTATTCGGGTTGACCCCGAGACATTCAGGCGAGGCGGTTAAAAGTGCGTCAAAGCCGAGCCACGACATTTATCAATCTCCAAGCACCAACCAACTTGGTGCCGTGGCGAACGAAGCACTTGCTAGTAGACTGGAGACTAACGGGGGGCTTGAATCTTCGTTCTTCGATGACCTTGACCCGTCCATCTTTTCTTTCCCGCACTCTTCATCACACACACCCGAAAACCCTCTCCTAACCGGCACCTCACACAATCCAGATCAGGTCTTCGGTGCATTGAATCTTTTCCCACTGCTGGAGGAAGGTGGCCACATTGATCTAGCTCATTATCTGTGACATATGTCGTCTTAGCCATTCTTGGGTAATATCTGGGACATCACAAGTCTCAATACATTTGCTGTGATGTTCAAATCTCTGAATAGCTTCAATGAACGGGTGAGGAGCGGAAGATTCGTTATATTGTGGCGCTGCCTCCTCCGTATGAATGGACCTGCAATTCAGTTTTGTTTCGGATGGGAGAACAGCTACTCAACGCTATACATTCTCGACGCTCTCAACCCAGCTTCATTACTATCTCACCAGCAACATCTGAGTATCCTTCTACTCATCACTCCTACCAATCGGTGAAATTACCTTGCCTTGATTCACATGAACTTTGCCCTTATCCTAATTTCAGCCATTTGGGTACTGCCGCAGAATCGCCTTGCACCCACCGTAGGTGTCAAGTTAGTTATAAGAGGCACATTATTCAAGCGGAGACGATGCAAATGTACCACCTACCGACGGAGAGCCTGTTCGCTATGGCACCATACCTTGATCCATATCCGGTGATTTGGCTAAGGGGTCAAGATGGTGATGACGGTAATTAGGACAGAGAGAGTACGGCGGCTTTAGTTGGCGCCGGGACAGCGACACTAGCTACACTATCTGTATTAACGGACAAGATGATAGCTACAGTAGCTCTGCCTCCAGCTCCATCTCCGGCAGCGGTAGTGGTACCAGCAGCGGCAAAGCTCGTCGGCAAAGTGGCAGTAATAACTCAAGCTTGAGCCGCAAAGGTAGAAGTAGCAGCAGCGACAGTGGCAGCGCTTTCCGCCGCTAAGTCGACAGATAGTCGCTATTCCTCGCGGTAGTCGAGGTAAAGAGACCATAGGATGCTTCGTGTTACATTCAACCCTCCGTCTAGTAGGCCGGTCCGCAATGTTATGCCACGCAGCACACATGTCGCTATGTCAATAGCATCAGAGAATGAGCGTTTTAAGAGGAGTGTATACAATCATTCAATCGTCTTGTAATTTGCAAATCATTGACAAAGATACTTGGAATTCAAGGGATGCATCACTGAGGCACAGCAATCTTTTCAAAGATCACTGTTCGTCTATCTTAGCCAAAGCCTCTTCAACGTTGGCCCAAAGGCCCGCGACTCCAAGGCCAAACATTCACCGATTCCTGTTACTATCCCGCCCAATAGTAAGGGATCCCTCACGAAAATCAAAAGGCACCTGTGCTCTCTGGATACAATTTACATACTGTTCATTTGTCGCTTCTTCTTTAGATAGGGCTAGCAGGTCCGAAGTCGTACCCGTACAAGTTGGCCTTCACCCGGCCCGATAGTGTCATCATGTGTATGTCGACATCGCCAAAACCTGGCATCATTCTTCCGGGGCTCTGATGCTGGAGAGCGATGTAGGCCTCGAACTGCTCTTCGTGCTTTACTCGGAGTGGGATCGACGTATCTCACGCGCCAGGTGACTTATTGAATTACTGATGATTTCATACGCTGGTATGACGGTGTATAGAACAGCAAACATACTGCTAACGTAAGAATTATTCTCAGGGTCAGTTGAGAGAGAGAAATGGAGTGAACTAGGACCCATTTTGAGGGTGTGAGCTAGGCTCGGCCATCAAATCGTCCAAGTCGGTGCTGAATGCTATTTTCGATCCTGCAATGGCTAGCTTCGCGACAAACTTTGCTCAAGCTACAATTCAGAATCATGAACGTTAAAATGTTAGTTTGCTGACCTTATCATATCATAATTCCCATGTTCGTGCCGGTCGTTCGAATCGCGACCAAAAATTCCTTCGTTGGTTAACAATTCTTGTAACGAGTAGTCTGGACCCGGGATCGTCTCCCGTAACCTAATTTCTCACCCATCGTCGGCCTGGCCACTCAATACCTAGGCTTGCATCCGGCCTGCTCACTTCCCTGGCACTCCACATAGGCCTAACTATCATGCAGTAAACTGCTCTTCGCTGCTATAACCTCCTGCTACGTGGCAGTCTCGACTGACTCTTGCCTCAACTTGACCTTCACACCGAGCCCCGGCCTTCCAACAATCTCCGCTTCATGATGCTGCATATGCCAATCGCCACAGTACTCGAGACGATCATACTTCTGCAAAATACGGACCACTGTCAAATGTATAGTCAGGACCTATCTCTCCACTCAAAGCCATGATCATAGTCATTGGAAAGGTGCCAGAACTAAAGGAAAAGGGGTAGATGCTGAACTTACCGCAATAGGCCATTTCTGTCAGAGCAAAATTTTGTCCAACACAGATCCGCGGTCCCCCGTTAAACGGGACATAGTTCCACGCCTTGGGCGTCCAATTCTCCCACCTCTCAGGGCTGAACAAGTTGGGATCTGCAAACGGCCGTCCTTTTTCATCCAGCGTTGGATACAGGTCCGGCCTCCGTTGCATAGCGAATGTTGAATAAATCACCACATCCCCCTCTACCACACTGATGGGCAGTGCATCTGGTCCCCCGGAAATTGTCGTGTCTTTGAGCGCGGCGCGCATGTTATACGGCACAGCTGGATACAACCTCAACGTCTCATTGAGTACATGTTTTAGATAGACCATGTTCTTGAGGTCCTCATAGGTTGGTGTTCTAGACCTTCCCACCCTGTCGATGATCTCGTTCCTAAGTCGTTGGTATTTCTCCGGGTAGTGGCTAAGTTCGTAGAACGCCCAACTCAGCGTCGCAGCCGTAGTGTCCCGCCCGGCCAGCAGCACAGCGACGATCTGATCGCGCAGCACCCTAGGATCCCTCGTGTACCGCGCGATACTATGCAAGAACGTAAATTCTCTATCTTCCTTCTCCATTTTCTCGAGTTCCCCGCGCGGTAACGCAAGCGCAGCTTCGATGTATGGCATGACGAACTGATCGATCTTTGCGATGCCGGCCTTGTACCTCCGCCGCGGGATAAGCGCCTCGAACGGTCCCAACACAGTGAGATACATCTGTATGCTTTGGACCTCATTGAATGCCTCTGCGAATTCGTTGCGTGGATCGGACAGACTGTTCACACTGGCGCCTAGAAGGAAGTCCGTGGTTACGTCGAGAGTCATGCGGTAGAACAGGTCCATGATATCGACCCCTTCCTCTCCGGTGCCACTATGCTCTTCCAACTTACTAACGAGGCTCCCCATCCACCGCTCGAAGATGGCAAGGTCACTAACCCGGTCTTTGATGAACATAGGTCTGATCAGACTCCTTGAGTCATGCCACAATCCTCCATCGGTAGTGAAGATACTGTTTCCTAAAAAGGGGCTCCACAACTCGTGGAATCGGCTTCCCTTTCCGAAGCTGGTGAACTTGGACGTCAGGATCGTTTTGATGTGCTCCGGGTCCCGCGTGATGATGTACCGTTCCCGTGGCGTGATCTGGATCTCGACGCAGTTGTTGCCGCAAGCCTGGGTGGATTTGTCGAAGAAGGTTTCGAAGAATGCGTTGAGAGAATGAGACATCTGGGCACGGGCACATTGGGTGAACCATATTGCGCCTGTATGATATTGAGCCTTAGTAGTTTGGGAATCAACAACAGCGATAAGGGGCACGGATAGGAAGGGAACTGTCCCACAAGGAGCTCAAGTGTTCACGTACCTGTAATCGGGTTATTAGCAAGCTGAGGGGCCCGCACACCCCCTAAGTTGCGAATGCGAAGCTCATGTCGGGTGTATTGGATAAGGTAGTATATCAAGCCAAATCCTACAAAAACGCTGGACGCTAGAGCCAAGCCGGCAGTAGTCACATTGAGCTGCGCCAACATGATAAGTATAAACAAGCATGTATAAGGGTCAGAATGGCTGATAAGTTTACTCCCAGGAGGACTGTTCGCTATATGAATCGCTCATGTGCGGTTAAGAGGACGAGCGTACAAGTATTACCGTAGATAGTCGAGGGAGACAGCCCGATCTATATATACACCACTATGTTCAAAGGCCGCTACCGTCTTTGCTTTCCCCACAGCAGGAAGATCACGTGTAGCCGTCTAGCAAGCATCAAACCACCAAGTTAGTTCCTCGACGTTCATCGAACGTTGAAGATTGGAGGTGCATCCAACCCCGCATGCACATGGTGTTCTTGCATCCAATCGTTGGCTGGAGATTGACGCGAAAGATTGCCGTCTTGGATAAGCCGATCTTGGGGCGTGCATGGAAGTTAGCTTTCATATGCTTTGTTCTTCATTCAGCATCGGTTGCCGAGGCTTGGCTGGTGTTTATGTCTCTCGACCCTCATCAGTGCATTCGGCAGTCTAGTAAGAGACAGTAGTCAGCAGCCCAAAGGTAGCGACTTGAGAGCTCTTACGAGGACCCCTGGGCAGAGAGGTTCGGTGGGCGATGTAACATACTGCATGCAATGGAAATCTTAGTCTATCAGTAAAACTCCACGAAGAGAAGGCCGTGGGGAAGACTAGAAATGCGACGAAGTCGGCGAAACGCTCAGTCCAACGGCGCCTCGTTGTAAGTCTAAACGAGCTGTCGGACCCGGTCTTTGGACTACTTGACTACTGAAGTGTTGCGTTGTGAGGTGCCTGTGACGGGGCGATATTATCAGCGAGAGACTTGGTAGAGAAGGTCATAAGGTACCTGAGTGTATCGCCCAGCACTGCGTGGCTACCTACTTGAAGTGTTTCGTGCTATACAACACCTAGCTGGGATAGACGCTGTCACAGGTTGAGTATACTTGCACAGACTCCACACAGATACATGCAGCATAGTAACATCCCGAGCCCGAGATTGATTAGCAAGGCTTGTCTTTGAGTGAGATGCCTACCTAAGTAGGTACTGAAATAGTCAACAGTCTTATTCTCAGTTACCACCGTCGTCGCACGATGGTGACTGCCTAGCAAGAGGATGATGCTGGCAGATATGCCACGTCCTGTGCGGGTAAGGCGGAGCATTCACAACGCGCAACCACCAGATCGTCCTATGTAGCTTGCTGGCTTGCGGGCAGCATGGAGATCTGATCCTGCGTCGCGCATCGTCCTTTCTTGACTGGCTAGCTCTTGGCCAGAAAACGTGGCGGCCAATTGCGGGACGATTGGGCGTTTGAATCAGGCTGTGCAAGCTTGGCCAGCTTGGCCGGAATCCTGGTAACGTCAGTCGGTGGTAAGCATTACGGGCGCCAATATTTCACTGATTTCGATGGTATTGGGATCGCACAAGCTCGAGACATGTCCCAGCCCAAGGTACAGTAGAGAAGGCGAGGAGCACTTGTTACCTGTTGAGCGAGATATCGCGAACTCTCTACTTCTCCGCAGAATACACACAAACGAACTGCAGGTCATTCCAAGTCTTACCCCAAATCTTATGTCCAGCTTTTTGGTGAGACAGTGTACCTCGAACATTCAATTAGGTACGTACTTGGCGAAGCTGCGAGGAGATGCACTGATCCCAAGAAATCGGGAATCCCTGCTTCCAAGCGGGCCTCCAGCGCCTTATCAATCGCGAGATCTGCAGGCACTGGGCGCCACCTTGAAACTTGCTGGCTGCTCTGTTCCACGATTTGCAGGTTAGAACGACCTAAGTTAGGCACTGTACCTACCTAGATACCAGGTAGGTAACCAGTTAGTTCTTTGTCTTTTCGAGACCAGTCCAGTCAAAATCACGCATCCAAGATTGGAGCGAATGGGTCTTGACCTGAACTAATTGATATCCCTCATTCCAAGAAGAGATTCCATCGTTCTGTCATCTCTTCTGTATCACTCGGGTCACATTTCGCTATGTCTCTACAGCTGGTCTGAGTATCATACGTTCATCCGACTTTGGGTTCATCGAATCAAGGTGCGACGAACAAACACCGAATAGCCCATCGTCAGCCATCCCGTCATTGATTTGCTAATATCCGCCGTCCACCACTTTACGACGACGAACGCTTCACTTCCGGTCACTCGGTGCTCGATTGATACGATACCGTCTCCCTCTGCCTTCCCGACTCATCACGTAACCCGTCGCAAAGATGGATTGGTCTTCAACATACCCGACGTCCTTTCGCGTCAACAACGCATTAGACCAATGGCAACCCGAAATGCCTGCGCTCATGCCATTCAAGAAGAAACCGCACGATTCGCACCCATCTTTCGACCACCTCACAATGCTCGTGTTCGAGGCTGTCTTGGAAGTTGTCTGTGTCAGCTTACCCGGCTATGTCATCGCAAGACTCGGACACTTCGATGCCGAAAAGCAGAAGTTCCTGGCAAACCTAAATGTCATGCTCTTCACGCCATGTCTGATTTTCACGAAACTCGCGTCGCAACTGAACGCCGGCAAGCTGCTAGAACTGGCCGTCATCCCTGGCATCTTCCTCATCCAGACTCTAGTCTCGTACCTGGTCAGCTTGGGAACTGCCAAAGTCTGCCGCCTCAAGAAACGGCCTGCCAACTTCGTCACTGCCATGGCTGTTTTTGGAAACTCGAACTCCCTACCCATCTCCCTCGTCATCTCGCTATCGCAAACACTAAAGGGTTTACATTGGGACCAAATTCCTGGCGACAATGACGACGAGGTAGCTGCGAGAGGTATTCTGTACCTGATGATCTTTCAGCAGCTTGGGCAATTGGTCAGATGGACTTGGGGATACAACGTCCTTCTGGCACCAGCGCCAGTGGACGATCAGGTGGATGGCCCGGCGGACGAGACACGGACATTGGAAGAGGGCAACTACATAGATGAAGCTCCACCGGGAGCTGGAGGAGCTCTTGTGCCCGGCTTCGATCACGGACTTCTTGCCGACGATGATGAACATAGAAGCTCGGACGATTCGGATGCTTATGAACCAGCCGGACGGACACCAGTTGCTGGAACTTCACGAGCTAGTCCCAACGAGTCCGAAGATGAGGAGGATTCGATGCTCATCAAGAAGTCGACTTCTCACCAAACGTACGCCACCGGTATTAATGGCACCAGTGGGCCTCTGGTCCTTCCTTCCAATGCGCGTTCTGGAGATGAAATTATGTCTTTCCCTCGGATGCGCGATATGGATGAGCCCGAGATTCCCGAAGGAGTCAAAGGCAGATTCGTGCGGGCCAAGCTAACAATGAAGAGAGGGAGAAACATTTTGAAAAAGAGGATTATCAAGGTATTCCAACGCGCCTATCACGGGCTTCCTTTACCCATTCAGACCTTTTTGAAAGGTGTAGGCAACATTTCGCAACGGTTCTGTAACTTCCTCTGGGAGTTCATGAACCCGCCGCTCTGGGCGATGCTAATCGCCATCGTCGTCGCCTCTATCCCTGACCTCCAACGTCTGTTCTTCCAGGAAGGCTCCTTCATCAAGAACAGTGTAACAAGTGCGGTGTCCTCCAGCGCCGGCGTCGCCGTACCTCTCATCCTTGTTGTTCTTGGAGCGAATCTGGCTAGGAATACGCAACCCAATGAAGCTAAGGATCCCGAAGAGGAGCAGATCGCCACCCGGCTGTTAGTTGCCTCCTTGGTCAGCCGCATGCTCCTTCCTACACTCATTATGGCACCGCTGCTAGCACTCATCGCAAAATATATCCCCGTCAGCATTCTCGACGATCCCATATTCGTCATTGTCTGTTTCTTACTGAGTGGTGCCCCGAGTGCGCTGCAGTTGGCACAGATTTGCCAAATCAATGAAGTTTACCAAGGGGTCATGGGCAAGATCTTGTTCCAGAGCTACGTCGTCTGGTGAGTCAACATCCTTCTTGATATATGAAATGAGTTACCTACTGACATATCCAAAGGATTCTACCCTCTACTTTGATGCTTGTCATGCTTGCTCTCGAGACTGTCGAATGGGCAAAACCTTGAGCAAATCAGCGACATTCAATTTCTTTTCAATTTGTATCATACAAAAAGCGTTTCTTAACTTCATAACGAGGAAGCAGGGGGGCAGACTACCCAAGAGCATTGGGAAAGGGTGATCAATGGCTCGCGTTGCACGTACTCTGGGGTAGGGTTTTGCATGGATAAGCCAAGACTCTGGTTGCAGCGATACGTATGGACAAACCTAGTATATATAGTCTTCGAACGGTTCAAGCACACACGGATGGTTCAGGTACACGCCTGGGTGAGGGTATGCAGTGTGGTCTGAGCAGGTCAACGATGGGGCTTGTGGGTAACGTTATGAGCACCAGAACAGGTGGGAGTAACATGCAGCACTTTGTCTATATGATTGAGGTGGATTGAGCTGCTGCTTGAGCATGGGGGATCGCTTCGGATGAATATTTCGTGTATAGGGGCCACAGCTCATGAATGAACATGTCTTGACTCAATGTTCGCCGGGTAATTCCTGGGTTCAAAAAAAACACACATACTACGAACACTCATTCGGCTCAATTGTTGGATTGACATGATATCCCGGTGACGGACGGCAGACTACCGAGGTTTGATGCTAATATCTATAGAAGAATTTTTATAGCCGCTCCGATTTGGTTCTGGAATTCCGGAACAAATGTACTTCTTTCTATTCATCTAGTCTGCCGAATTTGTGATGTTAAGGAATCTTATCTTGGTAGTGTACAGTACCTAGACGTCGACGTTGACATGCGTGAGCCGTGCCATGCAAAAGGGGTCAATTTCGAACCATACACACACGCCTTAGTCATCGTGGAGCTTCAACGGCCGGAGAAGCAGGATTCGTGCTAAATTCGGATTGCATGCCGTGTGACTGTTATGCACACTATGGCGTCCCATCGTGTCACAGATAGAAGCATCTACACAGTAGTTCTGAATGCCTGCACAACTTCGTCAGCGTTCTGCTACACTGCACATTGCAGACAGACCATCAGCCTTGGACAGACGAGTTTCAGGTCAGGGAAACCCGTCGTTGGGCTAGCCGACGAAGAAGACACGCAATGACCACGGGCAGGGTCTTGACTGCAATTTTTTTGTCGAGAAGCCGGGGTATTGTGGTAATGTTGATGGCACCCCGGGTAGACGATGACGTCGTTATGTCCCAATGTCCAAATGCCAAAACAGATTGTACCGGATTATTGGAATATTGGATGATGTATGGTGGGACCCCTGTGGCTTGACTGCGACCACTGACGTAGATATCCCGCCCGTCTGCTATCTGTTGTGGCTTCCGTACTCCGCCTCGTGGTTTGGAGGGGCTTGATCCATGCAATTTGAGGGGCAGCAGCAACTTTTCGGAATAGATCATCACTGTCAATTATTGCAATCACCGCCAACCTAAAGCTACAGTCACGCTCAATCTCACGGCATGAAAGATTAACATCTGCTACTAAATATCCCACGACAAAGACGGGAACAGATCCTGAAGATAGATTCTCGTGCTGATCGATCTGCTCTGCAAGGAATGACCCCCGAACATCCGAACGTTATGCGATAGCTCGTTTTACCGCCGTTACGTACAGTACTCGTCCCGTCCAACTTTTCCATTTCACTAAATCTTACTGGGCTGGAAAACTTGGAGGAATCTTGAGGGGTACTGATCAGCGTCGAAAACACGCAATCCTGTTCCATCTCCCATTCCCCGAGCTCTGCTACTGTAGACAAAACAAGGAATCCAATCCACAGACCTGCTTCTATCATGTCGGATAGTCATCCTTCCTCTCCCGGGTCTCCCCCGGAAACCCCCGACACACCAACACCTGAACTCGAAGAATATCCCATCACCGGCGATGTCCCCAAGAGAATGCCCTCGTTACGGTCTGTCTCGGATCCCCATAATCCAGGACACCCACACCCCATGTCGGCCTCATCGACCCCACTCGGAGTCCTGTCCAACGCGAGACGGCCACCGGTGCCCACTGGCATGTCGAGTGGCCGCCTGCCCGACGATATCAACGCGAAGATGCGCGCCTTTCACTTGTCACGGCAAGGCAGCTCGCCGCTCGCTCCCTCCCTGCCCAATGCCGCCGCACCTTCATCGCCCGCGCCTCCATCACCCGCCGGCGGTCCAACCCATGGCCCAACCATGGGTGGGCTTCCCGGCGGGCTACGCGTACCAGGACTGAATCCGGGCCTACAGAGACCAGGAGCGCCTTCGTTCCCCAAATCCGCTCCTTCCATTCCCGCAGCAGGTCGCATGGGCGCCGGCCTTGCCGGCAAGCGCAAATTCGGGCTCAAGCTGGGCGACATAGGAGGTGCGTCTCCTGCTACAGCCTCACCTATACCTGGCACTGCCGATGCTACGCAACCACCACAACAACCGGCCACGACCACAGGAGCACCGTCCCAAATGAAGCAGTTTGAAAAATACATCGACTCGGAGAAGGGATATTTGACTTTCAAAGGGAAGGCCATTATCACAAACAAGGGTGTGGACTTCTCTGACGGTGCCGTCTTCAGGATATCCCTCGACGAGATAGAGAAACTGGACGAGCTAGGAAAGGGCAACTACGGCGTCGTGTACAAGGTACGGCATAGCAAGCCTCGAGTGCCCCGGTTTGGACCCGGCTTATCGGGCATCAAGTCCGCTTCTCTGCCTGGGTTGCCTGCTACCTCTGATATCACCCCCGATTCTCCCATCGATGGGAAGTTTGGCGGCGACACTACCGGGAAGGTCATGGCCATGAAAGAAATTCGACTCGAGTTGGACGAGGCCAAGCTAGCGACCATCTTGAAAGAGCTGGTCATCTTACACGAGTGTGTGTCCCCTTACATAATAGACTTCTATGGTGCCTTCTTCCAAGAAAGCGCCGTCTATATGTGTATCGAGTACATGGACGGCGGGTCGATCGACAAGCTGTATGCGGGTGGCATCCCCGAAAACGTTCTGAGGAAGATCACCCACTGTACCGTGCAAGGCTTGAAGGAGCTCAAGGAGAAGCACAATATCATCCACCGAGATGTGAAGCCCACGAACATCTTGGCTAATTCCAGAGGGCAGGTCAAGATCTGCGATTTTGGAGTCAGCGGGAATTTGGTTGCCAGTATCGCAAGGACGAACATTGGATGCCAAAGCTACATGGCACCTGAGAGAATATCCGGAGGCGCTTATATGTCGACTGGAGCATCCGACGGTACATACAGCGTCCAGAGTGATATATGGAGTCTAGGCCTCAGCATAATAGAGTGTGCAATGGGTCAATACCCATATCCTCCCGAGGTCTCGTCCACCATTTTCAGCCAACTTAGCGTAAGTTTTCACGTTGCCCGAGTCTCGCGGCGGAACTATGCTAACTCTTATCTTCTAGGCAATCGTCGAAGGCGATCCTCCAGATTTACCACCCCAAGGCTACTCTGATACAGCCCGCCATTTCGTACACGCTTGCCTGAACAAGGTTCCCAAGCTGAGACCAAATTATCAAGCATTGCTCCACTCCGAATGGCTACAGACGTTGACGAAGCCGGATACCATCACTGAGGAGGACGAAGAAGCAGCCGAAAACGATGCAAGCGCTGAAGCTATAGCCAATGCAGCCGACAACATGAAGAGCCGCTCAGGCACCGAAGATGCTGAGGTTGCTGAGTGGGTGCAGTCAGTCCTGGAAAAGAAAGCAACGGGACAATATGGCATTCAAGTACCAAAACCTGCATTACATACTGCACCGCTTGATGTCGTCAGCAGCCCACTAGCTAGTCCGGATGCTCCTCGTAATTGAGACACGACCACATGATAAGTTCATGACACCACGCCACAGCACAAGGGTGATTGCCATATACGAGCCGACGATCACGAGCCATGGGGGAGACTATTGCGGAAGCAGGCTTCTTGCAATGCCACTTCTGCATATCGATTTCCCCCTCAATGAACACACATAGCATGGCCCGGCGTACAGAGGTTTCTTTGTTTTTTATCGACATACGGGAAATATCGACTACACGGCCGGTTTTTTTCTTCTCACCCAAGTCCCAGCACACGGTTTATCGGTTAGCGAATCTGCAGTATGATCATTGGAACGCACGGTAGAATGGTTCGAAGGCGTCCCTGTACACGAATTTGGGACGGCGTAAGGAGGTCAGAGGGTTCATTTAAGGGGTGTCACCTCTAAACAAGTCTCGCGGCTTCCTCTCAGCTGCTTAAACACAGATGACACTTCGGTGATATATTGCAAGAAGTGGCGGAAGACAGACATACAGACATACAGAGGGAATGCACGGAGAGTACGGAGTGGCGAGTTCTTTCAATACGTGCATTGGGGGAGGCTAAATTGTAAAAATGCAGAATTTTTGAATGCTTCGCTGCGAATCAGAGGGATGTGGCAACGATGGGCTGCTGGTCTAGTAGAGCTAACAGGAAAGGGGGTGGATGAAATGAGACGTTTCCGATGTTCTCCTCCAACGCGGGACTGCTGGTGTTTCCCTTCATGTGACAATGTGTATGCGTCAAGTGTTCCTGGACTGGGGCTGAATACACTACTTAGGTTCACCCACACGCTGAACAAGGCCCATCGCTATGGTGAAGAAAGTATGAG
Source organism: Xylariales sp. AK1849 (assembly GCA_022432505.1). Taxonomy (NCBI): domain Eukaryota; kingdom Fungi; phylum Ascomycota; class Sordariomycetes; order Xylariales; species Xylariales sp. AK1849. Next base: position 2,604,940 of record JAJKKH010000009.1, read on the forward strand.
TTCGCAGTTGGATTCTCAATTATTCCAGTGTTGCATTTGACACGAATCAGGGTAAGAGCAATATACCTCGTAGCTCTCGCTTCGTATCCACTATATCTACAAAGACGATACTTCTGCATCGAACATATAAAATAGCCAGGTGAGTAGGTAGTCAAATACCCATAATAGCACGAAAATAGCCATAGATCAGTCAAACTAAATATTTGGAAGCTGTTTCCTACCACTCATCTTACCTGCCTACCCCTCTACATGAGTTCGATACGCATTGAGTATGCGGCCCGCGCTGTCCTTTGTTTCGGCGGTTGCTGTACAACTAATCTCTATAACAACAACTCGAATGGAGGCTGAAGTATGGGAGGTGGATGGGTAAGTACTTAGGTGGGTAGGTAGAAGGGAATACCATACTAACTGCGTACGTACCATACGCGCGTTGGAGGCTGGCTGGCTCTGGACCGCGTGGACTGGACGGTCCAGTTGCGTGGTTTGGGTGTCAATTGCAAGTGGTGGAAGGCCGGTCGAGCCGAGGGTAGATGGACGTTCACGGGTTGGGCAGCTGACGCGATGAGACGAGACGGGCGATCGATGCCGACTCCCGAGGTGGACGCTCGATTTTGCTGGCTTGAAGGACGGTGGGCGACTGGGATTGCCTGCCGAGAACACTGCTCCTTCTGTGCCGGATCCTGTCACAAGTCGGAGTGGCTGGGATCGGATGGCTAGGGCTGTTGCCAGTTAGGCATGGACAAGTACCTGCAGAAAGGTACGTCGGCGTTTAGAGGGTGGGACGGGTAAGATGGGCTGGCCGGACAGGATGGTAATTCAAGTGCAGAATTCGGTCCGGGAGCCAGCTTGATGTAGTGTGGTCGGTATTTCAACATCGCGTTATGTGTTTGGGGGCGGTGAGTAGATATATTCACAGTATGATACGTGAAGTATTATAATGCTAGTTCCATCGTAACGGCGTACTAGTATGTTACGTCGAAAAATAAACTACCGCGTACAGGGAAACAATATACTTTCGATTGATTTTATTTACTAGCGAGAGGGTCATCTGGCATTGATTACATCCCATTACAGTCATCTTGACAGTGTTGCCCAGGACGCCTATGCATACATGCTCCGTGACCTTAATTTGTTCCATGTCCCTATCCATAAATCAAATCACATCCTGCCTTTGTCTCGATCCATCTCGTAAAGTCCAGACACGGCTCCACGCTCTGGAGTGATGATTCCTACGCTCAGTCTGCAGTTGCCGGCGTTGTCATATATTACACAACGACACGCTTAGGCGTAATCGTCCTTGACCCTTCGGCTACCCATGTCATAGCTTCGTCGGCTCCTGACACTCTTACTGCGTCCGAACATGCCGCCGCCACCATAGCTACCGCTATCCTTGCCGGATCGAGTGCCGAGGCAGAGCAGCACCGTGGAGATCAACAGTGCGGCCCATGCCCCCCAGCTAAAACCCATAGCGTACCTGCCAATCTCAGCATCGCGGCCATCAGCTAAGAAAGCGTTGCGTGCCTTGACGAACTCGGCAGTCATGAGCGACACGGCGATGGTGAAGAAGAACAGCGCAACAGTAGATGTAAAACCGGCGATAGCGGAGCCCAGACGTCCGCAACAGGCGAGGAAGCCAGCGAAGAAGGCGCACACGGTGAAGAAAAGCGTGATCAGGTAGAACACCCAGCCGAAGCGCCACATGTAGTAGTAATAGCGACTCGTAGTATCACCGCCGTCACTGCCGACCAGTTCGGCGGGTGCGTTGGAGGGGTTACCGCTCCAGGCCCAACCGAAAGCAGGCGCAGGCCGAGCCGCGCTGCAATTAATGTTGCCAGGAGCACAGGTGTAGAAGTATGTCCATTGCGTGCGGTCGAGCGCACCGCTGATGCCAGAGGTGTCGGCGCTAAGGAAATATGTCTTGTTGAAAGGCGTCATGTCTGATACCCCGCTGAGGATGACGAAAAAGAGCAGGACTATGGTGCCGGCGAGGAATATTATCGACACGAGGCCGAAAGATGCGTCTAGGTTCGTTAGCGGGCAAGATTTTGATGGTTAGAAAAAGTGGGAGCAGAACGTACGTGAGACCGCCATCTCGTTAGAGTGGGATGACTTCCAATTTAGAGATAGGTTCGAAGCTTGAGGTAGAAAAGGTTAGAATGTCGTCAGGCCGAAAGACGTATCAAGGTTGAGAAGTGGTGGCCCCCATAGACAAGCACGACGTGAATCGCGCTCAGTCCCTGAGATACATCATACCAAAGGTCGCATACCTGTGAATTATTTGTTTCAACCCCCGTCTGTGGGTGCAAGGTCGGATGTCTCAGATGACGATGCTCGAAAGTCGACCAGGTCGGTTACGGGTGCATGTACGAAGCCGTCTTCGCCAGCTGATCAGATATCCTAACCGGGATATTCTCAGCCTTACCACTGCTATATTAGCTATTAATATTGACGATCGTCGTTCTTATTGGGGAGAGAGAAGAGATGAAAACAAGGTCAACCGGGAAGGAAGGCCGAAACATATGAACGAATTCTCGGCATCGCTGACCAGCTTTTTGCACAGGCCAAGCTGCCCAAGGCTTGGCTGAGGGGTGGAGCGCATGACGACACGCGTAGAACGATGATGGGTAGCTCATTGCTTTTCCCGGCTTAGTCCGATGCCCCTAGCACGAAGATGGCTACTGTGACTTCAATCTGCGCACCATGAAGGCACCATGAAGATACCACGTCGTCACTATTGGCCGTCACTCTGGGCCGTGGTGACATAGCTTTCGCATAGCTTCCGATTAGCATGCGCCGGCGCATCCGAGTCACCACTTGGAGATTTGTTTACATCCAAGAGAGATTTGCGTCATTCCGTTCGCATCACTTACCTCGTGGCTCTCCGGAGAATCAGAAGATTCGATGACAGGAATTTCCCGTCACCATCTCGCGAATCATCCAATTCAAGCTTCTATTGCCGCTGCCCTCGTGCGGTGAGGCATTCATACTACGGCGCCATTGGATAAAAGCCAACTTATAATGCCTCGATTTATCCATGATCCATCCTGTCGCCGTTCCGAGACAACCGCTCTCGGACATCGGCATGCCACCTTCCCAGATCGAATTGGTCCACGATTGTTCAACAACCCATCCTATGACCACCGGTGCCTGTTGTCAACAGGCTATGGGGTTGAATATTGACAATGATAACTAGCGTGATAACGGCTCTGGGTCAACAGGTTGTTGTCATTTCACTGCTAGTCAAGGCAGGTAGTCTGTATCTTGTACGTTTGTCGGCCTTGGGCACCCATTTGACCGCGACTGTAGCCTTATGGCAACATAAATAGGCAATCTTCTACCTTACCAAGCCTCCCTTGATGATGCCTTTTTCCTGTGGCGGAAGATTGACCGACGACAGTCGAGACACCCTTTGCGCAGATGTGTAACTATCGATTCAAAAAGTCACGGAGCGCGTACAGCCACTGCCCTAACGTAGTGTCTTCACAGCCGCGCGTTGCCAGCACTTTGCAACTTCTTCCCTCCTACGATTCAAGATCAGATTTCTGCCGAGATCTTCAAGCTGCGATCATCGTTGAATTTCGCGATCTAGGGTCACTAACCACACCCGCAAGTCGCGGTAGTTGCGGGAGGCTAGCACTCATCGACCCCCTATCATCTAGTTTCGGTCGTCTAGCTAGCGAACGCGGACGATCCGGCAGAGAACTTAAGTTTCATACCTTAAGTACTCTTAATCTCCTCTGGTCTCGCCTGGTGGTAAAAACCACTGCCGGCTTAGGAACACACACAAGGCCACGTGCGTTACTACATCCGCGGCCGTCCGCTTGGAGTAAGCAAGTCTGGGTGGGCTTAGATCAGGCCTACGCCATTCGGTCTTGAGCTTGTGTTGGTGAGTCGCAGTCATGACAGTAACTCGTTTCCCTGTGCTTCACTTGACATAGTACGGCAATAGAGCCTCTAGCAGAAATACAACTTGCTGAGCCACATCAAATCGGCCACCTAACAACACCCCGCGCATACCTCTCGTTCGTTGACCCTCAATTGTGATAATGAAGATGGTCCATTCAATCAACACGAATATGTAGAAAGACGTGTCCTAGTGGCTAGGGTCCAAACCTAGCATTCCATGCCTGGACTGTGTTACATAGAACACCGGCTGAACTCGGTTCAAACCGCGTCTTCACCAGCAACGAGACGCATTCAAGCCCAGGCTCGTTTTCGAGTCAACGCTTGAACCAAAATACTCGATTGAAGGCTCGGGTCAACGCGCTTCGAGCTAGCGCTCTTCGAACTGATCAAGCTCTACCACGCTTCGCTGAGGAAGCTGTACGTGAGAGCAGAGGGATTGGACACAAACAAGGACAAGTGCATTGATTTTAACTTGTAAGAGCGGATCAGAGAACGCCGATCGGACAATTCAGACTTGCCACTTTTCCAGCGCGACGACACCAACACCAAAAGACCTCACGTTATTCCATTATTCCATGCTCCAAATGCGGTTCAAATGCTGCTAGAGAGGCGGTCCAAGTGTCCACAGTCCAAGACAGTTGAACCGGCTCCAGATGTATAAACAGAAGAGGCAGGCTCAAATTTACAATGACTAAAGCATTGCTTTATGTTCTACATTCTGTATCCAGGCACCATTCCACGAAACATTTGACCCTTTTATTTACCCTTCCATTAAACGACATATCTGAACTGCCATGGCCCCCCTGAATGTTCTCATCGTTGGCGGCGGGATTGCGGGCCCAGCCCTCGCCCACTGGCTGTCGCGTATCGGCTCCAATATCACCCTCATCGAGCGCTCTCCGCAAATTCGTGCTTCTGGTCAACAGCTGGATCTTCGCGCCCAGGGCGTGCCCACGATGGAGAAAATGGGCATCGAGCCCGCTGTGCGAGCCGCAACTGTCCACGAAGCCGGCACGCAGCTCATTGACAGAAACGGGCGTACCAAGGCATTCTTCGCAGCCGCCCAAGGCGGAACCGGGAAGCAGAGTTTCACGTCCGAGTACGAGATCATGCGCGGAGATCTGGTGCGGATTCTGTACGGACTCACTGAGAAATGCCAGAATGTACGGCATGTGTTCAACACGACCATTGAAAGCTTCACGCAGGATAAGGAGAGCAATCCTGATGGCAAGGTTCACGTGAGCTTTCAGGATGGTCGTAAGGAGGATTTTGATCTTGTCGTCGGTGCTGATGGGACTGGCTCGAAGATTCGTAGGATGATGCTGGGTCCCGATGCTCCGGATCCGCGGCACCGGCTTGGAGGCTACATCGGGTACTTCAGCATCCCGTCAAAGCCAGGAGACTCGGATCGATTTACTTTCTGCTACTTACCAGGGCCCCGAGTGTCCCGAATGGTTGGAACGAGAAAGGATTGCCAAGAGTTTACGCGCGTATACATGATAACGCGCGGGAAAGACAATATGTATACTGCCCTCAATGCGGCATACAAGTCTGGGAATCTGGCGGAGCTGAAGAAAGCTTGGGCCGATTTATATCAAGACGGTGGGTGGGAATGTGAGCGATTTATGGAAGGACTACGACACGCACCAGAGGCGGACGACCTGTACTGTACACCGTTCGAGGAGGTCCGGCTTGATTCCTGGTCGAAGGGCCGAGTTGTTTTGATCGGTGACTCGGCACACTCCCAGACAGCAGAGGGCTACGGGTGTACGTGGGGTCTGGTAGGGTCCTATGTCTTGGCAGGCGAGATCGCAACCCTGTACGAGAAAGACAGGTCGTCACCCACAGCAGCGGTAGTGCAAGGGGCAAGAAACTACGAGGAGAAGTTCCGGCCCATAGCCACTGCGATGCATAATGGCAATAGCCAATTTTTTGATGCTGTACTCAGTCCCAGATCGAGTCTCGGGATCTCGCTCCTCCATACCTTCGCTAGGCTAGGAGCGTACTTTCAACTTGACCAGATGGCCGGGACAAATGGTAAGGCGTCGAAATGGCCGCTTCCAGACTATCCCGTGCTGGAGAGGGAGCAGAGTCAAACGTAAAGGGAGATTTGGTTCACTGGATAAGCGAGTGCGTTGTTGGATCATGCCCATGGTCATGTCCATGATCAATTAAGTATGCTTTCCATTTCATGACTCTCTATCCGGAATGAGCTCTTCGGGATCGTTGAACACACTCACCTCTATAGTAAACGGTGAATTCTATCCAAGCTTGTGGTAACAGTGCATCGGGTTGCTTACTGGGTGACATGAAAAAGATGGACTGGACTATCCGAGAAAGGACCACCGTTGCCTTCCCCCGCCAGCACGGTAGAATTCCATTTGTTGTACCTCATTTTAGCCTCACCATGTAAGCGACCATTGCGCAGTCCGGTGAAAGGGTCAAACTGTGTGGAACCTCGATATTCAGGATGTTCTAACCCTAAACCTGCTTTATAGCTTGACTCCCACTCAGCGTCATCGACACCGGGAGCCTTGAGAAGCAGAATTTTTGCTTGCGGCGACGCATGCGCCTCGACGCCATGGGTATTCCAAGGACCTTTGGAAGTTTACCAGCGTTACACGCGTAGCAGTCTAAGTTCACAATGAACGAGGTCAGGCACGAGATTTGAGAATCAGAGAAGCTTTCAAATAGTACCTTGGAGTCAATAGCGACAATGATTCCCTGAGCGATGGCATTGGGATCCTTCCCATTGGCCAACTTGATCAAGGAAGATGTGTTAGTTTCAAGACAAACTGGAGTGTCGAAGAGGTTTACAGACTCACGGAGGAAACCAAGCGTTCCTAGTCTTCTTATTACCTTCTGAAGTGCCGAAAAGCTACCCAGATGCGGCGTGATAATGAAGGTCCTTAACTAATAAGGTGTCTGGGATGATATGTGTGTACTCGCCATGTATGTTCTTGATCCCATTAAACAGTCAGCTGACACCATAGACTTTTATCCGCAAGGCGATGGTCGCGAAAAGCAAAGCCATGGCGAGGACTTGTTGCCATGGCTGTCGCGGTAATCAATAGGGTTGAGTATTTGGGCATCCTTTTCAAGTGAGGTCCGGCAATGCAAACGAGCACGACAGTCACATAATTGTGTATAGTAAGATAAACTTATCACCTCACCAGCTGAAGAAGGTAAAGGGCAACGAGGCTGTGTATGCCGCCTCGGTGGTTTCAGTTCTGCCGACCACCAGCACTAGCAAAACCTTGGATCATGCCGCTTAGCAAAGCTGCGTGGGCGGTCATATGGATCTGTTTATATCACGCCAGTAAGTCTGATTACTAATATTGTGGTACTTCAGTGCAATGTAGCAGCTATTCGCAAAATGCCGTGTCCATTGAGCAAGTAACACAACATGTGGCGCTTACTGTACATCGAGAAAACAGATCAGATCTAGTCTATCCGGCGTGATACAAAGTGCTTGCAATTTCCCCATTGGAGTTGTCCTAAGTGCGGAACGGACTGTGGCGCCGCTGGCGCACGCTTTCGCAAAGTAAGCAACCGGCCTCGGCGTCCGAGTACCCGAGCAGCAGACTATTCATGATAACGGGTGATCAATCAACTCGAGGTCGAACCTCGATGCCATCATCAGACTTTCATCAGAAATTCCTATCACGTCATCTGGCTAGTATTAGATATTCCATCCGCAAGGTAACTAAGGGGCCGAGCCTGAGCCAGAGAGAATAGGGCCCCTTCCTGGCCGGACTACGCGCCCAGAACAAGACACTGGAAGTTTCTCTGGCCGGCTGGGTCTCCTATACAAGTGCGACCAGTTCGACGTGACCCTGGTCATTGGTACTGAGTTCCCTGCCGACTAGCTGGTTGGATGGATGGAGGCGTCGATTGCAGATGAGTTACTCCGCGGGCTGGCCGCTATACACAAATGGCGTCGTCGACATCGTTCATAGAACAAGCGTACTCGAAGAAGAGGATATCGAGAATAGCCAATGCTCACCATTGTATCTTCACGGTCGCGTATCTCTCTTATATCCGCTGGTCTGTCCGCCAATCGCCGTAACCTAGCGGTTGCTGTGGCAGTATTTTGGTTCACTGACAAAGGCTTATATGTCAATACTAGGAAACATACGGGATGCATGTTAGGGTAATCGATTGTCATGGACAACCTGATACCTGAGTGCCTTGCAGATCTGACTGATAGGTGACTAGACAAGGCCATAACAATCGAAAAGAGAAGTCTCCAAACAACAAACGCGAATCGCATCTCCACTCAATCATCGCTACCTCTCTACAGCTGAGAGATTCCAGCGACTCTTTCAAGTACAAACATCCCACATTGTAACTCTCGGGATTGTGATTCCTGACCTCTGGATGCTCGATCACGTTTGCTACGCCGAATCCATCTCACGACTTCATCAATCGTACTCATACGTAAAGTAAGTCAGGCCCAGTCTCTCAACCAAATCGTGTCTGGTAGTTTACAAAGCAATAATCTTCAGGCGCCACCTTGTCGTGTAGTATATTCTACCGTTCTTCAAACATAATCATTGTTCACGCCGCCAGCACTGTCAGGTATTGGCTCGCACTTGGCGCTCAACAGATCATCATGCCTCCGAGGAAGCAGGTTCCCGGCGAGGCCGGCGGGAGTGGCAAAGCTTCCGAGCTGACATTCACAGAGTCTGAGACCAAGATGATATACTATATCTTCCTGCACTTCTCCCGCCGGCTTCAAAGTTGCACCCAACTGGGAAGCCGTCCGCCGGGATCTCGGCAGCGCCAGTATCGAGGCTACCAAGACGCGCTTCCAGCAAATCAGTAGGTCGTCTTATAGTTTTTTCATCCTGTCGTTCAGCATTCAAGTCTTCATGGCTATTTCTGACAGATTCTCACATATTTAGAAAACAAAATGAAAAAGGAAGCTAACACTCATTCCTTAGGCAAAAAGCGCGGCTGGTTCAGGGCAGAAGGGTCCACTATCCCCAAGCCCGGCACCAAGAAAACTCATGCTCCCGTCAGCAGCAAGAAATTAAAGGCTGCCGATAGTGATGATGATAATGCAGCTGGCGAGGAGACTACAGTAAAGAAGCGAAAGTTCACCATCCGCAAGAAGGTTACGAGGGTAAACAACCTTCCCAACCCTCCAATATACCACAGGAAAGCTTGCTGATCAGTGTTAAAGGAGCAGCAGGGTGAGGACTCACAGGGAGACCAGCAGGACCAAGAGCTTGTTACCGCACTCACCGCTGATATGGAACTGGGTGCCGGTGAAGCTTAAGCTGGTCCGGAATTTGCATGTTTACTTTCAGTTGGGCTTGTGTTGGAATGATTTAGGTCTTTGTGATATGCTTTAGTTTTCTTGACCCTTTCATGGGCGAGCTACACGTTCATAGTCTCGGTGTTTATTTTATGAATCCAGGCCATGGACTGAATGAAATATACTCTTTATTATCAGGGTACCATATGAGAAATGACAAATCACAGTTTAATCCCATCTGAAGGATCTCTTCCGTGCCGCCCTTCTACAACCACGGAACCATGCGACACAAACTCGTAAATCGACCGTTCACATTAGTAGCTTCAGTAGATGATTCCGAAGTGTTGGTCCATGCGTCTCACTCGCAGCCGCGAGGTTGATCTTCAAGATAAAGGTAGCATTTTCGATCACATGCCTGAACGACATTTCGAGTCGGAAGAGGTCGTTAGCGAGAGAGATAATGTATTTCTTCGTCCTTGTTGCGCTGTCCCGACCTGAATGATCACCCTGCTTCGATGGTATCCACACACAGGTCAAGGATTTCGTGCTGTTTTCAATTCTTTTATTGTTCCCAATAGCCCGATCTTCTTTGATCGAGGCTTTAGATAGATACGTGTTTAGAACGTATTTTTTTTCTCTCTGTGTATATATGTCTCTTAGAGGGCAGATTGCATGATTTACGTCGCACTTTCCCGCCTACCTAACAGAGAAAGCAGTTTAATCGCTTGTCCACTTATCATCTACAAAGAAAGAAGAACCGACAGAAAAGAGCCTGGTCACGAAAATCTCATTTCTGGCTTTCTGTGCGCAGACCCGACCTTACGGTCTCAAGAACTACCCTCTATCTATCTTCTTCACTCAGCCTCAGCCTTCCCAACAGGTTTCTCGGTCTCCTGCGTAGCCCACCTTACCAGCTCAACAACCGCGAGAAACATGAGCCAGGGCACCTGCACAGTCACTCATATAGTCCCACCTTCGAGCCGGAAAACCCTACCCACGACGTCCCCGCAAGCGCAAAGTACACCTATCGTCCTCAAAGGCCCATATCAGTACCGTCTGAAAAACCCCAACAGGGTGCGTACCTAGAGGACCCATTCTGGCGGATCTTGCAGTGGTACCATAACGAATCGAGAACGCTCCCACACAAATGGAGCACCCGGCTTGGCGGTGAGGCATCTGGCGTGTAGCATCCCGAAGGGCTGGTCCTCTACCTCTACTATCGCCGCGACTGCTGCGTATGGGAGCCGTGTTACCTTGAGGCTCGATAAGTCACTGTCTTCTCGGGTGCGGGAGAAGAATCCCCTGAAGAACTCCGGGAGAACTCCGGCTGGTATGGTCGAGCGAAACGTTGTTAGCAATACAAACCGATCATATTCGTATCGTAGGCAAAGATGAATTGACAAAGCTCTTCCAGCCGGTCGCGAAGGCAACCTCGGCATAATCTCAGGTTTGTTCTGTGTCACTCGTGGGATGGAATCTAGTAATAGGCTAATTCAAATCCTCATTTCGCCCTTCAAACGACTTCTAAAGGGCGCGTCGAGTTGGCCGATATGTCTAAAACCGCGTTGCCCTCAGATTACATGTTTTATACTGAATGAGGTAATATTTTGTATCGGTGAACGAAGCTTACCATGGGCTTGGGGGCCACATTGACTGGGCCAATTGAGAACATGCTGAGTACTTAAGTAGTGGGTCTTCCTTCAGGCCTTATCCCGGTCCCCATCAAAGCTTAAGCCTGAGGGGTAGCGCAGCCTCGTCTCGTTGGGATCGTGACCGCCATCTCCAGACACAGCTTGAACACTCATCCCTCCATCTCATCTCATGCGCAAAGATGCCACAGCAGTTGTGCGATGCAGATGTTGTCCCCGCTGTGCTGGACTTGTCGCTACCGTCGCGTCCAATGTGACGGCGCAGAACCATGCTGCTCGCAGTGTGCCGCTATTGGCTTCACTTGCTCGGGCTACGGTGCCACGTCCTCACCTACGGGCTTGCTCGCAGATGCGGCTGATGATAAGCGAGGAGTCCTCATGAGGCTCAACCCGGATACCGTACCCGACGCCGTTGACAGCGGCATGGCTTACGATCCAGTCCCGCCGCTGTACAATGAGGCACAGATGATTTTCGACGGCATTCATTATTGTATGTGAGGATCTTGCGTGGGTGTAACCTGTGTTAAGGGCTCATAATGACTGATATACAGTTAACGAGCGGGTCAGTGATGACCTTATTTCGATTGGGTCTCACTTCAACCCATATCAGGTCAACTTGACTAGGATTGATAAGATACCCGTAAGATTCCCGGCATCCTGGTCCCAGGCAGCTTCTCCTGGCAAGCTTGTTGGCTTCAGCGTAAGGGTATATGGGGAAGCAGCTGCATCCACTGTTCTGGAAAATACCCTGCTCATTGCCCCTTTCCCATAGTCTGGTTGAGGAGTGAATATTGACTCTGGTCTAATAGCGCATCTATATAAATCTCCTTGTTGCTTCGGCTACCGTACACCGTGCTATGCAGGAAGACGCCTCTTTCAAGCGCTCCTCTTCGGCACTCATGCAGAAAGAACATGATCTTTATAACTTCAGAATACGGGCTTTGCAAGAAGTAAACCACAGGCTGAGTAAGACAGACACGCAAACAAGCGACTCCACGCTCATGTGTGTTCTATGTCTTCTTCTTTCCACGGTATGTAACACCAAGTGATAAGGGTATGCAAGGTCTGGAAGCTCATGTGCCTCGGTAGATGCAACAATCCGCTTATATGGATTGGAGAGCCCACCTTGAGGGTGCGCGGAAGATAATCAAACTTCGAGGGGGACTTAAGGAGATAATAAGAAAGAATGTGTACTTCAAACCACTGATGGCATTCTTTGTCGTGTAAGTCGTGGGGCCATATTACGTGGTTTAGACGTGAAAGGCTCATTCCATCTCAAAGCATCGATATCATGGCAGCAACTACAGCACCCTCGACACATGAGAATATGTATGAGGCCACCACCATGGCACTTCATTATTGGAAGGCTGCACCTGGTATCTTTCAGTCCAATCTTGCTATCAGCGCACCTTGCCCCGAGGAGTTATTCCAGACTCTGATCCTCGTGAACTATCTTCGAGCAGTATCTGGAAAACCAGACCTAATGAAAAGAAGACACGCCGGAACGCGCATGGTATTGGAAAAGCTACGGTCGTTCTCGGCTCCCCAGTGGGCCATACGAATGAGAGGTTTTATGGGTTGGAAGTCGACGGGAGATGGCGTGGACTTCGACGACAATACTAGAAAGCAGTCAAGCGGCTCCTCGGTACCTGAGGTGTCGCAAATTCATACCCCGATATCCAGCAAATCATCTCCCAAGGCTTCCCCCCCTAATGCTACGATGTCAACAGGGCAAGTAACCAACGCATCTGATACCGATCTCTGGCTCAACATCGGCATAATCTACCGCGCTGCGATTCTCCTCTACGCCATCCGGACCCTCATTCTTGATTTACCAGACGATAAAGACTACCTCTTCGAAGAGGAAGAAGAAGATAGTCCTGGAGTAGAGAACGCCGCCCACTTCGATATCCCCACTCTCCGTCTTGAGACCCGCCATATTCTGTCCGACTCCCTGAAGCCCATCTTCTCCAACGCCGCCAGCGCCCACCAGCTGGGAAAGCTGGTCTACCTGCCCATGTTTGTGTGCGGCATGGAGGCCGACGAGAAGGAGGTACAGGATTTCGTTGCAGCTGGTTTAGAAATGGTCGGACGGGCTTGCGGGACGCTGGGCCCCATAAGTGCGGCGGATGAGTTGAGAGGCTACTGGACTGCCTGTGCGGAGGCTGCTCAGGAGGCAGACGGGGAAGCGGCACATGTTACATGGGATGGGTATTTTACGGGGAGACCGGACTTCATTTTCGGGTTCTGATAGGGTCTATTGATAGTATGATGGCTTTGTACAGCAAGGGCTGTCAAGTGTAAGATAGAAGTAGAGTCTCTTATCATACAACGCAAGCCACCAATGCACACCTGAACTGGTCATAAATATACGTCTATACACTTGCACGCTTGGACTCAGGACTAGGTATATCTAGCCTAATATACTAAGGCCTTGACTGGCATGGCCTTTAAGTTCGAGTACCAAACAACCAATTCTTGGTTCCATTCGTGGACATTGATCGCAGCGGCAGTCGCGTCTTCAACACTAGTGTTCGCGAGCTGTTGATCAACGGCGTCTACGGCCAGTCCGCCACCCTCGGCCGCTATTTCCTAACCGCCGCGTACTTGATGGATGATCAAGATCAAGGCACGTTTACACTGTGGCAACCAAATCCGTCCTCAGGTCGTACACAGGTCCCACTCATGGGCAGCGTGGCTCAGGCGGCGTGTCGAGATGGTTCGATAGGAGATCCGAGCATGATTACAACCTCGTCTCCTACAAGCTCGTCTAGTGGCGTAGATTCTGATGGTGGCGTGCATTTATCGAACGGTGGAGTAGCAGGTATTGCAGTAGGAGGCTTCGTGACTCTGTCAGTAATACGAGTCGCTGTGTTTCTACTACGTCGCTCTCGGAAGAAACGAATTGCCCAGCACCAAATCGATGAAATTACCAGACAAGAAGCGAATAAATTTTCGCATCATGGCCACCAGCAGTATGCAAATCGATTCATCGGCAATGGTTATGCTATGCCGAATGACGCGCGAGTATACGAGTTATACGATGATTACTCTGGCGTGGCAGAGGTGTGCGGATCGCATGGACCAAAGGTCTACGAGATGGATGGAAGTTATCATAACCGTTGAGGAGGGAAACGGCGTGAAAAGCCAAAGGGACCGAATTCGCGTGTTGATGTGAGCGATACCACGTCGCATACTGACCACTAGAATAATGCACTATTGGATACTGACAAGTCTGAATGTAAAAATTTCACGCCGACTCTGGGTCTCCTTTGGTCAAGTTCAACATTCAGACCTATGACTTCAGATTTCTCAGCATATTGGCCTTAGGAACATCTGATATAGCGGTCTTGTCAATTCCCGCGTTGATTTAGTCTAGGCTGTATCGTGATAGATTCAGTGACCATTTGCAGAGTCCTTAGGTCAAAGTCCACCCAAACAGCCCTTGCAGGATCTGGTGGTGTAGGGGTGTCAACTTCAACCTCAACCCCATCTGAAGTACCGTACGTAAGTCCGTAGAGCTCTGGCTGTTTGGCCTTCGATGCCACATCAGCTCTTCCTATGAGCGTGAGACAACGGCCGTATCTTTTAGTCGCGGGTCGCACAAGTATAGCTGCATCACATTTCCAGAATTGCACAATCATGTCCCCTACTTCAGCGCCAGGTGGGACCATTCCGATGAGGCAGTTCGTAAAGAGGCAGATGCGCTGACACCATGTGCGACTTTCCAGAGTGGTGTGCGTCCCGGGCAGTTCATGGTTCATGACAGTGTCTTGATCAATGAAGTACAACACTTGGCTTCCCAAATCCTCAAAAACTCGTATCCTCGCCAAGTCGTTTTCGTTATACTCTGTGATGAGTGCCATGTACTGTTCATTGAGCGCTCTCAAGCTCTGTAGATCAGCTGCATTGGAATAATGCTTGTTCCAGCATTGCCGCCACTCTTGCTCCATGCGGAAGGAGCCTATAAGTGGTTGATACTCTGGTCCCATTTCTATTATGGTGCCTGTTATTTGTCCAAATGCTCTGATGGTTAGTCTATCAAATGCGGACTAGGAAAAGCTTTAAATTCCGTTAATCTCACAGAGTGATGGAGGAATACGTACATATGGGGCGTGAACAAATTCATCTGCGTAGGTGCATTCAAGAGCCTTCTGGGCGATGCCAGAAAACCTTACAATTTCAAGATGCTTTCGCTCAACTCCGGGCTCCTTGATATAAAGCGAAAATCCCGGGCCAGCACTCTTTGTACTCACAAGAGCCCTCAAGACGCTCCCTACTCTTTCCTCCCTACTTGCGGCGTACATACAGTTGACTACATCTGCCCACACCTCGAACAGAGATCTAGAATAATCAATAATAAGGTGCCCAACAGCCTGAACTATGGCTTCTGTCATTGCAGGGGAAGGTGTATTCACCTTCGAATAAGGCAATGTGTCGTTCGCAAGACCAATTAGTCCGTATATCCTGTCCCGGACTTCTGTGCAAGCATTGGTACAGTAGCTTTCGATTAGCTTGTGTAAAATCATCTCGTTAGAATGCTTCAGGGACCTAGTTTCGAGTATTCGCAGCATGTAGGTCAAACTATCCACAGCCCTTCTAGCGTCGCTCGTGTCGGAGTCCTGTTGAGATGACTGCGCTGCCTTGAGGACCTCCCACTTTGATAAGTCCTCAATATTCCAAAGCTTGCAACCATACGCCACTGTCGCTATAAATGGTAGGCAGGCTTCCTGAACTACCCAGAGCCGTGACCAGTAGGAACTCCTCGTAATTCGAGCAAAGTCGTCTTCGTCTGGTTCCCGGGAGTAGTAGGGCTGTCCGACTTTGCATATGATATCGGCCAGTTGTTGTGTTTGGCCTGCTTCCCAATCCGTGGTCATGTCGTTAAACAAGACATGCATATTTTGACGCATCTCTTCAGAATAATTGACCCCATAATCTTCAGCACCTAGCCAGATCACTACATTCGTTGCGCGCCTGTAGATAAACGACATCAAAGCAACTTGCGTGTTACGCTCCCCCACATCTTTCTGATTTATACATACGGCATCAACCCATAGGTTCAGTGGTCGTGATCGAGACCTTAGGTGTCGTAATGCTAGACACAAGTTATGTCGGATGGGGAACTCAACGCCATTGAGTACCATTACACCTGGCTGGCGGAACGCCCCGGGCACAGCGGTCTCTTCTGGCATAGCAGGAAGCGTCGCGTTTTCCTGGTATGACACGTCCCAAGTGTAAGACAGCGCGACATATCGTGGTTTCTCACTGAAGGGAACTGGCGCGAGGGATGCGCTGATCTCGTCGGAGAAGCGGCCAGGTTCTAGTGTCAGGATGCGAATAGCATCAGTACCAGCTGGAAGTGGCGGGTATGGAAATAACCTATTATCCGACGTCATATTGCTTCTGACTCGCGAATCAGTCTGGTCACTGGCTCTGAATACTAATATGAGTCCGTATCTTAAAGTAAGTAGCACATGTGTTCCTTTCAACGATGAGCCTGCGCATGGCAGTGTAGAAAGACTACCCCGCAGGTCGAGCGTATGCAGTTGGAGCGCCGCCCCCCTGTGCCTCTTCAAGAAAGGGACTGTTTGATTTGTCAGAGTAAGTCTCCTGGTGTACTAAAGCTGCCGACACTATGAAAGACTGCCAGTCGTCTGCTCTTGAGGCACCACTAGCACCCGACGCGTCAAGTGCTATTTCCATCAAAGCTTCAGCAACCCCAACTTCTATCGCAGGAGTTGTTCAAGTACTGACATAATGTGAGCATCGGGCGCATCCATGCAGAATGGGGGTTGCAGTCTATTTAATGTTGATCGCAGAGCTGCAAACAACTATTTATAGGGACATTGTAGCGTTGTCAAACCTGATTGCAGATAATAAGAATTCCTCTGGAGATTTCAATGAATCAGGCTTCAAGGCTGTTGTCCACACGCAACCACGGCTTGAAGGTCTGTTTCTCAATCCCGGAGCGGGCAGTTCGAATAACGAGAGAATATCTCACTCGCTCCTATACCTGTCAATTTCATATACGATAAAGTCTCTGTGCCGCTTTTGCTTCAATCCTCAGCATAGATTGTCGATCCTTACTGCTGATATTTGGATTTTTCTCATGTACGTGAGGATAGTCGAGCGGACATTTGTATATCGCCAAGAGGCTGCGGCATCTGCGAAAATGCTGCAAATCTTGTTTGGACCTCCGTGGCATGATCGTGACTTTCTCCGCGTACGCAGTCGCGGACCGGGATGTGGGCGACATGGGAGTCCGGGTGGACGTACGGCAGAGCTTCGATGAAATCCAGCCAACGCCCAGCAGCTGAGCAGTTACAGGTTGGATGGTTAGGCTCGATTCCTAACAGCGCTAGTCTGTCTCGCTCTTCGTAGCTCGACTTGTGACCCCGGGAAGCTTGGACGTTTCACCTGGATTAGCATGTTGAGCCTCAACTGGGACGACGTGTGGGAAAGCCGCGTAAGTCCCCAAGGCTGCCAAGACTGCACATGCCAAGAGAACACAAATATGGATAATTTGATTGGGCAAGCCGTATTTCCGTCACCCTGGGATCCAAGGCTTGTCGTGCTACGGCCGTCACGGCGTTGGCTTGCAAACCCGTCGTTGGAATGACCAACTCTACCAACTCTCAGCCGTGATCAGACAGAGACGCGCAATACTGCGGGGAACATGTCATGCACAGATGGTATTGGTATTCCATCACGCTATCATCCGCCTGAAGCAGAAGACGCATTGGACGAGTATTGTTACTTGGCAGTGCATATCAAGAGGATGGACCATTGCCAAAAACGACGTGCGAGGCTCATATAAAAGAGCTACATCCGCCAATCTTGGGCACGTTGACTTGAGTATTTGCCGCGCTTCCCTTTCTGGTGAACTATCCGCTATTCCTCTGGAATCTCTAGACTCACCTTCAATTTCTCAGGACCTATTCGTCATGGTTAACTTCCGCTCATTCTCAGCCTCCTTGGCGCTTGCCTCTTTGGCGCTCGCGCACCCTGGCGAGGATCACACCTCTGAGCAGGTCAAGCGCGAGCTGATTGCCCGTAATGCTGCTCATAATAAGATGACACGTGCACTCGGCAGCTGCTCTAAATCCCCAGCTTTCTTGGCCAGGGGAGAACGCGCTATTGCTCGTCGTGCCGAGACAGCTAAGACGCTGCGTGAGAAGCGTGGCATCGAACACAAATCGATCTACGGCAAGCGGGATCAGGACGCCCTTGCGCAGTGGGCAGGCACCTCACATAACCTGACTGATAAGGGCTACACCCTCGACACGCCGGAATCCACCCTCTTCACCGGCAATGCCACCTGTGCCTTGGTCGAGGAGACTACCGTTGGCCCTTACTATGTTGCCGGCGAACTCTTGCGGACCGATATTACAGAGGGTCAGCAGGGCGTGCCGTTGCATTTGGACATCCAATTTGTCGATGTCTCTGACTGTTCAGCTGTGTCAGATATCATCATTGATATCTGGCATTGTAACGCAACGGGTGTATACTCAGGAGTCTCGGCTACAGGCCAAGGCGGCCTCAATAGCACTTTTGGCCGTGGTGCCCAAATCTCGGATGAAGACGGTGTCGCGCAATTCGACACGGTCTTCCCAGGGCATTATACGGGTCGTGTGACGCATATTCACGTTTTGAGTACGAAGGATGCCAACGTCCTCTCCAACAACACGTACGAAGGCGGTGTTGCCACCCACATCGGGCAGCTTTTCTTCGACCCCACCCTTGTCTCGTCTGTTGAGAATACAGCCCCATACACGAGTAATGAACAGTCATTCACCGATATCCTTGACGACAGTATTGCTGCAGGCGAAGCTACTTCTGACTACGACATCTTCACGGACTATGCTCTTCTCGGCGACTCGCCTTCCGACGGTGTCCTAGCCTGGATCACTGTTGGTATAGACTCGAGCGCCAACCACACCGACCAAGCCAAAGCAGCTGCCCACTATTACGAGACAGGAGGTGTTAGTACTGGGCTTCTTTCGGGGGGAGGGCCTGGCGGACCCGGTGGTCCAGGCGGAAATAGTACTGTCCCTGGCAACAGCACTTCAACGGCTACCGCGGGTAGCACGGCAACCTCTGCCGGTGCGGCGTCTAGTTCCGTTGTGACTTCAGGCGCCACCCGCCGGGTAGCCCCGTTCCTCTCCTTTTTTCAAATTAAACTTACCTCGCGTTTAATGTTAGCGTATTAGTCTATGGCTGAGGAAGTGAATTTACCCATGTGATGGTACGTGTCGTGCGTGGTATATCTAAATCTCTCTACCTTACCTGTCTTTGGATAATGTCTTGCTATCACTTGACAGTTTCGAGACTCCGAGGCTGCACGCCATTTATCTTGTAGGAAGTAGATAGTATCCGCTTGTCTTAGGCTGCGGGTGAATATAATATTATTACACATATTCTTACTTTAGCTAGGTAAAAGTCTGGAAACATCCCTATTATGGTTCAACCTAATAATAGCTGCTGAATATCGGTACTACTGTTTCCTTGGGAGTGAACATCTATCATGAATATAACCATGCTGGGTGCGCGATGTAGCAAAACCTCTAACACTTGCCGAAGCGGAGCTACTTGAACGTTATCCTCCATGGAACGAAGTAAGATGGGTCCACTATATTTTTAATATAATTTGGCCGCGCATATACTTCTGGAACCTTAAACTTCTTGCACAATCAACGGGTCGGGTTAGAAATGATTGCTGCACCGTTACTCTAGTAATTTGCCCTGGTCAATGAATAATAGTCAAAATATGGGGCGCGAGACATGATGCTAGTGGCGTTCTTATAGACAAGATGCGTCTCTTGCAGAGTAAAAGGACGACATGTGAACACTAAGCTAAGACAAACCCGGTAAGAAAGCTCATCATTCTCAGATATCAGTAGCTGATCTAATTAGGTAAAGCCAAGCGGATCGTGGGTGTAAGGCCCGAAACGGTCATCGTGGGCGTGACAAGGCTGTGCTGTGCGGCTGAGCGAACATATTCACGAGCAGCGTCATAGCTGAAGACTGAAAAAGAAAAGCCAAAGCCAGATCCACCAATCATCGACGCGCCTAAGCCACCCTCTCGGCAGATATCCTTATTGAAGGCGGCCTCAAAGACCGTCGGGCTTGAGGCTTGAATCCTTTTTAGACATGGCGGAAATGGGTTCGCTGTGATTGGCACTGGTATGCATATTCGTAATTTCGTCGCAGCACAGTTTCATCCTTTTTCACCATGAAGTGCGAAGTCATCAGCCCTCACGCCCAAGACGTATTAGCACTATCCTTTAGAGCCTCATAATGAATATGGCACCAGATATAAAGATTCGGCCTTATCGCCGTCCCTGCAGCCTCTGCAGGCAGTCCTCCCTGATATCATGACTCACACTCAGCAAGCCTTATCCTATCTTCCAATTTGATGAATAATTGATGTTCAACCACCCAAATCGAGACATTACTTCGTCCTCAGTATGACTGCTGGTATTTGAAGCCTCATAAATACGGGACATCACTCTTTGGCACTATGCAGTCCGTCTCTGACGCTTTACCGCAACTAGACGATCTCACCTTTGCACCCAATTCGTCACAATATCGCCCAATCAGGCTAGGAGGACAAGATTTCACACATTGTTGTCTTCTAGCCCTGAATGAGTCTCTCGATCTGCGAAACGGCAACTTATCATGGAGCCAACCATCTTATATCCCCTTCCTCACCATCGATAACTTCAGTACCTCGGTAGCTCAGGGGCGATTCCCATGCGGCGCAACATACACTCCAGGGTCCGACGGCGCTCCCGAGGTCAGAGTTCCGTATGACTGGTGCGCGAATAGGTGCGATGGATGGCAGATTTCACATAGAGATGCTCTGTCCCAATGGATTGGGCCCATGGTCGGTTTCATTCTACCATGCATCGCGTTCTGCCTGAGCATTCCCCGAGCTTCCAAACTGTCCATCCCCTCCTGGGTCTTCAAACAGAGACCAAATCACACGATGGGCTTACTATCGTCGATCTTCCGATTCCCGCCAGCGCTATTAGTTGTTGCGTTTGACACGATCATCTGGCTCTCGATTTGTTTCGCCTTTGCCGGACCAATGCTTTTGAGTGGCATTTACGAAGCATACCTTGATCAACAGCTCCTCACAGTTTTAGATCAAAGAATTCGGATAGACTCGAGAACTGTCCCCGAACTCACCGAAGACATGCGCGCGAGACTGTTGTCAATTATCGTTGTCGGCAACGTCAAGATGAAAGTAAGCGGATACGTGAGCGAGGTCGAGAGTCTCACGGGGAACCTTGACGACGGTGCTCCTTCGATCGATACCAATACGAGGAAGGCGCGCTTACAAGCACTTCTAGCCAGCCAGTCTAGTTTCGGCTCTGCCGTTGGGGCTCCGGTTGTCTTTTTCGTCGGCGCATTCATCTACAACTTGATAGACATTCGTGGCAAACTTGGTGATAATGACACCGCGCATGCCCTTGCCTTTGGAATGTGTAAGTCTCTCGAGTTATCAGCCATACGATGGCAGTTCCCATGAGTCCGTCCACATTATTGACATATGTACTAGGGTGGATGATTGTCCCTGAATTAGCTATCATATCGTCCCTCCTTCTGGCAGCAAACAATCCAGCCGCGCTCCACGGCGTTTTAGGCCGTCCCATCGAGTCGGAAGATACCGCCGAAAGACAACAAATGTTCCGATGGAAGCCCTTGACAATCTTCAAATGGCGGCCCATGGAAGATGCTTACGGCGGGCGTTACAAGACGGTCAATCTATGGAATCGCGGTCTCAACAAGTACAAATGGTTCCGTGGCGTGATAGAAACCTACCTTCATGACAACAATCTTTCTCCGGAGCAGAAAAGACAAACTCGAAGCATCGATAGGGAACTGCGAATGACATCATCGGATTGGTTCAGGACTTGGTTAGGAGCTTCGACACTCCTGCTCGTACCATGTCTCTTGGCAATCCTTACATCGTACAATACACCACGGGTGGGCTGGGCATGTAGGAGCTTAACCCATTTAGTCTACTTCTTCACACAGTTTGTTCTGATGTCGCTCTGGCTGCTCCACACAGCCCTCGAGGTGCAGATCGCGGGGACTGCGCGAACCCTAACACACCCAGAACAGCGGCGGCTTATAGTATTCCGAAGCATAATCAAGTTCAACCTCTGGACTTCTGGTATAGTTTTGGGCCTTGGGGCGGTTTTCACAAGCGTTGGTGGCACGTTTATGCAATTGATAGGGGTCTACCGGAATTGCATGTGTAAGGTACGCCATTACCTCTTTCAACGGCACCGGATACAATTGTTTTACGATTTGCGTTTTTCTCAGTACCTAGAATTGAGAGCGTACTAACAATCATTAATTTGAAAAGATCCCAGCCCGGTACTGGCTTAATAAACAACACCCAGACGCTTATGTCCTACTGTCGACAAACACAACAGAGGAAATCCAGGAGGCTTTGATGTGGTGGCAAAATACTGCAATAACAGCTATAGCGATTCTCTGTTTCCTTTGTGCATTGGGATGGTGGCATCAACGGCGATTGAGGGAGCTATTCGGGGCCCTCGTTGAGCTGATCGACGAGAAACCTTCGTTCTACCAACAAAGCATGCCTCCATACCCAGCGCAATCTACATAGGTCGCGCTTGAATAGAATTTGAAGGAAACTTAATCTTCAACCCTGTTTTCTCTGAGCCGACCTGCCTGTGCATAAATTTGACAAAACGAGATTCAAGAAAGTAGAGCGGACTTGTGCATGAGTAGTAGTCTTGAAGTCATAAAGCCAACGTATCCCGGGGTCGCACGATCACTCTTCCAGGAGGATCTTCTCAATGAGCGCCTCTTTAAGGTTACTATATTACTGTCGTAATCTCGACACTCGAACATCCAGCCCCAACTCTGTCTATTCCTATTTCGAAGGTAGAGAGTACTAGCGCTCTTCGTGGTGAAAGCCAAATGTTTCTTGTGGTCCCTTTCATGGTGGCGATTGCATGATTCTTCGCCGTGAACTCAATCGTCCCCAAAGGCAAAATTTGGTTAGATCATAAATATGCACGGGAACCCGAAGTATTGTCATCACTACGTTGATCAATATTGGTCAAGAAACAGCCTAGGACAACGAGTTTAGTCCCCGTTTCTGTCCGGATTCATCTGCAAAGAAGAGGCGCTGTCGAAGATCCCCAAAGATGCATCACTCCTGTTCAGTTGGACAGCGGAAAATACAGCGACTCATCACTGACGTCTGCAATTTCGCATACAGCTCGGGCAGCAGGAATGCTGGACGAGCATGGGCAGGGATGGGAGGAGATTATCGAGGGAGAGAAACGAGAAGGGGATCAAGCGACCGCAGCGAGGATGGCCAATCCAAAGGAGATCAGGGATGCAGAAAGGAGACATATCACGCCGATATGGCTAAGGATTAGGGTCCAGTGTTCGTAACGAGCATGGTAACAGATACCAAATTCCGCGAAGATATTGTGTTCACTGAAATTGCATTGGGTCTTCACTCACAAAGCACAAGACTCTACCACTATACGTCAACAGCGATCTCACATCAAGATGATTATTCCAATCCGGCGCCCCAACTTGGCACCACAAACTTGATTCCACCCGCTTGGTGGGAATTCGTCAACAGTTGCATTTCTGGTCGGTTTCGTCCAGTACCTGACAGAAGTGGATTTATCTTTCGAAAGCGTCATAAATCCTCGCCTCTCGATAGGCCAGTCCGGTGATATCAGGCTGCTCCCCTGTGCAGATTTCGAAGTAGGGTGTATTCAATTCATGTCTATTGGACTAAAGGAGGCAAATGAGACATAAGTTGAAACTATACATAGTTAAATTATGGGACTTCTCCCTTTCGGAGACCAAATAGGTGTCGTCCTCAGATTGTCAAGCAGAAGGATGCTGCACGCTTTCTTAGCCGCTCCTCGTCAGATGTTGTATCTGCGTGATCCATGTTAACACAGCCTTCGCGGCTTGTGGTCTTCTCTCTCATTGGAAGGAAAAGCAAGCTTCCGACTGGACAAGTTATTTCCGTGGTCAAGTGAAGATATCCGCGAATAAGATCGAGCAGAGTGGCAGAGATTCGTTGCTTTCGTTTCTTGCAAGCTGACTTCGCTCAAAGTTCGTCATCGAAATCTGGTAAGAGTCTCAACGTCCCCCTCCTGTACTAAGCAATCACGACAGCATGCATGCTTGCCGGACTCCTTATGCAAGACTTAGTAACATCGTGGCAAGTACGCGTTTGACATCTCAGTGAGTTGTTCGTCATGCACGTTTTACTTTCAATGTCTCCTCATCTTCTTCCTCGCCGTCCATATCCTCACCATCGTGGGAATCGCCTGCGCGCGTAATGCCCGAGCAACCGCTTGTTGTGGGTGTTGAAAGGCACATTTGAAAGAGACGCCCTTCAATTCAATCACTTCTTTCCGTGGGACAATCCCATCTCTATACATAGTACCATAGACTCAGGTCCGAGGCCTCGACCCAGCTGTGTCATGTCTCTGCTCCCTCGAATGACTACGGCTGGCTCAATGGGTATGCATATAATGCTAGATTGTGATGTCATATATCAACTTACTCGGCCATGTGGCCGAGTGGGTAAAGCGCCACGCCCACACCCTCGAGAACCATCCGGTTCGAAACCCGCCACGAGCCTATGCCAAAGAACATGTTCGATCTGATTATTCGCCATCACAAAGCCCGCCCGGGGCTCACCGAGGGGCCGCAAAGGTCCCAACTGTAGAGATGTAAGGTACCGCCTTCCGTGGTACCTGAACTCTTTTGATATTTTGGTCCCCTACCTCCCCACCCCCAACCGCCCCCTTCTTGTCAGGGTTAAGCAGATATCTTCACTGGCGTCTGCACTAATAATGTGGCAGAAGTCGATGAGAGGCGGCGATACGATTAATCTAAACAGTTCCACTTCAGTTACAGCTAATCTGAACCTCAACGCTTATGACCTCATTCTGCCGCCGGCCAAAATATGGGTTGACCAGGTGTGTTCGGGGCCCTACCAATCTTCCACAACGACAGCGGATCATTAGACGGCCTTCAAGAACGGCATAACCCCGCCGCCTTTCAGGTGCTGACGTTGAGGGATTTCCAAGTGGTTCTCTCCATCGTCGGCCGATTTGTAATTCTTAGCCTATATCCAGCTACGAGGCACATCGCCCTAATAAGAGAGCACCAAACTTCGATCGCCAAGTTCCAGATGCAGAAAGTAAACCCCGTGTCAAGATGAGTTGGGGGAGCCAACGTACCGTATACGGTGTATACTAGGTGTTCTGAGGAAGATTTGAGGAGCAGGTTTAGAAACTAGAAATTGTGTATATGAAGGGATGTTGCGATTACATTTCGACACTGAACGCATACGCATTGATTAGAAACAAGCAGTGTACGCAAATGCATCAATGTCAAATTGGTCATATCCACCTATTCCCCACTTACAAAGACAACCAAGAATCAAGTATAATATACAATAATCATCTTGAATCAAAACCTCCCGTCGAATATTTCACCTGCACTTTTGTATAACCCCATCGTAAACTTGGCGGACTCAGCTCCAGGTCCCGCGAGAACACCTGCAATGCCCCTTGGAGATATAAACAGTGACTGCTCAAGCTAACGTAAACCCAATCAGGATCACTGCTTCCTCTATCTCCATGAATGAGGTCCTGTAATCATCTAATGCATTGAGAGCAGCTATTAGTATGCTAAGCTCGTGTAGTAACGCAGCTCATTATGGTATATTCGATGGCAGCTGTTTTAGCCCAGAGTTTGCACTCGGTTATAGTGAGATACCCGGCGAGTATTGTGGCCGGACCCGACCGATCTGGATTAGCCCTCTTTTATGATGGCGCTTGCTTCGGAAGCGGAAGGGCCAACACATGATGCCAAATAGTTGAGGAGGCGGTATGCTGTGTGGGATAGGAGTGGTTGACGAAAGAAGCTCTGCCGGTGAGCTACTTTAGGTATAGAATTGGTCAACCTGCAAGATGGCTAAGCTTTAATGTAGGGTTTAGCGGAGTTTAGATCAAGGGGCAGCTCTGAATTTTGTGAGAAAACTAAGTTGTAAATATAATGAGTGGAATAATGGTACTCTGGTCGTGGGTTTATATAGACTTTGAATAATTCCATTGACGTTCCCACAGCCACATTGTCGCCAGTGCACCGAAAATACTGCCCACCTATAAACCCCACTTTCGGCTCAACGCAACTTCTAGCCCTTCTAGGCGAAAACAGACGCGGCTCAATTTTGGCTCAGCCTCGCTTATATTTCAGCTGGATCTTCCGTGGTCCGCCTTAGTCGACCGTCTTGTTCCGTAAGTAGTTCAATCGTAGCCTTAAAGGTATTAGACCTTAACACGTACCCTCTTACGTGCCGAACAGGTACTAGTCTCCTGCACTCATTCACCTTTACGGATCCTGGGCTCGTACTTTTGTCCCAGCACTTCGAAGCTGTTGCCGCGTTCTCTAGCATAACACGGATAGGGCTACACGGCCCACGCACTAGCAACATTATGCTTGGTTGAGATAGCCTTCGATCTCGTCTTGAAGCCCCGCTCATTTCCGGTCGGTATTCCCTGAAGCGAGCTGGCGTGCATCTTGAATCATGTTTATGAAAGCGTAGCATTCGCTAGGAAGCGGAATATGATGGCCGGAACTGTGTTCTTCGATCACATAAGTGATCACTCAAGAATGGCCAAGAAACTGATACATCCTTGATTCTGAGACACCGTATACTAAAGTGGGTACTGCCCAGAATTTCAGCATCAACACTACCTATGTTAGATACATAGTCTCCATTCATCAATTATATACGGGATTCCTCACCCCTGTCAAAGTATCTCAGCATAACAGTTGTTTGGAATTTTATGATCGTCATCCCTTATCGCAGATCTTTCTCCTCAGTCACAGTATCCTTATTCTCTTCGAGGATGGGCTGATCAAAATCTTCCACCTGGGTCATGAAAACATCATCGTTCATATGACGGTGCCTCCACCAGAAGATGGCAGTCTGGACGAACAGCGCAATTCCAGGTGCAGCCCAAGCCCACACAAGCGTCGGATCAGTGATGGCTGGGATCAGAATCTCGCCAAGAGCACTGCTCAAGGCTGTCATGAATAAGAACATCGCAACAACCGTGGACCTCATATGAACCGGAGCTCGCGCGTAGGCCAACTCGTACGCCGTCACATTGACGAAGACTTCGGACATGGCGCCAAGTGCAACATTAGGGATCTGCCACCAGATCGAGATAGGTGACACTCCGTCGCACGTGCTGGCTGCATAACCGCTGGGAGAAGTCATACTGTTAGTCATGTGACAGGTGCGGTGACAAGAAGTGCCGCGACAAACACTCACCATGGGCTAGTCTCATACACACGGTATTGCACGATTGCACCGATAACAGAAGACAACGTCGCGAGAATGAAGCCAAACGTCATTCGGCTTATCCGTCCAAACTTGATGCCTCGGCGCTTGAGTAAGGGATACACAAATTCGGCCATCAGTGGAGAGAACACGATAATGACCAGAGGATTGAAGTGGCCAAGTAGGTCATTCGGCGCGCCGGCGGACGTCATAGCCGCGCCCTGGTTGCTCTGCACACTTCCAACGCCACCGTCGTTTAGAATCCAGACAGGTATATATAGAAAGATTTGGACGGCCTGCCACGTACGCCGCGCATCGTCAACATGCTTCTCCGAATAGTCGACATGTGTGCCTCGTCCGGCCCATTTCGAAGGCGCCACGTTATGCCAAAAGTTCTTCGAAAAGATATTGCCCTTTGCCGATTTCAGCGCTGAAATCGTGATCTTGGTGAACCGAGTCAGATCGGAACCTTGAGGTGGTGTCCTGACAGTTCGCTTATACGTCAATGCGAGCAATACTGGCAGCAGGAAGTAGACGATACCCGGTATCAAGTAAGCAAGCCAGAAGCTATGATACTTTTCAACATAAACAACAGCAATCGAAAAGAATGCGCCGACATTAACGAATGCATAGAAAATAAGCATGATGTGGTTGATGGTTGTCTCGGGATCGACTAGGACCTTTTCGCCCGTTTTCAGCACCTTTGTATACTCTCGCTGGTACTTGTACTGGTCGATAACGGTTGGTGCGACGTTTGGTTTGAAGAGACCGGCTCCAATCGCCAAAAGGAAGAAGCTGACCAAGAAGACCGCAACTCCATGTCCGGCTTGCAGGAGCGCTGGCGCAGCACCGCCAACCATGATGACGTGTGCGACGGCCCCAATAATGACACCCCAGATGATAGCCTGATATCTACCGATCTTGACGTCTGCGATCCAAGCTCCAAAGATGGGTACGACGTAGGCCAGAAAAGTGAATAAGAGACCTATGGCAGACGCCGTTTGCAGACCGAGGTTGAGCGCGCCAGCATGACCGTTGGGCTTGCTAGGATTGATGGCACCCGTGCCGGGGCCGCCTTCAGGAAGTGGAAACTGGAGGTAATTATTGAACGCAGCCTTAACGCCGTAGTAAGAAGCACGCTCGGACATCTCGACAAAGCAAAGGGACCAAGATATCCAAGGAATTGAGTCGTGAACTTTGCGCAATGTTGAGCGCTCTTCTACCGTCGGGGTTGGATAAGCACCATCGTCAAGTACGGGTTCATTCTTGTCGGATGATACAAGTTGAGACTCCAGGTGAAGGTTATCAGAGGCGGCACGCGTATCATTCGGCGCATTAATCTGGGCATGCTGTGCCTTCACATCGTGGATGCCATCATTTGCGCCAGGCTCTACGACCTTCTGGAGAGTGAGGCCGATCACATTTTCAGCTATAGATTCCTGTCAGACGTCGCATGGCTTAGAGAGATTTGCAGGAGAAAACTTGCCCATCGCGATCGGTCCTCAAAATATGGACAGGAGGTTATGCAATCGCTGGATGAAAGAGTAACACACGCCGCAGATGTTAGATGTTGTCTCGCATTCGTCGAACATGTGTGATTCTTCTGGTTGAAGGTTAAGCTTGTTCAGCGTGATTGAAACCTCAGGCCGGAAAAAGCGGTTCGAATGTATTTATTCCTCGTGAGCAGCGTGAGATCATGTCCGTTTCGCATGGTTCCCCATATCTATGGTTGCATATCTACGAGTGGGGAACTGAAGAGATTGCCAAGATCGATTACGAATATGCGAGTCTTCTTTGTGCCATCATTAACCCTGCATACCTAAGTCGCGACCGATATGGCGTACAAACGCGAGCGATGTAGCTAAATATGTCGCCCACCTTGTAGCGTACACGAAACTTCGGGAGAAAACTTTGAAGTTGCATGTCTTTTTCCCTTCAGGGCGCATATCCTCCAAAACTTTGAAACCTAAATGTTCAATAAACCGCATCTCCTTATCCTCGGAATCCCTTCGGAGCTGTCTATCTTATCTACGGCCATGATACGGGGAGTGGAGTCTCGGACTGGACCAGCGACTGGGGGCCCTTGCTGTTACCCCTTGACAATATCACATAGTAGTTGGGTACTGAAATCTTGCGAGAGTTGCGCGCGATATGTCGCCAATACATAGAAGTAAATCTCTCGGGATCCTGTTCGAGGCGTATAACTGAGGAGGAGCGAGGCGGGGTCGCCGAGGTCTGGCTTCCGCTGTAACGACTGTATATACTAATGTTAATACTGATTCTCAAATGTAATTAAGTACCTTATATTTTCTTCTCAATTAAGAGATATGGAATGCGTGCCGTATGTTTTGAGAATCAGTAGCATTATGCCAGCAATCGATTTGCTGATGAAGAAATGGAATTCAGGACTGTGTGAGCATCGCGATATGCCGGAATCGAAGTTGCTTGGTGATATGGAATAACGAGGAGCGCATAGAAAAAGTATGCTCAGGAATGGCATGCAGCTTAATCCTAGGCCCCGTCTCACTCCCAATCGAGGTGAATATAATCAGCTAACACGGATAAGTACATATAGCTTTATGCCTTCTTCCACCCATCTTCTACCCTCAGCTTCTAACAGCGGAAATGGAGTTTAGTGAGGCTAGTTTTCTAAGCTACTATACCACGAGTGCCCCTGGAATAACCACTGACCACGCCATTTCCGGCTGGCCTCAATTCTAGCTAGGACCAAGGCAACTCAGCCACAGCTCAGCTTAGCGTTATTATACGCATACTATAGTCGACTGAGGATGAAATTCCTACTCCCGGGTTA
This sequence comes from Xylariales sp. AK1849, assembly GCA_022432505.1. Lineage (NCBI taxonomy): Eukaryota > Fungi > Ascomycota > Sordariomycetes > Xylariales > Xylariales sp. AK1849. The sequence continues at coordinate 2,634,954 of JAJKKH010000009.1, forward strand.
AGCCACTAACTTAGCGTAGTAAACCATAATATATAGCTCCTTAAGGTTGAAGGATTGACCTGTATCATATACGGTCATTAACTGATGCTGCGAGCTGAGGATAACTGTGGATGCAGCCGTTGTTCTTCTTAGAGACATGCACCTTCACGAAAGTGCCACAGTCTTGGCAGCTGAACATGTAGCGTGCGACCCTGGCTCGTTCGCTGCCCTTTTGTTCACACTCTAATTTCCGTTTTCTTTTTCCCCTTAACGGTTCTCAGTGGATGATCACCCCTATATCATACCCATGAGTCCAAGCAATGTCTCGCTTGTTTTCTTATAATAACTTGGAAGGTGGCCAGTATCGGCTGTTCAAGCTTGATGTCGATGGGCCGTCAGGCTCTCAGCTCTCTGGCCAGCTCATCACGCTTCACCATCCGCGCTCATACGCTCTCTCATGGAAACGCGTCGCCAAGAGCTACTGGAACTGGAACGACATGCGATACCTTGAGCGATCGGGCTCCGGCTATGATGCGCTGTCGTATGTATGGGGCTCCGCAGACGGCCAACAGCCGCTTCTGCTTCGCACTAGCGAGAGAGTCTGGCAGGGCAAGACGTTAAAGACGAATGACCCTGGTCGTTTTCAAGGACAGATATCTATCACGGCAAATCTGCATGTGCTGCTCCTTGAGCTACGCCATCGGCGATACGACGACTTCGTTTGGATTGATGCCATATGCATCAATCAGCGCGATGCAGCGGAGAAAAGTATGCAGATTCCCCTGATGCGAAACATCTATGAGGAAACCAAGAGGGTTCTGGTCTGGCTCGGCCCAGTAGACAACGTTACGAAAGGGGCGCTCAAGATTCTCCCGAACTTGACGAAGATTTTCGAAGGCATTGATCCCCGGACATATGTGTTTGATCCAAACAACCTGGAGACGTTTACCGCAAAGGGAATTCCTCCTCCAGATGATGCTATTTGGCGTGCCATTGGCTGCCTTATGGCGCATCCATGGTTCATGCGGCTCTGGACGCTTCAAGAAGTCACTCTTCCCAAGAAAGTCGACGTGCTATGCGGCAGCGAAACGCTGGACTGGGACACATTCTCCAATTTTGCGCGTGCCACGCGAACTCATCCCAACAGAGGCTGGTCACTCCGCAGTCAGTCCGCAGTCGGTAACACCACGACCGGATGGGACAGCTGCTCCATGATCGACCTCTGCCGGGAGCTGAGAGCGAAAAACGTCTGGGGCATGCCGCTGGATTCACTGCTGGGCGTCATCCGCCGCAGGCAGGTCTCGGTGCCCACAGACATTGTGTTCGGTATTATGGGGTTGATGGCGCCTAATGCGGTTAAGCAGATGGGCCCGGTCGATGTTACGTCGTCGCTCCCACGAGTATACCTGCAGTTTGCGCAATACTACATCCATGAGGAACCCGCGGAATGCATACTTCACCATGTCGCGTCAGCTCGCCGAGATCAGGGCTTGCCTTCATGGTGTCCCGACTTCAGTCGACCTGAAGAGACTGCCGCACTCGGTTCCGCATGGTATTATGATCATTGGCTTGGTCCGGAAGTAGGCGACAGACGGTTTCGGGCCGGATGGCGGCGTTCTGGGCCGGGCGCGCTTCCGGTGCGCAAGCACTTTATATTACACATGATGGCGAGCAGTCTGCATCAGCGTACGTTTACGCAGGTCAGTATTCGGGGTGTTTCATCGCCTTCTGGGCCGACGTTCGAGTCCGAAAGTGTCGCATCCAAAAATGGAGCAGACCCACTCCCCTAGTCGAGTAATGGTTATAAAGGCTCTAAATTCGTTTGTGACAGAAAGCTCATAAGAAATGAGCTCCGACTCGGATATAGTGGAATTTTACAGTTATCTACTGTCGTGATTTCTGTAATGAGCAATAACTGACCCTTGATTTCGAAATAGGGAATATATGATCCCGGTGATCCCGGTTCCGAGAACCCCAACACTTTCGCCGCGCTGGCGCAGACGGCCGCGTGGGAACGCCGATGCTGGCAGCTGGCGCAACGCGTCCTTGGCACCATAGACGACGACGTGCCTGCACAATACTATCGTACCATGGTCGCGAACCAGATCCCGGGCCTCGGGCTTGCCCAGATCTGGGACGAGCCTGATGCCTTTCATTTTGCTGATGAGTATCGTGGTTGGCGCGACTATCTGGCAGCTGTCATTGCTGCCGGCGTGGCGCTCTCGGCGACGGACACCATGGATGCGCGGGCACGCCACCTTGGCGTGCAAATATTGCGCTGGACGAAGAAGCGCAGCTTCTTTGCTACGCGTAGCGGACGTATTGGGCTAGGCCCGACGAGTACCCAGGTGGGAGATGAGCTGTGTGTCCTGTGGTACTGTCCAACGCCGTACTTACTGCGGTCGGACCCCGGGGTTTCGGAGAAATTCCTCGTGGGAGAATCGTACGTCCACGGGCTGATGTATGGTCAGGCAATTGATATGCTAGAAAGAGGGGAGCTGACTGAGCAAGAATGGATTATCAAATGATGTAGATAATCCGAGGTAGACTGAACATGTTCTCAGATTGATGTTACAACACCATGCTCTGTCACATATGCTGATTTAAGAGGGATCAGTCTCCCGGTTGAGTATCGAGAGAAATCTTTGAATATGTCAAAATAGCATGTGTCGTACTGCACGATGCCGCAGTATTCATTTGTCTAACAGTCGCTATCGGACTAATTACTATCGGACTTTCCGGAAACGATATGAGTAGTAGCAATACTGTGGGAACTAAGTCTCGCCTCAGGGGTAGATGAGAATCCTACGCCGCCCATAGTATCCTTATGATTCCAGGCTTCTAGGAATTACCGGTCAACTCAGAGGAAACATCTCTCGCTAAGTCCGCTCGGTAGGACTCAAGACGCTGTCTCGGAGGCTAGTCGACGGCATTTCAACACCGTTTTGCCTGGAAAGCGTCTGTGTCTCAGACTCAGTCGAGTGATGGTGCTCAGCGGTGATACCTACTAAACTTGAAACAGCCTAGATAAGAAAGAGAAAGGCAACGTCCTACATTGGCCACCCTTGCGTGTAGCCATGCAGGAAAAGCTCGGGCATCTATACCAAGACGATTTGCGGAGACCTTTCGATCTCGGTACCCGTGTCCAGAGCGATGAGATTCTGGTAGTGGACTGGTGCGATGCGCAGGCTTGGTAGTAGTAGTAGTAGTGTTTAACGTCGCTGAGATCTATGCGTAGCACAGTCCTACAGCCTCCCGAAGGGCATATGGGCGTGTTGAGCTGTGACTATCTAAATACATATGAGTGCCAACCCGTGTAATCCGATAGTCCATCCAACAAATCTTGCAAAAGCGTGAGCCTAGACAGGCGTTCCAAACTGTATCCTCCCTGCGCAGGATTGGTGGTCGACTGCTGGGATGGACTTGTCGTTACTAAGCTATATGATATCGACTTAAACATTAGTTCACTACCGTTATAGATAATGGAGCCCTGACCAGGATGCCGCCACTATAGGTGAGCGGGTAAGTGGGTAGATCCTACAAGGACTCAGCTAGCGGAAGCAATACCATATCCAATAATCGCATTATATAACTGGGAGTTCCAGCCAAGTGGACTGCGATAAATTGCATAGTATATACCTACTAAGAATCTTGGCCGTATGTTTGCCCACGTTCGTTACTAAGATGTTGCGTTCTAATAATCTATAGCTTACAAGAGTTGCAGTCTTTAATTTGTAAGAGTATATATGCATAGAATAACAACGGATAGTCGACTTACTTCATAGAACTTGCGCGAATAAGATATGAATAAACCGGATCGTGGCTTTTAACGCCAACTCCATTAACTTCAGGAAATATTAGCCTGGTGAGATTTGAAGGTGAACATTTCCATCTAGAAAACGTAGCAGCTTCCGCTCCAACCAAATTACTTCATCTTGTAGACAATAACCATATTATTTCACGCTTTATGGAAGACAAGTCAAGGGTACTCTAAAAGACAAGGGTGCTCTGGAAGACAAAGGTGCTCTCAAATACAAGGGTGCTCTCAAATACAAGGGTGCTCTCAAATACAAGGGTGCTCTCAAATACAAGGGTGCTCTCAAATACAAGGGTGCTCTCAAAGTCAAGGGTGCTCTTAAAGTCGCGGATGTGATGCGATTTGGGCGCTGTCGAGACGCATCAAGGGTGCTCTCAAAGTCAAGGGTCGGGTGTGAGGTATGTTGAAATCAAGAGGTAGCCATAAGATCTACACTAAGGAGAACATAATCCATATCTCGACTGCCGCTTTAGTGAGATCAGCCCCTTCAATATGCAGCCTAGCTTGAGATTATTCTTAGAGCAAACCATCTCTTTGATGGAAACTTCCTTCTTTCGAGACACAATGAACAGAAGACGTATAAGATAAACAATCGTGTACCCGTACCTCGTCCGCAGCGTCAAGTCCTCACAATCACCACATTCACATACACTGACAAACACGTCACGATATCCTTCGCCATATCCAACATTGCACACTTGATCCCGGAAATGTCGAGTTACATTCAAACGGCGATCGAGCGGTTCAGTGTCAGTAAGAAGACAGAGGAGGATGTGGAGAGGCGATACGACGCTTGGAATCATATACTCCAGCAGACAGTTCGTACGAAGAAATGGGGGCTAGGCCCAGGCCTATCACAAGAGTCTGAGGAACTAATCGCAAAAATGTACAAGCATCTGGAATACAGGGCCGCGATGGCGGAGGAGGGTCTCGAAGACGCAGAAGGAGAGATAGCAGAGCTGAAGAAACAACTAGAGGCTAGGATCACGGAATGTGAATTTCACGAGAGTCTCAAGGAGGACCTCAAAAAATTCGAAAGATTCGCCATCGAAGCAGAGAAGCATCATGGTAGTCCCTCCACTAGTGTTCGCCAAGAACAAACAGTTGGTCCAACAGCTATGCAAGCAAAATTACAAGACGCTATTGGCAAGAACAACAACAATGACTCAATCGACGAGCAACAGTTAGCAGAACTGTCTTCAGTTAATGACCAGAACATAGTTGAGCTTGGAGACACCAAAAAGTCGCTCCAAGAAGCTTGGGCTGCTGCTGATCAATGGGAGAAAGACGCAAAGGCGGCGAAGCAACTCGCCAAGAAGAGAGAGGACGAGCTCAAAGCTGCTTGGGCTCAAGTGAGCCAAGGTAGCGACTCGGATAAGAAGAAGCTACAGGAGACGGAGCGTAAACTTGCCGAAATAAGCAGACACGCAGCGCAAGCCGAGGCAGCCCGAAAGCAAGCACAACAAGAACAGGAGAGGGTTCAGCGCGACTTTGAGGACAAGCTTCAAGCGAAACAAGCCGAGCACGCAACGGTTTTGCAGAGACAAGAATCACTCCGGCGGAAACTAGAAGATGCACGTGTACATCTGCTGAAGTCGCAAGACAACACTCGTACGGTGTTCGATGAGCTTCAGGACATCAAAGGCAATCTCCGCGTTATGTGCCGTATTCGACCCCAGCTAAATGCAAAGGATGATGAGTTGGAAAGACTTCCCACCAGCGACGGCCCAAATAGTGACCACTTACAGGTCATATCCATGGCCAAGCGTCTTGCAAAGAACGAAACGGACGAATTTCAGATGGAGCGGGTCTTTGGGAAAAATGACACCAATGAGCAGATCTTCAAGGAGGTCGGCCAGCTCGTCGGATCTGCCATTAACGGTCGTAAAGTCTGCATCTTCGCATATGGGCAAACTGGATCTGGCAAAACACACACAATGAATTATCCATGGAACGAAAAAGTCCAGCTAAGCGGGCCTGTTGACAGTGGTATCATCCCCAGATCAGTAGAGATGATCTCCCAGCACATGTCTGAGCGTAAAGAAACCTGGGGTTTTACGGTCACAGGACAATATATCGAGATATATGCTGAGAAGGTCTTCGACTTGCTAAGGGATGATTCCAGGGATAATGCTGAGGTACAGGTAAAATGGGTCCGGGATAAACAAAACCCCAAGATTCAGTATTTCAAGGCGGACAGCAAAGCCATCAACTTGACTAACGAGGGCGATTTCGAAGCGAAGGTCCAGTCGATGCTCACTCGGGCTGCGGGCAATCGCCATACGCGTGCCACAGCTGGAAACGCCCAATCGTCTCGAAGTCACTCAGTGTTGACCTTCACGATTGGCGCTGAACGAAACGGTGAACATCCCAAAAAGACCGAGGGCCTCCTGCACCTCATTGACCTGGCTGGGTCAGAAAAGCCAAGCATTACCGACAGTACCAGCCAAAGAGAAGGAATTAGCATCAACCAGTCGCTCGGCTCTCTGAAAAAAGTGCTCGAGGAGATGGCTGACCCCAAGAAGACGCGCATCAGTTTTCGTGAGTCGGTACTCACCAAGTTACTACAACCGTCATTAGGAGAAGGGTGTAAGACTCTGATGTTCGTCATGCTTAGCCCGCTTAGCAGAGACCGCGAGGAAACTCGGAATACGCTTGCTTTTGCCATGAAAGCCCAGCAAGTCAAACTTAGAACGCTTGACTCGGGCGAAAAGCCAAGCACTCCGCGAAAGCTGAAGTAAAGCTAGCGGGAGACACAGGAGAGAAACTAGACTTGAATTAAATAGCTGCGCTAAAAGCATTGTAGTTTCCATCCTTGAATTTGACCTCATGTTGTGATCCTAATCAAATTCTCCAAAAAAGCCTTTTGACTATGCTGTGGTTAGTAGGCTCGATCCTATGCTTCGCTATATGGTAGTACGTAGAATAGCAGGTCGTCCCTATAGACGGAGCTAATGCCGCAAGTTGTCGCTAAGGTCCTACGTCGTTTCCCCTTTGATAAATTCGCTCTATTAGTGGTCATTTCAGCACAGCAGCATTGTATACAATTGGAGGTCCACTGTCGAGGTACAAGCTCGGCGTACACTTCAATTTCGATACATTCTCGTCCACTCCCGATAGGCCTAACGCATTGCCGGTAAGAGCATGCTGAAGAAGCTGGAAGAGTGTACTTGCGTAACGTGAGCTATCGAACAAGTGTCGGCGTATTGCCGTGTCAATCGTTCCATCGTTATCCTGCTATCAGTACCCCTAGATCGCACTCGCTTAGTTGAATATCTTCTTCCGTAATCCGTTGACAAATTCTCTATCGCCATATTTCCCTGAGCGCTCCCTGGCCTTGTTGTCAGCCTCACGCGCCAGACGGTCGCGTTCGTCCAAAGCTGCGAGTCGTTGTTCCCTATCTTCATCGAGTTCTGATGCTGCGGCTTGCATGGCTGCTAATTTCTGTGCACGCTCCTTATCTGCAGCTGAATTTGCGCCATCCGTCGACTTTCTTCTGTCATCCGCATGTCCATCTCGTCCACCGTAATTGCCACTATTCTGGGTGCTTCCATGGGTTTTCCGGTCTCTGTATCTGTCCCCGTCCGATCTGGATGGACGCGGACTTCTCGACCGTGGCGAGCGATCTCTGGAGCCGGATCTGCGATGTCTGTGCCGTCGCTCTCGATCCCGCGAGTCATTCCGGTCCCTTGAATCTGATCTTCGGTGATGACGATGTCGATGTTCCCGGTCCCTCGAATGCGACCTGTGTCTATGACGATGCCGCCTCGAGTGTCTCTCCTCCTTCGTTTTTGTTGGCCTCTCTTCCGCCCTGCCCATAGACGCCAGTAGCTGTGTTCTCTTGATGGGATCATTCATCATGGCCTCATACGCAGCCTGCTCCTGTTTCTTGATGGCCAGCAACGGGTCCTCCCTGATCTTCATAGCAGTGTCCCGATCGGTATTTGCATTTTGCAACGCCATGAAGCTCTCCTGGCCAGCCTGCTTCTCCAGCTTCTGATGCTCGTTCCCCTTCAAGATGGTATCGATTCGGCGTTTTCCCAGTAGATACCCCTCTAGCTCCTCGTTGGTGCCGCCTTGACCATCGCTGGGCCCCTGGTACATCCAGTCGACTTTGTCCACACGCCTCTTCCCACCAGCTGCTTCGAGCTTCTGTTGGAGCTCCTCTTTCACTCGCTCTTCTTTGATCTCTTTGATGCGCGCCTCGGTCTTCTTGCGCTCATCGAGGGCTTTTTTCTCCTCTTCCCACACCCGCTGTTGATTTTTCATCAACCTGTAAAATGGTGTTAGTATTCTGTTTCTTAGATTATGCAACGCACTTTTGGGGGGGCTACTTACAGCGGGTGGAAACTCTTCTTCAAGTTCAAATCGCCTCCGCCCATCTTGACGTTGAGATATTTGTCGGAGGGAGACGCGGCTGGATGGTCGGTAGATTCAGCGTATTCCTAACAAAGCGGCACTCGATTATGGCGACTTTGAAGAGACGGAAAATAGCTGTACAGCCTCCACAAGTCGTCGGGGTCTTTAGACGTTACGATGCGACGGCAGACGACGAGCAGTGTTTCGAAGATAGATTGTTGTTGTCGGTAGGAGGGATGGTTGTTGGGGAGAAGTTGATAAAGTACTTACCTTAGTAAGTAAGTACATAGATTGGCAGCCTTCTGGATTTCTTTGCCACCTGTGTATCTAATCCTTGCAGAGCCACGTAGAAGTGGGGCAGGTACTCAAGGTACTAGTGTTAGTTTAGTACCAGAGACAGCAGGGCCAATCTAGATGAGCTTGAGAAGTTGCAGCACCTTGCCTTTTGATTCCTATGCCGTCGACTAACTTAAGGGAATAGGAGCAACATCAGTTAAGTCGTGTATAATCGGACAATTAAACGATTGAAGATGTTCCAGGAGAAGACTTATTCGCTTCCAATACTACTGTAGGCCTTGCCGGATCATCAGCCACAAAATCACCCCGCGCTGGAGGTACAGTTCAAGTTCAGTACAGTACATGCAGCTACGATAAGATAAGCATTTATCGACGTTCTAGTCTTATCCCACCGTCCACTGGCTTCACTCACATCAATCAGCCTTGAGCTACGCTGCGCTACCTAAGTAGGTACCTACCTACCTACGCTACCACATTCACAACGCCAAGCAAACATCATTCCAACATTCTACTTTGGACATCTTCTGATTCGATCTCTTTTCCCTGCGCCAATACTAAGAACATAATTCTGGCTTGGTGCGCAGACTTCACTACCAACCTTCTTCTCCTGCCAAACCTACGAAACATCGGTCTCCGGGCCATCCTCCTCCGCCGCCATCATGTCCGACGATGATTTCATGCAAGAGTCGGACGAGGAGCAGTACAGCGCCCTCCACATGGTGACTCTATCTGCACGCACTGGCTGATAATGACTACAGGTATGACTTCGAATACGAAGATGACGACGAGGACGAGTCGGGCGACGTCGACATCGAAAACAAATACTACAATGCAAAGCAGATGAAGAGCTCCGACCCGGACGATGCCATTGCCGAATTTCTAGGCATACCGGCCCTGGAGAGTGAGAAGGGCGATTGGGGCTTCAAAGGGCTGAAACAGGCTATCAAGCTGGAGTATAGGTTGCAAAAATACGATAGCGCCGTCGAGCACTACACAGAGCTGCTCACCTACGTCAAGTCGGCCGTCACGCGAAACTACTCAGAGAAGTCCATTACGAATATGCTTGACTACGTGGAGAAAGAATCCGAGTCCGCCGAGGCTCAGCAGCGCTTGGAGAGGTTCTATTCACTCACCCTCGACTGTTTCCAGAGCACCAACAACGAGCGTCTATGGCTGAAGACCAACATTAAGCTAGCCAAGCTGCTGTTAGATCGCAAGGACTATCTGGCCGTCACAAAGAAGCTGCGAGAGTTACAGAAGGCCTGCCAACGAGAGGATGGCTCCGATGATCCCAGCAAGGGCACATACTCCCTCGAGATCTATGCACTAGAGATCCAGATGTATTCCGAGACGCGCAACAACAAGCAGCTCAAGGTACTGTATCAGAAGGCGCTTAAGGTCCGCTCAGCGGTACCTCATCCCAAGATCATGGGCATCATTCGAGAGTGCGGTGGCAAGATGCACATGAGCGAGGAGAACTGGTTGGAAGCTCAAAGCGACTTCTTCGAGTCTTTCCGTAACTACGACGAGGCTGGTTCGCTGCAGCGCATTCAGGTTCTCAAGTACCTTCTCCTCACCACCATGTTGATGAAGTCTGACATCAACCCCTTCGACTCGCAAGAGACAAAACCCTACCGCAGTGACCCCCGCATCGCGGCCATGACCGAGCTCGTGGATGCTTACCAGCGCGACGATATGCATGAGTACACCAAGGTCATGCAGCGGAATCAGGATATACTCGCTGATCCCTTTATCGCCGAGAACATCGACGAAGTAACACGCAACATGCGTACCAAGGCACTCGTCAAGTTGATCGCCCCCTACACCCGGCTGAAGATTGCCTGGGTCGCTCGACAGCTCAAGATATCTGAAGCCGAAGTGCAAGATATCCTCGGATTCCTGATCGTGGACGGCAAAATACATGGCAAAATCGATCAGCAGGCAGGCATCGTCGAGATAGAATCTGATGGCGATGCTGAGCGTGTCGATGCTATCGATTCGTGGGCCGCAGCCTTGACAACTATGTACACTACCATCTTCTCAGAGGAGGGCTTCAAACAAGCCGACACCACTCTTCCCGAGGACAGTCACCAAGCGTTGGGAGCTCTAGATTATGGTAGTAGACCATCGCGCGCTAGCGCTGGTAAAGGTAGAAAGGGCAAGCCTTCTTATTTCTCAATGATGACCTAGTGGGAACGGCCGGTAGATGCATGGACGGACTTTTTGCTTTCACTGAGATCGGGCGGCATGAAAGCTGTCGATACGCGACACGTTGGCTTCAACCGAACATGGCATCAGAACCTAGGGCTTGGGATTCTAAGGACGTAGAGAAAGAAAAGCAAGCTCAAATAGGGGCTATAAAGTCACGGCAGTGAATCACTGATTCAAGTTATGCTGGCTAGCCCTCACGGTAATGAACGATGTGATGAATCAGACTCTTAAATGAAGTTGGTGCTACAGTATCTGATTCGTACATTTCGTTTGATTGAGATCAAATATGACTTTATGGGGTTAATGGCATCCCGACGTATGGCTGCATGTAGGACCCGGCGGAATGGTTGAGATGTCGTCGAAAGAGATTCGAAGCATCTAATCCTTTATTAGGAGCAGACCTAGTGCCGTTCCCAGGCAGGGCCTAGCTAGAAGCTTGTGGCGCCTGTACTGTACGATCAGCGCTGCATATCCGGCAGGTCAGTATTAGGTACTGTACTAGTAGGTACTAAAGCAAAGCATGCAGGATTCACGAGGCTCAACTTGAACTTGAACTTGACGATGTGAACTTCGAATCGAGTTCGTACTCGTATCGTACCTATGCTTGAAGCTTTATTTCCTTGGCATGCCTATCTAGGTACCTAGCCCAGTCTAGCCTGCTGCCTAGGTACCCTACCCTACCCTACCAGATATGCGGCAACAAGCGAATGTTGCGCTGCGGCAGGCATTGCATCTCGGTAAAAGTCTCCCCGCCATTCAGGACCGGTACGACAAACGAAGCCTGCAAGCGTCAGTAAGCGACACCACTGAGTTCATTCGCCCGTTCTTAGCTCCCACGGCAACATCAACTTCCGGTCAGCTTATAGCGTCTCTTGGGCCTGCAAGCGAGTGCAACTGATAATCAGCTAGGTACTGTGGCACCCTCCGCAAGGCTTCGATAGGCGTTGACATGGGATGAGACGGTACCTCGCACCCTAGCAGATGCTGGTCCCACCTAGCGATCGATCTGACCTCGCCCCAAACCCCAAACAGGAGGTGGGTCAAGATGTTTCTATCAAGTTGGAGATCACAAAGCTTAACTATTACTTTGTCGCGAATCCCCTGTCTTCTCGCGGAACATGTCGAGAAGCCTTTTCTGAGATCAACTTCGCCCTCGAAGATAACTCGAGGTGATCGAAATCAGCGTAATCCGTGTACCCCGCCCAGATCATTTGAACCATCTCCAAGATGGCTGGCGTCGTCGACATCATCTTGCGCCCCCATGACTGGCCCACGAGTGCCTGGGTGCTACTCTTGAGTGGCATCGCCACCATTATTGCCCAGCTGGCGTGGCGGCCATCTTTTGGTCGTAAAGCGCCGCAATTACTGGGGATTAACAGCTGGCCCATTCTTGGCGCTTGGCGATATTACACGGAGCGGTACGATTTCTTCAAAGAAAACCAAGCTGCCTCCAAGACGGGGAACTTCAGCTTCTATGTGGGCAAGGCACAGGTCGTTGCGATCACGGGCCATGAGGGACGCAAGAGTTATTTCGACAGTAAGGAGTTACATATGGGTGCTGGGTAGGTTGGCAGTGCTGGTGGCACTTCACGCTCGACTTTCCCTCTTGGGAGGCAATCAGGCGCATGCCACGTGAGGCAACAAGAGCATGGCTAATGTTCAATATAGCTACGCGGCCTTGTTTGCCGGCGCGCCTTCTCATCCCGACAACTCGAGGGACGAGTTCGGGCCCTGGTTCAGCAGGACGCTTGTCCAGCTGCTGAAGAAAGAGAACTTCGTCAAGAACCTAAAGACCCTCACCGACGACACCCGCACAGCATGTGAACAGCTAGCACGTACACCCGCGTCATCAGCAGATCCGAAATGGATGGTCTTCGACCCCTTCGATGACCTGTACAACATCGTCTATAAGCTGACGATGCGCACCGTGGGCGCCAAGGACGTGGCCGAGGACCCGGCGCTGCTGAAGAAAACACTGTCGCTGTTTGAGTCCCTCGATGAGTATAAGTCGACGTTGCGGTTCTTCTTCCCGTGGTTACCGACGCCGAACCACCTGAGACGTATGTACGCCGGTATGAATCTGTATTCCATCTTTGGAAACATCGCGGATGAACGACGCAAAACGGGGAAGAGGGAGGATGATGCGCTGCAATATCTCATTGATACGGGGACTAATAATACCATGATTCTTCAGGTACGTGACGGCACATACCCCATTCTCAGAGCTTGAATACTACGACTTACCCATGTTTTAGTTCGTGGTCGGCTCCCTCTTCGCAGGTCAGATCAACAGCGGCATCAACGCCGCATGGGTGCCCACCTACCTCGCGATGCACCCGGAATGGAAGGAGCGCTTGCGAGCCGAGGTAGACGGCGCGATAGCCAAGCATCGCACGAGTCCCGACCAGTCACCTGCTGATGTTCTTGGTACATTGACCATTGAGGATTGGGAGACCGAGTTCAAGCTCATCGATCTATCTCTCCGTGAAGCTATTCGGTTGGGCGTTCCGGGCACGTCATTCAGGAGGAATATCAGCGGTAGGGATGTACCGATCGGGAAGTCGGGAGAGGTCGTCCCGCCGGATGCTTATGCGATCTATCTCATCGACGACGTCCATCTCAACCCAGAGATCTACACCGAACCCACGAAGTTCGATCCTGGCCGGTATTTCGAAGAGCGCGCGGAGGATAAGAGAGCCCCGAATGCATTTGCTGGGTGGGGCTTGGGCAGACACCCATGCTGTACGCTAACTTTTCCCTCTTCGCCTTTTCCCTATTCCCTGTTCTCTAAGCCTTAATGTCCAAATCTCCTTACATTTTCCCTTAAACTCATCGATCGCACACCGGCTAACGTAATGAAAGTGGGGATGCGCTTCGCTAAACTGGAAATGGCCCTAATCCTCGCCTACTTCTTCGCCCTCTTCGACTTCGAGCTTTCTGATAGCCATGGCAATCCGACGAGCCAACACCCGGCGCAGATTGATCGGAACCAGTTGCAGGCGCAGAAACCGCCTGGGAAGCATTGGTTGCGGTATCGATTGAGAGAAGATGTTTAGGATATTAGTACCGAGCTTATCGGGGCTGTCTTGTCTTGTCTTTAGCCTAGTCCGAGCGAGAAGTGTTTGTGTAGCAAGCGTGTTATCTTTGGGTCACAGCGGAGGGCGGCGTGGGGGCATGTAGATATGCGAACGCCTAAATTCTCGGTAGGATTATTGGGATATGCCTGACCTCTAAATTTGTCCAATGGAAGCTAAACTTAATATCCTTGACTTAGTACGAGATTCTACCAATCATTACATGATGGCAACGGTATCCTGACCGTTGCTCCTCGAGCATAACCTACCCGCCTCATAGTATAGACTACTTGCACTCGGATATAGGTCCAAGCACATTTCGTCGCGCGACAAATCACTGCCATACGGTGTCAGGACCGGCTGACTGTACCTGGTTTTCGATTAGTCTTATGAGCGCCGATCATGATTGCCGTGATTTTGCTCCCGAGGCCCGAGGTGGCATTTCGCTAGGTAACGAACGGTACACTGAAATCATGCTGTTTCTAGTTTGAGTAGGAATGATTTGTGCCCTGGCATTCATCATTATCCGCGTTCTCAGAAGGGGTTATAATGGGTGTTTATCTGGAACTTACTAGTCTGGCTGTGCGGAAAGTTGGAGGCAGAGTATAAAAGTTTACTCAGTGTGGCCGTGGATTTGAATTATCACAGTGTATGTAAACTCAGTACTTATTTGTCAATTTAACCTGTATGATGTCGCTACCAGAAGTTACATGTGAGTACGACTGTTATTAGAGAGTATACCCCGATGACTCCTATAATCAGAATCTAGATGTACACTGCTCAAGTAAGTCTTATACGACTTGAGTTTGTTAACTTCGGAAGAGTCAGATCGCAATGATGATGGCAGGATTCTAGCTTTTCCCGTGTGACAATTGCCTGGTAAGCTTATTGATTTCTCGCTGTGCTTATTGTTGCAGTGCCATTCGTCTTGATCGTGTCTTGGCCAGCATATCAGTGTCATATGCAACATGCCTTCTCACTACCTCCTTGGCCCGACTGCTGACCCCTTTTGTGCCTCTTCTTTACAGGCCGCAGTTGTTCTACCATGCCATGTTATGTTTGAATCGTCCATGTATCTACGGATCTGCACAGCGGCCCCCGCCTCGTGTTACATAGTACGTGGTACAAGTTCTGCGACTACGGCCCCCAAAGCGACTCCAGTACAGATGAAAGAAGCCGGTCGCCTACAGCCTGCTTGATCATGACTCTTGCGAATTTGAGATCACTTGTACCTGATATTAATACCATAGACCTTGGTCAGCCATATTGACTTGAAGCGTCACAGGCGGGTGTCGGCAACCATCCAAATGCAAGAAGAACAAACGCAGACAACCCTGATGCACAGCCATACATGGTCTTCTGGCATAATGACAGACCTACTCGACAATGTCTTGTCTAGTCAATACGACGACACGCCACTCTACAAGAAGCATTCCGTGCGCAGTAGTCTCAGGGTATGCAACAAGACTGACTGGTTTCTTGAAGTTTGCAGCGCAGTTCTTGCTGTTCTCTGCCTTGTCGGCATAGTGATTCTTCTGGTGCGCATACAGGACCAGCCGCTGTCATCATGGTCATCAGCTGTATCTCCCAACGCGATTATATCGGTTCTCTCGACAGCCTCCAACGCTTGTCTCATTCTGTCGGTCTCCGAATGCATCAGCCAGCTCAAGTGGTTGCACATATTACGATCCAAGAGGCCAAACCGGTAATTGGCCGTACTCAAGATGTGGAAGGAGAATATTAACAAGTATCACAGACTCGAAGACCTCTCGATAACGCTAGTAAAGGCCCGTTGGGCTCTTGGTGAATAACCCGGACTTCAACAACATGAACAACATCCTTGCAAACACATTCACATCAGCTCAGGCGAGTACCATCGACCTCAACGTGCCTCTCCACATCAGCGAGGACATACCAGGTAAGATGCGAGTGTCTCAACCGCCATGTCGTACCGCATGCTGCCCGGGCCTAACAGCACGGAGACGCATGTCTCCGTATACGACCAGGAGACCTTCAAAAGCGTGCAGTGGCTGTGGCTAATACTTCCCGCAGTCCTGGTACCCACCGCCTGTTTGCTTTTGTTTGATTTTGCTGTCCACCATTTACCTGACACATGGAGCTGAGCAGCTGATATGGAAGTCTTCCTTGACGCCAATTCTGCTGTCGGAGACGTCTTGGCCTTTATCGACAGCGGGGCAGAGACCACCGTGGCTGAACGCGCAGTTAGAGGCGCGGACCGTGGTTATAGCTAATCATTTAACCAAATGAGGTTTCGTGTACTATTTCATTCAAAGTAATGTTATTGCAACTTTCGATACGAAATGCTTTCGAGGAGTCCTAGTCTGGATTGAGAGGTATTTTCTCCGCCAACTTGAGATTCTGTCGGCGACTCTAACAAGAACCTTCTACATAAATGCCGAATAAAACAGACGTCGAACAAGCCGCCGTGATGGTCTGACTGCCGCATATGTAGAGACTCTAACTGCGATGAATTTGACGTATCTCCCTATTGTAGAGGATTCGGGCACCAGTGAACGAAGGTGAAAATTCAAGGAGTTAGACACTTGAAGAAGAAAGCGCTGCCTTAGCTACCCAGAATAAGATAGAGTCAGAGGGGACACCGAAACGTGTCTCTTTGTAAGACTCCACATGATGGTACGGATCAAGCGACATATCGACACTATGCTCAGCGGTAATCGCCTGTGGGTGACAGACCCACGATGATGCCCGACCCTGAGATTTCAGCACCCACGGATTGCTCCCAGGTTTAGGCGACTCACCGAAAGTGCTCAGATACTACTTTCGAGACGGTGACCGCATCTGTCAATTGCTAGACTCCAAATCACTTTGGTGACAACCATTCAGCATCGTTGACGGTCGTTGGTTTTCATAATAAGCGGTATGTTTCACTTCGTTTTAATGCTCTTTTCTGAGATATACCTATCCATCGAACTGATATCTTTAAGTTCTTCAACTTCTCATATTCGCTGTCTTCTGTGTCCGGGGGAATGGTTGAACAGGACCAACGGCTAAGGTAGTGGCAGACGCACAACAAAGATTTTCCACAGACTGAGAACCTATCGTGTTGTAAGATCGCAAGGTCATATGTAAGTGCTACATGAGACCACGGAGTAAACAGAGACTTGGCTAGCAATGGACTAAAGGATGTCGATCGCAACTATATATCTGTTGAGGTTTTATTAGTTCCTTCATCATACCGGCAAGGCACAATGGTTACCAAAAGGTGAGACATAGTAGAATAACAGTGTAAGGCCTCTCTCGACGCCTTTCACCACAGTGAGTAACGTTGGTCAACACCGTCAGTCTGGGAACTATGTAACTATAGCGATTTATGCGACTTAGAGCCGGCGGGTAAGACTCATGTAATATATTGTTATTATTATTCTCGGTCGACTTCGTTAACTCTCCGTGGCGAATTATTGTTTTGCTCACAAAGCGATGTTCTGGTTTCTAACGTCGTTGTGATCACAATGTGGTTTGGAGGAGGAGCCCAAACGAACTTTACTTTGGAGGCCGAAGTACGTTCCGCAGGGGCGAAATGAATACCGTACTGTCGTATGTTCTGATGGGTCTCACGCTGTCCTTTGTTTCTTCGACAGTTCACATCCTTACAAGACGAGCACTTACATCTCCAACGTATTAATAACAGGGTTGAACAACTTCAGAGAACGTTTTGAGATGAGCGAAGGAAGGGGTTTTAGGATGGCTGCAATGTACTCTGGAGGTTCGAGCTTTGATGATACCACGGTTGGCTCCGGCACGATGTCGACAGCATTAGGTGTTTCGAGTCTTCATCGTCAGAGACAGGATATCTTCGTTGAGGTCATGATTTCTGAATAGTGTATCTTATCTAGCAAGCTCGTGAAAGAAAACTAGTCCAACAAGCCCAATGTAGCTAAGTAGTTGTCTGGTAGCGGCGATGCCTGGGTGACACTTCTTCGATGTATCGGCAGGAGATGAAGTTGTTCAGGATTCATTTGAGCTTGAAAAATAAGCCGGCTTGCGGCTGAGGGATCGGGTATCATTGCGGCGGCGGTGTATGCGTCATTCCTCTCGAGTGTGGGTTCTGAGTTCAACCCCGACGAGAAGACACAAGTCGGCAATCTCTGGCCTGTGAGTAAGGAGAGGTGATGACGGAGCCCTAGTAGTAGGATAACGTCAATACGACTTTAAGTGATACATCACGAACTCACAGCACTCAACTTCAGCTAATGAGAGAAATCGACCAAGAGGGATACGAATGTACATTGGTATGGCTCGCCGCCGGTATTACACAGTATCGACAGTTGGACCATTGATCCTCGGAAGAGGATCCTGGAGCGCCTACGTCAATAGCAGGGATAGTTGTACTCGCCAGGCATTTGGCCCGCTTCGGCCTAGTATGTTCGGTAGCCTCCCTTCTCCCGAAATCTGGAGATGTACGATGTATGGAGCTGTGGCCGTATTTTGAAGCTCGAGAATCTAGCCTTTTGAACTCAGCTGAATCCCAGAATCGGACTCTGACGCTGGGCTTGTATTCTTTAGACAAAAACTTCTCGTGTTTCAACGAGTCATGCAGCTTTGAGTTGCATAGTGTTCTCCCAAGTTTATCCAACCTCTCTTTCCTCCTGAGCTAGCAAGCTCGTTTCTTCATTGGTATACCGTAGCTATTGCCTTAACCCCAGCACTATGCCTACTAGTCAAGGAACGTACGTCAACCCTGCCAATCAGCTGCTCCCCCTTTGTTTCTCTCCAGGTGTCGTCCTAGGCCTTTTGACGAGCTCCACGAATGTAGGCCTCTGGTGTCATTTCGTACGCGTGCATAATCTCTGTTCGGATGGCTCGGACACGTTCAGACTGACAAGCCGGATGGTGATCTCACAGTCTTAGTGCTTCAATCTAGACCATATTCAGCAAGGATGAGGAGAGCTGAGGTGACGTTTGGTTCTGGTTCTGGTGGCCGAGCGGGTTCTCTCCGCTTGCCCGAGGCTATCTTCAACAGCGCCGTAGCGCTACTCCCGTCCAGCTCTAGCTCGGTGTGGGGAAACGAAGCAGTTGGGGAACGCCTGGAGAATTTGCGGGGACTGGGATGGGTTAACGAGTTAGCGTGACGCACCATTGTCTTCATTGCCGCTATCATTACCCATTCACCGAAGCGATCCAGCAAAGTACTGACACATAGTCACGGCAATTGCATCCTGGGGGCCACTCTGTGCTCTAATAGTCCAGGCCCCATGATGTTCGCCAGCGTCTCACGGACTCCCGGAGAATGAAGTCTCGGGGAAACGCGTGGGGACGGAACACGTATAAGTCAGGGAGTCGGCACTTGCAGCGTAGACAGTGAGTCTCCCCGAATCAATGCTCGACATGACATGATTGTTCCATACTTTTCCAGGTTCCTATAGTCTCTGAAGCTATCAACACGCCAACTTGAAACACCATGGAGGACTATGCCGCCGGTAATGGGAACGGCAATGGCCACAGCCCCCGCTCATACCTTCACAAAGACATGAGCCACGATGACGCCTTGAACCGTATCAAGACGGCGGGTAGTATCTCTCTAAGCCCTGAGCTTTTTGAGAAACTCTACCTGTCGCCTCAGAACAACGTCAAGGGGGACCTGAGGAAGACTTTCGGCAACCCAACCCCAATGTTAGTATCTCCTCTCGAAACCCAACCGACGGACCATTGACGTGTGACATGTAGTGCCATAGTCGGCTTCGTCATCTCTCTTGGCCCGCTTGCCTGTGACCTCATGGGTTGGCGAGGTGCCGGCGGGACCGGTGCAGCAAGCACGTACGTTCTGATGTATTCCATTGCATTCGAGGAGAGCAGCAACTGACCGACCCTAGCGCCGCGTACTTCTTCTTTGGAGGCGTACTCATGATGATCGGTGGTCTGCTGGAATTTTTCCTTGGGAACACCTTCCCTTCAGTGGTATTCTTCACCTTCGGAGCTTTCTGGGGGACTTTTGGTGGCACCCTCGTTCCGTCATTCAATGCCTACGGAGCATATGCACCGGCAGATGCCACTTCCATCGCAGCAGGACTTGCGACTCAGGGCTTCAATGCCAGCTTCGGTAAGTCAATTTGATCACATTTGCTTGTCGTGTCTAATAGGAGGCAGGTTTCTATACACTTTCGATGACAATAGTTTGTTTCGTGTTTCTCATCTGCTCGGTTCGGACCAACATCGTCTTCGTAATAATCTTCTTGTCCCTCGTGCTATGTCTTGGATTAACCACTGGTGCCTACTGGTTCTTGGCACAAGACTACGTGGGCAACGCGGCGTATGCTGCGAAACTACTCGTCGTAAGTTCTTCCACAATCTGACTTGCGACCTGCTTCGCTAATGACGGTTGGTAGGGCGCTGGTGCTTGTGCTTTCGTAACTACTGCATGTGGATGGTGGCTCCTCCTCACGATGCTACTCGTATCAGTAGACTTTCCTCTTTCCTTGCCTGTTGGGGATCTCAGTACGACGTTTCGGGGAGCAAGCGAACGCAAGAAGTCCAAGGTTTAAGTTGTTTATGTCTGCCATAAAAGAAACCAGGTTACGACGACTGGTGTATGCGGCAAACACACGTCACCGGATTCGAAAAGGCACTGAACAAATACAGCCTGTACTACCCGAGTGTCTGGGATTTAGGTAGGGCATCAAATAATACTTAGTATAATAACTAGCACCAAGACTAGACGCTGCTATATAAAACCTACTCTCTCATCAGTCTTCCCACCAGGTCAGACTAAGTCCCATTCGTAATACGCCTTGATTGTGCGCTCGATTACCTCGTTGGTAACCTCAGTCTAGCAGTAACCCAATTACTTAGTAATACATAATAGTAGTGCACAGTTTCACTTCCGCAAAACCTGGGCGAACCAACGTTCCATATCATGTTTAGTATCCGGCATGCACCCATTATTGTGTGCCTCCAAAAAGTAGTGACAACTGCCACTTTCCGGAAGTGTATCCGGGGTCTTCTCTATACCCCACATCACCTCATCGTCATCATCGTGGGTCTCCAGTGGGTCGGGCACTAGTTGCCATCGATACAACATCAGCAGACGTTCCAGGTGTGTATCACCAGGGACTACCCCGCCTTTCGGTAGCCTCTAGCCGTGCTATCTCAAAGTATGCTGTGAGGCTAGGCGCAGGCGATGTCGTGGAAGTAGACGTCTGCGTAGTTATTGTGGTCGTGGTGTTGATGTCTGCCTCGGCATCGTGCTTGTCGTGCTTGTCGTGCTTGTTGGTGGTGGTAACGTGGGTCCCTTTAAGGGTTTATCGAATCGGTCGCATTTGGACCCGAGCTCAGGTATCAGACACCACCTGCTGCATGCTACCACCCAGCAAGTCGTCCCAGGTATCACACTGGGTCATGACATAGACGAACCCCAAAGTTATGAGGGTGGCCCATGGGGTGCCTGTGTTGTCGCACCCGCTAAACGGGTTGCAGGTAAAACGTGCAAACATTGCCGATCACACACTTGGTACTAGATAAGCTCTTTATGCTAGTAGTGCTTTCGGTCTTCGTATAGCTACCCTCACGTCTTGGCTGAATGCCGTTGGCATTGTTGGAGTCGCACATGTCCACCCCGGATCAGTAGTGCCGCAGCAAGCACCGAGCAACTGCCGGCTCCGCAGCTACGCGGTCCACACTGACCTCCAATCTGGCATAAGGGTCCAATGAAGTCGCCGCCATACTCACAGAAATTACCAAACCAACAGTCGTCCTCGACGGGCGTTGCCGGAGTAGGTGGTGTGGTCCTCGACGACGCTGTCGGTGATGACAAAAAGAGACTCGTAGACTCATTTGTGGGCAGATTCCCGCCGAGTCTATGCCAGCCGAGGTTGAGTAAGTGTGGTCGAAGGAAGGAGACTGATGATAGTCGGCGAGCTTGTATTGGACGATTGGGTTTGCTAATCCCGAGATCATTGGATCAATATGAACGTCTCCATGACCCCCACTGCTACTGTTGCCCTTTTGTTTATTGTATAGACTGTCCGACCCGTAGGTGTGCCCAACATGACTCCATCCATGATCGCACACACCTGAATGGTAACTCAAGGCCAGCA
Source organism: Xylariales sp. AK1849 (assembly GCA_022432505.1). Taxonomy (NCBI): domain Eukaryota; kingdom Fungi; phylum Ascomycota; class Sordariomycetes; order Xylariales; species Xylariales sp. AK1849. The sequence continues at coordinate 2,656,763 of JAJKKH010000009.1, forward strand.
AGAAGCCCCCGATTGGCTGTCGGCCAAGTTCCTACAGCTGTGACAACACGGTCACCAGGGTCCTGCCACTGCAGATCGCAGATGTACCTGTCCAACCGTAATCTTTGATGTATACATATTTGATGGTACCCCATGACATGATGTCAAACTCACATCGTAGCCGGTATAAGGATCCCATGTGAACTCGATTGCACACATGGGGAGGAACTTGCCCCGCCAGCCACCTCTTGCTGCAGAGTATCTGCAAAGGCTGTGGCGATCTGGACCTCTCCAAGAGCATTGCAGTGCAGGCCATCGAAAACACCAACGCGGCCACTCGGTGCACCTATTTGTTGCAATAAGGTCAGTATTCAGTGGTATTTGTGAGATATTCCAGCATTTGGACTGACTGGGAGCCGGTAGAGGCACCTCTTACAACTATAGTCATCACGGACTTGGACCAGTTAGATAGGCGATGCGCAGTCTAAGTCAGCGTGGGCATTGAAGATAGGCTCGGCGCATTCTGCATCTCGAGCGAAAGCCATGCCCGTCTGGATCAGCATGACTTGTCTTGTTTAGAGATTTCAGGATGCTCAGTAGGCAGCTCCTAGAGCCGGCATTGGAAGTCATGGATTCCAGATCTGCGTAGCGTATTAGCTATTGCAACACTATGAGGCTAATTATGTCGCGGGCATGGTTCTCATACGACGAGATTGTCCGCACCTCATAATGCCATGAATGTCGTCACCAATCCTGAATGTTGATATGCCTGGTCTATACTCCGATTGATCTTGGGTATGACCTTGGACTGAAACAAATGCAGATGTTTCCGGGCCGTCGCCATTTACAGGTCAGTTACGACGTGCGTGCGAAAGAAGTGCCAAACCTGGCTTTGAATCTCCGGCGGAGACCGAGCGACGAGACCGAGCGATTGCCCAAGCAACTTGATCACGGCTCCCGGGCGGATGAAGGGGATGGCAAAGCGATCGATCTCACGGTTCACCTCGAATATGCGAGATTAGTGAAGCTTCTATCGGGCAGAAATGTTGGCAATGCACACTGGCGGCCAAGAATACTGCAAACCGCTCTTAACGAGGGTCTAGAATCCGTGGCCGAGCTTCTGCAACGGTCGGGCAGGGACCTGCCCTCGGTCCCAACCAGACTTCTTCCAGAATCCTGGTGGAGCTACTCTATATATCAGTATGGATATCCTTCGATATAGTGTTGGCTTCAATAAATGTTAGTGATTGAAGGTAGGCGCGAAGCCTGATTTGGGTCGAGAATGGACATTTCGATATTGGAAGAAATTGCCACAGCGACACCATCTCGCAATCAGGATTGGGGGCACATTCAAGTCTTGGAACGTGTTCTCGCTCCGGTGTATCAACTTATGACGATCTTTTAAGGCTATGGTTCAAGTGAATGAAGACGCGCGGCACGGGCGTCGTAAGCGGACATCACTACAGCCACATGCCTAGTAGGACAAACGGCCCCACCTCCGGCCCGCAAGTGGAGATCCTGCGCCGGGCAGCCGCACAATCTCGGTCAGGGTTCAAGGGGTAGCGCAGTGTGCTATCAATCCCTAATTAGTTCCAAAAGTTAGCCATAACATGTGATCTAGCACACAAACAGATTGGGCATAGTCGCATGAACACTTATAGAACCGTTATGAGCTGATTGGTTGGAGTGCCTCTTCTAGACGACGAAACCACCTGTTCCTGCATGATTGTATGGCTAAATAGGGAAGTCGGAGCTAGAAGGGAATGGGAGGCTTGGCTGCTCAAAGAGGCATGGCACATGCAACCCTCAGATATATTAGTCATTTAGTCGAGGCGAGGAATGTGGTTTTTGGCAAGACTGCACTTGAAATGAACTCGGATGATAATGAATCGAGAATCTCGCGGGAGCTGGATTTCGTACAGAGGCTGGAGAGAGATCAATGGATTGCTCACGTATTGCAACACCCACCTACAGAATGAAACCAGACGCACCTTATATTAGTGATAACCATTCGACTTTAATTGACCTCTCACCCTTCAATTGCAAGTACTTTCACATTTTCAACCACTTACAAGCGAGTATTTCTCGTTCGACACTAGCGCCATTTCGATGGACTGCCAAATGCGGTAACCGGCCGATGATAACATCAATGCGGGACCGGGGATAGAGCTTCCATTGGCAATAGGCGGCGCCCGCGTGATAGCCATTAACCAGTAGGTTGGACCCTTCGAGAACAACGCCAAGTATGGCTGTTCACAAGCATGTGTCTGTCGCAAACGGCCTCCGCCCATAAAATCATTCGATCGCCGGATGCTACGCTGCTGCGCAACTCTCACCTAGTATGCGGCGAGTCGACTGGCTACGACAGCGCTTCAAAGTAGCCAAAGGTCGGGTAGCCAAAATGATAGGACGCACACCATCTTTCAGTGCCGGCGATAACATGGCGGACAAAGTGGCGCGGGATCGCGCAACCGCACAAGCCCAACTCGAAGGCAAGATCGCGCCTGTAGTTCCTAGCCGTTCAGGTGGCAGGTCGCAGAAGAAGCGACAAGATGGCGCGGCCGGCGCCAGGGACTCCGTCCGGGACTCACGAAGGTCCTTCATGGAGCGACATTTCGCCATGTCTTTGGCGGCCACGGGTTATGGCCAGGGCGTGGGTTGGATTGGAGGAGATGTAGAGGCCAGTCAGTACGACGAGTACTTCGTGCCCACGCGCTTGAGCATGTATCCAGAAGATGGACCCGATCGAACGAGCGGGAAACTATCCTTCGTGAAGCAGGCAACCCGCAGGAGGAGCAGGTTTCACTACAGCATGATTGATCCTACCCTCGGTATCGGGCACAGCTCCAGCCACGAATCTGACGAGGCTCATTCGGAACAAGCAAGTTACATTCGCGCACTTGTCGATTCTGGCAGCTTCGATATGGAACACCTCCATTTGGCAAGAGAGTCTATCATGGATCCGGGGTTCAGAACCGCTCTTCACTCTGCACTTGAGAACTATCCACCTGAAGTAGCATCGCGGATCCTCGAAAGCGCGGACACAGATGATCGTAACGACGAGGCAACACGGCGAGACGTCCTCTCACCGTTGCGAAAGGCGCGGCATAGCATACAGCTTGTGAGCAAGAGGGTCTTGCATGACGCTCGCAGCGTAGGAAATCGATGGTCCAGGGTTAGTCAGGCCAAGCCGGACTATGGCGTCTACGAGAACCCACCGAAAGCCAAAAAAGCGTGGTTGAGGGTTGTTGGAAAGACAAAAGCTCCAGGAAGTCGAGGCCATGTCGGACATTGAGGCGTTTGATTTCAAGGGGTTTGGTGTTGGCGGTACCAGGAGTAGGGCATATCATTTCATCACTACAAGCATCTTTCAATTTTCTAGCAGTGCTTTTAGGTTCTTTTGAATGATCAACGACGATACCATGTGTTGTATACTAGAAAGCACGTCTGATCAGCCTGATGCTTTACTGCCCTTCAGTGATTATGTTGTTTACGTCAAATTTGTAACAAATACAGTACGTTGAGGATGATGATGCTTGGGAGGTGATCGGAATAATGCTAAGCCTGTATACAAGAAGGCATATAACACCTTGAAACGAATAACAAGTCGCCCTCCAACGAAAACGGCCGTTATCTTCAAGAACATGGTGTCGGTGACGCCGACATGAGCCTCGTTGACGAGCCATGGCTGCAGAGCTGTGGACTAGGGTATTCACAGTTGCCGTTCACATTGGGAATGCCCTGCTATATGGCGCGCTACGACGGAGGATTTATAACCAGACCAGAGATGGCAATGATCATGGTTTTGCATCCTGTCGATGAACTCATAAAGATGCATCACCTTGGTGGCGACTTAGGGCTATGCCTTCCACAGTAGGGCAGCAAAAGTCTCAGTAAAAGTCCTTCAGAGGTGCTGTGCAGCAAGCAATAAGAGTACCGTAGCTTTACCAGATGTCCTAGGGGAGAAGTAACGTGTGCCTCGAATTTTATCCCAACTGTGGCCAGGATGAATGCGATCACGATGACGCCGTCGCCGGACGACCCGAACCATCACAGTGTGGTATCGCAGGATGATAAGAGCGATATACGTTTTTTGAACTCTCATCTTCCATCCGAATGCGGATCGTGACAGGGTCGAAGCTGGTCGCAGTTATGTCATCCTCTCCATGTCTAGTGTCTCCATGATATACGTAGTACGATGCATGCATAAGCGGGGGACACCCGTTGCCTGGTGCGATGGCCCAACCCATACCCGTTGCGCAGTGTAACGTTGTAATTGGTATCGATAGCAAGTACTGCACCCGCACTTGGCGCTCAGTCGAAGCTGTGATGGTGCAGCAACTCTATATATCATGCAACTTATACTTGGTGGTATGAATGTAGGAACTACGTAAAAGTCATATGTAAGAGACCGATGGGATTCGGATATCAATGTGTCAGAGAAGGCCCTTGCTCACAAGTTCGATGCGACCAAAGATTCTCTCTGTGGAGAGGCATAGTAAGCTAGGGGGGAAGAGATTTGAAACTAAGACGGGATCTGCCCACTTGCCGACAAGAGACAGCAAACATTATACTTCACTCGAGATGAAGAATTCCAAGCTGCAACTTGCGAGTAGATCGGTTTGATCTATGCTACAAGCATCGACATCTGTAATATCAGCGACAGAGCTCGTGTTTGCTACTCTAGTAAACAATTAACTAGCGGTTTCATATATAGAAGACTGTGGTGATAGGCCAAACATTTCTCCAAGGTGTTGCTATGCCAAATCCTCAACAATGGTCGCTTTTTTCTCTCGCATCCGGAATCCAGATCACAACCTTCAGCCACGCTTATTTGACGTGAAGCTTGTGCTAAAGTTGATGACAAGTGAAAAGCTTGAATACAATGCCTGATGCGAGCCACGTCGGAAATATTGACCCTTCTCTGATGCCCCAAACCTCGAGATTAAAACGTACGCTGCTTCTCAAGTACTACTAAAAGTAGCGCCTAAAATCGAGAATAATTATTGCAAACTTGATCCTATCTGCGTAGGCCGATTTGCCGGTGCCTTGCGGTTGACAAGCAACGCCGTCCAACCCTGGAGCAGATCTTGGGTGAGACTCTGAGAGCTACTTACGAGAGAATCAAATTGTACTTTCAGAGATTCTCGAAAGGCATCAACGAGACAGATAAGGCTATAAGAGGCTCCTACAAGACTTAATACTGGATGTCGACATTGAAGACGAGGAGACGGATACCAGTGCGTTGTGGACAGGTGTCACTATATCCGTCGAAGATTCTTTCCTCCGGTGCGTAAATCCAGATCAAATGCCACAGATTAGATGACATAGGGGCCGTCGCTATTTAGAAAAATATGGGTTTGCCTCTTTGTGTCTGGGTTGAAGTGGCCATGAGGACAGATTCTGGCTTTGGGTTTTTACGTCGCAATTGGAATGATGTAGCTCTGTCATATATATACACGTCTGTAATAAAATAGACGATGATATAAGTCCGGTTCTTCACTTCCCATTTTGCTTTACCCGGTTTGCAAGTCCGTAAAACCCTTTTTTAACTATTGAGTGCTGCTTATTTGCTGTATCTTGTGGTCTTCTGCTTATTACCTAGTCTAGCATTCCTGTTCTAATTCAAGAGTACCCGGCGGTTTCGACGAACTTCCAGAAAAGATTAGCTAGATTTTGTGAAAAAGAATGGAGGGGAGAAGCTTACAGGTCATATGTGACTCGGGAAACTCCATCCACCTCGTTTGCAAACCTGCGGGCAATGGCCTTGAGCAAAGCGAAGGGCAACTCGTGCGGCTCGGCACTCATGAAATCGCTGGTGGTAACCGCGCGAAGGCTATGAAGAGATTAAAATCGATATAGCAAAAGCAGGGGGTTGCAGCTGTTGCAGTGCGTGATGACCTCGGCCTTGCTAATCGTGTATTAGCTCCCTGTACATTATTGTACATTATTTGCCCTGCTTGATGATGTCGGCAGCGACCGGCAACAGCTATATATAAATAACTAGGTATCTATAAGGTACCTAGATAGCAATAGCTAAAGCACAGCGCTATGAAAGCTGCAAATACAATGCCAAAATAGCTACAAAATATCGCTGCCTGTCGCTGCCGGCTGTCAAGTGAGGCAAGTAATATATAATAATGTACGGGGTAAATGTACCGATAGCAAGGCCTGATAACTTACATTACAATATAACCATAGACGCGGGTGCCGGCCATTACTCCCACAGCTATGAGAAAACAGCCAGTTAGCAACGTCAAAACATATATATTCTCAACTAGCGCATCTCTAGCGCACACACCTTTGTTTGTATCCAGACCAGCGTAGGCTTGGGACATCTTTTGTGTAGAGTCAGCTAGTGCTCAAACTGTTGATGCCATATAGACCTCCCTCGTTGTAGATTCCGGCTTCCTTGATCATGGAGATGAAGACGAAGATGTAGTCGGCCTTCCTTGCGATTTCAACCCGTCCAACTGTTATCTCTCCAAGAACGCGCACACCAATGCCCGGCCTGCGTAATTTAGGATATCAACCCAGCCTGTGCTCATAACATGACTTGTTGCCGGGGGCGTGCCTTGCTTTGGGCGTACTTTTGGCAACAGCCGAGTTCAGGGCTAACACTTACCCGGGAAAAGGATGCCTGTTGACGAGATCCTCGTGAATTTGAAGGCGTCGGCCGAGGTTCCTAACATCATCTTTGCTGCAACATCTGGGGTCAGTAATAACTCTAATAGGCAAGCTTGGCGAGAGTTCGGGAGTCCTAAAAGCTATCTCGGGAGCTCCCATTCTTGTCGCCAGAAGGAGCAGAAAACAACTCCAGAAATTGCATACCTTGAAGCTCAGCGACTCGATGCTGCACACGGTTAGCTTTCTCCTGGCGCACATACTACTACACTTACACATCCGGGTACAGCTGCACCATGGTTAGTTTCAGAGTCAATCCATGCATCCACATCAACAGGTCATGGGCTAGGGGAGCATACCATTCCCTGAAGGAACCAAGAAACCTTTCCGGCGTTGGGGGTGTCCTTGGCTTCATTCTCGATCCTGATAGCTTCTTTTTCGAACAAGTCGATCTATTATCCAGTTAAAACTACGGGAGAGATAAACCCAGTGGCGAGATTCCGAGATGGAGAACATACAAATATTTCTCTACTAACCTCACGCGTTTTCTCTGGCTCCCTGATCCCCTCAAGGCAACTGAGGAAAAGCTCGGCACCATCAAGCACCGTAAGGTTAATCCCGAGATGCTCTTGAAGCGTCTCCTTTACCTGCTCGCACTCGTTGAGACGCATCGATCCTGCCACATGTTAGTATCGGTCAGTCTCGCGTACAAGGCTGTGGCCATAGATTTCAAAGCAGGCAAGGGAGGCACTCACAGAATAGGAACACCAAGCTCAAATACAGCGGGATCAGCATCGTTCATGAATTAGCATGACTTGTAGGCTATACGCGGGGGAGAGAAGTCTCATGGGGCGAGCCTTCGTCGTAAACGGAGGAGTGACCTGTTGAGTTTGTCAGAATAAAGACGGAGCGAGGGCCCAAAAGGATTCTTACCTCCAGATTAACTGACACCCTTGCGCTTCCACGTTAGATCGGCGAGCTTGGTGATGCAGGGCAGCATCTCAGCGTATACACTGAGGGCCCGCAGGCGTCGGAGGATGAGATGGCTGGTTTGGCTGCGACATTGAGAGTCAGTAAATTCCCTATTAGGCGTGCTTTAAGCTCACCAGACAGTAGTTCGCGAGGCAAGGCTCTTGAGACATTGTCTTTTGAGCTTCGAAGTTGTTTGAAGAGCTATGACACAGCTCTCGATATTGCTTACCTGCCAGAGTCCAATACCAGGATTGTCTGTAGTAACACATGTCAGTCCTGCATATGTCACATATACGGCTAGTGGGGAGACTGGGTACGGGCCGTTAGCGCTACCGGGGTAGAGCAAGAAGACTTAGACTTAGGGGTGTATACACGTCGAAGTTGTTGTAAGGCGCCTCGGCATCCGTATTAGTAGCCATCTTATTTAATTACTACAGCGCAACGATATTATCTAATTAATGAGTGTTTATTACTTACTTAGGACAAAATTTCGATGCAATCAATTTCTTGGTGGGCTCCTCTGTCGCGCACAAGCCACAAGCGCCATAAGGCACTCGAGCTAAACTCTACGCAAACTCTAGCTTACCTAAGGCTAGATAAGTACTCCGTATTCCGAATTAATTGTATTATCGCTATTTTGTATATATATTAAAAAAAAAATTCTCTTACTAGTCTACTTCATTATGAAGAATCCCGTTTTATCGCTAGTTTATATGCGATAGCCTGGACTAAGTGCTCATCCCATGATCCTACAGTAAAGTACACAGTAGATCGCTGGAGCTCTGACAGTGGATCCACTGTTGGTGTCTGGTATTTCTGCCCCCCCTGGAACACTGCTGAAACCCAGCACCAAGGTTCCCCACAGGTAAGTTGGATTATCGGCACTACAGTACTGTGTATCTCTCACATCAGATCCTTTATCCAGAGATGATAATAGCGAACTACCTACTTAGCCAACACATCCGCTGGGTCTCAGGTCTGAGAATGCTCAAGTCGTCTCCCACGAAGCTTGAGGCGCAATAGCCCAAAGGCGAATCGATCAATTGTAGGGGAATCGCGGTGGCGAACGCCCCGTCTGCGTGATCCTACCGTATCCTGTGTCAAAAATCCATGTCGTGCATTATGAAACCAAACATAACCTGGTAACCCCGTCCGCTTTCTCTTGCTCGAGTACACCACGGACCCACACCACGCCAAGATGCTAGCGAGATGCCGTCCGAAAGAGCAAGGCGCCAAACCGATCGTAAGGTCGGCAAGGGGTTTGATACATCGTCGCCCTTGATCTAGGGGATGGCGGGCAAGGTTTCACGAAGCTGGGGTGCGCGCGTTGGATCATAAGGCGACGGCTTCCCGGCGTTCTTGGGCACGTCGTGTCGTAGCCCGATACAAGCATCACCAACTCAGTCTTGCACTACGCGCACATGAATATCACGATGGACTCTAAACAGGCAGCATACGACAGCGTCTCGACGAAAGATGACAGGGAGGAGCTGCTTTCCAGGACTGAAGTGGAGGATTCATTAATGGACGACGAAGAGAAGCAATGGCACTCGGCGAAGTCACGGGGGAAAGAGCAGCAAAAGGGATTCGCGGCGGCTTTGTTCTCCCATCGATGGATGATCAGTACCTTCTTCCAGCTCGTCATCATCTGCCTTCTTGGCGTCCTATTATTGCGGGATCAGTGGCATGAGCTAGAGACACCGCAAGTCGGTGGTGCATTTATGGGGAATGGACCAACATGTAAGTTGACGCCCTTCAGTCAGTCACGGCAAGGAGTTCTGACAGAGACTAGTTCCGACGAAGATCGTAAAGTTTGATGCGGATAGGTCGATTGTCCCTACGAATGCCTCGGAGTTCTTCGGGGATGAGATTTTGGGGAAATGGAAGTCTCTGCTGCCGGGTACGATTCCCCGTTCACCTCACCTGAAAATTATCCTGATAGGATACTCTAACCTGTCATTAGTTGGCGCAGGATGGGGACACCTCGACACATTCTCTACGACGTCCATGACACACCAGCTTCACTGCGTGGTGAGCCTCCCTCGCGCACCTCACATCTTCCTACGTTCCGCAACTACTAACACTCGTCCCCAGTTCATGATGGCACGCATCTACGCCGGCTTGAATTCCAACGCCACCGAGAAAATCCCAGCTGACTACGACTCCCATTTTCTACACTGCATAGATTATCTGCGCCAGGGCATCATGTGCTCTGCGGACTTGGCGCTCGAACCACACAAGCCGACAGACTCAGAGGACAATGGTCCGCTTGATGGTAGTTGGGGTGGTCATCATGGTAAGCACACAAGACCACAGGACATACCCTTGGCGATATACACCAATACTGACACTTATCCAATAGTTTGCAAGGACTATAACCACGTAATGGGTTACTTGGAAGGTGAGTAGCATGTGCAGAAGAAGTTGATCTCGTTGCTAATGAAGGCTAGACCAAATATCGGATGGCGCGCGGGTTGTGTTGCCTATTGACGATTGAGGCTCTTTGCCCGCTTATCCAGTCCACCAATGATTGCGATGATGCTGGTTGAGGTCGGTCTCTTCCGCCGTCGCCCGATTGAGCATGGGTCTGATTGACCCTGGACGGCGTTTCTGTTGGCATGCGCTTGCGATTTCGTGCGAGCTCAATGAAGCGTAATGGCCATTAAATCGGTGAGGCAGGAGTATATCTCTCCGAGGAAAGCAGTCCCTGCTTTAAGTTGGAAGGCGACATTTGTCTGTTCATCCTTGGCTTTTGGGTGACAGGTCAAGGGCGATAGCTGCCGACGAAAAGTTGTAGCTGATGGGGAGCCCATCAACAACTGTCAGCTGATGTCATGTTAGCTGCTGTCAGGAGACTGACCGCTGCTCCAACGGTAGTTCTAGTTAGCATATTTGCTCACTGCCAGGTAGATGTTAACGCTTGACTCGTCAGCTAGCTACGTAGTGGCACCACGAAGTTTCAAACCTCCACATTTCCAGATGACAGTAGTAGGAGCCTAGGTCGAGATGAACCAGTGAAACCAGACAACACGATATGGTGGTTGCTACACCTTAGTCTGTCTAGGCCTCATCATGGCAAAATGCGTGAAAATAAGTGGAGACAAAAGCCTCCAATGCCAACTCTCCTCGGCCATTGCCTCGATTACAACAAATATGTATGTGCAGGAAACTGATATATAATATGTACAAACCAAACCCTGCTCCAAGCTGAAAGAGCGGGAATCCTCAACAGGCACCAACAAGGTGACAACCGCGGAACGCCGTGATTCCCATACAGAACATCAAAATTGGTATTTCCCCCTTGTCAAAAACTCCTGCGCTGCCCTTGTGCCCCAGCATCTTTAAAACCGAGGGAGATGGGGGTTTATCGATGAAAACCAGACCAAACATGCAGGGCTACATGACGGAGCACTTCGAGTCCTTCTCGCCACTCGGCTTGACACTCAGGGCGACGCGGGCTGCTTCAGTGAATGCCTCGTTGACGCCCCGGTTCCTCATAGCCGAGCACTCGAGGTATCGCATCGCCTTGATTCGACGTGCAACATCCAGACCTTGGTTGTAGTCGATCATGGGTTTCTTCTCGCGTTGTGGACCGTCCGTTGCGCTGGCAGCTGCATCGTCTTCTTCCTCTGTGTTCTCTCGCAGATCGCACTTCAGGGCTACCAGGACAAGCTTGACACCGGGGCAATTCTCTTGAATCTCGCCAACCCACTTGCTTTCCACGTTTTCTAATGAGTCCTTGCTGTCGACGCTGAAGCAGAGCACTACCACGTCTGTGTTGTCATAGGAGAGACTTCGTAATCGGTCGAATTCTTCTTGGCCGGCTGTGTCCCAGAGGGAGAGCTCGATGTGGACATTGTCGACGAAGATGTCTGTCACATGTCAATACGATCCGCCATGGACATTCCCCAGACCGTATCTGAAGGTTTGGGTAGAGAGCTTACCGTGGACGTAATTCTCGAATACCGTGGGTTCGTAGACTGTCGGAAAATAACCTCTCGTGAAGACATTCAGTAATGATGTCTTCCCACATGCACCGTCGCCTCTGTTCCACGTCGCATCAAGTCAGCGCATGCTCAATCGTGATCGGAATCTTATGTTCTTCGCGCTGCGTATCACGAACCCGCGCGCACTGAGGGATTTGTTGATGGGGTAGACCTACAAAAGTACCAGCTTGCGCTGTACGGTCTTCGATCCTCCACATAGAGATGGCATCTTGGATGGTCAAGCGCAAGAGAGGGAGCGTATTGCTGATCTTGCGCGTTGAAGTTGAAGCAGTCGCGGCTCAGTAGGGGCGAGGGGGTAGGAGTAGGAATTCGGTGGTCGACGACGCAATTTCGCGAAGCGCTCCGGCTAGTCGCTGAGGTGAAATTGGAGAATGTGACCTTACAGATTCTCGCCAGACTGTGAAGTAGGTACTCCACGCGATTGCAGGGACAACAGTCGACAACTGTGCTGTACAAGATTCGCCAGTCGGGCTTGCTGTTATGTTCTGTTCTGTATTGTACTTGGATCTATGAGATGATGACAACAAATGAAAGTGACGAGAATCCGAAGATGGGGTAAAGAGAGACACTTGGACTTGGCAGCATGAAGCCGGGATCCGTCGCAAGCGTCAAATGAATGGCGCTGCGGCTCCATTGTGGCGCACGGTGCGGCAGCGAAAAGCGGCTGCTCACAGCCCAGAGAAATCCATGATGAATGGATGGACGGATGGATGGATGAGCATGATTGTCCTAATGGCGCCACAACCCAGTACAAGTAGAAGCAATAGACGTCAAGAGCTAGGATGCACATTGAATTGAATCGAATTGAATGTTGCTTTGGCCAGGACAAGGTTCCTTCGGAGTTGAAGCCCTTGCTGGTATCGATGCAAGTACTTTACAGGCATGCAGCGAGTGCTAAATTTGGCTTTTAGGGGACCTGTCTTGCCTCTACTGTGTAGATACTCGCCACTGCATTTACTTTAGTACCAGCGAGTCAGTGGAGGATACTTACCTACCTAACCATCAACTTGGCAAAGCAAGACAGCCAAGGTATCATGCCTGATACGTCCCCGGATGTCTCGGTGAGTTGAATTGACTTTTGACAAGACATCGCTTCAGCTCTTTGAATGGACGGTAGAATCCGAGGTCGTTGGTGTCCGAAGGCGTCATAGATCGTGCAGCAAGGCGCATTCAGCTTGCAGGTGATCATGCCAACTACCCAAAGTACTTACTTAGTGGCAAATGCGTTTGTGAGACATGCTGTTCTTTGACAAACGTCTACAAACAGAAGAAGCAACGTCGAAGAACACGTGTCTTAAACATCTACTTTGGTGGACATATTGGCACCAATCCAATCTTGTCTAATCACATCTCGATTGCAATCGGTCTGTAGGATGCTGCAGTCTTCAGCTTCAAGTTTTGGGTTCGGCATTCTGCGATGCAGACTCGGCTATCTGCCGCCACTGCACACTGGCATTAGGAGACGCCCACTAATCACTCAGTGGCACTCGATTGCATTACCTTTCAGCTGCCAAGCCGAGGCGTATCAGCTCAGCTGACTGTACTATACTTAAGTAGTACACTAAGTAATTAAGCATCTGCCCTTAGGACTAGCCCCGTCGTCTGTGCAATATTTTGCAGCGACCAATGTTGCACCAACTTCGAAGCATACAATACCCCGCGCCGCCATGATTTTGGATGAATCTTGTGGGCTAAAGATGAGTTGCGGATATGTTGTGAATAGGTACTTATGCACAGTATCAACCCAAAATCGAGGGTTGATAGCTGGAAGGCTACAAACGCACACTCGCTATGGAGCAAACCCCTCATCTGAGCCAACGCTAAATCACTCTACAGTATTGGTTTTGCTGTCTGAGGATCGATGAACAAACGAAAGATACTTTGGCAGCGTCAATAAGATCGTATTTCCATGTAATCGATCCGGTACGAATGACTCTCTGCCTGTTCATGGTAAAACAATAATCATATCGATGGAAAGCACCACAAGCATTTGCTCCATGCGCCAGCGCCGAATATGCGAATATCTCGGAGTCGACTGTACCCACAGCCTATCATTCCTTGTTCTCTCATCAGCTATTCGACAACGTATCTACTGCGAAGCTGGCTTGGTCACTGATGCCTATATCAATTTGAATGGCCGGCCACATGCTGCCACCTCGGACAATTTACAACTCTCCTATAACCTATTGCTGGTTTGTCGCGTCATCTATACTGAGGTGTCTTCGATCATTTACTCCTCCAACCGATTCTTCATTAGATACAGAGATTCAGGGAACTTCGAGCCACTTCGCAACCTAAGAGCGCCTTCTCTCTTGTTACTCGCTCATCTCGAAGTTTACCTTAATGTCAGTTCATGTGAGGTTGACCAGCCGTGCTGCAAAGCATACCCGGAGCACTCACGATGTTGTCGTAAACATGACAAGCCTCTTACGACTTCGTCGCGCCGGCATCGCGCTATTCTCCTTGAGTGGCAGAACGTGGCTGGCTATATCATAGCACATATTACGTCTTCACGCCTTCGACTCCATTTGATATGCGATGTGGAGAATGATAAGGTGGCGAAACGCATAATTGAGCCGCTTCTCAACCTGCCGAGACTTGCAGATTACAGCATTCGTCTCGGTCAGCAACCCGATCCTCTCCTTCAAGATCTAGTACAACAAACAGCCATTCGAGCTCTTGGTGGCCGCTCAGATCAATCAAGTTGTCCATTTCGGTTCCTGGACTTGCCTCAAGAACTTCGTTACAAGATCTTAGAGTATACAGATCTTGTGACTCCTCTTTCTGAAGTGGAGTGGAACCCTCAGAAAGGCTTTTACCTTCGATATAGTGTTTGGAGGTGTAATGGTGCCAGAGATTGTCCCCCGGAGGTACACTACGCCTGCCAATTTCGGAATTGCTGGGAGAACTCAAACGTTCGCTGTTTTTGCCGCCGCTACCATTCTGCCTATACATCGAGTTGTAATTGCTGGTCGCCCCCGACTTCCTTCTTCTTGGTGTGCCATGCCTTGCGAAAAGATTCGCAAGCCGTCTTCTTCAAAAAGAACCGCTTTGTCATCACACCTGCCCATGGCTGCAATCGCGTTGCTAATAACACACCTTCGCGCTTGGAAATCTCTTTATTCTTGACAGAGATTATGCCACCCGACGCCATCGGTTTCCTGAGATTCTTGGAGGTGGTGTTTTCCCCATTCGATACAGACTACCTTCGTTTCCATGAGCCAGCTTACCAAGATTGGCTACAGACGATTGATTATATTAGCGACAAGCTCCATCTACCGACACTCACCATACAAGTTTATATGGCAGACCACTATCCGAATGGACAAGGCGTCACCCCCTTCCGAAACAATATGACCAGAGAACAAGGAATGACAGTCATCGCAATGTATGCGCGGACACTCGGACCCTTGAGGAAACTAGACAGGATGAGCCGATTCTTTGTGCATCTTGCTTGGCCTTTCACTTGAACTCGCTCCGGCCGCCGAGCTCGGGCCAAGAATATGCAATTCATCAGACAAGAAATTGCAACGATGAAGCAACGAGTGGAGCGGCTTGTAATGGGCGATGATTATGATGCGGTGATATTAGGGAAGACCGAACAAGGATATAGCCAATGGCTTCAGTCGGCGCTGGCCTCTAACATGTATGGTGAGTAGTGTTTGAACCATTTCTTTTATTAAAAGAAAATAAAAAAATCCAATACTGTAATATCTAGACTTCTTGGCCTTATACCAGATATGGAAAACCCCTATTATAAGTGGACTGAACTTTCTCGCTTACGTCTCTTCTAACAAAGACGCCTTAAAAATATCGTGTTAATTAGCAGTTGTCCGACTATTATAACAAGATTTCACGCCTTTAGTTTAATTACGATAACCTTTTTACTTATTTATATAAACTTATTTACCTTATAAGAATTAAAATTATATAATATCTTTTTCAAATTCATTTATAAATAATATATTATAATAATTCAGTATAAATAACGAGTTAATTAGCTATAAACTATATACGGCGAGTAAAATATTATAAAATAAATAAATAAAAGTTATTTTATTTTAAAAAAACAAAGTTATATAAAAGAATATATAATTAAACGAGTTTATAACGTAAAATAATTACTTTAAGTTTTAAAAGTTTATTATAAAGTAACGTTAACTTTATATTTAATATATTCGTTTCGTTTCGTAACCGAAACCGTTCGTATTTTTTAATATCCGGGATTACGTTAATAATTAGTTTTTAATCCCGTTTTTAGTTTTATTAAAGATATTATTAAAGTATAACGTACCTTATAAGCGAATGTCTTACATAAGCGAATGTCCTACTTTTTATAACTTTTATATATTTTATCTTTTTTATTCTATTTCTCTATTACTTATTATATTATAAATTTAAAAAAAGGGTAATATAATTTTAACGTTTTAAACGTTTTAAAAAAACTTAAAATTAAACTTACGATAAACTACTTTAACGTATTTTATACCGTTTAAAACCTTAAGCCGCCGACGTAATAACTAAATTATACGAAACGAAACCTTTATAAATAATTAAAAACTAACTAATTCCGAAAAAAACGCGATTATACGATATATAATCGATTTAGATACGCGATTATTCCCTCCCTGGATAAATAATATAAAAAATATAACGAATCGATTATTCCGTTAACGCGATACCGGACGCGTTAACGTTAATTAAGCTTCGAATTTCGTACGACGATAATTAAACTTCCGGACGCGTTTTAATCGGAGGATCAATTACTAAAAAGTTTTATATAAAGACCCCGACGCGTATTACGCGTAGTTTCGCCTTATACGAAATATAATTAATAAATACGGGATTTAAAAAGAGGATATTTATAATTTCGACGAGACCGGTTTTTTAATAAATTAAATTTCGTCCGAAATAATCGTAACGACCTCCGATTAACGCGGACGATTTAAAACGGTATAATAAAAAAATTAAAAATAGGTTATAATTATTTAAAAACGTCGTATTATACGGTTACGTTATTCCGCTATATATTATTTTTATAAGGAAAATTTATTTATCGTTTTAATACGAAAATAATTTATTACCGAAAAATTAAATAATTATAATTACGAAAAGCGGTTAGACTACGAACGAAAAAGGCGAATATTAAATTTAGTATTTCGATTAATATATTAAATTTCGTACGAAAGTATTATAAACATAAACAAGGAACGAACTAAACTAACCGGAATAAAATAATTAAAGGCCGGCGGGGCGGAATACGGGAAATAAGACCACTAGAGTACGGGACCAAGGCACGAAGTCACGTAACCCCGGACAAACTCACTTACGCTTACTAAATAGAAATAATCGTACTGTCACGGGACTATGCCGCCGGCCCCACGGGGGCCGTGCGCCTACGATGAAAACCCTTTACGATACCATAGCATAGTTCCTCTTCCCTGTAACGATATATTCCGGGGGTTAGGTAAACTCCGTAGAATATAATGCTTAGGTGTTTATGCTAATAAGGTAAGTAAGTCTAGTCAACTAAGGCTTTAGCTGTCTCGAGTAATACGTCGGATAAAGATAAGGTAATAAATATTAAAGGTATAATATAAATCGTTAAAACTTAATTAACTTTACTTATAAATAAGATAAATATTTAGATTAATTATTAAAATAATGATTATTTATATATCTTAGAAATTTTATTCTTTATATATTTATTTATTCTTTTATTAATCACGTCCGCTTATTTATCGTAAATAAACGGTTTATAATACAATTATTTCTATTCGGTAAGCGTAAATAATCTTGTCCGGAGTTACGTAACCTTATGCTTTAGTCTTATAGTTTAATGGTCTTATTCCCCGGGGTCTGCCCCGCCGGCTTTTAGTTATTTTATTCCGGTTAGTTTAATTTATTCTTTATTAATATTTATAATATTAAGTTTTTCCCTTTTAATTTTAGCCTTTTAAAACTAAAGTCGTATAAATAGGTCGTATATACTTACTTTATTATTCCGTAAGGTTTTTATCCTATCTTACTTTTTTTATAATATATATTTATTATATTAAATCGAATTAAAAAACGTCGTTTTAATACTTATCGCGATATTACCGCGGAGAAGAATCGTCTCGTAAATTTAATTAAGGATTATAGTTTTGAAATTATACCGTATTCTTTTTATTTTTAATATAACCTCGGTTATTAAATAATAAAGGGGGTATCGCGATATAAAGAGTACGTTCGTCGTAAAAGGTTTTATAATAATTCGGGCGTTCCGATAACTTCGTTAGATAATATCTCCCGTGAAAAGCGTCGTTTTGAACAGGAAGAGGAGGTGACGGAAGAAAAGCTTTTATGTGCCTAATAAAAGATTAACGAGGCTTTTACTAAGTTAATACGTCTTAGGAAATAGAAAAAGTTTTTGGTTATTCGTGGTATAGAAATGGTAAACCGTAGTTTATAATTTTTGGACGAGTTAGAAATAAAGGAGCGGGAGGAGTCGGAAACGGCGATTAGTGTTTAGTCGAACGGCGCGTTCGACGTAGTAGACTAGAATACTCTAAGTCTTTCGCTTTTTTTCGGTATTCTTTAAGAAGTTTAAGATAACCTTAAAGATATTTCTTAGGTTTTTATATATTTTCGTTTAATAAATATCCTTTTTATTTAACTAGGTATTTGATTATATTTCTAACCTTTTTAAAATCTAAAATTTCTTCGATTTCGTATTCGTATTAATCGGTTTTAGTTTCGATCCGAGTTTCGATTTTAACGTTTAATAATATTAGTTTTAATAATAAAATATAAAATATTAGGTAAATTTTTATAATTTTGGGTAAAGTTAGTCGGTAATTTATTATAGAAATGACTTTATCGATTTTAAATAATCCGATCTTTTTAAAATTTGATTTATCGTTTAATCGTTTTATTTTAATATTTCGTCGTATTAAATAAATTAAGTCTCCCCTTTCGAAAATTAGTCTTTTAACCTTTTTTTTATTATAATATTTTTTTATTCGTTTTTATAAATAAACTAAATCTTATTATAATAATTTTTAGAATTCTTTTAATTTATCGACGTATTCGATTACTTTAAAAACTATTTCTTTTTTTAACGGTTCTTTTATAATATTTAAATCGTATTTATAATTTGCGTAAAATAATAATATATTAAATGTTTCGGTATTAAAGTTATTATATATAAATTATACGATTAATAATAATCGTACCTAATCGTTTTACTCGTAGTTAACGTAATACTTTAAATATTATTTTAATATTTAGTTTATTCGTTTTATTTATTTATCGGTTTATAAGTGGTAAGTTATAAATAGTTTGTATTTAGTTCTAAATTACGTTATAAACGATTTCTAAAACTTAGAGGTAAATAATTTGTTTTTATCTAATATAATCTTATTTAATAACCCGTATTAACTAACTATCGTTCGTAAAAACGTATAAGTTAGGTTATCGGTATTATTTAATTTTATATACGGTAAGAAATAAGCGTATTTCGTGAGTTTGTTTATAATAATTAAGATATTATCGTAAATAGTTTTTGTTATTAGTTCTTTAGATAACGGTAATTTTATAATAAAGTTTAGCGTAATAGTTATTTAGGCTTTCGGAGGTAACGTAATTAGTTATAGTTCTCCGTAAAGTTTATATTGTAAAACTTTTACTTTATTATAAAGGTTATAGTCTTTGATAATCCTTTTAATATCCTTTTTAAATCTTTGGTAATCGTAATATCGGTTAATTCGACTTTATATTTTATATATTCCTTAATGTTTATATATAAAGTTTTCGTAATATTCTTTAATAAGTCTTCCTTTGAATTTTTTAAGTATTTATAATTTATCGTTATATTTAGAAACTTTTCCTAGTTTTTAAGATTCGATAATCTTTTCGACTTAATTATCCGTAATCTTTACTTTTTATATTACGTTAATATTTTTTAAAGGTATAAGGTTTCCTTCGTCGTTAGTTATAAATATTATATACGTTTCTTTTAACGCTTTTTAAAAATAATCTAATCGTCGACTAAAAACGTTAATTCTTCCGTTCTTTAACCTTTTTCGGTAGATAATTTCGAAATTATAATTTACTAAGAATTCTAATTATCGTATTTATCGTTTATTAAAGTCTTTATTAAACGTAAACGATGTTAAGTTTTTATAATCTATATAAATTTTAACCGTATAAATTATTTTATTAAAGTAATATTTCTATTCTTTAAATATTTCGATAATAGTTATTAATTCTTTGTCGTAAATCTAATAATTTAGTTTTAGTCCGTTAAACCTTTTCGAATAAAATATTACCGGGTATAATTTTCCCTAATTATCTCGTTAATTTAGTTATCCGCCTAATATATAATCCGATATATCGGTCTCGATTTCGTATTCCCGTTCCGGGTTTACTATTACGAATATTAGTTCGCTCGTAACCTTATTCTTAAATTTATCAAATATTTCTTATTCGACGTTTATTTATTCGAATAATAAATCTTTCCTCGTTAGGTTCGTTAATGGAATACTAATACCTCTAAAGTTCGGAATAAATATCCGGTAATAGTTTACCAACCTTATAAAAGATCGTATTTCCGTAACGTTCGTGGGTATAAATTAGTCTTTAACTATTAATATCTTAGAATTTTC
Organism: Xylariales sp. AK1849; assembly: GCA_022432505.1. Classification (NCBI taxonomy): domain Eukaryota; kingdom Fungi; phylum Ascomycota; class Sordariomycetes; order Xylariales; species Xylariales sp. AK1849. The sequence continues at coordinate 2,676,993 of JAJKKH010000009.1, forward strand.
TATTCGTATTTCGTTTAGGGATATTATATATCTTATAAAGGTGACTTTCTTTTAATAAAATTCGTTCTTTTCTAGATTTATTAATAAATTTACGTATTATAACTTTTATAAAACCTTTCCTACGTATATCTTATATTCTTCTAATATTTTCGAAAAAATTAAAATATCGTCGAAATATATTACGACGAACGCGTCGAAATAATCTCGTAAAATATAATTAATTATATTTTAAAAATTTACTAAAATATTAATTAACCCGAAAGGTATAACTAAATACTTAAAGTATCCGTACTTCGTCTTAAAAACTATTTTCTATTCTTTTCCTTCTTTAATATATATTAATCTATACGTATTAAATAAATCGAGCGTAATAAACTACTGGGCTTTATATAATTTATCTCGTAGATCTTTAATTAATAATAACGGATACCGGTTTTTAATTATAATCTCGTTAAACTTACGGTAATCGATATAAAGTCTCTACGACGGTTTACTATCCTTATTCTTCTTTAGTATAAAGAATATAAAGTATCCCGCAAATAATTATAATAGTCGTATTTATCCTTTTTCTAATATTTCTTTAATATAATTCTTAAACGTTTCTTCGTATTATAACTTTATTAGGTAAATAAATATATAATATAACTCTTTCCTTTCTTTAAAAGGTATCTCGTATCGAATTATATATATTTTAATAATCTTATCTTTAACTTTCCATTAAATAAGTCGTCGTATTATTTATATTCGTTAGGAATTTTCGTAATATATATCGACTTTAACTTTTTAGTAACTATATATACTTTAAAGGTCTCAGGCTTATATAAGGGTCGGTTTTTTTATTAACGCTTTTCAAAAGTTAAGTCTTTTCTTAATATATCTTATTATAATTAACTAGTTTTCTAGTTAATTAAAAGATTATTTACCCGTAATTAAAATATCCCTAATATTATATCGTATCCTAATATACCCGTGATATCGTACGTAAATTTCTCTTTATGGTTAAATAGTTTAATAAGAAGTTACGTTATTTTTATATTTATTATTTTATTACCGTAAAATACTAACTTTTTATTTACGGTTCGTAATCGGTAAAAGGCGTTTTTCTATGTTTATAATAACGGTATTTATTAACGACTTTCGGTGAGATATAATTTCCTTATACTCTATTATTTAATAATATATATATTTCTTTCCTTATTACGAGTACTTTTAATATTAAATAATCGTAATACCGTTAATCGTAACGTCTAAAGACTTATAGTCCGACCGTTATTATCCCGTTATAAACGGTCTTTATTATTTTTTAATTATCGTCGATCTTTTTTATTAACTCGCTTAGTTATTTATTACTCTATTTTAGCGGCCGTCGATAATA